>CM077010.1:123645040-125073463 GCA_039090855.1 Macrothele yani | reverse complement strand
GCACACGTCAGCAGAAAATTGCATTTTTTAGAGATTTTAGAGGGCTGTAACTTTTACTGTAAACAAAAATATAAAAATATGGATTCTTCACTATCTCTGAGGGTAGATTAGGTGAACCAGATTCGAAAAAATCCAAGAGGGTAAGGTTTTTCTTTATTGGATCACTTGACACAGAATGACAAATACGTAGGATGTCATTCTTGTACCATGCTCTAGGATGTCATTCTTGTACCATGCAGCAGTCAGGGTGCCTCCTGGAAACACATGCAGTGGCATGCATCCATTTAACATGATGCCAGCCCAAACCAGGAGTCGTCGCTCACCCTGATAGACAATTTCCCCAAATGTTGCAGGGAAGATTTCGGCTTCCCGCCTCTCTCCAAATGTGCACATGTTGAGAATCCTTGCTTAGTCTGTACCACGATTGGTCACTGAAGAGAACAGAGGCCCATTGATTGGGGGTGATGCTGTTGGACTCAGGGATCCTTCTCTGCTGGGCGATGAGTGGGTTGCTGACATTTGCCTTTCATACAGACCTCTCGAGTCTTTTGTAAACTGTTTGCCTTGACATCCTGGTTCTAGTAGCAGAGAAGAGCTCCTGTGAGAGGTGCCTGGTTGTCGACTGCATATGGCAGTTAGCTGTTTAAGACAACAGTCGTCTTGTGGCTCGTGTGTGCCGGTTTTGTGGCTTTCTGGATATGTTCCAGTTTCCTGGAACTGTGTTCAGAAAGTGTAGTCTATTTGCCTCAACACATTCAGCTGTCTTGTTAGCTCAGCTAGCAATTAATTGCCTTGCTTCTAACCTGCCAATTGCTCTCCAACATAAAGAGTCTTCTAAGCGAGGCTCCCTATCACTTTGTCCGTGTTCATTTAATCCACTGTTCATTCCATCCACCATTCACTTTGTCTGCCATTCACTTTTGTCCACATTCATTTCGTCCTCAAATGAGATGAAATACCATGGAATTTTCTGTTTTGATGGAATTTTTGTTACTAGGCAGAAAAAAAGGTCAGCAGACATTACTTACATGCAATTTTTTTCCCTGTTTAAGTTTTTCAATAAAAATATAGTGATTTTAAATGTTACTTAAAGTAAAACGAGGAACTGAAGTTTGAAGAGCTTTATAACTTTTGTGTAGTATGATGTCAATCACTATGACATAAGTCAAAGTTTTAGAAAGATCTTGTAACGTTTTGAAATACATCTTGTATATATCATTTTCACGTATTGGGTTGGTGCGAATGAAATGTCTGGCAAAGTACCAGCACATGTGGATGACGAGAATGGAAAAATAGGACAACTTACCTAGGCAAAACAATACCCCTCAGTATCGACACATAGTTGCCATCTGTCCGGCAAGGCCATGATCCAGGAATGAAAAAAGTCTTGTTGCTGGGACCTGAAGAAGTCATCTTCAGGATAAGTATCCCGACATGCAACGGCATCGTTCGTTGTGCGACATGAGGGCGGGCTTTGCCCTGGAGCAGAAAAATACCATGTCTGTTGACCAAAGCCGGTTGTTTCTGCTGCAATTTCCGGTGCGTCTGGGGTAATTCAGCATAATAACGTTCTGCAGTGATGGTTTGGCCTCTTGCCAAGAAACTCCGATGAATTATCCCGGCTGTGGACCACCAGACAAGAAGCATCATCTTCTTGGTGTGAAGGGGGGCTTAGTATGCCATCCAGCAGGCTGTGCCTTGCTCATTGTGCAGATCGTTTCCGATTATCATGAAGACCCACTTCTTGTTGCAGGTGACGATTCGATGCAGTAGAGGTTCCTGTTTATTCCTGGCAAGCAGCGACGTGCAGACTTCCAAACACCTAGTCTTGTTGGCAGTTGTCAATTCATGCGGCAGCCACATGTCCAGCTTTTTTTACCTTACCTAGCGCAGCCAGACGCTAAACAACTGTCGTGTGGTAGACACCTACCTCTGCCGCTATCTCACGACACGTTTTTCGGGTTCTGCTTCAACCACACGTAACAGAGCATCGTCAGAAACAGGTCGGTGACTACGTACAGGGTGGCGACAGACCTGGAAAATATGGAAAAATCGGGAAAAGTTAGGGAATTTCCTTTGATCGGGAAAAGTCGGGGAAATTTATGGCAAATCGAACGAAGTCTGGAATTTTTATTTCCGTCGTCCTAGCTCATCTTGCCAGCGGTAAAATAATAAAACATTGGATGTTGTTTTAGCCAAATATATTTGCGAGTTTTATGTCTGCATACTATTTCATTAAAACGATGTAGTTTTATCGTCTAAATGGCCATGTTTTCTTTGACTCGGGCTCCAACGCACCCTTGTTCAATCAATCCACAATTCCGCATCTGCCCGTAATGCCAGCACGATGTTTCTGGGATGGCATCATGTTGTTGTAAATATACATCATTCAGACTGAATTATGTGTGCGCACACGATAAAAAAAAATCGAAAAGAGATATAATAATGTGTTTAAAAAAAAGGAAGAAAACAATTTCGGAATCAGATTGTTTTTAATTCATGTTTATAGGTCGTATTTTCTCTTTTATTTACGAAGTGTAATAGTATAAATTATTTACTTTGTGTGCTTTGTTGAAATACCTTTTGCATTGGACTTATGCCCGCTGTGTGCATTATTATTTTTTCTTTCTGATTGTTTGGGTACAAAAGTTCGATATCGGAGATCGCGATGTTACGTACGCTTCGCATTTTCTCGGGTTCGGCTTTAGGAGTGACCTTGAGTGAGGAGACATCGTTTGCGCAAGACCAGCCGGGTTTTCAGCAAATTTAGCAAGCTTTGTCTTTTTAGCACGCCTTTTGTAAAAAAAGATTGTGCTTCTGTTATCGGTATGTCCAGGGCTCCTCGACAAATTCCTTGCGCCAGGTCGCCCAGGCGCCTAAAATTCGGGCCGTGGCGCCGAATTTTCTTCTTAGTTGAGATTTCGTAATATATTGCAGTAAATGCCGTAATTTCTGTTGTGTAATCCATAGATTATCTATTAAAAGGTTATAAATTTAGGTGCTGCGGACACCGGTAAAAAAAACAACTGTGCTTCGTTTTAAAAAGTCTGCGAGGTAATTGTCAGGAGAGGTGGTGTTATTGGGAAAGTACCAAAAATGCGGTAACAGAAAAAATATAACGTAACAGCGAGATAGAAGACTGCAAAGAGATTGTAAGAATATATATTTTTTCTTTTACTTAAAAGTATTTTGACAGAAAATATTACGCAAGGAAGCGTTACTATTTGCGCGTGCGGAAGCCTGCGCGGTGTGAGAACCCGTAACTTTCGGGAATCGCTCAGAGCTATTCCGTAGCGTGTAGCCATTCTGCGAATCGCATCGCCTAGTATTGGTGCGCTGACTGTTTTAGTTTACGTTTCAACTGAATACCGAAAAAACCTTTTCAGAAATAAGACAATTTCAACGGATTTTTTAGTCTTAACTAATGAACTGCGATAATGCGGCAACAGCTAACGATTTTAGTTCTTGTTTTACTTAAAAGTAACACAAAAGTACTTCAAAATGACAGTTACTGTTTCAATAAGACGATCATTTTTTTCTTGCATCTTTGGATTTCTGAGTCGGTCCTGTGAATCGCAGTTTTCTGTCGGAGATTGCGATTCACGATTAACATGATAGGTGCGATCACGTGGAGCCGATTATATGACTGTTATGCATGCCAATTACCACGGAATGTTCGTATTTTCTACCGATTTAGTTATCTAACTACGGATTCTACGAATTTTCATTTGTTTAAAAAAAAATATTTTGCTATTATTTTATGATATACATAAGATTCTTAAGCGGATTCGCAGAATTCTCCGTTTTTTTTTTTTTTTTTTTTTTTTTTAGTCATCATTTAGATCGCTATCATGATTGATGCAAAACTGAAGAGAATTTGGAGGTTGGGTCATTTTCCGTCTGGGGACGGTATTTCGTGTTTCAAAGCTTTCGAAAACAGTAGTTAAATGGAGTAAAAAGAATTTGACCTAATCGTAATTTTTTTCCGAATGTTGCGTTTGTGTCAGTACTCTTGTAAAATATCATTTTATGGCATATATGTTCGTATTTCAGCTTGAAACTGTTGGCAAGAGTTTGTGGAAACGGAATTTAGACGCCGCGAAAATTGCCTCCTAATCTTCAGGCTTGAGGTTCTTTCGCGAATTCGAGAAATTCCGCCTTTTTCGTTATGTTGGCCACTCAGGAGATCGATGCACAAGTAAACAGAATCGTGTGTGTGTGTGAGGGGGGATAGATGTTTGTCGGAGGACGGAATTCCATCTTTACGAAACTTTCGAAAACGGAAAGTCGACGGAGTTCAGATTTTTTCGGTAATCGTAATTTCTTTTTTCTCGCGTTGTTGCCTGTGTCCAGTATTTTTAAGTAATATTTACTGCATAAATTTTTGCATTTCACCTTGAAAATAGGAGAAAAATTTCAAAAACCGGAAGTCGGACGGAATTCCCGTAATCCCCCCCCCCCCCCCGCGCTCCCGTGATGTTCCCACTCTCCAGCCTTGTTAGATATCCCCCACCCCATAAGTTTTTGCATTTAATCTTGATAAGGGAAGAAGGAAATTCCCGAAAACGGAAGTGATGAAGTTGGAAAATTTGTAAAAATTAATGCATGGTGTTCAAAAGTATTAATATTCCCAAAGTTACGCTATTTATCTGAAATAGTTGAAGCTTTGATATCATGCGCTCATGGTCGGTCCTCAGGCTGATGGTTATTATCGGAGAGCACAAAAATCAAGAAAAGTGACAATGAAGAAGTAGGGAGAGAATGATAGCAGCAGAAAGAAAAAAATAAGCAATCGATGCTGTGCTGTTGCAGAGTCAACAAAAGACAGACTAACAGTAGTCTGCATTCTTGCTGTCTGTTTTGATTTTTCTCCAGTTAAAATGTTCAGCTTCCCCCCCTCTTTGGTCTCATCTTGTCGTAAACTGCAATTTTAGAGGCAGTATGATCATATGGTAAGTGGAGGTTCATGCACTGCATGTTCGCTTTCTTGGATTTCCTGTCTGTCAAGCATTGTGGAATTCTGATTTTTATCTCTACGTGTCGAACTCACATTTTTATCTCTACACTGAATACATATTTCATTTCCATTAAGCATCCCTGAAATATTCTAATACTGTGCACATTTCTTTTTTTTTTTTTCTTTTTGATAGGGCTTCCTTTAAAAAAAAAAGGAATATAAATCACTTTTTTATTCTTTAGAATTGTAGACATTGTGCTTTCCAGTATTACAAAATGCTGTACAATTTTTTTTTGCTGCCTTCAACATCTTTAATAACTGATTTTATCAGCAAAAGACAATGTGTTCAACTTGTGATTTGAAGCCACAAGTTTAGAAAAATAAGTTTTATGAAACAAAGCTTGAATTTGTTCAGAACAAGAATATGCAACATAAAATTAACAAAAAGTGCTACTGAACACCATCTGTCTATTAAGTTGAATGGTAAGATGCCAGTCTGAAATTCTTTTTGAATGTTAATTAAAGATGACTTTTTGAGTACTTATTGGTGGAAATTGAAGATGTGCTGCAAGGAGTGTAGTTGCAGTCTGTCCCTGGCTGAGTGGTGGCAGAATTATTTCAGAGGGAGGTCACTTTCCAAGGTTAAAGTGGTCAGTGTGGAATGTTTGCTTTTGTTGTCTATTGTTATGAATGAGTTGTGCATCAAATCCTTATGTTGTTTGCATTTTATGGGCTATTTTTTATTTTTAAACAAGAATATTTTGAGTTATCACGTCGGCCACTAAAATTTTTTTGACTTATTTGAGACCGTAACTTCATTATGTGCCTAGGGCACTTGCAAGGAATTTTACTTTTTTGAGTTATCAGAAATTCATTGTTATCAGAGTTATCAAGAGTTGACTTAATTTGTAAAAATAGAAGTAAAAAAGTGTTTTTATTATTTGCCTTTGTATTCATTAACTTTTCTGGTTTGTATGCAGTGGTCAGGGAAAAAAGTGCATTTTCACCTGGAAAACCTGGAAAAGTCAGGGAATTTTTTGTTCATGATTTTGTAGCCACCCTGTACGTACTTCGTTTTGCAGGTCCGTATCTCTGCTTTGAAGCTTCACAAACCATCGCCGAATGGTTCGTTCATTGGCTGTATTCTTCCCAAACGCTTTAACTTTTCGAGTGTCAATTCCTGCAGAATGGCCCAGTTTAAATTCATACAGGAAGATGACTCTCAAATCCGGTATCTGCATGTTTCCTTTGCAAGCCATGTTACGCCCAAACAAACCATGCCTGAACCTTGTTCTTCACACACATGCTAGCTATTTATAGTAACTCTTTGATGTAATACCCGCAACACCTGTGGGTGGTTCCATTCCACCATGGTGGGGGCCTGTCACCACTACTCATGTGTGCCGGACATTTTATTTGCACCAACCCAACAGTTCTTAGCTTCTCAGTATTTATTTTTTATTTTGATTATTAATTGTTTTTAATTTCTGTATTACTAATTTTCATACAAATGAACTATAATGCTCTATACATGTCATAGCTATTTAATGTGAGAAAAAATCCATAAAAGCATAATGGTGAAAAAAGTTTAGATTGATGTATACTGTGAATTTGCGGTGTGTGAGAGAAGGAAAATAGACTTTTTACATAAAGGAGAAAGAGGGTCTAAAATTTTCTACTTCAATCCAACACATTTATGGCCATTGGAATAAACATTTTACAAATCTGATTTTGCGAATGGAATAGAGTATTGCTCAATTAATACTTTATACATTTTATTATTGCACTTAATAATAATAATAATAATAATAATAAAATTTACTATAACTGGGGTATCACAAAGTACACAGCTTTTTTCTTCGTAATAATGCTTGCCTTATTGTTGCATATGAACAGTGTAACGAAACTTCATTCCAAATCACTCTTGTTGGAGTTTGTTGTTCGGTTACATCATTCGACATAATGTTAGGCACCTTTAGCTCTTCAGTCAGTGTAATGTCTTAAGTATTAGTAAATCTAAAGCACACACAGTATTTTTGCAGAACGTTATTTTTCGGTTTTGTAAGCTATGTCTGCTGACCTCTTGTTTTTTTTTTTTTTTTTTGTGCCTAGAACAAAAATTCCATCAAAGCAGAAAATTTCCAGTGTTCCATCAATTCGGAGGATGAAATGAATGCAGACAGAATGAACAGTCTCCTCTAAGCGATGGTGTGGGCCAAGTAAACATGGACGAAGTGAACACAGACAAAGTTATCTGTCTCTAAGCAATGGTGTGGAGCCATTCTTCCACTAACAGTCCGATTTGAACTTCAGTTGCTGCACCCTGCTCCCAACAACATTCATCAAGGGTGCATCCCTGCCAGTTGAATGATGTACATTCATCATTTGCACATTTCCATGGGAGTTAGCACAATGTTGCTGGAGTACATCAACTTAGTGTTTCCCTTTGCCCATGTCTCTGAAAAGTCTTAATAATCGGTCATCTTGTTTTGTACATATTCTCGAATTTGTATTTGTCATGTTAATTTTGGAACACCAGTTTAGATTACTTTGTCTGGCTAAAAATATTTTCAATATGACTACAAGGTCCAAGAATTTTTCCTAGCAATTTTTCAAGTGAAATTCTTTAATACCATTGTATAAAATTTGTCATTGTCTATATAAAAATTTGTCATAGAAACTGCCATGAGAATATAAGAAAAAAAAAAAAAAAAGAAAGAAAATGTATCTATTTTAAGTTCTTGTTTACACTAAGTTCAGCAAAAGCACTGAGCAGTATGTTTATTTATGAAAGGGGAGGGGGGTGTCAGTTTCTAACTCTGCTGTGACCAAACAGAAGTTTGATTGTAGTGCAATTTAAGATAATCTACTTCTATGCATGGGTTTGAGCTTTTTCATTGTAGAGAAGGTGCACTTGCATGTACAGGGTAGGTCAAGCACATATCCAGGATTTCTGTTTGTAGGAGGGTGTCCAGAAAAATTGTGTGTTTGTGTGTGTTAATTCCATGAACACACGAAGGGAAAAAGAGCTCGTGCCCTTTAAGAGTTGTTTAAAATTATACAGAATGACTTCTTGCTTTTAATAGTAACCAGTTTTGTGCACTGCTTATTGTCACCACTAAATGAATGAAGAACATATCACACAACAGTGGTTACAAAAAATACTCAGGGATGAGGGAGGTGTAATTTAAAGCTTCTGGTTCTGTCCTACGGAGAGACTGATAAAGCACTATAGTTAGAAATTTTACAGGGGAAGTGGCAGCTGTCAGGAGTTGGCTGGATTCAATGGTCCCTTGGGCACTAAAACAGGGTGTTTCGCAAGACAGTCCTTCACCAAATCTGTCTTGTCTCCCTATAGAAATTTTATGAAGAAGTTTCCATCTTCCTGGATGCCTTTTTCTGTCATAAAATGTAGAACGAGTAACAATAAATGCACTGCTAATTGCTCACACAAATCACTAACTTGTCCACAATATCATGCAGATGGAGCTACTGAAAATATACTTGGGACATTGAAAAAAAAAAACACAGAGCCACAGTGAGATTTAAAAAAATAATTGTTAAGGCACAATATTTAGCATAACTTAAATTTAAAAAGCTGGCCTGTTATACTACTTTTCATGTTTTACCCCTGTTCATTATACTTCACTTTCTTTGTGCCCAGTCAGTGCAGATCTCTACATCAAACCATAAATATTTGCATCAATATAGCGATTTGCAAAAGCTCTTGTCTAAATGTATTGGTTTTGATGTTATTATATTTGTTCTACTACAAAAAAACTATAAGGTTCATATTTAAACATTTCAGGGAGGGGTGGGTTCAATCTCCCAAGTTCTTCCCCCTGGATACATGCCTGAGGTAGGTTCAAAAAGTTCCTGGAAATGCCTTTTTATACAGAAAGCAATAAACAACATTACCATTATTTAGAACACATTTCCTTCAAAATTGTTTCATTGGAGAGCTCCAATGTCTATAAAGTTGTTTGAAGCATTTGTGGATGGCCTCAGCACTCATGAATCATCTCCCTTTTAGGGCATATTTCAATTGCAGAAACAAGTAAGAATCAAGTGGTGCCAAGTCAGGAAAAGATGGAGGATGCTCCAGTAATGTCACATTGTGCTTTGCGAGGTACCATTAGGGTTTGATGTGCAGGCTTGTTGTCACAAAGAAAGAAACCAGTTGTTTGTTGTCCTGTTTTACTGGACAATATCTTCCTTCGCAGATGACAGAGGATGTTGATGTGCATTGCTTTAGTCACAGTGTTCTCCCTTCTGGAGTAAATTCTTAGTGGACCTGACCATGAAAGTCTAAAGAAAACTTTCCACATTACTTTTCATGTACTCTTGTTGAAACAGGGTTTCTGTTTTTGAGGTGATGTTGATTTCCATTCACAGGATTGGTATTTGGTCTTAGATCATACAAAAAACACCATCTCTGGTTTCCTGTGATAATGTTGTGTAGAAAATTGTTGTCTCCGACAAAGGTCATTCTTAATTCATATTCAAGTCATTGTCTAGATTGCTTTGAACACTCCCAACTGGTATTCATACTTATGAGGCTGTTTCTTTTGCAATTTTTAGTTGGTCTTGTTGCAATGAAGTATATGTACTCAATCTTTTCAACAGTTGAAGGGGTATGTAAGAGCTTCCACTGAGCGGATCATCGTCGATCAGTGTTTAAGCTGTCACTCACATTTTCGCTGAATCACAATAAAGACGGTAATTTTGTGACAAAAAGTCCCCACTGAATCGCCAAAAAGCGAATGTTCCCCATAATTTTTTCTTTCATCATCTCTCCCACCTCTGCTTCACCCTTGCATTGTTTTTCATCCCTGTCATTTTTTCTTTCCTTATCCTGCCCGTGAGTTGTTTTCCATCACTCATTTTTTCGTTCCATCATCGCAGCTGTGCCCCTCCAACCTGGTTTCTTTCCCTGTCATATTTTTTTATCATCCTGCCTTCCCCTGTTTTGCCATTGCATTGTTTTCATCCCTATCATTCTTTCGTTTCATCAACACTGATTTTCTCCTCCAACTTGGTTCTTTCACCATCCTTTTTTCTTACTGTCTTCCCGCCCAACCCTACATTGTGTTTTTCATCCCTGTCATACTATTTTCTGTCATTAACCCACTCTGCTTTGCCCTTGCATTTTTTTTATCCCTGTAATTTTTTCGTTCCATCAACCTGGTATCCTTTCCCGTCATTTTTTCTTTCCGTCATCACTGTCACGCGTGCTTCACCCAACTGCCGTTTTTCCATCCCCATTATCTTTTCTCCTATTGTAAAAAAGCACCGGTGAGCCTCGAGAGCACCTTTTGCAAGGGCTTTGCTTCTTTAGCGGTTCGCCACGGTGGCAGCAGCACGCACATTTTGATTCGAGTCGGTCAGTGTGTCGTCGGTTGTGGCTCTGCTTTAGTCCTGGTCTTTTTTTATATTTTCACAAACTGCGTGCATTAGCAAATGTAAGTATTTTTATTAACTTTAGAAGTGTAAAAGCCTTTTTTTTTTCTCAAATTCTATTTAACGTGCAAAATTTTATTTAGCCAATGCATTTCACTTGTATTTTCATATTTAAATATTGCAAAAAGCAGAACTGTAAATTTGGCTAATCTGCATAGCCCTTTGCTTACAACTTTTGCTAATAAAATAGCAAAATTGCTACAAGGGAAAAAATTCCAGCATAAACACTGTCGTTCGTCAATACTCATATGACCAGCAAGGAAACACTAATGCTAAAAGTAATTTTTTCTTCATTGCCATTTCACTGTATACTTGCAGAAGCATGCTAATGTCTCTTATGGTGATTTTTGAAGCAAAGCACAACATTTTATGTCCATACCTTTCTCAGTTGCCAACATTTTCAACTGTGATGTTACTAAATGCATGGTAAACAGAAAAACTGCTGTTGCTCTATCTACACAGGCAGGAAATGCAATGGTGCCACTTGCCATCAGACGATGTCATGGTGTTATTAACCTCTGAAGTCAAAAAAATTTCCCATGAAATTTTTCATTTCCATAGTTTGGAACAATTCCGGGAACTTTTTAAACCTATTCTGTATATGAGCTGCCAACCATTGAACTTAATTTTAAAGCAAAATTGTGAAGATGAGGATACTGTACTATTCAATTGCTAATGATTTCCAAAACTTCTCTAACTAAATATTGTTTTGAGATGAGAGAAAAAAGTCACTCTGAAGTTTGCATGATTTGGCTTGCAGTACAGGATCTTGCTCCTCCATTTTGGCTCTAAGGGGGTTGATAAATTGCCAGAATGTTGATTTCAAGCTGCAAAAATCTGAAAACATAGATTCAAATTCTTTTTCAAACTTGACAATGTATTCTGAAAATTGTATAAAGTCATCTTTTCCATTTCCTATTTTACTTCTCTGTAGGCTTTAAAGTGTTTAAGATCCTTTTATGATAGATCATCTTTAGAAATTGACACCCCCTCCCCCCAAGCCTTACCATGGCTGATAAGCAGGGTGATGTTTTGATTCTTCCATTGAAGTTTCAGGTTCAGGTAGCTGAGATTTCCCATGATATATTTGTTAAAAAAACTAATGTAAGGCCATTCCTGACTGATCAATTTTTCATGCATATGCTTTCCTTTTTTTTTTTTTTTTTTTTCAGGAAACTCAACTGGAAAATTACTTTTCTAATCATTGCACATGAAATCATCTTATATTTAAATAATTTTGCACCAGCATATCTACAGTTTGTGCAGTTTTTTAAGGAGATGTTACCAACGTAGAAAAATCCCTAGAGTTTCAATTTTTTTTTTTTAATTTCTGATGAAGTGGTAAGATACTGTTTTGATTTTTGTTGCATGGCAGGATTTATTTAATGTAGAAACAAATTTCTCTGTTACTTAGAAATGCAAAAATCATTTTTTTCTTTCATAATTTTTGCAAGGTGTCCACTGGTTTAAAGCACAAGTTTCTATCTGCCATAGTTTTTGAGTGATTAGACGACTTTTTTCAGAACTTTAAAAACAAAAAACAAAAACAGTGGGAAATTGTAATTGTTGTCATTTTTAAAAAGAATGTGACAACAAATGAATAAAACAAAACAAAAAAACTGGGCTTTTGCTTGTTTGCCAAGGAAAGAATTTTTAAGTTCCATGCATGACTTGTGCGTTGCCACTGTGAAAGCACAGTTCATAAAGTGCAATGTGTGGACTGTAGAGACATGGTAGTGGGAAAAGAACTGTGCCCCTCCTGCATGCAGGAAGTGACCATTGTTATGCTGACATGTATTGTTGAGCTCATGTTTCAAAGGAAATGAGTTCTGCATGTAAATATAAATAGTTCATAAGTGATGTATATATTTCGATGTCTCAAAATGCTATAACTGTATTTGTTCAAAATCAGATAACACAAGAAGTTAAGCTTTCCTGAAACACACTCTTTTTTTTTTTTTTTTTTTTTGTTGTTGTTCAAAATAACCCCAAGAATGAATTTAGCAGTCGAGCAATCATCACAATGTTTTACATATCTGTTGGTTTCAGAATTGTCACTGGAGGCATTGAAGGCTATCTTCTCTTTGGATTATGTGAACAAGTTACTGCAAATGACCTGCATAGACTCCAGAACCTTCCTTACACTTCAGCTGATCAAAACTCATCAAATGTATTGCCCCCTTCCTAAAAGATATAATGAAGTACGAGCTTGACAACTTACCATAGAAGTGTTAGGAGAGTTTTATGTAAACACACGCGCACACTTACATGCACCCAAAATTTCATGGGATTATATCTGTATGTGTACTTCAACACATTTTATGTAGCATGGAAACATACTACAAAACTGAAAAAAAAATTGTGTCACTGAGATACAAGGCCAGTTCTAGCGATTTTTTTAAGGTAGTGCGAACGTCTCATTATGCACCCCCTTCCCGAAACAGTATAAGTTTTTGTTTTCCAAAAGCTAAAAAAAAAAGAAAACAGCTATAATCAAATTCATAGATATACACTGCTGGCCACCCAAAATGCAACACTAAGAAGGACACAAGATAGCAAAGCCAGATTTACTGGGCACATAACAACAGATAAAAAGATGAAACGATTGAGCTTACAGGCCCGTGCGACTGCAGAACACGCAGACATCAATAGTTCGTGTGGCCCCCATGGCTGGCAATAACGGCCGTTATACGCCGCAGCATTGAACGAAAGAGGCTGTGGGTTTGGGGTATGTCGGTCCAGGCTGCTTCCACACGTTGCCACACTTCATCAGGCATGGCCGCGGGTGGTGCTTGCCAGGCCACTCGGTTGGCGATCAGCGACCAGACGTGTTCGATGGGTGACATATTGGGAGAACAGGCGGGCCACAGCAGCAGTGACACCTGGTGGGCCGTGAAGAATTGTTGCACGATGTGTGCCACGTGCGGGCGAGCATTGTCCTGTTGAAACGTGGCCGCTGGCAGGTCTTGCAGGTAAGGGAGGACTGCAGGCTCCAAAACGTCGGAGATGTGGTGGTGGCTGTTAAGTGTACCGGTGATGCATACCAGAGGGGTGCGGGTGTCATATCCAATTGCGCCCCAAACCATAACGTCAGGCGACGGACCGGTATGGCGATGCATAATGCAGGTGTCATACACTCTCTTGCAGCAGTGGCGCCACACGCGTATCCGACCATCGTGGTGTTGCAGGCAGAAGCGGGATTCGTCGGAGAAGACAATGTCGTGCCATTCCGTAGTCCAGGTGTGGTGTTCAATGGCCCACTGCCGCCGCACTCGGCGGTGGTGTAACCTTAATGGTAATCGGAGCAATGGCCACCGTGCGACAAGTCCCTGCTCCTGCAGACAACGTCGAACGGTATGTGCTGACACAGGTTGTTGCGCAACACACCCTAATTCCTGCGCTAATGTTCGTAATGTCGCGTTGTGAGCCCTCAATGCCCACCGCACGACATGCCGGTCCTCTTGTTCGGTGGTGTGTCGCTGCTGCCGCAATCGCTCACGTCGGTCCGTCTGTCCCTCCTGCACCCACCGAATCCATACTCGCCTCACTGTGGCTGGATATCGTCCCACACGGGCGCCGATGTCTTGGTACGATAAACTGCTGTCGCGATAAGCCACTATTCGTCCTTTGTCGAACTCCGAAACGTGCTGGAATGACTGCCATATTCTGTGACGAGGCATCAGGAAGCTTTCCCGGCCATAGGTCCGGCAGCACAACACACTTCCACTACTTGCACCCCGCCTTCTGTGCACCCTTCTTATAGTGCTTCTCGGTGGCGTGCCGGGCGCACATGATTTGCATATGCCCTGCAATGCTAATTGTTTGCATGTCCTCTTGCGGGTGACGCATGCTGTGAATTTCAGGCCAATCGGATGCTTCCTTCTTGGTGTTGCATTTTGGGTGGCCAGCAGTGTAAATAGAAATATTATAATCATATGTATAAATTAACATACATTTAATATACAAGTATCCACTGTTAGGATGGCACGAGTTTCGAGGGCGGATAATCTAAATTTTACATAAAAGAAAACTACTGATGTGCTAGAAAATATACACACAAGTGTTATCATGTATTCAGACCTGTAGTTATTGTTGCAAGCATATAAAAACAGACTGAAATGCTATATAATATGTATATATGTACTACTATAATTTCAGTCTTCTCAAAATAATGTTACTTGCTTCCGTTTTTTTACTGCAAAACATTTTTGTTGGATTCGGGATGGCAGGCGGCGCAAAACTAGCTTCTCAACTAATAACGCGTTGCTTTCATCGTTGTTACGATATAGTATTGAGTTTCAATTAATGATGTATGATTAGAGACCTTAATTTTTAATGACCAAAATAGTTTCAAATGATTAAGGTTGCAGATAATCAGCATTTGACTGTACCTTGTTTCATTCGGTAAAATATATGCCATAATTAAAACTAATTTACACAGCGAATAAAAAGTAAGATGAGAAAAAATGATGGGACCTTCTGAATATGTCTAAATTAAATGGAACGAAACTTTTCTTCTTTAATTTGAATTTAATGACCAGATATTTTAAATTACAGTGATTCAAGAAAGGTTATCTAATTTGTCATAACCTGTCCATTAAATTTATGTTTTGCGAAAACATGAGAGAACGGGTGATCCAAAAGTGTATTTTAGAAACATAACATAACAAAGACAAACTGCTTTAACATGCTTGTAAACAGAATTCATTGGGAAAGTAGCGCCGTCATGACACTGAGCTATATAAACTATGAGTACCGCAAAAACAGGGAATGCTTGCAATAGCTTCTCAAATAGGTATTTTTTCTTGCTTTTGTACTCGCAAATTTTATAATTAAGTCTGAATAGCATAATGACTGGATAAAGCCATTCTCTATGAACATAATTGCTAAATCTGATAACTTTTCTTCTAACATAGTTGAATGAAAAAAACGTTTTGATCTTTATATCTCATGTGATTCTATTATAAAGTTCACATACCATTACGTGACCACAAGGTTCCTCAGGAAGACGCTTTGACGTCTGTAAATTCTGTTTTACACATTATGTAAAGTGGATACAGTCTGTGGTGGTGCATTAAATTATTCAATTAAGATAAAATCAGTCTGTGGTGGTGCATTAAATTATTCGATAAGATATAAATCGGTTAAGTCCTAAAAATGTTACTCACAGAAGTGCGTGTTCAGTCCAATGTCAGTAGTTATTGAGAGTTTCTTTGTCCAAAGTTGTATCTTGCTTCAATATGGTCAGTTGTTAGGGTTAGCTCCAGAGCCATTTCGTCAAAAGTTGTACCCTACTTCTATTATGTCCAGTTATTAGGGTTAACTCAGTTCTGGCTGTGTCGACATCATATTGAATGGTTAATGGTTTCCACATAATAATTAAAGATTCTTGAGTTAAGAGTTACTATTTACATACCACTTGAAGTTCCACGTCGTACTTGGCCATTAGGGCTATCTCGTCAATGTTGTACTCTCGTAGAATTGTCGAAGAAATCTTCAAGTTAGGTCAGGTTCATGAAATTTTTTTAAAAAGCTTTAAAAAATTCCAGTTAAAATCGCTATATACACTACCCCATACCATCCACAGTCTCAATCGCCGATGCGCGTTTCACCTAGGCTCTACCCTGGCATTTTCAACGGAGACTTCACACCCTCTGTTGAAGTATGCTATCTGAAAGTCTTGTGTCCTCTTGTAGCCCATCGTCAATGCCATCTAGTGCCAAGTCGCATCAACTTTATCTTCATCTATGCCATTCTCATCCTTCCTTTTTCTCTTCCTCTCTCTCCTTTCCCTATTCAATTTCTTCTCAGTTTCAATCAGGTTCCTCCAAGCATGGATAAGACAGAATATGATGAAAAAATGCAAAGACCTATACAAGATTTACGCGTTGAAATCATAGACAAAGACCCAACAGAAAAAATAAAACGTACGTTGATGACTTTCAAAAATCACAGTTTCTTTCCTGATATGATTAAAAAGAAGGCATATCCTTTTACGGGAGCTACAACCCCGAATATCTATGGTAAAATAAAGACTCATTAACCTGGAAACCCACTTTGACCAATTGTTGCGAAAAATAAGTCGCCTACGATAAATCTTGAGCGATCACTATATAATTTTTTAACTCCTATCTACAAACAATATGAATATACTGTGAACAGCCCCACAGAGGTGATTACATTAATACAGGATAATGAAATCAATTGGAATAAGAAAATAAGACTTACCAGCCTTGATGTGATATCCCTCTTCCCGAATACCCATGTTGTTGAAAGGTTGTGTTAAAATAAAATACGAACACAGCAAATTGAAGACATAAGAAGAGCACTTCTCTTTATTAAGCAAAACAATTATTTCAGTTATGAAGGCACAATATATCGACAATTATCGGGAGCACCGATGGGATCGCCGATTTCGGGTTTACTGGCAGAGGTGATTTTACAGAACTTCAAAAAATCTATGAGATTGAAAACAGATGTACCACAACCATCGATGTTTTGCAGGTATGTGGATGACATCCTTATGGTATGGCAGCATGATGATAACCAGCTACAGATGTACATTGATGAATGTAATAACTACCGTATATACTCGCGTATAAGTCGAGAAATATGGGACAAAATGAGAGCTTCAAAGTAATGGGGTCGACTTATACGCGGGGTCCAAAAAAATCGTAAGTCCAAAAGTTCTTCCCATGAGGCAAAAGGCAATCCATCCCAAAAGAAATAAAAATGCCGATGCGGTATTAATTACGAAATCGCAACCCTCCGAAAGAAAGAAAAACACCGATGTGGTAGAATTACGAAATCTCGACCCTCCGAATTTCTCCGCGCTTTGAAAAGTCTCCTCTCTCCTGGCTTTGCGTATCCACAGCGCAGTCACAGCCACGCATAGAAAGCTCTGCCCTTCCGACTACCAGTTGATTGCGCTGACCTTTGACGTAACGGAGCCATGCGACAGCCAGTGTTAGGTGTTGCTTGTTCTTAATCGCACGTGTCTCGCTTCTCCTATTATGGGTGACATGGATTGTGTAAAGAAACGGATATCCTATAACGCAGGATTCAAGTTGAAAGTGGTTTCTTTTGCAGAAAATACTAACAACTGTGCTGCTTCACGTCAATTTGGCATTAACGAAAAACTGATTAAAGAGTGGCGTAAAAAAACCCCAGACTTAGTGAAAATCGCAAAAGGCGCTGCGCCGTGGAACGACATCTTTCCCAGAGCTGAAAAGTGTCTTGAATGATTGGATTTGGGCTGCAGACAAAATGGTTACATTGTAACGCGAACTGGTATACGTTTGCGAGCAATGAAGCTCGCAAAAGATGAAAAGTTTGCAGCCGCAAATAACACTTTTCGTGCCTCACCAGGTTGGTGCACAAGGTTCATTAACCGCTATGGGTTGTGTCTACGCCAGCGCACCAAAATTGCACAAAAGTTACCTCGTGACCTCGAAGCAAAGATAATGGAATTTCAAAAGTATGTAATTCAAAAGAGAAAAGAGACTGCTTTTGAACTTTCCCAAATAGGGAACATGGATGAAACCGCCATGTGTTTCGACCTTCCTGGAAATAAGACGGTGAACCAAAAGGGCGAAAAAAATATCTTGATCAAAACGACTGGCCACGAAAAATCCAGTTTCGCGGTTGTTCTTTCCTGTTTGGCCGACGGCAGTAAGCTACCTCCGGTAATTATTTTCAAACGCAAAACTCTGCCGAAAAGCGTTGTCTTTCCGTTTGGTGTGCTCGTTCGTGCCCATGAAAAAGGATGGATGGATGAATGAATCCGAAACAATTGACTGGTTAAAGAATGTGTGGAACAAAAGGCCAGATGCACTTTTGAGGAAACCTTCTCTTTTGGTGTGGGATATGTTTGTTGCACACCGTTGTGCAGAAGTGAAAAAAACTGCAGAAAATTCAAAAACAACTCTTGCTGTCATTCCAGGTGGGTTGACATCTGTTCTTCAACCACTAGATGTGTGCCTTAATAAGCCCTTCAAGGACAATGTGCGGAGGTATTGGGCAGATTGGATAAGTTCCGATTTGCTGACTGAAACCAAGGGCGGAAATCTAAAGAAGCCGGATATCGTTTTGATTGCGCGATGGGTCAAGGATGCATGGGATGCGATACCTGCGGAAATGGTCGTGAAATCATTCAAGAAATGTTGCATTAGTAACAAACTTGATGGCACAGAGGATGATGAGATTTTTATGAGTGATGATGACAGTGATTCTGATGACACAGGCATAGATGGGAATACTGATGTTTATGATGACACGCCGATGACGGAGAAAGACTTTTTTGAACTGTTTGGCGAGTCTGACTCGGAATCGGATTTTGAAGGGTTCCGATAAAGTTTTTGGGTATGCAAATTAAATTTAGTATTATATATATAATTTTTTTCGTTTTCAAATGTTTTTGAATAAATTCATTGAAATTTTTTTTTCTCATTCCAGGATCGACTTATACGCGAGTTTCCGGTTTCTTACGATTTTTTCCTCGGAAAGTGGGGGGATCGACTTATACGCGAGTTTCCAATCCGATTTCTTACAATTTTTTCCTCTGAAAGTGTGTGTCTGTGTGTGTGTGTGTGTGTGGGGGGGGGGTCGACTTATACGCGAGTATATACGGTATTACAAAACAATTAATGTTACTGTGGAGCATGAAAAGGATGGAGTCTTACCATACTTAGACATATTATTACTATCTCTCAAACAAAATAACATCAAATTCCATGTATATAGAAAACCTGACAACATCATTAATATCTTTCCTGACAACTCTTACTATCCAGCATCTCAAAAATTTGCAGCTTTCCGATCATATATTTATAGAGCGTTTACTCGTACATCTAATGCCCAACTACTAAAAAATGAATTAAATTGGATAAAGAACACAGCAATAAACTTCAGATATGACATGAAAAAAATAAATAACCTTATTAATATAATAGATACAGCCCTATAAATAAACAAAGGAGTACACAGACTCAACAGGAAATAAAATTTTGTGGGTCATTACCATATATACAGGAGATCACAACTATTATGAAGAAAACATGTAAAAAATATGACCTAGATTTTGGTGTACAAACAAGAGATATAACGAAATCTCTTAGTAACTATCACAGAAAACCCCCAATCTTACAAAAAGCGGGTGTCTACTCTATACCAATAATAAATAATCAAAATAAAATTATCAACCAATATATAGGCAGTACAAAAAGAAATATTAAAACCAGATTGACTGAACACATGAAGAACTGGAGCAGAAGAGAAAATAAAACAGCACTTATTGATTTCTGTTTGGATAATCAAGTTGTATCCTATTGGGAAGGAATTGCAATATTAAACCAACAGAGTAATATAAGAACAATACAAGTAGCAGATGCATGATTAATAAATAAGACCAAACCATTTAACTGCAATAATAACAGTCCATACAACCTTTCGTATGCTTGGAGGAGCCTGATTGAAACTGAAAGGAAATTGAATAGAGAGAGGAGAGAGAGGAAGTGAAAAAGGAAGGATGAGAATGGCATAGATGAAGATAAAGTTGATACTACTTGGCACTAGATGGTATTGACGATGGGTTACGAGAGGAGCATGCGCACTGTGGACACAAGACTTTCAGATAGCAGACTTCGACAGAGTGTGTGAAGTCTCCGTTGAAAATGCCAGGGTAGAGCCTAGGTGAAACACTCGTCTGGCGATTGAGACTGTGGATGGTATGGGGTGGTGTATATAGTGATTTTAACTGGAATTTTTAAGCTTTTTAAAAAAAATGTATGAACCTGACTTAACTTGAAGATTTTTTTGACAATTTTACGAGAGTACAACATTGACGAGATAGCCCTAATGGCCAAGTACAACGTGGAACTTCAAGTGGTATGTAAATAGTAACTCTTAACTCAAGAATCTTTCATTATTATATGGAAATCATTAACCATTCAATATGATGTCGACACAGCCAGAACTGAGTTAACCCTAACAACTGGACATAATTGAAGTAGGGTACAACTTTTGACGAAATGGCTCTCAAGCTAACCCTAACAACTGACCATATTGAAGCAAGATACAACTTTGGACAAAGAAACTCTCATTAGCTACTGACGTTGGACTGAACACGCACTTCCGTGAGTAACATTTTTAGGACTTTTAATCGATTTATATCTTAATTGAATAGTTCAATGCACCACCACAGACTGTATCCACTTTACATAACATGTAAAACAGAATTTACAGACGTCAAAGTGTCTTCCTGAGGAACATTTTGATCTGTTTAAGTTTACTAAAACTTTGTTCATATGTAGCTACCGTGATAGGAATTGTCAACATGATTCAAAGTGCAGTCAATAAATTTGGGAAAATGTCCTGCCAACTATTTTCTTTGATCAACTGTAATACTTTTAGTGGTTCTCCTGAGTCTTTAAAAAATAATTTTATACTTAAAATTTTTTGGACTAATTCATCTGATTAAATGTTGCATTTGTCTCCATCTGTCAAAAGTACTTTTAAATTTTCACAAACTTTCTTCAGGTGTGTTCTCTCAAAATTTTCTCTTATATCATATAAAAATGACCACATGCATTTTATTTCTGAGAGCTGTTCGAATCGCGTGCTGAATGAATTTTGAATTGTATCTATCATGGGATAAAACACTGAATTGCCTTAAATAATCCTTCGGCATTTGTTGGAGATTCATCATCGGTTTCATAAAGTAACATCTGTTTTTTCTTTCGCTGTTATTAAAGCTGATGAATAACCTGAAGTTCTGTATTTTTTCATAAAATCTGAGCATTTTCTTAGTAACTCAGAAACATTTGATATGTGCATACTTTCTGATTGCATTGCTTTATTTATGATGTTAACTTCAAATAAAACATCATACCAAATGACTAATATAACTATAAATTCAAATTGCTTCATGAATTGCATGATCGACTTCGCTTCGGATGCTACTACAAAGTGAATAGCATCTTCGTAGGGTTCTCTAACAGCACAGTAAACTTCACTGTACTGGTAACAAACTGAACAAAGGCTAGAAATTCTGCATTCCCAACGTGTTTCAGAAACTTTTTTCACTGAAAGTTCACTTACATGTTTCAAGATGATGTCCCACCGTTTCGGTGATTCTGAAAATAATACAAATGATCTTTGTAGCACTCCAAATAATGACACTGATTTCACTGAGGATTTTGCAGCATCTTAAACATTTAAATTTAAACTGTGGCATCCACAAGATATAAAGAAAGTGCGAGGGTATTTTTTCTAAAATTCTAGACTGAACTCCGTTTTTGATTCCTACCATATTGGCACTGTTGTCGTATTCTTGGCCACGGCAGAAATTCATATCTAAACTATAACTATTGACAATTCCGTCCAGAAAAAGGCCAGTAAGTCCTTCACCTGAAGAATCATTTACAGGTTTATAGCCTATGAAACATTCTCAAATCTTCACTTCGTCTTCTGTATCAACAAATCGAATCGTAAAAGAAAGTGGCTCTGTGTGACTTACATCTGGAGTGCAATCCAATCAGGATGTAGCAGACACGTGACTTTCAGCATGGCAACGAGCCTTTGTAATGTAAGTGAAGGACAACCAGTCCCCGTTGAAATGATGACGTTTTACTTTGAAAGTTTAACTTCCAAGTACAAAATGCGGTATTTGGAAAAAATTTAAAAGATTGAAGAAAAGATATCTATGTGCCGAATGCAAGCATCTTTGTAGGTGATGCGAAAAGTTTTCCGAAGTGCAAGTAGTAAATATTTTCTGTTACTTCGTCTTTGCTTGAAGCACCTTTATAGCAGAACAGTTCAAGGCATATAAAAGTCTCGAAGCATATAACAATTTCTCATTGTGGTTATTCTTTTACATTGTAATTTAGCGAGATCACTAATTAATGAGTAATTAGTAATTTAGTGAGAAAATAGGTGTGCTGCCTTGAAAAGTGAGGTTCTCTGTCTTTCCAGGAATCACTGATTTATAGATAAAACTGACCCTTGAAAGGTTCTCTGCCTTTGGAAAGTTTAACTCTTCAATAAAAAGTGTTTTTCTAAGCTGTGAGAAGCGATTTCCAAGACTTAGAAAAAATTAGAGCAAAATTTGGTTCTTCATGCAAAATTGTGGTGAAAAAACACAGTAATTTTGCTGGGATTTGCTCCCTAATTTATTTATCCCCGTAAATCAGTTTAGCAGCATAATTCTGGTCTGTAAACAGACCTAGACACCAAAAATAATTTTATTTGGACAATAATTTTAGCCATCATTTGCATTTTTGGCAAAAGTGTGCTTCAGCTCCAAATAAAAATCTAGGTGTTTTAAAAATAAAATCAGCTGTGGTTTGGGGAGGAGATATCATATAGAACAAACTAGTGAAGTAAAAAACCCCAATACTGACAGCCAAATAACCTTAAAAGTAAAACTTCTAAGTGAAAAGCCGAAAACTCGAAAAAACAAAAAAAAAAAAAAAAAAAAACGAGTTGCTGGACAAGGTACTCGTGCTCTCCTAAAAAATCCAAAAGAGCCAAAGAGATTCGATTCTGACTAAAAGTCAGGTTGGCTAACAAATTAACAATTAACTTTTAGTCTTATAAAAAGTTTCAACATCCACTCTAGATCAACCAGGAACCATCTGAAATAGAAGTCCCTGAAGGTGAAAAATCCATGTGCACAGAGTGCTGATTGTGTACTGAAGCATTGATTTAAGAAACATTTTGACTAAGAGACAAATTATAAAGGTGTTCCATAAGAAAATATTCAGTAGCAATACAACTTACACAAAAAAAAAACAGCCAACACCTTTGAAATTCAATTTGAAAACTTGGAATCAACGAGTGAGACGCCTGGTCTAATAAGTGCAAGCACTGCACGCCAACAGCATTTGAAAAATTAAAAAATAGGTTCTCTTCTCTGCCTTACCAGAAAACACTGATTTCTGGGTAAAACTAACCTTTTGAATCTTTAAAAGGCTCTCTGCCGTTGAAGAGTTTTCAATAAAAAGTGTTTTCTAAGCTCTCGAGAGCGATCTCCCTTCCTGGCAGCCTAAAAAAAGAAATTAACTTTTGGTCACCATTTCTTCTTTTTACTCTCATGTATCCATTTATTAATGGATACATGAGAGTAAAAAGCATATGACTCAGAATAAAGAAGGCCAAGAAGTGCACAACCAAAGGAAGATGAGAAAGAAAAAATTGAAATACATTGGAGCTTTCCCATACTTGGAAGGAGTGAGTAATGAAATCAATAGGCAGTGTGCTAAATATGACTTACAACTAGGAAGCTCAGTGCACACCGTGAAAAGTATGACTGTCAACAAAAAACAGAGGAAAAAAATGCTAGAAGAATCGGGAACCTACGAAATTCCAATTGCACACATACCCCCAATATCGTACATTGGAAGTACGAAAAACAGATTAAAAAAAGACTTAAACAACACATATCTAATTGGCAAAAAAAAGAAGCCAAAACTGCTTTAGTGCAATTCTGCATGGAAAACCGGACATTCCCGAAATTCGATGAAATTAAAATGCTAAAAAAGAATAAAAAATCGGAAAGGCAAATGAGGAGGGAAGAAGCAATATTAATCTATAAAAATAAAGCAAGGGTATGTAACCAGAACGACCCTAGTACATTATCGGGCCTGTGGAAAGAACTAATAAGACAAGAAAAACAACAACAAAAGAAAAACCGGCAAAAAAGACAAGAAAACCAGGATAGGAGAAGAAATTAATAAAAAAAAAAGTTGTTTTAATGAAACATAGATGGCGCCAGCCGGGCTTGATAACGAAATATATCCAAAAAAGTATATCCGACGAATGGCAACAAGGAGTATCGGACTCCATTAGCGCGAAGTTAACCACGAACATCGGTGGTAAAGTCTCCACGCTCCTGAGGATGGCCAGAGGATGGGCGAAAATTTTGAGTATTAAGAACGGTAAAAATTGATGTGTTTGGAATCCTAAGGCAAAGATCCAGTGAGTATACCCAGCGAAAAGTGTGAGAAGTAAAGCCAGTCATCGCATACAACGGACTTTAGGACAATAACATCAACAAAGACCGGAAAACACGTGCGTGAAATGTTCCCATCGCTAGAAAGGAATGCCAAGGTAAGCATTATCTGCTAGAATTTTGTATAAGTTACTTTGAAATATCGCACGTAAAAGAGAATAGTAGAATGATTAGAGCTATATAATAGTCAGAATTAGAACTACTAATTGGAATTGACTTTTATGCATTATACCTTAATGCATTAATTAGAAACACACACACACACACACACACACACTAGTTCAAGAGAAAGCAAAATTAACTTATCAGTATGAAGATAAAAGCAGTGGTGTTCTAGATAAAGAGAGAGAGAGAGCGGCATATAAAACAGAATGAACCACTACTAGCACTGAATAGTAACATTTCCTAATTATTGTTTTAAATATACTGGTAGGCAGTATGATTGTGATTCACTGCATCATAGATTAAGGGAAAAGTATCATGAAAAAGTCAGGATCTGATAATTTATGAGAAGAAAATAAAGGAAGAAAATATGCATCATAATTCATGAGAAGAAAATATATTACTAAATGAAATAAATCCAGTTCCTGTTTCTCATGTAATTTATCCAAGAATCGTGCCATCAAGATTATTCACAAGTCGCAATTTTTGAAGAACACACCGTTGCCCCCCCCCCCCTCCTGAGACTAGCAATTAGTGCTAAACGTGTTTTTCCATCTGAAGAAGAACTATTTCATGTCCAAAAATTCTGGAGTTGTAGATATTGTAAATTAGCATTCCAGAAAGTTATTCAACATCCGCTGAACAATTCATATACGTTAGATTTATTGGTAAATTATATAGAAAAATAAATTTGTGTTCTCATTTTCCTTGTCATCCAATAGCTAAGCATATCAATATTTGACAATTTCTCTCTGAGTTACTCCAAATTATTTTTAGTGTTATTTAACTATTATATTATTTGAAATGCTACTAAACATAACTTTTATGTACATCCTTTAAACATTCATGAAATTATTGTGTGCGATCAAATCTGACAGACATGTAAACTCGTATCTTTATCCGCCATCTGCCCAAGGGTTGAGTCAGTTGCCTATTGTCAGATGCCCCCAGAGTGTACTTCACCTTCTGCATTTTCACAGTAGCAGTGTACAGGCCATGCACTATATTTTAAAATTCTTTTCCTAATGTGCATTCAGAAGCCTGTGGTGGTTGTTGTTTTTTTCATTTGTTAGATTAAACCTTTCTTTACAAAGAGTAAGAATAGTGTTGTAGCTGCATTGCTTTAGATTTCGAAAAAGATTTTCTTTGCACATAAGTTAAACTAAAGCAGATAGAAGCTCGTGCATTACACCAATGAGTTATATGCAAAAAATTTCAAAAGAATGGTGATTTTTGTATTTTTCTTATTAAGTAACAAAGATATTTGAATTTTTACACTAAATAAGTCTCACCCTGCATCAAAATTTTAATACATGTATAATGTATATACAGCAGTTGCTGTGGCTTTTTTAAAGTGTTCGCTGACCCACCTGCCAAATTAATTTTTTTTTTTTTTGCCATATATGTAATCTGAAGTCATCAATTTTTTCCACCCTCCATCAGAATTATAAATACCATATATAGGTTCACTCTGCATCAAAATTTAAGTGAGTGATTGCATCACTCTTTTCATATAATTGCTTTCCATTTTTCATTCACAATGTAAACAATGAAAAAAGTAACTAACATGCAAATTTCATTTTGCATATACCTAATCAAATAAAAATTAAAGATTGTTTTCACTCAGACATCATTAAAAAAGATAATCGCAAATATTTTCGCCAAAGCTTTTTATCAATCGCCAAAATGATTTTTTTTTCACAAATTGCTAAGAATATGATCAACAGTGTGACCCTGTATACTGATCCATCTGAAATAAATAAATTAAAACTTTAAGGATTTTCATACATCAGGGTCATCTGCTCATTAAATTTTTTTTTAAGAATCGTAGATAGCATCTGATAATTTGATCCGGAATGACCCTGATATGAAAATGGTGTTTTTTCGCACTCTCATTTAATGAAAAACTAATTACAGGAGAAATGCATGCATTTTTTTTTCTCTGTGCTGATGTTTTACAGTATGTGCCAGTATTATTGGAAGAATTCTATGGGAGGTATTAGTAAAAGATGCAAAAATTATCGTTGCTTCATTAGTATTACAACTCTGCAAATTCTTTATTTCTCCTTTTATTCCATAGGAAGTGTAGGCTCATGGAAGTACCGTGTTGCAGCACAGTTGGAATTGCCCATCATGTTATCTACCTGGATTGATGAAGTCTGGAAAATTGGAAAACATGGTGAGGACAAGCTCTATGATGAATATCGCTGCCCAATTTTCCATGGGCTATACATTTGTGTTTCACAGCTAAGTAGTGAAGAAAGAAATAAGATACAAGTGTTGGTTAAAGATCATGGTGGATCTTATTCAGGTATCTTAACATCTAAACACACAACTCACCTTGTTCTTGTACGTCCAGAAGGTGACAAATTCTTCAGGGCCAAATCATGGAAAATTCACTGCGTGAAAGTTGGGTGGATATTTGATAGTATTCAAGCAGGGTACTGCATCGATGAAGCTTCATATGTATTAGATAGTTCTGAAGTGTTGCCAAAAGTGTCTACACCGAGGAAGTCCTCGAAATTTGAACCAAAATTTGAAGCAGATCTCAGTAAAATTTCTACTGTTGGTGTTAGTCATCTTGAAGAAACTGGTAGGCAGAGTTCCACTACATTACAAGAAGAAACTGACAGATTTGATTCTCCCATATTACGGGACCGTGGTGAACTGTTGCATTCAAAATCTAGTCTGCCATCAGATGCATCTTCAAGTATGTGGGATTCTTTTGATTCTAAAATCTTGGGAACCAGGGGGAAATTTTTAGGCAGTTGCCACATATTTGTTACTGGTTTTAATGACTTGAATTCAGCACAAATATCACAGATGATAATTCATGCAGGTGGACAGAAATACAATAAGTACAGTGAAAGTATTACTCATGTCATATGTGGAGAAAAAAATGGTGAGTTCATTGATACTCTTAAACACAATTCAGTCAAACCACTTGTTGTTAAGCATAAGTGGCTGATGGAGTGCCTTCATAAACGAGAGCATGTTGATGAAACACCATATTTGATCACAAAAATTACCTCAACAAAAGAAGCAGCTTCCTTTCTCTCAGAAGAAAAAGAAAATAACTGTATTTTGTTTCCAGTGGCACCACTGAAGGATAACCAACACTTGCGAGCTGCAGAGGTTTGTGTCAGTAATGGAATTGCAGATAACTTGCTTAATGATGATAATGTGGGTGCTTTCCCAGGAAAAAATTCTGAAAAAACCCAAGGAAATATTTCTGGCAGGAAGCAGAGTTCAGAAGAAAAAGATACCCAGGACATAGGGAATATTGCTTGTGAAAAAACAGTAAAACCATGCTGCTGTGATCCCACAGGTTTATCTGATGACAGTCATGGGTATACTCCATTATTTAAGGGAATTCACTTTGTTATCTCTGGCTTTGGACCAAAGGATGCTGGTATTTTAAGTGCTTTGATTTGGGAAAGAAATGGAACTGTTCATGATTTAGATCTCTGCAAAAGTTCAATAACAGACTATATGGCCATCATTCCTCTACTAGGTCATACAGAGCTGTGTGAAGAAGCTAAAATCAGATGTGTTGTTACTAACTGCTGGCTGCAAAAGTGTATTGAATATGATAAACTGCTGGACCATAAAGAAAATCCCTTATTTACACCACTTGTTATTGACCACAGTTTTAAGCCGCTGCATAAATGTGTCATATGCATTAGTAGGTACACTGGCATTGAGCGTGATTATCTGAAACAACTTGCAGAAAAATTTGGGGCCATTTGTCAGGAATACTTTGTGCGAAAAGCAAGTAGTAGTAGACAGTTGCTCGCGAATACGCATCTAATCATTGCTGATCCTGTGGGCTGTAAGTTTGAAGCAGCTAGAAGATGGAATATTCCAGCAGTTAGGAAAGAATGGCTTATTGATGCTGCAGTATGTGGTGTGCTTCCTCCCGTAGAACTGTACTGTGTTGATGAACATTATTCTAGTTGTGCAGCAGCTAAAGAACTGGAACAACCACAAATTGAGGCTAATGCTGAGCTAGGGCCTAAGAAACATGCTGGAGGTGGAGAAAATTTGGCTGCTAAAGATTTGAAGAAGCAACCAAGAGAACTGATTGCAGATGGACCATCATGTAGTAGTAACACTGGTCCACAGATCAAACACCAAGCTTGGCATGAAAAACAAGCAGATTCTACTGATAGTAAGTCATCCACAAGTAATTCATCTCCAAGATCTACTGTTATGGGGGACATGCCTGAAGCTTCTAAAAATACAGCACAACTTAAGCATGATTATCCAGGTACTAAGTATATACTTAACAAACCATGTGAGCAATCATACAGTAGTAAAATTGATGTGCAGATCAAGCACCAAGCCTGGCATGAGAAACCAGTGGAAGTTATTGATCACAAGTCATCCACAAGTGGTTCATCTCCAAAACGCATTGCTATGGGAGACACGCCTAAATTATCTAAATATATATTACCAGGTAAACGTGAATATCTGGGTAGAAAGTGGGCACTCAACAACCCATCATATAGCAGTAACAACAGCATGCAGATCAAGCAGCAAGCTTGGCATGAGAAACAAGCAGAACCTATTGATAGCAAGTCATCAGCAAGTGATTCATCTCCAAGATCTGCTGTGGTGGAGGGCATGCACGAAGCACGTAAAAATGTATCCCCAAATAAGTATGATTCTCCATTTAACAAGTGGTTGCGTGGTGAGCTTAGTGGTCCCTATGTTCCTGATTTTAATCAAACTGAGCTGCTTGATGGCTGTGAATTTTCTAGAGCTAGCACTCCTATTGAAGAAGTGTTCAGTCGTAACTTATCAATAGCATTGAAAATGCACTGTGGTGATGCTGAAGAAAACTCAGAATCTGGGCTCAATTTAAAGAATAATAGTCGGTGTGATAGACCATTAAGTGGTGTTGTATTATGTGTAGCTAAGAAACTAGCATCTCTCCAGAGTGAATTACATGGAGCTGTTGCTTCTTTAGGTGGAGATTACCAATGGAACTATGACCAGAGTTGCACTCATTATGTGTTTAAAGGTAAAGCAAATGATGTAAATAGAGAATTCAGAATGGCCAGAGAAGGGGGTAAAAAAATTGTTGCTCCAGATTGGGTGTTTGCTTGTAGAAATGCTCAGGACCATGTTGACGAATCTCTTTTCCCACATACTTTCAATTCGAACATAAATTTAGGAACTCGAGTATTGCCCACAAAGAGTTCTTATGTAAGTGAAGAAGGGAGTACATTAAAGGAAAATAAGTCTCAAGATCATGCTTTCAGTTCAAGCAAAAGCAGCAGTGATTCATCAGACAGAAATTCAGAAAATCAAACATTGACCATAAGCCATTATGAAGCAAGCATATCAAAAAAAACTAAAGCTAAAGATTGTGCTTTCATCTCAAACAAAAGGAGGAAGAAACCACAACACAATAGTAAGGGCCTGAATGTCAGCGAACAGCTAGATTATCTTATAGGTGAAGTTCACTCAGCTAAGGAAGACAAATCTCGTTTAACGGGAGGATCATCTAGATTTGGAAGTTCCAATTTAAGAGCCAAGTGGGGTGTGCCTGAATCAAGAAGCGCTGAATTAAAAGCTGGATGCAGTACATCTGAAGCTGATCATGAGTTAAAGCCAGACTGTAGTACATCTGAATATATTGATTTTGATCTAAGAGCAGAAGGTGGTGCACCTGAATCGGAAAATTCAGAATTAAAAGCTGAAAGTGATGCACCTGAATCTGAAAGTTCTCAATTAAAAGTTGAATGTGGTGCATTAGAATCTGGAGATCCAAAATTGAACACTGAATTTCATAGAAAGCACCCAGGCACTGGAACTACACAGTCTTTAAGTGTTCCTATTACTTGGGATGATACTACTGGTTTGTGTGAAAGAGCAAAACTGTGTGAGGATGTTGAAGATCAAATTATTCCTTTGCGACGTTCTAAAGACGTAACACATGCTACAGATCCTGTCCTAGGATGCCAAGATGTTGCAAGTGCACTGGAGAAACCCCACTCTAGTGAAACTGGTAAAGAAAAAATCCAACTTAAAGAAGCTTCTACTAAAAAATACAATTTGAATCATCCTCATGAAGTGAATACCTTGGATGATCTTAGTGAATGGTGTGATGGGCAAACGCTACGTGAGAATATTGGAGCTATGAATGTTCCTTCACTCCTTACTGAAAAGGTAGCGGGTTCTGCAGATTCCATTCTAGCTGATCAACCTTTTGAAGGTGCAGTGAAGAAACCTCAGTCTAGGGAAAACAGCTCATGTTTATCCCCCAACCTCAATCCATGTGCTGTTGCCAGAATAGCTCCCATTTCTCATATTCCATCTCCCCAGGAAACAGTGCAAGCCACTACACCTAATGTTAGTGAAAAAAGAAAATTCATGTTCAGTGGATTTTCTGATGATGAAAGAAAACTATATTCAGATATATTATTGAAGTATGGTGCTGAAATATCCAACGAAAAAAGCTTTGATGAAACTGCTACTCACTTAGTGATAAAGAGCGTACTGAAAAATGAGAAATTTTTGTGCAGTGTTGCTTCTGGCAAGTGGATTCTGCATAAGTCATATATTGAAGCTGTGGAAAGATGTGGAACATTTGTTCAAGAAGAGGAATATGAGTGGGTGAAAGTGATCTCAGCATCTGAAGACTCTTATCCTCCTCAAACAGTGGAACTTAAAAATTGTATGTCTAAATGGCGTTCAAAAATTAGGAATGGAGAAATAAGTGGTGCTTTCGCTGGATGGAAAGTTATTATTTTTACTCACAAGCACAGGTATGGCATGTATTGCAGATCTTTGAAAGCTGGAGGGGCTGAAATCGTCCCTCATAACCCGGTATCAGATCAGCTAGTCGGCACTACTCATGCCTTTATTGAGGCTGTGTGCATTGATAATGTTACCATCAACATCGAATCGCTGGTGGAAATTGGTGTTCTTTGCCTAATGCCGGAATATTTTGCTGCCTATCTTACTCATGAAAAAGTTGTTGCAGAGAACTATCTTTTTCCAGAAGCAAGACGTTATATGCAAACAAACTCTGTGCCTACCATTATGAAGAGACAGCAGAATTTACCAGAGAATAATGATGCCAAGAAGCCACGAAAAAAGTGACTTGCTGATATATGGTGATTGCTTGTTGTAGTGTGGTACCACCACCTTAAAAGTTTCAGCTGTGATATTCACAAACATTACTCATGTTTCAAACTGTTAACACATTCTGTAGTTCTGCAGAATTTATTGTACATATGATAATATATATATATATATATATATATATATATATATATATATATATATATATATATATATATTCCAGTATCTTCATGCTTTTATGTAGCTTCATTTAAATTTTTTGCCTGTTAAGTTTATACTCATTCCCACAAGCCATTTGTTCACAGTTGTATTATTTATTGTAACATGGGTTTTTGTGAAGTGTTTTGTGTTCACAGTGAAAGGTAACATATCAAAACTGCAGTGGATCTGTAGAAAAAAAAAAAGTGTGTTTATTTAAAAATGTATGCAGAATTGTTCAGCTCATGCAATAAATTGTAACCATTAGTTCTGGATGACTATAACTTTTAAAGTATCTTTCTTGAGTGATAAATATTGCTGGATATATATATATATATATATGTATTTCTTTTCTTTTCTTTTTTTCCTTCAGTGGTGCACAACAAATTCTTAACAGGAATTAAACCACGTACTCAAGGCTTTACTCAGAATAATATACTTAATTCTATTTCAATTTGAGGAACTTTCAATTATTCTTCAACATCTTCTGACTTTGTTTTTACAGATGTTTCTGGTCTCTAGGTTTTTATCATGGCCTGTTCTCAATATATACACACTGTATCAAAAGTTTTGTTTATACAGTAAGATGTGTAATTTTCTTTTGTTTACAAATCTTACTATGTAAACAAAACTTTTGATACAGTGTCTATATATTGAGAACAGGCCATGACAAAAAAATCTAGAGGCCAGAAACATCTGTAAAAACAAAAGAACTCAGAAGATGTTGAAGAATAATTGAAAGTTCTTCAAATTGAAATAGGATTAAGCACTACAAATTCAATGAAGGCATAAACACTAGGCTGCCATATAAAATGTTAGCTCATGATTTTTCTGTCTGTGTGGAAAAATAAGTTGGTTTAGCATATGTGTGTGTGTGTTGCCTTTTTTTTTTCTCTCTATGCTTATCTGATACTTTTAATTTTCTTTTTTTCACACCACTTTTTTACATTCCAAAATATTTTTTTTTGTTTCATGTCATTGCTGGATCTGTTTTGTGGTGTATCAACTGATACTTGCTTGCCAAAGTGTATTTCCTCATATCGACAGTTTTCTTTTTTTTTTTTCTGAGTGAATGTGATGAACTGATGCTTTCTCTTAGCTTCATTTCTTGTTCATGATTCTTTTTTGTTTCTTTCTGTTTCTTTATGTGCATTTGGGAATTATTTCTGCAGTTAATCATTGTAATATATCTTAAACAATTCTCTAATGTGTGTGGGGTTTTTTTTCACTATGAAGCTGGGTTTTGTTTTTTGTTTCACAGAGTGTTTTTTTTTTCTTCTTCTTCGTGTGCTGACTTACTGGCCCTTGCTTTTCCTGCTTTCTAAACTTTGTATGCACTTGTCTGTCTAAGTGCATACATACACAATGTGTATTCAGAGTTCCAAGTGCATACACACACAATATGCATTCAGTGGATGTTTCTATATTATTATTTTTCACTTCAAATTTTTTTTGGAATTTTGCTATTATTTTTCTTTGGGTTTAAGTTGACTCTGTGGTTGCATTTTCATTTTGTAAAATGCTTTATGTTGAATCTTGTTTACTTTGTGTATAATAAGAGCTTTCAGATATTATCACTCACAGCCATAAATGTTTTTTGTTAGGTTCTATCGTAAATATGAAAAATTTTTGGTGCAATAACATATTTATATTTTGATGTGAAAGAGTGGTGTACATTCTTGTGTTTGTACTCCTTTTTAAACCTGCCATTTTGATTTTTTATGAAGTATTCACTGCAATCTGTAAAACTGAAAATAGTTTTTCTTTCTGCATGGGTGCTTCATTTGTTCTAATTTCAGAAAGCTGATCTTTTATTTGTTGATAACTGACCATCAGTCAAAGCTTCCAAGGATGTTTGTAATTTGTCTAGAACCAAAGCAGCCTTGTGCTCCATAAATCACCAACTGAAAAACCTATTGGTTATATGTGACATGCTAATATACAGGATGTTAAAAGTTACATTTGGTTAGTAGGTGATTTTAGTTGTGAACTAAAGTTTATCACTGTTTATATAGGAAAAGGTGGTGTAGTTTACACACATCACTTATTCAGTGACCTTATTATGTTAGTATCTTTCAGTGCTTATTCAAGTAAGCAATAAATGTATGCTTATTTGAACTAATGTGCAAGCACCTTATACTTAATCTTTTGTTGTCCTATTCATTGTATTATTATTATGTAACATTTTTCACTGAGCATGTAAACATGTTTTCTTCCTTTTTTTAAGTGTATTGATAAATATGCACCTACATCAGTGTTATTTTGAAGTGTTTAATGCTTTTGTTTTTGACCTCAATACCGCATTGCAAATTTTATTCCTAAACAGTTGTCATCTTGCAGTGCATACTTGAGTAACAAAGCTTTCAAAAGAAGCCTTTAATTTTGGACAAATACTTAAAATAATATGTAATTGTTTTGTACTGAATTATGGTCATTATGAGAAATTTTTGCAGTAATTGTTCAGTGACTGATAATTCTTAAAAGTCTTGTTTCAAAGATTGCTTCCCCTACATGTCTCTTGTTCAGTGTCTATTCAGTTTCTTTATGTGTTTGTTCATTACAAAAAAATTGTTTTCTTGTATTTCAGATCTCAGGATTTATTTTATGTATGTTACTTGATGCATAACAAACTAGGATTCAGAGCAATACCTTAATTTCATTTCATTTCGTCAAAGTGTTTCATGCTTATTGTTTTTTGTGTGTGTGTGTATGTGTGTGTCCTTACTCTGTTTTGAAAGTTACTGTCAAGGTCTATAAAATGATATCAAAGTGTTAACGCTCTGCTTTATTGCTACAGGATGCATTTTTTAATGTGCATTGTTCTTCATAATCTGTTGCACTTTCTATATGAAATTTATATTGTATACCAGTTCATTCTGATTTATCTTTTGAAGAAAATGTTATCCCTCACAAATATGCTTAATGATCATATCCCTTTTTCTTGTCAGTATACAAAACAAAGTAGGCTTCAGAGTATGACTAAAGAGGCTTCAGAGTAATGCCTTCAAGCTTTTTTGTCTGCATACACATAACATCTATGCATATATAACCGGTGAAATTTTACTTATAATAACCACAAATCTTGCATCATTATAAATAACATTCTGATATATGTGCTACATACAGATGTACCATATACTTTCATACATACATACAGAAAGAAAGAAAGAAAGAGGGATTATTTTACATTTCTTTCACTTCTAATCACCCAAGTAAATTCTGATAATTTTGGAAGTTCTTGTCTTTAGTATTCTTTTGATATGAAGATTTTAAAGAGAGAGAGATTGAGAACATGTGCATAAGAAAAGTAACTTTTTTAAGGCTGTTCTTGTTGAAGCTCTATATGACAAAATACTATAGGAAAGTAAACTTCTTTGAATTTTCATGTAACTTTTATTTGCGACATTGGCATGCATGGAAGTTGATTTTATGAGCATCATGTATTTTATTAAATTCTTGGTGTAGGATCTGATTTAATCCTTTCGTTATTCTGCTGTTCACATTCTGTTTTTAATTTGATTCTCTTGCTGTCCTTGTAAATATGAATAAGTGGTCTCGTGCACATTTGATGAAGAGGAATTTTGAAGGACGGGATTGAGAGATATGAACTGGGGTTTAATTATAGTTCCAGTCTGTCATGTAATTACAGTATGCTGTTATTGGACTTGGATGTATGTGTATAACTACGTGATTATTACAGTGTTAGACCTTATCTTTTGCATGACCTTTTGCAGAAAAAAAGGGCAATTTGAGAAAGTTTTTGTTGAAACTACTTCACATTGTTTATCGGTTTGAGTGAGGGGTAGGGGGTTTAAAGCTTTTTGTCCCCATGCTAACACAATGAAGAATCTTTGCTCAAATTGCTGGTTTTCCTTCTTGCAGTATTAAAGCAATTGGTACTAAAGTGCTGTGCTCAGTCTGAGAAATTAGTTCACTATTACAGTCTTCTAAGGAAAAAAAGCAAATGTTTTATTGTTCCCATTTATTTTTACTTATATAGATGTCTTGAGATTAGCTGTCCAGTGTATTAAATTCCAACTGTCAAAGGTAACTGTGATGGGTGATTTATTTTTGAAGGTAGTCAGAGTTGAAGGGCTTAGGGCATAATTTTTTTTTGTATTGATGTTTTTTTGTTTGCTGTTTATGAAAAATGAAATTCGTTTTTTAATTTCCTTTTGCTAAGCATCAAATTGTCTAGCAATGCTTTCTAATTTTTTGTACATGTAGGATTGCACTTAACAGCCTAGTGAACTGTGAAAGATTGAAACAGAACCATTAAAATTGTGCCCTTTTATAATTATTATTATTAAAAGTGACGGCTACGAAACAGGCATTTTTAGATTTGAATTAATATTTATCTTTACAATTCTTGTTGGAGAAAGTGAGATAATCGGCGCAGTGGTCCAAGCACTGGCTTCTGACCATTCATCCAAAATTGGTCCGAGTTTGAATCCCGCTGAGGCATGGGAAGTTGTGTTTGTCTTATGGCACTGGCTCTTCCCCTTCCTTAGGACCAGTGGCCCTAAATTTGGAATGGGCGACTGCTTATAGCCCACCAAGTTGGCCACTGCCTTCATTAAACCCCCCAAACAAAAAAACAACAAAAAAAATTGAGGTAACCAAAAACAGTTCTTGTAAAATGACCTCAGTATCTTCAGTTCTGCACACAAATTATAAATTTATGATGATTTCATTTTATTTGAATTGAATCAATGAACCTTAAGTAGGTTTAGTAATTCCTGCATACCTGTTGTCTCAAGTGGGCCTGGGGGAGGGGCAAAAATGCCCTGATGATGTGAAAGAAAACTGAGGAAAAATTAGGGTTGTAGGAGTATATGGTTTCCCTCTGAGAAAAGAAGTTATGTTACTTTAACAAACCTGTATTATTGTCAGTGTCACAACTCTGCAAAAAATGACATAAACATTGGTCAAGTGAAAAAAAAAAGGGAGGGGGTGGGGGTAGACCAACAATGGTAGAACCTGTAAGAAAAAAGAGAACACTGCAAAGAAATTAAAAAAAAAAGATTAGAACAAAGTACAACTCTTAAAATAGCTTTTTTGTTGTTCCCCCTCTTCATGAGAGAAACTTCTTATCACCCTATGATCATTTGAAGTAGTGTGGCATGTTATCAGCTCATCAGGCTGCTTTATTGTTGATTGCTTCAGGCATAGTCAGGTTTGGGTGTTATAAAACACAAATGATAACTGAGAGAGAATGAAAAAGAAACTGATGTGTTAATGTTTTTCTGTTAAACTGTTGTGTTGCTTTTGAAAGTTTCATGCATGTTTTTGCATTAAAAATTGTGCATAATAACTATTTGGAAATTTTAAGAAAGACAGTCAGTTTCTTTTTAAATCTTAAAGTTAATCTTCCTTTTATTAGAAGTGTTTCCAGAGTTCTGTGAATTAGCATTTAAATTTATTTATATATTTTTCTATGTGCATTTCATCCACCTGTTGACTGAACCTCTCACTTATTTTAAGGATTAAAAACACCCACATGGAAATAAATGAGTCGTTAAGCATTATATTAAGTGAACAGGTCAGGTTCCATAACATTTTTCATTGCAAATCACTAAGAATTGCAGAAAAGAAAAGCATTGCTTTTTGAGGTCTGACCACATCTTCATGTGGTTTCATTTTAATGTCTGTAATGCAATTGTCCTTCTCACTCAGTGCAGAAGCAAATAATAAGCTTGAGTTGTAATAGCTTTATTGACAAATGTGTTAACATTTACTTATATATCATGTGATTTGCCACGATGTAAGTTCAAGCAGCAGAACTCAATTTTTAGAAGTTTGGAAACACTCCTTCTGTGTGTGTACAATTGAAATGCAGCATTGTGGTGCATAATTTGCTTCACATAGTGGACAGGTTTTTTAATTGAAAGCTATAGCAATCTTCAATATTGTTACCTGAAGTTCTGCATAACTCAATGCCATATTTTGGCTTTCTCCTAAATCAATTTAAAGCTTGCAGCTGTTAAATGTACAATTTCTTGTTTGTTTTGTATTTTCTTACATGTAAGTCAGTAGAGTCGCATCTTGTGTAAGTAGCTAAGATTTTAAAATATCAGATAATCAAAATTACTGCTGAAAATCCTTTAAATTGGCCTTAAGCTACAGGATACCTGGTTTTGGCATACTGCCTTGTACATAATATGTTCATGTATGGTTGCATACAGTACTGTACAATATGTAATAGATTATATATATGCAAACTATATTTTTACAGTATGTACAGATATTTTTAATTTTATAAGAGAGGGAGAGAGAGAGGCAGAAGAGTGGTTGGTCCTGATTCAGCTCGAGAAGTTGATTGTGCAGGCTCATCTGTTGCTAGTTGTTTATTCTTGAAAAACGTAGTGATTGTTAACTGTCACTGTTGTCTCTTGAATTTCACAAACATTTTGTGGTACAGCCTAAAACTGTCCAAAGCAGTGCATTTGATTTTAAGGTTTTGTTCCAGAATGGAACTGTATTCAAGTGTTTCACTGCTTACAACACTTTAGCCAGCCTTTTGGCTGTCCCAGTCAGTTATCATCTTTGTCTCCTGTAGACAATTTTATCAGTTTCTTTATTGGACAGTGTTTCTTAGCAGAACTCAATTAAGTTTTCAGTAGCTTCTGTGATGGTACTGATGAAGCCATCACCACCCACTTGCTTGGCTACCTGAGCAAAGTCTTTCACTTCTTTGATTGTGATGGAAAACCCTTAAAATCATGGTGGTTATCCCCCCCCTCCCCAGCCCAAATGTGCCATATTCTTTCCCTAGTGCCAACATGCATTGACTGTATCAGTAACTTGTTTTATTATTTGCAATGCAGTTGGCAATGTTAAAGGACTTTCAATCACTTTTACATTGAGGCCAGTATCTGTAGCACTATGTATTCATAAAAACATGAGCCTTGTGTGCATTTCCTTGAAAACTGAATTGCGCTTTGGTTGCAAGGATGAGGTAGGTATTGTAGGGGGAAAAGATGACTTCAATGTCATTATGTACAACATTGTGTCAATGATCAGCAATATTGTTAAGTTGAGTCCTTAGTACTTTCTGTTTAAGATACTGCTTTACCAATGGAATGAAACACTTATGGAACCAATCCAAAAATAATACCATCACTTAAGCCTTTTTATTTAATTGCTGGAACAGAGGCAGAAGAATTGTGTTCTTTCCTTTTATGTCATGGGGTTTCAATGCCCTATAGAGCAAGTTTGGGTTTATTAAATACCCAGTTGAATTGCCACAGTACAACCCTGTCACATGGTTGTTAGTGCCTTTAAAACCAGTGGCTTGTCATTCTGATTTTGAAATGTAAGTGCAGTTGAATATTTTTTTTTTTTTTTTTTTTTACCAAGAACAGCCCAGTCATTTCTGCATTAAAAACTTCTATGATTTTTATTAATCATTAGAGGTATACTTTTTGTACTTTTTCATATGTAGATGCAGCTTCACCAGTAGTCTGCTCATTTTGTGGCAATTAAGAAAGTTCCTAAAACTGTTTAGCTAACTTTATCTGGCTTTTAAATTCCTTATTATCAGTAGGCTATCCCTCATTGGTGTGAGATTTGAATAGCACCTAAGAGGCCACACAAGAACCTTTTCTTGCAGCATGTTGTCATTAATAGCCACGTGCTTATGGCCACAAGTTTAATGCTGTTTTCAGTCTTCACTGAAGTCTTATACACTTTGCATGTCAAGGTGGCAGTTATTGGAGCATTTGATTCTATGATTTTACAAATTTCGCTCTAATCTTGGTGGCACAAATGCTTCATTGCATCAATATTTACATGCCATGTTGTTGACTGGTGTACTATATCCCAGTGAAGTGAATCCAGCACAACCATGAGTTCCTCCAATATTGGTACTCGCAGATCACTGTTCCTTCAATTGAGCACTAGATAAAGTGGCTGACTTGCAGGGGGGGATATTTTTGGGGAAATAGATAGTGTTAAAAAGAAAAGCTGGAATCATAGCTTGGCAAGATGCTGATGCTATGAGAATCGCACGAGAGCAAACTAACAGGGAACAGCAAATTCAAATCTCCCTCCAAATTCATGCTCAGTTTATGACCATTCATTGATTGAAATAGAGGACAGAATGACCCACATTATTTGAATTGTTTGTTGCTCTTGATTTTTTTTATATGATGTGACTGTCATGCACCAACTTTTAAGTTCAGATTTTGATTACTTATTTGTTATTCATGGCTTTCACGTAGAGTTCTTAATTGAACTAGACATGTGGCTGTATATTTTGTAGCTGTGTGTGTGTGACTGTACAGAGTTTTCAGTATTATTAAATATTTTTTGACAGATATTTTTCTGCCTGTGCATTTATTTCCGGAATTTTATTGTCATGCATTTCTGCCTTTTCTCTTTTATTTTCTTTGCACAATTGGTAATTACAAAGCAATGTCATCATAATTATCATGTTTGCATTGGGCCTGTATATAATTAAAAATTAAACCCAATACTTATATAATAAAAAAAATACTATTTTGCACATTGCTGAAATAAGAATATGGCATTTGTCTCTATGATTTTGTCAAAGTCGCCCATTTTTATTTATTTTGTTTTAGATGGGAAGCTGCTTGAAGAGTGTATATCTAAGCAAATATGTGGAAATGTTAATTTGTGTTTTGCTTTGCAGGCTAGGATAGTGATCTTTCAAAAGTTATTTGTGTGTATTAAATTAACTGGGACCTACTCTACAGCTAGTACACTGGTGTGCAAAAATTAAAAAAATTAAGGACGAAGAGGAGAAATTAACATAAAAGCGAAACGAGCAGGCAGAACGGACCGAAAACCACTCAGGAGATAGACTAGGTTCCGGTACAGTAGGGCATGCGCACATATGCAGCATGACGTAGGGGAGAGGGGGAGTGTCGGAAGGGTATAAAGGACACGGGCGGTGTACGCTCAGCAATTCGGTGAAAGCTATTGCACGGTGTACATCGGTTTGAACGACGTCGAGTTGCTGCCACCGTGTGATATGGCCAACATGCAATTCAGTAGACGACATCTGGATGACTTTACCCAAGGTCGCGTCATTAGTAAGTTGGAAGAAGGTCGAAGTGTGGCAGAGGAGTTCGGGGATCGCTCACAGCATCGTTTCACGAGCTTGGAGAACATTTCAAACGACAGGAACAGCTGTCCGAGGGTTTAGCAGTGGTCGTCCACGAGCAACCACGGCGGCGGACGACCGGTATATTGTCCTACAGGCGAGAAGAGACGGCAGACAGCGGGAGAAATCGCAAGGCACATGCAACAGACAACTTTGCGTCCATTATCGTGTTTTACCGGGGCCCGGAGGCTGCACAAAGGTGGTCTATTTGCACGACGACCAGTACGGTGTGTGCCATTAACGCCTGCTCATTGGAGACTGCGGTTTCTGTGGTGCCAGGAACACAAGAACTGGACAAATCAGCAATGGGGTCGAGTTCTCTTTACGGATGAGAGCCGATTTAGTCTGACGAAGGATTCTGGACGTATACACATCTGGAGAGAGCAGGGAACACGCAATCGCACCTCCAACATCATCAAAAGGGACCGGTTTGGATGTGGCGGAGTTCTCTTTTGGGGAGGTATGCTTGGTAGCCGTACTGACAGGTTCAGTAACTGTTGTCCGCTATTGTACCGAGGTTCTGCATCACGTGCGTCTTTTTAGAGGTGCTGTTGGTCCTGAGTTCCTCTTCTTGGACGACAACGCTACACTTCGTCGTACAGTGGCTCTCGCAGAGCTGTTGGAGTGTGAAGATATTCAACGCATGGATTGGCCCACTAGGTCTCCGGACCTAAATCCAATCGAACACGTGTGGGACCTTCTCGGGAGACGCTTGGCAGCACGTCACCAGCCGCCAGCAACGATTCCACAGCTGCGATTAGCGCTACAAGAGGAATGGGCCGCGATGCCTCAACACCTCCTTGACAACCTCGTCCTCAGCATGGACAGACGTTGTAATCCTGCAACGCAGTCAGGGGTGATCATATCCCCTACTAAAGACTGGATTTTTCTTTGCGGCCGCCTGTCACATGGACGTTTCTGTCTTCTGTCCAGTTGTGCTCGAAGCCACTTTTTCAGTAAAGTGCCTTTTTATCCTTTAGATTCCTTGTTTGGACGGCTTTGCTCACTTGTATCATATTCTTACATCTTGGGGATCTTATGGTATGATTTGAGTCGATGTGGAGCACTTCTGCACGACGTTACATTCGAAAAACCGTCTCGTCCTTAATTTTTGCACACCAGTGTATTATACTCGTAATTCAGAGAGTTATGTAAAAGGCTAAAAATGTAGTGAGGCATATTCTTCATTGAATAATGAATTTATGCATAGCCAGTGACATATTTGATGAAGCCTTCTTGCTGACTGCTAGTATTTCTTTTCAGTTTTCTTCAAATTTAATGCTCGCTTGTTAAGTGCTAGTGGATACAGATGCAAGCTTCATGAGTGTCAGGTTCATCAGTGGATATTCAATTTGATTTCGAGTTGCTGTAATCTGTGCTGCTACTGTTGTGGATATGCAGCAAGTGATCGTAATTGGATGTAAACTGTGCTCCATGAATATCAGTGTCACCTTGGTAGTTAAAAAAATCTGCCCATTTGTTTTGATTCAATATTTAGTGCATATATTATAAGGGTGTACGGCGAGTATACCATCGACGGACGTACCAGCGCCCAGAGAGCAAGCAGTGGCCAATAACATGCCATTGATCAGATGTATAGAATTTTCGGAAGGTGGAGTCTGACACCAGGTCTTAAACAACCGTGGCGCAAATCACATCCAGATTAAATTTCGGGGAGCAAACGGTACGGCGTACGCTGCATACCCTCGGCTACGGTAACCAACCCCAACCCCCTACTCTCGGGCCAGTGTTGACTGATCATCGGACACTACATCTCACCTGATGCCGGGAATATCAAAACTAGGCCTCTGCATAGTGGCGCCGCGTCGTATGGTCAAATGAATTCCTTTTTCAGCTGTACCGCGCTGACTGGCAAGTGTGGCGTCGATAGTATGAGGCCATTGCACCGTTGTGCCAGGTAGGCTCTGATGGTTTGGGGAGCCTTCTTTTGGGATACAGGTCCCTTAGTGTGTCTAGAGAGATCCTTAACCGCTGCGCTACCGGCATGTGCTGATTGATAACCTACACGCTTTCATTGTCTTCGCGCATCCTGTAGCCGATGATCTGTTTCAGAAGGACAATGCACCACCCCACCGGGCTGCAATCATCTAGGCATAGCTCGAGGAGCACTCATCTGAGTTTGGAATCGTCCGGTGTTCCCCAAGGTCCTAGGATTAAAACTCTGTGGAAGGTTTCTGGGATGCCATGAAGCGGAATATTAGATCCTGGACGATGTCTCGGATGCTTAGAAGAATACTTTATAAAAGACGTGTTAGCAGTAGTTGAGTGACAGTTGTGTTGTGCCAGATTTGTAGTGAAGTACCGTAATTACGACCGTAACTTCTACTGTACTTTGTATTTCCAAAATTGCCGCCCCGGTGGCGCAGTGGTCTAAGCGATGGCCTTTGATCATTCGTCCGAACGGGGTCCGGGTTCGAATCCCGGTGAGGCATGGATGTTGTGTTTGTCTTACGGCACTGGCTCTCTCCCTTCCCTGGAACCAGTGACCCTAAATTAGGGACGGGCGACTGCTTATAGCCCATTGAGTTGCTCACGGCGGTCGTTAAACCTCCAATCAAAAAAAAAAAAAATCCAAAATTGACGTTCTGGTTTTAAATGTTTTCAGTAGATAGCGTAAAGTTTTTTGGATTTTTAGTTTCATTTATACAGTTATATTATATGTATATCTTAGTATGCTGCAGTGGTGTAAGCGATGGCGCAGTGGTCTAAGCGATGGCCTCTGATCATTCGTCCGTAAGGGGTCCGGGTTCGAATCCCGGTGAGGCATGGATGTTGTGTTTGTCTTACGGCACTGGCTCTCTCCCTTCCCTGCAACCAGTGACCCTAAATTAGGGACGGGCGACTGCTTATAGCCCATTGAGTTGCTCACGGTGGTCGTTAAACCTCAAAAAAAAAGCGATGGCCTCTGATCATTCGTCCAAAAAGGGTCCGGGTTCGAATCCCGGTGAGGGTGAGGCATGGATGTTGTGTTTGTCTTACGGCACTGGCTTTCTCCCCTGGAACCAGTGACCCTAAATTAGGGACTGGCGACTGCTTATATTCCATTGAGTATATAAGCAGTCGCCAGTCGGTGGTCGTTAAGCCTCCAATAAAAAAAATGTCTTAGTATAAACACAGCATCCATGCCTCAGCCGAGATTTGGACCGGGACCTGACTCGAATGGCAAGACAGAGTTCCGGGCCTGCGAGCACTCAGCTACTAACGCAACTCGCCGAGTTTTCACAAATACTTCCGGAAGTCCGACCCTAAATTAGGGACGGGCGACTGCTTATAGCCCATTGAGTTGCTCACGGTGGTCGTTAAACCTCCAATCAAAAAAAAAAAAAAATCCAAAATTGACGTTCTGGTTTTAAATGTTTTCAGTAGATAGCGTAAAGTTTTTTGGATTTTTAGTTTCATTTATACAGTTATACTATATGTATATCTTAGTATGCTGCAGTGGTGTAAGCGATAGCGCAGTGGTCTAAGCGATGGCCTCTGATCATTCGTCCGTAAGGGGTCCGGGTTCGAATCCCGGTGAGGCATGGATGTTGTGTTTGTCTTACGGCACTGGCTCTCTCCCTTCCCTGGAACCAGTGACCCTAAATTAGGGACGGGCGACTGCTTATAGCCCATTGAGTTGCTCACGGCGGTCGTTAAACCTCCAATCAAAAAAAAAAAAAATCCAAAATTGACGTTCTGGTTTTAAATGTTTTCAGTAGATAGCGTAAAGTTTTTTGGATTTTTAGTTTCATTTATACAGTTATACTATATGTATATCTTAGTATGCTGCAGTGGTGTAAGCGATGGCGCAGTGGTCTAAGCGATGGCCTCTGATCATTCGTCCGTAAGGGGTCCGGGTTCGAATCCCGGTGAGGCATGGATGTTGTGTTTGTCTTACGGCACTGGCTCTCTCCCTTCCCTGCAACCAGTGACCCTAAATTAGGGACGGGCGACTGCTTATAGCCCATTGAGTTGCTCACGGTGGTCGTTAAACCTCAAAAAAAAGCGATGGCCTCTGATCATTCGTCCAAAAAGGGTCCGGGTTCGAATCCCGGTGAGGGTGAGGCATGGATGTTGTGTTTGTCTTACGGCACTGGCTTTCTCCCCTGGAACCAGTGACCCTAAATTAGGGACTGGTGGCTGCTTATATTCCATTGAGTATATAAGCAGTCGCCAGTCGGTGGTCGTTAAGCCTCCAATAAAAAAAATGTCTTAGTATAAACACAGCATCCATGCCTCAGCCGAGATTTGGACCGGGACCTGACTCGAATGGCAAGACAGAGTTCCGGGCCTGCGAGCACTCAGCTACTAACGCAACTCGCCGAGTTTTCACAAATACTTCCGGAAGTCCGACCCTAAATTAGGGACGGGCGACTGCTTATAGCCCATTGAGTTGCTCACGGTGGTCGTTAAACCTCCAATCAAAAAAAAAAAAAAAAAAAAGAAGTCAACTGTCCCTGCTGAAGAATGACTCAAGAGTAAAGTGTGGGAGAGCGATAACCATACTGCTCTTAAAACAGTGAACGAAGTAACAAAAATAAATATAATAATTGAGGCGAACGCGTTCTTCAAGTGTGGGTGAGTACAGCCAAACGGGCCGCCCCGGTGGCGCAGTGGTCTAAGCGATGGCCTCTGATCATTCGTCCGAACGGGGTCCGGGTTCGAATCCCGGTGAGGCATGGATGTTGTGTTTGTCTTACGGCACTGGCTCTCTCCCTTCCCTGGAACCAGTGACCCTAAATTAGGGACGGGCGACTGCTTATAGCCCATTGAGTTGCTCACGGTGGTCGTTAAACCTCCAAACAAAGAAAGAAAGCCAAACGGTATGATGCAAATTCGCGATGCGATCAATCTATATTTTTTTACAGTTCGCACTCGTATCCTGTTCAAGACCTGAGAGTAATTTCCAAGGATCGCTGGCTGGTCTTGTTCAAAGCCAAAACAATACGCATCGCATAAGTATCAGCTGGTTTGCCCCCCCCCCCCCTTTTTTTTTACTCTTATCTCTTTTTTTTTTTTTTTTTTTTTTTTCAGAGTTTAACTGCTACCGTGAGTAACTCGATGGACCATGAGCACTCACCCGTCCCTAATTTATGGCCGCGGGACTCCAGGGAAGGCTAATACCGTAAGACAGACGCAACATCCATGCATCAGGGATTCGAACCCGGATGTATCAGAAGCCGGCGTTTAAACTACTGCGACAGTTTTGCTCGTTAGCAGTTTGAGGTTCAGTTTTAGTAGCGCCAGTGACACTTTTAAGAGCTGGAAAGCGCATACTTTTTTTCCTTCGCTTAGAAATTGAAAATACAGAAATGGTGCTGGCTCTCTATTTATAACACTCAAATTGCAGCGGCTTCCTCGATAGTCACGCAGTTAGGGCACGTTCTCCCCAAAATAATATTTTACCTTTTTCTATTTTTTTTTTTTTTTTCTTAGATAAGTATATTATGGTAACTTTCTGTATATTGAATCGGATGGGGGTATGCTTTGGTAGCAACAGAAGAAAAAAAAGAATCAAATACTTTCGCTTCACAGACGAACACACTTTTTGCCTATAGTTTTTCATTGTGGGGATAGGGCGTGTTTTTTTTTTTTTTGTCGTACTCCTATTCGACGTACTACGCAGTGGCAGAGAAAGAGATCCAATAAATTCCGAAGTCAAGATGACCCGTTGGCCTCGTTGCTCTCCAGTGGCTTCCGCAAACCTATCTGCGCGATGCGTTGGAGGAGGGAGCAATTGCCCTCCCTTGAAAATCAGATCATGCGCTTTCTGTTCTTGGAAGGTGGAACAGATTTTTACGATGACATTTATTCTGATTACTAATTTTTTTTCTTTAGAAGTGGAATGAGTTCCTATTTTTACGGAATGCATGCAGTAAAAATAGGAAACCGTTCAGAATTTCCATTAGAAAAATGGAAATTTACGGAGAAAGTAGTAATGAAATTTCCCATTGCATGTTGGTTAACAGCGTATTTACCGTATGGAAAAGTATATCTTTTTCAGCAGCTAATTCACTGCCGGGCAAAGGTATTTATAAAATTTTCTCAATAATTTGTCTTGAGGGTAATTCTTCACTGTTTGTGTGACTAATTGAATGATCACTCTGGGGTTTCGTGGCGAATGTGGCACAAGTGGCCAAAAGAACGACAAAGAAATGTCTGTATTTTCCTAACCTTAACATGCTATGTAATTTCATTTATCCATCTTCTTTTTTTTTTTTTTTTTTTTAATATAGTTTTTGGGTCATTTGGTTTTCAGTTAAATATATATATATGTTGAGAGTGCTGTAAAACGGTTACAAAACGAGAAGGCACAGGGGAAATTTGCATATGGTAATTCTTCATGTTATTCATAGTTACAATTTCTATATGCCCCTTGCTGAAAACTGAGTTATGGGCGCCCATGGGATGGGGGAGTAGTGTACTACCAAGTGGGAAGCTCTGTGACTGAATTTTGGATTGGTTCTCTTTCTTTAAACATGTGGTAAAATGCGAAAACCTCGTAACTCGATCCACGAAAAAGTTCCTATGTATGACCTAAATCAAAGTGTCTCGCTGAAAAAAGGAAAACAATACAAATATTTCTTCCACTCCTGTTTCATTGACAAGAAACGACAAATATCTGATCTTGGCTTGGCCTTGCAAAGTGCAGACTGCATTTTGTTAGTTGCCCGTTCATCGTTATTCGTTGATGAAAAGAGGTATTTCGTTTTTGTGTGTTCAGCTTATCGGCGCCACTCGACGGCGCCCGAGGATGGGGTCATATGGCGGGGGAGTGAGGGTTGAGGACACAGTTGTCTCATTCCATCTCCCAAACCCCAACAAATTAATATCGACTCTCTACTTTTGTTCCTAGTTAAAGGTAAGTGGCACGAAGTGAAAGTTTCACTGCCGCCCCGGTGGCGCAGTGGTCTAAGCGATGGCCTCTGATCATTCGCCCGAACGGGGTCCGGGTTCGAATCCCGGTGAAGCATGGATGTTGTGTTTGTCTTACGGCACTGGCTCTCTCCCTTCCCTGGAACCAGTGACCCTAAATTAGGGACGGGCGACTGCTTATAGCCCATTGAGTTGCTCACGGTGGTCGTTAAACCTCCAATAAAAAAAAAAAAAAAAAAAAAAAGTTTCACTTATACTTCGTATTCACTGTTCCGGTCACTCCGATGGAAATACACCGATGAGCGATGACCTATTTTTTTTATATTTATTTTTTGGTTGGAGGTTTAACGACCACCGTGAGCAACTCAATGGGCATAAGCAGTCGCCCGTCCCTAATTTAGGGTCACTGGTTCCAGGGAAAGGAAAGGGCCAGTGCCGTAAGACAAACACAACATCCATGCCTCGCCGGGATTCGAACCTGGACCCTTTCCGGACGAATCATCAGAGGCCATCGCTTAGACCACTGCGCCACCGGGACGGCCTATTGAAGATTTAACGACCACCGTGAGCAACTCAATGGGCTATGAGCAGTCGTGCGTTCCTAATTTAGCACCACTGGTTCCAGGGAAGGGAGAGCCAGTGCCGTAAGACAAACACAACATCCATTCCTCACAGGATTCGAACCCGGACCCGTCACGGACGAATAGTCACAAGCCAGCACTTTTGCGCCACCAGGGGGCGGCTTTTTGAACTTAGTGGGGTTGTGTTCTGTGAAATGCAGGGATTCCTCAGAGAGGATGTCTAAGAAAGTAGAAGAAATACATCGTTTTTATAATCATAGTTTTAAAACCCGAGAGAGAGAGAGAGAGAGAGAGAGAGAGAATGTGTGATATTCCTAATCAGGTTACAAACTAAAATTTAGAAACAGATTCATGCGAGCAAATATTAAAAACAAAAAGCTAAAAAATGTGACGTAAGTAAGTAAAAATTGCGAAGAAATAGTAACTTGTTAAAAGCCATGGAGGTTCGTACTACATACACTAAATAAATACTATGTAGGCCTACCTGAAAATGTTTTTGTTACTGCGTATAAATAACATCATTAATGTCAGGCAAAATCTATAAGAAGGGATTTTTTCGGGAAAATTTCTGCCAAGCACTTCAAAATATGTGCACCACTCCCCCTTCCATGCGTTATTGAGCCCCTAGTTCTGAGCTGCTGGCGCCGTTTTACATTAAAATAACATCGATCAAATTCCTATTGACGAAAATTATAATTTATAAAATCCGATGAAAAAGTTAAAGGAAAAATTGTGTTGATGTATAACAAGATTTTTTTTTATGAGTGCCTGTGCCCTCCCCAGTTTTTTAGGTGCGTGACGCCTCTTCTCCCTGGTGACTGAGTGATCAGAAGAGCTGGTTTCTAACTAGTCCGAGCTCGGCTTTTGCGTGTGTCCCGAATGAAGCAGGTGTGGTGTAGTTGCCCCACGGTACTGGCCTGCTACTTCACCTGGAACAGTTGGCCTCAAATTGGGAACGAGCGACTGTTTATAGACCTAAGAGATGTTCGTGGTTATTAAACTCTAAAACAGAACATCGAAAGTGGCATTTGCAGAATCTTTGAGCCTAAACCTGTGTAAAAGGCGTTTAATATCACCATACACAGATGAGCTATTACATTATGACCGCCTACCTAATAAGCTGTAGGACCCCCTTTAGCCCGTAAAACATAGGCCACTCGGCGAAGTATCGATTCGATGAGGTGGCGATAGGTATCCTGTGGTATCTGGTACCATAATGTCAACAGCAAGTCCTCCAGTTCCCGTACATTTTGGGGTGGTGGTGATTTAGCGCTAACTCGCTTTTCCAAATCGAACCACAAATGCCCGATTGGGTTCATGTCAGGTGAATTTAGGGGCCAGAGCATTAACAGAAAGTCACCAGCATGTTCCTCGGAACACTCCTTGACGATTCTGGCAGTGTGGCATGGTGCATTATCCTGTTGGTATTGGCCATCACCAACAGGATACACAGTTGCTATGAATGGATGAACATGGTACGCAACGATGTTCAGATACTTGACAGCCTGTCAGGGATTGTGCTATTATGATAATAGGGCCTAAAGTGTCCCAAGAAAACATCGCCCACTGCATAACACCGCCTCCGCCGGACTGGTTTCCGCCCAACAGGACATCCAGGTGCCATAGCCTTCCTTGGTAATCGGCGTATCCACGCTCAACCATCTACGTGATGTACCAGGAATCTTGGTTCGTGAGATCAGGCCATTTTCCAATCTTCCACGGTCCAATCTCGATGATCTTGGGCCCATTTCATGCGTTGTTGGTGATGACGTCCAGTGAACATGGGAACCTGGCTGGGTCTTCGGCTACGCAGGCACATGCGCAGAAGGCTACAATGAACTGTGTGCTGTGACACATTATCCTGATCACCACTGTTGTAGCTGCGGGTGATTTGTCGCACTGTGGCCCTGCGGTCGCGGTGAACAGAGAGCGACAGTTTCCGCTCCCCTCTGGCATCAATGATCTGCGGACGACGACACACGGCTGGACGACGGTTTGGCCATCTGTGCACCACTTTTGATACGTACTTACTACAGCGGCACGTGAACAACCCACAAGCCGCGCCGTTTCAGAGATCGTAGTTTCAAGGCTCCGTGCCATCAGAATTTGTCCTTTATCAAACTGCGATAAATCGGCAGCTTTTCCCATTCTGACTCCGAACACTCTACTAACTAAAAGCCGGTCCTCGGGTTGTATATATACTGCTCTGCGAACTTCACCTGCGTCACCGTTCTGTCTCCAGGCGCGCTCATTTCTCTAGGCTGGAGGTGGTCATAATGTAATGGTTCAACGGTGTAAAGTCATTTTCCATTCCGATAAGTAATAAATGTTTAATCGAAAACGAATCTTGATGTTCAAGTCGGGTGGACAACTCATGCATGTCCTTTATTCTACCCTTTATTTCGGCCTTTGTGGGTGGGTAGGGGAGGGGGTTAACAGCTGCCGTGGGCAGCTACGACTATAGGGCGTCAACCGTTCATTTATTTATCATCTCTGGTTCCAGTGAGAGAATGTGGCATACTAGGGCAGGCGTTTAATGACTTAACCGTGGCTTGAGACGGGCCCACTTGTGACAATTAACTAGGCGCACACGTCTCTGAGTATTCAAACACCGCGCGGGTGGAAAAGCTAGTTTTCTTTCTGTTGCAGCAGGATTGCATTCCACTTCTGCTTTCATTAAACAATTCAACATTCCACTTCTACTTTCATTCAACAATTCAACTAATTATTTTATAGCACCTTATAATAGAGTAACTTCCTGGCACACTGAAAGCATCTAATCTGTGTTAATAAAATTAATCCGTGTCTGTCGGTCGCCCACAGAAGAAACTACTGAACGTTAGCGGTGGGCATATTCGGTCGTTTATGGGAAAAACCGTTCCTTAAGATCGGATCACTAAAGTGATCCGTTTAAAAGATCCGTTCGTTTCGTTTGTTGGATACAGAAAGTGGTATGAGTTCTCTGCTTGTTGAGAACGGTTGCTTATGTTCACGTCCATAAATTAAGCGTTTTGAAATGATACGTGACGAGTTTTATAGTTGATTGTTTCATTCTGTGGTAGTTACAAAGACCGCCTTTCATATTTATTAATACATCAAGTTAAATATTAGCGAATACGAGTTACATATTACAAAACTGCAAGTGCGACCAGAGTTCTAAGCTGGTGTGAGTGGCAGGGGCGAAGCGTCGGGGTAGACTTTGAGACTAAGTCTACCCAAGAGTAAAATGCCAAAACTGATATTGTTATTACTTATTATATTTATTTAGTTTTTCACAAATACATTGGAAAGAAGTCTCTAATTAAGGTAATGCTGGACAGTTAATTTGCAAAATTACGTTATGTCCAATATTTCCTTTCAATCGTATTATCTTGGAATGAAAAGTGAGACTCGAAATCATGAATCTCACACATCAACATACAAGTACAGCTGCTTCTACGGGAAAGTTATTTTTAGCGCTTTTTTTCGGTCTGTGGAGGCGAAAAGACTAGTTTCAAACGAAAGCGGATGCTGCTGATTGGCTGCTCTTTGCTCGATGCATTGTGGTCGGGAATCTCCGCTCTTGGCCGCAGAGCAGAGAAAGCTCACGGGTTTGTTTTGTTATAAAGTGGAACTTACGACTGACTTATGAGCGTGTTGTCAAGGCTGTGTGTTTAATTTTTATTTTTTAAGTGAGCAATGTGTGAAAAAGAAGTTCATGATTCTTCTGATTTAGTTAAGTATCTGCTGGAAAATCCGCTGTCTACTTTATCTTACGAAAAGAAATGTAAGTTAAAAAATAAAAGGCCAACACCTAAGCTCGACATTGTACTAAATGAGAAGAAGCAAAAATGAACATTTCAATTTAGTTGGTATGGAAAATTTAAATGGTTAACTGCTAATTGCAGCAGCAAGAAAATATACTGTTTTATATGTTTACTGTTTGGAGGAGGTGAGAAAGAGTGGAGTACTGAAGGTATTTCTAACATTAAAAATCTAGAAAGAAAAGCACAAAAGCATCAGATATCGAAAAAACACATTCAAAATAGAGAGAGTTTGGAGTTGCTTTATAGAGGTGTACGCATTAAACATGCTCTTTCGGAAGCGACTAGACTTTCTGCAGTAAAACACAATGAACAAGTTTCCTCGAACAGGAAAGTTTTGGGTCGCCTAATTCAAGCTGCAGTTTTCCTAAGTAAACAGGAATTAGCTTTCCGGGGTCACAAAGAACATGAAAACTCAACTAATAAAGGCAATTTAGAATTATTGGATTATACGGCGCAAGAGGAGTAGTTCATGAGAGACCATTTATCGTCTTCGTCAGTTTTTAAAGGAACTTCGTCTGAAATTCAGAATGGTTGGTTGGTTCATTGATTTTATTGGCGCAAGGGCCATGGTTGGCCAAAGAGCGCCAAACAAAAGACATAAAAAGAGAACAAAATCAATAAAACATGTACACAAGGCTAAAAACAGGATGAAGCGGTAAAAGTGAAAGATGGAAATGAATACGGTAAAAACTACAAGACAGACAGACAAACAAACAGTATTAAAAACGTGCGATGAAGCTTAAAATATGACTGATCAAATAAAACTGAAGAATGAGAACGATGAAACGGCTAAAAGAGATAATGAAACAAACAGTACTAAAAACATGATACAAAGATTAAAATCTAGCTGATTCAGTAAAACTGAAAAATGAGTATGATGATAGATCTAAAATCTAGATACGTTTAAAATAGTCAATTTGTTTAAAAAATGAAAAAACAGCAACAGTATTGCAGTGGTCATTTAGCAGCCGCTGCAGTGTAGCGGCGTCCTCGTTCAGCAAATGAGAATGAAAGAAATGAAAACGTACATCACGAAAACGAACACAGGTACACAAAAGATGAGTGACGGTGAGTCGGCAGTTGCACGTCTCACACATCGGCGCAGTGTCGCCACACAGCAAAAAGCGGTGAGTGAAACGACAATGCCCAATGCGGAGACGCGCAAGCACCACTTCCTCCCTGCGGTTCCGACGAGATGAGGAGTTCCAGATTTTAAGAATAGGTTTTATACGATGCAGTTTATTTTCCACTGTTGGTCCCACAGACCCTGCCACGTTCGTTTAATATGATCACGAACAAGAAATCGAAAATCGCGATGAAAGAGTGGCAAGGGTGTGACGACCAAAGAGGAAGCAGATCTAGCGGCCGCATCACCACACTCGTTACCCGAGATTCCAACATGCCCAGGAATCCAGACGAATTGAATCTGGACACCGGCCTCAAGCAAGGAACGAAGAAGCCCCCGTACGTTCAAAAGAAAAGGATGATTACAATAGTCCAGCGATGACATAGACTGCAGGACACTTAAGGAATCCGTATAGACCATAGCACTATGATGAGAACTCGACTGAACATGAAGAAGCGCAAGATACACAGCATGCATCTCCGCCGAAAACACCGTGGCCTCAGCTGGGATCCGCGCTACTGACACGTCATCAACACAGACAGCTGCGGATCCAACGACTCCATGCATCTTGGAGCCATCAGTGAAAATGGGAGTGTATTCAGTTTTGAGGGCACAGTGCTCAGCAAAGAGCTGCTGGTACACTGACGCAGGGGTTGAGGATTTGTCGAAAGACGTAAAGGTGGTATCAACCATGACACCAAGTGGGTGCCATGGAGGATCCCCAAAGCCCCTGGTCGCTGCAACAAGCGACAAGTCGAGCCCTGCATCACGAGCTACGGCCGCCATACGAAGACCGAAGGTTGGAACGCACGAGGGCCGGTTCGCAAATAAACGAGCATGCTGAGGATGGAAAACTGCACCGTACAAAGGATGGTCTGGAAGAGACCGAAGTTTTAAGTAAAAGTGGACAGACAGCTGCAGACGGCGTAATTCAAGCGATGGTTCGTTCGTATCAGCGTAAAGGCTGGGAATCGGAGATGTTCGAAATGCTCCCGTACAAAGACGCAGCGCCTGATGATGAACAGCGTCCAAAGACCGGAGAACGGAAGGACGAGCCGAGCCATACACGATACAGCCGTAATCCAGTTTCGACCGAATTAAGGAGTGGTAAATGCGAAATAAAGAGATCCTGTCTGCGCCCCACGAAACTCTCGAAAGGATTTTTAGAATAGAAAGAGCACGCAGACAGGAAATCTTGAGCCGCCGAACGTGCACACGGAACGTAAGCGCACGGTCGACGGTCAGTCCAAGGAACTTGGTCTCCGGCAAAACTGGAATGGCTGCACGGTCCAAATACAGCTCGGGGTCAGGATGGAGGCCACGCCTCCGGCAGAAATGAACACACGCTGTCTTGTCGGGAGAAAGAACGAAACCATTGCTATTCGCCGCTTTAAAAATCTGATTAATACTAGACTGCAACTGCCTTTCAATGAAACGCATGCTCGATGACGAGCAGAAGATGTGCAAGTCATCGACATACACAGTAGCCGAAACCGCAGGAGGAAGATTTGTGAGGAGACAATTAATGCGAAGGATGAACAATGTGACAGATAAAATGCAACCTTGAGGAACACCTTGTTCTTGATGGAATGTTGCAGATAGCGTCGTACCCAGGCGCACCTGGAACACCCGATTGCGAAGAAAATTTACAATAAAGGTCGGAAGATTCCCTCGCAATCCGCATGCGTGGAGGTCACGGATAATCCCGTGCCGCCACGCACGACCATAGGCTTTCTCGATGTCAAAGAATACAGAAACCAGGTGCTGCCTACGCACGAACGCCTCGCGCACAGATGTCTCAAGGTGCAGGAGATGATCGTGAGGTGAACGATGACGCCGAAAACCGCTTTGTGATGGTGAAAGTAAGTGATGATGTTCTAAAAAATGAATTAATCGTGAGTTAACCATGCGTTCGAGAACTTTACACAGACAGCTAGTGAGAGCAATTGGGCGATAACTAGAGGGAGACTTAGGATCCTTGCCAGGCTTCGGAAAAGGTAGAACAAAAGCCTTTCGCCAAGACTCCGGGAAACTGTGTTCTAACCAGATGCGGTTGTATAAGATTAAAAGGTTCTCGAGAGACGACTGGGAGAGATGACGGAGCATGTCGTAGTGGATGTCATCGGGACCGACAGAAGTAGCCCCGGACCGATGCAGAGCCACCCGAAGTTCACACATGCTGAAGGGGGAGTTATAGCCAGTGTCGGTATACGGCGCAAAAGAGATTCTCTGGCGTTCCGCGGAGGATTGAATCCTATGAAAGGAGGCCGGATACGCCAGATCACTCGAAACGGAGGCAAACGCCTCCCCCAAACAATCTGCAATCTCCCCGACGTCAGCATAAGTGCAGCCGTTACTCTCGAGAATGGCAATCTGGTGTGAACTGTAGGTACCCCGGATCTTACGAATCCTTTCCCACACAGTTTTCGAATTGGCACGTGAGGTAAGAGATGAGACATACTGGATCCAAGACTCCCTCTTGCTACGTCGACGCACCAACCGAGCATAGGATTTAGCACGTTTAAAAGCAACGAGATAAGCCTCTGTTGGATAACGCCGAAAAGTAGACCAGGCCTTGTGTTGAGCTCTCCTAGCCGCTGCGCATTTAGGGTTCCACCAAGGTTTCGGAATTCTGGGGAGCTTCGTAGATGCTTTACGAATTGAAAGATCAGCTGCCTGAAGAATACAAGTTGTGACTTTAAGTACAGCTGCGTCGATTGACCCCTGGGTCACCATTTCAGAAGATATCACCGCGGACGATGTGAAGACCTCCCATCTGGCACAATCCATCCTCCATCGAGGTGGGCGGGAGGCAGAATATGGCACGTTTGCATGGTGCCAGAGGACGATTGGGAAGTGGTCGCTCCCGTGGAGATCCTTACACACCGTCCACGACCAGTCAGCAGTGATCGATGGTGAACTCAAGGTCAAATCGATCGCACTGAAAGATCTTGTCGGCTCGTGGAAGTAAGTGTCAGCACCGGTGTTTAAAAGGCACACAGAGGCCGAGCACAGAAGAGACTCTATGCGACGACCTCTAGCGCTGGCGCTGACACTACCCCACAAAGGATGATGAGCATTAAAGTCACCCAAAATAAGGAAGGGTGAGGGCAGCTGATCATTCAAGTTCTCCAGAACAGAGACGCTAACATCCTCATCCGGTGGTAGATAAACACTGCAAACAGTAAGAGGCACAGGCATAGAAATACGAACCGCCACGGCCTGCACAGTTGTGGAAACCGCGACGGAAGATACCGGAACCCTGTGAGGGACGAGAATAGCGACACCCCCACAGGCTATATTTCCAGACGAGTGGTCTGTCCGAAAAGCACTGTAGCCTCGAACTGAAAGCAGGTCTGATGGTTTAAGCTTTGTCTCCTGAAGACAAAGGCACACCGGAGAGTACAAATAAAGCAGATGTTTCACGTCATCAAAACTGGTGCGAAAACCTCGGCAGTTCCACTGAATTATTGAACCCATGGGCAAAAATGAAATGAAAAAGGAAATGGTTAAACTTGGTCAGCCTCCATTTCCTCTGGTGAGCGTTCCCCAGAGTTGGTGGTGTGTGACCAGGGGCCAAGATTGGTGAATGCTTTGTCCCAAGTGTCTTAGCGGGATTTGCTCGCCGTTGATTGTTTGGCTGAGACTTTGAAGGAGAAGAAATGCTCTTCTTATCCTTGACCTTGGTGTTGGTGTTAGTGTTGGCGTTTTTGCCAGAAGAAGTGGCCTGAAATCCCTTGCTGGTGTTGGAGTGAGTCTGCTTCGGTGAAGTGGCGGGTGCCGCTTTCAGACCCCTAGCTCGCGACTGGAGTGCCTCCAGTCCGGCTGTGATGATTTCCTCCATATTGAATGGACAGTTAGGGGAGATCTGAACGTCGGTCTGAATGCCAACCGTAGATTTGGCAACCACCACTGAAGCGTATGATCGCCGATCAGATGTAACGGGAACCACTCTTCTTCTGGCCTCAGGATAGGAAATATTTTCCACCGTTTTGAGCCTTTGGATTTCCTTCTCCTCCTTCCACTTGGGACAATCTTTGGCTGATGCTGGGTGTGAACCCTTGCAGTTCACACAAACCTCGGCCTCGGCCACACATTCTGAGAGTAGATGCTCTGTGGCACCGCAGTGTCCACACCTAGGAGTACTCCTACATGACTGCTGAGAGTGGCCGTACGACTGGCACCTAAAACATCTCAACGGGTTAGGAATGTACGGTCGTACCTCGAGGTGGAGATACCCTGCCTTGATGGATGTAGGCAGGGAAGGGCAGTTGAATGTCAAGATAATGTTCCAGGATGGGACAAACTGCCCATTCCTCCTGAAAGAAATACGCCGCACACCCGTAACATGTTGGCTCCTCAGTTCTTCGAGAAGTTCCTCCTCAGTGCAATCAAGAAGATCCCGAGAGGAGACAACACCTCGAGATGAATTTAGGTAACCGTGTGGTGTTATTTTGACCGGAGTCTCAAGCAGCATGCTGGTGTTGATAAGTGTGGAACTGTAGGCCACAGTAGACATCTCAACAAGAAGATCTCCAGACTGGAGCTTCTTGACGCTTTTAGGAGAGCTTGCAATTGATTGCAGTGCTTTATGGATCCAAAATGGACTTTTGGCACTCAAAGGCTTTGAAGGGTCCAATGAGTGCACAAAAAAGAATCTAGCATTGGAAACATCAGCGACAAATTTTTTGGCGGAAGGACCTGAACCTTCCTCCATACCTCTTTTAGTTTTGGGTTCATGGGAAATTTCATTGAGAGCCATGAAAAAATTTAAAGGATTCATCCGCCGACTTCCCCACCCACAATCGAGCCCAACAAGGGAGAACCGGAGGTCCGCAAGCCCAAGTGGACGCAGGACACGGCTCTAGGGATAGCAAGCGGATATAGCAAGTTGATAGGGCAGACATGCGCTCGGCGAGCACCCAGACTTTCCCATGCCTGGGGAACACCCCTTTGGCATGCCCACCCTATCCCCAGACTCACCCTGTCGTACGAGACGACAAGCCGTTAGAGGTCTGGGCTCCACTCGGCCACAGACCTCATTGACTAGGAGTGGGTTAGTTCCCAGCCGCCCGTTTAGGGTGAAGCAGGGGGCAAAGAGGAGTGTTGGCAACTGGCGACAACAACACCCAGGCCTCCAGAAACCTCAGCCTCCAGCATCCCCTTTTCCACCTTACGGGTCACCACACACGGCAAACGTGCAGGTAGGTCTAGCTAACCAGCTCGGAAAAACAAAGAAAGAAACATGAAATGGAGAAGACAGGAAAGAAAACGAGAAACTAAAATCCTGAGCTGACGCATAATCACAACCTCAGCAACCTACAACTGAGGCGGGTTCATGTCAAGTGAAAAAACATAAAAAATGTGAATATCATCACATATAGTACATGTTGGCTCGGGCCGTGGGGACGCCATCCCCCAGCAGCTGGATGAACAGCTGTCCCTTCGGTGATGTAATCGTTAAAGCCGCAGAGGCAAGAGAAACCGTCACAAGGTTAGCTCGGGCCGTGGGGGCGCCGCTCCCCAAATAACTGGAAAACCAGTTATCCCCGTGCGGGCAAATTCAGAATAACTTGATCGAAGTAATTAAATATTTTGTGAATGAACGAATCGAAATGGAAGTAAATGAAAGTTCATTCACATCTGTTCAAGCTGATGAAACGTTAGATGTGTCATTCAAGAGTCAGATGAGCATAATATTTCGCTACTGCATAAAAAACAGAGTTGAGGAAAGGTTCATTGGATTCTATGTCTCCCGAGACAAAACAGCTCTCGGTTTATCTGAAGTTATCCTAATGTCTTAAAAGAATGGAATGTGCAAAATAAACTAGTCAGTCAAACATACACTGGCGGAAAGTGAAAAAAGAACACCAAGAAGGAATTGGCGGACGATCATGAAATTTACATGTGTTAATGGGGTCGAGTTTACGTAGGTGTGATGTTAATTTCGGGACAAACCGGTGAGCTCTTACGCCACAGCACGGCATAATATGCAAATTATCGTCGGTGGTATTTAAGGAGTACGGCGAAGTGAATGTAATCAGTCGTCGGCGTACGGGCACGTGCGAAGACCCTGAAGAAGCTGCAATGCCTGGACATGGATGACGTGTACGATTTCAGCAGTTATCGAACTTTGAGCGAGGTCGTCTAGTCGGACTCCGCGAGGCCGGGTGGCCGTATCGTCGTATTGCGGAGCGAATTGGACGGGAAGTATCGCTGGTACGATGGTGGCGTAGATGGTCCGAGGAACATACCCACACGAGAAGACGTGAAACCGGAAGTCACAGACGGACTGATGAGCGGACAGATCGACGCATAAGAAGAACGGCGTTGTCAAGCAGAACATCCACTGCGACGCAAAACCGAGCTGCCGTTGCACCTGAGGTGACTGTGCGAACAATCCGCAACCGTCTACTGGATGCAGGACTACGTGCACGTGTGCCTCTGGCATGTGTACCTCTGACTCCAGCCCACCGTCAGGAACGGCTGCAGTGGTACTTGGCTAAACTTGCCGTTATCTTCTTGCCATACGCCATCCCATAAGCTGCCACCAATTGATACCGCCGCTAGCACCAAAATGTTACGACAGTGGGTCATTATCCCACCGCTGTCAATCAATTTAACAAACGTAGCCGAGCAATTCGTATATTACTTCTCTGAGGTTCTTCGACGTAGTTCTTGGCGAGAAAACTGTATTATATGGGCATACACTTAAACAATTTGAACCAATCACATGCGTACACATAAATAATGTGTTCTATGACTGCGCTGACTGCCTAAAGAAATATTTAATTGGCTATAAAAACATAACAATGGCACACATACGAATAAAATTTAGCTGTCTTCTGAACATAAGTATCGGGTCAACTTTGACCTAAACCAGTTCTCGCGAGATAGTTTTAATGAACTTAAATTCCACAGTTCAGTCTTACTATTTCTCAGTTCAGTTCTTGCAATATATCAGTTCAGTTCGTCAACTTAATTGCGTAGCAGATGTAACAATAAAAACAAAATGTTTTTACTAACATGGATGCTGCCAACAATAAATCCAAATTGTGATTGCACCAGTAAAGTAAAACACACCTTCCTTTTTATATGGAAGATTTCATTGCAGTAGCTGCGTCCCTGGTGCTATCGTACACACACACACACACACACACACACACACACACACACACACACACACACACACACACACACACACACACATCCAGGCGTTTGTTGAGGGAGCCTCGCTTCGCCTCGTAAAATAAGCGCGGCTCTTCACCTCCTCCCTCCACAGTAGGGGATGAATGGGGATGATGATTCCACACTGCAGTGGTTGGCATTCGAACCCGACTTCGCTTGGCTTCGCTTCTCATTGGAATGACCACTCGCAGACTTCTTAATTCCTCTGTAACTTTGCTTTCATTGGGCCAACCAGTCGCTAGTTTCCATTAGGCTCCAGCCTAGAAATTGCTGCTTTATCACGCGGATTTAGGCATTCCACTGTCTTTATGGCAAATGTGGCATACCCAGCTGCCTCGAGTTGTCCTCCGTTTCTTACCAAAAAAGGGAGTTTCGCTGTTTCATTGCCCAATTCATATAGCAGATCCAAGGCATCCAATCCAGCCTTTCACCTCGGAGAGCGTACAGACAACTAAACTTTCTTCCTTATTTTCACGCTAAGAGCGAAATCTTATTTTTCTGCACGGACCACACAGAGAGTAATTGTTCTCGAAAATGCCCCAAACAATCGACGAATTTACGATTATTCGCTAAACCTTTTGTCCCCCATCTTCATTCATTTCTACTCAAGTGGTCCCTCTTCGAAATGTAACTCCTTCCCTCTTTAGACTGGCCGTCAGTGCGCCCTGATATTTATGACCTAACAGCGCGCTAGGAACTCTATGACCACCCAGCCAGAGGGAAAGCTTCGCCTCCTTTCTGTCCTATCCCCAGATAAAACTTTCTCTGCTGTTTACACTTTTAAACTCCAATCAAGCCTCGAACATAATTAATACTTAATTAATTTCATACATCCACCACGCCCATTAATTACTAAATTAATGGCGGTGGTGGGTCGTAACAATACTTTAAAGTACCAGAGAAGTCAGTCTGTCTTGACTTTGTGTATACTTCTTAAAAACGTTGTGATTTGTTTCAGTGCAGATAAGGTCCTTTCAGCAGATGCATTTGTAGAAGGAATAGTTAATATAGCTGACTGAGTCTGAATACCTCGAGGAATGACCAGATGTTCAGCAATCAGATACTAGTAGAATTCACCGACACTTTCTTTCAATATAATCGGCTGTGAATAAATTATGCTGAGTTCACTTTTCAGACGAATGAAATCGAAAAATGAAGGAAAAGTTTCTTTCAAACGAGAAAAAGCGATCTCTGGAAGTTCCATGATGAACTGAGGAAATTGTATTTTGTCAAGTAGACGTAGAAACATTAACTTTGGCACTTCACTGAACCTTACGGAAATATTCAAACTAACAATGTTGACGATTTCTAAAAATAATCAACTGTACGAGGATTTCCTGTCTACGCCAGAAATTGAATCAATTTATATTCTTTTTTGACACAGTGGGTAAAGACTGTCTGCAAGTGCGTTCGCTTTGTTCCGAACAGATTCGAAACCATTTCTAAATTTCTGTTAAAAAAAAAAAAAAAAAAAAAAGATTTTAAAATCCTCAATTTTTGTCAAAAAAAAAAGCTAACATGAGACTGCTTTGCTTGTAAGATTTGAAACAACTTGTCAGTGTGAGGAAAATCCATAGAAAAAATTGCAAGGTTGTTTGATACAAACAAACTTGCAATTTCTTGATATTGTTCATGGACTGTTTCAGCTAATCGACTGTTGTAGCTTGTAGTCCCATGTACTTGGAACGACACCTGGAAACGTTTTCTTAACTTCCGCATCTAGGACTTGTGTTCTCTTGGATGACTTCGCGAAAAAGCTGGAAAACTGTGAGAGTGTACTAAAGGAAACTTTGCATTCTTTTAGAAAACTGACTGACTGCGACAACACCAGGTTCAGTTTATGCGCATAACAATGCACGAACAACGCATACTTGCAACTGTCTTTGATTTTTGCTTGTAATCCACTGTGTTCGCTTCCCAATACTACCGCGCCATCATATGTTTAAGCTATTAATTTTGACTCACATTTTAAATCCTTCAGTATCTTCATAGCATGCTGGAAAGGACATCTGCCGTTCGATTGTTGCTGACATCTCTGAAATTCAAAATTCTTTCCTCGACTGACCCTTCCTTAGTAACATATCGAAAACTGACGTAAGCTGAGATTTTACTCTGATATCAAATGTTTCGTCCATAATTAGAGAAACGAAAGTTGACTGAGGTACAAATTTTGAAGACGACAATCAAATTTGTATTACATGGCGTAATCCCGTATCTCTTTCATGACTGAGGTATTTCTTGTTTTATTTTTCTGATCATTAATTCAGCGACCGAATGAATACTGACATTTTGGATTTCAACAGACAAACCTGAAAAAAAAGTTGAGGACACTTTCTAGGTGAGATTTAAGTTCTGGGTTATATTTTGATATCAAACTGACAAGTTCAAAATAATTTCCACGATTCAACAATGTTTCTGCTTCATTGCGGGCACGGAAAGCCAACTCCTATCTTTCCAGAAAAAAAAGCTACCTCTACACTGAAGAGCAATTGAATTAGAGATACCTGTCTAGTAACGTGTAGCACCACCTTTCGCCCTGATGACGGCGGCGATTCGTCTCGGCACGGACTCGACAAGACATCGGAAGCATTGGGAAGCCATACGGATCTACGACCCCTGAACAAGCTCCCACAGTTCACGAAGATTTGATGCAGGGGTCAGAGGCCCGAACATCTCTCTCGATGACATCCCATATGTGCTCGAAGGGATTGAAGTCAGGTGACCTAGTTGGCCAAGGAAGCGAGGTCACGTCGGTGGAGTGTTCATCCAACCATTCGGATACAATTCGGGTGCGATGGAACGGTGCATTGTCCTGTTGCAGGATAAGGTCCCCAGTGGGATGTTGAAGACGCACAAACGGGAGCAAATGGTCGTCCAGGATATCCCGGTAACGTTGACTTGTGAGGGACGATGTCACACGTACCAGGGGTCCCGTTTCAGTCCACGTAAACAGTCCCCAGACGAGAATGCCACCCCCACCAGCTTGAAGAGTACCCTGCTGGCAAGAAGGATCCATCGCTTCATGTGGTTTGCGCCGTACTCGTACCTTGCCATCCGCATGCACCAACGTGAATCTCGACTCATCCGTCCAGGCAACATTTTTCCACATGTCTAGGGTACAGTGCCGATGCTCCCGAGCCCATGCTAATCTTTGCACCCTGTGATATGCGGTCAGCAGCGGTACCCTCGTGGGACGATGGCTTCTGTACCCCATAGCAAGGAGATGGTTCTGAATGATGTGGCTGCTTACACGTTTTTGTGCACCAGCGTTAAATTGCCGAGTGATTTCTTGCACTGTGGCCAGTCTATCCGCTGTTACAATGCGAGCTAGCCGACGATCACCCCGCTCATCCACATGCTGTTGTCCGCTGCAGTTGGCCCTTGCAGGGATGGTTTTACCGGATTCGATGTACTCACGGTGCACCCGTGACACAGTGGCTCGTGAAAATCCCAGTGCCTGCACGACTTCCGAGATGGAGTGACTCATTCGTCGCGCCCCGACAATTTGCCTACGATCAAATGCGCTTAGATCCTTCGTCTTACCCATACTGCGTCCGACTCTTACTGATTCCCGTCGCATCACTCTTTATATTGTCGGATCGCTGCATACGTCATGTCGTTTCCGTTTACAGGGCCGCCCACAGCGCCACACTTGCATAACGCCAGCTGTCTCTAATTCAATTGCTCTTCAATGTATAAAGAGACTAATTATCAGCCTGTTTTTCTTTACAGTTTCATTGTGTCTTTGAATATTTAGTCTAAACTAGTCGCTAATGCTAGACTCAATTCTACTTTTACAAATTACGCCAAATCTTTGGCAGCTACTATGTGACTAGCACTACTTCTGTGAATGTTATTTAAGTCATCAAATCCTTTCGTATTCCACACAGTTTTTTCTTTACTGAAAAGGAGACATGGCCAACAAAACAATTTGTGTAAGTGACTGCAACGGCACATCCACGAAAATGAATCGTCAAGGCGGGTGTGGAAATGGCGAACAAAAGATTTAGTGCGTTTTACTTGAGAACACAAAGTGGGTAATGGTTTTGGTCTGCCAGTGTTCAAAACTTTTAATTTATCGCTAGAAATTAGCGAACTAAATGGTTTCTTCATTAACTGCTCAATAACACAGTCACACGATTCTGTATTATTTCCGTTAGGCAGCAAGTCGCCACAAGCGCGTCACGCGCAATCAAGAACAAGGCTCTAGCTGGAAGCTGCTAAACGTAGGGTACGTAACGACACGCACATGCGTCGCACTGGCTCCTTTGCCGGGCTGAGGGTCGCTGCTGTAAGCGCATTAGAAACTGCTTCCAAGCAGAACGTAGCATGGCCATGTTTGTCCGAACGGGACGTCACGCGCATGCGCTGCCTTGGCTCCTTTGCTGGGCTGGGATGGCTGGGAGGCTAGTAGCGCAATAGATATCGTTTTCATGGAGGACGTCGCATGGCCATGAGTGTCGAAAATGAGAAGCCTCAAGTATTTCCCTGGTTCACAACAGTCGGCATTAACGTAACAGGCGGCAAGTTGAAGATTCACTTATTCGTGTAATCATTAAATTTGTTTCTATTGGAAAAAAACTGAAAATGAATGCATAAATGAATTTTAATTTTTAATCGTTTATTGTATTTTTTCACGATTTTGTGCAACATTTTGCCCCATGTTTTCAAAGGGAAGTGGCGCTTCCATCGCGTCTATGGACGATTCGCCACTTCTCTATAGTGTTCAGATCTACGAGTTCCAAGTATCAGAATATTTTTTTCAATTTACGGGTATGTTTCAACTAGCCAACCAAATGATTAAAACATTCTGAGTCACCTTGGCTAACAGTTCTTTTTTTTTTTTTCTTTAAATGTTTTCAGTACATTTTGTTTACAAAAAAGTTTTCATTTACCTTTAGAAAGTATTGTAATCGTGAAAAAATTCGACTTCAAGATTTCAACGGAAATGCACGTTTTGGGACAGTACCCACCGCCCTGTGGCGCAGTGGTCTGAGCGATGGCTTCTGATCATTCGTCCGAAAGGGGTCCGGGTTCGAATCTCGGTGAGGCACGGACGGATGTTTTTTTTTTTGTCTTACGGCCCTGGCTCTCTCCCTTCCCTGGAGCCAGTGGCCCTAAATTAACAGATCACATGCAGAGGATTTTAGGAAGGGAGTGTCTGACCACAGGTCGTAAACAACCCTTAGAAATAGGAAGCTAGGAGATTTGGGCTAGAGTGCCCGATAGGAAAGGGACACGGAAGCGAGGTAGAAAGGGGAGGAAGACGCCCTTATTACCGGGGGGCCAACCCGGGGCCCGATGACTTAACCCTTTAACGAAAATGACCGAAAAATCTTGTATCGCTCTAAATACCATAACGCCCGAAACTGTCTGTTGGTTAACTTGTTTGTTTAATAACAACAATTATTGACTGAGGGTGAATTCTGCTGGTACTTCATAGGTCGAAAAAATTTGAAAAAGAAGCAAGGGTAGGAAATCAGACTCACTCCAAACAGGTGTTTTGGGTGGCTATGGCCGTTTGTGCATACGGGCGTTCTGGTCGTTAAAGGGTTAACGCGCCCATTCGACGCACGGCGGATATTTACAGGTTCGAGCGTTCGTACCTGCCTGGGATCGAACCCGAGGTATTCTCCGTGGCAGTTACGAAAGTCGACCACTAGGCCAGCCGCGGCCCAGGCCCTAAATTAGAGACGGGCGACTGCTTATAGCCCATCGAGTTGCTCACGGTGGTCGTTAAACTTCAATAAAAAAAAAAAAAGTTGGCATACTTAGCAGATATTTACACGATCTTCTTCGTGAGCTAAAACAAAAAAGAAAAAGGAAGATAACTGAGAGAAACCCGTAGGATATATACACTGAAGAGCAATTAAATTAGAGACAGCTGGCGTTACGCAAATGTGGCGCTGTGGGCTGCCCTGTAAACGGGAACGACATGACGTATGCAGCGATCCGACAATATAAGAAGTGATGCGACGGGAATCAGTAAGAGTCGGACGTAGTATGGGGAAGACGAAGGATCTAAGCGCATTCGATCGTGGGCAAATTGTCGGGGCCCGACGAATGGGTCACTCCATCTCGGAAGTCGTGCGCAGGCACTGGGATTTTCACGAGCCTCTGTGTCACGGGTGCACCGTGAGTACATCGAATCCGGTAAAGCCATCCCTGCAGGGGCCAACTACCGTGCACAACAGCGTGTGGATGAGCGGGGTGATCGTCGGCTAGCTCGCATTGTAACAGCGGATAGACTGGCCACAGTGCAAGAAATCACTCGGCAATTTAACGCTGATGCACAAAAATGTGTAAGCAGCCACACCATCTAGAACCATCTCCTCGCTATGAGGTACAGAAGCCATCGTCCCATGAGGGTACCGCCGCTGACCGCACATCACTGGGTGCAAAGATTAGCATGGGTGCGAGAACATCGCCACTGGACTCTAGACATGTGGAAAAATGTTGCCTGGACTGATGAGTCGAGATTCACGTTGGTGCATGCGGATGGCAGGATACGAGTACGGCGCAAACCACATGGAGCGATGGATCCTTCTTGCCAGCAGGGTACTCTTCAAGCTGGTGGGGGTGGCATTCTCGTCTGGGGACCGTTTTCGTGGACTGAAATGGGACCCCTGGTACGTGTGACATCGTCCCTCACAGGTCAACGTTACCGGGATATCCTGAAAGACCATTTGCTCCCGTTTGTGCGTCTTTAACATCCCACTGGGGACCTCATCCTGCAACAAGAAAATGCACCGTGCCATCGCTCCCGAATTGTATCCGAATGGTTGGATGAACACTCCACCGACGTGACCTTGCTTCCTTGGCCAGCTAGGTCACCTGACCTCAATCCCATCGAGCACATCTGGGATGCCATCGAGAGAGATGTTCGAGGCTCTGACCCCCCTCCATCAAATCTTCGTGAACTGTGGGAGCTTGTTCAGGGGTCGTGGATCCGTATGGCTTCCCAACGCTTCCGGTGTCTTGTCGAGTCCATGCCAAGACGAATCGCCGCCGTCATCAGGACGAAAGGTTATGCTACACGTTACTAGACAGGTATCTCTAATTCAGTTGCTCTTCAGTGTATATGTATGACTTTTATCGATTATAAAAAAGCCTTTGATTCCATGACAGCATCAGCAGGTACAATGGCTTTGAAATCCTGCGGTATTGAAGATGCATACATTAGGATTATTAATAACATCTATGAAAATGCAAGTGCAAAGGTTCGGGTGCTTGAGGATACAGCACCAATAAAAATTGGAAAGAGAGTGAGACAAAGTGACACCATAATTCGCAAACTCTTTAATGCCTCACTACAAAATATCTTTCAATCATTGAATGGAAAAACAAAGGGATAAAGATTAATGGAGATTATTTAACTCACCTTCGTTTTGTTGATGATGTAGTCATTTTTGTAACTGCACCTTCAGAATTTCAGAGTACTTCTTGTGAGAGTAAAGAAGTAGGATTAAAAATGAACTTTCAGAAGACAAACTGATGCACAATGCTTTAACAAGAAATGAAGATTTATCGATTTATGGGAAAAAGCTGGAGATAACCGATACCTACATTTACCTTGGACAGGAGATATCACGCAAAGGTGACATTGAAGAAAAAATTCATCGATGTATAAAACTTGGTTGGAGATCTTTTGGAAGAAACAGTACAATTTTTAAGAACCATATGCCGTTATGTGTTTAAAACAAATGTTTAATCGATGCACCCTTCCAGTGCTTAAGTACGGAGCAGAGACGTGGACCTTAGTTAAAAAAGACATACAAAGACTGCAAACAACTGAAAGAAGCATGGAGAGATGCCTGCTTGGTGTAACTAGGAGTATAAGAAGAGGAACTCGTGGATAAGGAAAATGACAAGAGTGGAAGATTTCATGATCAGAGAAAAATCCCTGAAATTGCAATGCCAGAAGATTGGACCACCGATGGACAACCGAAATTCAACACTGGATTCCAAGGGACAGAAAAAGACGCAGATGAAGACCACATAGGAGACGGGTGGATGAAATTCGAAAGCATGCGGGAGTGACATGGAGGATATTGGCTGAAGATGTAGAAGGTACTTGGGGATCTTCATCCAGCAGTGGACTGATAATAGTTGGGGATGATATATACATTCTTTATCAGATGATAATAACTGGAGATTCAGGGCAACTTTTATAATAGTTGGTGATGATATATATTTCTTTATCATGATGTATCATCATCATCATTGTAAACCATTATCAATCCACTGCTGGACGAAGGTCTCCCAAGTTTCTTCCACAACGGTCTGTCTTGTGCCAGTCTCTTCCATGTTACTCCCGTATACTTTCGAATTTCATCCACCCATCTCCCATGTGGTCTTCTGTGTCTTTTCCTGTCCCTTGGAATCCAATCTAAAATTTCGGCTGTCCATCGATGGTCTGTCCTTCTGGCAGTATGTCCAGCCCATTGCCATTTCAGAGATTTTACTTTGATCATGATGTCTTCCACTCTCATCATTTTTCGGATCCACGAGTTCCTCTTCTTATCTCTCCTGGTTACACCAAGCATGCACCTCTCCATGCTGCTTTTAGTTGTCTGCAGCCTTTGTATGTCTCTTTTAGTTAAGGTCCACGTCTCTGCACCATATGTAAGCACTGGAAGGATGCATTGATCAAACACTTTTCTTTTAAGACATAATGGCATATTGCTCTTGAAAATTATGCTGTTTCTTCCAAAAGCTCTCCAGGCAAGTTTTATTCGCCGATTAATTTCTTCATCAACGTGACCCTCACTTGATATCTGCTGTCCAATATAAACGCACGTATCTGTTATCTCATATATATATATATACATATCATGCACTAAAGATAGCAAGGGGCCTTGCCACCCCCCCCAAGTGCCATTGTTTTGTTAAAATGCGACTTACACCAGAAAAAATGCTTTAATTTATTAAAAATGCATCAACTTACATTTGAAAATAATGCTTTAATTTTTTCTTCTATTTTTAATCTGATGGATTTCAAAAACTTCCATTTTTGTCTCCCTCCCCCTGAAAAAAAATTCTGTATTTGCCCCTAAATTATCATCAATCATTATCAGTCAACTGCTGGTTGGTCTCCTCTGGTGCCTTCTACAACTTTCCATCTTGAGCTTGTCACTTTAGCATTCCGAATTTCACCCACCTATCTCCCACGTGATCTTCTTCTGGATCTTTTCTTGCCAATTGGTATTGAATCTAAAATTTCAGTTGTTCAACACTGGTCAGTTCTTCTAGCAGTATGTCCATCCCATTGCCATTTGAGGGTCTCACAGCAAAAAAACACATACATTCGTCCAGGCTCGTTTATCTTCTATACGTGACAAAACCTGTGTACAACAAACAGCAGTACACTTACCGCTTAATTTTAGTTCGAATTATTTTTTGTTCAGTTATTTATTTGGCAGATGTATTGGGTTTTTTAATCTCGAGTTAGACACATTCGAACTTGGAAAAAGAAAGGAAGAGAAAACACAAAGAAGAAGAAAAAACTCGCCCTGGTTATTGCTTTTAAATAATTTAAAGAATTCTTGAATGCTCTTTTTTAAAGAGAAAAGCACAACTCTGAGTTAACTGTTCTTCTTATTTGTGCAAAATCAATTTTTTAAATTGTACTTGAAGCGTTTTCCAGGAAGCTGCATTGCATGGTGGCCGTCTCCAGGAAATCATCCTGAAAAAACGATAACTCGTAATATGCGAACCAGAAATCTTTCGTTGAAAGAGCTCCAGTGAGGGGGACCATGAAATTCCAAGGGGGTTCGGATTCCCGTATCCCCTACCTTCCGCCGTCCAAGCGCGGACTGGGCCACCGGGATACCGGGAGAATTCCAAGTGAGCCGCCATGTTCTGGGCCGGGAGACCTTAAAGTGGCTCAAAAAAAAAAAAAGCATATACATATTGTATTTCAATGTCCTAATTGAAGAAAACCAAATTACACCAAAACGGAAACGTTTATTTTCCACTTTAATGGCTTCAGAAAAAAAAAAAAAAAAAAAAATCTGCGTAAGAGATGTTCTGTTGAGCCAAATACTGTTTTTGAAACATCCTTTTCCCCTTTTTCGACTTTCAAATTTAAGCCTAGTCCCTTTTGGTCTGATATCCTCAGGGGCGGATTGGCCCACCGGGATATTTCCCGGTTTCTCGGCCCACCGGGATATTGGCCCACCGGATATTTCCTTCCGTATATTTTATCTCTTTCTTTCTTACTTTCTTAAAAATGTTTTCAGTTCAGTTGTTTTAAACACACAACTGAACCACAACACTTTTTTTATAAACGAAATACACATAATGTATTTAACAAACGGGGAAAAAAATTATATAACAAACGGGGAAAAAAATAATATAACAATATAACAAACGGGGAAAAAAATTATATTTTGAATTAGGGAAAAAAATCCCATTACCAGGCAACTGCTAGAATTCCAACTACAATAGATGGGCCATGTGTGTTTGGGAACTTCTGGGTTCACTTAGTAGCTGAGGAATGAGAATGTATGTACCATATGTTGCGGGTGGGCGGAGGTGTGTACGAGATTTTCTACATATTCTTCAAGGAAGGGGTGGGGTAGTTGATTTTACTCCCGTTGGTTGTAGGAGGCATTAGTGCTGTGCTCATAAGAGCTGAGTTAGGGTTCAATTTTAAGGGCCCGAGCCCATTCAAGCCCGAAGTATGTCATTCCCAGCACACCCGAGCCCGAAGTATGTCATTCCCAGCCCACCCGAGCCCGAATTTTATATTGCAAAATAGAGCCCGGGGTCGAACAAGCCCGAAAACTATGTTTAATCTGTTTAGGCATTAAAAAATAAAAAAATATCTCCTCTTCCAAACTTCCACTCCTCCCTCCCCGTGCTATACCGATGTCTTTCTCAACTGCGGAGTGGGGAAGGGATGTCTATCTATTTCTATAGATTCTTTGACCATTCATTTCATCCTGAAATGTTTCGAGGAGCCTGTCATCAGCAAAAAATTGGGAGGCAGAACAATCTACGTATATTAATAGCAGTGGGGTGGGGGCTGAACAGGGCTAAATATTTTTTACTATTTTAGTTGAAGTAGTGAAAATACTCACCCATGTTTGATAAAGTTGCAGTACAATGCTAGATAATGGTCATTATGGGATGTATTATCCACTATATGACAACACAGAATTCAGAGTGAAAGCTAATAATATCAGGAACTTATTTTGAAATAACTAAGATTATTTGCAGGGGTGTTCATATACGATCCCTTTCCCCGAAGTGTTCTACCTACGCAGCCTACTCTCCTTGTGATAACTGACAAATGCTGCAGATGAAGGCATTTACGGAGATATCATTTCAACATGAAATTGCAAAATGTTTTGTTTACGTTATTTAGTAAGGTGTCTTTACAATACATAATCGCGGCATAAAAGCACGTTTTGTAATTGAAACACATACGAATATATATGATCACTAAATACAGAATCTGTTCTGCAAGTTATTTAAAAATCTTTAAATTTCTAACTGTGATCGTCCACAATAGAAAAATTACAAAAATAGCAGTACAAATAAAAAAAATTTACAGTGTAAAAGTTCTGTATTTTTTTTTTTTCATTTACTTAAATTTAAAAATCGTGTCTTATGCAAAAGTATGTTTAGTAGCTGTTCTCTCTCTCTCTCAAATATTTGCAGGAATTTCAGCCCACTTCGTTGAAAATTTAAGAACTGGAAGCTCAAAGGTATGAAAATCAAGATTATTTTACGGTCTGTCAAACATGAAAAGCCTATATAAGCATATTTTTTTTAATTTAATGTCCTTACTTCAGCGTTCTTAAAAGAAAATTGTAAACAAATATAAATATTGAGTGTGTACAAAATTAGAAGCTTCTCTAGCGCAGTTACATACATAACTAACTAAACTAGTGATTTAAAGCTGGCTATTCGCTTTTTACATCGATTAAGTGAGTTTGCCAAAATATTTAAATATCTTGAAATTTCTAACTATGATTGTCCACAACAGAGAAATTGCAGTACAATTTTTCTGTAGTAAAATCTTGGCAGCATGGGCCAATGAAAATTTTCCCGCAACACCCACTTCAATTTAAAGGATGACGGGTGTACTTTTTAACACCCCCCCTCAAATCCCCAAAGTGCTATGCTTGCCACTGTTTCCTCTCCAACTGTACTTTTTGTTTTGTTCCTTGAATAAAAAAGTGATTTTCAGTTGTGATACAATAGTATCGCAGAACTACAACTGAAAGGGCCCATTTGTAACAATTTTCCCGGGCCCTCTTGTGACTGCCAATCCGCCCCGGGATATCCTTCTTATCTCAGTCCACCTTGCTTTGCCTATTGCAGGTGCAGTTTAATAATCAATACAATACAATACAATATAATCACCTATGTTATCGATTGTCTGCCATAGAAACTCGAAATTCATTTTGTACGTTAATGGATTGCGGTCTGATTGCGATTCACCTACGGTAAATTTTTTGGGTTACTACTTTTCATGCGCGTACGCTTTTTTTTTTTTTTTTTTTTGAACGGGATCTACATTTTAATAACTACTTTTTGGGCATAACGGTTACACGAATTTTTGAACTGCATTTCTGGGAAATGTTTTAGCTTCGGCAAAAGTACTTTCTCATTTCAAAGTGATTTTTAATAAAAAATAAGTTTCGCATTCTTTAATTTCTCTCACTTTATAAATTTGTACTGAAACTTACAATTTTGGACATTTTTCGTTTTTTCAAGAGATTGTTTCGCAATTATTTTATTAATGATAAGTAAGTCTTGAAAAATTAATTTTTGGCACATTTGCATTTCCGTTCTCACAAAAGCGGAGAAAATATTGCAAATTTTGAATTTAGTTAATGCAGTAAAATTCATAAAAAGCAACTAAGTACCTTGTCTGTTGTTTCCTCAACAACGGAAGTAATTTTGTTTTTACATTAAATTTTACAAGGGATCTGTGGTCCAAGAAATGGGTAAAATATTGTTAATTATTGCCTCAACACAAATAAATTACGGTGATTCGTAGATTGGTATTGACAAGATGTTTAAACAGTAAACGGTGATGCTGACATATGGATTTTTAGGGATGGGGTACCTTGATAATTTTCCCCTGAAGTTGACCGCACAAAGTAGCTTTCAGGGCCGTTAGTGAATCACCAATCCGTCACTGCCGCCTCCTGTGGATACTTACCAGCTTCTCAGTTCACTGAATACTAACATGCAAGGACACAACGAAAATATTTAAACCTTAATTGGCTCCCTTCCCTGGAACCAGTGACCCTAAATTAGGGACGGGCGACTGCTTATAGCCCATTGAGTTGCTCACGGTGGTCGTTAAATCTCCAATAAAAAAAATAAAAAAAAGCTCACACACACATACATTTGCAGTGGCATGTCACATTTGTTATGCACTTTTTCACTGTAATACCGAAATTCTAAAACAACGATCGCGACCATCGGAAATGTGCTCCGATGCTCCCAAGCTGTCTCTCTCATGGGTTGCGATCCGTCGACAGTGACGTCATCCTCACCAGTCGTCAGGGTCAAGCAGTAGACAGTGGGCGTTCATGTAATGGCGCGTTTCCTTGGCACAACGTTTTCTTCGTGATAACTCCTTCGTTCAAGGCGTTTCAAGGACTGTGTTATCAGTATTGGAGTGCGTATCTCTGTTCCTCACCTATCTCTCTCTCTCTCTCTTTTTTTATCGCCAGAACTGTTGCCATTGGTGCTTTGTTGAGTGGTTTCGGTTTCTGTTGTGATCCCCCCTCCCCAGCTTTTTTAAAAAGTTTATTTGTGTTTAACACCGTGAGGAGGCTATTCAGTTCGCCAAGTTTGTGGCGTTAAATGCATTGGTTGTCTTTGTAAAACTTACGGTAGGTAGGCTAGTTTTGTTCAGTAACATTTGCAATATAGAAAACTTTTCTTTTACTTTCAACATGTGCAAAAGTTTAACTTTGGAAAAAATGTAGGCACTGTGTAATTTTTATTAAGGATACAGTGGTCAAAAGTTATTTATCGATTTCCATATGACAATTTATTCTTTCTCATTATTATTTGAACTCGTAGGGCATCTCTTCCTGTTATAGGTACATGTTACAATTTCTGAAAAACTTAACAAAAAAAGACCTCTGTGTAATCTGTCAGGGGCCTATGTAAAGGGGAGAACAAGGGGCTCTGTCCCCCCGGAAAGTGATTCATTTTTTGTTTTTGTTTAAAATGCGCTTTACATTAGAAAATAAATGCTTTAATAAAACTGCACTAACTTAAATTTGAAAAAAAAAAAAATATATATTCTACCATTTTTCATTGACTTTTATTTTGTTCTGGTGGTAATTTTTCATTTCTTGCCCAATCCCTTGAAAAAACAATCTATGTACGCACCTGAAATATGTGTTAGGTTGTTAGGTCTTTTTTTGTTTAGTCATTATCATTAGGACATGCATGAACATATGTTAGGCATTACTTAAACACTGCGCTTTGGTTCAAGTATAAATTTTTCAATTTCCTTTACTATGATTTTCTTTAAAGTGGCTACAGGATTGCAGTATTATTTCAGAAAAAATCACAATGCTTCTACATTTCTGTTGTCACAGAATTTTTTCAGATATGAAAAACCCTATGGAACATTTTAAATGGTTAACTGATCAGAATGTTCCTGTTTAGAATTCAGTTGGTTTGGTTTGAAATATCTGTATTAACAAAAAGTTCATATTATTTCTGCAAGTTTTGTTGGCTAATGTGTTTGTTGTTTTCTGATGACTTAAATGTTGGAGTCAGTTTAGATACCCATCAAGTAAACTCATTTCGAATTTTTTATACTTTGTATGGTTTTCCTGAAAGGACCTCTATTGTCAGTGAGTCAGGGGTGAAGGAAAGTGAAGTTCGTTGACCGGGCCCGAAAATTCGAATCTTGGTGCACCCCCTCCCTTTCCGCTTCCCAGAACAAACAGAAGAAAAAGAATGCCTAAGGAGCTTTATTGGGGATTCGGACCACCCGGCCACTTACCCAGAGGAACTTTCTAAGGCACATCACAACAATCGCACATATGCCAAATAAAAAAAATAAAAATAAAAATCTTGGCTTAAATTATTGACCGGGCCCTGGACTCTGGTGGTTTCACCGCCACTGCAGTTAGTCCATGGTTTGCTACCAAAAAGAGTGGTACCACAAAGTTCAGTTTAACCATTGAAATGACAGTATGTTATTATAGTGGTGAGGGCCTGATAAAGAGGATTAGTAATATTCAAAATTTTTTCTATAATTTACACATGACAGCTCAAAGAAAAAAATAGAAATTTTAAGTTCCATTTTCAATAGCCCAGGGTTCATTTATAACAGGAAATTAAGTGGTCTATTTTAAGATATGCACAGACTTCTGATTATCAGTTCTTTAAGTAGTTCCACATATCCCTCTGCTATATTTACATAAGGCCTAACCAACATTCACCGTCACACAACAAACACCCAGCACCCACCATCATGGGGTAAAGAAACTACTTCCGCTTTAACATTTAATGGGGAGTATTTGTTAAAATAATAATTTGAAGGCCATAAAGACAATAATTTGAAGGCCATAAAGTCATAGATTTTTTATATGGAAGAAAACAGCTTCTTCTATATGAAGAAAATGTAGAATAATAATAAAACCATTTTTTTCCTTTAAGGAATTGTTAAAATTATTTCAACAGATTATGCATAGTTTTTAATAAGATGTGATTGAGCAGAAGAATGTAATTTAAATATATGTAACAGTTCAAGTAAATAGCACATATTCTTTCCATTGAAATACATAATTTGGTAATTTTACAGCTACTATATTTATCATGAAAGAAAGCAGAAGCGAAAGCTGAGAATCCGTACTTCAAACTGTTTGGTTGAGTGGCCCTCAGGATTTTTATTTTGATGTAAGTGTTGAATGCAGTGTCCGCATCCCTTTCAGGAATTAATCTAAGTATTCAGTTGACAGAATGGAAGAAATTATTCAGGGATATTATAATTAACCATTCAGGAACAGCTGATTATGATCTGTACAATAATTGCTTTCAATTCATCCTTTGTTAAGCGATAAACTTGTGTTCTGCACATCATGTATTGATCTATTTTTCCATTTCATATTTTAAATACACTGAAGAGCAATTGAATTAGAGACAGCTGGTGTTATGCAAATATGGGGCTGTGGGCGGCACTGTGAACAGAAACGACATGACGTATGCAGCGATCCGACAATATAAGGAGTGATTCGACGGGAATCAGTAAGAGTCGGACGCAGTATGGGTAAGACGAAGGATCTAAGTGCATTTGATCGTGGGCAAATTGTCGAGGCCCGACGAATGGGTCTCGGAAGTCGTGCAGGCACTGGGATTTTCACAAGCCACTGTGTCACGGGTGCATCGTGAGTACATCGAATCTGGTAAAACCATCCCTGCAAGGGCCAACCACCGTGGACAACAGCGTGTGGATGAGCGGGGTCATCGTCGGCTACCTAGCATTATAACAGCGGAGAGACGGGCCACAGTGCAAGAAATCACTCGGCAATTTAACGCTGGTGCACAAAAACTTGTAAGAAGCCACATCATCCAGAACCATCTCCTTGCTATGGGGTACAGAAGCCATCGTCCCACGAAGGTACCGCTGCTGACCGCACATCACAAGATGCAAAGATTAACATGGGCGCGGGAACATCGCCACTGGACCCCAGACATGTGGGAAAATGTTGCCTGAACTGATGAGTAGAGATTCACGTTGGTGCATGCGGATGGCAGGATACGAGTACGGCGCAGACCACATGAAGCGATGGATCCTTCTTGCCAGCAGGGTACTCTTCAAGCTGGTGGGGGTGGCATTCTCGTCTGGGGACTGTTTACGTGGACTGAAATGGGACCCCTGGTACGTGTGACATCATTCCTCACAGGTCTACGTTACCGAGATATCCCGGATGACCATTTGCTCCCGTTTGCACGTCTTCAACATCCCACTGGAGACCTCATCCTGCAACAAGACAATGCACCGTTCCATCGCTCTCGAATTGTATCCGAATGGTTGGATGAACACTCCACCGACATGAGTTAGGTCACTTGACCTCAATCCCATCGAGCACATCTGGGATACCATCAAGAGAGATGTTCGAGGCTCTGACCCCCTCCGTCAAATCTTCGTGAACAGTGGGAGCTTGTTCAGGGGTCGTAGATCCGTATGGCTTCCGAACACTTCCGGTGTCTTGTCTAGTCCATGCCGAGACGAATCGCCGCCGTCATCAGGGCGTAAGGTGGTGCTACACATTACTAGACAGGTATCTCTAATTCAATTGCTCTTCAGTGTATATTCTATTAAAAAAAAATACTGTGCTGAGTTGTAATATTTCTCTTGTTTTTTGTTTTAAGAGGTGAAGGTAATTTCTTTGCTCCATGATGGTGGGTATGCGTAAGGGTTATGTAAATAAACCAGAGTGATATACAGAACTACCTGTAGAACTGATAATCTGAAGTCCAACCTTTTAAAATTTATGTTTGTTGCCAAAGTGTGTGTGGCTGTAAAAATCTCTGTGCACTGTTTTAATATTTCATCTTTCATTAGACCAGACATAGCAGTAAAAAAAGTTTTAGAATAAAAGCATGATCAGTATTTATGCGGTTAACTCCTCAGAAAACATGGAACTTGTGTTGTTATAGAGTGGGTATTTATTGTATGTGTATCTTTCCGCTTTCTTTCCAAGCATGTTAGACATTACAACAAAAGGTATAGTATATTTCCAGGAAACTGAATACTTCATTTCTAAGGCAGTTTTCTGAATATCACAATTTATTACAGCGTTACTATTCAGATACAAAAATCTTTAGTGATTACTATGTGCTTTTAAATAAAAAATCGGTGTGATATGTTGCATACTTTAAAAGGAAGTATTTTCTGATTATTACTATGTGCCTTAAAACTCTATATTTATTAATTTTCTTGATATTTGTAACATTTCTTTGGCTTTGGGGTTTGCTATAACTTGTCATGCTAGGAACATCACCAAGGGATTGTGATGCACCACCCTACCACACACCCAGTTTAAGATGTGCCATTTTTAAATTTTTTAATTCAGCTTTAAAATGTAATCTGAACTTTGCCCTATAATGTGTCTCATATTTTTCGTCGAGTAATCCTGTGTATTCCCCCTATAGGTAGTATGTTGCTTACTTCTCCGTAGAAATGTAATCAAAATAGCATCGACAGGTCCAGGAAAATATAATTGTTATCCACTTTTCAAAATCCTTATTTTAAGCCTCTTTGTTTTTGTTTTTTTCATGTTAGTGTGGCCAGGGGCAAATGCTGATGATCAATAAAAATTCACTGAAAGGTTCAATACTAATTGCTTTGCTGGGTACTTACGTATTAAACCAAGGACCTCAGCAGATACCCGTGACGATCATTGTTCTGAACTTCGTTATTGACGTGTGACGTCACTTGAGATCTTCATTTGATATATCGTTTGATTCTTTGTTTCTCGTTCTTAGTTTGTTTTGCATCTGTGTGCTCCTATTGTTAATTGCTAATGCTGTTTAAGTAAGAAAGTTTTTGTCATTATGTGGAAATATGAAAATGTGGGATCTACCAAATTTTCATATTCCACAAAATATGAAATTTTGGGATCTCCTGAGGAAGAGACGGTGAGTTTTTTTCAAAGTATAGGAATATTGCCAAGACAGTGTATAACTTCATTTGATAATATCATTCAATTCTTTGTTTCTTGTTCTTAGTTTGTTTCGCATTCTGGGTGCCTCTATCATTAATCGCTTGTATCATTAATTGTTTCGCATTCTGTGTACTTCTATCATTAAGTATATGTTGATTTTTGTATGTGTAATTTAGGCAGTATATGCTGACTTCTGCATGTGTAATTTAGGCAGTATATGTTTCTTTTTTTATATTAAACTGTTTCACTCTTGTACGTGTACTTGCCTTAGTTAGATTTGCGCCAAATTCGGTCTCTGCTGAGGTCCTCAGTTTATACATAAGTACCCTTTGCTGCTCTACTAAGTAGGGGATTTCAACATGGAAAGCTGAGTCTAAAGCTATACCAGTGCAAGCTTGTACCGGGACAGTGAGGGAACAGGACATAGCCGATGACTGCTTTGGAGGTGAGGAATGCAAAACAATGTCACTGATTTGAAGGGAAGGAGTTATGGAAGTGGGAAAGCACTGTGTCAGTGTGTCACAGGATTAAAATTTGATTTAGGCAAACAAATAGAACATTTTTCTTTAAAGTGTTCAAGTACAGTTATATTTTCATAAGAAAATGCAAAATTTTGAAAAGCAATTAAGGCAATGCATTCGCAGAAAGGAAAAAGTTCAAAGTGACATTCTACTAACACTTTTATCTCATACCACTAACCCATTAGTTATTGTCGTGTTATATAACTTCTTGGTTTATCAGTGGCATAACTTATGAGATCCAGGTGCATGTGTGTATCTGGGGAGCGACAAATTCCTTTGTAGCCGGTAGTAAAAAGCATTAAAAATCCTTTTTTTTTAGTGTTTCGTAAATTTTAAGTTGCTTATCGAACCTGCCCCAACAAAAATAATACTTTCCCACCCACCGTTCACCCTGATTTCAGTATCTAACAACATTCCTGAGTCACGCATCCCTAATTTAAGGCCACTGGTTCCAAGGAAGTGACAGAGCAATTGCAATCAGACAAACACACCACTCATGCTGTATTTGGAACTTGTTGTCTTTGATTTTGTAAAATCTTGTTTGCATGAATGGCAGATTCTTAAGTTATTTCTGCATCAGTATTTTGATGTAATTGCTGCTAGTTTTAGCCAAATAGTTTTGGAAAGAACATGATATTTCAATGTGTGCCTCATGCCATTATTATTAGTGATTTTATATAATAGGAGTGAAATCACTTTTCCTGTAGAAAATGTGCAATTATTCACATTTTTCGCATTTCAGACCGTGCTAGAGATAATGCCTCGTAAAAAAAATAGGAAACGAAAAGGTAAGTTCTCACAGTGATAAGAGAGGTAAGCCTCTAAAATTTCTTCCTCTCTCATGTATATTAACAAATTGCAAACTACTGCTTAGTTTTAGTTTCTAAAGCTTTAGTTTCAAAGGTTTGAACGGAAAATATTAATATAACCCTTTCTCTTTTAAAAGAAAATATTCCAAGTGAGGTACTATTTTAATGCCTTTTTTGACTCAGGAATTTGTGTCAGAAAATGTGCATGTCACTGTGTCTATCTGTTTTGGGGCACAATAGCTCCATATCTGCTGGTGATATCACTGTGTTTTTTAGCACGTCTTTTGTAAAAAAAGATCCTGTTTACATTATTGGTTTGTCTGTCCATCCGTCTGTAGACACCATACCTCTGCAACAAATAGTCCAATCTGAAAAATTCTTTTTGCATTAAGAAGCTTGAAATATATGAATGGTGATCCTTCATTTCGTTTTTTTACGATGCACAATTTCGCCTCTAGAGGGCGTAAATGCAGATGATACCGAACTCGAAATACATTTTATTCCGTACATTTGCTTCTAACATCCAATTCAAAAATTTCTTTTACCTTTCGATTCCATTCATGTCGATTATTTTAGTTATAGTCACTTTTCCAAGTTACGCATAAATTATCCGCTGGGGTGTGTAAAAGTAAATTGCGTTTCCCTCGATATCTCTGCTTCTAAAACTCCGATTTGAAAAATTATTTCTGCAGTGGATACAGCTCCTGATGGGAAATATTTTGCATATAATTTCTAATTTTTGGTATAAAATGGTTTGGCCGCCAGGGGGCATAATTTTTAATTTTTGCTTCTGATGTATTTGCAGCAAAATCTGATCTTCTAAAATTTTGATTGTAAAAATTCTTTCATGGACTGATACTATTCAATGATAAACCTTTTTGGAATATTTCCTTTTTAAAATAGTACATGTTTTCTCTGCCATGGAGCGTAAATGTATATATTATTTTTGTCAATATCTCTGCTTCGAATGGTCCGATTTGAAAATTTTCTTCTTTGTTGGATAGTTTCCAGTGCAACATGTTTTTCATGTAATTTCAAAATTTTCAAGTAATTCATTGACTTTTCATTAGGGAGAGTAAAGGTAAATTGCGCTTTCCCTGACATCACTTCTTCTAAAACTCGTGATTTGAAAAATTCCTCCTGCACCAGATATAGCTCCTGGTGAGAAATGTTCTGATTTTAATATCTAATTTTTTATAAAATATGGTTTGTCTACCAGGGAGTGTAAGTGTTATTTTCTGCTTCATAGGTAATTGCAGCAAAATCTGAGGTTTTAAAAGCTTGATTGAAAAAAATCTTTCGTGGACCGATACTGCTCATGTCGGTAAACATTTGAGAATATTTTCTTCTTAAAATAATGCATGGTTTCTTCACTTGGGGGCGTAGATGTATATCTTATTTCTGTCAATATCTCTGCTTCAAGAATCTAATTTGAACAATTCCTTCTTTGTTAGATAGTATTTCCTGTGGAAAATGTTTGTCATATAATTTCAAAATTTTTAAGTAATGCATAGACTTTCTGCTCGGAAGCTTAAAGGTAAATTGCGTTTTCCCCATATCTCTACTTCTAAAACTCCGATTTCAAGAATTCTTTGTGCACCAAATACAGCTTCTGGTGGGAAATGCTTTGCATATAATTTATACAATTTGATAAAGAATAGTTTGGCCACCAGGGGGTGTAAGCGTTAATTTCTGCGTGTGATGTATTTGCAACAAAATCTGAGCTCCTGAAAGCTCGATTGTCTTTCATGGACTGATACTGCTCACATCAAAAAATCTTTTGAGAATACTTTCTTCTTAAAATAATGCATGGGTTTTCCACCAGGAGGCATAAACACATATCTTAATTTTGTCCATATCTCTGCTTTTGTGCGAAATGTTTCTCATGTAGTCTAATTTAAAAAAATTTTTAACACACAAGTCTGCCGCCAGAGGGCATACGTTCACGTTTGTGTTTACAGCAATATCTGTAGACTAAAACCTGATTGAAAAACTTTTTCTTGGGTCAGATACTACTAACTGTGCAAACTGTGTGTGTGTATTTTCTTTACAAATAGTGCACAATTTCGCCCCTAGAGGCGCAAATTGTGCACTTATCTGTTTTTAAATAATATCACTGCTTTTACATGCTGTGCAAATTTAAAAATTCTTTCAACACTGGATGCCATTTAACTTGTAGAACACTTTAAGCTAGTATATGAGGAATTTTATAGTTCACAGTCCTGTCGGTAGGTAGTGTTTGTATACTTCAGTTTGCAGCTGTATCACCGCTTGTAAAAACACTGTTGAGAAATTTCTTCTTTACTGTATGCCATTCGCTACAACAGAAGTGCGGAGCATTATCTTCTTTAAATAACACAAAACTTTCCCTCTAGCTGCATAAAGGTCGAAATTTTTTTTTTTTTTTTTGTTAACTCTGCTCCTGGGAGATGTATTTGAAAAGTTCTTTTCCCTTAGCATAGCATTTTCTATGAAGAATAATTTTTGCCTATTTTAAACTTTTCTGTTATGCAAAATTTTTCCGCTATAAGATGTAGACTTATATCCTGTTTCCATCTAAATTTCTCCTTTTAACTGTTCAATTTGAAAATCTCGTTGTCTCTGGTACCTTCCTTGTACTGTGAGAAACTTTTTGTTCGCCATTTGTCAATTTTCGTAACATGCTTTTTAGCCCCTGGTGTAGATGTTTCTTTTTCTGAATGTTTTATCAATTGTTGGAACCCGTTGATTGTTTTCCAAACTGGTTCCATTGACTTTGAATAGCTTTGATAAATTTAATTCACATCAGAACAGATTCAAAAAGATATTTTTATTGCATCCGAAAATTCGGTGTCATCTTTCTTGTTGGAAGTACTTCTGAAGTGAGATGGGTATTCCCTTGCAGTGTTGGCAGACACATTTGTTTACATTTGAGATCATGGCTTTGCGGATGCCTTTATGTAATATAAATACTTTGACAGTAATTTTTGTGGTAGCTGCAAGCAGATTTGTTTATCATGTAGACCATGGGTTGTTCATTTTGAGATGAGTTATATCACCAGCTGTGTCCGATCTCCTACCAGGGGTGACCCAGTAGGTCCCGTAGTCAGAATTCTAGAGGTGGGTGGGCCACTATTTTTTCAGGGTGAGCAATTATGTCGGGTATGTATACGGTGCGCAGCAGCCTTTTCTCCTCTAAAAATGCGAGGGTGGGAAAACTGCCGATGCCCACCCTCACTGAGATCCTTAGGTGTCGGAATGTTGGAGCACCAGTAAGTTATCAGAACTGGGTCAGCCTCAACTGCATTAGCTAGAACTGTGATTCAATGCCATTATACACCTAAGTGGGACAATATAAAACACCTAGCTTTCACTACAAACAAATGAGACACTTTGTTTACTGAGAGTTTATTTATTGTCTTGTATAATGATATGTGCTGTATTGAGAATGTACCTACCAACATTCCTCAACCATGGAGAAACTGTGTTGAGAACTTGGTTCCTTCCAACATTATTTAATATTTAGAAAAGTTTAATTACTTTTACCATTTTGATCTTGTGCTAATTGGTTATCTGGTGTACTACTTACGTCACTATGAACTGTTGCATCTTGGTCTTGTCAACTTGTATTTAATTGCGTCGCAACTTGCATCGGTGGCTTTCTTTAGCTTGAGTATGGGCTTGTAGCAAGCCTGAAAGCTCTTGCTTATTTTTGTGCTTTAAACTGTATAGTGTTTTTAGTTGTAAATAAATTTCATATTTTAACTATCAAACTTTGACAGTCTAAAAGTTTTGATATCGTGCTGAGACAGCGTATGTGAACTACTTTTATCATTTAGAGCACAACATAATTTCATGCTGCTGTTGTTTTATCTGTTGAGGAAAAGTTCATTTCAGAAATTGATGATTTTAAAATGAAAGTTATCTAAAAGTTCGCTGAGCAAAAAAACAGAACCCAGTTCCTTTATAAGTAAGGTAAGGCAAAAACCTAAACTTTTATTTTATGTTATACAGCTCTGTATACAGGGTTCAAAGGAAAGTCCTTATTCAGGGAAGAAAAGGTCAGAGTGGTATACAAGTTAGGTCTATGTATAGGAAAGGGACAATGGCCGATTGAATGACAGCGATTGGAGTGCCCCTAGCGGCAAAAGTAAGAAGTTAGGAAACCTAACTCGTGAACAACGCGAGATAGAAACAAAATTCCAATTACAAAGTTGTAGCGCATCGTCTAATTAGTAGGAAACAACATATGGTGCTCACGAATTATGTACATGGGCAGGTCAAAATGCTGATAAAGTGCACACGGTCACTGGGTGGTTAGGCAATACAAAATACCAGCCCATGATGGAGAACGATTCAAATGCGTGTGTAAATATTGATAGTGACATAGAAGTCAGTCGGTGAGATAAAATACTGAGGCTGGGGATTTGAATGTCAGTCAATGTACACGTTGCAAACACTGATGGTGGGCTACTCGAATGCTGAGTACTGTGAAATGGTCGTGCTTTATCGTGAATGTCATCGCTATGTCCACGAAGTTGCAAGGCGGTATGCCGAGCGTTTTCCGACTGGTCAACATCCAACTTATCTGGTGTCTGAATGTTTCAGCCAGGAAACTCCGTACGTTGGCTGGCTGAAACATTCACACACCAGATAATTGGTTATGGTGGTACGGTGGAATGGCCTCCGTGGTAACCGGACTTAACACCTTTGGACTTTCTTCCTGTATGGTTACTTGAAGGAACAGGTGTATGCTAACAGAACCTACTAGTCTGGAAGATTTACGACACTGCATTGTGTGTGCCTGTAACACAATGACACCTGCCATGCTAGATAGTGTACGAGAAGCTATTCTTACACGCCTTAGAATGTGCATTGTAGCCAATGGTGGCCACTTTAAACTGGTTGTACATTAACTTCGCGCAGATGTGTGTTGTGCCTGTTAGTAGGCATATCTCCTGTAAACATTTTTCAGTATTATAAATAAACCTGCACAGCTTCTGTCTTGTGTCATTATTTTTGTGTCTGTTTCACCCGCTTTACTGATTTCGAATTAACAGCATTTTGACCCATCCATGTACATAATTCGCATGCACCATATGTAGTTTCCTAGTAATTAGACGATGTGCTACAACTTTGTAATTGGAATTTTGTTTCTATCTCGTGTTGTTAGCGAGTTAGGTTTCCTAACTTCTTACCTGTGCCGCTAGGGATGCTCCAGTCGCTTTCATTCGATCGGCCATTGTCCCTTTTCTATATGTAGACCTAACTTGCGTACCACTCTGACCCTTTTTTCTGCAGTTATTGCCCTGAATAAGGACTTTCCCTTGAACCCTGTATATGTAAATAAAATTTCTACCTCATTCTATGTGGTTAAGTATGATTTCAGGAGGTGATGTTTTGGAACCTCACGATCCATTGGGATTGCATTTCACAGTATGGAAGAAAGTTGAGAACAATTTCTAAAATATTTAGCTGTGGATAAATTGTAGATCACCTTACACCGCTGATACATATTTTTTTTTTATTGAAGGTTTAGCGACCGCTGTAAGCAACTCAATGGGCTATAAGCAGTTGCCCATCCCTAATTTAAGGCCACTGGTTCCAGGAAAGGGAGAGAGCCAGCATCGTAAGACAAACACAATATCCGTGCCTCATGGGATTCGAACCCGGACCCAACTCAGACAAATGGTCATAATCTATTGCTTAGACTACTGCACCACATGGGCAGCCTGATATGTATATGGTGAACCCATTGCCAGTCCTGATATTTGCCTTTATATGTATGTCACCCAGAAAGTAATAGCCGTTTATGCATAGAGGGCGCATGAGGTGGTGACACCGCAAGTTCAAGGTCTCCCATCCTCAGTCAGACGTTGTAAAGGCCCGTGGCAAGTTTCATGTTAATGCAGTGATTGTAACTGTTGTGCTTGTTTGAAATGGCAAAGCCAATTGAAAATTCTGCAGAGTACATTCTGTGATTTGCTTTCTGAATGCTGAAAAAGTTTGTCTGAAAGACATTCTTCGTCAGATTATGGCTGTTTACTGTGAAGGGGTGATGGATGAATCATCAGTACGGCAGTGGGCTCGGATGTTTAATGCGATGAGGGCAAATCTGTGTGATGACCAGCACTCAGGCCGCCCATCGCTCATTACAGAGGCTATCAGCGAACATGCCGATGATGTCATCAGACATGAGCATCGCATCAAACTCGATGAATTGCATGCCCGTTTCCTGGAAATTTCTCGCACACTGCTCCATGAAATTGTAATGGAATACCTTGGCTACCCGAAAATTTCCATGTGGTGGGTACCATGAATATTTACTGATGACCACAAAAGGAACCATATGAATTACGAAAAATGCAATTCATGAGAATTGCATTTTTCATAATTCTTTACATAGTATATGACGCAACGCCAGGAACGAGAAGAAGAAAAACGATCATGAATTGCCGAAACCTGTTAAAACCTAAAGAGTTGAGAGAATTAGAGAACTTCAGAAAAAGAATAAGTGACCTTCAAAAAAACAACATTCAGTTGGAATTCTTGATAAACTGCCGCGATTTAAACTTGATACCAAAATACCTACAATTCAATAAGTACACATTGAATAACAAGGATGCAAATATTATGAAACAATGTGAAATTAAATGATTAAGAACAGAAATTGTATCCAAAAGAAAGACAGTATATAAATTACACAACACTTGTTATAAATTATGGAATCTGATACAAAATAATAAATACGAAAATTTAAATAAAAAAAGGACTGATACTGTCATCGACCAAATTTTAAAACAGACTTTCACAATATTAGAAAACGAAGCCCAAACCATCAGAAAAAGGCACTCTGATAAATTAAATAGACTAATCGATAAAAATATCCCTACTAAGAAATTAATCAATGAAAATTCGCTACCCACATTTCAAAATTACTCTAGCCTCGAACTCTCCGAAGTACAACAGGCTGCATTACAGAAGGGTAAAAAAGTTGCATACCCACAGAACATTCCCCCAACTGAAAGGTGTATTCCCAAAATCGAGACCATCATTCAAAGTGTTCCATATACACACAAACCAACTTTAAGATTTAAGTTATATAGAAATATATTGGATGAATATAATATGCAGTCAAAAAAAGAAATTAAACTTGGAAAGATGACATATGAAAGACAACAACTACTAGACCTAAAAAAAGACCCTACTATTGTAATTTGTGAAGCAGATAAATCAAATCAGTTAATAATACTAGATAAAAGTAAATATATTGTTAAAATGAACACAGCTATTGAAGAATTAAAATGTGAGATAATTAAAAAAGACCCTGTGGACTCTCAGATAAACTTTTTAGCAAAAATAAGAAATCATAGTTTACTTCCTTCAGAAATTACCAGAGCCTATCCACCAGTAGGTACTGTAGTTCCAAGTATTTTTGGGAAAATAAAAACCCATGAACCCGACAGACCATTTAGAGTTATTGTTCCAAAATCAAAGTCCCCTCTAAAAATCTAGAAAGGAAATTATACAAATTTTTGGCCCCCTTTTTCATGAATAATGAATACTGTTTAAAAAACAGTTTAGAGTTCATTGAGAAAATAAAATATATTAATATTCCACTATCTGATATGTTTATGGTAAGTTTAGATGTTAAATCATTATTCCCAAGTACCCCTGTACCAAAAGCCATAGACATTATCATTAAGGAGTTAAAAAATAAATCTCACTTAAATAATACACAATTACAAGAGTTATTTAACATTTTATCCTATATTTCCAATAACAATTACTTTGATTCTAGTAATTAATGACATCATGGCTTCCTCTTATTACTTTCAGTATTATAAATATTTAACGGGAATTTCCCGTTAAATATTTATAATACTGGAATTACTTTGAGTTTGACAAAAAAATCTACTGGCAAGAGCCCCAATGGGATCCCCATTATCTTCTTTATTTTCAGAAATAATCATGGGTGATATAGAAAACAAAATTATTAAAAAACTACCAAACCCACCTATCATTTATTGTAGATATGTCGATGACATCTTTATTTTATCTAAATTAAAACAAGATGAACTTGAAATATTGAAAAATAAACTTACCACTGGTTACCCAGAAATAGAATTAACTTTAAAATTTGAACAAAATGAAAAAATTTCCTTCTTAGACATTGAAATAATAAAAAAGACTTAAATTTAGAATACAGAGTTTTTAGAAAACCAACCTATGTACCTATAATGATCCCATATCAATCTGAACACCCCAAAACTCATAAAATAAATGGTATTAGGAATTGGGCAAAAAGAGCTTTCACACATTCCTCAAATAGAAAATACAGAGAAGAAGAAATCCAGTGGATTATTAACACAACCAAACAATTTGGATATGACACAAAAACTGTCAAAAAGCTGATTTTTGAATACAAGATGAAATTAAAAGAATCTAGACAAAACATCCCAAAAAAGAAATACAAATTTTCAGGTTCTTTACCTTTTATTAGAGGACTAAGTGGAAAAATTTTTAAGATTAATGAAAAAACACAACATTATTTTTGGACATTCAGTTCAGAATATTGGTGACTTAATTATAAAGAAAAAAGTAACAATAATACACTACAATCAGGCGTATATGAAATTCCTATTGTTTCACAGAGTTCTGAAGACCACATATCATACATTGGCAGCACAAAAAATAGATTAATAAAAAGATTACATCAACACATAAAAAACTGGAACAAAAAAGAAGAAAAAACTGCACTTATCCAACACTGTGTTAAACATAAACAATACCCTGATTTTGAAAATATTAAATTACTAACCACCCACACAAACGAAAAAGAATTAAGAATGTCTGAAAGCGTTATAATTAAACAAAAAAAAAAAGATAAAATATGCAACTTACAAGACCCCACCACACTAGACACAGCCTGAAAATCACTTATAAAAAAAGAAAAATCCATAAAAAAAAAACCCCAAAAAAAGAACATTACAAAAAATTACACCAATAAACAAAGAAAAAAAACATATACCCATTTCTATGAACAAATAACAATAGCCCAAAAATATTTACACCAAAAAAAAATTATACGACTGATACCTACCAACTCATCCAATAGGTGGCGACACATTAGAAACAAATCACCTAACACACAGACACACACACTATACTTACGACTGATACTACCAACTCATCCAGTAGATGGCGACACATGAGAAACAAATCACCTAACACATAAAGGCAGCAAACCTTCCCATCGATTCCCGACAGGCAACTCCAAAAAACCACACACGCGAAGAACCCTCGTGTGGAAATAACGGCCCGAAGACGGCGGTAAACGTACCGCAGAAAGCGCTCGCCACAACAATGAACCAATGAACCACGTGTGAGACGTGTCCTGACCCGATGAGTATAACCATTTTCTACTAAAATCTTTTAATTAATAGTAAATTTTAAACGTTTGAATGTGCAAGTGAATGAATGTGGAACTGAAAATATATAACCTAACTGTTTTATTTCTGCAAATTTTTTATAACTAACCAAAAGTCCGTAACGTACGAGACCTCTCGAGGCCGGGAGCACGTGCCTCACAGAGCAAACAACGTGAGCAATACTTTGACAATATCAGGTAAAATACCTTAGATATTATGTATAGTTTAGGAACCATATGGGTGCAGCTTTGAGTTTTTTTGACCTGTTAGGCACAAACAGGCGATGGGTTTTTTTACCACATACTGAGAGGAGGCAAAACATGGGTCAGTCATTTCATGCTGTAGAATAAATGCCAGTCGCTTGAGTGGCACCATTTCCAGTCTCCCACAAAACCATGTAAGTGTAGGCAAACTCTTTCAGCAAAGAAGGTCATGGTTCTTCATTCCCCGAGGCAAAGCCATCAATGTCGATGCCTGTTGTGGTTGTAGACCTAGGGCATCCATTACTATGTTTAAAAGGACACATCTCAAGACATCCAGAATTCATCACAAGACTGTGTTTGGCATTTAAAACAGAAGGCATTCATAGATCTCAGAAACACATTTACTAAAATGTTTGACAGCCTTGAAGGAGGTAAGGATTTTTCTTACCCCCCCCCCCCCCCCCCTAAAAGTACTCATATGGGCACCACTGCCTGTTGAATCCAGTGACTAGTGGTGATTGATAATGAATAAATATAAACGAAGGTGTTAGTAATGATGACCAGAAAGATTAGAGAACTATAGATGCATATATGCAAGAATTCAGCTGTCTACCTGTGTGATAAAACACCATACCATAAGTCGCAAATTAAAATCACTTTATTTACAATTTAAAAGTAGGTTAAAAAACTGACTAGCGCTTTCGGGAATCCCATTGTCCCCATCTACGGGTTCAAAGCACCACAGGGACACGATAGAGGCAGTCATTATATACAGATACCCCCCACCCCCACCCCCGTACACCACGTCACCAACATTTTAATGATGCCAACATTTAAACAGAAAAAGCCGTACAAGTTATTAACAGCTGATATAAAAAACTTTCCATCAATCAAGCCCATTTGTATTTTCTCGTCAACTGTAAATCTCTAAAAGTGATGCCCAGTTTTCTCATGATACGTACACATTTGATATCTCAGCGGGATCTGCGAGTTATCACCAACGCTGAGTCTAAGTGCCTGAGTGCTGAAATTAGAAGAAAAGGTGCCTATAGTGACCTTCTCAATCACAAGTCTCTTTATGCTTATTTGCTCATGGCAGGGTTAACACATCATGTCATTTTGGGTGAGACTTTAATGATATTTTTTACCTCATTACAAACTCAACTCAATGTCATCAATCAACGACACATAAAAAAACTTTGTGAACTTGTGTCGACTAAACCTTCCATGTACCAATCCTTCAACCCTTTGGTTGCACCTGTTAACAGGTCTCATACTTATCCACCTTACTTGAACCTTAGTTCTGTTCAAATTACTGAAGGCCAGCATACAGCCTTGAACAGAGGTCTATAGTACAGCTATCCCATTACGAAGTTTAACCCTTTGCACTCTGTCCCTCAGATTGAGAATATTATAAAGGCTTTACTGGATGATGAACGGGATTCTACACATTATGCTTTGATTAAATCTATTTCAAATTCCACCAATTTCTTAGATTTTTTCAAGTACAAAAGGGAACAGCTGATTTCTTTGGCTAATAACCCTAATCTTTCTATTGTAGGGGCGGACAAGTCTCAGCAAATTATTATTTTGGATAAAACTAATTATTCTGCCAAAATGGCTCAGGCTATTAATCTAATTCCACACCAAATTCTTAAGTCGGACCCTACTGCAGCTACGGTGGTGGAACTGAGTAAAATCAGAAATCAGGGTTTCCTTCCCGTTTCAATATCCTCTAAAATGAAACCTCCCACTGGACCCAGAGTACCAGAACTTTTTGGTAAGCTAAAATTACATAAACCAGACAATCCCCTAAGATTATTAGTCTCGGGCCGTGTAACCCTACAAGGCCTCTTGAGTCTGCACTGGCTACTTATTTGAGACTCCTCACTTTGGACTCTAATGTATCAATATACAGTTTCATACAGGCTTTGGAACGTATTAAAGGCTTTGATCTACCACAAACTGGATTTATTATGGCCTCTCTGGATGTGGTGTCGCTTTTCCCGAATGTACCACTAGACACGGTACATTCCATCATTGCTGACAGATTGCAAAAAGACTCTATTCCATATCTAGAAGTACATGCTATTCTCACAGCTCTGAAATTAGTAGCCAAACGATCATATTTTAAATATGAGGACATAATCTATCAACAGAAAGAGGGTGCACCCATGGGTTCCCCACTCTCTCCGGTGCTGATAGAAATACTTTTGCAGTTTCTGGAAGACAAGGTCTTGCATGATTATCCGTTTCAACCCTCATTAATCCTTAGGTATGTTGACGATATGTTGGTCTTCTGGCCACATTTAATTCACTAACTTGATGATGTCATTTCTTGCTTATCATCACAGTAACCTACAATAAAATTCACCAAAGAAGTTGAACAAAATGGGAAGTTACCCTTCCTTGATTTCTTGTTATGTAGAAACCTAAATACTCAACAGATCAAATACTCTGTTTATAGAAAACCTACTTTCACCCCCTGTATCATACCGTTCAATTCATCTCACCCCCCCCCCCAGAACATAAATCTGCAGCTTTTCGCTTCTTGATTAAACGTGCTTATACACATTCTACTTCAGGCAAAGCAAGACGTGAAGAACTTTCAAGAACCTTGTCTTTGGCTCGCAAATTTGGCTACCCAGAACAATTTTTTCAGAAGTTGTTAAGATCTACTAGACTGAACTTCACCACTTTGTCTAGGGAAATTTGGACAACTAGATTTGTAGGTAAAGTAGATTCCCTCCCTCCTATAGTCTCCACACTCAGAAAAATCTGTCAGCGACATGACATCTCTTTTGGATTATGCACCAGAAATATCTTTGATATGGACAGGAATGATCGGGACAGAACTCCTACCCTCAGGAAATATGGGGTATACTGCATCCCTCTTATCCATGGAGACCCGAATGTTACTGAGAATTGTTATATATGTTCTACTCTCAGGTGCTTAAATACCCGCCTGAGAGAACACCAGTACATGCTTCGAGTTGGCACTACTCATATTGCCTTTACGTTAGCTGTCACACAGGGCGGTTACTCACCAGATTGGGAAAATGTGAAAATTCTAGAAACAAATCTCAAAAAAAGTACTGTTTTCCTTTCCGAAAGCCTATATATTCTTGCTTATGGTGACAGATGTTGTAATTTGAACTTGCCCGCATATGTACCGGGACCTTGGCGTAGATTGGTTGCCCCGACAGAGACTTTATCCAATGGCTAATCTGCACTTCTTGCCTAATGTCATTTGTAATTTCTTATACTTAGTGTAATATCAGCTGTTAATAACTTACATGGTGTACGGGGGGGGGGGGGTATCTGTATATAAGTATATAATGACTGCCTCTATCGTGTCCCTGTGGTGCTTTGGACCCGTAGATGGGGACAACGGGATACTCGAAAGCGCTAGGCAGTTTTTTAACCTACTTTTAAATTGTAAATAAAGTGATTTTAATTTGCAACTTATGATATGGTGTTTTATCACACAGGTAGACAGCTGAATTCTTGCATATATCGCTTCTCGTGCGAAATTGTTTTCTGGTTATATAACTATAGACGCATATGAAGTGAGATGCATTTTGTCACTGGAATGTGATGAAACTGTAGGTTTTAATGAAAGTATCTGCAGTTGGATAAACATAGTGGAACATTCTTGAGTTATATAGAATAATGAAGATGTCATAAGAAACACATTTGGATATGGTTCCTGACAACTTATTATTTCCCAAATTTTTCATTTTCAAGAGCTCATTACTTATAGAATCTAAACTAAAATTTAAAATAATAGAGTACTACATTTTTATTACACCAAATGTCATTATGGGGTCACTTTTTGTCTTCATACCAATGTGTGTAATGTAATCGCATAGGAACAGATTTGCTTGATGATGTGGTCCTAGCTCAGAGCTTCCTTCCTTTGGCATTGTAACTTTACCAATACTCCTTGCTTACTTCCAATGTGTTATGCAATCTGTTGGCCCAGAGTGACCCTCTTATTTTATGGCATGTTATTTAGTTATGACTTAAATAGAATTACGTTTAGGCCTAAGCCTTTTATGCTCAAATACATGGCATTATTCATTGTGGCTTGCAGTATAAGTTTTATACTATCCTTTTTCTGTTTGGCATGTTTTTGATTTATTTTAAGGCATTTTGGTTAAGCCTAACTTATTCTTTAGACCATTTAGGAAGTTTTGATATCTACGGTGTATGACTCAGCACTAAAAAAACTTTTTGTCATCTTTCCCTTAAATTGAAAGTACACAACTTGAAAATGATATTCCAGTATGCTTAGTGTTGTGTGTAAAGACAAACTTGGTCACATTTCAGGCAGTTAGTGTTACTATGTCATTAAGAGAGGACGTGGATGACTTCAAAAGGCCCTGATTGTTACAGCGTGTTTGAATTCTCTTTTACACGAGAAACAGTGTCTCAAGGTTATGCCATCTTCAAAAGCCAACAGTGGGTGACATTACATACTCTAGGAGCAGGACATTTGAGCATTAATAGTGTGCTCTGCTAAGCAGAACAGGTGAGCTACTGCTGAGCTGTGGTGCCTTGATTTTAATGAAAGACACAAGAGGTCCATTTCAACTGTAACAGTACGTTGAGAATTCCATAGAGCTAGATATCACTGTAGAGTTGTACTGTACAAAGCCACTCATCATGCCTGACAATGCATGTCATCAGGTCCAGCAGTGCATGAGCACGAACAGTGAACTGTGGAGCAGTTACAAAATGTTATATGGTCTGACAAACCACCCTACACTTTTTTTTGTGGCAAATCGATGAGTACATGTATGGTGCCAACTGGAGGGACATTATAACTTGGAATGTTTGTTTCCCATTCTGAAGGTTTTTGGCAGTTGTCATGGTTTTAGATGCCTTCTCGGGGCATTGTTTGGTACACTCATTTCATTAGAAGGCAAGGTAGATGCCAAGCACTTAACAGTTTTGAGTTATCATCTTCATTCCATGGTAAAGCATTTGTGTTCTGAAGAGAGAGAGAGGAAGCCACCTTTCATGATAACAACGCTTCAATCCACTGAGCACATGTGGTCATCCAGTAGTTTGAGGTGCACGAGACTAAATGGTTTTATACACTATGGCTGGCCATCACATTCTCCAGATCTAAATGCTCGATAGAAAATCTATGGGAACTTCTGGAAGAGTGTCTCAGTCAGCATTTTCAGTTTCATCAAACGTGGGAATTGATCACATTTCTGGTGGATGAATAGTGTTGCATTCTTCTTGTGAACTTCCAGACAGTAGACTATATGCCATGGTATGTACAGGGTGTACTGGACTTTCATGGTGATCAAGCACTGTATTAGTGATTTTCTGTTGCTGTGTCTAATTATTTTTCACCATTATCTGTATCTGAAAGCAATACAATTTCACATCATTGGTAGATAGCAGTGCTCTGGGCTCAACAATATGCTTCATACTATCACTACGATTACTTTGTCACTCTTAATCCTCCAAGAAGATTAGCACTTAATAATCATCCATTACTTGAAGTTATGTTCTGTAGTCATGTACAGTCAAAATATTCACATCAGTGATGCCTAATGTGGTGAGGCTTGTTTTAAAAAGAAGGTCTCCCAAGTATACTGTAGTCCTGAGAAAGGGTAGGGGTACTACTCGAAAATTTGACCTATAAATATCCTTTTATTCCATAGTAAAAACCCATAATTTTGGGATATTTATAGTTCATTTAAGTCTAAGAATAGCTATGTCATCAATTACTACCAAGCAAGTTCTCATTTACTTATCCTTTGCCACAAAACATAACAAATTACAGGAGTAGACATTTGCAGCAACTTCATCGGTCAATAGAAATGAATTGACAATTATGATTAATGTTATGCAGCTATATCACATCACAGCCAACTCAATGGCAGGGATTAGAATTTCATTTGTTAGAGTTTCCAAATTTAAATAACAAAGTGTTATATATATACATTCAATCATCAATGTACTGCCACCCTTGCGTAACCCCACACCTTGGGTCTGAACAAACATGTTCTATGTAAAATATCCTTTGATATACCATAATTTTCTTCTTATAAGAGAAGCATATAATCCGTGGATTATCAGCTAAAATGTTAAAAATATAGGTTCTGCACATTACACGCTGATGCAGATAATACGCCAATTTAAAAAAAGTTTTTACCACCCTTCAATTTTTTAAAAAAATCCACAGGGTAATTGTGCAGGAGAAGGGGTATAAGTGGAAAAGGAACTCCCTCGGAAAAATTTCCTCAGTTCAGGAGTCTGTACTGAGCAGAGCGGAGAGAAGGCAGGGAGTGGTGTCATAATGAAGGGTTGGGAAAGTTGTGGGGAAGGACGGTGGGGCCATTTTTATAGGTGCAAATTAGCACTCGCCACTTGCCGGATGGCGATTAACTGGTAACTTTGGCGATTAAATTTATTTTAGTGGTTGCCAGTTTGGCCATTTTTTATTTTTACTGCCAATTTACAAAAGTATAATAATTCAGAAGTAAAGGTAAAAGAAAGTGAAACCAGTCCTAACTAGGGATGGCAAAAAACCTCGATGTTTTTGAACGTCGAAGTTTTGCCACCGATAATCGTTGTTTAAACCTCGATATTGCAGAACATTTTAAGTGTGACGGCAATTGATTCATCGGCCTGCGTGTATTGTGCTAAAAGCGCGGTGGGCTGAATGATCATCCCACAATCAAACAGCAGATACACTGGCTGAAAGTGAAAAAAGAACACCAAGAAGGAATGGGTGGACGATCATGAAATTTACGTATGTTAATGGGGTCGAGTTTATGTAGGTGTGATGTTAATTTTGGGACCAACCGGTGAGCGCTTACGCCACTGCATGGCATAATATGCAAATTATCGTCGGTGGTATTTAAGGAGTATGGCGAAGTGAATGTAATCAGTCGTCGGCAGATGGACACGTGCGAAGACCCTGAAGAAGCTGCAATGCCTGGACATGGAAGACGTGTACGATTTCAGCAGTTATCGGACTTTGAGCGAGGTCGGGTGGTCGTATCGTCGTATTGAGGAGCGAATTGGACGGGAAGTATCGGTGGTGGTACGATGGTGGCATAGATGGTCCGAGGAACATTCCCACACGAGAAGACGTGGAACTGGGAGTCTCAGACGGACTGATGAGCGGACCGATCGACGCATAAGAAGAGCGGCGTTGTCAAGCAGACATCCAATGCGATGCAAATTCGAGCTGCCGTTGCACCTGAGGTGACTGTGCGAACAATCCGCAACCGTCTACTGGATTCAGGACTACGTGCACGTGTGCCTCTGGCATGTGTACCGCTGACTCCAGCCCACTGTCAGGAACGGCTGCAGTGGTGTTGCCAACGTCTGCACTGGAGAACGCAATGGCGATCTGTCGTGTTCAGCGATGAAAGCAGATTCTGCTTGGGAGCCTCCGATGGCCGTATGCGTGTTCGCAGACGCACAGGGGAGCGTCTCCACCGTTCTTGCATCCGCCAGCAACACACAGGGCCTACACCTGGTCTCCTGGTGTGGGGAGCAATCAGCTATCACTCCCGTACACAACTAGTTTTTGTACCGTGTACGTTAAACAGCACCTCCTACATCAACAATATCATTCAGCCCGTTGTTCTGCCATTTGTAAGGTCGGTCCATCGTGGTGTTTTCCAGCAAGATAACGCATGCCCACACACGGCACGTGCAACACAACATGCACTTTAGGGTGTGAGACAACTTCCATGGCCTGCACGTTCACCGGATTTGTCCCCCATTGAGCACTTGTGGGATTTTATGGGACAATGACTTATCCAGTCTCCACGGCCAGCCATGACCATCCCTGATTTACGCGTCCAGGTTGAGGATGCTTGGAACTCAATACCCCAAACTTACATCCAACATCTGTACGACAGACTCCATGCCAGAATTGCACAGTGTGACGCAGTTCATGGCGGTTCAACCTCGTACTAACCATGTTACATGGAAATGTTATTTTTCAGTTTACCAGCAAATACAGCTGTATTTTGCCATACTGTTTTGATCACGTTATCCTCTGTATTCTGTTATTATGCTGTATAAATTTTTTTGGTATCAGACGTCTCCTTCTAGGTGTTCTTTTTTCACTTTCCGCCAGTGTATATGCGTGAAGGATCATATTTATTAATCATATTGTTTTGAAATGAAATCTCCACGAATCATACCATTAAACAGCAATGTTATTGAAAAAATCATGAGAATATACAGTTTGTATAATACATATAAGTTCGCGTTCGCTGTAGTCCTTCCACGCACTTTCCACTTTTGCCAAGTGACTTAAGGAAGGCGAATCTTAAAACTTTTCCAATACTAACTTTTCCGAAGAAAGGCGAGCTAAAACTTTTCCTACTACAGTTGAGGCAGGGCTGTTCACATGGGATTGTGGGTGAATTATAGAACGTTACACTGTCGGAAATCACTTTTTCGAGCCCTTTTCAGAGTGCAATAACGCGCAACTCCTGGTTCCGTGACAACAGCATGCTTATTTTTCTTGCGAAGTTTGCCGTGCAGGAGAACGAAATGTGTTTTATTACTAGAAACTCTTCACATTATTCATTTCCTTTTTCCTAAACAAACCGACACAATCTCAAAATTCAGCAAATTACAAATCTCCCACATCTTTTTCCAAATTCGTCTGTTAGCTGAGGGACGATCTTTATTGACAGCTTGTTCCTCAGTATTTTTTTTTTTGTTTGGAGGTTTAACGACCACCGTGAGCAACTCAATGGGCTATAAGCAGTCGCCCGTCCCTAATTTAGGGTCACTGGTTCCAGGGAAGGGAAAGAGCCAGTGCCGTAAGACAAACACAACATCCATGCCTCACCGGGATTCGAACCCGGACCCCTTACGGACGAATGATCAGAGGCCAGCGCCTGAGACCACTGCGCCACTGGGGCGGCCCTCAGTATTTGCAGACATGCATTTTGAATCACCTTAGAATAACATCAACTTGTAAGCAAATCCTTATAAATTTCAGGGAACAATTTCGGCCCAAAATATTAAAATTTATAGAAAGCACAACTTTTTTTCTTGAAGCTTGCAATTTCTAAGAAAATTGCTTAGTATTTCTAGCATATACACACACATTTCATGTAGCACTAAAAGGGCTTAAACCTCGATGTTTCAGAAGCCGATACATCGAAAAACCATCGAGATTTCATTATCGATGTTTGAAACTTTTAAAGAATATTTTCTGCGTAAAGTAAATGAATTTCATTTTGTTGCATCCTTGTAAAGAGGAAGGGAATATCATATTTTTATGTCATGAATTGACTGTTTTGTTCGATGTTTCATCAACGAAATCGAGATCTTTTCCTCAATGCTACAGGAACTGATATATATAAAACATTGAGGTTTCCACCGGTACATCAAGCGTTTTAACAGATGTTATTGGTTACTCGATTTGATTTGGTGAGTAATCACCATTATATTGAGCAGAGATTTTACCCACCGATGTGCCAATTTATTGCTGCAGTGGAAAAGTGCAAATTTATCGGCTCATTAGCAAAAACATCGAAACATTGAGGTTTGGGCTGATACGTGGTAAATTTCCACTAATACTATCGATGTTTTGAGAACGAGTAAACCCAGAGGAAAAAAATATTTACAAAATGGTTTTTATTTTGCGCAGTAAGTGGCTTTTATGTTCAGATAAATTGATCCATGTAAATAATAGCAATTACATTAAAGCTCCTATAAATTCTCCCATCCCCCTCTTTTATTTTATTATGCTGGAGGCTTCTTTTTGGCCTCTAAGATTTGTTAACTTACCAGCTAGTTTTTTTTTCTTTTGTGGCCACTAACCTTTTTGAACTTACCAGCCACGTAGCTAAAATTCCAGTTTGCACCTATAGTAATTTTGTATTGTTGAGGAGGGCAATTCTGACTGTTGTGCTGTCTCTGTTTTTGTCAACCTGCCAATTATTATTATTATTATTTTTTGATTGGAGGTTTAACGACCACCATGAGCAACTCAATGGGCTATAAGCAGTAACCTGTCCCTAATTTAGGGTCACTGGTTCTAGGGAAGGGAAGGAACCAGTGCCGTAAGACAAACACAACATCCATGCCTCACCGGGATTCGAACCCGGACCCCGTTCAGACGAATGATCAGAGGCCATCGCTTAGACCACTCCGCCACCGGGGCGGCCAACCTGCCAATTAAAATGTACACGCAGCGCTTGCTGCACAAACCTATACATTCCTCCTTTTAAGTTTCTTTTTTTTTTTTTTGATTGGAGGTTTAACGACCACCGTGAGCAACTCAATGGGCTATAAGCAGTCGCCCGTCCCTAATTTAGGGTCACTGGTTCCAGGGAAGGGAGAGAGCCAGTGCCGTAAGACAAACACAACATCCATGCCTCACCGGGATTCGAACCCGGACCCCGTTCAGACGAATGATCAGAGGCCATCGCTTAGACCACTCCGCCACCGGGGCGGCCAACCTGCCAATTAAAATGTACACGCAGCGCTTGCTGCACAAACCTATACATTCCTCCTTTTAAGTTTCATGTGCACCTTGTGTTTATTTCATCCTTCGCCGTTTTGACCAGTGTCTTTGCTGCTATTTTGCTTTATTGCTTTTCATGTCTTTAAAAAGGAAGCATTTTAGTTACACTGCTTAATTTAAACGTAAAGTGCTGGGCACAGTTGAGGATATCATCGTGCCACGGGTCACTGCTCGATAGTTTTGAGTAGTTCAGAAAACAATCGTGCAGTGACACTCAGAAAGTCACTGTGTCGTGGTCTAACATAAGCAAATGCATCGGTAAATTCCGCAGGAAAATTCATGAAAGTCTAGCCCTATGTTTTATTGGCCCATGTATAAGCCGATCCCCCAACTCTGAAAGCAGGATTTCCTCCAAAAACTTAGGACTTATACTTGAGTACATACAGCATTTGTATGACTTGTTATGTATCTGCGTTTCGTCCTTGGTGAGGTATAATGCAGTACTCTGGAGCTGCATTGATGTGATATATGGATGCCATGCCACTGAGCCTTTATCTGTCTGGAGATAAAAATATTAAAAAGTAACCTTTAAAAATGAATTTTTTTATTTAATAAAATCATTTTTTAGTACTTCTTTGGACTCCTGGGTCATTATGTGACCAACTTTTCTGTCGGAAATTCCACTTCCGGTTCAACATCTATGATGTACAGATTATATGGCGATTTTTTTCTGAATGTCACAGTCTGTGGATTATGCGAAGGGGAAAATTTTTTTATGTGAATTTCGAGGTCTGCGGATAATGCGCCGGTGCTGATAATGTGGCGAAATTTACGGTACCATCACACCCTTGGCATCTGCCAATCACCAATATACATTACTACCCCAACTGACCTTTTCCAACACAAAATATTCTTGATGTACTACCACTTGCAAGATGTGTGTGAATTGCCTTCCCATTTTTTCGAACCATGGTTCAATTGTGACGAACCTTTTGGTAAAGAAAATGGCAGATGTTTCCTTGGGCAGAAGTCAGCTGCTCCTTCTGAAAACATGCTTCAATGATGGAGTCCATCTGGACTGCTCTAGATTTCATAGAGTGGCACATTAGTCAAAAGAAGAGGCATAAGTCACAGAGCTTCTCCTGGGATATCATTACAGCCTGGACTTATTGCACTTTTTCGGGTGTTAATCTATTCTATTTATTAGGACATAATGGATGTTTCGCAACTTTTTACCCCGTAATCATGCTCTCCATTTGTGTACAGAGAAGCATAGTGAACCTGCAGTGGGTGTGGTTACTTTTGACTCGTGCAGCTGTCTTGTGAGTTGAGGTGTTGTCTTCTCATCCCTTAAGGCCCTGCCCTGTCCTCTTTGGTGGAAGAGAAGTGCTTGTGTTCTTTACCCTACACCAACTGTCAATTAAGATGACCAATGAGTTGACACCTTTTTCCAGACATATAACGCTTCTTTTACCCCACATGATTCTTGCTGTCTTTAATTTATCTGCAAATCAGTCTGCAATTGTTTACAAGCATCAAAATCAGAAACGAAAAAATGTTTTTTTGTTGTTGTTTTTGTTTGCTGTTTGCAAAAAAATGTTGAAAAGAACAGTCCTTACCATAAAGCAGAAAACTGAAATTTGTGAATATCGCAATGAAGATATTGAAATCAAAAACACAAATGAAAATAGACGATTCTTTAAAAGAAACTATGCTGTGTTAAACAATTTTATGTAATGTTATTAATTTTCACTGGATAAAGTTTTAGTAATGTAGCATAATTTTTTATTCATTGCCATATCATTGAAATGTTAATTTTGTCTTTCTACTATGCAAAGTAAATTTTTGCATTTAATGCATACTACAAACTTCTGAGATCAAATCGCACACTCTAAACTATAGTGTGCACTAGGTACACAATGTATAACTGCTTTTTTTTTTTCCTAATTAGCATGTTTTTAATTGAATGCTAGTTATGTGATTCATGAGGAATCATAATTAATAAAATAGTTTCTTAAAAATTGGTAAACTTGATGTAATGGAACAAATGGTGGCAGTATATCAAGGGTTGACCGTGTATATATACACACCGATGAGCTTATTATATTATTATCACCTACCTAATAAGCTGTAGAACCCATTTAGTCCCCCAAAACAGTGGCCACTCGGCGAGACATCGATTCGATGAGGTGGCGATAGGTATCCTGGGGTATCTAGTACCATAATGTCTACAGCAGGTCCACCAGTTCCCTTACATTGGGGGGGGGTAATTTTGCATGAACCTGCTTTTCCAAGTTGAACCATAAATGTTCGATTAGGTTCATGTCAGGTGAATTTGGAGGCCAGGGCATTAACAGAAAGTCACCAGAATGTTCCTTGACTTGCTCATTTACGATTCTGGAAGTCTGGCATGGCGTATTATCCAGCTGGTTATGGCCATCACTAGAAGGGAATGCAGTTGCCATGAATGGGTGAACTTGGTTCACAATGATGTTCAGATGCCTGACAGCTGTCGGGGATTGTGCCACTGGGATAATGGGACCTAAAGTGTCCCAAGAAAACATTGCCCACAGCATAACAGCACAGCTGCCTGCCTGCTTCTGCCTAACAGTGCATCCAGGTGTCATAGCTTTCGTTGGCAATCAGCGTATCTGCGCATCTCCACTTCCAATCATCCACGGTCCAATCTCGATTATCTTGGGCCCATTTCATGTGTTGTTGGTGATGACGTACAGTGAGCATGGGGACCCGGCTGGGTCTTAGACTACGTAGGCCCATGCGCAGAAAGCTGTGATTAACTGTGAGCTGTATCACATTGCCCTGATCACCACTGTTGCAGCTGCAGGTGATTTGTTGCACTGTAGCCCTGCGGTCACTGTGAACAATGTGAGACAGTCTCCACTCCCTTCTGGCATCAATGAGTTGCAAACGACACATGGCAGGATGACGGTTCGTCGTTTGGCCATCTGTGCCCCACTTTTGATACGTACTCACTACAGCAGCACGTGAACAACCCACAAGCTGCGCTGTTTCTGAGATTGTAGTTCCGAAGCATCTTGCCATCACAATTTATCTTTTATCAAACTCCGATAAATCAGCAGCTTTTACCATTGTGACTCCGAACAATCTACTAATCGAAAGCCGGTCCTCGGTTTGTATATATACTGCTCTGTGAACTTCACCTGCACCACAGTTTGGTCTCCAGATGCATTCATTTCTCTAAGCTGGGGGTGGTCATAATGTAACGGCTCATCAGTGTATGCATATTGTCTTTCATAAGTAAGTGGCTGTTGGTAGATTTTGTGTAGAAGTTCCCTAGTTCATCATTAAATGTTATTTTGTCTCAAATATTACTTTAAGTGTGTGTGTGTGTGTGTGCGCATTTGTGTGTACGTATGTACGTGTGCGCGCGTGCCTGCCTGTGCATGTGCGTGCGTGTGTGGATAGTTTTATTTGCCTGTATATTTTGTAGAGTTCTAGGTTGGGCTTATTTTTTTGACAGTATCTACGCTTTTTTTTAAAAAAAGTGGTGGTCACACGGGAGATGCAAAAAAGAGTTTTTAGATGGTGCAATTTTATGTGCTGCCCAGTTAAAAATTACATTTAAAAATACATAGATATTAATGGGAACAGAAATTAGAATGCCAAATTCAGCAGAGAAATCAGAAATAGGGAAGTTATCAGTGTTTTATTACAAGTGTACCTGATCATTTTGTGGATCAGAGATTTTCATGCAATAGCCAAAAATATTTGTGCAACATAAAACCCTTTTAAAGTTCTAATTACGGAACTGGCGCTCAAAAGTTCAACTTTGGTAGATATTTGCTATCACCAAATTCTGTAATTGTACAGTAGTATTAATATAAAAGAAAAAAGAAAAAGAATGGTCCTCTGTTGTTGCTTTAAGCTTATTTCATTCATTTTTGCTATGTGTAACTAACAACAGAGAAACTGTCATAGCACTAAATCTGATATTTATTACTTTAAATGTAACAATAATGACAAAAGAAAATAGAATAATAAATTAGCCAATGTGAATAAAAGGTAAAGTAGAAAAGCAAAAATTTCGCATAAGGATTAACTATTGCAAAGAACTTCTTCAGAAGCTTTCAGTGTCAGTGATGAGTTCTACCAAAAGTTCAAATATTTTGTCACCAACCAGTGTTATGGAAACTGTTGGACTTTTATTCTAAATATTAAATGAATGTTTCTACCATGTTTCACTACTTTTCCTAATTTTCTTCTTTTTAATTAATAAGGTATTGATGCTCAGTTTTTTATAACCAGTTTTTAAGGGACGGGCGCAAATTAGCATCTTAAATGGGAAAGCGTCTTAGCCGGAAATAGAAAATAAATAAAATCTACACTACATACCTTTGTATATGTTGGCTGTGCATATTCACGAAACTGTTGGAGAACACCAAAAATAGTGGTTTCTATGCTTTCTCCTTATCAAGGTCACGGAAAATGGGACTCTTGTGTGCAGGAAAGCCACAAGTTGAGCCCACGACATGCCTGTTTAGCTAGTGGCGAGGAATAGTGGAGTTTTCTGTTTAATAAAAGCAAACACCCAGTGACTCGTGTAATACGCAACTGACCAATATTTTGCATAGTATTGCTATTCACCCGAATTCAAATGTACACTGAAGAGCAATTGAATTAGAGACAGCTGGCATTATGCAAATGTGGCGCTGTGGGCGGCCCTGTAAACGGAAACGACATGACGTATGCAGCAGTCCGACAATATAAGGAGTGATGCGACAGGAATCAGTATGAGTCGGACGCAGTATGGGTAAGACGAAGGATCTAAGCGCATTTGATCATGGGCAAATTGTCGAGGCCCGACGAATGGGTCACTCCATCTCGGAAGTCGTGCAGGCACTGGGATTTTCACGACCCACTGTGTCACGGGTGCACCGTGAGTGCATCAAATCCGGTAAAACCATCCCTGCAAGGGCCAACTGCCGTGGACAACAGCGTGTGGATGAGCGGGGTCATCGTCGGCTAGCTCGCATTGTAACAGCGGAGAGATGGGCCCCAGTGCAAGAAATCACTCGGCAATTTAATTATCCAGTGCTTCAAAAAAGTATCTCACTGAACTTCAAGAGAAACATATTTTTACAAAAACTCATAAAGTTAACAATAATTTTGCTATTATTTGTAAAAGTTTCTATTTTGAATTAATTAATCAAGAACTTAATAATAGAGTAACATATGAGCCTGTCAGTTACAGTACCAAACAAATTAATAACCTGTTTAAAGCCTACTACAGGAAGCTTAAAATTCCCTCAGTTAGGGGCTATGAGCCTGAATTTCCTTTTCTTTTGCTACTGCAAAGTTTCTTAAAGATCCTGTGAAATTCAGATTCGCCGCCCCGGTGGCCTCTGATCATTCGTCCAAAAGGGGTCCGGGTTCGAGTCCCGGTGAGGCATGGATGTTGTGTTTGTCTTACGGCACTGTTTCTCTCCCTTCCCTGGAACCAGTGGCCCTAAATTAGGGACGGGCGACTGCTTATAGCCCATTGAGTTGCTCACGGTGGTCGTTAAACCTCCAATAAAAAAAAAAAAAAAATTCAGATTCATAGCCAGCAGCGTTTGAGTCAAAAACAAAATAGACCAAGCATTTGAAACATTTCTGAAAAAAGTATTGTAACTTATTAGAAACTGTACTAATCTGCAGAACAGGAATTTTTGGATTATAAATAACAATTCTGAAGTTATTTTCTCTATTCTTAGCTTCAGGCCCATTGATATTAATAGTTATGATTTCGAGAACCTGTATACCAATCTGCCTCTTTCAGATATTATTTCCACATTTAAGGAGTAGTTTGTAGAATTTAAAATTAACCAACTTGCTAAAGCCAATGCTTGGAACTCTTTACTTAACTATTGTATTAATACTAACCATATTTTTTATAATCAAACTCTCTATAAGCAAATTAATGGTATTCCTATGGGATGCTCACATTCCACCAGTGTATGTATTCTATTTCTGTTCTATAAAGAATATAAATTTATAAAATATAGGTCCTTGAACTCAGATAGCTACTTATATACTTACAGATATATTGATGATTTGTTATGTATTAATAACTCTGAAATAATAGAGGATGATTTTACTGATATCTACCCTAGCTGTCTTAAATTAAGTCAAACCAACCGAAATAACCAGGAGCTTGATTTCTTAGATTTAAGCATAAAACTTAACAATGGTAACCCTACCATTAGCCAATTTGATAAAAGAAAGAATTTTCCTTTTAATGTTATTAAATATTTACACCGGACAAATAATATCTCAACCAAAGTAATAGATAATGTACTTATTTCGCAGGTATTTTGAATTTACAGAATATGCAACAATACCTCAGATTTCCTTGAACACATTAATATCCTATTAAATAGCTTTAAGCAAGTTCCAGCTTCTTTTATTAAAACAGCCTTAAGAAAAATAGTTTCAGAAATAGAGTTAGGTTAGCAGATCTAATTTTATTGCATCACAGTTAATAAAATGATTCTGGCCAATGAAAGCCTTTTTGGAAGTTGGTCTGCAGGTTGTATATTAACTAACTTTTAGGAACCTTTAGTGTTATGGATAAAACTGTTTTATTATAAAAATAAAAAAGATAAAATATTAATTAAAAGTCTATAAGCTAACAAAAATAATAAAAATTAAGAAAAACTATAAGAAACTGTATCGTGTCTGTAGTTATACTATAAGGTATTTTAATACAGATGAATATTATTAAATACACATCGGGTGTATTTGTGATATTTTACATGTATTCCAGTGAGCTTTTTGCTCTCTCCAGATAAACTGTTTATCTTTTTCACTTGGGAATTTTCTGATTGGTGGAATAACGTCTGCAGAGTGCTTTTTGTGCGGCACTGCCTTCATGGCTTCTCTAACTCAAATGTCGGAATTCGGTTGGCCATTTGTAATTCAAGCTACGTACAAGTTGGAGGCCTAGCAGGTAGGTCCTTTCACTTGTTTCCTTTAGGAGGTTTTTGGTTTCTTCTCGTTTCTGTGTCTGCTGAAATTTATTACTAGTTTTTTGGCTTTACTTTTACTGACGTTTTTTTCTTGCTGTTGGCCTTTTATTTCCTTGTTCTCATGCAATGCTCTGTTCAGGTTGTTTGCAGAGTTCTTGTCCTCGTGGCTCTGTGTCCCTTTCGTTCGTTGTTCGGAGGAACATTTGTAATTTGTGTAAAGCATTATTATAATACTGCGTACATATTGCAATTTTTATTTTTAAGTACATTTCCAATGTTTTATATTATATTTCTATTGTCTGAAGTCATGCAGTGTATCGTGGAAATTGTCTGTAAAGAATTTTCTGTGTTTTTTTGCTCCTGTTCTCTGTGCTATTTTCCTGAAAATTTTTAGTTGTTGTTTCTTAGCACAGGAGCGCTTGTTTGCTTCATTATTATTTGTCTTGTCTTTTGACTTCGTGTTTTGTTTTTGCTGTGGTTCCTAGTTGGGTTTTCCCTCAGGTAGCAAGCCACGTGGCACTGCTGTCTAAACATTTTGGAACTTGTGCCTTCAAATAAAGTCTTTTTACAGGATGAGGTTTGTTGTTTTTATTATTATATTTTTAGTCTTCTTCCAAGTAGGGCAATTTTATATTGCTGTGTACATGTAAAAAAATATTTTTTGTTCTTTTGCAGCTTTTTCTCAGATTTAGTTTTTTGTTTCATTGGTCTAAATTCTACATCTATCTTGCAATATTTTTGGGCTCTGTATTGAAGTTTTTCTGTTTTTGTGGATGATGAGGAATTTTTGGGTTGGGCCATATACACTGGCGCGCAAAAATTAGGAAAGAGGAGAAATTAGCATAACAGTGGAACAAGCAGGCAGAACGGACCGAAAGACCACTGAGGAGATAGACTACGGTCCGGTACAGTAGGGCATGCGCATATATGCAGCATGACGTAGGAGGGGGGGTGTCGAAAGGGTATAAAGCACACAGGCGGTATACGCTCAGCAATTTGGTGAAAGCTATTGCACGGTGTACATCAGTTTGAACGACGTCGAGTTGCTGCCACCGTATGATATGGCCAACAGGCAATCCAGTAGACGACATCTGGATGGCTACCCGAGGTCGCGTCATTGGGAAGTTGGAAGAACGTCGAAGTGTGACTAGTGTGGCTGAGGAGTTCGGGATCGCTCACAGCATTGTTTCACGAGCTTGGAGAGCATTTCAAACGACAGGAACAGCTGTCCTAGAGTTTAGCAGTGGTCGTCCACGAGCAACCACGGCGGCGGACGACCAGTACATTGTCCTACAGGCGAGACGAGACAGACGGCAGACAGCGGGAGAAATCGAAGGCACATGCAACAGACAACTGGACATACATTATCGCGTTTTATCTTGGCCAGGAGGCTGCACAAAGGTGGTCTATTTGCACAACGACCAGTACAGCGTGTGCCATTAACACCTGCTCATCGGAGACGGCGGTTTATGTGGTGCCAGGAACACAAGAACTGTACACATCACCAATGGGGTCGAGTTCTCTTTACGGATGAGAGCCGATTTAGTCTGACGAGCAATTCTGGACTATATACATCTGGAGAGAGCAGGGAACACGCAATCACACCTCCAACATCATCGAAAGGGACCGGTTTGGAGGTGGCGGAGTTCTCGTTTCGGGCGGTATCATACTTGGTAGCCGTACTGACCTCCACATCTTCCAAGGAGGTTCAGTCACTGGTGTCCGCTGTTGTACCGAGGTTCTCCTGCCTCACGTGCATCTGTTTAAAGGTGCTGTGGGTCCTGAGTTCCTCTTCATGGACGACAACGCTACACCTCATCGTACAGTGGCTGTCGCAGAGCTGTTGGAGAGTGAAGATATTCAATGCAGCATGGATTGGCCCGCAAGGTCCCTGGACCTAAATCCAATCGAACATGTGTGGGACCTTCTCGGGAGACGCTTGGCAGCACGTCACCAGCTGCCAGCAACGATTCCGCAGCTGCGATTGGCGCTACAAGAGAAATGGGCTGCGATGCCTCAAGAGCTCCTTGACAACCTCGTCCTCAGCATTGACAGATGTTGTAAATCCTGCAACGCAGTCAGGGGTGACCATATCCCCTATTAAAGACTAGATTTTTTTGGCAGCTGCCTGTCACATGGACGTTTCTGTCTTCTGTTCAGTTGTGCTCGAAGCAACCTTTTCAATAAAGTATCCTTTGGATTCTTTGTTTGGACGCTTTTGCTCACTTGTTACATATTCTTACATCTTGGGGATCTTATGGTATGATTTGAGTTGATGTGGAGCACTTCTGCACGACGTTACATTCGAAAAACCGTCTCGTCCTTAATTTTTCACGCCAGTGTATGTCATAGATGTAATGCAAAATTCAAAATTGTTGCCTAATATTTAAGTTTCCGAGCCTATGTGGGCAGTTATGTTTTTTGGTGATTTTTGGGGACTTGTACCTTTTGCATTTATGACATAGCAGAAACCCATGTTCAACTAGGTCTTTGTGGAAGTGAGTAAATGCTGAGTTTTGCTGGTCCTTGATAAAGCCAAAGCTTGGCAATTTCAAAGCTTCCTGTACTCCATTTTTTCTCCCTGCTTGTTTGCTTTTATGTTTTTTATTTTAACTATTGTTTTCATTTTTTGGCTCCTGTTGTAGTTATTTCTACTTATTGTAAGTATTGTTTCTGCGAATTGTTCTTTGCTGCTTTTGCACGTTTGGGTTTGCATATTGTCAATTATTTTTGATTTAAAAAAAAATTCTGTTCATTGCTAAAGTTTGGTTTTAATTATATATATATATATATATATATATATATATATATATATATATATATAGTAAAAAAAATGCAAAACCCAAAGAGAAATATTTTTGAAAAGAGGAAATCAAAACAAAAAATTCTGAGAACGAGCAGAACAACACACCAATCCACAACCGTTCGAAGGAAGCTAGCTCCGAACGAGGGAAACCAAACAAACAGAAGAACGCAGGGAAGCAGATCAATGACTGATTCTCCAATGGCTTCATCAAGGGCAACAAACATAAAGAAAATAACTCACTTATCTACTGAGACCAGTGAATTGTGGGTTTCTGCTAATTTAGTTTGCTATAAGGACAGATTAAATTTAAGGTTAAACTTGACACATTGAAAAGGGATTGCTAAACCATCCCAGCAAACTAAATAAAATGTTGTTATTTAATCTTTCGCTTTCTTAAACTTCATAATAAGTATGGAAGAGTATTTATCAGTAACACTGAACTGAGCATATGCTAAGGGAAAACAACGAAAGACTGCCCAGTGTCACAGATGTTTTGAAAACGGCTGCCTGAGAGTACAAATGGGGAAAATATGACACAGATTATAAGTTTCTCCAGTGCCGTTTAAGACAACCTAAAAACTTTTCACACATCTAGAGAACAAAGTGTCGCCGACCAGAACAGTAAAAAAGATCCTCTGCGAGTGGGTGGCTCGGTTTAGAAATGCTGCAGTTAATAGCCTGGCCTGAAGCATGAGAGGAAGGTGAAAGTTAGAGAGAGAGAAGGGACCACATTCACATTGAAAAAAAGGTAGCTGACCCACTCCAGTTGTTTTGTAGGAGGGGAGGATGTCATAAAACTTCTATTTTTTCCATCAGCAGAAATTATTCAATCTTATCCTATGCGAGTTTTCCAAACGAAAAAGGCACTGCACAGCGATTGTTTTGCTCATAAAAGAAAAAAAAAACCCTGCTCGGCCCGTGCCTGATTTACATTAAATATTAAAGGCCCGACCCGTTTTCCCAACTTAGAAATAGGCAAAAGCCCAGCCCGGCTCGTGCAGACCTCTAATCGACGCTGCACCATGGCACGATGTGTTGTCATGCAACAAGATCACTCCCGCTTCCAACAAGTTGGGGGCGATTTTGGCAAATTTTTGGTTTTAACTTTGTCCTCAAAAAGTCATGATAATATTGTTCGTCGACATTTTGCCCTACCTGCACTCGATCAGAGACCACAACACCCTCAGCATCGTACGCAAAAATCATCATTTGCTTCACTTGGATTATTGCCAACGACACTTTGAGGTGTGTGGGGAGCTTAGATGCCTCCCTTTCACTGATTGTGACTTCAGTTCTGGCTCAAAATTACGGATCCAAGTCTCATCAATTGTGTCAATTCTGTTCAGGAAGGTGTCACCCTGCCTTTCGAACCTGTGGAGGTGTTCCTGTGCGATGCTCACTTCTGTCTGGCTGCCTTCTGCTCAGGGGTGAGTTGATGGGATGCACAGCAATTTTTTTCCCCAGTGAGTTGGTCAAAATCCCATGAACAGACATGGTGGACAAATTTTCCTGATGAGCAACTCCTCGACTGTCAAACGGCGATTCTCTTCATGAAGCATTGCAACAAATACTGATAGATGTTTTGTCTGTCACCATTTGAGGTCAGCTTGAGTGGTGATCATCTTCGGTGCTGCTCCGGCCCTTCCAAAAGCGCAATACCCAGTGAGAAATTGTACTTTGATCAAGAGTTTCATCCCCACAAACTTCTTGCAAGGCAGTGTGGATCTGTGCCCGAGTTTTTTTCCTGCAGAGTTTCTATTTTCACGTACGAGCGCTGGTTTAACGCCTTAACTCGACCTGAGAAGCTGCACGTTTCCATTTCCAAACCCTCCCACGTCCACACCGCAAATGATAGCCCATTGTTCTGACATTACTGTGTTGCTGAGAGTCTGACCTTGGCATGACGTAATCATTTTCCAGAATACATCATCCGCTTTTGTTTTAGATTAGCATGTGCAGAACTTTTGCTATGACCCTCTAACAAAAGTTCTCACATGCCAGGACCACTGGTCCGGCACTTCTCACATCCCCGGAACCAGTGGTCTGGGGATGTGAGAAGTGCTGTGGGACAGGGGCACTGCCCATACCTTATCTGAAACTAGCACCTCTGGCCATTCGGCCACCAGAGTGTCCTGTTGTGCTACCAGTAAGGAATCAAAGAATCTTCTCAGGGGATTACTTTTGTTGGAGTTGGTGAGTTTAGTAGAAATGTCCTTCTCAACCATAAAACACTTCTCAGCAAAAACACAAGTGCTGGCCACCAGCTGGCAGTAATTGGTCACTGTTGGCTGAAATCTGCCGCCCACGGCACGGCAGCAGTCTGTTGGTGACAGCCATTGATGCCACTGTAGCATCGCCGTGAATTGCGGGTCTCCAAGCAAGTGCCACTAAGGTACATTTTGCCGGCCTCCCCCACCTGGAAAATTCCAAATTCGGCAGTGCCATTCGTTTGTGCTACGTTTGTGCTAGCATACTTTTTGAGATATTCAAAATATAAATTGTGGGGCTGGGGAAATGGTCAGCACCCCACCCTCGCAAATTTAAAATTCAACTGTGTCATTCGTCATTCGTTTGTGCTACGTTTGTGCTGGTTTGTGCCGCAAACCGTGTTATTTGGCTAGCATAGTTTTTGAGATATTCAAAATATAAATTGTGGGGCTGGGGAAATGGTCAGTCCCCCACCCTGGCAAATTCAAAATTCAACAGTGCTATTCGTTTGTGCTGGTTTATGCCGCAAACCGTGTCGTTTGTGCTAGCATAGTTTTTGAGATGTTCAAAACATAATTTTGGGGGTTGGGGAAATGGTCAGCCCCCACCCCCACAAATTTAAAATTCAACAGTGTCATTCGTCATTCGTTTGTGCTACGTTTGTGCTGGTTTGTGCCGCAAACCGTGTCGTTTGTGCTAGCATAGTTTTTCAGATATTTAAAATATAAATTGGGGGGGGGGGGGGTGCTCAGCCACCCCACCCCCGCAAATTCAAAATTCAGCAGTGCCATTCGTTTGTGCTGGTTTGTGACACAAACCGTGTCGTTTGTGATGGCTTAGTTTTTGAGATATTCAAAATATAATTTGAAGGCCTGTGGATTATTTTGCGAATTGGGTTTGTGGAACACAAAATTGTATAGATGTTCATGGAGATTATTTTGAAAAGTTGTAAGTATGTTTTCGTAAGTATTTATAAATGTAAAGGTTTTTCTTTAAGCAGCTAAAACTTTCGTTCTGCCCAACCTTCCCGAATGTGCCCAAATTTTTACCTGCCATCTTGGCTGGTAAGGTCTACTTTTTACCAGCCACTTGAAAAATCTTACCTGCCAAAATATAAACTAATTAAGTTCTAAATGAACTAATATTAATGAAAATGTATTTAATGCGCATACTCACAAATTTTTTGATTGATGCAAGCCTATTTATGACATTTTAAAAACAAAGCTGCATATTAGATACAGGCCTGGGCTAATCTGCAAGATCTGTACATTTGAAGCACGAGCTTGGACAATTTTTTTTTCGTAAATATTTTTGCAAATTTGGTGTTTTTTTGTGATATTCCTGTTTAATTTACAGTTGGGATCCATTAAACAATTCAAATAACATAAACTTGAATTAATATTAGCTTTATTAAAATTGATTGATATTGTATTAACACAATGCTAGTTTGAGTTTTATTATTATTATTATTTTTACACAGTATGAATGCTGGTTTAGGATATGCATTTTTTTACACAGTATGATTTAAAAAAAAACTTGCAAACTGAAAGCGTAAAATATTATTTAGGTAGGGTAGGGAATTAGAATTTTCATTTAACGTTTGTAGGCACTATGCCGGACTTTCCCATCAGACGTATCTGTCCACCATAGTTTGATAGCACCACATGGTTCATATTGTTCAATGGGTGGTCCTTTGCACCTAATCATCATCAAATCATTCAAAGTATGGTGGTTCATGTTTGCCCTGAAACATGATTTTATTCTGTTCATAGCAGAAAATCCTCGTTCACAAGCAGCGGTACTGCATGGCACTAACTGCATCAACTCCATTAACTTTAAAATGTTGCTGTAAAAATGTGTTGCATCTTCTTCAGCATAAAGTCGATCAAACAAAGCCTCAAATGTAACTATTTTTCCAGTCGATGTCATTATACTCGTTGCATAGCTTTTTAGCCTACAATATTCCGTCATCACTGAATCTTCATTCCCATTATGTAAAACAGACTTGGGCAGTAAACAACACACCTGCAAGAGTTCTTCATTCCCATATTCATTGATTTCAGTGTTGTTGTCTGGAAAGTGAGAGGGGTTTAAAATTTTTGCCAAGGGAACAATAAGACTGTCAGTTACTGAAAATAATCTTTCTTCGATATAGCTTTTAAGTGCAACAAGCAGTTTTCTCCTATCCTCTTCAAAACAACCAAGTTCATTTCGTCTTTGCTCAGAAGCCAATTTAATATCACGGAATGTACCATCAGAGATCAAACCATCAAGTTCAGTTTCACGGACACCTTTCGAACATAGGAAATTTTGTAATCTTGATATGCACGTGTTCATTTCATTAACTCCATGATGTAATACTAATTTTTCTCTTTGTAGAAACAGGGATGTATCGCTTAGCAATTTACTAAAATCACACATAAAAAATAAGAATTTCACAAAGCGCACACTTGTCAGATGTTTCAAGAACCCTTTAGCTTTAGCCTTCAGTTTACTTGCTTCATTTTTGTCTGCACGTATGTGCTGCAAATGGCTACAAATTATGTGTATATTGTTACGCAGTGCATAAACTGCTCTATACTTTGACATAACCCATCGGATGCTGTTTATTGGGCGGCATTTTAGAAATTTATCATTAAGAAAGTCAGCCACTTCCTTTACATTTCGTAATAACTTCGGACTTTTATTATACAGTTTATACAGTCCCTTTATTACATCCTCAAAAGTTGTCAAGTAGCTCACATCCTTGCAGGCATCATTCAAGGCAAGTTCTAATCTGTGGTTCAAACAGTGAACCACAACTAAACCATCAACTTTATCTTTCAGTTGTTTGGCAACACCTTTAATTGATCCCATGTTCACCGATGCTCCTTCAAAGCAACTTGCAACTAATCTTTCTTTCCAATTAGCAATGCCTTTCTCATTCATCATTGTTTCTATGGCCTCCATTTTGCCAGATGCATCAGCTTTCCAAAGAGGTTGAAGACCAAGAAAAGAAACTTTTTGGTTTGGCCCATCCATATACTGGTTGTACACAATTTCACTTTCTGACATACTTTTGTCGGTTGAGGCATCTGACATACTTTTGTCGGTTGAGGCATCTGACATTATTGCAAGAAAATTAGATTTGTTAATATCCTTTACAAGGTTGCTTTGAATTTCTTTTGCTATGTAGCTTACAAATATTTTTGCTGCCTGATCATTAATGTATGTATCACTCAACTGAGTTCCTAATTTTTTCTGAAGTGCACATAAACTTTTGAAATCATTAAATGAAAAGTTGCCTTTTGCAATTGTGTATGAAATAAGAAATAACACCTTCATGGATTTTTCTAATTCTTGGGTCATCTTAGATACAGCTATAGCAAGAGGAGCCTCAGATGGTTTGGTCTGTGCTTTGTACACAGAACATGCTTGTTGATGTACTTTAGAGCATTATGACTTTTAATCTGAAAAGTAAACATAAAAGACAATGAGAATTTGCACTTGGAATATCACTTACGTCATTTGTTTAGATTTCTAAAAATATAATTAAACAAGTTAGTAAAATCATGCAATGCATTGATTATGATACGCTTTCCAACATACCAGAAGTTATTACTCAAGTTATGAGGATAATGGCTGTGGAGTAAATCTCACTCCTGTGACCCCATTTCGATGATATCAAACAGAATTGGTTCAATATACCTCTGGAACAACATACTAAAGTTTTGTCGCAATAGAGGCCTTTTTACGTAAGTTATGACGCATAAGGGCGATGGAATGGATTCTGCTCCTATGTCTAGACCTTTGATCCCATTTCGCCCATTTTCGATAGGGTTGGTCCCCAGGTTGTGAACTACGACATACTAAAATTTCATCGAATTCAAACCATTTTTATGCGAGTTATCTTGCGGACAGACGGACAAAGCTGGAGCCTATACGCTTCTTCAACCTACGGTTGGAAAGCGTAAAATAGGGCAGTAACATGCATATTTTAACACATGGTGAGTAAAACACTGTTTCCTAAGTCTGCAGTAAAAAAACCGCATTTATTACCGAATGTTGGTAATCCTGAACTTTAGTAGTGTCGATCTTTTCACCGGAATGCGTCTCCGCTGCATGTCGCAAAAGCCTATCTGCAAAACGGACATAAAGGGGGAGATATGCCATTGTTGCAACAGTCATCAATAAATTTTTCTGATAATCCTCCAAAAAAAATAAGCATTTAACTATACTAATTATATGTCAACTAGTTCTCGATATCTGTAATTTATAATATTATTATCTTTATTTTTTCGGAAAATCCTGACAGTTTTATTAACTCAAAGTTGAAGTTTTCCCACTAGTAATAGAAAAAATAAACTTTTTATTTTAAAATCATTCGAAATGTCAATTTATGATAATATTTTTTCGATCTAAAATGATTATTATCAGTTAACTTTATCTAAAAATGGCTGGCCTCCAGCGTCAGTATGCGCTACGATGTTCCCGTTTTCAAAAACAACAAAGAATGAAACAAAACATGATTAATTACATGAAAACAAATAAACACATTATAAAAAGAAATCTTATTACAATAAACTAAAAAATAAGTAATATAACTTACCGCTTCCAACTTGAACGTTGAGCATCCTTTTCCAAAACTGGTGTGATCAGCTCGAGCATTCCGTCGGCATACAGAACAAAACAGATTTCCGTTTTCCGTCTGCAGCGAGCTGTAAGTTTTTTGCCACTTTTCAAAAGTACCACGGTTAAGCATGCGAGCTTTCTTGGCCTGTGACAAGTCTGAGGAATCGCGAATTTCCGGTACACAAATCTGTACGTTAGCATCAGCAGTTTCAGCTGAAACAGCATTAATTTGCACATTACAACTTTCGACTGCGCCATGCTGTACATTCTCACGTTCAGGAGAATCATTTTCCCGAATAGAATTTCTACTATCCGAGTTCCCACCCCAAAACGCAAAAAAGTTTTTTTTGCGACATCGAAAAACAACCAAACTATTTCTGACCTAAACGAGATTGACTATAAGCTATAACCAAACACCAAACCAATCAACAATAATGCCGCCTTTGCAAGAGCGCAGATGCGAATGTGCCATCTAACGACCATGCGGCATCAGAAAACTGGTTCGTAGGGGCTCCATTCTTAGCCGCCGTTCCCGAATCGCGTGCGGAGGAAGAGGCAACGCTAGTGGTAGGTATTCGTTCTTATCAGTGACCAGCCGAACTTCTTTTAGCAGATACTGCTAAAGAAGTTCGGCCTCTTTCAGAATCGGAATCCCGATTTCGTTTTTAAGAATCAAAATTCCGATCCTGAAAACATAAAAAAAAAAAAAAACTACTCGATAACGGTGCCGATTGTGCTTCAATATTTACCCGCCAGTACAATTTCTTTGATCGTCATTTGGCGCTTGGCGCCCGACATTCTGGAAGGTTGGTCCTGCCCCTGGTAAAACCTTCAAATACTGCTGAATGGTCGTTTTAAATTTGTTAATTTGGGTAAGCTCCGAAATTTTTAATTTAATTCTTTTACAGTGGTGTAAAAAGTATTGCATCACCTGCAAAAACCGTGAATTTTTAATTATATCAATTCATCAAACATTTCAATGTGTTGAACTTTTTTTTCAAATCGTTACTCACATTTGGCCATGAAGCATTCCGGGATATTGTAGAGTCCTTTTTAATCTTTACAAGTTGTTAAAAAGTCATGAATCATTCCGGGATATTGCAGAGTCCTTTGTAGTCTATTGTGATGAAATCTTTAAATGGTTAGGTGAAAAGCAGTAAATGAGTACCACTCTTTTTGAGTCGTTATTTAAAAAATGATATTAAGAACATTAAAATAACTAAATATTCCGAACCTTATGTTGAAGGGGAGTCGAATTGGTAAGAAATATCGTGTATTGACGAAAGTTCGATCTTCGTTTCCCGTAGCACCAAATTCCATACTAGTTTCAACTACCGTTTCGTAGTCTTCTTCAGTAGGTATAAATGATGTATCATTCATCATTCATGTTGTTTCTTGGCTACCTATCTCAAATCCATTGGCAGTGGATTTGAGATAGGTAGCACAAAATTCCAATACTAGTTTCAACTACCATTTCGTAGTCTTTTTCAGTAGGTATAAATGATGTATCATTCATCATTCATGTTGTTTCTTGGCTACCTATCTCAAATCCACTGGCTGAGTCAAAAGTTCCACGTCGGCAGAACCACCACGCATTCGGATTTTGGTTTGATTGCGCACCTTACGTCGTGCGTGTTTCTAATTGGATCGTCCGAATTTGTTCCCGATTCTAATTCCTCAGGTGTTGCCATCTTCTGTTTGTTGATAGATTTCTAATTTATCTTGTTTCTGTACTTTTTATTTTTATCATGGTCTTTTTCTTTTTCTATAAGGTATCTCCAAGCATATGGAAGATCCATTGGGTCATTATAATTACAATTTGTCTCTAGTTTTTTCTATCATCACCGCTTCCGATGTTAAAATTTGAGTCTTTGTTTTATGTGATGTTATTAATTTTGCTTCTGGCCAATCTGGGACAGCTTCATTTTCAATGCAATGTTGAATTAAAGATGTTTTGTTCTCTTTTTTGTTCCAGTTGGATATATGCTCTCCCAATCTGGTCCTAAATCTTCTTTTAGTACTTCCTATGTATATTTTATTCTTTTCTTCAGTTCCTTTCGTTTCCGTAGAGTATTTTGTTGGTATACAGTATACTCCTGCTTTATCGAGTATTGTTCTTTTTTCGCTTCCATTTGTCAATATGGTTTCGTTATCGATAACTGTCTCCGCCAGTATAATTTTTTCTTTCGCGCATTCCTTCTTTAAAATATTCGTTAATGGAGGAATAAAAGGAAATTTACTTGCAAGTTTCATTTCAGTTTTAGATTTAATGTTGTTATTAACAGATTTTTTTTGTATTTTCAAGTATTTCTTCAATAATCTTATTTTCTGTATCCAAACTTCATAGCTGTTTCGGTTATCCAGTTAATTTCTAAAATTTCTTTATTTTTATTACTGGAGTGGGTTAAAGCTTTTCTAACGTAGAATTGTAATGCTGATCTTTTATATTTCCATTAATGGCTTGAATCAATCAGAATAATTGCTGGAATAAACGTTGGTTTTCTATAGACTTCATATTCAATCATATTGTTGTTTCTAAATAAAGAAATGTCTAAAAATGTAGTTGTCTGTTAATTTCTTTTTCCATAGCAACTTCTATTGATGGATAAAAGCTATTGTATTTTTGTATGAATGCTTCAAGATCTTTTTCAGATTGCTGCCAGAAGATAAGGATATCATCTACGTATCTGAAATAAATTAACAGCTTGTTTTCATTGAGTGGTTTAATAAGTTTATTTTCAATGTCCTGTAATACTATTTCAGCAAGAAGACCAGAAATCGGGGATCCCATTGGTGCACCTTGTTTTTGTCCATAGATTTTCTTATCATATGTGAAGTAGTTATTATCAGCAACAAGTTTAACTGCCTGTATAATACTGATTCTTTGTGCTTCGAGAATTTTTCGATCTCTCAACTTCTGATCTAATTGTTTAATTGATTTGTAAACTGGAGTATTTGGATACATTTGATCATAATAAATTCAGTTGTTTTGATTTCCTTGATTGTTTTAATAACTTCGATAGAATTGTTAATCGTATATTCATGTTGACTATAGTATTGTTTTAGGTGTTTAAATAGTTCTTTTTCTAGGAGGGTAGTTTTTGTTACTGTTTTATTCACTATTGGTCTTAAGGAGTCTTCTTCTTTATGTGTTTTGATTTTGCTAAATGTGCTTGGAATAGATGCTCTTATAGGTTGAAAGGCTCTATTTTTAATATATGGTAATTGGCCATGATTTTTTATGTTTGCCATCTTTCTTGTAATTCTATCTGTTGGATCATAGTTAGTCTCTTCGACATTTAACTCCGCAATAGCCTTTTTCATTTTTAAATTATACTCTTTTTTTGTCTAATATAACAACCTGTTTGGCTTCATCTGCGCTTATGCATTTAATTGTTGGGTTGTTCCTAAGTTTCATCAATTCTTGTCTTTCATATTTTATAGCTGGTATTTGCTCTTCTTTTTCCTTGCAATTGATTGTTCTCATCATCTTTAATCTTGTTGGATTTTGTCTTTTTTTTTTTGGTAGTTTTTTGATGACGTCTTCTGTGTATGGAATTATAATCTCAGGTTTTGGAATTTTTTGCTGATATGCATATCTCATGCCTCTATTAAGTGCTTTAACCTGCAAAGATGTCAATTCAGTCTTAGATTTATTAATGAACATTGATTGTCTTCTAGTGGTGCCATTTTTTTTGTTTTGCTGCTATTTTGGTCATTTATTAGATTTTCAATTTTATGAAAATGCCTCTTTCTGTCTATAAGTTGTTGTCTATCTGTAATAGCAAATATTTTGGTTAGTGCCACTTTCGTTCCTTCTTTATCAACTTCTTGCATACATTGGTTATATAATCTGTAGTTTTTTTTAGTTTATCAATGTCTTTTCTTTTTTCTATAATAGAGGTTCTTAATCTTTTAACTCCATAGGTTCTTAAAATGGCGTTGTCTCTATAATTTATTGGTTTGTTCTTAATTTGCAGAAATTTCGGCGTGATTCCATTGTCTTTACAAGTTGTTAAAAAGTTCAGGTGTTCGACTTTACTTAGTAGGATTCTATTTTATTTAAAGTTTTTAATATTTCGGACATTCATTTTGCCTTTTTTTATATATTGGCTCCACATGTGCAACTCAGACTCTCACCATGAATTTGACACCTGTAGATATTTAAATCTCCAGTTTTGCATCAAATTATATCAATTCATCAAACATTTCAATGTGTTGAATTTTTTACGTGGTTATAATTCATATTATACATGAATGTCAACAATTCTGTTGTTGCATTATTTACTGTTCCTCACGTTATTGTTGAAATGCTTTCGGGAAACGTTTATCATATAGAAAAATAAATAGATAATAAAAGTTTCAAAATGTTACTCACATTTGGTTATGAAGCATTCCGGGATATTGCAGAGTCCTTTGTATTCTATTGTGATGAAACCTTCAAATGGTTTGGTGAAAGCAGTAAATGAGTACCACTCTTTTTGAGTCGTTATTTAAAAGATGGGATGTAAGGTCAGGTGATGCGTAACATCACAGCCCCTCCTTGACAAATGTCAACCCCGCCTTCTCGTGGTGCATCCTGTTCCCATTAAAGGGGCTCTGACGACCGCCAATAGCGGTATAACTATACCATCGGGATTAGAGGGAATGCTATCCCACTCTCACCAACCCGCTTAGCCAGAGTGGTGAGTTATGGCCAAACCCCTCCAAAATGATTCCACAACTTAAATCTTGGCCCTCAGTCTCCGGCAGCTGGAATGTACCTGGCCAAGGCAGCGGCCACTTGGACATGAAGGCAGAGGGTGTAACGTACCAGGAGATGTGACGTACCTGCCAGAAGGACGCACACGACATAAAGGCAGATAGGAATCAGAATAAAATGTCCGCGTAGCTCAATTGGTAGAGCAACTTATTCCGGAATGAGTGGACCCGGGTTCGAATCCTGGCGCGCATAGAAATGACGGAGAAATTCACTTCGTTATAATGGCGCCCGAACTATCCGGATGACCCGACCGTTCACAATCTCGCAATGGTGTGATGTTATTTCCACACCGCGAGATATGAAAAATAAGAGCAGCACTTCGAAAAAATAAATAAATAAGGGGGAGATGATGTAACGTACCAGGAGATGTGACGTACCTGCCAGAAGGACGCACACGACATAAAGGCAGATAGGAATCAGAATAAAATGTCCGCGTAGCTCAATTGGTAGAGCAACTTATTCCGGAATGAGTGGACCCGGGTTCGAATCCTGGCGCGGATAGAAATGACGGAGAAATTCACTTCGTTATAAGGGTGCTAAGAATCCCCGAAGGACCGGACTAGGCTGCCATCTGATGCTAACCTTGGCTACGTATAATGGACGCTCCCTATCTTCTGATTCAAGGCTTCTTGAGTTGGAAGAGGAACTACAAAGGATCAAGTGGGACATCGTCGGGCTAAGTGAGGTAAGGAGAAAAGGAGAAGATCTCATTGAACTGAAAAGCGGACATCTCTTCTATTATCGTGGGACAGATACTGGCAGAACTAGTGGTGTTGGATTTATAATAAACAAGAAACTGAAGGATAAAGTTGTAGAAGTTGAAAATTCCTCTGACAGAGCTGCACGACTCGTTATCCAAATCTCGAGAAGATACCAGGCTCAGATTATTCAAACTTAAGCACCCACCACAAGTCATCCTGAAGAAGAAATTGAAGAATTCTATGAGGAAATTCGTCATCTAAATAATAAAGGTAAGCAGCACTTGATGACAATTATGGGAGATTTCAGTGCAAAAATAGGGCAACGGCAACAGAATGAAACTTCAGTTGGTAAATTCGGTCACGGCAACAGACACCAGCGTGGAAATACTCTCTTTGAGTTTGCAGAGGCAAAAGGGTTTTTCATCTTGAACTCCTTCTTCAAGAAAAAGCCACACAGGAAATGGACATGGAGACATCCAAATGGGACGACAAGTGAAATTGTTTTATTATGTGTAACAAAAATTCGTCATCGAAGACTGCAGTGTGCTAAACAAGTTCAACACAGGTAGTGACCATAGACGATTGGTGAGATGTAAGATGCACCTCAACACTAATCTTGAATGTGACAACCTCATAAGACAAACAAAATCTATTGACATAACCAACCTTAAAAAACACCATAATACCTTCAAGTTGGAACTGAAGAACAGATTCTCTGCTTTAGAAGGCCTAACGTCGGAAAAAATGGATATTTCTGAAGTTAACAGAAAAGTAACCAAAGCTCTTATGGAAACAGCAACAAAATTAGTTGTGTCTAAGAACAAGTTGCATGTGAACAAATTATTAGGGAAAACCAAAATGTTGATGCAAAAAAGAAGAGAGATGAGGATAACTAAAGAAGATGTGACTTCCAATGCGGAATATATAGAGCTATGCAAGACAGTAAGAAAACGTATCACTGAAGACGTAAGAAAATTCAACTGTGAACTAGTGAGGAAAGCAATTGAAAACAACCAAAGCCTAAACATAGCAAAGGGACATCTCAGTAAGGGAAGAAAACAGATTATGGCACTGAGAAAAGAAGATGGTTCTGTAACAAGAAATAAAGGCGAAATTTTGACAAGAGTGAAAGATTTCTACTCCAAATTACATGAAAGGGATGATACATGTACTCCAGACATCATGGAAGGTACCAGAGTTCTTCCAGTCCTCCCAGCAGAAGTTGCATGTGCATTCAAGAACATGAAGCGGGGAAAAGCTCCAGGAGAAGATGGAATTACTGTAGACATCATACAAGAAGCAAGTGGAGAAATGGAAACAGTACTCGCCCAAATTTTCACTCAATACCTTAATGAAGGGAAGATTCCTGAGGATTGGAACAACGCTACAATGATCCTGCTACATAAAAAAGGTGACATTGAGGATCTCAGGAACTACAGACCTATCAGCCTCCTATCAGTGGTTTATAAAATCTTCACTAGAGTTCTTTCACACTGCTTGAATGTGACACTGGACATGGCTCAACCGAGAGAACAAGCTGGATTCAGGAGTGGTTACGGCACAATAGATCATATCCACGTACTTAGAGAACTAATTGAAAGAGCGAGGGAATATGAACTTCCATTGTGCATGGCTTTTATCGATTATGAAAAAGCATTTGTTACGGTGAAACCACCAGCAGTTACAATGGCTCTGAAATCCTGCGGTATTGAAGATGCATACAATAATATTATTAATAACATCTATGAAAATGCGAGTGCAAAGATTTGGCTGTTTGATAATACAACACACATAAAAATTGGAAAGGGAGTGAGACAAGGTGACACCATATCTCCGAAGCTCTTTAATGCCACATTGGAGGGTGTCTTTCAGTCGCTGAGCTGGGAAAACAAGGGGATAAAGATTAATGAAGATTATCTAACCCACCTTCATTTTGCTGATGACGTAGTCATTTTTGCAACTACCCCATCAGAGCTGCAGAGTATGATCCAGGAACTTGCTGACAAGAGTAAAGAAGTGGGATTAAAAATGAACTTTCAGAAGACAAAAGTGATGTTCAATGCTTTTACAGGAAATGAAGATTTATCGATTGATGGGGAAAAGCTGGAGATAACAGGCACGTACGTTTATCTTGGACAGCAGATATCAAGTGACGGTCACATTGATGAAGAAATTAATCGGCGTACAAAACTTGCCTGGAGAGCTTTTGGAAGAAACAGCATAATTTTCAAGAGCAATATGCCATTATGTCTTAAAAGAAAAGTGTTTGATCAATGCATCCTTCCAGTGCTTACGTATGGTGCAGAGACATGGACTTTAACTAAAAGAGACATACAAAGGCTGCAGACAACTCAAAGAAGCATGGAGAGGTGCATACTTGGTGTAACCAGGAGAGATAAGAAGAGGAACTCGTGGATCCGAAAAACGACAAGAGTGGAAGACATCATGATCAGAGTTAAATCCCTGAAATGGCAATGGGCTGGACATACTGCCAGAAGGACAGATCATCGATGAACAGCTGAAATTTTAGATTGGATTCCACGGGACAGGAAAAGACCCAGAAGAAGACCACATGGGAGATGGGTGGATGAAATTCGAAAGTGTGCAGGGGTGACATGGAGGAGACTGGCACAAAGACAGACCGTTGTGGAGGAAACTTGGGGAGACCTTCGTCCAGCAGTGGATTGATAATGGTTCACAGTAATGATGATGATGATTTACAAAATGATATTAAGAACATTAAAATAACTAAATATTCCGAACCTTATGTTGAAGGGGAGTCGAATTGGTAAGAAATATCTTGTATTGACGAAAGTTCGATCTTCGTTTCCCGTAGCACCAAATTCCCATACTAGTTTCAACTACCATTTCGTAGTCTTCTTCAGTGGGTATTATAAATGATGTATCATTCATCATTCATGTTGTTCCTTGGCTACCTATCTCAAATCCACTGGCAGTAGATTTGAGATAGGTAGCACCTAATTCCCATACTAGTTTCAACTACTAAATGGTAGTTGAAACCAGTATGGTATTTGAAACTAGTATGGTAGTTGAAACTAGTAGTACCATTACGTAGTTGAAACTAGTATGGGAATTCGGTGCTACGGGAAACGAAGATCGAACTTTCGTCAATACAAGATTTTTCTTACCAATTCGACTCCCCTTCAACATAAGGTTCGGAATATTTAGTTATTTTAATGTTCTTAATATCATCTTCTAAATAACGACTCAAAAGAGTAATACTCATTTACTGCTTTCACCTAAACATTTGAAGATTTCATCACAATAGACTACAAAGTACTCTGCAATATCCCAGAATGATTAATGACTTTTTAACAACTTGTAACAACTTTGCTTGGAACTCAATACCCCAAACTTATATCCAACATCTGTACCACAGACTCCATGCGAGAATTGCACAGTGTGACGCAGTTGATGGCGGTTCAACCTCGTACTAACCATGTTACATGGAAATGTTATTTTTCAGTTTACCAGCAAATACAGCTGTATTTTGCCATAATGTTTAGATCACGTTATGTTCTGTATTCCGTTATTATGCTGTATAAATTTCGTTGGTATCAGACGTCTCCTTCTAGGTGTTCTTTTTTCACTTTCCGCCAGTGTATTTAAACACTTAAAACAAGACTATAGTCAACATGAATATACGATTAACAACTCTATCAAAGTTATTAAAACAATCAAGGAAATCAAAACAACTGAATTTATTATGATCAGTTTAGATGTAGTCTCTCTGTATCCAAATACTCCAGTTTACAAATCAATTAAACTATTAGATCAGATGTTGAGAGATCGAAAAATTCTCGAAGGATAAAGAATCAGTATTATACAGGCAGTTAAACTTGTTACTGATAATAACTACTTCACATATGATAAGAAAATCTATGGACAAAAACAAGGTGCACCAATGGGATCCCCGATTTCTGGTCTTCTTGCTGAAATAGTATTACAGGACATTGAAAATAAACTTTTTAAACCACTCAATGAAAATAAGCTGTTAATTTATTTGAGATATGTAGATGATATCCTTATCTTCTGGCAGCAATCTGAAAAAGACCTTGATGCATTTATACAAAAATACAATAGCTTTTATCCATCAATAGAAGTTGCTATGGAAAAAGAAATTAACAGACAACTACATTTTTTAGACATTTCTTTATTTAGAAACAACAATATGATTGAATATGAAGTCTATAGAAAACCAACGTTTATTCTAGCAATTATTCCGATTGATTCAAGCCATCCATGGAAATATAAAAGATCAGCATCACAATTCTATGTTAGAAGAGCTTTAGCCCACTCAAGTAATAAAAATAAAGAAATTTTAGAAATTAACTGGATAACCGAAACAGCTATGAAGTTTGGATACAGAAAATAAGATTATTGAAGAAATACTTGAAAATACAAAAACAATCTGTTAATAACAACATTAAACCTAAAACTGAAATGAAACTTGCAAGTAGATTTCCCTACATTCCTCCACTAACGAATATTTTAAAGAAGGAAAGCGCGAAAGAAAAAATGATACTGGCGGAGACAGTTATCGATAACGAAACCATATTGACAACTGGAAGCGAAAAAAGAACAATACTCGATAAAGCAGGAGTATACTGTATACCAACAAAATACTCTACGGAAACGAAAGGAACTGAAGAAAAGAATAAAATGTACATAGGAAGTACTAAAAGGAGATTTAGGACCAGATTGGGAGAGCATATATCCAACTGGAACAAAAAAAGAACAAAACATCTTTAATTCAACATTGCATTGAAAATGAATCTGTCCCAGACTGGCCGGAAGCAAAATTAATAACATCACATAAAACAAAGACTCAAATTTTAACATCGGAAGCGGTGATGATAGAAAAAACTAGAGAGACAAATTGTAATTATAATGACCCAATGGATCTTCCATATGCTTGGAGATACTTTATAGAAAAAGAAAAAGACCATAATAAAAATAAAAAGTACAGAAACAAGATAAATTAGAAGTCTATCAACAAACAGTAGATGACAACACCTAAGGAATTAGAATCGGGAACAAATTCGGACGATCCAATTAGAAACACGCACGACGTAAGGTGCGCAATCAAACCAAAATCCGAATGCGCGGTGGTTCTGCCGACGTGGAACTTTTGACTCAGCCCGTGGATTTGAGATAGGTAGCCAAGAAACATCATTTCTACCTACTGAAGAAGACTACGAAATGGTAGTTGAAACTAGTATGGGAATTTGGTGCTACGGAAAACGAAGATCGAACTTTCGTCAATACAAGATATTTCTTACCAATTCGACTCCCCTTCAACATAAGGTTCGGAATATTTAGTTATTTTAATGTTCTTAATATCATCTTTTAAATAACGACTCAAAAAGAGTGGTACTCATTTACTGCTTTCACCTAACCATTTGAAGATTTCATCACAATAGACTACAAAGGACTCTGCAATATCCCGGAATGCTTCATGACTTTTTAACAACTTGTAAAGACTAAAAAGGACTCTGCAATATCCCGGAATGCTTCATGACCAAATGTGAGTAACGTTTTGAAACTTTTATTACTTATTTATTTCTATATTATAAACGTTTCCCGAAAGCATTTCAACAATAATGTGATAAACAGTAAATAATCAACAGCAGAATTGTTAACATTTATATGTAATGGGAATTTTCAAGTTTAACTCTTTTTTTTTTACTATCTAATTTTCATAGTTATTTCATCATTTATATGTCATTAGGTAGAAAATTTAACGGAGTTTTCAAAAAATGTTTTTGCTTTTCCTGTAGCTACTTCTGTTTTTAAGACACATTTCAAAAATTATGACTGAGTCAAAATTATTTTAAAAATTGAATCGTTTATCCAATACTTAGGTTTGCAGCAATAAATTGTTTTCGTAATTCATAAGGAAGGAAATGACATTTAAATACAGAAATATAATGCAGCAAAATGATAAAGTGTACCTAATATTTTGTTGCCCAACCTTTAGCTTTAATCACAGGCTTGAATCTTGATTGCATACTTTGAACAAGGTTTTGTAAAAGATTGGGTTGAACAATACGATTCCAAATTTGAATTACATATTCAATGAATTTTGGTTGTTGGCTTCTTTTTTGATAGTTCATACAGAACTTTGAACCAAACATTTTCGATTGGGTTTAAGTCAGGTTAGTGTGGTGGCCAATAAAGATGCTAAGCATTATTTTTTGAAACCACATTTTCACTAATTTTACACGATGACAGGGTGCATTGTCCTCTTGAAAAATAAAATTGCTGTCATAGTCTTTTAGGTGATGACAGCATCTTGTTTTCTGATATCCAGATGTATTTCTGGCCATTTGGTGTACCATCGACAATATGGAGGTTCGCATCACCTTGTTCTTACATGCAGCTCTAAACCATGACCTTCACCGGATGCTTAACACTGGCCTCACTAAGCAACTTGAATGGAATTCTTCATGCTTGAATCTCCTTACATAGCCGCTACTCGGATTCCCATTAAGGCAAAATTCTGATTCATGATTTAAAAGAACATTTTCATATGGCTTAGTTGTTCCTGAGACATGCTGTTTTGCCCACTGAAGTCTATGTTGTCTTTGATTTGCAGTTAACAGTGGTTTACGCCTGCCTTTACAGCCATGTAAGCCATAATGAAGCAGACTCCTCCTAGCAATAGATGTACTAACAGTAACACCAGTCACTTCAGACCATCTTTAAAGTATTATGTTTGCACTTTTAAGGTATTAAATCCCTGCAAAGTGTGCATAGTTTACGTGCAATTTATTAATGATATACTATTAAAAATCACCAATCACTTACCCTAAAGATCATGGTAATTTCCATTAACAAAACACTTCAAGCATGTCAATTATCGTCATGTTGTTGGCCTTCAAAGGTTTACAGACACCTTGCCTACGATTCCTTCTTCTGGGGATGAAACATCGTATTATTATTATTTTTTTATTTGCTAGACAAACAAAGCTGTTTTTTTTAGCCATATGAGATGTAACCATAGCTCGTCAATTCCATAAAAACCACACAAGCATACTACTCATTCATACCTTCAATTAAAAAACTATGTACATATTTACACTACATTACATTCCAAGGTGGTTAAACCTTTGTCAACTGTGAGTAACAAAATGCTCCATCCGTTTCGAAACCCGTGCTAATCCTACTGCAAGAGTCACCCTCATTCAGCCCCTCACACACAACCCTCGAGCGCTTTCAACAGGCTACTGTCGTCCTCAGAAGGCAGTAGGATTAGCATGGGTTTCGAAACGGATGGAGCATTTTGTTACTCACAGTTGAGAAAGGGTTAACCACCTGGGAATGTAATGTAGTGTAAATATGCACATAGTTTTTAATTGAAGGTATGAATAAGTAGTATGCTTGTGTGGTTTTTATGGAATTGACGAGCTATGGTTACATCTCATATGGCTAAAAAAGACCAGCGTTGTTTGTATAGCAAAAAAAAAAAATAATAATAATACGATGTTTCATCCCCAGAAGAAGGAATCGTAGGCAAGGTGTCTGTAAACCTTTGAAAGCCAACAACATTACGATAATTGATGTGCTTGAAGTGTTTTGTGGATGGAAATAACCATGATCTTTAGGGTAAGTGATTGGTGATTTTTAATAGTATATCTTTAAAGTAATTCAGGTGAATTGAGGTTCCTGTCTGGCAAGCGTAGCTTTCTGAGCACACTGTCCTGCGTGGTTGTAGTATTGAATCTGGGTCTTCCACTGCGACGCATATTTTTAATATCAGCAGTGTATTTCACTTTCTTCAGTATAGCCTAATAATTGTATTAATTACAGCCCACTCTTTCAGGGATTTGTCTCGAAGAATACCCCTCTGCATGCAGAACAACTATTTTTACTCTGTCTGCTGATGACAATATCGCAGTTTTAACCATTATTTCAGAATGTACAGAAATTCTACCCTAATAACAACAAGAAGCGACCATTATAAAACTCGTGTAGATCATCATCATGTGTATATAATTTTCGGAAGGGGGAGTCTGACTCCAGGTCTTAAACAACCCTTAGAAATAGAAAGCTAGGAGATTTGGGCTGGAGTGCCCGATAGGAAAGTGGCACAGAAGCGAGGTAGAAAGGGGGAGAGAGATGCCCTTATTTATTACTTCGGGACCAGTTCCCCTGGGGTCCGATGGCTTAACATGCCCATCCGATGCACGGTGGATATTTAGTAGTTTGAGCGTTCGTACCTGCCCAGGATCGAACCTGAGGTTCCCCCGTGGCAGTCACGAAGTTGACCACCAGGCCATCCGCTGCCCTGAAAATGATCTAGTATGCTATGATACGTTATTTCAAAACGTTTTAGGAAGGAAGTGTCTCACCCCAGGTCTAAAACTACCCTTAGAAATAGGAAGCTAGGAGATCTGAGTAAGTAAACTCAATAGGAAAGATAAACAGAAAATTGAGTGAAAGTAGAGGGTGAAATATCTTTCAAACAGTGAACCGTGACAGCAGTCCGGGGGAAGGGGGCAAGGGGAAATGAGGGAGAACCAAGCTCCGTACAACATCACAGAGAACCCTAACCCCAACCGGCTGCCGGTGCACCAGGGAGTGAGTGAAACTCACCGAGACCAAATCTAAGTGCCGGAGCAGCAATGATTTCTCGTCATTTCGATGCCAATCTGAAAAAAAGGGTGGGGAGGTGGTCTGTCTAACACCCACCATTGATCACATACTTACTCACTCTGTCAAGGGGAGGGGTCAACGATCACCACCTTAGTTCTGGGATACCTAAGGAATTCGCTGGGATTGTAAGCAACCGCGTCCCTAACAAGTTCATTAGGGTGGGTTTCCGCTTTCTTGAAGAACTTCTTGGCGAGTCTGGTGGAAAACTCATGTACCTTCTCAATTCCAAGTCTGTCCCTTAGGTTCCGAAGTGGGGTCCAAAGAGGAGCCCCAGTGATCATACGAAGTGCTCGGCTCTTCCCCCTTCTCGCTGATTCCTACTAATACCTATCCAGATGAGGGAGGCGTAGGTAAGCGCCGGCCTAACGACCGTCTTGTAGAGCGGTACTTTGTGCCGTGCTATAAGGAAGCTTCTCCGGTGGAGTAGTGGAGGTTGCTGCCCAAGGCATTGTCTAGTTCATTCGTGTGGTAGCTGGAAATGATCTAGTAGTTCTGCATCAACCCTTTTCATGCAGGGCCCGACTTAGTTCAGTCGAGGCCCAGTGCAACATCCTATGTCTGGGGCTCCCTGAATTAAAATTTTCAGTCAACAGTTGAAAAGAACATTTGCTGGTAAATATTTTTTTGCAAGCAGTTTTTTAGTAGTAAAACATTAAAACACATCCCACATGCTAGTCAACTTTGTAGAAAATGTGGCTTGTAACAGACGAACATTCACACCACTCATACTTCCTCGCACCTGCAGAGCTTACAGCTGTAACATTAATTACTCTTGAATTCTTTTGTTTTATAGTATCATTTGCAAAACAAATAACTATCCTTCCAGAGGTATAACTTTGAAACCTCTAGTTAACCATAAATTTAATGGAAATGATGAACCGATGGTAGTTTAAGCTGTAAGAAGTAATCCCTCACAAAATGTTACAGCTGACTACACACATTGTAGGATAAATTATTGCAACAGTCCATGTAAATTATTACAAAAGTCTTTAAATAAAGTAGTGTCAATTGAACTTTTTTCGTATTTTTATTTATGTAAAAATAAACCCTACATAATTATGAATATTGATTCACAAATCTTGCTCTCACAAAACTAATATTAATAATAAAAATATGTTTAGTAAATACCTCATGTTTTTCTGAAATGCTTTTTATGTATAATATGTCTATACCGTATTGCTCAGCATACAGGCTTCACCCGTGATTTGAGATCTCGAGAAAAAAACCATGCCTACATGTTATTACAGGAGCGTGATTATAAGTCACACCCTGTTTTTAAACAAACCATTAGAAATGTATGAATAAAAATGTCTAAAAAAGTACATGATAATTTTTAACTGTTGAATTGGCAGCAGGACATTAAAAAATGGCTTTTTTATAACTTTTGTGCCTGCAAAATTATCAATTATAGAGTCAAAACTTAAATCTGCTGTTACATCACTTTCCGTGGACAGTGTACCAAGAGCATCAATTGACACTTCTTTTAAACAATCTCTAAGTCGATTCTAGTTCTTTTCAGAACCGAAAACAAGCGTTCGCATGAACAGTTGGAAATTGGTATTGTTAAAAAAATCCTGAGGCATGTATCAACATTGGGAAAAATATGAACTACATTGAACTCAAATTTGGAAGATGTGAATCCGTTTATTGGATTAAATATGACATGGATGCCCCTGAGTATCCGGGAGACGCGGGTTCGATTCCCGCTCCAGCACGACGAAATTTTCAAGTTTTCAGATATTGTCTGACTTAACACCCATGTCATATTTACATCAATAATAAACGGATTCACATCTTCCAAATTTGTGTTGTACAGTGATGTAATCCCATATTTCATTCATTAAATTCAACTCCCTTAACTTCCCAAGGCAAATGAGGGGATCTGTGCTGTCAATGAATTGTCGCGTCAGCATTTAAAATTAAAGGAACCTTTCAACAAAGTCTTCTTCAAGTTCATTTGAATACTGCTTATGCTGCAATTCAGCTGCTTCCATCACATCACTTAGGTCATTCTTGTAGACAAATCCAAATCTAGAGTCCAATTCCTCATATGACTTCTTTCTGGTTTGCAACTGTCAAACAAGATTGTCGCATATTATGTAAAACATTTGAATGATGAAGGAATCTCAGTTATTAAAAACATCTGGAGTTGATGAATTATCTAGAAATCGGCTCTTGGGTATTTTCTTCCTTCTTGAGGATTGATTCATAATCCATTTCTCTCCCTAGCAACTGGTTGGGTTCTTTTTCGAACAGTTCGAAAAAATGTTTCACAAAATTTAGGATGAAGTCATTAATTGACTCATATAATGGTAGAACTAATGACATAGTACCCATGGAAAATTGCAGGAAGTTGTTTCAGCCGCCCCGGTGGCGCAGTGGTCTAAGCGATGGCCTCTGATCATTCGTCCGAAAGGGGTCGGGGTTCGAATCCCGGTCAGGCATGGATGTTGTGTTTGTCTTACGGCACTGGCTCTCTCCCTTCCCTGGAACCAGTGACCCTAAATTAGGGACGGGCGACTGCTTATACCCCATTGAGTTGCTCACGGTGGTCGTTAAACCTCCAATCAAAAAAGAAGTTGTTTCAATATTGTCCCAGATAATCATTAACAAAGCAGTCTCTTTTTTCATTAATTTGCTATGAAGGGACTTAAAAATATATTTGATTTTTGGAGGTAGTTTGGAGGCCCTCCTATTTCTGAGGCTCTGTGCACATGCAGCGCATGCACGTGCAGAAATGAGGCCCTGTTTTCGTGTGGTAGCTGTAAATGATCTAGTAGATCAGATCAGATCATATGTAGAGTATTTTAGGAAGGGGGTGTCTGACCCCAGGTCTTAAACAACCCTTAGAAACAGGAAACTAGGAGATTTCGGCTAGAGTGCCCAGTAGGAAAGTGACACAGAAGTGAGGTAGAAAGGGCTGGAAGACGCCCTTATTTATTACTGGGAGAGCCAGTACCCGGGAAGTGATCTAGTAACTCTGCGTCAACCCTTATAAAGGCTGGAGTGGGATTAGGAGATCATTAGGAAGCAGCCAATCAGGTAAAATAATGTCTATGATTGGCAGTAACAACTGATATGCAGCTAACACGAATTTCAATGTATTTTTCAAATTTTATCATATCTTAAGAACAGAAGTAGCTACAGGAAAAAGTAGGACATTTTTGAAATTCCCATTGAATTTTGCATCTAATGACATGATGAAATAACTATGAAAATTAGTTAGTTAAGAAAGAATTAAAAATTCACGGTTTTTGCAGGTGATGCAGTTCTTTTGCACACCACTGTATGGTCTAACATTTTTTTAGAAGCCACTGAGATGCGTTATTGAGGTCTCATTTCCTGGAATTCATGCTCAGATTTACATCCTTTTACATTGAATTAAAACAAGAAAGATGATACAATTTTTGGTTTTAATAAGCACGTCTTTTGAAACCGTTCTGCCACGAATTAAATTTATCAAAGCTATTCAATGGAACCGGTATTTAAGTCGATGGAACCAGTGTGAAAAACAGTAGTATCTGACCGAAGAAAGAAGTTTTTCAATGGGGTATTTAATCCCACAGATATTTCTGTAAACAGAATGTGAAATTATGCCCTCTGGTGGCCGACTTGTGCGTTAGGAAAAATTAGATGAGAAACAGCAGCAGAAGCTGTCTCCAACAAAGAAAGAATATTTAAAATCGGTCTTCTAGAAGCAGAGACATCGACAAATATAAGATACGAAACTAACCGCCCCCCTCCCCCGGGGAAAGCCATGCATTATTTTAAGAAGAAAGTGTTCTCAAAAAGTGTTTTGATGTGAGAGGTATCGATTCACGAAAGAATTTTTTCAGTCAGGTTTTCAGGAGCTCAGATTTTGCTGCAAATACATCAGAAGCAGAAATTAGCCCTTACGCCCCTTCGTGGCCAAAACATTCTTTACCAAATATTAGATATTATTTTAAAAACATTTCCCCATCAGGAGCTGTATGCGATACAGGAAGAATTTTTAAAGTCAGAGTCTTTGGAGCAGAGATGTCGAGAAAAACGTAGTTTACCTGAACGACCCCTAACGGAAAGTCTATGAATTTCCTGAAAATTTTGAAATGTATGAAAAACATTTTGCACTAGAAACGATATCAAAGAAAGAAAACTTTTAAATCCCACTCCTAAAAGCAGGGATGTTGACAAAAATAAGATGTACATCTACACCCGCTAGCTGAGAAACAATGCCTTATTCTATGAAGAAAGTATCCCTAAAATGTTTATCTACGTGAGTAGTATCGGTTCACGAACGATTTTTATCAATCGAGATTTTAGAAGCTCAGATTTTGCTGTAAATTCGTAAGAAGTAGAAATTAGTGCTACCACCCCTTGGTGGCCTAACTATTTTTTACCAAAAATCAGAAATGACATGCAAAAGATTTCTCATCAGGAGCTGTATCCCTGTAGAAAGATTTTTTTGAATGTGAGTTTTAGGAGCAGAGATATTGGGAAAAACGAAGTTTAGTTTTACGCCCGTAGTGTAAAATCTATATGTAACTTGTAAAAGTCTCTATACCTAAAATAGTTTTTGACATAAATGGAATCGAAAGGTAAAACCTTATTTCAGTCAAAAGTTTAGAAGCAAATATATATGAAGTAAAAGATATTTAGAATTCGATATCATCTGCATTTACGCCCTGTACCTGCGAAATTGTGCATCGTAAAGAAAAAAATGAAGGATCATCATTCGCACATTTCAAGCTTCCCAACGCAAAAAGAATTTTTGAAATCGAACTAATAGTTGCAGAGACAGGATGTCCACAGACGGACGGGCAAACCGGAAACATAAGCAGGATCTTTTTTTACAAAAGACGAGCTGAAAACATACCTGCTTATTTATTTACTCTTACATGCTATGGCGATATTAACGTATTGGCAAATAAAAGTAATTTGTAGCAGATCATATCATCACATGCTGAGCAATATATACAATCAGGGACAATGAAATTTGCACACCAAGAAGAAAACATGATACAACCGCGAAACTTTGCAAATAGCTAGAGTACGTGTTGTTATGCAAACGATTCACGTTTGGTGCGATTGAGCATGGCCACACACCCTGTGGTGGAGCTGCAAGGACAAACCAGCAGCCTTATAAACCGGTGTGTAGTGAATGCCCCATGTAAGCGAAAAACACCGGCCGAAGCAAGCAAGAGTGCAGAGTGAAAAGAATGCCAGGTATTCTCCAGATACATTGATTTACGCAACGTACGGACTTGGAGAGAGGCCGGTACATCGGGCTGAAAACCGCAGGGTGGTTGGCGTGCTGTGTAGCCTACCACGTTGATCATTTGACCTTACCATCCGACTGTTTTGGGAACAGTGAACATGCGACGGCACTGCCACACGGCGGAGCGGCTCTGGATGGACTACCAGGACCGCCAATAGAGAAGATCGACGGATCGTGCGCCAGGCACGAATGGATCCATCGGGGACCAGGTCCACTATACAGGCAGATGTGGCAGCTCCTGTGTGCCCACGAACTATTTCCCAACGCTGTGCAGAAGTGAATCTGCGATCCCAGCGTGCCTTGCGTGTGCTGTCATTAACATAGGAACATCGCTGGCTCCGTTTGCAGTGGTGCCAGACCAGAGCGACGTGAAACGCCACAGATTGGCAATGTGTGGTTATTTAGCGATGAGTGCCGCTTCATTTTGGGGACAGATGATCATCGTGTCCGAGTGTGTTGGTCCCCGGGTCAACGGCACAATCCCAACCTCGCTATTGAGCGTCACACCTCCCTTACTGCAGGTATTATTGTCTGGGGAGCCATAGCGTATGATAGCCGATCAGCTCTAGTAGTGGTACGCGGATCATTGACGGGCCAGCGGTATGAGGATGAGATCCTACAGCCCCATGTGCTCCCTTTCCTGGCTGGGATTCCAAGTGTGCTATACCAGCAGGATAATGCCCACCCGCACATAGCTCGGGTTGCCTAGGACTGCCTACGTCATGTCAAGACAATTCCATGGCCTTCCTGCTCCCCGGACATGTCCCCTATCGAGCATGTGTGGGACCAGTTGAAACGTCAGCTGCCATCTAGCGCCACCAGGAGTACACCGCCTAAAACGTGTGGGCCAGTCTGCCGCAGGACAACATCAGGCGTCTGTTCACCTGCAAGTGGGACCATATTGCAGCATGTATCGCCGCATGAGGCGGTGCGACACGCTATTGAAGATGACTGAACTGCGTGGCAAAGATCTCTGTACCTATCATGCAGTCTGTTTTTGCCATCATGTGTATCATTCATATGTATCATTACGTCTGTAAAATTTCAGTTTAATCCGATGTGTCCTTGTTGGTGCACAAAGTTCATTGTCCGTGAGTGTATACGCATATATACACACAGTTGAATCACATTATTGTGACTACCTCCTACTTTTGACGTCAACAGGCATAGCCAATGAAAGAAGGAATGTGTCCTGAGCTGGCTTGAAGGGTATTGAAGGTGTGCTGTAGGTATTCTGAAAACATATCACTCGTTGCTGCCATGGATAAAAGGTGCAATTTATCAGATTTGCAAAAAGGGATGATTGTCGGCTTTCGAGCCAAGGGTGGCAGTAATTCTGAAACAGCGCAGTTTGTGAACTGTTAGCGTACTGCAGTGGTTAAAGTGTATTGTGATTGGAGACATGGCACCATTAAGAATAAACGATGTGGAAACTAGAGAACACCACTTGCCATTGATGTGAAAGGTGAACGTCAGCTTCGAAGGTGAGTGAGGGCCGATCGACACCCTAGAATGGAGGAACTCACTGGGTGAATGAACCAGGTAGCTACCGCAAGTGTGTCTAAAACGACAGTGCAGCGAACCCTGCTGCGTTTGGGGCTCCGATGTAGACGGATGGTCACTGCACCTATGCTAACGAAGGTTCATCAGCAGAAAAGGGTTACATTTTCACGGCAGTATCGGAATTGGACTACTGCTGATTGTCAAAGGATTGCCTTCTCTGATGAGACACATTTTCTGCTTCATCGAACAGATGGACGTTAGCGTATAAGACGAAAAACATTGAAGAACAAACACTCTTCAACCACTGCTGGAAGAACACAAGCTAGTGGGGGCAGTGTTATGGTCTGGGGAATGTTTTCATGGCATTCCCTGGGTCCACTCATACTTGTGGTAGGCACTGTGCACCGAATTCTTTATGAATCCATCGTTGCAGGCCACGTACACCAATACATGCTGATTGTCTTCCCTGGGGCGGATGGGATCTTCCAGCACGACAATGCTACAAATGTCCCAGAGTGGTTGGGAAAGCACGATGAAGACTTCAAATTACTTCCCTGGTCCCCTAATTCACCAGACATAAACCAATTGAGCATCTGTGGGACCACCTCGATCGTGTTGTTCGCTCTATGGATCCTCCACCATGCGCCCTCCAGACGCTGTCAGATCCACTGCAGTCAGCAAGGCTCAACATACCTGTGAACACTTTCCAGCACCTTATTGAATCACTCCTAGCCCGGCTAGCTGTTGTCCGCACTGCACGTGGCGGTAGCTCTTGATATTAGCTGGTGGCCACAATAATGTGACTCGACCGTGTATCTATATAGTAATTATTAATTTCTTTAGTATGTCACTGAGAGGTCAGCCATGTTGTTTTCAGTTATGTGGAATAAATGAATTAATCTGTGGTTGCTGCCTATGACCATTTGTCTGAGAAGAGTCTGGATCCGAATTCCGGTGAGGCATGGATGTTGTGTTTATCTCTTACGGCACAAGCTCTCTCTCGCTTCCCTGGAACAAGTGGTGCTAAATTAGGGGTGGACGACCAACTGCTTATAGCCATCGAGTTGCTGAAGGTGGTCAATAACCTCCATCACCCCCAAAAAAGTAATAGCATAGTAACGGTGGTTTATAATGATCAAATATTCGAAGAACAACGGTTGGTGAATAGTGAAGCGGCAGATCGTTTGATCAAATGTACAGGTAAAGTTCAAGATTATCGATCATTGATAGTAGTAATCACAGTCAGTTGTAGAGGTGGGCTTAACAGTGATTTTCCTTTCATAGTGACAATGGTGACAGTTGCATGTAAGTAACAGTCACTTTAGACGGTGACAAAATCACCGATTAACAGCTGTAACGGAATTGGAAAGAAGCATGGAACTGAGGATCAATGTCTAATTTATTATAGTGACAAAATCCCTGTTACAATCCGATCGCTTCAAATTCTTTGTTTAGGAGCAAACGCACAATGAAATCCAAAACAAATATCTTAAGCAAGGGAAAAGGGAAGGCTGAAAAAAAGTGGGCATCACTAGCGACCTCTATTATTTCAACAGAAAAGAAGGCAAATTCTTTAGATAAAGTGACATGGTATCCGAAAATATGACTTAAGACTGATTTTCGACTCCAAGCATTGCTGGGTCATGTCTAACGGGGGCATCCTTATCAGTGAAATTGGAAGTGATACTTTTTGTCACTGTTCGTAATAGTGTCAGTATGTTTTCAGTAACGGTGACAAAGTAACAGTGACGTAATTTCCAACCGATCTCTAGGCAATGGACACCTATGCCCGCTCCAGTGGATTATTGGCCTAGGTGATGCGCTGCCTTCTAACCATTACTTCCACATGGGGCTGGGTTCAAAACTCGGCTGGGGCATGGATTGTGTGTGGTTGTCTCACTGCAATGGCTCTCTCCCTTTCTCGAACCAGTGGCCGTAAAGTAGGGGTGGGTGACTACTTACAGCCTATCGAGTTGCTAACGGTGGTCGTTAAACCTTCAATAAAAAAAAAAGGAAAATTAACCACAGATATTTTAGATGCTTTTTTTTTATTGGAGGTTTAACGACCACCGTGAGCAACTCAATGGGCTTTTATCAGTCGCCCGTCCCTAATTTAGGGTCACTGGATCCAGGGAAGGGAGAGAGCCAGTGTCGTAAGACAAACACAACATCCATGCCTCACTGGGATTCGAACCCGAACCCCTTTCGGACGAATGATCAGAGGCCATTGCTTAGACCATTGCGCTCCTGGGGCAGTGAAGCACTTGTTTGTTTGTTTGATTGGAGGTTTAACGACCACCATGAGCAACTCAATGGGCTATAAGCAGTAGCCCATCCCTAATTTAGGGTCACTGGTTCCAGGGAAGGGAGAGAGAGCCAGTGTCGTAAGACAAACACAACATCCATGCCTCTCACCAGGATTCGAGACTGTAACCCTTTCGGACGAATGATCAGAAGCCATCGCTTAGACCACTGCGCCACTGGGGCGGCTGTACATCATTTTAAAGATAATTTCGTAAGGAATTCAAACCTTTTTACAGATCTAACATATCTGCATTGTTGTACATGAAGTGGATGAGAAAACAGAAAGAAATTGTAAAGCTAACATAACCTTTTTTTTTATTTCTGGTGAAGTACAAACTGTTTAAGTTACGAGAAATAAAAAGAAAATAGAACTTATTAAACTTGTTCATTTAGTCAATAAATGTCAAATATGTTTCAAGACATACTTCTCTGTATGTACACATACATAATGTATCCATAATTATTATGCATAATTATAAGACAGTTGTTTGTATGTACACATACAGAAAATTGTCTATTAATTATTGGGGTTGCCTTTGTTTTTTATTGCTAAGACACATCTGCTGGGCATACTACTCAAAAGGTGTTCAAGTTCATCCTTTGATGTTAGATGATACCAACATGAAATTATAGCTTCAAGTAACTTTACTTAATTTGTTGGATTTCTCGCACTCACCTGTTTAAGTTTCATCCACAGTTTTTGATCGAATTAAGATCCGGCTATTGTGTAGGGCATTGCAACCTCCCGACGGATTTAGAAACCAACCATCTGTCCACTACTCATGTCTGATGGCAGGCCATGTTGTCGTCCTGAAAGATGATATCACTATTTGGAAACGTGTTAACGATGAATGAAGCATTTTCCCTCTCCAGTACTTGTATATAATGTGCCGCATTCATGTTACCTTCAATGTTGCGCAGTCTACCCACTCCATGAGCTGAGATGCAACCCCACATCATAACGGCAGTACGATGCTTTGTTGTTTGAATGTAGGTATAGTAGGGTTTGGATCATTTTGTCAGCGTCATATGTACAAATGTCCTTCTTTTGTTATGAATCAAGAAATTCTTTCATCACTCCAGATGATCTAATGCCATTGATCCACAGTGCATCATTTATGACCGCGTGCCCACTGTAGAATCATGATCTGTTTGTTATTAAAGAAAGGCTTGTTCGCAGAAATATCTCGAAGACTAAGCTACCACAAACCAGCACAAACGCAGCACAAACGAATGGCTGTGTTGAATTTTGAACTTGTGGTGGTGGGGGCCATTCTCCCAGCCAACCAATTTATGTTAAATTCAAAACAGGTTGGGGAAATGGTCCACACCGAAATTTCGGTAATTAATATCATGGAAGCTAAGCTGGCACAAACGAATGACACTGTTGAATTTTGAATTTGCCGAGGTGGGGGGCTGGGCAAATCCACCCCCAAATTTGGGTGTTTAATATCTCGAAAACTAAGCTAGCACAAACAACACGGTTTGCGGTACAAACCAGCACAAACGAGTGGTACTGTTGAATTTTGAATATGCCGAGGTGGGGGGCTGACCATTTTCCCAGCCCCCCAATTTATATTTTGAATATCTCAAAAACTAAGCTAGCACAAACGACACGGTTTGCGGCACAAGCCAGCACAAACGAATGACACTGTTGAATTTTGAATTTGTGTGTGTGTGTGTGGGGGGGGGCTGACCATTTCCCCAACCCCCATTTATAATTTGAATATCTCAAAAACTAAGCTAGCACAAACGAATGGCACTGTTGAATTTTTAAGATGCCGGGGTGAGGGGCTGCTCATCCCCCCAATTTATATTTTGAATATCTCAAAAACTATGCTAGCACAAACGACACGGTTTGCAGCACAAACCAGCACAAATGAATGGCACTGTTGAATTTTGGATTTGCCGGGGTAGGGGTGCTGCAAAATGTACCTGGGCCACTAGTGGCCCGTAGCTGGCAACTGAAGCAACTCCAACACGAGGTGAAAGCAATGGGATGCTCATGCACAGGAGCTACACATGCTGTGTCTCTCATGGTACCCGTTAGTTGAAGACAACGCTATCGCCATCGTGTTATTTTAGTGGATGTTAAGAAAAAAAGCCATATAGGTAGAGAGGCAAATTAATTTCCTAATGAAACGTTATGTCGACAAAGATTGACGTCGGAAGAAAATTATAAAAATAATTATTAATGAACTGTGAGAAATCATCAATTACTGTCATGTATTTATAGAAACAAATTTCTTAGCAAAATTATTGCACTAACACACAAAGAATCGAGAATACAAACAGCTATGAAACACACCCACTCCATTCCCATGAATAACAAGAAATAATTTCTAGGTAATCTTTTTCGTTTTAACATACACTAAACCGTTTAAAACAAAAGTCTCGGAAAGACATTGAAAAATCGTTATGTTGGAAAAAAATAAGAATTATGCGCGTACAAAATTTATCAATTATTTGAAAAAAAAAAAAAAAGTGTTTCTATGTGGATACCATGTACTCATCCATGGGTTGAATACACAACTCATCCATGGGTTGAATACACAAGATTGGAGGAATTTGATGCTAAAAATAACAACAAGTAAAATAAAATATCTTTTTCTTTAGAACAAATGTAGCTCCAGACCGCGAAAAGAAAAGATACAACATTAAAAATGTAACAGAATGTGACATGAATGGGTAAACTTATTAATTAACCAATCGTCTTTCAAGACCACAAGGACAGCACAAAACTTTGGAAAGCGCCTTTAAGTTGGGACGCTCATTGAAAATGAGTGAAGTTCCCTTAAGGTAAATAAAAACGATCGTTACGTTGAAAAAATAAATTTATGAATTATATGAAATGGACATTTATGATACAAATTTTGAAGATGACAATCCTATTTTTGGCGTAAATGTGACAAGGATGGTAAGTCAGATAATATCCAAAAACTCGAAAATTTTCATCGTCCTAGAGCGGGACTCGAACCCGCGTCTCCCAGAAAACGCCCGGGTATGCTAACCACTACACCACCCAGAACGACCGAGTTTCAAGTTTCCGATCAATTTGAATTTAACCATCACAATCCTGTGACGGAAACTTGAAACTTGGTCGTTCTGGGTGGTGTAGTGGTTAGCATACCCGGGCGTTTTCTGGGAGACGCGGGTTCGAGTCCCGCTCCAGGACGATGAAAATTTTCGAGTTTTTGGATATTATCTGACTTACCATCCTTGTCACATTTACGCCAAAAATAGGATTGTCATCTTCAAAATTTGTATTATATGGCGTAATCCCGTATTTCTTTCATGACATTTATGAAAAATACCTCGCAATATTGTAATATTAAGAAGAAAACCCTTTGTTTCACATTGTGCAGGAAAGAGGCTCAGCTTTAAGCAAAGACTCGTGGGTGGCAAACGAATGTAGTGTCTAAACCGTCCGCTTCGCCAGCAGACTGTCATTAGTACGATACCAGCTAGATCCAAACAGGCGTTTTTCAGGACCTGTTGAGAAAATTTTCCCAGCACCATGCCATCATACAGAAGTTTCGTTGGGGGGAAAAAGTAGTTGTGCCTTTGGGAAACTGTGGTTATGTTTTTTATTATGGCTACTACTGTGACAAGATTCGGCAAGCCATCAGTTACGTCACATGATTGCCGGCTGCCACTGCCGGAAAACTGGAAGACCACATTAGGCTAGCCATCATTTATGACATGAGCTTGCAGGGCCACTTAAGGGCCGATTGTGGCAGTTATTGCCTGTGATCGATAACTGATGGCCCTGTTCTGGCATATGACAACTGATGGGGTGCCAACTGTTGGCCAGCTGCTGTCCTGAACTGCTGGCTCTTGTAGTGGCCACCGGGGCATTTTATTGATGGTTAGGCAGCAGCAACATAGTGCTGGTCCACTGCTGGCTGCCAGTGCTGTCTCAGCAACACCACAGCAAAAACAGTCTTGTTGGCCCAGCACTATGTTGCCGCTGCCGAACCATGAATAAAATGTCCGGGCGGCCAACAGAAGGGCCAGCAGTTCAGGCCAACAGTTGGCACCCCATCAGTTGTCATATGCCACAACAGGGCCATCAGTGGTCCATCACAGGCAGTAGCTGCCACAAGTGGCCCTTCAGTGGCCCTGCAAGCACGTGCCAGAAATGATGGCTAGCCTAATGTGGTCCGCTAGTGGGCCGTTAGTAGCAGCCAGCAACCACGTGACGTAACTGGTGGCTTGCCGAATCTTGTCCGCCAATTTCCCAGTAGTAGCCATAATAAGAAAAAAGTGCAAGGATAACCGCAGTTTCCAAACGCTACAATTTTTTTTTCAACCCTTACGAAGCTTGGGAATTAACGCACTGCGCTGGGGAAATTTTCTTAACAGACCGGAAAAGCGCCCGTTTGCATCCGACTAGATTTGAACCTGGGCCGTTTGCGTGGATACCGCGCTCGCTACCGACCGGACTAATTCACTACGCTCGGATATGTGCTGGAAGCTATCTGTTTGGTATGCAATTTGTAATCGGAATGCTTCCCTCTTTCATTTTACAATATTGAGAGGTATTTTTCATAAAAGTCAGTTTCATATAATTGATAAATTAATTTTTTCTACGTAACGATAGTTTTTTTTTTTACCTTAAGGGAACTTCACTCATTTTCAAGGCGTGTACATACTTAGAGTGGCTTTCCAAAGTTTTGTACTGTCCTTGCCGTCTTGAAAAAGATTGTTGAATAAATATATATTTACCCGGGTTCATGTCACATTCTGTTACATTTTTGACGTTGTGTCTTTCCTTTCCGTTGTCCGAAGCTACATTTGTTTTAAAGAATAAAAGATATTTTATTTTACTTCTCGTTATTTTTAGAAGCGAATTCCTCCCAGTCTTGTGTATTCAACCCATGGATGAGTACACCACATAGCGTTGCTTTTTTTTCTTTCAAATAATTAATAAATTTTGTACGCGTATAATTCTTTTTTCCAACAAACGCTGTTTTAATGGTTTTCCAGGATATGTGTTTCAAGCGGTTTCAAATTTTTTCTTGTTATTCATCCACTCCATTCCATGAATTGTTATTCATGGGAATGGAGTGGGTGTATTTCATGGCTGTAATCTAGTATTTCACGGCTTAATCTGATATCTTCGTCGACGTAAAATTTCATTAGGAAATTAATTCGCCTCTCCACATATGGATTTTTTCTTAACATCCACTAAAATAACACGATGGCGATAGCGTCGTCTTCAACTAACTGGTACCATGAGAGACACAGCAAGTGTTGCTTCTGCGCATGCGCAGTCCCGATGCTTTCACCTGCTGTTGGGGGTTGCATTGGTTGCCAGCAACGGGCCACTAGTGGCACTTGCTTGGAGGCCCACAATTCACGGCGATGCTGCAGGGCCATCAATGGCTCGCCAACTGATAGCGCTGCCACCAACGGACCGCTACCGGGCCGTGAGCGGCAGATTTCAGCCAGCAGTGACCCATCACTGCCAGCTGGTGGCCAGCAGTTTCCCAGCACTTGTGTTTTTGCTGGGACAGTTTTTGCTGGGTTGTCACTCTTCCTACATGCCTGTTTAATTTTTCTGTGCCACCCCAGTGATGCAGTGGTTTAAGCGCTGGCTTCTGGCCATTTGTATGAGATGAATCCAGGCTCAAATCCCAGTGAAGCATGAATGTTGTGTTTGTTTTACAGCATTGGATCTATCCTTTTTCTGGAACAGTGACTCTGAATTAAGAATTAGGAGCCATTGAGTTGCTCACGATGGTCAAATAAAAAGAAAACCAACCAGCCAAATTTTTCCATGTTGATTTCCGTCTTAGCAGTGAAGCCTGGACCTAAGGAAAAGCCACCTTCTACAGCATTTCTTTACTTTTTGAGGATAGCCATCTCGGCAACGGTGTTTCTATTTACTTTACACTATATTCCTTGTGTTCATGAGATGCCCTATTACGTGATCCGGGGGTTTATTCTCATCCTTCTAACATTCGGTTAAGATAACAAGTATGCTTAAATAAAAAAACATGGTATTCCATATTTTTCAATGAACAATAACTAAAAATCCCTTTGCCCTGGTTTTCTTTCCAGCTAACCAAGATAAGTGCCTTAGCGATGCTAAACCTGGAGAAAAGGTGTCTTGGAACCGCTAAGGAGCGCTAAGGCACTTCTACATTACTGCTAAGGCCTTAATGAAATTCTTCATTAAAACAAGCTTTACATGTAAAAATGGAAGGCAAACCTTTCCTCATTCAACCAGTGGAATATATTTTACACTACTTCTTCGGGGTAAACTTATTTGCTTCTAATTTCTCAGGGGTGCACAGTATAATACTTTTTGTTGCCCGACTGCCCCACAAACATAGAAAACAACAGTATTTTGTTAATTAAACCTCCCTGCAGACCTGTGAGTATTCCAGTTACCTTAAGATCACCACAGACATGCCAAGATTAGTCATGGTTCTTGACTACACTCAGAATCTTCAATTTACAAGCATGCATTTCTTTCGAGCCAGCGTCATGAAGTAGAAGAACTGATGAATATTTATTTCTATTATGCAGCAGAACTGCTTTCAAACTGATGCATCAGTAAATATACACCATTCATTAGGATTATGATCAGTGCCTAGTTCTATCATAAGACCATTAATATATTTACAGAAACATTTAGTGCCCTCCATAAAAAATAATTCTAACATACTTTACTGCATTACTGATATGCAAACACACACACACACACACACACACACACTGTTAATTTAGTTCCTGCTTTAAGTAATTTCCACTGAGCACTGTTACCTTGCTGGAACCAAGAAGTTCAGCTTTCTCTTTGATTAGCTTTAGGTTACAAACTGATTAATACACACAATTGACGTGGATTAGGAACATCAAACAGAAGTGGAAAGAGCGATGACTTCTGTTTGATGTTACAAACTAAGTCATTCAATACTGCTTGGTAAATTAAATATCGTGTATTATCTGTTTATGATTGGTAGTCTAAATCCTTAGAAATGGAAAATTCAGCAGAGTTTGCAACACAGTCATCTGCAATATCTTCATCATTGGTTCCTTCATCCCATGATTTTGGGAAAACTGGTACCCGCGGATTTTCACTATGTGGAACAAGCCTTATTGCAGATAATATGTTTGGATACATGATGCTCTATGCCTGCTGTTTTTTTACATCCCTGATGTTTTTGTCGTACAGAAATGTCAATCGTTAGTGTGATTATGTGGTCCTCAGCAAAATATAGGTACATAAAAAAGACATACTTTTGAATTTCCCAGTTATCCGCACCCTCAGATTTGTTGTGCAGGTAATGCAGCACATATGTGGAGCCCAGTTTCAATCCTCATTTCCAATCTTGCAGCCAAAGTTCAAGGAATATGCATCAGTGGCGGCTCGTGGTAGGAAAAATAGGTGAAGAGCTACAAGAGCAATGTGAAAAGATATCTACTGTCTTCAATGAAAATCAGTTAATGAGAACTTAACTATCTATCTATATTTATATTATATATATATATATATGACCTTGGCGACGTATAACGGACGCTCCCTATCTTCTGATTCAAGGCTTCTTGAATTGAAAGAGGAACTACAAAGGATCAAGTGGGACATCGTCGGGCTAAGTGAGGTAAGGAGAAAAGGAGAAGATCTCATTGAACTGAAAAGTGGACATCGCTTCTACTATCGTGGGACAGATACTGGCAGAACTAGTGGTGTTGGATTTATAATAAACAAGAAACTGAAGGATAAAGTTGTAGAAGTTGAAAGTTCCTCTGACAGAGCTGCACGACTCGTTATCCAACTCTCGAGAAGATACCAGGCTCAGATTATTCAAACTTATGCACCCACCACAAGTCATGCTGAAGAAGAAATTGAAGAATTTTATGAGGAAATTCGTGATCTAAATAATAAAGGTAAGCAGCACTTGAAGATAATTATGGGAGATTTCAATGCAAAAATAGGGCAACGGCAACAGAATGAAACTTCAGTAGGTAAATTCGGTCACGGCAACAGAAACCAGCGTGGAAATACTCTCGTAGAGTTTGCAGAGGCAGAAGGGTTTTTCATCTCGAACTCCTTTTTCAAGAAAAAGCGACACAGGAAATGGACACGGAGACATCCAAATAGGACGACAAGTGAAATTGATTTTATTATGTGTAACAAAAAATTCGTCATAAAAGACTGCAGTGTGCTAAACAAGTTCAACACAGGCAGTGACCATAGATTGGTGAGATGTAAGATGCACCTCAACACTAAACTCGAACGTAGCAAGCTCATAAGACAAACAAAATGTATTGACATAACCAACCTTAAAAAACACCATAATACCTTCAAATTGGAACTGAAGAACAGATTCTCTGCTTTAGAAGGCCTAACATCGGAAGAAGTGGATATTTCTGAAGTTAACAGAAAAGTAACCAAAGCTCTTATGGAAACAGCAACAAAATTAGCTGGGTCTAAGAACAAATTGCATGTGAACAAATTATCAGGAACAACCAAAATGTTGATGCAAAAAAGAAGAGTGATGAGGACAACTAAAGAAGATGTGACTTCCAAAGTGGAATATATAGAGCTATGCAAGACAGTACGAAAAAGTATCACTGAAGACGTAAGGAAATTCAACTGTGAACTAGTGAGGAAAGCAATTGAAAACAACCAAAGCCTAAAGATAGCAAAGGGACATCTCAGTAAGGGGAAAAAACAGATTATGGCACTGAGAAAAGAAGATGGTTCTGTAACAAGAAATAGAGGGGAAATTTTGACAAGAGTGAAAGATTTCTACTCCAAATTATATGAAAGGGATGATACATGTACTCCAGACATCATGAAAGGAACCAGTACCAGAGTTCTTCCAGTCCTTCCAGCAGAAGTTGCACATGCAATCAAGAACATGAAGCGGGGAAAAGCTCCAGGAGAAGATGGAATTACTGTAGACATCATACAAGAAGCAATTGGAGAAATCGAAACAGTACTCGCCCAAATTTTCACTCGATGCCTTAATGAAGGGAAAATTCCTGAGGATTGGAACAACGCTACAATGATCTTGCTACATAAAAAAGGTGACATTGAGGATCTCAGGAATTACAGACCTATCAGCCTCCTATCAGTGGTTTATAAAATCTTCACTAAAGTTCTTTCACACCGCTTGAAGGTGACACTGGACATGGCTCAACCGAGAGAACAAGCTGGATTCAGGAGTGGCTACAGCACAATAGATCATATCCGCGTACTGAGAGAACTAATTGAAAGAGCGAGGGAATATGAACTTCCATTGTGCATGGCTTTTATCGATTATGAAAAAGCCTTTGATTCGGTGAAACCATCAGAAGTTGCAATGGCTCTGAAATCCTGCGGTATTGAAGATGCATACATTAATATTATTAATAACATCTATGAAAATGCAAGTGCAAAGATTCTGCTGTTTGAAAATACAACACACATAAAAATTGGAAAAGGAGTGAGACAAGGTGACACCATATCTCCGAAGCTCTTTAATGCCACATTGGAAAATGTCTTTCTATCACTGAACTGGGAAAACAAAAAGATAAAGATTAATGGAGATTATCTAACCCACCTTCGTTTTGCTGATGACATAGTCATTTTTGCAACTACCCCATCAGAGCTACAGAGTATGATCCAGGAACTTGCTGACAAGAGTAAAGAAGTGGGATTAAAAATGAACTTTCAGAAGACAAAAGTGATGTACAATGCTTTTACAAGAAATGAAGATTTATCGATTGATGGAGAAAAGCTGGAGATAACAGACACGTACGTTTATCTTGGACAGCAGATATCAAGTGAGGGTCACATTGGTGAAGAAATTAATCGGCGTACAAAACTTGCCTGGAGAGCTTTTGGAAGAAACAGCATAATTTTCAAGAGCAATATGCCATTATGTCTTAAAAGAAAAGTGTTTGATCAATGCATCCTTCCAGTGCTTACGTATGGTGCAGAGACGTGGACCTTAGCTAAAAGAGACATACAAAGGCTGCAGACAACTCAAAACTGCATGGAGAGGTGCATGCTTGGTGTAACCAGGAGAGATAAGAAGAGGAACACGTGGATCCGAAAAATGACAAGAGTGGAAGACATCATGATCAGAGTTAAATCCCTGAAATGGCAATGGGCTGGACATACTGCCAGAAGAACAGACCATCGATGGACAGCCGAAATTTTAGATTGGATTCCAAGGGACAGGAAAAGACCCAGAAGAAGACCACATGGAAGATGGGTGGATGAAATTCGAAAGTATGCGGGAGTGACATGGAGGAGACTGGCACAAGACAGACCGTTGTGGAGGAAACTTGGGGAGACCTTCGTCCAGCAGTGGATTGATAATGGTTGACAATGATGATGATGATATATATATATATATATATATAGAAAAGCTGGAGATAACAGACACGTACGTAGCTGGAGATAACAGACACGTACGTATATATATAATGATGATATATATATACTTAAGAGCAAAACTGAAGACTAAGGAAAATCTTTTCTCCTTTTACTCACACAGGTAGATACATAACCTTTTCTATGTTGTACTAGGTGTGAGTCAAAATTATATATGTATTTTTTTGCTTAGGTATCTTCTTTATAGGATGATATATATATATATATCATCATCATCATCATTGTCAATCCACTGCTGGACGAAGGTCTCCCCAAGTTTCCTCCACAACGGTCTGTCTTGTGCCAGTCTCCTCCATGTCACTCCCGCATACTTTCGAATTTCATTTACCCATCTTCCATGTGGTCTTCTTCTGGGTCTTTTCCTGTCCCTTGGAATCCAATCTAAAATTTCGGCTGTCCATCGATGGTCTGTCCTTCTGGCAGTATGTCCAGCCCATTGCCATTTCAGGGATTTAACTCTGATCATGATGTCTTCCACTCTTCTCATTTTTCGGATCCACGAGTTCCTCTTCTTATCTCTCCTGGTTACACCAAGCATGCACCTCTCCATGCAGTTATGAGTTGTCTGCAGCCTTTGTATGTCTCTTTTAGTTAAGGTCCACGTCTCTGCACCATACGTAAGCACTGGAAGGATGCATTGATCAAACACTTTTCTTTTAAGACATAATGGCATATTGCTCTTGAAAATTATGCTGTTTCTTCCAAAAGCTCTCCAGGCAAGTTTTGTACGCCGATTAATTTCTTCACCAATGTGACCCTCACTTGATATCTGCTGTCCAAGATAAACGTACGTGTCTGTTATCTCCAGCTTTTCTCCATCAATTGGTAAATCTTCATTTCTTGTAAAAGCATTGTACATCACTTTTGTCTTCTGAAAGTTCATTTTTTATGCCACTTCTTTATTGTCATCAAGTTCCTGGATCATACTCTGTAGCTCTGATGGGGTAGTTGCAAAAATGACTATGTCTTCAGCAAAACGAAGGTGGGTTAGATAATCTCCATTAATCTTTATCCCTTTGTTTTCCCAGTTCAGTGATTGAAAGACATTTTCCAATGTGGCATTAAAGAGCTTCGGAGATATGGTGTCACCTTGTCTCACTCCCTTTCCAATTTTTATGTGTGTTGTATTTTCAAACAGCCGAATCTTTGCACTTGCATTTTCATAGATGTTATTAATAATATTAATGTATGCATCTTCAATACCGCAGGATTTCAGAGCCATTGCAACTGCTGATGGTTTCACCGAATCAAAGGCTTTTTCATAATCGATAAAAGCCATGCACAATGGAAGTTCATATTCCCTCGCTCTTTCAATTAGTTCTCTCAGTACGTGGATATGATCTATTGTGCTGTAGCCACTCCGGAATCCAGCTCGTTCTCTCGGTTGAGCCATGTCCAGTGTCACCTTCAAGCGGTGTGAAAGAACTTTAGTGAAGATTTTATAAACCACTGATAGGAAGCTGATAGGTCTGTAGTTCCTGAGATCCTCAATGTCACCTTTTTTATGTAGCAAGATCATTGTAGCGTTGTTCCAATCCTCAGGAATTTTCCCTTCATTAAGGCATCGAGTGAAAATTTGGGCGAGTACTGTTTCGATTTCTCCACTTGCTTCTTGTTTGATGTCTACAGTAATTCCATCTTCTCCTGGAGCTTTTCCCCGCTTCATGTTCTTGACTGCATGTGCAACTTCTGCTGGAAGGACTGGAAGAACTCTGGTACTGGTACCTTTCATGATGTTTGGAGTACATGTATCATCCCTTTCATATAATTTGGAGTAGAAATATTTCACTCTTGTCAAAATTTCGCCTCTATTTCTTGTTACAGAACCATCTTCTTTTCTCAGTGCCATAATCTGTTTTCTTCCCTTACTGAGATGTTCCTTTGCTATCTTTAGGCTTTGGTTGCATTCAATTGCTTTCCTTACTAGTTCACAGTTGAATTTCCTTACGTCTTCAGTGATACTTTTTCGTACTGTCTTGCATAGCTCTATATATTCCACTTTGGAAGTCACATCTTCTTTAGTTGTCCTCATCACTCTTCTTTTTTGCATCAACATTTTGTTTTTTCCTGATAATTTGTTCACATGCAATTTGTTCTTAGAACCAGCTAATTTTGTTGCTGTTTCCATAAGAGCTTTGGTTACTTTTCTGTTAACTTCAGAAATATCCACTTCTTCCGATGTTAGGCCTTCTAAAGCAGAGAATCTGTTCTTCAGTTCCAATTTGAAGGTATTATGGTGTTTTTTAAGGTTGGTTTTATGTCAATACATTTTGTTTGTCTTATGAGCTTGCTACGTTCAAGTTTAGTGTTGAGGTGCATCTTACATCTCACCAATCTATGGTCGTTGCCTGTGTTGAACTTGTTTAGCACACTGCAGTCTTCTATGACGAATTTTTTGTTACACATAATAAAATCAATTTCACTTGTCGTCCCATTTGGATGTCTCCATGTCCATTTCCTGTGTGGCTTTTTCTTGAAGAAGGAGTTCAAGATGAAAAACCCTTCTGTCTCTGCAAACTCTACGAGAGTATTTCCACGCTGGTTTCTGTTGCCGTGACCGAATTTTCCTACTGAAGTTTCATTCTGTTGCCGTTGCCCTATTTTTGCATTGAAATCTCCCATAATTATCTTCAAGTGCTGCTTACCTTTATTATTTAGATCACGAATTTCCTCATAAAATTCTTCAATTTCTTCTTCAGCATGACTTGTGGTGGGTGCATAAGTTTGAATAATCTGAGCCTGGTATCTTCTCGAGAGTTGGATAACGAGTCGTGCAGCTCTGTCAGAGGAACTTTCAACTTCTACAACTTTATCCTTCAGTTTCTTGTTTATTATAAATCCAACACCACTAGTTCTGCCAGTATCTGTCCCACGATAGTAGAAGAGATGTCCACTTTTCAGTTCAATGAGATCTCCTTTTCTCCTTACCTCACTTAGCCCGACGATGTCCCACTTGATCCTTTGTAGTTCCTCTTCCAATTCAAGAAGCCTTGAATCAGAAGATAGGGAGTGTCCGTTATACGACGCCAAAGTGAGCATCAGATGGCAGCCTAGTCCGGTCCTCCGGGGATTCTTAGCACCCTCTGCCTTCATGTCGCACTGGCCGCTGCCTTGGCCAGGTACATTCCAGCTGCCGGAGACTGAGGGCCAAGATTTAAGTTGTGGAGTCATTTTGGAGGGGTTTGGCCATAACTCACCACGCTGGCCAAGCGGGTTGGTGAGTGTGGGATAGCATTTCCTCTAATCCCGATGGTATAGTTATACCGCTATTGGCGGTCGTCAGAGCCCCTTTCGTGGGAACAGGATGTACCACGAGAAGGCGGGGTTGACATTTGTCAAGGAGAGGCTGTGATGTTACGCATCACCTGACCTTACATCCCATATATATATATATACTTAAGAGCAAAACTGAAGACTAAGGAAAAACTTTAGAATTTAAAACGAAGGTTGCAAAATAACCTGAAAATCAGAACGCGCAACGCAGCAGTTTTGAAAATTCAGAATTCACATTCTATAAAGAAGATACCTAAGCAAAAAAATACATATATAATTTTGACTCACACCTAGTACAACATAGAAAAGGTTATGTATCTACCTGTGTGAGTAAAAGGAGAAAAGATAAAAAAATAAAATAAAACAACTGAATGTAGAAGGTGTCGAGAATACTGAGCCTTGGCTTTATCAAGGACCAGCAAAAACTCTGCATTTTCTCACTTCCACAAAGACCTAGTTGGAAATGGGTTTCTGCAAGGCCATAGATGCAAGTAACATTCCCACCTAAAATAGTTTAAAAAATATATATAAGTCATGTCCTCCGTAGAGTTGCATGACCTAGCACTAGTTAACAATTTCGCTTGCATCCATTAACCTTCCTGGCCCGACCCATGCTCTTCATCTGTTACTATTAAACAGAGAGAAGAAGATTAAAGAGAACTCAAGCTGTGAGAGTGACATAATAATTAGAAATGATTTTCAGCCATAACGAAATTCAAAGTTCGTTTGAGAGAGAATTTAAACCTGAAAATCAATGCAAAAGAAATCCAAATTTTACATTGCAATTAAAAAAGGAAATGTTAATTTTTAACGAACAGATTTTTGAAAGAAAACTTGAGTCTAAAACCCCCTACTCTACAACTTATGACAGCACGAAAACGAGAATAAGTTAAAGATAATAATTAACTAAAGAAAACTTTGTGAAAGTTATATACCTTAAACAGTTAGTTGCAATATGTACAAAGTATTTCAGCAGTGCTTTAAGTGCATAATTAATTAGTTATTAAGAACTTAACTACTTTGAAAAAACAGCGCAAAGACAGCGCATAGAAAAGGAACAAGCTTAGTCATCTTCTGTTCCTAGGTACCCCAAAAGACGCTCAAAGTTACAAAGAAAAGAAAGAGTTGAAACCCGCAAAAATGTTAACAGACAAACCAATGCCTAAAAGCTGAAAAGCTAAAAAACGACAGAGAAAAAGTACATGAAGTACAAACATTGAACTTATAAAACCTAGAACCCAAAAACAAGGAAGAGAGCTTACCTCTTGTGTGACAAAAACTTTTCTCCTCACAAGAGAAGAACATGGCTGACCTCTTCCGCCACTCCCTAGACGCTGGGGGGCAGTGTGGGTGGGGCTGATGGCCTCCTCATACAGCAAGAAACCAACGCGCGGAGATTTTAACCAGAGAAAAAAATATATAAACTTAAGACTGTGGATCTGTATGATCAGAAAGAGCAGAATTAACTCTCCAGAATACATGAGAAATATTATAAAATACACGAGCTGTTTATTTAATAATCTTTGCATGTATTAAATCACCTTAGTGAGCTTCTATAGATTAATCAGAATCTTATTAATTTTAATGTTGGTTTTACTATTTTTAGTATAGCTATCCTAGTGATGAATAACTAGTTTTCTTTTTTATTTGTTTTTATTTTCTTTTATAAACAGATTTTTAAGCTTTTTTTGTGATTTTGTTTATATTATTTAATTTTTTGTTTTAATAGGACCGTCATATCCATAGCACTAAGGTTCCTTTAGGTAGTTAATAGGCATCCTCTAGCCAACTTCCTTACGGCTTTGATTGGTCAGAATCATATTATTAACTGTGTAGAAAATTAAAGCAGATCTGCCCACCTTACTCTATTTTTCAGAATAATTTTTCTTAAAGTTCTTTTGATGAAAGAAGAAGGAATTTCGTTCTCTAGAAAACTTTCTAATAGTATATTAATGTGGTAATTGAAGTCCAAATTGTTGCTGCAAATTCTTGAAATTCTTAGGACCTGAGAAATTAGTACATTCTCAATTACTTCTACATTCAGTTGTTTTATTTTATTTTTTTATCTTTTCTCCTTTTACTCACACAGGTAGATACATAACCTTTTCTATGTTGTACTAGGTGTGAGTCAAAATTATATATGTAATTTTTTGCTTAGGTATCTTCTTTATAGAATATATATATATATATATATATATATATATATCATCATCATCATCATTGTCAACCATTATCAATCCACTGCTGGACGAAGGTCTCCCCAAGTTTCCTCCACAACGGTCTGTCTTGTGCCAGTCTCCTCCATGTCACCCCTGCATACTTTCGAATTTCATCCACCCATCTCCTATGTGGTCTTCTTCTGGGTCTTTTCCTGTCCCTTGGAATCCAATCTAAAATTTCGGCTGTCCATCGATGATCTGTCCTTCTGGCAGTATGTCCAGCCCATTGCCATTTCAGGGATTTAACTTTGATCATGATGTCTTCCACTCTTGTCATTTTTCGGATCCACGAGTTCCTCTTCTTATCTCTCCTGGTTACACCAAGCATGCACCTCTCCATGCTTCTTTGAGTTGTCTGCAGCCTTTGTATGTCTCTTTTAGTTAAGGTCCACGTCTCTGCACCATACGTAAGCACTGGAAGGATGCATTGATCAAACACTTTTCTTTTAAGACATAATGGCATATTGCTCTTGAAAATTATGCTGTTTCTTCCAAAAAGCTCTCCAGGCAAGTTTTGTACGCCGATTAATTTCTTCATCAATGTGACCCTCACTTGATATCTGCTGTCCAAGATAAACGTACGTGTCTGTTATCTCCAGCTTTTCTCCATCAATCGATAAATCTTCATTTCTTGTAAAAGCATTGAACATCACTTTTGTCTTCTGAAAGTTCATTTTTAATCCCACTTCTTTACTCTTGTCAGCAAGTTCCTGGATCATACTCTGCAGCTCTGATGAGGTAGTTGCAAAAATGACTACGTCATCAGCAAAACGAAGGTGGGTTAGATAATCTCCATTAATCTTTATCCCCTTGTTTTCCCAGCTCAGCGACTGAAAAACACCCTCCAATGTGGCATTAAAGAGCTTCGGAGATATGGTGTCACCTTGTCTCACTCCTTTTCCAATTTTTACGTGTGTTGTATTTTCAAACAGCCTAATCTTTGCACTTGCATTTTCATAGATGTTATTAATAATATTAATGTATGCATCTTCAATACCGCAGGTTTTCAGAGCCATTGTAACTGCTGATGGTTTCACCGAATCAAAGGCTTTTTCATAATCGATAAAAGCCATGCACAATGGAAGTTCATATTCCCTCGCTCTTTCAATTAGTTCTCTCAGCACGTGGATATGATCTATTGTGCTGTAGCCACTCCTGAATCCAGCTTGTTCTCTCGGTTGAGCCATGTCCAGTGCTACCTTCAAGCGGTGTGAAAGAACTTTAGTGAAGATTTTATAAACTACTGATAGGAGGCTGATAGGTCTGTAGTTTCCGAGATCCTCAATGTCACCTTTCTTATGTAGCAGGATCATTGTAGCGGTGTTCCAATCCTCAGGAATCTTTCCTTCATTAAGGCATCGAGTGAAAATTTGGGCGAGTACTGTTTCGATTTCTCCACTTGCTTCTTGTATGATGTCTACAGTAATTCCATCTTCTCCTGGAGCTTTTCCTCGCTTCATGTTCTTGATTGCATGTGCAACTTCTGCTGGAAGGACTGGAGGAACTCTGGTACTGGTATCTTTCATGATGTCTGGAGTGCATATATCATCCCTTTCATATAATTTGGAGTAGAAATCTTTCACTCTTGTCAAAATTTCGCCTCTATTTCTTGTTACAGAACCATCTTCTTTTCTCAGTGCCATAATCTGTTTTCTTCCCTTACTGAGATGTCCCTTTGCTATCTTTAGGCTTTGGTTGCTTTCAATTGCTTTCCTCACTAGTTCACAGTTGAATTTCCTTACGTCTTCAATGATACTTTTTCTTACTGTCTTGCATAGCTCTATATATTCCACTTTGGAAGTCACATCTTCTTTAGTTGTCCTCATCTCTCTTCTTTTTGCATCAACATTTTGGTTTTTCCTGATAATTTGTTCACATGCAACTTGTTCTTAGACCCAGCTAATTTTGTTGCTGTTTCCATAAGAGCTTTGGTTACTTTTCTGTTAACTTCAGAGATGTCCACTTCTTCCGATGTTAGGCCTTCTAAAGCAGAGAACCTGTTCTTCAGTTCTAACTTGAAGGTATTATGGTGTTTTTTAAGGTTGGTTATGTCAATAGATTTTGTTTGTCTTATGAGCTTGCCACGTTCAAGTTTAGTGTTGAGGTGCATCTTACATCTCACCAATCTATGGTCACTACCTGTGTTGAACTTGTTTAGCACACTGCAGTCTTCTATGACGAATTTTTTGTTACACATAATAAAATCAATTTCACTTGTTGTCCCATTTGGATGTCTCCATGTCCATTTCCTGTGTGGCTTTTTCTTGAAGAAGGAGTTCAAGATGAAAAACCCTTCTGCCTCTGCAAACTCAACGAGAGTATTTCCACGCTGGTTTCTGTTGCCATGACCGAATTTACCTACTGAAGTTTCATTCTGTTGCCGTTGCCCTATTTTTGCATTGAAATCTCCCATAATTATTTTCAAGTGCTGCTTACCTTTATTATTTAGATGACAAATTTCCTCATAAAATTCTTCAATTTCTTCTTCAGGATGACTTGTGGTGGGTGCATAAGTTTGAATAATCTGAGCCTGGTATCTTCTCGAGAGTTGGATAACGAGTCGTGCAGCTCTGTCAGAGGAACTTTCAACTTCTACAACTTTATCCTTCAGTTTCTTGTTTATTATAAATCCAACACCACTAGTTCTGCCAGTATCTGTCCCACGATAGTAGAAGAGATGTCCACTTTTCAGTTCGATGAGATCTTCTCCTTTTCTCCTTACCTCACTTAGCCCCACGATGTCCCACTTTGATCCTTTGTAGTTCCTCTTCCAATTCAAGAAGCCTTGAATCAGAAGATGAGGAGCGTCCATTGTAAGTAGCCAAGGTCAGCATCAGATGGCAGCCTAGTCCGGTCCTCCGGGGGATTCTTAGCACCCTCTGCCTTCATGTCGCACTGGCCGCTGCCTTGGCCAGGTACATTCCAGCTGCCGGAGACTGAGGGCCAAGATTTAAGTTGTGGAATCATTTTGGAGGGGTTTGGCCATAACTCACCACGCTGGCCAAGCGGGTTGGTGAGTGTGGGATAAGAATTTCCTCTGATCCCGATGGCATAGTTATACCGCTATGGGCGGTCGTCAGAGCCCCTTTAGTGGGAACAGGATGCACCACGAGAAGGCGGGGTTGACATTTGTCAAGGAGAGGCTGTGATGTTACGCATCACCTGACCTTGCATCCCATATATATATATATATATATATATATATATATATATAAATGTTAAGTTGGTTTGTGTACGCTTCAAAAACTCAAAAAGTTCTGCACCGATTGAGCTCAAATTTTGACACGATATACAACCCGCTTCAAAGATTGTTTTTATCTATTTTTCGCGTCAGTAACATACCCGCGATCGCGAGGAAACAGCTTCTTCGACGATATATACTAATGGACTGCGCACTGGCAATAGCTGCATCAGAGCGTAATAAATGTATTCACGAATGAAAAGTCGTAATGGAATTCTAAAAAAGAAACTCCTAAAATTCATGATGAGCACAGCACGAGTTAACCATTTTTTTGCCCGAAGTCACGTGATTTCGTGGCTTGCGATGTTGGAGCCAGAAATTTTGATGCCATGCGCAGTCTGTCAGTATATATGGTCGAAGGCTTTTTCAACGGTCAGCTGTGTACCAGCAAACGCGCCATCTGCCAGAAGCGAGGGGAACACTCTCCATACTAGGTGATCGTGTTGTTTTTATCTATTTTTCGCGTCAGTAACATACCCGCGACCGCGAGAAAACAGCTTTTTCAACGGTCAGCTGTGTACCAGAAAACGCGCCATCTGCTGGAAGCGAGGGGAACACTCTCCATACTAGGTGATCGTGTCGTGATTGAGCTGCGCCGTTCGCCAAATCGTAAGTAGAGGTTATGTTTTGTCTCTTATCTCTCATGGTTTTCAACCTAGAGCTGTGAGAGCCATAAGAGGTTATAATCTTATCCCTTCGTTCTGTTCCAGTGAAAACCGAAATAATGCCTCGCAAAAAAACGAATTTGGTCGTCGCACTCGCCATACAGAAGGATCGAGAAGACGGCTTTCGAATATGACTGAGGAAGAGCTGGCATACGTACGAGAGAGGTACAGACTAAGCACCATCCAGATGCGTAACACGGAACCAGCAGAAAGACGAGCACCCAGGCTTGAGGATGCACGATTGCGAGCACGGCAGTCGCGTTCTGCAGCAACAGATTTGGTTCGTTCTCAACGGAATGAACGCGAGGCGTCGAGGATAGATGAAACACGTACCCAAAGAACAGCAGATCTGATTCTGCAATACAATCGTCTTGCATTCCGGTACAATTCAGCTGTTGATTATAGTTCAAGTCCGCATGTTGTCATTGGCCAGATGAGTCATGTCTGTACCTACTGCCAGGCTCTAAAGTTCAATAATGAAACGAATGGGATGTGTTGCGCTGGCGGAAAAAATTAAATTGCTTCAACTTGAAGCACCACCAGAGCCGTTGAAAACTCTACTTGCTGGATCTACCGCTGAATCGAAGCATTTCCTATCGAACATCAGGAAATATAACTCTTGCTTCCAAATGACGTCATTTGGTGCGGAAATTGTGACTGCTCAATTCATGCCAACTTTTAAAATCAAAGGACAAATATATCACAAAGCTGGCTCCCTGCTCCCGTTCCGAGATAGTGACCATAAATTCCTTCAAATGTACTTCATCGGTGATGATAGAGATGAAGTCGATGCACGTTGTGGAATACATACCTCGCTAAGAAGATCCATCATTTCGCAACTACAGGAGCTCCTTCACGAAAAGAACAATTTGGTGCGTTTGTTCAAAACGGCAATGGATATGATGCCATGAGATACCCACAAGATTGTCATTCACGCCGACAAAACGCCCGCTGGAGAACATGTCCGAAGATATAATGATCCAACTATAGACGAAGTACCAATTGTCATAGTCGGAGATCAGTTCCAACCTAGAGATATTGTTCTCCATCGAAGAAACGATCAATTGATAAACGTCGCAGAAACTCACCGTTGTTACGATGCTTTGCAAAATCCAGTTATCTTCTGGGATGGTGCCGATGGATATCATTTCAATGTGAAGATGATAAACCCAGTGAATGGTGCAGAAATTAATAAAAAGTGCAGCGCAATGAACTTTTACGCCTACCGCTTAATGATACGGAGGAACGAGGACAATTATATTTTGAAATGCCGTCAGTTGTTTCACCAGTACATTGTGGATATGTATGCAAAAATTGAAACGGAACGTTTGCTATTTCTTCGTTTGAATCAGACCAAACTCCGCTCCGAAGAATACATTCATTTGCGAGATGCAGTTGTGAATGACGGTAATACAACCACCGTTGGAAAGCTTACTATTTTGCCATCTTCATACATAGGCAGTCCACGTCACATGCAGGAATATGCTCAAGATTCAATGGCATATGTTCGTCATTACGGGCGTCCAGACTTATTTATCACCTTCACGTGCAATTCAGCTTGGGACGAGATACAGCAGCTGTTACTTCCTGGGCAATCACCCGTGGATAGGCATGACATCACAGCACGTGTTTTCAGACAAAAGTTTAAGTCGCTGATGGATTTCATTGTGAAACATGAAGTGTTTGGATCTGTGCGCTGCTGGATGTATTCAGCAGAATGGCAAAAGAGAGGATTGCCACATGCGCATATACTAATCTGGCTATACGATAAAATAACTTCAGACGAAATCGACGATGTGATATGCGCTGAGATTCCACGGGCAGACGTCGATAAGGATTTGCATGCAGTTGTTATCAAAAACATGATACATGGACCATGCGGTACACTAAATCCGAATTCACCATGCATGGTAGACGGGAAATGTTCTAAGCAATTTCCTCGAGCATTCGCAGCCAACACAGTAACAGGAGACGATGGATATCCTCAGTATAGGAGACGATCAACTGAAGATGGCGGGAATTCGGCAACTATACACATGCGAAATGGTGATATTGATGTAGACAACCGTTGGGTGGTCCCATATTCGCCTCTGTTGTCAAAAACATACAAAGCGCACATAAACGTAAAATATTGCAATTCGGTCAAATCGATTAAATACATCTGTAAGTATGTGAATAAAGGCAGCGATATGGCAGTTTTTGGTGTGCAACCAGAAAATAGTGACAGAAATGCAGTACGAGTTATCGATGAAATTGCACAATACCAGGCTGGAAGATACATAAGCAGCAATGAGGCTGCATGGCGAATTTTTTCATTTCCCATGCATGAACGCAATCCAGCTGTGGTTCACTTAGCAGTACATTTAGAGAATGGACAGCGTGTTTATTTCACAGATGCAAATGTGCAACAAAGAGCCCTTAATCCACCTGGTACAACTCTGACTGCTTTCTTCATCTTATGTCAGGAAGACGCTTTTGCCAGAACACTGATGTACACAGAAGTGCCCTCTTATTACACATGGAATGTAACTAAAAAAGCATTCGTACGACGCAGACGAGGGGAGCAAGTCGACGGTCAACCTGGCATTTTCAGAGAAAATACCATTGGTAGACTTTATACAGTGCATCCTAATCAAGATGAATGTTTTTCCTTCGCATGCTGTTGGTAAATGTGCCTGGTCCTAGATCTTTCCAGCAATTGAAAATTGTTGACGGCGTCACATATGCCACTTTCCGCAGTGCGTGTCAAACTCTTAATTTATTAGAAAACGACCAACAGTGGGATATATGTATTAGTGACGCGTGCAACACTGCACATCCAAACCAAATTCGAGCACTATTCGCAATTATATTGACCGCTTGCTTCCCTTCATCTCCCACAGAGTTATGGGAAAGATATCGATCGCATATGGCTGAGGATATTTTGCATAGAGTACGCCTAGAAAATGCCAATATGACCATGGAATTTACAGAAGGCATTTACAACGAAACATTGATAAATATTGAAGACAAGTGCTTAGCTATTGCAAATAAAGTTCTTAGTCAATTGGGAATGCCAGCAACCAACCGAACTACGACTGCTTCATTTGATGTGGATTTGCGCCGTGAACAGAGTTACAACACCGGTGATCTCCAGTCATATGTCCAATCAAACATTCCCAAATTAACGTGTGAACAGAAGGGCATTTATGATCGCATAATGCAAATGATAAATGACGGAGTTGGGGGGGGGGGGGGCTTCTTCTTGGATGCGCCAGGAGGAACTGGGAAAACATTCCTTATCAGATTGATTCTGGCAACGGTTCGATCAAAAAATGACATAGCCTTAGCTCTCGCTTCGTCTGGAATAGCTGCGACATTGTTACCAGGTGGAAGGACTGCTCATTCAGCGCTGTGAAGTTGTCATTAAACATGCGAATCATCGAGACTCCCACGTGCAATATTTCCAAAGCATCCGGTATGGGAAAAGTATTACAAAAATGTAAACTCATTGTTTGGGATGAATGCACGATTGCACATAAAAAATCACTTGAAGCTCTTGATCGATCGTTGCGAGATTTGCGTGGAAACGTTCAACCATTCGGGAATGCATTGATATTGCTCGCAGGAGATTTTAGGCAAACATTGCCTGTAATTTCTCGATCGACACCAGCGGACGAAATAAATGCTTGCCTGAAATATTCAACATTGTGGCGACACGTACGTACATTGCAGTTGACTACGAATATGCGTGTCCAGCTGCAGAACGATCAATCAGCCGAGGTATTTTCACGACAGTTACTGGACATTGGGAACGGACAACTGCCAGTCGATGAGACGTCAAGACGAATATCATTTCCTGATAATTTTTGTAATTTAGTAACATCGAAAGAAGAACTGATCGAAAAAGTATTTCCTAATATTCAAATTAATTATAAGAATCACGATTGGCTCAGTGAACGAGCTATCCTTGCCGCGAAGAATAAAGATGTCTATCAAATTAATAATGTTATTCAATCCAGCATTCAAAGTGAGGAAATTAAATACAAGTCGATAGATACAGTTGTGGAAGCAGATGAAGTAGTTAATTATCCAACGGAATTTTTGAACTCACTTGATCGGCCAGGGATGCCACCACACATATTAAAATTGAAAATAGGTGTGCCAATTATCATGTTGCGGAATATTAATCAGCCAAAACTCTGCAACGGCACGCGACTCGCAGTTAAAAAACTGATGAAAAATGTAGTGGAAGCAACGATTTTAACGGGGCCTTTCGAAGGTGAAGATGTCCTCATCCCTCGAATTCCCATGATCCCGACCGATACACCATTTCAATTTAAAAGATTGCAATTCCCAATTCGATTGGCGTTCGCAATCACAATCAATAAAGCTCAAGGTCAATCTTTAGAATTGTGTGGTTTAGATTTAGATGCGGATTGCTTCTCACATGGACAACTGTATGTTGCGTGTTCCTGTGTCGGCAAACCAAATAACCTTTATATCTACTCAGAGAATGGAAAAGCAAAAAATATTGTATACCCACAAGTATTGCAAAATTAAACTTCTATGAAACATATGCTTTGTTTTGTTCCTCATTTCTCATCCGTGCAACCACAATGTGCCACAGCTACGCGTGGCCGGGTATAGCTAGTTTTTTTATATATTAGATCAATTCTTCTTTCCTTTAAAGCTGGAAATTTGTCGATTATGTCGTCAGAAAATGGCTGTTTCTTCGTGACATCAAGAAAATGTCTTTCTGAATAGAAATATTTGCCAAAGAAGCAAGTTTGTCTGGAGAAATAGTGTTTCTAGAGTAAGTTTGTATTCTTTTAAGGCAAGAAAAACTTCTTTCCACTGAAACACTTGCAGTGCAATTGTTAAAATCAGGGAAACCAATTTATAAGTTTCTGTAAAAATGCCTTTATCTCCATGAAGCACTCGAAGTTCATTAGTCGATATATTCCTTAATTTTTCATCAGCATATACAAGACTCAGTTCATCTTTAAGGCGCTGGTGTTTTGTAAAACGTTTTCCGTAAAAATGTTGTAGATTTTCAAAAGCGTGAGAGGGAAAGCATGAATTAAATTGGTCGAATTTGGTTGTGTCAGCCAGCCAGGCAAATTGAAGTTTAAGTTTCTCACAGTCTTGAAATCTTATATCCATTCCCATAAGAATGTGGTACAAAATTTCAAAATACAATTGTTTATAATTTTGAAAAATTGTTTCTGGTGTAAGAGCAGCATATTCCTGTTTAGATCTGCTTATTTCTGTGATTTTGCTAGCTTTTACAAACAGTGTTCCAAATACCTCATCGTTCCTTTTATGGCTCAAAATTTCATAAATTGTTTTTAGTTTGAGTAACACAGTAGTTTGTGTCTATTGATTTTTTCTGCAAAATTTCGAATGATAGATCAGTGAAGTCAAATATTTCATTAAATACTATTCCCAAAAATGTAAATTCAAAAGTGTTCATATCGTTTAAAAACCCTTGGGCAAGTTGAATTGATTTGTTTTCTGATTGGTCACTATTTGTGAGAAATTTGAATACTTCCTTCAATTTATCCCAATCTTCAACTATTACACATACTAACTTCGAAGTGGAGGACCATCGAGTTTCCATTATGGTTGGCATGCATCTTGCGGTTGTTGATGTGAGTGTATTGTTTTTTCACCGCTGAGCGAAGCGATCGCTTCGCTGAATGGTGAAAAAACAAAGGAATTACACTGAGGCTTGCAAAAAATATTCGACACTTAAAAATTTTAGAAAAACTCTGCTGTAATACAAGGTTCAAACGATGTACTAAGCAATAACAAAAACAGCTTGAGAAGCTTTATGCTTCATTTTTTTCTGGAGCCCAGTCAAAAGTGTCCAGACATTACGTTTGCCCCATCGTAACATTGTCCTATTGACTTGTGTTGATAATCAAACTGTTCCAAAACTTTGTCTAGCATTTTGTATAAAGCTTCTGACGTTCTATTTTCACTCACACTATGGAAACCCAAAAATCGCTCAACCAATACACCTTCCGAATCAACAGATCTTATTATTAAAGAGCACTCGGAAGTCTGGTTATGTCTTCCCATCTACTTGAATATAAAAGCATTGAACTTCATTTATTTCATTTTTGACGTGATTGTTTATATATTCAGAAATACATTCAATTAATTCGTTTTGAATAGTTTTTGAGTCACCTGTGAAGACATGTTTTATCGTTTCGTATTGATTTTGAATTTTTAAAGGAGTTCTTGATATCAACAGCGAAAGCAATTCCTTGAATTTCTACGATTCATCGAGTCAATGCCTTCGTCATGGTCACGGAATGCTAGTTCTTGTTTACTCAAATACAGTACTGCATCAATCATTTTCTGCAGGAAAAGTCTATTTAAACGAACGCTTTCGCTGAAATGCATTTTCAAAAGCCTAGCATTCTCCCTCGGGGCATCGGCAATGGTATTCCGATTCTTTTCAAAATTATTTAGTATTAATTCGCATTTCAGGTGTTTGCTGGAATCGCCATGTTTGTGAAGTGACCGTTTGATATTTAAGAAATCTGAAAATTGTCTTTATTCCACGCCGAATTTTATTACTAAAAAATAAGCAAGGCCCACAAAATAGTTTTTGTAACACAGAAGGGCTGCAAAGCCATTTATATTCAGTAAACCAACAGTTTTTAAAATTAATATTGTAAGATTTGCCGCTCTTCTTGATTTCTTTCTTGGCGACAATTGTCAGTGAATCCGTCGGTCGTCGTTGAAGTAAAATGTCTCTTTTATTTTCATCTTTCCACCGATTGAACGGAGTTTGCAATAAATTACAATGTCGTTCACAGGATACATACTGAAAACTAAAACTATCACTGTCAGTTAAACTGTACACGAAACTAAAGTAACTAATGAAGTTTTTAACAAACAATCGCAAAACACGAAAAAACAAATCTCTTTCGGAAAGTATGTACCGAAACACCGCAAAGCCCTAGTGGATTGCCAAGGATTCCCGTTCCACTAAGATCTCTTCCGAAGGTCACGACTTCAGGTGCAGAGGCTTGGCGTCTCAAGCTAAAATACTTCACTTGCCCGGCAGATAGGGGAGGGTGACGTCACAGTTACCATGGCAACTCGGACGAAAACTGCAGACTTCCAAGCATTCTCATTTCAGCTCTTCACTTGAACTGTTTTGCATATAAGGACTTGTTTACCGTATTGGACGCGCATTGTGAATAGATATCTAATCAAAATTTTGGGTATTTTAGCACGCAATAAAGGCAAAAAAAGAATATATTATACGAAATTTTTAAATGAAACCTTATTTCAAATAAAATAGGTGAAGAGGCACTTCACCTACTTCACCTGAAAAGCCGCCACTGATATGCATGTTTACTAATATGTAGATTTTCTTCAAATTTTTGTTGTAAACTTACCACATACATAACAGAAAGTGTTAGGGTGATTTAGATGCTTGCTTTGCTTTGGCATTGTAACAGTACAATGGTAGGCAAAACACAGAATATAAAAACACTATATAAATAAGCATGGATCAGCTGTACATGTGCTCACACAGTAGCTGTCTCTTCGTAAATGAAGTAGCTGTTGTGTGAGCACTTGTGCATTCAACAACAATACACTCTGAGACACTACTGCCATTTATGAGCAACAACGAACAATATTTGGTTATGTATCAGATCATACAAACCTATAATTTATGTTTTTTTGTTTTTTTTTATTTGAGGTTTAACGACCACCGTGAGCAACTCAATGGGCTATAAGCAGTCGCCCGTCCCTAATTTAGGGTCACTGGTTCCAGGGAAGGAGAGAGTGCCGTAAGACAAACACAACATCCATGCCTGACCGGGATTCGAACCCGGACCCCTTACGGACGAATGATCAGAGGCCAGCGCCTTAGACCACTGCGCCACCGGGGCGGCTAATTTATGTTTGAATATAGCAATTATATTGCAAATCAAACAGCAGGTCAGTGTCGTATTCCCATAACTAAATCATAGTAAGACATAAGTACATTGCATTATGTATAAACACAAAAACCTATATATGCAGAAATTATGATGTGATGTGAAATTTTTATTATAATTTGTGAAATCTACACGTAAACATTGACTGAAAAAAATGCTGGAGGTAAAATAATGTTGACTACTAATAATAATTATTAGTCAGCGTGGCTATCATAAAAAGAATGTTGAAAAAAAGACTTAGAAATCAAGAAAGATTCAGTCTGTCATCAGTGATCATAAGTTGGTTACCAGCAGGAAAGTACTGCTAAGTAGTTAACCGTAACTATTGCAGAGATGGTGGTGAAGTGGAATTAAAGTCCTAATGACAAAAACATGTTTCAAAAACTTTGCCTCAGCCAGCAGAGTACACCCTTAGTGAAAAACAAAAAAGATAAAAACAAGTAAATCATTTTATAAATTCCAAAATTTCCTCATCAGAATCTCTTGATATGAACAGTGAAAATTATTCTCACTTATATTTTGGCGATACATGTGTATTTATGCAGGAATATCTTTCTGTTGTAGGTAAAGCCTCGGCACAAGGACAAGAGCAACAACTACTACCCCCATTTGTTCATGGGCAAAAGCAACAACAACCTGCACTTCCTGGTTTTAGGCAAGATCAGCATTATCTACCAGTTCCGGTTGATGTCACTCTTGAACAATCTAAAACACTCCAACATCCTCAAGCTGCTAAGCAAGGTAGAGAAAATGAAGCATTTCAACCACAGTATAAAAAAGTGGAAGCAACAAGAAAAACAGTGTCTGTCTCTGCTGTTGAGGCAGTAGGCTTACGCTTAGAACAGTCTCTGCAGTTAAGTAGTCCCTTGGCAAGTAGACCTGGTTATGGGACAAGAGGTAGACCAATTGGTCTCATTGTGAATTATTTTCCTGTGGAACTGCCCCATGGTTATGTTTATCATTACGATGTTGAAGTAACTCTAAAGAGGAGAGATCCTGAAAAAACTGCAGCTGAAGCAGCAAAATTTGCTGAAAAAAAATATCGCTGTTTGAGTACAAAGAGAAATAAGGAAGTGATCAGTGTTATGTTGCAAGCATTTGATCATTTTAGAGGACAGAAACCTGCATATGATGGCCAAAAAAATTTGTACACTAAGAAACCCCTTGATAAAGCTCCATTCACGTTAACTGTGGAACTTGACGATGAACTTCGAAGTAGTGGAGATGCAGCTGCCAGAAAGGACACTTTTGAAGTTTCTATAAAGCCAGTTCATAAAAAAAGAATTAACAGCTGTGCCATCAGTTTAGATCCATTGCATGCATTGTTTGCAGGAGAAATTAACGAAGTGCCCCAGGAAGCTGTCATGGCAGTGGAAACAATTTTGAGAAATGGCCCTTGCTTCAAATACGTGCCAGTGGGACGCTCATTTTTTTACCCCCTAAATCACAAGATGAAATGCACCCTTTAAGTGGTGGCAGGGAAATATGGTATGGTTATCATCAGAGCCTACATTTCGGTGAATGGAAACCCATGGTAAATATTAACATTACTGCTACAACATTTTACCAGGCTGGGCCAGTAATTGATTACATTAGTGAAATATTAGGAATGTCTGTTGAAGATTTGTATCGTACACAATTTCTCAAAGATGCACAGATAGTTTTATTAAGCAAAGAGTTGAGAGACCTAAGAATCAAAGTTAATCATTTGAAGTATGCTAGAAAGTACCGTATTTTGAAAGTTACTAGAGAAGCTGCAAATAGATTGGACTTTCTAATTGAGAAAGATGGAGTTACAATTCGTAAACGAGTTTCTGACTATTTCCTGGAAGCATGCAACAAAAAACTCCAATATCCCCAATTACCTTGTTTGCAAGTTGGGCCTGAGTCAAAGAAAATGTTTCTTCCTATAGAAGTATGTGATATTATTGAAGGACAGCACTGCAAGAAAAAAATGACTGAAACTCAGACATCTGAAATGATAAAAATCACAGCTCGCCCACCAAAAGATCGTTTCAACGAGATACGGGATATTGTAAAACGGGCAGATTTCAATAATGATGTCTATAACAGAGAGTTTGGAATAAGAGTTTCTCCTGATCCACTACGAGTTGATGGAAGAGTTCTTGAACCTCCCAGTGTACGATATGATAATAACACACGTATAATGCCAAAGGAGGGTTCGTGGGACATGCGTGACAAACAGTTTTTTCGAGGAGCAGAAATTAATTCTTGGGTTCTTCTGAGTTATGCTTCAGACCGTTTTTGTAACCGAGAAGCACTGAATAAATTTGCTCACATGCTTTGTACTATTGGACGAGATAGTGGAATAACTCTTAACCGACCAGCGGCTGTTGAAATCTTTGGGGATGGTCGAAATGTCAAAGTAGATGCAACGTTGCAGAGAATTCAATCTAATTTCAAAGATGTCAAATTAGCTGTTATTGTATTGCCTGATAGAAATGCTTCCATTTATGGTGAAGTAAAGTATGTTGCTGAAATTAATTTAGGTCTAGTCACACAGTGTGTGAAAGCTTTTAATGTGGTAAGAAAATGCAACCCTCTTATTGTTAGCAATCTCTGTCAAAAAATAAATGCCAAAATGGGAGGTGTAAATAATTCTCTGACACCGGGTGAAACACCTGAAATTCTGAGAAAACCAGTGATCATTATTGGGATAAGCATTTCTCATCCATCCCTTGGAAGTGGCCTCAAACCATCGATTGCTGCAGCAGTTGGTAGTTTGGATGCACATCCCTCTCGTTATGCTGTGACATGTCGGGTCCAGAAACATACTGATGAAAATAAGAAAGCCATTGAAATTATTTTAGACCTAAAAAGTATCTTCATTGAATTGTTACTGGCATTTTATAGAAGCACTAAGGGTAGAAAACCAGAGAAAATTATTTTGTACCGTGATGGCATTAGTGAAAGTCAGTTTGCACATGTACATGACTTTGAAATAATGGCTGTTCGTCAAGCATGCCATTCCCTGAGTGCTGATTATGAACCTGGAATAACATTTGTTGTAGTACAGAAAAGTCATACTCGTTTTATGTCCCGTGACCATAGAGATGGAGTAGGCAAAATGAGAAATATTCCTCCTGGTACCACAGTTGATCGAGAAGTGACTAGCTGCATTTACTTTGACTTCTTTTTATGCAGCCATTTTGCAAACCAAGGAACTAGTAGACCAAGACGTTATATTGTTCTTTCTGATGACAATAATTTCACTTCAGATGATATTCAAAAACTGACATACTACCTATGCCACACATATGCACGCTGCACTAAGAGCATTTCAGTCCCTGCGCCCGTAGCCTATGCTCACCTAGCAGTATTCCGAGCAAGGCAGAGCCTGATTTGCCAAGTAGACGAATCCAGTGCTAGTAGCCAAACATCTGGTGGAACTATGCAAGATTTGCCAAATAGTTGGAAGGAGGCTTTTGAAATTAGACCCAACCTCAAAGATACCATGTATTTTGTGTGATGAAAGAAAAAGAATTGTTTTAAGAAATCAGGTCTGATCGTTTGATTTGTAACTTTCCAGTCCTTGTAGAATGATGATTTTAGCAATGTCTTTAGTGGCAGCAACTATTATTCTAATGTTATGCTTGTTTGTGAGTAAAACACTGTCTCTAAGCTTTTTAGGTTTATGTTTTCTTTAGCTTCATTGTATCACTCATTGAACCTGGATAGCTTAAATATTAGATGCATTTGAAAGTCTTTGATGAGACATGCAGTAGCTGACTATACACTTCTAAATAGTGGCCAGGTTGATTTAAAAGTCATACTTACAACAAAACCTTTTTATTTAGATCCAGTAGGCACGGCAACATGCAGTTGTCCCACAGAATAAACTTATCCTCTCAGAACAATTTTAACATAGGTTTGCTCAATCGCTAATTAGTTGTATATCAGTATTGTACAGAAGATTGCCTAACGCAGATTATTATTAACAGACGCTTGTTTTGACATCAATGTGACTTCAATGGCATTGCCTCTTGAAGACTGAACACATCAGTTCTTATCCTTAGCTTGTGATTAAATAATTGCATTTTGGCCTATTGTCAGGTGTTGCCACTGTTAAATTCATCGAGAGAGAAAAATGTCGCTTTAAGATTAGAGAAAACCGTTTAAAGAGAATAAACCAAATTTTCATAAGAATACAGGAATTGAAAAGATGGTTAGAGTATACATCACATCATTTTCCGTTATTTAAAAAGTTTGTTATACATTTTTTTTCATTTTGTGTTATATTCTGCTTCTAATAGGATATCCATACTGAAAATCAAGAAACATTTCTTTAAATAATTTAATTTTTAACAACAGCAACTGCATTTGTGTAGCAAGGTAAAAACTAATTTCTAAGCAATGTTATAGTAGGTAAAAATTTGGTAGAAATGGATCTGCTGTGTGCTATTAAATTAGCATTGATGACAGAATGAGCCAACTGCTTGAGTGCTCAGTTATGTAATAATTTAATTTCAAATTTATATTTTAAACTTCCCATTTAATTTTCCTTCAAGTGTTCTTAATGGATTTTGTATTTATCATTATTGTTATGTGTGATAAAAAAATAGTACTTAACACATAATTACATTATCAAATGGAATTACATATAATAAAGAAAAGGGATTTTCAGATCTGACAATTAATGGTAATACATGTGTATATTTAAAAAGAAGTACATATATATTTTCCTTATTAAACACGTTTCTACATCCTTTTTACCGTACTGGCTAATGTTATTCCTCAACAGTTGCAAGATTATAATCATTTTGAAGAATAGGGAATAGGCAGGTGCTTAGATCATATAAAGGAATATATTCTGAAATGGGAGAACAGCAAAATATGAAGATAGTTTTTCTAGTTTCATAGTAATTTTTGAATGAGTGATCACGTAAAGGGGTGATAACAAAAAAAAAAAAACAGCAGAAGTTTTGCATGAAGAAATATATTTAAATATATTTTATATATACATATATAAATATATTTCTATATGCATTTACTGATTACTCCAGGATCCACAAAGTAGGGTTGATAGCTAAAACCAACATTTTCTGTCACTCCATTGGTACGGCATAATGGGCTAAAGTGTACTTATTAAGAATAGGCAAGGAGGGGAGAGAAAGTGCATTGCTTTTAGGATTCTGATCCCTAATGTTGCATGTGTGTTCCCATTACATTAGCCTGATACATAATACTTTGTTTAAAAAAAAAAAGAGATATCAAACTGTTGACTGCCTTGACTTATATCACTTGCACATTGAACAGCTTCATGGGGTTTTTTTCTTTTTGTGTATACAAGCTTTAATTTTGCATTTATGCAAGTTTTAATCAGCATTATGAATTCAGATAAAAATAAGTACTTCCAATCTTTTAGAGAATCATGCTCCCTGAAGTTCTTGTGTATCACACATTCTGGCTAAGGACCATGGTATGCGTTTTTTACTATTTGATCCCCTGATTTTGGGATATTCTATGAAGGTAAAACTGCCATTCTGGTGCATTTAAAATTGGTAGAACACAGGGGAAAAAGTTATAAATTTAAAGGGGTTTCCTTTCATGGTGAGAAAAGGCAGTCAAGCTACAGATGTAGATGTAATTCAGGCAAAGTGCCTTTTTACAGTGTTCTTAATGGAACATAACTTGCCAACTAGTGCAGCGGATATTGCGGGTCCTGTATTTAGGAAAATGTTCCCAAAGTCAGAAATGGATAAGCAATATTGTGCACAAACAAAGAATGATGCAGTAATACACTCAATGAATACAACATTAGAAGTGCCTACCTAATAGTGTGTTGGTCCTCCTGTAGCAATGACACCCTGTACATGCCGAGGCATTGACTCTACCAGATGCCAGAGGGTTTCTGGAGATAATATCAGCCACACCTGTTACAGCGTTCTTAACAACTGCGCCCAAGATGTCGGTCCAGCATCCGGGGATCCGATGTTCCACTCCACGGCATCCCAGAGAGCTTCCACAGGGTTTAAATCCCGGGACTTTGCAGGCCACTGGATGTTTCTAAACTTAAATGACTGTTTCTCAAGTGCCTGGGTAGTTGCAGCCTGGTGGGGTGGCACATTTTTCTCCTGGAACAGACCATCAACTGCAGGATGGGTGAGTGCCATGAAAGCGAGTAGGTAATCAGCCAACATATGATGGTAGTGCGCCGTGGTTAAGGACCTCTCTAGACACACTAAGGGACCTAATGTGTCCTATGGAAAGGCTCCCCAAACCATCGCAGAGCTGCCACTGCCTTAGATGAAGCCAACCTGGCACGAGAGGGGCCATGGCCTCATGCTGTCAACGCCACACTCGCATCCTCCCGTCAGCTCGGTACAGCTGAAAACTGGATTCCTCTGACCACATGATGCAGTGCCACTCTGCAGAAAACCAATCTCAATGTTTCTGACATCAGGCGGGGCGTAATTTCCAATGATGAGCAGTCAACAGTGGTACATGAGTGGGGCATCAACTTCTGTAGCTCAAGGTATGTAGCATGTGCCATACTGTTCACTCGCTAATGCTACTTTGGCCTCTGATATTTTAACCTGGACATGATTTGCCCCACCATTGCCAAGCAGTCGGTCTGTATGCACGCTAGGATAGCCTACGTCGACCCCGGTCATCAATAGTGTGTGGTTTACCACCACTTGCTCTCTGGGTGATGGTACATGGTACATCCTTGATACAGTTGCCCTCGGGAACTCTAGGGTTCTTTCCACTTGGGCGATAAAATGACCCATTTGTTTTGCGTTGATGATGTGTCCACAATCAAAGTCACTCAGATCACCACATTTCCCCATGTTTGTCGATTGTGACACACTTTTGGAAAGCCGTGATGTCTGCCTATTTATTGCCTGTGTGTGGCTTGGGTCTGTTTCATTCTGTGTGGGGGACGCCCACTTCAACTGCCCATCACCCCTATCTCTAATGTTTTGTCTACTCAGTGTAAATTATATTGTAAATGAGAAAAGGGGGAGTGTTGGAATTGACTTGGATCTTCAAAATACTTCATTTTTGGTGAGAATTTTGAAACAATGATGCCAATTCTAAAATGTGTCCATTTGTTGTGAAATGTATGAAAATAAGAAAAGAAGGATGCACTTTAATTTTCGGCCCCTGTTGTCTGCCTCAGCCAACGTGCCGCTGGAATGACGGGAGAAACATTTCGCGATAGGTGGGGCTGCAGCTGCGTAGGCGTTGTGTGCTCCTTCACTGCGTGCATTACGTAATCGGTGTGTGTGTTGTGCGGGAGGAGTGTTAAGGATGCGAAACATGCGGCGTGGGTTATTTTTGAAAGGAAGGGGTTTATTTTTTAATATGGCTGGCCCTGAAAAGGGCCTTTATGGAATGTGAGTAGTTCAGGTGTTGCTAAATATTTATAACGACGGAAAGAAGTGTTTCCTCCTCATTGAGAACCTGTCTATCTAGTACGAATATTTAAGTGGAAAACATTACGTACTAGGGAAGAACTGTTTGATTATAGCAATTATCACCTCAAAACAGTGTTCAGAGGAAAGATGACAATTTCGTCGAAATAAATATTCGGGAATGTGGTCTTCCAAGTGGTGTTTGTGATTTCCATTAGATAGTGTGCATTTGAGGGGCCGCCAATTGCTCCAACACCTTTCGTATACACTCTAGTAGTCGGATCAATGAAATTCAGTGAGTGGTTGACTGTTAGATGTTGGAAACCACAGGATGCGAGATTGGGGTACGCAGCCCACTGATCTGTCATTACAGTAGTTCCAGGTTGAACATGTTTCTGGATGAGCGGCAGCAATGTGTGAGCACAGTGGTTATTCTCCGGGCAGATATCAACCCTGAATCGTTCGGAATCTGTTCAAAAATGCTAAGGATCCAGGTGCCCTCATTGAAATGACCACGATTATATTTCCACTTGCCAACCTTCGCCTCATCCGCTTCTACGATTACACCAGGGCCCCAAGCTGTCCTTCGTATTGTTCGTAGGCTACCATAAAATCTGAGACTAGTTCTCTGCAGGACTGATGATAAATCGCTAACTGTCGCAGAGGATGTGGCAACCCCACCCTGGGAAGATTCCTCAATTGCATCATCATAGGACAATCCTTTGGCGAAACAATATACAAGAGTCATCACCTTTTCAAGAGGAATACAAGCAGCTTCAAACCACGTCCCAAGTAAACGGGAACACTGCTCACTTTATCCTGTAACGTGATTCTTCCTACACCTGAATTGTCTTAAGCGATAACACATATCCACTCGCAAATTCACTGGATGACCTGCGGAACATCTTCGTTCGATTGGAAGCAATCCCTTACACTCACACCATGCGGCATGTTTCTTCATCCTTCCCAACTTCGTCGAAGAAATGCCTCCAGTTCCACATGGCGACTGACAAAGGTACAATGCACGCTGGAAAAAAGAGAAGCCATGTACCGCTGGGAACAGGCCGAACACAAGTAAGTACACAGGATTCGCGGCTCACACACTCAGCAAAGAGTGATTACGTAACACATACAGCTCTGGAGAAAACGCTGGCGCAGCTGCAGCGCCACCTATCGCGAAACGTTTCTCCCATCATTCCAGCAGTGTGTTGGCTGAAGCAGACAACAGGGACCAAAGATTAAAGTCTACCCGAAAAGAATACAGATTGGTATCAGTTCCATTTATGAAAGATTGTGTATAGGTAAAAATATAGCAAGTGCTACTTCAGATGTTTTACAGCATGTACAAATTTTTCTTTTAGTTGCTAAGCATTAGGTTGAGATAATAATGCTTAGAGCCAAGAATGGTGTTAAGTCCTTCATAAGAGAAAAGCAAAAAGGAACTGACAATAAGGATCTGTAGTTGCCATCTCATAAATCCCACTACACAACAAGTACTGCTTCAATTCTCTCTTGAAAAATTTATCAAGTGTTAATTAATGTTTGTATTATCTAGAAATGAGTTCAAAGCCCACAAAGGAAGAAAACCCTAATTAAGTCCTTTTGAAAACTTTATGGTACTGAAATGTGAAAAATGTTGAAGCATTCACGAACAAGATCATTATCCCAGAATTAGGGTTTAGAAAGGTTAATGGAACAATGTGAAGGCTCAGTCCACGTCAAATCATCCAGCATTTTCACGAGATGTCACCCACCCATCTCAGATTTTTTGTGAAAATTGGCAACAAAGTTAAAATTTTAGGTCAGTCGGTCCAGTAGATCTTGAGTAATGCCACTTTAAAAATTTGGTAGCTCTGCCTTTAAAGTTTTCATGCTATGAGTTTTCACAACTACAGTGTAGGACAAAAATAAAAAAAAATTCATAGCGTCACAACTAACTGTTGCAGCCACATAATTTTTTTCTTAAATGATCTGCATGATCCATACATTTGGGAACAACTTGTTTCTGCACATTTTTTGAATAAAAAAAAACACTTTTTTTAATTTAATGACAAAAGACATGGAAAAATGAGACCATGTTTTTATTAAACAAAGTAATTTTTTTCCAGATGAACCCCCACTTTAAATTTGCTAAAAATATTTTCATGTGTGTATTACAACGTAACCTTTCAGCAGGAGAAAAATGATATTACCGAATTTTTTAATTAGGTGGCTGCTTGACCATTTTATACACCTTTCCTCCCCATAGTTTAACCCCATCGGTGAGTAGCTCAAAATTATTTTTATTTTATTTTTATGTGCCACCATCTTGGATATAGGTTCATTTTTCTTTTCTGCGGCACGTTAAAATAGGGCCTCACAATGGTTTTGAAAAAAGGCAATTGCTTTCCTCTTATTGTAGATCGAAAGATTTGGTTTTCACTACCTTAAATAGGACATTTTAGGCTTACAGAAAATGTATAGAAATGATAGAAAATATTTTTTTTTCAACCTTGCTTAAAATGGCGTTGAGATCTGTAATACTCGCAAGCATAAATCACTATTTTTGATGGACTGTTAAGGTGACTGGCAGTTGGAACCCCAAGTTGAGAAGTTTTGTGTAATAACTATGGCTAGTAGTTTTCAACTATGGAGAACTTAAGTCTGGGAGAACACACACTCGCACGCACACACACGCGCGCACTCGCTCGCGCGTGTACATGCGTTCCTGATCAGCAAATAAAATAATTTATTTTGGATCTTCAGATTCTTTTCGTAAGTACATAGTACATAAACTCAACAAAGAGAAATATTCTATTTTCATATTAAATATGCAATCAAATAAAAGTAATTTCACCTGTTAAATGTAATGTTGTAATAAGGTACACGAATTTCTTTAGTTTTTCATCCAGTGCACGTAAATACTTTTAAGAAAATGAAAAAGAAAAAGAAAGTCCAACCTAATTTTTTTTTTTTTTTGTGTGTGTCAATAATGAAATATTTGTCATAAGTACTAATGAATGTTGAGTTCCATCCCCTAAATCATTCCTCCTTACAGGACTTTAAAGTAAAGTTCTATCTTCACTTGCTATCTCTGTTTTTGCCTCCTACTAAAATTTCTTGTAATTGTGGATGTTTCTACTTCCTTCAGTTTAGGAAAAAGGTTGTGCATTACCACAGACTGAGAAATATTGTGTATTTCACTGATGGTTGTTCTGCACAATATAAAAACTGCAAGAATTTTCTGAACTAGTACTATCACGAACATGATTTTTTAGATTGGTAAGGAAGTCGTCATTTTTTGCAACAAGCCATTTCAAGTCACCGTGTGATGGCATTGGTGCAGATTGTAAAAAGGCTAACAACAAAAGTAAGTTTGCAGCGACCTTTAGCTCAACAAATAACTTCTGCTGCAACAATGTATAACTTCTGCAACGATAATATAAAGGAAATTACATTTTTCTTTGTGTGTGCAGAAGAGATGAACAAAGTGCGTAATTAGCTTAGTCCCCGTTTTGAGAAAGCAAAAGCTCTTCCTGGTACACACATTGCATCACTTTACACCACTTCCCAATTTCAAAATGGATGCTAAGAGATTAAGTTCTGATAAATATTACAGTATTATTTCCAAAATCAGTGTAACTAATTTTCAAGATGAGTTACATGCTAACTGCTGCATAGCATGCGTATATGATTCCTGTTGGTATGTGGGATTTGTTGAAAAGATTAACTATGATGAAGGTGATGTGACTGTTTGATTCGTGCATCCAAATGGGCCTTCTCCAGCTTTTTATTGGCCTAATAATGATTGTGAACCCTCTGACACATATATTATGTTTGGTTGAGATAAACACTGCTACAGGAAGAACATACAGCCTATCCAAACAGGCTGAAGACCTGGTTCAGTCCAAAAAAAAAAAAAATCGTATGAAAATTAGTAATTGTGTTTAGCTTTAATTCAAACTGACAGAGAAAAGAATTAATTTATCTCTTATGTAACCAAAGAAAAGTTCATTTATAAATCACACATAAAAGTATCATTCAATGTCAAAATAATTCATAAAACGGTTTGTTCCATTTATTTGTTTTTATTAAAATTAGTAGGAAATTTAGAGACACATAATCTTGTATTCTTAAAAACAGAAAAAGGAACAAAAAACCCCAGCTTGGATAGCATAGGTGGCCCTATCGGTCGCATTTTTCACAATTGTCGATTATTTTTAAGCACGGCAACTATAAAAAAACTTTGGCAATTTGACTAGCGATTGTGAGCACGGCTTTGTTGCAGGCTCAGCTAGCGTTTTGATCAGTTGCAAATTGAAATTGTTCAAAATATTAAATTCAACAGTAACAAATATAGTGAGTTGCAAGCACACTCACAGAAGTAAGGCTATACAGACAAGTGTTGCTGCTAAAGTTTGTGAATCGCAAACTGTACAATATGCTCTGGTAAGGTTTTTTTTTTATTTACCTTATGTGTAAATTGTAAATTAGAGTATTTGGTAGTTAAAGGTGTTTAAAATATAATTCCATAAGACTTAAAAAATATTTTGAAAACAGAAATAAGCATAAATGTTCATCTGTTTTTGTGCATTTCCGAGTGCTGAAATGTTACAATTTATTCACAAATATTTCATAGCCTGTAACTTCTAAACCAGTTTGAACCACAAAATAAAACTCACAGGTTTTGTTGAGTACCAGTAGGGGTATCCTTGGTGGGAAATATACACACTCACACACACACACACACACACACATATATATATATATATATACTTAAGAGCAAAACTGAAGACTAAGGCAAAACTGAAGACTAAGGAAAAAATTTTAGAATTTAACACGAAGGGTGCAAAATAACCTGAAAATCAAAACGCGCAACGCAGCAGTTTTGAAAATTCAGAATTCACATTCTATAAAGAAGATACCTAAGCAAAAAAATACATATATAATTTTGACTCACACCTAGTACAACATAGAAAAGGTTATGTATCTACCTGTGTGAGTAAAAGGAGAAAAGATAAAAAAATAAAATAAAACAACTGAATGTAGAAGGTGTCGAGAATACTGAGCCTTGGCTTTATCAAGGACCAGCAAAAACTCTGCATTTTCTCACTTCTACAAAGACCTAGTTGGAAATGGGTTTCTGCAAGGCCATAGATGCAAGTAACATTCCCACCTAAAATAGTTTAAAAAAATATATATATAAGTCATGTCCTCCGTAGAGTAGCATGACCTAGCACTAGTTAACAATTTCGCTTGCATCCATTAACCTTCATGGCCCGACCCATGCTCTTCATCTGTTACTATTAAACAGAGAGAAGAAGATTAAAGAGAACTCAAGCTGTGAGAGTGACATAATAAATAGAAATGATTTTCAGCTATAACGAAATTCCAAGTTCGTTTGAGAGAGAATTTAAACCTGAAAAACAATGCAAAAGAAATCCAAAATTTACATTGCAATTAAAAAAGGAAATGTTAATTTATAACGAACAGATTTTTGAAAGAAAACTTGAGTCTAAAACCCCCTACTCTACAACTTATGACAGCACGAAAACGAGAATAAGTTAAAGATAATAATTAACTAAAGAAAACTTTGTGAAAGTTATATACCTTAAACAGTTAGTTGCAATATGTACAAAGTATTTCAGCAGTGCTTTAAGTGCATAATTAATTAGTTATTAAGAACTTTACTACTTTGAAAAAACAGCGCATAGACAGCGCATAGAAAAGGAACAAGCTTAGCCATCTTCTGTTCCTAGGTACCCCAAAAGACGCTCAAAGTTACAAAGAAAAGTAAGAGTTAAAACCCGCATAAATGTTAACAGACAAACCAATGCTTAAAAGCTGAAAAGCTAAAAAACGACAGAGAAAAGGTACATAAAGTACAAACATTGAACTTATAAAACCTAGAACCCAAAAACAAGGAAGAGAGCTTACCTCTTGTGTGACAAAAACTTTTCTCCTCACAAGAGGAGAACATGGCTGACCTCTTCCGCCACTCCCTAGACGCTGGGGGGCAGTGAGGGTGGGGCTGATGGCCTCCTCATACAGCAAGAAACCAACGCGCGGAGATTTTAACCAGAGAAAAAAATATATAAACTTAAGACTGTGGATCTGTATGATCAGAATGAGCAGAATTAACTCTCCAGAATACATGAGAAATATTATAAAATACACGAGCAGTTTATTTAATAATCTTTGCATGTATTAAATCACCTTAGTGAGCTTCTATAGATTAATCAGAATCTTATTAATTTTAATGTTGGTTTTACTATTTTTAGTATAGCTATCCTAGTGATGAATAACTAGTTTTCTTTTTTATTTGTTTTTATTTTCTTTTATAAACAGATTTTTAAGCTTTTTTTGTGATTTTGTTCGTTATAGCTGAAAATCATTTCTATTTATTATGTCACTCTCACAGCTTGAGTTCTCTTTAATCTTCTTCTCTCTGTTTAATAGTAACAGATGAAGAGCATGGGTCGGGCCATGAAGGTTAATGGATGCAAGCGAAATTGTTAACTAGTGCTAGGTCATGCTACTCTACGGAGGACATGACTTATATATATATTTTTTAAACTATTTTAGGTGGGAATGTTACTTGCATCTATGGCCTTGCAGAAACCCATTTCCAACTAGGTCTTTGTAGAAGTGAGAAAATGCAGAGTTTTTGCTGGTCCTTGATAAAGCCAAGGCTCAGTATTCTCGACACCTTCTACATTCAGTTGTTTTATTTTATTTTTTTATCTTTTCTCCTTTTACTCACACAGGTAGATACATAACCTTTTCTATGTTGTACTAGGTGTGAGTCAAAATTATATATGTATTTTTTTGCTTAGGTATCTTCTTTATAGAATATATATATATTTATATGGTCCCTCTTTTGAGATATGTAACCTTGAAATCTGCAAAAGTAGAAAATTTTGCAACTTTAAGGGGGAGGGGGAAGCAACCAAAACCAGACTTAAGTTCACCATAGCTGAAAACTCTACTAGCCATAGTTATTACACAAAAATTCCCAACTTAGGGTGCCAGCTCCCAGTCACCTTAACAGTCTGTCAAAACTGGTGATTTATGCTTGCAAGTATTGCAGATTTCAACACCATTATAACATTTTCACTGCCGCGTGACGCCGAACGACATCATGGCAGTGAAAGACAGTGTATAAGCCTTATTTCTCTACTTAGCCGAAGTGCCGCTGCCACCAAATGGTGTTGTGATCGTGGCTTGATATTTCCCTTTCTAAAACCTTCGGCACTTGAAGAGAGTTATCTGTTTTGTTACTGGCACTGAAAATGAGTCTCCAACTGTCTAAAAATGACCGCGTTTTTGGGATAGCGCATTTTTTCCCACATGGTTTAGGGAAGGGAAGGTAAGCTGACTCCCCGTTGACTTAACAAAGCGTGCCCTTTTCACTGCAATGTTTATTTTCCTTTGAACGTCACTGGTTTTGCGGTTATGGGAACTATCAATAAATAAATGCTTGAGTGGCAATAAAAAAAATTTGCTTCTTAGAGTTCATGCATAAGAGGACGGCCTATTGAGCATGCTAAAGGGACTTCAAGGAAACCTAAACTGACTTCAAAACATTGTTTTGTGGAAATAACGGACATGTTCAGACAGGCTATGTTCGATCCCTCTCAACCATAAGCTCCTCGGCGGACACATCCTGCCGTGGAAATAGATGATCCCGATAATTTGTCACCATATGCAGAAATGTATGTCACCATATGCAGAAATGCTGCAGTACGACCAGCTGTGAAAGGGAAAATGAAGAATGCGAAGTTCTCTCTTACTCTGCCTCAATAGATTTTAGCGACACGTTGGTATGATGTTCCTGATGTCACGAGAATAATTCTGTTCAGTAGTGTACTAGGACTGAAAATTAATATGACAGGTATTGAACCAATCAAATTTTTCAATCTTTTTGTGACTGAAGAATTTTACAATTTATTAGTTACCGTCTACAGGACATGCATGTCTACATCCCTGGAGTTACCGAAGGTTATAATTACGAATATCAATTATGAATAAATTTTCTCGTATTTTAGAAGAGCAGAGTCATGCAAAGTTATGAGATGTGAACACACTGCTTGGTTGATTCAAATGCCAACTGCTAGAAGCTCATCTGTGTTACCTTGTGGCATCTCGGGAGATTTGACCGGGTATCTTACCGGCACGGCGGCAGCAAACATGTTAAGCAAGGTTTAAAAAATATTTTCTATCATTTCTATACATTTTCTGTAAGCCTAAAATGTCCTATTTAAGGTAGTAAAAACCAAAACTTATGATCTACAATAAGAGGAAAGCAATTGTCTTTTTCAAAACCATCGCGAGGCCCTATTTTGATATGCCCCAGAAAAAAACAATAAAACCTATATGCAAGATGGTGGCACATAAAAATAAAATAAAAACTGTTTTGAGCTAATCACTGATAGGGTTAAAATATGGGGGGGTATAAAATGGTCAAGCAACCACTTAATTAAAAAAATGGGTATTATCATGTCTGAATGTTCCATATATAAAACACACCATTTTTTATTTTTTATTTTCCTCGCCAAACTTGCGAATTGCCCAAAGTATTTTTTTTCTCCTGCTGAAAGGATACATTATAATACATACATGAAAATATTTTTAGCAAATTTAAAGTGGGGGCTCATTTCGAAAAAAAATTTGTTTAATAAAAACATGGCCCCATTTTTCCATGTCTTTTGTCATTAAATGTTTTAAAAGTGTTCTTTTAATTCAAACAATGTGCAGAAGCAAGTTGTTCATAAATGTATGGATCATGCAGATCATTTAAGAAAAAAATGTTTGTGGCTGCAACAATTAGTTTTGAAGTTATGATTTTTTTGGTCCTACAGTGTAGTTGTGAAAACTCAGCGTGCGAAAACCTCATAGGCAGAGCTACCCAATTTTTAAAGTGGCATTACTCAAGATCTACTGGACCAACTGACCTAAAATTTTAACAGGTTTCATATCTCACCAGTACAATGCTTTGTACCAATTTTCACAAAAATCTGAGATGGGTGGGTGACATCTCGTGAAAATGCTGGGTGATTTGACATGGAATGAATGACCTTGGAGTGAACTTGTAAGTTTCATCCATGATAAAATAAAAAGAGAACCACTGTCATTGGCATTTTAGCTGTACAAAATCCCCATGAAATGTTTCTAATGTTATTCAGTATCTTGAGTTCGAAAAAAATAATTACTCCTACAATCTGCATCGCTGCATATCCCTATTCTTAGGCAAAAACTTCATAAAGCCTGCAGCAATTAAAACCTCCAAATTACTAGATATACAATATCACTCTTATAGGGTACAAAAAGAAGATTCTGGCGTAAACATTGAAAACAGCGCTCATTGTCGAAAAGTAATAAAAGAATTTTACTGTTCTGTTACAAAATATTTCAAAACTGTAATAAAAAGCGGAAGTAATATTCTCATAATACTTGACAAATTCGTCATAATAATTAACACAGCAATCAGCCATCGCTGAATTGAATAATTACTTTTTCACAGTAAGTTACAGTTAATGAAATTTTCAAGTTTTCTGATGTGATTTGATTCACGTGTGAAACAGTAATTACAGTCAATTCGGCGATGTCTGATTGCTGTGTTAATTATCATGATTTTCACAAAACTGCTTGTTTATATATTATTGAAAAAAAATTCATTTGAAAAGTGAAGTGCTGATAAATACAGAAGTCGCAAACTTAAAAGAAATTGAAACAAATAAGATTTCTAGTGTGAGATATTTTTTTAGATAAGTTTTCTTTCATGTAAATTGAAAAGAAAATTAAAGTTAGGATGAAGCATATGTGACGAACTTGAGAAACAGTGTACTGCTCTTGAAGTTGTATATTTACCCCATCTTTCTTGAAGAATGCAATACATGCAGCTTAGCTTGTTAAAGAGCATGTGAGAAATAGAAGAATTTTTGAAGTTTGATAGAAATAACATTTTGTTGCCCCACTGTAATACTGAATGTGAATGAATATTTGTGGAAGTGAAATTGTGTTCTTTTACAATGCACCCAAAGGCTACTGCTGTTTCAAAAATTAATTACACTGCACAACAATGCAATTGCTTCTGAAGTAAAAGTGTGCAATTCTGGGGTACTCTCCAGTAATGTACTGTACTGAATAATGAGATTAAGAATCATATAATTTATAATATTAAGTAATAGGGATTTAAGGTCAGGTGATGCGCAACATCACAGCCTCTCCTTGACAAATGTCAACCCCGCCTTCTCGTGGTGCATATTGTTCCCACTAAAGGGGCTCCGACGACCGCCAAAAGCGGTATAACTATACCATCGGGATTAGAGGAAATACTATCTCCCCCACTCACCAACTTGCTTAGCCAGCGTGGTGAGTTATGGCCAAACCTCTCCAAAATGACTCTACAACTTAAATCTTGGCCCTCAGTCTCCGGCAGCTGGAATGTACCTGGCCAAGGCAGCAGCCAGTGCGACATGAAGGCAGAGGGTGCTAAGAATCACCTGAGGACCGGGCTAGGCTGTCATTTGATGCTGACCTTGGCTACTTACAATGGACGCTCCCTATCTTCTGATTCAAGAGTTCTTGAATTGGAAGAGGAACTACAAAGGATCAAGTGGGACATCGTCGAGCTAAGTGAGGTAAGTAGAAAAGGAGAAGATCTCATTCAACTAAAAAAGCGGACATGTCTTCTATTATCGTGGGACAGATACTGGCAGAACTAGTGTGTTGGAATTATAATAAACAAGAAACTGAATGATAAAGTTGTAGAAGTTGAAAGTTCCTCTGATAGAGCTGCACGACTCGTTATCCAAATCTCGAGAAGATACCAGGCTCAGATTATTCAAACTTATGCACCCATCACAAGTCATCCTGAAGAAGAAATTGAAGACTTTTATGAGGAAATTCGTCAGCTAAATAATAAAGGCAAGCAGCACTTGAAGATAATTTTGGGAGATTTCAATGCAAAAATAGGGCAACAGCAACAGAATGAAACTTCAGTAGGTAAATTCGGTCACGGCAATAGAAACCAGCGTGGAATACTCTCATAGAGTTTGCAGAGGCAGAAGGGTTTTTCATCATGAACTCCTTTTTTAAGAAAAAGTTGCAAAAGAAATGGACATGGAGGCATCCCAATGGATGGACAAGTGAAATTGATTTTATTATGTGTAACAAGAAATTTGTCTTGGAAGACTGCAGTGTGCTGAACAAGTTCAACACAGGTAGTGACCATAGAATGGTAAGATGTAAGATGCACCTGAATACTAAACTCGAACGTCGCAAGCTCATAAAACAAACAAAGTGTATTGACGTGACCAACCTTAAAAAGCATCATAATACCTTCAAATTGGAACTGAGGAACAGATTCTCTGCTCTAGAAGGTCTAACCTCAGAAGAAGTGGACATCTCTGAAGTTAACAGAAAAGTAACCAAAGCTCGTATGGAAACAGCAACAAGATTAGCTGGGTCTAAGAACAAGTTGCATGTGAACAAATTATCAGGAAAAACCAAAATGTTGATGCAAAAAAGAAGAGAGATGAGGACAACTAAAGAAGATGTGACTTCCAAAGTGGAATATATAGAGCTATGCAAGACAGTACGAAAAAGTATCACTGAAGACGTAAGGAAATTCAACTGTGAACTAGTGAGGAAAGCAATTGAAAACAACCAAAGCCTAAAGATAGCAAAGGGACATCACATTAAGGGAAGAAAACAAATTATGGCACTCAGGAAAGAAGATGGTTATGTAACAAGAAATGGAGACAAAATTTTGACAAGAGCGAAAGATTTCTACTCCAAATTATATGAAAGGGATGATACATGTGCTCCAGACATTATGAAAGGTACCAGTACCAGAGTTCTTCCAGTCCTCCCAGCAGAAGTTGCACATGCAATCAAGAACATGAAGCGAGGAAAAGCTCCAGGAGAAGAAGGAATTACTGGAGACATCATACAAGAAGCAAGTGAAGAAATTGAAGCAGTAATCTCCCAAGTTTTCACTCGATGCCTTAATAAAGGGAAGATTCCTGAGGATTGGAGCAATGCTACAATGATCCTGTTACATAAAAAAGGTGACATTGAGGATCTCAGGGACTACAGACCTATCAGCCTCCTATCAGTGGTTTATAAAATCTTTACTAAAGTTCTTTCACACCGCTTGTAGGTAACACTGGACATGGCTCAACCGAGAGAACAAGCTGGTTTCAGGAGTGGCTACAGCACTATAGATCATATCCACGTACTGAGAGAACTAACTGAAAGAGCGAGGGAATGTGAACTTCCATTGTGCATGGCTTTTATCGATTATGAAAAGGCCTTTGATTCAGTGAAACCATCAGCAGTTACAATGGCCTTGAATCTGTGTGGTGTTGAAGATGCATACATTAATATTAATAACTTCTTTGAAAAAGCAAGGGCAAAGATTCATCTGTTTGAGAATACAGCACACATAAAAATTGGAAAGGAAGTGAGACAAGGTGACACCACATCTCCCAAGCTCTTTAATGCAACATTGGAAAATGTCTTACAATCACTGAACTGGGAAAACAAAGGTATACAGATTAATGGAGATTATCTAACTCACCTTCGTTTTGCTGATGATGTAGTCATTTTTGCAACTACCCCATCAGAGCTGCAAAGTATGATCCAGGAACTTGCTGACAAGAGTAAAGAAGTGGGATTAAAAATGAACTTTCAGAAAACAAAAGGGATGTTCAATGCTTTTACAAGAAATGAAGATTTATCGATTGATGGAGAAAAGTTCGAGATAACAGATGTGTACGTTTATCTTGGACAGCAGATATCAAGTGATGGTCACATTGATGAAGAAATTAATCGGTGTATAAAACTTGCCTGGAGAGCTTTTGGAAGAAACAGCATAATTTTCAAAAGCAATATGCCATTATGTCTTAAAAGAAAAGTGTTTGATCAACGCATCCTTCCAGTGCTTACGTATGGTGCAGAGACGTGGACCTTAACCAAAAGAGACATACAAAGGCTGCAGACAACTCAAAGCAGCATGGAGAGGTGCATGCTTGGTGTAACCAGGAGAGATAAGAAGAGGAACTCGTGGATCAGAAAAATGACAAGAGTGGAAGACATGATCAGAGTAAAATCCCTGAAATGGCAATGGGCTGGATATAATGCCAGAAGGACAGACCATCGATGGATAGTCGAAATTTTAGATTGGATTCCAAGGGACAGGAAAAGACCCAGAAGACCACATGGAAGATGGGTGGATGAAATTCGGAAGTATGCGGGAGTAACATGGAGGTGACTGGCACAAGACAGGCCGTTGTCTGGAAGAGACCTTCGTCCAGCAGTGGACTGATAATGGTTGATGATGATGATTATTAAGTAATAAATTAATTTATTTATGATTATTATTATTAATTATTATTATGCACTGCTGGCCACCCAAAATGCAACGCCAAAAAGGACACGAGATAGCAAAGCCAGATTTACTGGACACCTAACAACAGATACAAAGATGAAACGATTGAGCTTACAGGCCCGTGCGACTTGCGTAACACGCATACATCAATAGTTCGTGGGGCCCCCACGGCTGGCAATAACGGCCGCTACACGCCGCGGCATCGAACGAAAGAGGCTTTGGATGTGGGCTTGGGGTATGTCGGTGCAGGCTGCTTTCAAACGTTGCCACATTTCATCAGGCATGTGGTGCTTCCTAGGCCACTCGGTTGCCGATCAGCGGCTAGACGTGTTCGATGGGCGACATATCGGGAGAACAGGCGGGCCGGGAAGAAATGTTGCACGATGCGGTCGTTCATTGTCCTGTTGAAACGTGGCCGCTGGCAGGTAGGGGAAGACTACAGGCTCCAAAACGTCGGAGATGTAGCGGTGGCTGTTGAGTGTACCGAGGATGCGTACCAGAAGGGTGGGGGTGTCATATCCAAGTGCGCCCCAAACCATAACGCCAGGCGACGGACCAGTATGGCGATGCATAATGCAGGCGTCATACGGTCTCGCCGCAGTGCCGACACACGCGGATCCGACCATCGTGGTGTTGCAGGGAGAAGCGGAATTCGTCGGCGAAGACAGTGTCGTGCCATTCCGTAGTCCAGGTGCGGCGTTCAACGGGCCCACTGCCGCCGCACTCGCCGGTGGTGTAACGTCAATGGTAATCGGAGCAATGGGCGCCGTGCGACAAGTCCCCGATTCTGCGGACGACGTCGGACGGTACGTGCTGACACAGGTTGTTGCGCAACACACCTAATTCCTACGCTAACGTTCGTGATGTAGCGGTGCGAGCCGTCAATGCCCGCCGCACAACATGCCGGTCCTCTCGTTCGGTGGTGTGCCGCGGCTGCGGCAACCGCTCATGTCGGTCCTTCCGTCCCTCTTGCACCCACCGAATCCATACTCGCCTCACTGTGGCTGGATGTCCCACACGGTCGCCGATGTCTCGGTACGATAAACCGCTGTCGCGATAAGCCACTATTCGTCCTCTGTCGAACCCCGAAACGTGCTGGAATGACTGCCGTATTCTGCGACGAGGCATCAGGAAGCTTCCCACGCACAGGTCCGGCAGCACAACACACTTACACTACTTACACCCCACCTTCTGTGCACCCTTCTTATAGTGCTTCTTGGTAACGTGCCGAACGCGCATGATTTCCATATGCCTTGCAATGCTAATCGTTTGCATGTCCTCTCGCGGGCGACGCATGCTGCGAATTTCAGGCCAATCGAATGGTGTTGCATTTTAGGTGACCAGCAGGGTAATTATTTATCAATTATATTTATTAAAATATTAATATCTTATTTATTTATTATTAATATAAGTAATTAATATAATTTATTATTTCACTGCTGGTCATCCAAAATGCAACACCAAGAAAGAAGCATCCGATTGGCCTGAAATTCGCAGCATGCGTCGCCCGCGAGAGGACATGCAAACGATTAGCATTGAAGGGCATATACAAATCATGTGCGCCCGGCACGCCACCGAGAAGCACTATAAGAAGGGTGCACAGAAGTAGTGGAAGTGTGTTGTGCTGTCGGACCTGTGCGTGGGAAGCTTCCTGATGCCTCGTCGCCGAATACGGCAGTCATTCCAGCACGTTTCAGAGTTCGACAGAGGACGAATAATGGCTTATCGCGACAGCTGTTTATCGTACCGAGACATCGGCGCCCGTGTGGGACGGCATCCAGCCACAGTGAGGCGAGTATGGATTCGGTGGGTGCAGGACGGACGGACGGACCGACGTGAGCGGTTGCCGCAGCCGCGGCACACCACCGAACGAGAGGACCGGCATGTTGTGCGGCGGGCATTGACGGCTCGCACCGCTACATCACGAACGTTAGCGTAGGAATTAGGGTGTGTTGCGCAACAACCTGTGTCAGCACGTACCGTTCGACGTCGTCCCCAGAATCGGGGACTTGTCGCACGGCGCGCATTGCTCCGATTACCATTGACGTTACACCACCGGCGAGTGCGGCGGCAGTGGGCCCGTTGAACGCCGCACCTGGACTACGGAATGGCGCGACATTGTCTTCACCGACGAATCCCGCTTCTGCCTGCAACACTACGATGGTCGAATCCGTGTGTGGCGGCCCCTCGGCGATAGACTGTATGACACCTGCATTATGCATCGCCATACCGGTCCGTCGCCTGGCGTTATGGTTTGGGGCGCAATTGAATATGACACCCGCACCCCCACTGGTACGCATCGCAGGTACACTCAACAGCCACCGCTACATCTACGACGTTTTGGAGCCTGTAGTCCTCCCTTACCTGCAGGACCTGCCAGCGGCCACGTTTCAACAGGATAATGCGCGCCCGCACGTGGAACGCATCGTGCAACAATTCTTTACGGCCCACCAGGTGTCACTGCTGCCGTGGCCCGCCTGTTCTCCCGATATGTCGCCCATCGAACACGTCTGGTAGCTGATGGGCAACCGAGTGGCCCGGCAAGCACCACCCGCGGCTACATCTGATGAACTGTGGCAACGTGTGGAAGTAGCCTGGAACGACATACCCAAAGCCTCTTTCGTCCGATGCCGCGGCGTGTAGTGGCCGTTATTGCCAGCCATGGGGGCCACACAAACTATTGATGTCTGCGTGTTCCGCAAGTCGCAGAGGCCTGTAAGCTCAATCGTTTCATCTTTGTATCTGTTGTTATGCTTCCAGTAAATCTGGCTTTGTTATCTCGTGTCCTTCTTGGTGTTGCATTTTGGGTGGTCAGCAGTGTATTATAATACAAGGTTACGAATTTTTGCCTCATATTTCATCATCCCTTGGCTTTCATAGAATAATTATTATATCCCATACCGAGAAGCAGGGGCGGTGACTTTGGTTTTTATGGAGTGGTGCACATTCTTTCATAGAATAATTATTATCAATTATGTAAAATATGATATATTGTCGTCGTCAACCATTATCAATCCACTGTTGAACGAAGGGCTCCCCAAGTCTCTTCCACAAACTCTCTGTCTTGAGCCATTCTCCAATGTCACTCCTACACAGAGCCCATTTAAGAGGGGAGCAGGGGGTTGCAGCCCCGGGCCCCAGAATTGTGTAAAATGCTGGAAGAATTGACAGAATTCTACAATTTTGTCTTTTAAAAAAAAAATGTTCTATTTCTTCCCCCCCCGCTTTTTTAGGAGTAGTCTACAAAAAGTATAGTTGCCCCCAGTCCATCAAGTCTTTCGAAAGCGTTACATGTTGGTTTTTTTTTTTTTTTGTGCACATAATTGAGCGAAATTTCATTCATTAAGAATTCATTTGAATCATGATATTTGGATCATATTATTTTGCCCATTATTTCGATTTAATTTCCACAAGTCGAAGCCTGGTGAGGGGGATAGATTAAAGCAGAACTGAACTGGTATCCATTTTTTAACCATGAATTTTTACATTTTCTTGTTACTTCTGATTCGTCCATGAATCATTATGTACACACTTCAACACGGATGTGATATTTTTCTGACTTCCTCGTCACATTTTGGGAATGTTTTCTCCTCGGTATTTTTATTCATCCAACCCATAGTGAAGTCCTATATGTGCCAGTAATACTGCCCAGCCCCTAGGCCCCCTGTATCCTTAAACGTGCTCTGTTCCTACAACACACCTTCGAATTTCATCCATCCATCTCCCCGTGGCCTTCTGGGTCTTTTTCTGCATATATATACACACACCGATGAGCTATTACATTATGGCCATCCTCAGCCTAGATAAATGAGCGCGCCTGGAGACCGAACGCTGGCGCAGCAGGTGAAGTTCACAGAGCAGTATATATACAACACGAGGACCGGTTTTCGGTTAGTAGAGTGTTTGGAGTCAGAATTTGAAAAGCTGCCGATTTATCGGAGTTTTATAAAGGACAAATCGTGATGGCATGGCGCCTCGGAACTACGGAAGCGTCGAGGCTTTTGGGTTCACGTGCCACTGTAGTGAGTACGTATCAAAAGTGGTGCACAGATGGCCAAACGACGAACCGTTGTCCAGTGACCATGCCTCTCTCAAAGTCCGTAAGCAGTGTTTCTTTCAGGCATACAACCAACATTCGCCGCCCCCTCCTCCCGGAGACATTTTAGGTTACCTAGCCAAATTTTAATAAATTCAGGTTATGATGAAAAAGGAAGTTTCGTTTCTTTTTACGCTACAAATATTTCTCCAATTATATTTTTTTAAATATTTGTTCAAATGGTACTAGTTATAGTTTATTTTATTAAAAAGTGTATTACGACGCATGGTATTCTTCAAAATATAATAAGTAGACTAATCATACCTAATTGTCTGAGGATCGTGATTCAGGATCAAGAGTGCGTTGAATGCATTTTAATAGATGAAAATTTCGAGCCTGTGAACCCCTTCCCCCTCTTTTAGCTAAAAAAGTTTGTTATTCCTGAAATGTCTGAAGAAGTAACAACTATATATCACAGATGTATATAGAATTTTTCTTCGGGGGGGGGGGAGGCGAAAGTAGGAAGTTTTTGAAATCCAACATCTGAAATAAAATCAAAGTTAATGAAAAATTGAAGAAAAGTTAAAGCATTTTTTTCTAATGTAAGTTGATACATTTTTATTAAAAAAAAATGACACATTTTCCTGGTGGGGGGACAAGGCCCTCTCTAAATGCGCCCCTGTGCTAGATATATAGTAATTACTTCTATATATATAAATATAGTAGTTAAAATTATATATATCAAATGGAAAACTTGCCCCCTCTAGGGTTCCATTTGCCCCCGGCCAAAAAGTCCTGAAAGAAACACTGTCCGTAAGTTGAGTGAATCGACGTCTCTGGCGTCAACCAGGCATTCTTGTCATTGTACTCTTGCTTGCATCGGCCAGTGCTTTTCGCTTTCATGGGGCATTAGATCACATGTAGAGGATTTTAGGAAGGGAGTGTCTGACCCCAGGTCTTAAACAACCCTTAAAAATAGGAAGCTAGGAGATTTAGGCTAGAGTGCCCGATAGGAAAGTGACACGGAAGTGAGGTAGAATGGGGTACGGAAGACGCCCTTATTTATTACCGGGGGGGGGGGGGTAGTATCCAGGGTCCGACGGCTTAATGTGCCCATCCGATGCACGGAGGGTATTTAGTGGTTCGAGCGTTCGTACCTACCCAAGATCGAACCTGAGGTTATCTCCGTGGCAGCCACGAACGCTGACCACTAGGCCACCCGCGGCCTATTTCATGGGGCATCGAATACACGCCGGTTTATAAGGCTGCCGGTTCGTGCTTTCAGCGCCACCACAGGGTATACGGTCATGCGCACTCGCACCAAACGTGGATTATTTGCATACCAGCAGCACTGTAGCTATCTGCAAAGTTTCGCGGTTGTAACACGTTTTCTTCTAGGTGCGCAGATTTCATTGTCCGTGAGTGTATATAATCTGTGGTTTCCGAATACCTACAACTTGCGAGACATGTGAACTAAGCCATGATCCGTGCTGTCTGATGCAAAAATAATGCCTTTAATTCGATTTAAATTAACACCTACATTGAATTGCCAAATTATTAATGAGAACCTGGTCAGCACATCGCTGAGCCACCTTTTGCTCTTAATACTGCTTGAATTCGTCTTGGTATGGACCCTATTAAATGTCAGTAAGTAGCTTAGGGTATATTACCCCAAATGAAATGAATTGCACCCTCCAGCTCTTGAAGATTTGATAATAGCGGATTCAGCTGTCTCATGCCTTTTTCATTTTCATTCCACAAAAGCTCCATTGGATTGAGATCCAGTGATTGAGGAGGCCAGTGTAGCAGACAAAAGTCACCGTGATGCTCCTCGAACCATTCGCGTACACTGTGAGCACTATGATATGGAACATTGTCCTGCTGGAAATATCCACCTCCTTTGGAATAAACTATCAATATAACTAGGTCGATTTAATCGGCAACGATGCTTCAATACCTTTGAGCGGTCAGACGTTGCTGCACACGAATCAAACGGCCCAAACACTCCCACGAAAACATGTCTCCGCCAGCTTCAAGTGTAGTAGCTATGTGAGATGGGTTCCATGCTTTCGTGTTGCTCTCTCCATATCCTCACCCTTCCATCTGCTTGGTGCAACTGAAAACGTGAATCGTCGGACCACATTTCCCGTTTCCAATCATTTACTACCTAATTCTTTTGTTCTGAGCGAACTGGGGGCGTTTCTTCTTGTTCGCTGCAGATAGCAATGGCTTACGGACAGACCGTTTGCCTCTGTAGCCCATACGATGTAATGCGCGGCAAACAGTACGTTAAGAGGCCATCGGATTTGGTCCCTGATTCAGATTATCTGTAATCTGATGAAGTGTTGATCGTCTGGTGGATTGAATAAGTCCGCTCAGCTCGAGCATCCAGTAGTCGTTGACTACCAAACAGCTTGCGCTCAGACCCAGTTTTTTGACTGGTGATCCACTCGTTGTAAACTTTAAAAACTGCTGCTCTCAAAAATTTCACCAGCGTAGCCGTTTTGCTAATGCTCGCCTCAATACACTTCATTTAGTCTCTTCAATTGAGCACTCACAATCATTCCACGTTCAAAGCCCGTCGGATCGGGTCTTTTACCAATGCATTCCATTAGTCTCTGCATGCCTTCAGCGTTCCCTTTTTATAACGATTCAGCAATCTTGCGTGAGCAGCATCTGCGGGATAGCTACTTTGCATAAAGTGGTCTAATTATAGTGGTTATAGCTATCCAACGGAAAAACTTTTTTTTTCAGTCTGTTAATCCGAGGAGAGGGTATGCCTAATACATATATACATTTGCAACTCCTTGTGGGACAAATTTTCATCAAGAACAGCTGGAAAATACTAGTATATAGATACTTTTGGACTACTACTATTATTAGCTTTCCGTTTCAGAATGAATTTCTCAATTCAAAAGGAGGAGAAGAGAGGTGCTTATTGAGCACTTCGAAATGACTAGAAAATCAGAAATATTGTTGATGATTACGACATCAGCTAAAAGAAACTTTTCCTCAACGCTACATCTACAAACAGAAATACGCGCCAATTTTGGTATGTATTTGAGGTCCTTTAACAGGAAAATTTTATATGATGAAATCAAGCAAACAGTCCGTTGTACCAACTATTTTCAGCAACATATAATTTCATAAACGAGACTGTTATAAGCGCCAATGTAGTGCCAAAAAGAAACATATAGTTTTGGCAAGAAACTAGCGTATCTACAAAAAAAATGGAAAGAAAGGTTGTGTCTAATACTGATCGTTATTACAGACGTTGAAAAAAATTTGCAGTCCGAAGATAAACGTCGAAATAAATTCATGTTACTTTTCCGAAAACTTTTTCATGATTAATGCTGGATAACTACGTAATGTTGACGCAGAATCAATTATTCAAGTTAGGCATTTTAAAACACCGATACAGTGCGAATGCAAATATGTTTACATCATGGTAAAACAGGTGTTGACTGTACAAAGCAGAAAACGCACTATAAAGTCTCATTGTCCCAGCTATCTAGCATAAAAAAAAAAAAAAATTCTAGTTTATCCTTTGAAAGTGGAGATGTCCTACAAAATAAAAATATGCGTTTCTACCACCTACCACGATAACTCTGCGTTGGGGGGAGAAAATAGCAGGATAATTGCTCTTTGCTACCAGACCGGAAAATTATTTTTCGGATCTGACCATTAAATGCGGAGATATAATGCCCACAGATGGGTTGACATGGGAAATGTTACGATAAGCACTTCGCTTTTTTCTCAAAAGACGGGAAAAAAACCCACAAAGATGTCAACCTTGTATTTACCGTAAGTATTTCAAATCTACTTTTCCCAGTATCCCTTAAATCCCCCACTCCGGACTGCAGCTGACGTTTTGCTCGACTTGCTGCTGTCTTGGCTTTCCGGAGCGCTGCCAATTGTGGAAAGACAGTTGTAAGAAGTAATGTCTGTTACTACGTACAGAGGGTTCCCAGGTAGCACAGCCTTGCGATTTAGCATAGGCCCAACATTGAACCACCGTCTTTTATTCCCAAAAGACGTTGGAATAGGAAAGGGTGACCCAGTGTTGTGCTTATGGTAACTGAACCACCGTCTTCTATTCCTAAAAGACGGCGGCTCAGTGTTGTCCTAGGAAAGTCCTTAAGCACACCAATAACTTTGTAAGGAAAGGTCGCTGAGTGTACACGTCAGGTCTATCTACAGTAAAAGTAAAGTGACCATACCCGATCAAGCCCGGTGGCGCAGTGGTTTTTTTTTTTTTTTTTTTTTTTTTTGATTGGAGGTTTAACGACCACCGTGAGCAACTCAATGGGCTATAAGCAGTCGCCCGTCCCTAATTTAGGGTCACTGGTTCCAGGGAAGGGAGAGAGCCAGTGCCGTAAGACAAACACAACATCCATGCGTTCACATGGATGAAAATTTGTACATCGATTAAAATATCTTCATTTTATAACTTGGAATACTTAATATTTTCTAAAACATAACCATAATTATGCAATCCAACATTTGTTTGTCCACTGACGTCATCAAAATACAGGTCGCGCCATCCTTTTACTAGTTTCAACACCACCAAAGGAAAAGTTATAGATTTTTAATATAATTATGGCTATGTTTTAGAAAATATTAAGTATTCCAAGTTATAATAAAGTTATTTTAATCGATGTTCAAATTTTCATCCTTGGGAGCACATTAATTGTGAAGGAAATGTGTACAAAAGTTTCTCTATTGGAAGTATAGGAAGCAAAATTACTTGACGTCCACCTTAATAATATGGCATAAGAGCGATGGAATGGATCGCAATCCTATGTCCTGACCTTTGACCCCATTTCCAATAGGGTTCGTCCCCAGGTGGTCCCCTACCACATACTGAAATTTCATCCAAATCGAACCTTTTTTACGCACGTTATGACGCATAAGGGCAGTGGAATGCATCCCGCTCTTATGTCCTGACCTTTGACCCCACTTTACCCATTTCGAATAGGATTTGTCCCCAGGCGGTCCCCTACCACATAGTAAAATTTCATTGAAATCGAACCATATTTACGCAAGTTATGACGCATAAGGGCAATAGAATGATCCCGCTCCTACGTCGTGACCTTTGACCCCGCATTTATCCCATTTTCAATAAGGTTCGTCCCCAGGTGGTCCCCTACCACATAGTAAAATTTCATCGAAATCGAACCATTTTTACGCCAGTTATCGTGCGGACAGACGAACGGATAAAGCTGGAGCATATACGCTTCTTCAACCTACGGTTGGAAAGCGTAAAAAAGGATTGTAAGGGCTTTCCAATTTCGCTAAGTTGCAAGTTCAACGACCTACGTCTAACTGTAGTTAGCTTTTTCTTAATGAATTTATAACAGTGTATGTACTTGGTCCAAAGGCACTTTTCTCGTATTAATACAGGGAATTTTGTCTTTTCAGAGCAAATGTCCAAGTTAGAAATAAACACTTTTTTTCTTAGGGAAATAACTTTTCAGACAGATCTAAAGCACAGATGAAGTTACTGATAATATAATTGTTCATAAGTAGTAAAATAATTATTCGTTCGTTAAAAAAATTCAGATTAAAATATTACGAGAAAATGGGCCATTTCTTGAGTGGTCCACTGGAAAATGTCCCAGTGTCCCGGTGGGCCAATCCGCCCTTGGTCTCTTTTTTTTTTTTTTTTTTTTTTTTGTTTGGAGGTTTAACGACCACCGTGAGCAACTCAATGGGCTATAAGCAGTCGCCCGTCCCTAATTTAGGGTCACTGGTTCCAGGGAAGGGAGAGAGCCAGTGCCGTAAGACAAACACAACATCCATGCCTCACCGGGATTCGAACCTGGACCCCGTTCGGACGAATGATCAGAGGCCATCGCTTAAACCACTGCGCAACCGGGGCGGCCCCTTGGTCTCATCAATTAATCATTCATCATCTTAGATTTGCAAAAATGCAAAATAAATAGCTCTTGGAAAATGGCTGTTTCTTTTAAATCTTTCAATATTCATTTTCCGTGGTTTATGGAAATTACTTTGATGTTTCACCATAAGCATAAATATTTAATCCTGTTTGTTTATGTATCGAACTTTTTAAAGAAAAATTCCAATGAAACAGCACAAACGATGGGTAACCCAAAAGAAAGCTTGACTTCTCCAGGTAAATCAGAAGGAACGGTTGTACCAGCAATTTTTTGTTTCATGTCGGCACGGTTTGTTAGTACTAAGGGAAGGGGCTGGGAGACACAGATGTCCTTTTTATCGGGAAACCGCGAGATGTACAAAAACATAAAACTAAATGAAAAACGAATAAAGTTAGTGAAATAATAAGGAATGAAGGTTGAGTTCCGCTGAGGACTAGAACAAAGGAGACTACGAGATTCTGAGTTGCTTTCTAGAAAAAGAAATGTACTGATAATCAAGAATTAGTACTTGGTTTCATATAACAACGATGTTTCACTTCAACATTTGGCCCTACAACTTTATTTTGTTACCAAGGAGAAATTCGTTTACAAGCTTTACAAACGAAGTTTCAATTAGGTAATGATTAAAAACAACAATTTTTATAGTAATGATTTTGGAGCTTTGTTTCTCATTTCATTCTTTAACAAAAGAACTGATGACATATCATAAATTAAAATTTAAACTTCATTGTACTAGTATAACGAAACTTTTTTTTTCGTTCTGAAACTCTAGTTAATTAAATTTACAAAAAACGGAAAGAGAAACTTACTAGCAGTGTTAAGAAAGAAACATCATATTTGGCTATTCTATTCATAACCACCTTCTCAGCGGATGGTTGAGGTCCCTTCCCCTTTCTGTGCCCCGAAACACAGCAATGGCCCTGTACTAAATAACTAATAACACATATGGTTGAGTTTCAAAATAAACTGCTGCGTTATTTAAGATCGCATACATTATTATGGCGTAAATTTTTACTTTATTTTTCTTGTTTTTTTGTTGTTGTTTTTCAAATCGAACCATATCCACACAGGACAAAATAAATAAAATAAAATAAGAGTAAAGCATTAGAACACAGGTGGTCTATGAAAGCATATCTCTTTTCTCATGTGTTTACCCCTGTAAAAGGGTTTCGGAATATCATTATGGATTATTATTTGTCGCATTATCAGGGCAGGTGCTAGGGTGTTTAGCGCCCTAGGCAATCCACCAGCCTTACGCACCAAAAATTTATGTTATTCATTTGTGTGGCTAAACATATTGCATCATTTATTCAATAATTTCAAAATGCAAAAATACAATATATGAACTAAATATAAAGAAACTAAGAGCAACTAAATCTATTTAGATACTAGTCCAATGTAAATTAAAATTAAATTAAAATTTAATTTTGCGAGTTTCATTGTTAATAAAATTACTAACAAGTGTCTTCAAAACTGTCAGCCGACTAGCTGCACAGTGGTCTAAGTGCAGGCGCGACGCTACGGGTGGGGTAAGTATAACCATTTAAGATTTTAGGGAATTTGGATAAACGTATATAAATTTTTCGATTTCACAAAACTTTTGTTATACACTCTTTGCCAAAAAAAAAAAAAAAAAAAAACAAAAACAAAAAACAAGAAAAAACATACATATACTGTATATCACCAAGCTGTTCTCTGATATTCAGAGGTTAGCTCCTCAAAGAAAGAACTTGCTGATGCCGTAACAAACGTCTCCATTTACAGCAATCTTGCCAACAGCTGCAGCTTCACTGACATCCATCACACGACGCACACATAATCACACTCATTATCTTTTTCTCGTGCATTCACAAATCTGGTCCTCCCATGATTTCCTTGGCTTCCTCTACCTTTCTTTTCTGCCATTTGGGCTGAAAAAATTCTCTTAGTAAGCATCCCATCACTCATTCTTTAAACATGGCCAGACCACCTCCACCTAAAAATATTAGTCTCCACCTTACTAACAACATTTTGCCTCACATTGTACATCTGCAACACATCTTCATTCCTCACGTGATCAGCGCGTGTCTTACCACAAAGCCCTCGAAAGTAACGCATCTCCCAAGCACACAAACTTTCAAAATGTTTTATTCTGAGCGAAAGTTACAGCGAACGAAGGCGGTAGGCGGCATGTGCCTTTACAATGTCTCAAATCATAATAACAGGAGTCAGATATATACAAAGTGTGCGCAATTTACATTATGCAAGGGGTATATACAATGCAAGTGAAATAGATGATCGGACGACAACACATAATTACCGTAGTATGTATACAAGAAGTGCGCTATATTTACAGTATGAGAGGTGCATATATACAGCAAGTGCACAAGTTACAGTATGAGAGGTGTATATATAATACAGTGCTAGTGAGATAGATGAGCGATGATACAACATAAATGCAACAGTGCAGGGTGTGATAATGGAAAATATATAGGTGAGACTGAATAAATGTACAATTTAGGCGAAATATATACAGATGTGCGTGAAGCCACATAGGAACAGGGAACGAACTATGTGCAGCAAGTGAGATAAACATACAATGCAATGAAAATAGAAATACAAATGACGCAGAACATAATAATGCAATTGAAAATGTGTACTATATACAAGATGTGTAGAAAAAGTGCGTGACTGAGATACGCATGATGCAGACAGTAAAGAATGAACTTGTGGGACGGCTCCGAAAAGGAGCATACACAGTACCAAGGAATGTGTATGTGTACATAATGAACACCGAAATATATACAGGATGTGCATGTACAATTTATATGAGCAATATGACGAACGAATGAGCAGAAAATATATGACGAAGTAAAAACATTGAATATACAGGTACAAAGTGAGGCACACAGAAGAAATTACTAAAAAGATCACTTATTCAGAAGAGGGAACCACAAAGTAAGTGCACATGAATACACCACAAACACTGACAGCAAAAAGATAAACTGGAGATGGGAATATGAAGAATGTACAAAAGATCTAAGTCTGACAAGCTTAGGGAGACACTCTCCGGATCCCGTGAGCCAGTCCAGGGTTCATCACAAAGATCAAAGCGAGGAATGTCCCGACATAGAGGGTGGAAGTCAAAGCAGAAGATGTAGGTCTGCAGAAGGCCCGGAAAACCAGCGGTGTAAAAGTGACCATACACTCAAGAACTGCTGGCTCTGGTCAGTGGACTGGGCTGCGGTAAACGCCAATCGGAGCCGTGAGGTCAGTCGGTTGCGGAATTGCGCACAGAGGTTATCTCCTGCTTGAAGGAGCGTAGGCGCATTCGAGGTATGACGGAGTTGCAGATAGAAGCAGTAAATCACATGCTTTGCGAGTACAAAGATGTATGAGCAGGGCTCAGATAAAGGCACCGGTGGAGCACAAGAAACCAGTAACGTACTGTACGAAGAGAAAGGCAGCTCTTTGGCACAGAGACACTTGGCAATGGCTAGGTGTAGTAAAGGAAGGATCGCCGGGCAGTACTGGTAGATGTGTAGAACATCAGCATGATCAGAACAGAAGATGCAGGTGGGTGCCGCGGCCAGCGTCATCCGAAATAACGTGGCCGGCACTGGCAGGCGGCGGTGATGGCAGGCGCCAGTGAATATTCCTTTCATCTGGTGTCGAGATGGGTGACGCTGTGGCCGACCACACACTCGGAAGAGTGGTGGGTGCCACTCCTGAAATGAGCTGGGGTGCGGGTGGCGATGGATCCTGGAGGAGAAAACGATAGAGAGTACGGACAGTGAAACTGGAGATCGGAAGAAATGAGCCACGAACAGGAAGAAAAAAAGGAAGGGGAAGAGAAGCATATCAAACGAGAAAGAGGTGGCCAGCCGGTGAAGCGAGAGCAGGAAAAAGATAATCTAGGAGCGGAGAGAATCGTAGAGTGCAAGAGAGGCAGAGGTGCGTGGAAGGAAAGGAGAGAGGTCGGAAAAGGGTTTCCATGTTAGGTCGGAGGAAAGTAAGTCTCGGACGGATACGATCCCAGCGGGGAGCCAGGAAAGGTCAGTGAAATACGGTGCGTTAGGATGATGGAGGAGTAGAAGAGGGGTTCAGTTAGAAGTTTTACGGAGTAGTGGCAGAGAGCGAAGAAAGGAAAGCGCCTCCGAATAAACGGGGAATAGACGAGAGCGGAGGAGAGAAAAGCGATCCATCAGCAGAAAAGTTGTGAATTTGAAGCAGGGGTTCCGGTGAGAAATCATCATGTCTCCGAGAAGAGAGGCTGTGGATCTTGGTTCGCAGAGGAGATGCAGAAGGGATACTATCCGGTGTGCTTTGTAGAACTGGCAAACATCCAGGAGCGCAATACCACCAGTGGAGATCGGACGACTTAGAGTTGAGACTTGTATCCAAAGATGAGCTGACCAGATCATAGTAGAGAAGATCCGTGTGACTTCATCAAGATAGTAAACTGGCATGCGAGCAGCTGCCCAACATGAAGACAAGGAGACAAAAGATATGTACGAGCAAGGCGTTCCCGGGTGACGTAAGAGGCGCTGAACTGAGCTTTTCGCCAGAAGGCAGCCAATCGAGCAAGGCGATTACGAAGAGCAGCTCACGTGTTGTTACGGGCAGTTATGGGAGCTGCCATATGTACACCAAGAAATTTCTGAGAAGAGGCAGTCCAGGAGGCGCCCCATGGGGAGTCCGTCCTGGACTCCCAGGCACCGCACCACAGACCGGCACTCTTGGTAGCGTTGAGCATTGCTGAGGATCAAGAAGAGTAGAGTGCATATACACGAGCGAGGGTATCAAATTGCGACTCCATCCGGACGCAGAAAGTCGCGTCGTCGGCGTAGGCGGAGTATGTTATAGAAAAGTGCCTGGTGCTTGCCGTGGAAAGAGGAAGAACCGCAAGAAATGCACGATGTACTGTGCGTAGGGAAGGCTCGAACGCCAGGGCGAATAATTGCCCAGAAAGTGGACACCCCTGTCGTATTTCACGACGGAAAGAAATGGGTGTTGTCAGAAAAGTGGCTGTTTTGACCTGAAAGACGGCGTCGCGATAGAGAGCAAGAATAGTGGTAACGAAGACAGAAGGAAAGCCAAAAGCGTGTAAAGTAGTTGAGAGAAATGAATGGTAGATATTATCAAAAGCTGCACGTTGGTCTAAATTTAGTAGGGCAAGAGATTCAGAATTAGTCCGGGCAAGATACAGAAGATCACGAAGGAGGTGAAGGTTAGTAGCGATAGAACGACCAGGTACCGTGTAGGACTGGTCGGAAGAGAGAAGATACGGAAGAACTTGATTGAGGCGGCGAGAGAGAATTATAGTGAACAGTTTGTAATCAAGATTTATTAGTGAAATCGGACGCCAGTTCCCCAGGTCAAGGAGGTCGCCCTTCTTAGGGAAAAGTATCATGTGAACAACAGTGAAGCCCATCGGAAAGGAGATAGATGCAAAGGCAGAAGAGTAAGCAGCGAGAAGGAAATGAAGGAGAAAAGGTAAAAAGATAAGATAAAATGATAGAGGGAGGCCGTCAGGACCAGGGACGGCTCGGGGATTGAGAGAGGAAAGTGCAGTCCTGAGTTTAGATGGAGAGATAGGCTGTAGAAGAGAAGCGGAGAGGTGAGAGGGGACTTGAGGGAGAGAAGAAAGTAAAGAATTGGACGCAGAAGCAGAAGGTGGAGAGGTATCACTGTACTTGTCGGAGAAGTGTTGAAGAACATGGGAGCAAAGCACATCTGAGTCCAAAGCCACATGACCGTCAGGCAGGCGCAGCACACGGAGTCGATGAGAAGAACGGCGCTGATCCTCTAACGAAGACAAGAACTCAAAAGAGCAGTCTTCGGGAGACAAGTGCTGGAGACGAAGTCGTAAAATGGCCTGCCGGGCTCGAGGTTCCAGAAGAGCACGGAGGTCTACCAAATATGCTGGATAGAGGGGGTGAGAGGCTCCAAGCTGGGCGGGAACTTGTCGGAGATTGCGTTCTTCCATGGTGCGTAGATTGGCGACTGTGAACGAGTGGCTCTTGAGAAAGTGGAGCAGGTGTGACTTGACATCCAGCCAGTAACTTAGTGCACAGGATGCAGTGGACAGTCCAGTGTGATAAGAGTGAAGGAGATTCCGGACGTTAGAACACAAGGCCTGGTCTTCCAGGAGAGAGGTATCTAATGTCCAGGAGTGAAACTCGGAGCGTTGACGGTAAAGAGGTGAAGGTGGGCACAATGGTCAGAAGAGACGGTGGATGGATGCTGACAATCCGTGACCACGGACAGAAGCGGAGCGGTTGCGTAAAAACGGTCGTCTAGCGGAAGATGACGAGTTGGCAGCTGATGACCTCCACGTATGGGAGACCGTTGAAGGATAAATTTGACGAAAGACGTCCCGAAGATCAAACTCCGTGATGTGGGAGTGTAATTGCTCCACAAGACGCAAACGAGTTTCCTTATGAATTGGAGCACAATCAAGATCAGGGTCAAACGTGCAATTAAAATCGCCGCCGATCAACACGTGATCCGACGGAAACGTTGACTGAAGAGCCGAACGGAGCGTCATAAAAAGGAGGGTGTGATGTTGAGGCGTGCACGGGACGTAGATTTTGAAAACGACATAACGACGCTCGTACAGAACAAAGGTGCGGCGTTGTAGCAAGTCACGGCAGAGATGCTGCACCGTCACTGAAGATAGAACTTGACGGAACTGAGTGCGGATGCCTATGGCCAGACCGCCGATTGTAGAGTGTCGGGTCTGGGATTTTTAAATGAGTGATTATAAAGACAGCGAAAAATACACATAACTAATTATTTATTTCATTACTATTAGTACTGAAAATTTTGACTTACCTCTATGTGTAATTTCAAATTAGAGGCGGATGACTTTGAAACCGACAGCTTCTTATTTAACGGGCAAAATTTGCACGTTACTGTAAAATTCCCGTTTACTTGCTTCTCGAGCACTGTGAAATAATTATTATACGCCGACCAAGGCAGTTCAATTCTTTCTTCATCAAGCTGGATAGTAGCTGCCATATTTCAAGAAAAAGGAAAAATTTATAATCACCTGGAAACATAAGTTAAATAAGTCTTCGAAGCAAGGAAAGCAAACACGTTCCTATTCACACGAGACGAAAACGACAACGAGGCATGTGTTGGTGTTGCCAACCTATGCTAGAAAACTGTGTGCTTTGAAACACCAAACGTTCTTATTCCGAGACCCTCGTTCGTCATAACCTGTCCATTTTAATCCGCTCCATAGCCGATATCATGAAAGAAATGCTCGCAAGATGGCGATACTTAGCGCTGGTGCTGTGCAGTTCAAACGAGGAGTATTAGCGTTGTGTCGCAAACACACGTGACGATCAAGTGAAATGTAGAAGGTCACTTTGTTTGTTTACTGAAGTAACATTGCCGCCCCGGTGGCGCAGTGGTCTAAGGCGTTGGCCACTGATCATTCGTCCGTAAGGGGTCTGGGTTCGAATCCCGGTCAGGCATGGATGTTGTGTTTGTCTTACGGCACTGGCTCTCTCCCTTCCCTGGAACCAGTGACCCTAAATTAGGGACGGGCGACTGCTTATAGCCCATTGAGTTGCTCACGGTGGTCGTAAAACCTCCAATCAAAAAAAAAAAAAAAAAAAAAAAAAAAAAAAAAGAAGTAACGTTAAAAGTAGTGTCGAAACTAGCTCCAAACTATACAGGTTTGCATCGCGCTACTCGCTACACTACTTTTTTTATTAAAGTAGCGTGTTACGCTACAAACTACGCGGAAAAGTAGCGACCACAATAGTTTCGCTACTTGTAGCGCACTACTTCCGACCACTGGACTTGCCTCAGTATTACTATGTCCTATTGTACAATGTGCAAATGGCCGCCCCGGTGGCGCAGTGGTCTAAGCGATGGCCTCTGATCATTCGTCCGTAAGGGGTCCGGGTTCGAATCCCGGTGAGGCACGGATGTTGTGTTTGTCTTACGGCACTGACTCTCTCCCTTCCCTGGAACCAATGACCCTAAATTAGGGACGGGCGACTGCTTATAACCCGTTGAGTTGCTCACGGTGGTCGTTAAACCTCCAATCAAAAAAAATGTGCTAATGGAGGAATTGTTATGTTTACATGATTATTGATTATAAATTGTGCAGTTTCTGGATGAGTTGCTTGGTGCTATGGAAAATCGGCTGATTCCTGAGTTACTCACTCTGACATAACTCAGGGTTTGCTATGAGAATTTATTTGCTCCTTTCCTAGTACTTCTGTCTTGTTGTTTGTCTCTACCGTATCGTTGCATTTTGCTTATTTTTTTAGTGTTATCATTATTTTGCTTTTCGTGTATTGTTCTGACGCCGTTTTTTGTTTTTGATTATGTTGCGTAATGTGCTTATAGCCCATTGAATTGCTCACGGTGATCGTTAAACCTCCAATCAAAAAAAAAATGTGTAAACTTTCAGTGCATTGTATAGCAGAGGAGTTTTCTTAGTGCCCACATGTTTTATCTGTTAATCACTTGCACAGCTCCTTGCATGTGACATTTTTTTATTTTTCTGGTATTTTGAGATTTGCATTAGTGCTTCGTTTTTTGTAGTGTACAAGTTTGTTGTGTTTCCTCCCTATGGTTTTGCATTGTGTTTTTATAAGTTGGTTGCCTATGTCGACCACTATGTTTTCCTGTAACATTTGCACCATGTTTTGGTCTATTCATGAGAGATTGTTGGCACTGTATCGCTACTTAGCTACTTAAATCTTTTCATGTATGGGTTTTCTAGAGGCTAGTTTTGCGCCGACATATGTCTTTCTCATATATTGTTATAAAATTACTCTTTGAGGTACCCTATGTGTTTTTATTCCTTAAACTTAATGTTTTGATTTCTATGTGTACAATTGTAGACACTGTGATAGTTTCTCATCCGTTTTAACTTTCTGGTTTATTTCCGGATGGGGGTCCTGCTCCGGCATTTGTAATTATTCATGTTTTGTTCTTAAGTTATTTCTCATGTTTTATCAGCGTGTATGATTCTGTCCTGTTTTGTAGACCAATAAAGATTGTTTGAACTACAGCGAAAGACATTACGAAAAATAATGAGCAAAACATAACTTACTTATAAAAATATCCGTTTTTTATGTCGGCTGTTATGTTACATCCATGTCTACTACAGTACCTGACCCGAACCTGACTATATTTATTTTTTATGACAACTATTTAAAGCACGATTTGCAACACCCATGCAACCATAAGCTGACCAGAAGTTCTCAATTCTTGAGGACAGTTCTCGAATTTCTTTTTTTGATTGGAGGTTTAACGACCACCATGAGCAACTCAATGGGCTATAAGCAGTCGCCCGTCCCTAATTTAGGGTCACTGGTTCCAGGGAAGGGAGAGAGCCAGTGCCGGAAGACAAACACAACATCCATGCCTCACCGGGATTCGAACCCGGACCCCTTACGGACGAATGATCAGAGGCCATCGCCTTAGACCACTGCGCCACCCGGCTGCTCGAATTTAGTTTACTGTCCCCAAAAACGACTGATGCCTTTGGAGGCGCAAATTGTCTTCAAATTTTGATGTTTTTCCTCAAATGTCCTCGAATTTGCATTTCCTCATTAGCTCGTTAGATTTCTAATGAAAAATGTTCTTAAAAGTAGTCTTCGTTGTACCAAGTTTCCGACATGCTTCTTGTGAAAACAAATTTTGACTTTTTTTCTTCTTTCCGAGTTTAACGACAACCGCGAGCAACTCTAAGGACTATTAGCGGTCACCTGTCTCTAATTCGGAAACATTTGTTCTAGGGAAGGGAGAGAGCCAGTGCTGTTAGACAAACACACCATCCATGTCAGTCGGGACTCGAACTCGTATCCACTTGTACGAATGGTCAGTGGCCAGCACTAGGACACTGCACTACTGGCGCGGCCAAATTTCGACTGTTCTTGATGTACGTTTTTCCAAAACTTTAGCGAAATGGAAAATTCGCCATGCAATTAGTTTGGTGTGCAGCTTGATTTTAATGCGGCTCATATGCAAGGCAAAGCATTTCCCTTTTGCTAATATGTTATGGCCATCATAATTCTACTTTGTCAATACAAATTACCAACATTCTACAAGATATATCTTTTTAAGACATAAATTTTCATATGTAATATCACACTTATTGGAGCAATGCAGTTTTGTGACAAAAAGATTTGCATATTTATTTTGAGTACGTATATGTCCCCAAATGAACTGCCGATTTGGGGACGCCAAGCCCTTTTGTCCTCAAATCAGTGTTGCAATATTTGTTCACCTTACGCACCCAGCATATGCTCAGGAACAGCTTTCAGTCCTCGCTAATGGCGGAACATCCGGTTTTCAAAAACTGACGGAAGTAGCTAGGTATTTGCCAGTCTAGTTTCTCCAAGGTCTTTGGCTTGACCAATGAGAATGTTGCAGTTACGTCTTCGAGAAGTTTCAGTATAGTGGCAACAGTCCCTGCAAGTTCCTGAAGGACAAGCATAGCCTGGCTGTCCTGCACTTAGTGTTTAAAGTGCATTCATTAGTCATTAGTGGTCGGTGTTCATAAAAATTTGAAGCCAAAATGCTTAGATTTTTTGGCATTTTGAATTGCGGTAATAGAGGAAATCGAGAACGTAAGTCTTTTTCAGGCTACTAGTCTCTAAAGGCAGTACCGAAAAAATTCGCTTATATGCCAAACGAAAGGAGATCACTTCCCAGAGCTTAGAAAACACTTTTTTTGAAGAGTTAGACTCTTCAAAAGCAGAGTACCTCTTAACTGTTAGTTTTATCTAGAAATCACGGATTTCTGGTAAAGCAGAGAATCCATCTTTTACTTGTTCAAACGCTATTGACCGCCCCGGTGGCGCAGTGGTCTAAGCGATGGCCTCTGATCATTCGTCCGAACGGGGCCCGGGTTTGAATCCCGGTGAGGCATGGATGTTGTGTTTGTCTTAAGGCACTGGCTCTCTTCCTTCCCTGGAACCAGTGACCCTAAATTAGGGACGGGCGACTGCTTATAGCCCATTGAGTTGCTCACGGTGGTCGTTAAACCTCCAATTAAAAAAAACGCTATTGGAGTGCAGTGCTTGCACTTATTGGGCCAGGCGTTTATTCGTTGATTCAAAGTTTTCGAGTTGAATTTAAAAGGTGGTGGCTATTTTTTTGCGTAGGTTTTATTACTACTGACTATTTTTTTTATAGAACATCTTTTAGAGTTTGTCTATTAGTCAAAATATGTCTTAAATAAACGCTTTGGTCCCCAATTGGAACTTCTGTGAATGTGTTTTTTTTTCTCCAGGGACTTCTTTTTAGAAGGTTCTTGGTTGATCTAGCTAGGTGGTGTTGAAACTTTTTATAGGGCTAAAAGTTAATTTGTTAACAAACCTGACCTTTAGTCAAATTAAAATATCTGGCTCTTCTGTATATTTTAGATCTCGATCACACCGTTAACCTGACTCACTTTTTTTTTTTTTTTTTGCGAGTTTTCGGCTTTTCACGTTTAAGGTTATTTGGCTGTCGGTGTTGGGTTTTTTAGTTTACTACTTTGTTTTATATGATATCCCCCCTCCCCCAAAAACTACCGTTGATTTTTTTTATAGTAGACCTCGATTTTTACTTGGAGCTGAAGCACACTTTTGCAGAAAAATGCAAATAATGGCTAAAATTATGTCCAAATAACATCCTTTTTGGTGTGTAGCTCTGTTTACAGGTCGGTGTTATGCAGGTAAATTTAATTACGGATAAATAGATTATAGGGCACAAATCCCAGCAAAATTATTTTATTTTTTGACCATAATTTTACGTAAAAAAAAAAACGATTTTGCTCATTTTTCTAAGGCTTGGAAATCGCTTCCCAGAGCTTAGAAAGACACTTTTTGTTGAAGAGTTAAACTCTCAAAAAGGCATAGAACCTTTCAAGAGTGAGTTTTATCCAAAATCAGCGATTCCTAGAAAGAAAGAAAACCTTTTTTACTCAGATCTCCGCACCTGGGAGGGAAGAGAACTTTACTTATTCAGGCAGCGTACCTATTTTCTCCATAAATTACTGATTACTCACGAATTTGTGATCGTACTCAATTACTCTGTAAAAGAATGCCGACGACGAGAAATTGTTATATGCTTCGAAACTGTTATATGTTTTGACCAAAGACGAAGTAATAAAAAATATTAACTATTTGCACTTTCGGAAAACTTTTCGCAGCACCTTTGAAGATACTTGCATTCAGCAAATAAGGATCTTTTCCTTCAATCTCTTTAACTGTTTCCAAATACCGCATTTTGTACTCGGAAGTTAAAGTTTCAAAGTAATAAGCTATCATTTCAACGAGGCTGGTTGTCCTTCAGTTACGTTAGTAAGGCTAGTTGTCATGCTGAGAGTCACACGTCTGCTACATCCTCATGAGGTCATGTATGATTTCGGAGGAACTGTTGAATCCGAATTCTTAACAGCCACTATTGAAAATAAGAACGAAATATTTTAAGCTAAAACAATGAATAAGGCTGTAAAATTGTCAACAAACAACCACTTTTGTCAGCGCACGAAGAATGACGGTCAGAGGCGTAACCTTTTCTAACAACGCTTCTCACTGGTCAAATAGACGTTATCTAAGAGACCAATAATATTCAACTTGACTGTAATATTCAACTGACTGTAACCGTGAACTGATAAGTTTATGAGATTTAAAAAAAACTGTAATGTGTTACTGTTAGAAATTAGTTGATATATCATGTTTAGTGTATGTTCTGTTAACACATTAACTATATTTATTAATACTATGCTGAGAGCATCATGCTTGGAAATGCGTCCACATAGGTACTGGATTAGTTAATTTCAAATCGCACAGATTGTAAGGTTTCTCACTACCCTACTATTATTATTTTTTTTTGTTGGTTTGTGTTTTGTCAATTTTTTCCACACTTTTTTTTTCTAATTGTTTTCAATAAATATCCAACTAGATTAGTAACATTGAATTCCGGTGTCTACAAACGCCACACATATAGTACACCAAAGATATTTCATTGTACTTTTCCTTGAAGTCTCTGTGGTTTTCCTTCAAAAAACTGAACCTTACAAAAGATAGGAAAATTTTGCATCAGGAAGACGTGGTTACAGTGATAATAAATAATACAATTAATTTTTGAAATAGTTTTTTTACGTAGGAAGTAACGGATCTGAAAAATATTTAGCAATTTGTGAGGATGTATTCCAAAAATGATACACATGATAGACAAAAAATTCTCCCACTGGTTTGTTTTATTATGTCCAACATTTCAAGTCTCCTGATGTTTATCAAGGCCTGTTATGCCAATGGACTTTCAAAATCTGTCATAGTGGAGGAAGTCTGCTGCCATGGTGGCACAGTGGTGTAAGTGCTGGCTTCTGACTATTTGCCCAAAGGTGGGTCTGAGTTCAAATCCTGGTGAGGCATGGACATTGTGTTTGTCTTACAACACTGACTCTCTCCCTTCCCTGGAACCAGTGCCATTAAATTAGGGAAGGGCAATTGCTTATAGCCCATTGAGTTAATCATGGTGACTGTCAAACCCCCAAACTAAAAAACAAAAAGGTTTCTCAAAGATAGCATCGCAAAGGAAATTACATATGTGCAAGTTTTAACTTGATTTTAAAATGCTGCTTTAAGAATGCAATTTTCCTGGTGCTTGGAAAGCTGTTAAGTCATGCTACTTCCAAAGCTGAAAAAAATTATGACTCCTGAAAACCACAGGTCAGTAGCATCATTACCTATTGTAGGGAAAATAGAAAAAATAATCTCATTAGAATACAAGAATTCTTTGAAGAATTTCTAGTCATTCGATATGAGCCAAGGAGCTTTCAGAGAAAAACACTCCATATTGCACCAACAGCTAATCATAGTAGCTGAAAAAAATTGTGCAGGATTTAATTTTAAAGTAGCAGCAATTTTTCAAGATATTGCCAAGGTATTTTAGTGTTCTCCCTAGAGCCGCTTTACTGGGCGACCCACTCAGTTCATTTTGCCTGCTGTCCAGCTATATTACCTTTAATGAATGCTTTCACAATGCACATAATAGTAAGAATGGAAAACTTATTCCCACATACATCATCAGTGTTGATGAAAACTGGCTGAAATCTGTGTCACTGCCCTGGTGGTGCAATGATCTGAGCACTGGCTTGTGACCATTCCTCCAAGAAGGGTCCAGGTTCGAATCCCGATGAGGCATGGATGTTGTGTTTGTCTTACAGCACTGGCTCTCTCCCTTCCCTGGAACCAATGACCCTAAATTAGGGAGGAGCGACTGCTTATAGCCCACTGAGTTACTCACGGTGGTCGTTAAACCTTCAGTCTATAAGAAAAAGAAAAAATCTGTGGCTAATATGATTTGTTAGTTAAACACTCATTTTTTTAAAACATTTTTGTACAATTTTCTAACTTTGTTTATCATGTTATGTTACATTAATGCCTACCACACCGCTAAAGATGTTTAATAAGTATTATAATGTTAAGAAAAACAATTTTTTCGATTGGGTAAGGAGTTATAACAGGGGTGCTTATTTTTCAGAAATTCCGCAAATTTTCGGCGTTTTTTTTTTTTAGAAATTTTATTTTATGGCCAGTGGCAAGGCCTGTCACTGTCCTTTCCCTGTTTTCCCTTGGTTGGTGGCCAAAGCAAAACTCAATTCCACTGGGAGTTGGGAAATCTGACTGCCAATCTACCCCCACAGAGAAGAGAAACAGGTCCACTCTGTGTCTACCCAATTCAGCTGGGAGAGATCCCCTCCCACCCCCGCCCCCACCTAATGTTATATTTGTCTTCTAAAAGTGTGTTAACTGTTTGCTTTCCTTTGTGGTTTGGTGCTGGGTTTGCCCAGAGCTACTCAAAACAGAAATTTCTCGCCTCTTTCTTTTCCTGGCAGTGCCCCTTTGCTCCTGCCCCACCCACTCTGTCTGCTGCTTTTGACCTTCAAGACTTCTCATCTCATCATCACAGAAATCTAGGGAGGATCTCCCTGCTGACTTTTTGTTCACCCCTCCCCCTTCCCTTTGGGATGCCTGCTGGTTGCTGCTCAGGAAATCTTTGTCATTGGTTTCAATGCAATGACAAAGATTTCCTGAGCAGCTTTTTTTTTCTCAGTATTTTCCTTTTTATAAGTATTATTTATAGCTTTGAAGGGCCAAACACTGGAAATTTGCAATTAGTAAAATTTTATAAAGGCCACTGTTCTTTAAAAAAATATCAGAACTTGGGAAATAAATTACAAATGTAACACATATATTCTGATTTTTTTTTATGTTTTTTGTAAGTATTGATCTACGTTAATTTCAGGAAATTTGGGTTTGGTTTCAGGAAATTTGATTTCACAGAATAAGCACCCCTGTTATAAGTAACCACCCAGCTAAAATTTCTTGCCACCTGGCTGTAAAAAAGTCTAGGAAGAACACTACATTTGACAAATGCTGGCTGGTATAATGCAAATATTTAACTAATTGCTGTTATATGCAATTATATACTTCCCACCTTAAATAGTTTATGATAAAAAATTGTATGTGCAAAATGAAAAATTCTGAGATCAATTTTATTAGGAATCGTGTTAATCTTATTTTGTGAATGAAAAACTCTTTTCATTTGATTCTTTCAAAGATTCAGTTTCCCTTTTCAGCTGTGAATTTTCTATCAATTGCTAGTTTTGTATGGTTACATCTGTGTTTGTTGCATTTCGATTTTTGCTTCTGAATATTGTTGCTAAAAGATGTGGGAAAGGGCTGTAGGTGTGCTTGTTACTTGCTCCTCACTAACTTTTTGGTCAGGTGCAACTCTAGCTCTTTGACTCTTCTTAACTTCCGTCCTCTTCTTTTGTTGTGCTGTTTATGACCGTCCACTTAATGCATGTATTGTTTTTCTCTTGGAATGATATCTGAAAGAAAATTTTAAAATTCAAATAATTTTGACAATTAAGAAATTAAATACAACATAAAGTTAATAAATCTTTTTGAGAGCTCAAAGGAAATCATGCATAACTGAAAAACACTAAAGGGAAAGGAATATTTCAGGGTTTTAAAAAATGTTTATGTAAAATGATGTAGAAACAGAAAGTTATAAATATTAAACCTAAAACTACTTTTGCATCTTACTAAAGTTATCAATCAGCATTTATCCTCACATACTTTTCAAGATCTTTTTTTAATTTTTTTGTTCCCACTGGAGATCTTGTTTCCGCCTCTCCTAGTAACGGCATTATTGCTTGGCATTACCTGAAAAGAAAATACACTATCTACCAACAAGTAATTGGACACCCCTGTAATCGACGATATCTGCGGTCCTGATACACGTCACGCCCGCCGCAGTTCGGAGCTCTCTGATTTTTGAGAAAGGTGTAGTCGTCCGGTATCACAGAAATGGCCGATCCATACGTGACATATTCAGCGAGTTGTATCCAAAACCAACAGTGGCCTACGTGATTGGCAAGTGGAAGATGAGAGGTGACTGTCGGAATGTGCCCCAACCGACCCACAAAACTGGGGGTTACAGACTGACGGGTGCTGGCCAGAGAAATTCGTAAGAACCGCACCAAATTGATGGGCCACATCCACGAGGAGTTTCAACAAGCATCCGGGAGGAAGCCAATCTGCTCGGTTATCATGGACGTGCTGCCGCCCACAAGCCTTTGATCACCAAGTCCAATAGCGCTGCTCGGCTAATGTGGTGCAAAGAACGTCGACAGTGGACCGTTGAACAGTGGAAACAGGTTCTCTGGAGCGACAAATCAAGGTTCATCCTCTACCGTTCAGATGGCAGGATCTGGGTTTGGCGTCTGCCTGGAGAACGCCTCCTGCCGGAATGTATTGTGCCAACTGTGAAGTTCGGCGGCGGTGGAATTATGCTGTGGGGTGTTTCTCCTGGTATGGCATGGGACACCCTTGGTCGCAATTCCTGGTAGACTCAACGCTGAGACCTACTGCACCATTTTGGATGACCATGCGCTTCCTACGTTGTGGCAGTTTTACAGGGTGGACCCATGTTACTTTCAGGATGACAGTGCCACCTGTCATGTTGCGAGGTCCACCATGGCTTGGTATGGTGACAATGGGGTTAATCGAATGAACTGGCCTGTGCAGAGCCAGGACCTTAACCCTATTGAGCACCTCTGGGACGAGTTGGAGCGTCAACTTAAGGGTGCCCCCACCGTCCAAAATCGGTGAAGGAACTGGCCTGTCTTCTCTAAGCTGAGTAGAAGAAAATACTGCTAGCCATCGTACAACGCCTGGTTGAGAGTATGCCCCGGAGGGTCGCATCTGTAATCGTCGCTCGTGGAGGCTCCACCAACTATTGAAGGTGAATAAACTTCGTTTTCCTTTGCTATCACAGGTGTCCAATTACTTGTTGGTAGATAGTGTATATTTAATCTCAGTATCAGATTACATGCACAAAATATTACTAAAAATAAAAATATCAATTTAAATGGTTTTTATAATAAAAAGGATTGCACCTTTGTTACAAATTGTCCACCCTGTTACATTCCTTACGTAACAGAGTGGACAACTAACCAAGCAGCATTGTAGATTGAAAATTTCAAGTAATGATGAATAATTTTAGACTAATAAACAGCTATTGGTCATGTACTATTTGTCAAGGATTTATTTCATTCTGAAACATTTGTAAGATAAAAATATTAATATAACAGAGTGGACATTTACCCAATGTATTGAGGTAATCACAGATATGAAATGCATCTTGCCTTGTTCTTGGCGATTTAATCCAATGTAGCTAACATGAAGTGAACACAAAACCCTCCAGAAACTTCAGTGGAGTTGCCAACTTTAATGTAATTTCAAAATATTTTTTCTAATTTGCTGTAGCCGCCCCAGTGGCGCAGTGGTCTAAGGCGCTGGCCTCTGATCATTCGTCCGTAAGGGGTCCGGGTTCGAATCCCGGTGAGGCATGGATGTTGTGTTTGTCTTACGGCACTGGCTCTCTCCCTTCCCTGGAACCAGTGACCCTAAATTAGGGACGGCGACTGCTTATAGCCCATTGAGTTGCTCACGGTGGTCGTTAAACCTCCAATCAAAAAAAAAAAAAAAAAATGCTGTAACAGAGTAAACATAACAGAGCTGAATAAAGTATGGGACACACATAAAAACAGTTAGTGCACACACAATTTTTTTTAATGTTTTTTTGTCAGTGTTTTTTATAACTAGGAGTTTTCTTACATATGAGTCAACTAACTTTTAACCATCCAATAGGTAACTTCTTTGAACCTCATAAATGTGAGCCTGGGACAACAGATTTTCTCTGTCCAGCTATAAACAATAATTGCTGTAAATTACTGTATTTGATTCAGCACTTTATTAAAAATACCTGACTGCACAAAATAAAATGAGGAACAAGAGACAAACACAGTTACCTTTGAAAACCCCACCATTATGTAAAAAAAAAAAATCATACTTTCTCGGACATGGTTTTTACGCATTTTTTTTTTTTTTTTTTTTTTTTTTTTGGAATGAAATGATCCATTTATTTCATTTTTATAATCATGTAATTGTATGTGAATTGGCTTCCAAACCTATCAGAATTGTTTTCAATTAGTTATTTATGACACATCACAGAGTGGTGGTGCACAGCTGTGGGGTGAGGATGTCGAAATTATCTTACTGTTGATTTGAAAAAGGATTATCGTTCGTAATTGTTCCAAGATTACTAAATGGTTTGTCAGGTCACTGCAAGTGAAGGGTGGAATTCTTTTTACATGATGATTTAGTGCTGAAACTGCCTTCCTTCCTTCTCATTTGCAATGTCAGCATGAAGTTAGGTTTTTTCTGGGTTCTCTGCGTGAATAGAATTGAATTCTATTCAAAATAGAAAGTGGTTCTCTTCAAATAGTACTAGGGATCCGAAGTTCTTGACATAGAACATAAATAAAAGTTTCCAAGCTTTCGCACATCAACCAGATGGCTTTTTCAAGGAAAGTAGACAGCTAACTGCAAACTTGATAGTGGAACACTTCAACAATTTGAACGTGGTGACTTGACTAGACAATAAATAAATAGGCACAAATCTGATAACATTTTCAAAGTAGACCGAAAGTCAATTTTTGATGTTTGAAGTCAACTTATGCATCGTAATGGTAAAGTCACGAATACATATCATACATTATTCAAATATGTTTACAGAATGTTATTACCCGTAATAGAAGTGAAGTTACAAGCAAAAATGTGCAAGTGAGGAAACGCAAACCCAGTTCTGAAAAAGTGTTTGCGCCCCCCCTCTAATCCACTATAGCTTTCTCTGACATCTGCTAGTGAGATATAAAAGGATGTAGAATCATTTTCTGACTTAGAACTCAGCCGCTTGTAGTCAGTTGACAGAAGTTTGTGCAGAATTCCTGGTGATATTTGAATTTCGGAATGTCAAAGACCCGAAAATTGGTCCTGCCTCTTCAAACCAGGGCAAAAATTGTTACTTTGCATGAACTTGGATTCAGTAGTTGTAAAATTGCTGTTAAATGTGGCTGTGATCATTCCACTGTTTTTTGCACTATTAAAAGAGTTGCAGAAACTGGATGTGTGGGTAACAGAAAAAGAACAGGCTGACCAAGGCTGTGTACTGAATGTGATGATCGCATGTTGATTCGTCGTTCCTTAAAATCAACGTTTAAAACAGCCACTGATTTACGAAATGAGTAGGAGAATGAAGTAGGCATTATTACATCTGCATGTACAGTTCATCGTAGGCTACAAGAAAATGGACTGACTTCACAAAAAGCTGCACGAAAACCTTTACTTACTGAATAACAACGGCTCAAAAGAATTGCTTGGGCCAAAGCACACAAGAATTGGACTGTTGATGAATAGGAAAATGTTATTTTCAGTGATGAAACAACTGTTAGTATTTCTGCTAATAATTGAAATAATTATGTACGTCGTCGGGCTGGTGAAATATATAAGGAATGCTGCACCCAGCCAACAATCAAGTATGGTATGTTATGGTACTGTATTTCAGCCAGTGGTGTTGGCCGTCTACACATTGTTGATGGCACATTGAATGGATCAAAATATGTGGATATTTTGGAGTCCAAACTGCTACCATCTGCACAAGACATGGGTTTGTGGAATCTTATCTTTCAGAACAATAACGTGCCATGTCATCGGTCAAAGTTGGTTGACGAGTGGTTTAATTGAAAAGTTATAAGAAAACTTCAGTGGCTGGCACAGTCACCGGATCTTAATCCCATAGGGAATCTGTGGGTGAGATTGAAGCAAAAGATCCGTCAACAAGGACCCACATCTAAAACAACCTTAATTGAGTCTGTAAGAGCCATATAGCACTGTGTTATCACCAGTGGACAACTAGAGAAGCTCATTAGTTCCATGCCAAGAAGGTGCACTTTGTTACTAAGAAACTGTGGTTATCCAATTAAATATTAAAGCGTATTTTGCTTGTTGGTACGTTATTTCAAGTGTCCTGCAAGTTTCAATAATGTACTGTAGAGTAATTTTACGTTAAATGCATTGTACACAAATTCCACTATTTTTTTGCTTTTTATGACTAGATGCTGTACTTTTGCTTACAACTTCACTTTGATTACTGGTAATAACATTTTGTAAAAATATTTGAATTCAGCATAAAATTTCCTTTAAAACGATGTATAATATATATTCCTGACTTTACCATTACGCTGTATAAGTTGACTTCAAACATCAAAAATTGACTTTTGGTCTACTGGTGCAGGACTTTTGGCCATGGCTGTATAAAGTTTCGTCGTTGCCTATCAAAGAGCAGTAGGTCGTTTAACCTGCTTCTGTAAAAAGTGTTCTCAACCCTTCCTATCATTGCACTTAGATAGGATAAACATAGAAATTAGGTACATGCTTTTAAAAAGTAAGGTCCTCTTACTTTCCTAGGACTTATTGAGCCATTCAATAAAAAGAATATTATGTATACTACTTTCTGAGTTATCTATTTAGAAATAAAACATTTTACTTTTTTTTTTTGCATGTAAAATACCAAGAAAAATTAGCAAAGATAATTGTTTTGTTTTCTAAATAAAATAATTTTTGCTTACTAGTATGTCTCATCGGTAATTTTTACGCAAGGAAAAAAAAAATTTGTAAAATAATACACTGCGAAGTTATCTGAAATTTTGTTTGAGTATAAATAAAAAGCATGTGCAAAATTTGTGAAGAGCAGTGAGAAAATGCTGTACGGTATTCTCACATACATAAAATTGCAAAACACCTCTTGTAAGAAATATTTCAGTGAAACAAGTTAAGATACAAGCAGAGGGGGGGATAGATGGGGTGATACACCCACAAAGTCACTCTCAGTGTAAATGATTGATTTGTGCAACACACCTTAAACCTTAAGATAAATTTGGGATTGTCAACTATAAAACATTTAGAAAGGACGGATTTAAAAAAAGAGTTGGTTGTGTTGCAATATACATTAAAGATACCTTAAATTGTGCAGAAAAAGAAATTGAAAACCTATCAAATGGTGAAGCACACACAATTACTATGCAATTAGGAAAAATCCAAACTAAGAATAATTTTTATATAACATTGACCTGGAAAGTTCGTTGATCTAGATAGTGTGGGTAAAATCTTCTTTGTGAATCTGTTTGCCGCCCTGTTGGTGCAGGGGTTTAAGCTCTGGCTTATGACCATTCGTACGAGATGGGTCCGCATTTGAATCATGGTGAGGCCTGGATGTTGTGTTTGTCTTACGGCACTGGTTCTCACCCTTCCCTGGAACCAGTTACCCTAAATTAGGGGCAGGCAACTGCTTATAGCCCACTGAATTACTCACGGTGGTTGTTAAACCTCCAATAAAAAAAAAAAGTATCTGCCCTCTATTGTTATGGGGAATTTCAATGCAAAGCATACGAACTGGGGACTGGAAAGATATGACTCAATAGGCTCTAAATGAAGATGAACCTCCAGAACCAACTTATCCTTGTAACAGAATCAAACCTTTTTTTATTGTAATATATAGAGATTCAGTACCTCTTTTAGAATTGCTATTATGCACATCGAAAAACGGACATGTGAGTATGGTGGTGCATATGACGTTTTATATAAGGTCAGGTGATGCGTAACATCACAGCCTCTCCTTGACAAATGTCAACCCCGCCTTCTCGTGGTGCATCCTGTTCCCACTAAAGGGGCTCTGACGACCGCCCATAGCGGTATAACTATACCATCGGGATCAGAGGAAATTCTATCCCACACTCACCAACCCGCTTGGCCAGCGTGGTGAGTTATGGCCAAACCCCTCCAAAATGATTCCACAACTTAAATCTTGGCCCTCAGTCTCCGGCAGCTGGAATGTACCTGGCCAAGGCAGCGGCCAGTGCGACATGAAGGCAGAGGGTGCTAAGAATCCCCGGAGGACCGGACTAGGCTGCTATCTGATACTGACCTTGGCTACTTACAATGGACGCTCCCTATCTTCTGATTCAAGGCTTCTTGAATTGGAAGAGGAACTACAAAGGATCAAGTGGGACATCGTGGGACTAAGTGAGGTAAGGAGAAAAGGAGAAGATCTCATCGAACTGAAAAGTGGACATCTCTTCTACTATCGTGGGACAGATACTGGCAGAATTAGTGGTGTTGGATTTATAATAAACAAGAAACTGAAGGATAAAGTTGTAGAAGTTGAAAGTTCCTCTGACAGAGCTGCACGACTTGTTATCCAACTCTCGAAAAGATACCAGGCTCAGATTATTCAAACTTATGCACCCACCACAAGTCATCCTGAAGAAGAAATTGAAGAATTTTATGAGGAAATTTGTCATCTAAATAATAAAGGTAAGCAGCACTTGAAAATAATTATGGGAGATTTCAATGCAAAAATAGGGCAACGGCAACAGAATGAAACTTCAGTAGGTAAATTCGGTCATGGCAACAGAAACCAGCGTGGAAATACTAATACTCTCGTTGAGTTTGCAGAGGCAGAAGGGTTTTTCATCTTGAACTCCTTCTTCAAGAAAAAGCCACACAGGAAATGGACATGGAGACATCCAAATGGGACGACAAGTGAAATTGATTTTATTATGTGTAACAAAAAATTCGTCATAGAAGACTGCAGTGTGCTAAACAAGTTCAACACAGGTAGTGACCATAGATTGGTGAGATGTAAGATGCACCTCAACACTAAACTTGAACGTGGCAAGCTCATAAGACAAACAAAATCTATTGACATAACCAACCTTAAAAAACACCATAATACCTTCAAGTTAGAACTGAAGAACAGGTTCTCTGCTTTAGAAGGCCTAACATCGGAAGAAGTGGACATCTCTGAAGTTAACAGAAAAGTAACCAAAGCTCTTATGGAAACAGCAACAAAATTAGCTGGGTCTAAGAACAAGTTGCATGTGAACAAATTATCAGGAAAAACCAAAATGTTGATGCAAAAAAGAAGAGAGATGAGGACAACTAAAGAAGATGTGACTTCCAAAGTGGAATATATAGAGCTATGCAAGACAGTAAGAAAAAGTATCACTGAAGATGTAAGGAAATTCAACTGTGAACTAGTGAGGAAAGCAATTGAAAACAACCAAAGCCTAAAGATAGCAAAGGGACATCTCAGTAAGGGAAGAAAACAGATTATGGCACTGAGAAAAGAAGATGGTTCTGTAACAAGAAATAGAGGTGAAATTTTGACAAGAGTGAAAGATTTCTACTCCAAATTATATGAAAGGGATGATATATGCACTCCAGACATCATGAAAGATACCAATACCAGAGTTCCTCCAGTCCTTCCAGCAGAAGTTGCAAATGCAATCAAGAACATGAAGCGAGGAAAAGCTCCAGGAGAAGATGGAATTACTGTAGACATCATACAAGAAGCAAGTGGAGAAATCGAAACAGTACTCGCCCAAATTTTCACTCGATGCCTTAATGAAGGAAAGATTCCTGAGGATTGGAACACCGCTACAATGATCCTGCTACATAAGAAAGGTGACATTGAGGATCTCGGAAACTACAGACCTATCAGCCTCCTATCAGTAGTTTATAAAATCTTCACTAAAGTTCTTTCACACCGCTTGAAGGTAGCACTAGACATGGCTCAACCAAGAGAACAAGCTGGATTCAGGAGTGGCTACAGCACAATAGATCATATCCACGTGCTGAGAGAACTAATTGAAAGAGCGAGGGAATATGAACTTCCATTGTGCATGGCTTTTATCGATTATGAAAAAGCCTTTGATTCTGTGAAACCATCAGCAGTTACAATGGCTCTGAAAACCTGCGGTATTGAAGATGCATACATTAATATTATTAATAACATCTATGAAAATGCAAGTGCAAAGATTAGGCTGTTTGAAAATACAACACACGTAAAAATTGGAAAGGGAGTGAGACAAGGTGACACCATATCTCCGAAGCTCTTTAATGCCACATTGGAGGGTGTTTTTCAGTCGCTGAGCTGGGAAAACAAGGGGATAAAGATTAATGGAGATTATCTAACCCACCTTCGTTTTGCTGATGACGTAGTCATTTTTGCAACTACCCCATCAGAGCTGCAGAGTATGATCCAGGAACTTGCTGACAAGAGTAAAGAAGTGGGATTAAAAATGAACTTTCAGAAGACAAAAGTGATGTTCAATGCTTTTACAAGAAATGAAGATTTATCGATTGATGGAGAAAAGCTGGAGATAACAGACACGTACGTTTATCTTGGACAGCAGATATCAAGTGAGGGTCACATTGATGAAGAAATTAATCGGCGTACAAAACTTGCCTGGAGAGCTTTTGGAAGAAACAGCATAATTTTCAAGAGCAATATGCCATTATGTCTTAAAAGAAAAGTGTTTGATCAATGCATCCTTCCAGTGCTTACGTATGGTGCAGAGACGTGGACCTTAACTAAAAGAGACATACAAAGGCTGCAGACAACTCAAAGAAGCATGGAGAGGTGCATGCTTGGTGTAACCAGGAGAGATAAGAAGAGGAACTCGTGGATCCGAAAAATGACAAGAGTGGAAGACATCATGATCAAAGTTAAATCCCTGAAATGGCAATGGGCTGGACATACTGCCAGAAGGACAGATCATCGATGGACAGCCGAAATTTTAGATTGGATTCCAAGGGACAGGAAAAGACCCAGAAGAAGACCACATAGGAGATGGGTGGATGAAATTCGAAAGTATGCAGGGGTGACATGGAGGAGACTGGCACAAGACAGACCGTTGTGGAGGAAACTTGGGGAGACCTTCGTCCAGCAGTGGATTGATAATGGTTGACAATGATGATGATGATATTATAGTCACCATCAGACTTTTTGCAATGCATAGCCGCTGAACACCTAAGACCAAACAACTTGCGGAACTACGGTGGTATGCGAACGCAAACGACCTCTAGACGAATATATGTGAGTGATTGCTCTTGCTTTTTTTTTTAATAATAAACGTCATAATTAACTGCACCACCATAATCACATGTCCGTTTTTTGACGTGTGTAATAGCAATTCTAGAAGAGGTACTGAATCTCTATATATTATGTATTTTATCCACGTATAACCTGTGACTTACTTATACGGAAGATATACATGAAGTATCTTTTTTTATTGATTTTGCAATCGCAAAGCAAATCAGTAACTATTATATAATTAACACTAAATCAGTCTTTGATATAGGCTGTAATCCAGTAGTTTTAGAATGAAATCCCAAAGATAAAATTTAATTTCACAGAAACAGTTGCCTGAGTTTGATAAAATTGAGACATAGAGGAACGAAACAATGCAGCATCACACACAGTAATAAGTGAAGTAATTATTAGTACAATTGAAATTTCCCAGAAAGAAAAAGGCAAAAAAATTTATGCAATGTAAGCTAACTAAGGAAATTCAAATTCTAACAAAGCAAAGGAGATATTACAAAAGAAAATAGCAAGAAACAAAGATTCAGAACATTTTTATCAGACTAGAAATGAGTGCACCAATGATATGAAAAAAAATTAAAGAAAAAACAACAACAAGAAAATGAATACCTTAACAAATTACACTCTGATTTGTGTTGCAACTGGCCAAAAAAATCACAAAGGAAATGAAATGCCACAATTTCATAATTAAAAGGAATGGCATATACAAACTGAAAAATCTGAAGCATTTGCTCTAACTTGCACTCAGAGAACAATTCTAACCTAATATACATAGGGTTGTTTGAAAAAACAACAACATAAAAGCACTTGAATTGCTTTTAATTGACCTCCAGTATTTTAAAGGTGATATCAAAGGAAATCTAAAAGAACCAGAAGAAATATCTACAGCTATAATAATAAAATTTATTATATTAAAGAGAAATGAAGCTCCAGGACTAGATATCATTGATGATGTTTTAAAACTCCTGCAATACTATTACATTGAACTCCTCACAAAAGTATTTAATGTAACAATGAAACTTAGTTTCCAGATTTCTTGAAAACAGCTGTTGGAAAATGTTGAAAAAAAGTAAAGGGCAAGATCCCAAATTTCTACAAAACTATAGGATTTTTCTATATTATAAGGAAAATTATTGGAAAGGATCATTTGTACACTATTGTACCAATTCCTTAGGAAAAACATTGTAATTCCATTTGCACAAATTTGATTCCTGACCAAACACTCAACTGTACTACTTAGAGTAGTTGAATTAATGCTGGCAGGCTTTATTAAAAAGCAGTATGCATGTGCAGCCTTCCTAGACATTGCCAAAGCATTTGATAAAGTCTGGTATTCATGTTTAATCTATAAATTTGCAGAAATAAAGTGTCCTAGATGGATCATTGAAATGATAAAATCATACTTTATGATTGATACTTTTTAATAAAAGTTAATAACTCAGTATCCAGTAAATATTAAATGAAAGCTGGGTACATCAAGTATCTTGTCTTGGACACCTGTTAGTTCTTATCTATTAATATGATATGTCTTCAATGACTAGCATGCCGCCCCGGTGGCGCAGTGGTCTAAGGCGTTGGCCTCTGATCATTCGTCCGTAAGGGGTCCGGGTTCGAGTCCCGGTCAGGCATGGATGTTGTGTTTGTCTTAAGGCACTGGCTCTCTCCCTTCCCTGGAACCAGTGTCCCTAAATTAGGGACGGGCGACTGCTTATAGCCCATTGAGTTGCTCACGGCGGTCGTTAAACCTCCAATCAAAAAAAAAAAAAAAAAAATGACTAGCATAAAATTAGCACTTTACACAAGTGATACAGTAATTATTGCTTGATCAGTCAACAAAAAGAAAAGTAGAATATGTGGCATAATATCTCAAAGAATTAGAGATATACTAAATAGAGGACTAAAATTAATTCAAACAAGGTGCAAGCTGTGAGTTGGTGGCCTTTCAGACATGCCAAAAAGATAATGGTTTTAGATATTTAATGAAAGCATTCCATTGGCAACATTGATAAAGGAATCCTTGTTACCAAGATAATGGTTATAAAGATATTTAATCAAAGCATTCCATGGCCAACTCAAGCTAAATACTTTGGAATTACGTATATTTAAACAGACGATAAACTTTTGGAAGCTGCATAGAAAAGTGTTTTCAGAATCAGACAACTTAGATACGCATTTAAACTTTAATTTTTTAAGAGTAGCCTTCTGAGTAATAAAAATAAATTCACTTTGTATAAAACTTGTTTCCTACCAATCTTTTCTTGTGCCTGTTTGGCTTATGGATGTTGCCCAAAAACTTACATTGAAGCACTTGAAAGTTATAATTCTTGACTACTAAGAAACATACTTAATTATCCCCAGAGGTATCAAGTGTTGAACTACTGGAAAAGTTCTAACTCTCACCAGTCTTCTAGAGAATACTGGAACTTACATATCAATTCTGTGAAAAAGCTGGATGAACATTCAAATAAAGAAATTACAAACCTTTTCATATGAGTTCTCCAAACAAGGAACTAGTAAAAAGCCCCAGAGAAATCTGCCTTTCTGACTCTGAAAAATAAAAATGAAATTTTTTCCAAAAATGAAAAAAACAAAACAAAAAAAAACATATTAATTTGAAGAACATAATAGGTTGGAGTTAGGTCAGGACAAACACTATCTGTGTATTAGTATACTGTATAACAATAAAGCTAAGCCATTAAGGAAATAATGCATAGAAAGCAAAACAAATTATGCATAATAAAATGCATAATCCAAGCAAAGCAATAACCTGCATAAGACCAAGACTTGGCCTAGCTAGGGCTGATTCCTTTGTTTTTAATTCCTTTTCTCTCTGCTGGTGGGGATGTGTATAAATTTCTATAGGTGGAATACTAATTGATCTGATACTACTTCACTTCTCATTCTGATAATCCTTGGGAGATGCCTTGCACTTCTCTTTTCCATATCCAGATGGAGGATATAATGGGGCACTTAGAGGCACATGGCACCCCTTTCTAGCTCACAATTATTTAAATTAATGTGAAATCAGTTACTCATACCTTTCTTAGCTTAAGGCTGTCTTTGAATGAGTGTAAGAGAAATTCAATCCTTTATCTGCAATGTAAATTCTTTTGTACACATTTTCTCAAATACTATTACTTTGTAGTGTTTGAAATTTTGAGCACAAATAAAAACGACCTATAACTAATATGTGCCACAGTTATTATTCCGAAAAAGTTGTTAGAATATTTTTTTTAAATTCAATTTATCTGACTCTAAAGTATTCCAATTTGGGTGCCAGATGGCGCAATAAGTCAGCTTAGCAGTGTTTCTGTCTGGAAGAAATGAAATCTCTCATTTTTTGTCTGATATTTTTTTTTAATTATCTGGGCAAAAAAGAAATAATTAATGGGGCCAAAAGTGAGACTGGAATCTTGTCTCCCATAAATCATCTGAAATCCTACTGTACATTCATTTTATAAAGAGAAAATATGTACATTAGCAGAGAACCCCTGAATTTGAGCTATAGAAACTGTTATATGGAAATATTCAAACTTTGTTTAAATTGTAACTTTTGCCATTTTGTGGGCCAATGACAGCTCATTCCCCAGCACCTAATGTCGCATCATGTTGCAATCAGCAAACTCATTATTGTTGCAAAATATGTATTCCAAGCATGCATGCTTGAAGCCCCATCATATGTGATACCTCAAGCAGAGGAATACCCCCCCCCATTTATGCTGTGCCGCAAGCGAATGCATCATACTCGTTCAAAGGGAAAGATGTTATATGAAAATTTTCAAACATTGTTTAAATTGTAACTTTTGTCATTTTGTGGGCCAACGACAGCTCACTTCCCAGCCAAAAAGGCGCTCAGCACAGATTCATTTCGGAGAAAGGTCATTCTCTTGTCGATTGTGTGACCCCTCCCACGGACAAAAGGACACCCCCGTTTTCCCCAGCCATCGCCAGAATCTCTCTCAGAGCTGGCGGGTACAATGGACCAAGCAATTAAGAATTTCTTCTTATGTCAAGAACAGAATGTGTAAGGGAATGAGACAGAGAGGAGTCTTCAGGGAGATCTCGAGGAAAAGTAGGAAGGATTTTGCTCGGAGGCAAGGCAGGATAAACGCTTTAGCACGGGACGAGGTAGAAAGAGATTTTCACGCCGGCTTGTAGCCACATAAGATAGGAACAGATTTGGCGGGAAAAGCGTAGAGAAGGCCGTCCATAACATCTAACTCCTGTTGGAAGTATTTACTATTCAATCAGACCAATTGTTGTTCCAATATTTCCTCTCCCCCCCCATCTGATGAATAAAGATATGTGCAAAAGGAAACATCTGTCATAACGTTCAATTTTTAACTGCTTGTTTATTTGCTTCCCTGCTCCAATAACAGGAACCTGCAAACGATTCTTCTGATGAGTTTGCATTTACCACGATACATAAAATACACCAAGCCAACAAAACTCTGCCTACCTACTAAGCTCCACCCCCAAATAATGTCATTGGTTAAAACGTAACAGCATGTATTTTGTCTTTTCATTGTGGAGCCAATGAGAGACCGTTTCCATTCTGAACATGGTGAGGTCTGCAGTGATTCGCTGATGCCAACTTCTGGGACAGCCCCTCAAGAAGTAAAAGCCATGCCCAAGGAGTGATTTTTTTGCTCCATCTAATGCAGAAGATGAACCTTAACGCTCATTCAAAGACAGCCTTAAGTTTATGTTAGAAGTGTTTTATCTTTGGATACTGGTGAAATGTCTTCTGATGAGACTTTCAGTTGAACAAATCCCAGGGGAAATTCCATTAGAGCAGGAGGGTTCCATAGAGCTAATGAAGCAAGAGATCATGGTTGAAGTTAAATCCTTCCTTACATTAGACAAATTCAGGCAAAAACAAGAAAAGTTCCTCAGACAGATAGTGTAAGGCAAACTCTCCAAGTTTAAGGAAGAATTGAAATCTAAGATGGTAATTCATGAGGAAAAGTGCCCAAGAAGAGAAAAAAAGAAATATACATCCTCAAGAGATCTGTCTCCTATATGCAAGAAGTTTCCGTACTTAACTCAAAATGAATGAAAGGTTATGATATGCAAAAGAGTTGCAGCCACCCTATGGAGTTCTTTTTAAATACAATTCTTCCATCATGGGCATTTATTCATTTTTAGGTTGGAGGATTTCTTTTCTTATCCTTTGAGGGCAAAGTCTGATCATATTAGAGCTCCCAAAAGAAGTTGGGCAAGAAAAGACAGGAAACCTGGCCCACAACAAATACAGCAGTAAATATACACCTGGGTAATGGCTCAATCACAGCCACAGTTTGTTGTGTATCCACAAGCAGTAAATCATCCACTACCTGTCTTCCCTCAATGTCCATGCAAGACCAGGACTTTGCAAAAAAATATGGAATTGGCAGCCTTCATTTTTAGGGTGAAAACTTCAGTCTAAAAAAGGGAGAGGGAAGGCTGTTTTCAGGGCCACTCCAGATACAGCAAAAGGATCTGCCACTTTTTGTATTAACTTAACTGTACATACTCCAAGCTCAAAATTTTCTAAATGTAAAACTCAAAAATCTTCCGCCCTCATTACATTTGGAACTTCAGTGGAGGAGAAGGGTGATACATTTCTCTTTTGGAGAGGGGGAGGACTTAAAGGCTTGATTTCAGCTGAAAAATTTTCTAAGTCCAAGAACTTAGAAAACTCCTGCTTCTATTACATTTGGATTTTTAATGGAAAGAGAAGATTTTTAAATTTCATTCACGGGGAGGGGGTAAAGGATTTACAAGCTAGATGCCAGTTTTTCATTTTTTTTTTTAATGTATTTCTTTGCAGTGTTTCCTTTTTGTTTCTTTAAGGTTCTGCTGGCTCTGCATCCGTAGAGCACATCATTTGTTGCAGAAGTGGCACAGCAGTGATGCCTGAATGCCTGAATGTTAGGGCAGCATAGGCACCAACTTTGTGGGTTTGAGACACTTTTTGAACCCCCAATGATTTTATTGTAGGTTCCTCGAACCCCACATATTGTTGCGCGTATTTCATGGGGAAAATACATGTAAGCATATATGCATAAATTTTGTTTTTCATTATCAATTCTTCAAGTTTTTTTTTATAATGTGTAAAGAAATTTACCCCTCAAACTGTTTATTGTGCTTAAAAAAAAGAATTAGTGTTTGTTCCCCCTCATCAAATTTGACGCGACAGAAACCTAAAGTACCGTTGTTTAAGAGCATTTAAAACTGTCTCCTTTATAAAAGAAAATTCTTTGGTTTGTCTAAGTTCCATACAAAATACAAAAGTCTAGCTCTGCATACTGACATGAGAACCTATTCAAGGTCATAGTGATAAAGGCGGAAATATGTTGTACAGTCAGTTGACCCACCCTATCTTCGGGCAGTCGGAGACCAAGGAGGTTAGAAGAGAGAGGAGATGGCATCAGCTGCCGATGGTGAAGCCAAATCTGATCATCTGGTTTCTTGCACCCTCCGGGTGGGGAGGGTTCAGTGACGTGACGTCACTTCCTGAAGACCTATGCTGGAGCACAGGTTGATAGCGGCCATCTCTTACTCTCTGTAGCAGTTCCTAAAGGTCAATGAGGCTCCCACAGATTTAGCAAGGCCGTGGTTGGCTGATGCGCTATATGCACTTCTGCTCTACGAAGCATAATTTTGTTTGATTCTTTTTTAGAAAATACTAAACAGTATTTTTGTAATTTTTTTGCAAATTTTTAGTTATGTGCATGTATATTTCAGTCTCATTTTTTCCTGAATGTACATGCTGCACGAGTACCTCTAAAACCTCTTCAAAGTCTGTAATTTCTCCATAGAGAAGTACAGAAGCAGCCCAAGTTGGGCATACTGGACATACACAGCTGATACGAAGTGGAGCCCACGGAAAACACAGGGCGTGCGGCTGATGCCATGACCTCTCTCCTCTAACCTCCTATTTTAACTCAGAAATCATTTAAAGAAAACATTAGTTGGCATTTTTAAAATTGGTAAAAACACCTAAAAATAAATTTTACATTATTTTTTTTACATTTATACAGACAACTGAGTTGGAAATTCACACAGTATCTGTGTCTTGCATATAATAATGTCGTGCCCACAAAAGCAAAATAAATGAAAAAAGTAATTATCTAGAATAATATTTTTCTGTAATTAACCATAATTTGCTTCATTTTAGCATTTCAGGCATCATATTGTGCCAGATAAACTGACTGAATGAATTTTAAATTAGACTTAAATCCTTTGAAAAATGCATGGGTAATTTGATTAAAAACTTATGGAACCCCAATAAGTTTTCAAGTTGGCGCTTATGTAGGGCAGCTTATAACTTCTTTTTCTTTATGAGAAAACAAATAGGCCTACTCTTACAACTCTAACTCTTAATCTTTCCTCACTTTTCTTTTACTCTTTCCTATTAGTGCATCTACTTTCCTCCTTAGAAAAAGCCCATCTAGCTGCAGGAACAAAACTTATGTAGGGTTGGTTCACTTATTCAAACCAATAGCATGCTCCACTTGTAAACTGGATGGAACTATAACCACTTCACACAAGGAGCAGATAATTCTATTTAGATAAAAAAATATAATCTTGAGCTTGTATGATTTTTTTTTTTTTTTTTTTGTGTTTTCCAAATTACCATATCCAGTGAGGGGACCTGTATCTTATTATATTTTTATTTGTTCTCTATATTTCTTTCAGTAGCTTGCAGCATCTGAATGTCATTTTTAGTTAAGGTCCGTGTCTTTGATTCATAAGTAAGAACTGGAAGGATGCATTCAAACACTTCTCTTTCTACATAATAGCGGATTGCTGTTGAAAATTGTACTGTTTCTTCCGAATGCCCACCAACCAAGTTTTATACGCCTAATAATTTCTTATTGCTTGATATCTGTTGTCCAAGGTAGATGTAAGCATTGGTTACTTCTAGATTTTCTCCATCAATTGCTAAATTTGATGGGCCAAATGCTAAATTTTTTTGTTCTTGTGAAAGCATTGTAAATCAATTATATTTTCTGTAAGTCTATTTCTAATCCCACTTTTCTTGTCAGAAAGTTCCTGAACTGTACTCCTTAGTCAGAGAGGGAAGGGGTGTTTACAAAAATGACTACGTCATCAGTAAAATAAAGGTGGGTTAAATAATCTCCACTAATTTTTATCCCCTCATCTTTCCAAGTTCAGTGAGTGAAAATCATTCTGCAAAGTGTCATAGAACAGCTTGGGAGATATGGTGTCAACTTGTCTCACTCCCATTCCAATTTTTACAAGTGCTGTGTCTTTGATCAGTGAAACCTTTGCACTTGCATTTTCATTGATGCTCCTAATAATATTAATATACAGTATGTATCTTCAGTACTGCAGGTTTCAAAGACATTAAAGGATAGGAAAAGGAGCTCACAGATCAGGAAAATGACATGAGTTGATGACATCATGTTCAAGGTAAAACTCTTAAAATGGCAATGGGCTGGGCATATTGCTAGAAGAACTGACCATTCTTGGACAACTGGAATACTAGACTGGATGCTAAGGGACAGGAAAAGACCCAGAAGAAGATCGGTGGGTGAAATTTAAGTGCATGTCAGTGACATGGAGACTGGCTCTAGACAGAAAATTGTGGAAAAAACTTGGGGTAGGCCTTCATCCAGCACTGGATTGATAATGGCTGTTAATCATATGCAATAATATTATTACAGGATATATGTTGTTTAATCTTATTATTGATTCTGGATTATTTACTAGTACCAGTGTTATTTTTCTGTTTCTCAAATTGTTCCATATAACTTTACGTAGGAAGTACCCTGTTTATAGTACGTACTTGTATGGATTATTCTTTTCGACGGAATTGCATTTTTTTTTTCATTGGAACATGGTTTTTAATACTACAGTCAAACCTCGATATGTCAAACTTAAAGGGAGTACAGAAAAGATTCGAGATACTGAAATTTTTCAAAATTTCATAAAAGAATATGTACTGTATTTTTTACAAATTTTTAAAAAATCACTTACCTTATCTTGCAGATAGAGAATTGGGTATATACAGTATTATCCACGAAAATGCTGATAACCAATAAAACGAAGCTTGAACTGACTGGATACACATTTTATTATACAATAGTATGTACTGTAGTACAGTACTATATTATACGTACATGTAGTGCTGTATGTACATGTATAGTACATACAAAAATGTAATCTTACATTTCTTCACTTTTCAAAATAGTCATCTATAACAATTTGGTAACAGATACTGGATCGTTCAATCACATTTTCCAATTGGGCAAGGGCATGCAAAGTCTCTGGCATCATATTCAGCATTGACTTGACAAAATTTTGAAGCTTTTCTGTTAATGACTTAGCTTCTCGGCAAGTCACTTTTGGTAAAGGTGATTCCTCAATTTCATCTGCTTCCTCTGATACAACTTTTACCTCAGCAATAATAACTTTGTCACTTAATTCCCCAGTCACTGCTACATTTCCATCAACATCAACAAAATCTTGAAAAGTCCCACTTTCTTCAATATGTAATGCCTTAGAAAGACATTGCCAGTCTTCATTTAGCCGTTGATTATCTTCATGTTTGCTGAAAGGATCATCTGGTTGCTTTCCATTTTCAGTATTTCGAACGAATCCTGCCTTTTTGAAACAATTAACTATGGTTTCTTCAGTGACGCCCCTCCAAGCTCTGTCAGAGATATGCATCGCCTGCAAAATGTCCACGTTAGTTGACTTTCCTTCATCAATGTCAGCAATGCATTTTTGTACAACTTTGTGACGATATTTTACCTTAAAACTCTGAATAATACCTTGGAACTCAATACCATGAACTCAATTTTTACAGATTTTAATTTAGGCATCCTATTATGATGCGCTGTACAGTTGTCCAAGAAAAGAACAATATTGCACTGTTCACCAGACATTTTTCTGTCTGATTCCTTTAACCAATTAGTGAAAATTTCTTCAGTCATCCAAGCCTTTTTGTTCGCTAAATAAGTCATTGGAAAAGATTTGATTCCCGAAAAACATCGGGGTTTAGCAGATTTACCTATCAGAATAGGTGTGAGCTTTTCAGAACCATCCATATTAACACAAAACAGCAAAGTCAATCTTTCTTTGCTTCTTTTCCCACCATGACATGCTTTACCTTTAATGGCCATAGTTTTATCAGGCATACACTTAAAAAATAATCCTGTCTCATCAGCATTGAAAACATTTTTTGGAATCATATTTTTCCAGGATTGGTGACATATACTCTCTTTTTCCAGTCCATGCACAATTCTTGGTCGACGCTAGCACTTTCACCACATATCTTCAGAAAAGTTATGTTGTTTCTTTTCTTGAAGCTCTCGAACCAACCATTACTCGCTTTAAAATCTGTGTGTCCCAACTTTTTTCCAAAATCTTCAGCTTTTTCTTTTACTAGAGTTCCACCAAGAGGCAAGTTCTGTGAACGGCATTTGCTAATCCATTTCATTAAGCATGTTTCAACATCCGGGTATTCAGAGCTTCTAATTTTTTTCCTTTTCCCATGGTTGTCATTAAAACTCTTTACAATCTTTTCTTTATTTTTCAGAATTGTTGATAAAGTACTGCTAGGGATTTCAAAATCTTTCGCGATCTCGTTTTTCTTTTTACCACCTTTCTCTACAGCTTCTATGACTCGCATTTTATCAGCTATCGAGAGAATATTCAACTTACATTTAGTAGACATCGTTTTAGTGGCATTCAGATAGGCGTCCGTTGAAAGAATGGAAGGAAAGCTTTGGCAGCCCAGTGAGTCGTCTCCTTGGGTGGCCTGGTTGCGATGGCGGAGGGGGGGGGGGGTAATCTATTGATGCTGAGACGAAACACTTCGTGTTCCCATGAATTCCCGAGCGACTGTCGCCATTCCAGGTGATTTAAACAACTGCGATTTTTCTTGATGCTTCCTCCTGTGTCACATGGGTTAGGGGGGTTGCTGAAAGGGTAACTCGGAGGGCTTGAGCTCCTATCAGGTTTCCTACCAGCTTCAAGTTTTTCCTGTGTGATGGTCAAACACTCTTGGATATTCTGGGAGTTCTTTTTCTTTTCTTTTTTTTTTTTTTTTTCAATAATGACAAAGGGAAAAATTTGATATATCGAGAGTGAGATTAGAAACATTTCGAGTTAACGAGTTTGTTTTACATTGGTTTTCTATTACGCGTGAGGGGAAATGAAAATATTTCGACATATCAAGGTTCAACATATCGAGGTTCGACTGTATATACATCATTTGGCAGATATTCCATAGGAACCAATGAAAACTTTCATTTTCTGTTAAAGAAAATGTTAACTCAGTCTCAATAAGTATTTTAAGGGCTATCCAAAAATGAAGTAAAGATCATTTTAGGGGCCATCGGAAGTTGACTCCAATGGAAACATAGCATTGTGAATTTTTGAGGGGAACAGATGTGGCAGCATATGTCAACATGTAAGGGAAGTGGAAACTCTATGGCAAAAGTTAAAAGCATGTTAACTCTTTGTCTCCCAACTCCATACTTGGAACAAAAGTTTTGAAAAATTGGATGACATGTGGACAATATTAATTATGGCTAAAACGTTAAAAAATATTTTTTCTCAGACCTGTAAAAATTGGGATACTCTGACAAACAAAGCATGTAATATGTCTCCTGGTGGTAGTATTTTTCACAGAAAAGGTATAATTTTTGGTATTGATTATATCAAGCTATATTGATGCAAAAGGGATTATTAAACATTTTTTGTGCAAAAGTATTTAATAGATGTAAGAAAAAATGTCAGTATTTAGTAAATGTGGTGATGCAGGAAAAGAAGTAGGGAAAATGTGAAATATGCTACTGAGTACTAAACAGTTATTTAATATTAAGCCCCAAAAGTGTCAAGACAAAAAAATTTTTGATGATGGTTTGCAATAAGGGGCCCTCTCTGAAATGATGTACCTCACGAAAGAAATTACATGATGGTTCAAACAGACTGGGTGGTACTATTATGCCATTTCTTTTGCAGTTCACAGTAACTAAATATAATAATTTTTGATAGTTTTGGAATGTTTTTATTGGGGAAAATAAGGACTTCCTGATAGCATGCTGATGTCTGTATAAAAAAGTGGTTGTGGATTCGTGACTGCACATAAGATGTGCAGTTAGAAGACCTGTAGAGTGAGTGTCATATATTTGTGACCTTTTGTCAGTTATATAACAGCTGTGGATTGGTGTCACCAATGATTGCTAATCAATCCTTTAAATGCTAAAATAAAAGCATCATGTTATGTTGAATTCATAAAAATGAGAGTTTCTTTTGCCAGAACAGATGTTCTGTGTATAAACAAATTCACAGACTTGCCTTTATTTATGCATTGTTATGCTACCCATCTAAGGGAAGTAACATTTTAACTTCATGCATATGTATGACATATTTTGCTTCTATTAACCTTTCTCTGTCTGTTGTTATTATTTTGTGATTTCTTTTGCAATACATATTGTTTTAAAGAGGGGCTCTTATTGTAAACTATTGCCTTAAGGCAATAGCTTTTACATATAAGTCCCCATTATCTTTTAATGTATAATAAGTATCTTTTTACATAATTAATATAATGGGGATTTCAATATCAGCTTTGCAAAGATGAACAGCAGATAGAAGTTTTGTAAATTGGACACTCCATGAATTGTTATTCAATAAAAACAATCACCCACCAATCAGCTATAATAAAGAGAAAACTTTAAAATGGATATAGAAGTTATACACTGAATAGTAATTATGCCGCCCCGGTGGTGCAGTGGTCTAAGGCGTTGGCCTCTGATCATTCGTCCGTAAGGGGTCCGGGTTCGAATCCCGGTGAGGCATGGATGTTGTGTTTGTCTTACGGCACTGGCTCTCTCCCTTCCCTGGAACCAGTGACCCTAAATTAGGGACGGGCGACTGCTTATAGCCCATTGAGTTGCTCACGGTGGTCGTTAAACCTCCAATCAAAAAAAAAAAAAAAAGTAATTATGGTTGAGGAATCCCGGCTGATTGGCAAGAACTACTCTAGTGACATTCTGATGATAAACTAGGTCCTAGTTCAAAAATCTGCCTATCAAATTTAAAACAAATTATCTCTATAAGTATTATAAATTCAACTCTCACTGTAAAATAGATGATTAGAGGTACCATGATGCCAATAAAAACTAAAATATTGATAATGTCATTGTTTTGTCATTACTTATCATCTGTAGTGAACTTCAGAATTATTCTGACACAATAAAGAGGAGTGGATATCAATTCAGTGTTATTTAGTTAATTAATTAATTTCAAAAACTTGTTATTATTTTTTAGCATGTACAAATCATAACTTTTGTAATGATCTTTCAGTTTCTGTAAATTGTGCCAAATGTGTTCAACTATCTGTTATGGAGGATTTGAATAAGAGTATCAAACAGTAAGTGTATCTTTATATTTGATTAATCAGTTTTCAAGAATTTATGATTGTTTCACTTTTCAGTAACATGTTGAACCTGCTATGTTTTTCTGATGTTTGCAGCTAGTTCTGACACATTTGGATCACAGAGTGAACTAAAGTCAGGTAAGCCAAATTACTTCCACCCCTTCTTTATTTCTGTCCTAGATTTTGTATCGGGGAATTAAGGTTAATTAAGATATTATATTAAGATAAATTTATATTATATTATATTATATTATATTGATGTAAGGTCAGGTGATGCGTAACATCACAGCCTCTCCTTGACAAATGTCAACCCCGCCTTCTCTTGGTGCATCCTATTCCCACCAAAGGGGCTCTGACGACCGCCAATAGCGGTATAACTATATCATCGGGACTAGAGGAAATGCTATCCCACACTCACCAACCCGTTTTGCCTGCGTGGTGAGTTATGGCCAAACCCAACTTAAATCTTGGCCCTCAGTCTCTGGCAGCTGGAATGTACCTGGCCAAAGCAGCGGCCAGTGTGACATGAAGGCAGAGGGTGCTAAGAATCACAGGAGGACCGGACTAGGCTGCCATTTGATGCTGACCTTGGCTACTCATAATGGACGCTCCCTATCTTCTGATTCAAGGCTTCTTGAATTGGAAGAGGAACTACAAAGGATCAAGTGGGACATCGTTGGGCTAAGTGAGGTAAGGAGAAAAGGAGAAGATCTCATTGAACTGAAAAGTGGACATCTCTTCTACTATTGTGGGACAGATACTGGCAGAACTAGTGGTGTTGGATTTATAATAAACAAAAAACTGAAGGATAAAGTTGTGGAAGTTGAAAGTTCCTCTGACAGAGCTGCACGACTCGTTATCAAACATAACAGGCTCAGATTATTCAAACTTATGCACCCACCACAAGTCATCCTGAAGAATTTATTGAAGAATTTTATGAGGAAATTCTTCATCTAAATAATAAAGGCAAGCAGCACTTGAAGATAATTATGAAAGATTTCAATGCAAAAATAGGGCAACAGCAACAGAATGAAACTTCAGTGGGTAAACTCGGTCACGACAACAGAAACCAGCGTGGAAATACTCTCGTAGAGTTTGCAGAGGCAGAAGGGTTTTTCATCATGAACTCTTTTTTCAAGAAAAAGCCTCAAAGGAAATGGACATGGAGGCATCCCAATGGATGGACAAGTGAAATTGATTTTATTATGTGTACCAAGAAATTTTTCATGGAAGACTGCAATGTGCTGAACAAGTTCAACACAGGTAGTGACCATAGAATGGTAAGATGTAAGATGCACCTCAATGCTACTCGAGCGTGGCAAGCTCATAAAACAAACAAAGGGTATTGACATGACCAACCTTAAAAAACATCATAATACCTTCAAATTTAGAACTGAGGAACAGATTCTCTATTCTAGAAGGTCTAACATCAGAAGAAGTGGACATCTCTGGAGTTAACAGAAAAGTAACCAAAGCTCTTATGGAAACAGCAACAAAATTAGCTGGGTCTAAGGACAAGTTGCATGTGAACAAATTATCAGGAAAAACCAAAATGTTGATGCAAAAAAAGAAGAGAGATGAGGACAACAAAAGATGTGACTTCCAAAGTGGAATATATAGAGCTATGCAAAACAGGACGAAAAAGTATCACTGAAGACGTAAGGAAATTCAATTGTGAACTAGTGAGGAACACAATTAAAAACAACCAAAGCCTAAAGATAGCAAAGGGACATCTCAGTAAGAGAAGAAAACAAATTATGGCACTGAGAAAAGAAGATGGTTCTGTAACAAGACATAGAGGCGAAATTTTGACAAGAGTGAAAGATTTCTACTCCAAATTATATGAAAGGGATGATACATGTACTCCAGACATCATGAGAGGTACCAGCACCAGAGTTCTTCCAGTCCTCCCAGCAGAAGTTGCACATGCAATCAAGAACATGAAGCGGGAAAAAGCTCCAGGAAAAGATGGAATTACTGTAGACATCGTACAAGAAGCAAGTGGAGAAATTAAAACAGTACTCGCCCAAGTTTTCACTCGATGCCTTAATGAAGGGAAGATTCCTGATGATTGGAACAACGCTACAATGATCCTGCTACATAAAAAAGGTGACATTGAGGATCTCAGGAACTACAGACCTATCAGCCTCCTATCAGTGATTTATAAGATCTTCACTAAAGTTCTTTCACACCACTTGAAGGTGACACTGTACATGGCTCAACCGAGAGAACAAGCTGGATTCAGGAGTGGCTACAGCACTATAGGTCATATCCACGTACTGAGAACTCTAATTGAAAGAGCGAGGGAACTATGAACTTCCATTGTGCATGGCTTTTGTCGATTATGAAAAGGCCTTTGATTCATTGAAACCATCAGCAGTTATAATGGCTTTGAAATCCTGCGGTATTGAAGATGTATACATTAATATTATTAATAACATCTGTGAAAAATGCAAGTGCAAAGATTCATCTATTTGAGAAAACAGTACACACAAAAATTGGAAAGGAAGTGAGACAAGGTGACACCATATCTCCCTAGCTCTTTAATGTCACATTGGAAAATGTCTTTCAATCACTGCACTGGGAAAAGAAAGGGATAAAGATTAATGGAGATTATCTAACTCACCTTCGTTTTGCTGATGACGTAGTCATTTTTGTGACTACCTCATCAGAGCTGCAGAGCATGATCCAGGAACTTGCTGACAAGAGCAAAGAAGTGGGATTAAAAATGAACTTTCAGAAGACAAAAGTGATGTACAATGCTTTTACAAGAAATGAAGATTTCTCGATTGATGGAGAAAAGCTAGAGATAACAGATGCGTACGTTTATCGTGGACAGCAGATGTTAAGTGAGGGTCACATTGGTGAAGAAATTAATTGGCGCATAAAACTTGCCTGGAGAGCTTTTGGAAGAAACAGCTTAATTTTCAAGAGCAATATGCCATTATGTCTTAAAAGAAAAGTGTTTGATCAATGCATCCTTCCAGTGCTTACGTATGGTGCGTGCAGAGACGTGGACCTTAACCAAAAGAGACATGCAAAGGCTGCAGACAACTCAAAGAAGCATGGAGAAGTGCATGCTTGGTGTAACCAGGAGAGATAAGAAGAGGAACTCGTGGATCCGAAAAATGACAAGAGTGGAAGCCATCATGATCAAAGTAAAATCCCTGAAATGGTAATGGGCTGGACATACTGCCAGAAAGACAGACCATCGATGGACAGTTGAAATTTTAGATTAGATTCAAGGGACAGGAAAAGACCCAGAAGAAGACCACATGGGAGATGGGTGGATGAAATTCGAAAGTATGTGTGAGTAACATGGAGGAGACTGGTACAAGACAGACCGTTGTGGAAGAGGCTTGGAGAGACCTTTGTCCAGCAGTGGATTGATAATGTTTGACAATGATGATATGATATATTATATTAAGGTGATTTTTATATTATTATATTAAGATAAATTTCTAGTGAATACAGAGCCATCTCCTGAAGACTATATGGATTTGTGCTACTCCAAATCCTTGTGTTCTGGCTATTTACATAGGCCAGTCAATGAAACATTGTTTTATCTATGTACAGTGCACAATCTAAGATGCCCAACTCATTTACTATGTACAGTGGAGACCAATGGTAGTGAATAAATTACTTAGCTTTATCTGTTGATTTTAACTGATTAACCGTGCTGATGTATTACAAAGTGACGTTGCAAGCTGTGTGTTGCCTCTGGGTATGATCCATACAGTAAATCACAATGAGATGTCATCGTAATTTTTAGGGGTTGGGCTGTGATTAAAGTTCAATACCTGCCAACTGTTTCAAGGTGAATTGGTTAATTTATGATGGAGCAATAAAAACTCAGAAAATGTTAAATGGTGCAATAAAAACTCAGAACGGATATATGTTTGTGACTGGTTATGACTTTCAGTGCAAAGATTGAGGAGTAAAATAGAGTATATCAGGTCTTCTAAAAGATAGCTCTGCTTTTTAAGGCTGATTTTGCTGTTTCTTCTAATTAAAAAGAAGAGCCTCGTAGTTTGCATGCTTTAAGGGCATGAATAATGTGTGGACCCCAACATAAACCTTTATTGAAAGGCAATCCTTGGTTTTGTTGTTATTCTCTGCTTTGTGATCATCATGTCATGGGGATAAAAGTGCTCACTTGTGTTTTTGTAATAATTATATTAGTTTCATACTAAAAAACAATTTAAGTTCAAAAATGTTCAAAGTTGTTTTTGAATGAAGTGCATTTGTAGATCAAGTGTATTTTACTACCGTCAGGGGACAGAGGCGTAACTAGCCATTTTTGCATTGGAGCAAACCTCAAAACATTGTGTATCATGTTGTTACATGAGTTTTTAGGATAGTAAAACTGGCCCTGCATATTGATTACGCACAAATTTGCATTACTTAGTACCCACATGTATATACAATTAAATTTTTTCAGAAAAAAACCCCAAAAAAACTAACACTGGCCATCGGAATTTGCTTTGTTTGCTTTGGATATTTCACTGCACACTAAATTTGATACATTCTTTTTTATCATACTCTGTTGCGGTTAAGTGACAACTAATAATAATAGGTTTAAGAATGGGCTAGTTTTTTGGCAGACCAGAGGAAGAAAACCTTTGCAAAGTTATTGTTATTTTAATTGTGGCTTAACATCCAAACTTTTAAACATTTTTATTGTGATACTGCAATTTTTTTATATGCAATTTTTTTATTATGATATTGCAAATAGGGTATTAGGGAACTAGGTATCATTTCTTATCCAAAATGGGAACAGCATTTTACCCTCATTAATTGCGTCAGAAAAAAGTTAGGAAATAAGAATATCACTTGGCAGAAGGATTTTGTGCATTTCTCTTACCCTTGCTGTCATCAAGGATGTTCTGGGTAGTGAAGCTGAACTGGACGCAGAACATTTAGGGCTATAAACTACAAAATATGAAGAGAGCAGTGAGATTACCAACTGCTCGGGAGTTCCAACCTTTGGTACTACATTAAACAAACCAAATGCAGCTTGCAGTAGTGGCTGTAATGATCAAATTGTCCCCAGAGAATCTTCAAAAATACGAACGACATCCTTGTCTTGTAATGTATGTGCAACCGTGCCATCATTTCCGATTCTGAGCAACTTACATCCCCTGCACATTTTGATAAAGAAATTTGAATCTTTAACTGCCTAGCTACCACAACTGGGAAAAGGAATTATAGGTAAAGTTTGTACCAGAAACTTAGGCAAAAGTTTCAATTTCAAATTTAATCAGATTGTACGCAGTGATTTTTGCACCCTCTCTTGAACTGCGCCTGGGGCAGCCGCCCCACCTGCCCCGCCCTGGTTACGCCTCTGGTCAGGGGTTTATCCAAACTAGAGGCATATTTCAAACTGGAGGAAGGAGATGCTGGAAAAAACAGGGTGGGAAGGGGGGTTAGATGAAAGCAAATTTTTCAAAGGCAGAAAGATTTTATAGTGAAATATTTAGGCTTTAATTCTAGGATTAAAAATGTAGAAGACTTCAAGAAATGGAGAACTGTTGAATTTTTTACAGTTAAAAATGGTTAGAATCCAGAGTCATTTTCCAAAACTACACACACACTTATTATTTTGTTTTTGTGCTATTTTTAGTTTTCATCTCTTACATCTCAATGCTTCCTTAAAAAACCCTAAAGCAAACAAACATTAACATAGGTTGTCGAAACAGTAGATATGGTTATTTGCAAAATTTATAGCATACTAAAATGAGATATGTATGCATACATTTTATGGTTGCTGAGACTGATTTAAAACATGTCCTTTAAACAAGAAAAACTGAGAAATAAGCATGAGACTGTTATATGCAGTTGAACCTTTTTAAACTGCCATATTTTGTTCGTCCCAAATAGCAGTAAGCGAGGGTGGCAATTTAAAGAGGTTCATATGAGTATAAGGTAAAATTAATTGAATAATGGTATAAAGTCGAAATAAAATAAACATACACTGACGGAAAAAAAAATCCCAACACCAAGAATGGGTTGTGCTAGATAAACGACAGTTGGTAGGCGGGGAGAGTACATCCGTAAGATGACGTCTATGCAAATTTCGCGCTCGGCGCATACGTGTGGCGCTAGTAGTGCCCCTCGGAACATGCAAAGCAGGTTTGCTGTAAATACGCGCTGTAACGTTCATGAGCGTTAGTTATCGTTGAGATTCGACGTAGGGTGTTGATGTTAGTCAAGAATGCCTTTAAGAAGACGAAGAAGCCATTATCAACAGCTCACGGAGTTTGAACAAGGTCGTGTAATAGGGCTACGAGAAGGTGGACTTCTTTCTGCAATATTGCAGAATGACGTGGCAGGAATGTAGCCATTGTGCTTGATTGTTGGCAGCGGTGATCAAGGGAAGGTACTGCCTCAAGAAGACCGGGTTCCGGCCGGCCACGTGGCACTACTGAGAGGGAAGACCGCCGTGTACGGCATATGGCCATGGCTCATCGTACCGCGTCTGCGGCAGCAATTCGAGCTGCAGTTGCCACCACAGTGACACAATGAACTGTTACAAATCGGTTACTTGAAGGACAGCTCCGAGCCAGACGCCCTGTAGCTTGCATTCCACTTACTACAAACCACTGCCGTTTGCGACATCAGTGGTGTCAAGCTAGAGCTCATTGGAGGACGGAGTGGAGATCTGTTGTGTTTTCTGATGAAAGCCTGTTTCGCCTGGGTGCCAGTGATGACCGTGTGTTGGTTAGAAGGAGGCCAGGTGAGCGCCTGCAACCAACCTGTCTGCGGCCGAGACACACTGGACCTACACCTGGAGTTATGGTCTGGGGAGCAATTTCCTATGACAGCAGGAGCACTCTCATGGTTATCCCACGCACCCTGACGGCACAGTTGTATGTCGGTCTGGTGATTCAACCTGTTGTGCTGCCATTCATGAACAGCATTCCAGGGGTGTTTTCCAACAGGATAACGCTCGCCTGCATACTGCTGTTGTAACCCAACATGCTCTACAGAGTGTCGACATGTTGCCGTGGCCTGCTAGATCACCAGATCTTTCACCAATCGAGCATGTATGGGACATCATTGGACAACAACTCCAGCGTCACCCCCAACCAGCATTAACCGTCCCTGTATTGACCGACCAAGTGCAACAGGCATGAAACTCCATCCCACAAACTGACATCCAGCACCTGTACGACACAATGCATGAAAGTTTGCATGCTTGCATTCAAAATTCTGGCGGTTACACCAGTTATTAATGCACCAGCATTTCACATTTAAAATAGCTCTTCTCGGGCTTACAATAAGCTGTGATCTTGAAGCCTTAATAGATTAAATATGTTACCTATACAAATATATTGCCGCCATTTCATTCCTCTACAACTATTTTTTCATGGTGTTGGGATTTTTTTCCGTCAGTGTATGTGCATGTGTATTGAATCTCTAATTTTAGGAATGTAGAGATGAAAAACACAATGAACAATATAGAACTGCTATATTAAGCAGTGATAATACTGTTCGTCACAGTATTATCACTGCTTAATATAGCAGTTCTATATTGTTTAAGTATGCAGGGTGGAGTAGCTAGGTCCATATAACACTATGAAATACAAAAAACGAACTTTAATGGTAAAAAATCTTTTACTTACTCATAGTAATTTCGATATTTTTGTCACTGTTGCAATTCCTCTATTATCACTGCTTAATATAGCAGTTCTATATTGAAGTCTTTGGCCACGTAATATCGCGCCATACGTTTTTTGCGTATGGGAATATAAGAACACAATGAACAAGTTCATAAAAATTTGAAAAAGTGATCCAGTTGTCTTCTGAGATTTTTAGAATCACTAATTCTATGTAGTTCTTTGTCAAGTCCTGCAACAATGTCCACCGTTGATTTACTAGCTGCTCTTTAAAATAATCATTGCAGCTTTGACAGGATTGATTTAGCTTTGTGCATAATTCTGCATCTTCTTGGATGGACTCATCATCATCTTCATTGTCAACAGCAGGTTCATGGGAAGGAGGATTAGAGGTCTGCACTTAATTTGGAAAGCCCTGCCCAGCCCAGCCCAGCCCAGCCCGACCTATTTTTACACTTTCATCAAGCGTTCTCTGCCACATTTATTGGAAACAGCGCAAATCTTCTATCAAAGCAGGGGTCTTTAAACCATGGCCCACGAAGCACTTTTCAATGGCCCGTGAGATGTCCACAAAGGGAATTCTTAAATGGAAGAAAATACATTTTGTAATGGAGAAATAATATATCCACATGTGCACAAAAGTTATAAAGAGTACTGAAAAAGTAGGTCTATCAGGTACCTATTTCAGAATTCATTGTAACATAGATGTCATGGTAACTGCATCGTTTCATTTTCTGAAAGTTAAGTTTTAGAATTTAAAACCTGTCTCTATACTTAAATACAAACAAGGTAGTCCTCGATCTCCAAATATGTGAACAAATACTTCGTCCTCTCCCCTGTAGCAATGAATGACACTAGAAGTTCATTTTGGTTTCAAGAAGCTGATAACTCTGTTCATGTAAGCATTTCTTGAAAAAGAAATAAACAACAACCAAGTTTTAGTTGCTAAAGCCAAAGAAATAAAAATGGAATTTGATTTCAGCCTCAAAAAATAAAAAAATAAAAAAAATAAATCCTGTTTCAGACTCCTAGTTTACAGCCCGACTTGTCAGTTTAAGCTGTAATTAAACAGTGCATCCTGTGTCAGATTTTTTCACTCAGTGAACTTTGCCATCTGATTATTTAGCAAGTCAGTCCTCATTTTGTGATACAAAAAGGTTTTTTTTAATGCAGAAGCAAAATGTTAAATCTCCCAGTACAAGCCTAGTCTTGCCCAGCCCAAGCCCGGAATTTTTTACTTAACTGATGAAAAATAAAATAAAATGCCAGGGATGGCCCGTGTAGATCTCTAAGAAGGATCAGTGGTCTTAGTGTGAAACACTTTTATTATGCCAGTATCTTTGGTTCCATTTCTTCAAAAATCAGCTCATCATTATTAATCTCATAAAATTCAGGTGATGATATACTACAAGAGAAATGCATTTTAGCTTCTGCAAAGGTTTACTAAAATATCTAATTTAAATGGGTGGTTAATAGATTTTTCTATATCAATCTGGTATATTTCACCCAATTCTCAACTGTTTCCTGACTACTGAATTTCATGCTCTTTTGATGAATTAAATTGCATATCTTCATGAAATTTCAGTATGTTTTTTATGTGATTTTTTAAACTAAAATCTTTTGTGAAGGCCTTTGAAAGCTTTAATTATTCCAGCATTAAAAGCTTGAAATTTTCCTGTTGCAGTAGAAAATAAAAATGCTAACTTAACATTACTGAGTTTGTCTGTTTTGCGGCAGCGCCAACTTCAACAATTTGTAAGGAGGCAGGTGTGAAGAGATCAGACATGGGAGGGGCACATCTCTTCCGTTGTCAGGAGGAAAATAAAGAAAGGGCAAAAATATAAACTACGAGTTTTGACGTATATTTTAAAACACAATTGACATTGCTCATCAGCAGACAAGGTAACAGAAATATTCTTTTGCCAAATATTATTTTTTTTTTTTAAATAAAATTCTGCCTGTGATTTTATAAAAATATCCAGAGATTTTATTTCCAAATGTTTATAAAAACTATGAGTAATTAGCGAGGTTACTCAAACAAAGAACAAGAAGCGAAAAAATACATAGATAAATGAAGGTGCTAGAGATTATACCATTCTAAGATTATACATTTCTGTATTTTTATTTATTTTATTTTTTATAAATGTTTTAAAAATTTACTACATACCACAAACAAAATACAGAGTTGCCAATCCAGTTTCTTATCAAATAAGCAATGCTGAATGTGGGAAAAGAGTTTTTACTTCTTTTGTTATCTATTATTTTTTTGGAAATAAATGGCTTTGGCCTCATAAGGTGGAGCTTGGTCCATCTAATGAAGCCTAAGTGACTAATTAAACAGGATGAAAAATATTGGGTGGGCACTGCCCCTCCAGTAAAATTATTGGAGGGGCAAGATTCACCTTGCACCCCCATAGTCGGCACCTATGCTGTTTTGTTGCATGGTGTATAGCATAAACTTAAAAGAACCTTCCTTCTGTAGCATTTCCAGTCAAAGTAATAATTTTCCAACATCCTGAAATCATGAAAGTTCTCGTTTTTCATCCAAATGCCCTATATATGACTAATTAAACAGGATGAATATATATATATATATATATATATATATACTTAAGAGCAAAACTGAAGACTAAGGAAAAAATTTTAGAATTTAAAACGAAGGGTGCAAAATAACCTGAAAATCAAAACGCGCAACGCAGCAGTTTTGAAAATTCAGAATTCACATACTATAAAGATACCTAAGCAAAAAAAAATACATATATAATTTTGACTCACACCTAGTACAACATAGAAAAGGTTATGTATCTACCTGCGTGAGTAAAAGGAGAAAAGAAAAAAAGAAAATAAAACAACTGAATGTAGAAGGTGTCGAGAATACTGAGCCTTGGCTTTATCAAGGACCAGCAAAAACTCTGCATTTTCTCACTTCCACAAAGACCTAGTTGGAAATGGGTTTCTGCAAGGCCATAGATGCAAGTAACATTCCCACCTAAAATAGTTTAAAAAATATATATATAAGTCATGTCCTCCGTAGAGTAGCATGACCTAGCACTAGTTAACAATTTCGCTTGCATCCATTAACCTTCATGGCCCGACCCATGCTCTTCATCTGTTACTATTAAACAGAGAGAAGAAGATTAAAGAGCACTCAAGCTGTGAGAGTGACATAATAAATAGAAATGATTTTCAGCTATAACGAAATTCCAAGTTCGTTTGAGAGAGAATTTAAACCTGAAAAACAAATTTTACATTGCAATTAAAAAAGGAAATGTTAATTTATAACGAACAGATTTTTGAAAGAAAACTTGAGTCTAAAACCCCTACTCTACAACTTATGACAGCACGAAAACGAGAATAAGTTAAAGATAATAATTAACTAAAGAAAACTTTGTGAAAGTTATATACCTTAAACAGTTAGTTGCAATATGTACAAAGTATTTCAGCAGTGCTTTAAGTGCATAATTAATTAGTTATTAAGAACTTAACTACTTTGAAAAAAACAGCGCATAGACAGCGCATAGAAAAGGAACAAGCTTAGCCATCTTCTGTTCCTAGGTACCACAAAAGACGCTCAAAGTTACAAAGAAAAGTAAGAGTTAAAACCCGCATAAATGTTAACAGACAAACCAATGCTTAAAAGCTGAAAAGCTAAAAAACGACAGAGAAAGGTACATGAAGTACAAACATTGAACTTATAAAACCTAGAACCCAAAAACAAGGAAGAGAGCTTACCTCTTGAGTTACAAAAACTTTTCTCCTCACAAGAGGAGAACATGGCTGACCTCTTCCGCCACTCCCTAGACGCTGGGGGGCAGTGAGGGTGGGGCTGATGGCCTCCTCATACAGCAAGAAACCAACGCGCGGAGATTTTAACCAGAGAAAAAAATATATAAACTTAAGACTGTGGATCTGTATGATCAGAATGAGCAGAATTAACTCTCCAGAATACATGAGAAATATTATAAAATACACGAGCAGTTTATTTAATAATCTTTGCATGTATTAAATCACCTTAGTGAGCTTCTATAGATTAATCAGAATCTTATTAATTTTAATGTTGGTTTTACTATTTTTAGTATAGCTATCCTAGTGATGAATAACTGGTTTTCTTTTTTATTTGTTTTTTATTTTCTTTTATAAACAGATTTTTAAGCTTTTTTTGTGATTTTGTTTATATTATTTAATTTTTTTTGTTTTAATAGGACCGTCATATCCATAGCACTAAGGTTCCTTTAGGTAGTTAATAGGCATCCTCTAGCCAACTTCCTTACGGCTTTGATTGGTCAGAATCATATTATTAACTGTGTAGAAAATTAAAGCAGATCTGCCAACCTTACTCTATTATTCAGAATAATTTTTCTTAAAGTTCTTTTGATGAAAGAAGAAGGAATTTCGTTCTCTAGAAAACTTTCTAATAGTATATTAATGTGGTAATTGAAGTCCAAATTGTTGCTGCAAATTCTTGAAATTCTTAGGACCTGAGAAATTAGTACATTCTCAATTACTTTGGTTGAAATGTTATTATAATCTTTTGTGTACTGGGCAAATTTTACTTATACTAACAAATCAAAGTGGAAGATCATATGAAATAGTGTAAACATCATTAGTGCATTGTGTCAAACTTTAGTCCTAGACTGGTGATTCATAGCCCAGTGTAGTATTATTTTTCCCCCACTTTATAATGCTGATATCCATTTTTTTTAATTTCTTTAATTTGAGTTTTATTTTTATTCCTTTAAAATATTTTACATTTATTTATTGTTAATGTTTTAATTAAAGATTACCTAATCTATAAAATAAATTTATGGAGCCCCTTGGAGGCTTATGCATTGACATTTAATGTTTTTCTGTTCATAGTGGTATGGCAATTGACTATTTACCTCTGAAATTATTTTCATACTGCTTAACCTTAATAATTAATTTATTTGAAACAGATACAAAACAATCATTTTCCATTCAGTAACTTCACAGGGCACTTGGATGTAAATTTCTAGGTAAAGCATGAATTTTATTGAAAAAAAAAAAAAAAAAAAAAAAAGAAAATGGTTATTTTGAGTAATTCAAGTTAAAAATGACCTTTGGATGATCTTGGATGTTTGTTCTTTTAAAAACTGTACTTTCTATAAACCATTTTAGCATTCTATTCAAGAATTCAGAAAATATAACACATTTTTAATTTGGGTTGTTTTGTAGATCATAAATTACAGTCATTTTGTAATTATATTATGAGATGGAATTTTCTAATATTAATATTTCAAGATTGATCAAAAATTGTTGATAAAGGAAACAAAGTTAAAAAAATTAGAATTCAATATTTACAATATGTTTCATAAGTACAACTAGGGTGCCAAATGTCATCCAGATTGCTGAGGTTGATTTCCTGAAGTGGCTCCAAATAAGAACTTTGAAACAACCTGAATTTTTAATTTTATTATGTGAGTGGCATTATTTTGTTAATTTAATAGGTGACTTACTGGCTCTTGTGTGTGTGTGTGTGTGTGTGTGTGTGTGTGTGTGTGTGTGTGTGTAGAAATTCTAGGTTTTGGCATATTTATGCATTATTTTTTTCAAGGAGACTGTACTTTAACATTATTCATTGTTTATTGCATTTTCAGAGTGTTAAGCTTTCTTCACGTTGTGCAGAATTCTATCAGTGATTACCGAGAGTTGTTAGAAGCTGCGTATAAAAAGGAGTACCATACTTTTGTTGAAAAATGGTAAGTTTTAAGTGTTATGCTACAGCAATTCTGAATGAAAGACAAGTTTCCATTTATATAGGGTGATTTTTTTTATAGAGATTTGTTGTTTAATTTTTCACATGTTGATTTCATGTGTTGCTCTTTGTTGCTGTTGTGACAATATTCCAGTTATCACTGCATTAATCCAGGGATAGAAAAATATTCTGAAATCTGGTGGCCAGCTAAATTTTTTAGTGGCCAGAATCAAGACATTAGACCAAGGCAGGGGATGGGTTGTTGGGTAAATAATCAGACTCCAAACCTGATTGAAACTTTTCAGTACTAAAAACTACAAAAATCCGTAGTTTTCAGCCTTTTTCAGTAACAATGAATAAAATTGTATTTCACACTCTGTAAAAAACAAATTTTCAGGGCAGCAAAATGACAGTGTAAATTCATAAAAAAAAATGAATTTTTGCTTTAAAAACTGTCCATAAATTGAAGACATTTTGTGGGAAACACTGAGTGGCTCCAACAACTTTTTTTTTTTCTATCATAGTTTACGCCAAAAATCAGTGCATGTTCCAATGGGAACCTTACATTAAACTTAATTAAGTGTCTACACAAATTGAAAGTTACTCATGTTCATCTTCAACACCCCAAACAAAAAAAAAAAAAAAAAAAAAAAAAAACAAAAACGGTGGGAAAAAAACCCCCACATTATTCATAAAACATAATAACAGTACACGAAAGTGAATTCATATGTTTTAGAAGTTTCTCAGTGAAATGTACCATTTCTTACTTCTTACAGTACTTCCTTGATACATAAATCAATGAAACACACATTTTTGCCTTTTATTAAAGCAAAATTTAAACTGAATATTGTTACTTATCTTGTCCTTGCTGGAAATTTAACTACGCATTTCATTGACGTGTACAGTTGCTTTCACTTCAGCCTGAGGATCTGCTCTATCACTTTTTAAACTTTAATTTTGCTGAAAATGTATGGTTTTTCCTTACTTCTTGCTATATCAAGAAATAAAGAGGGTGAGCATTTATCCTTTTAATCAAAAAGAAATTAAAGTTCAAAATCGGAACTTCAATTTTTCGTCGCAGTCTTTTGTTTCCCGTAAAGTCGTTTTCTCTGCAGAATGAGCGAGTAGTAGCGTTTTTGAACTTCAATAATTTCGCTTTAAGCAAAATAAAAAAATGTTTGCTCTGTCTTTTGATGAAACAAAAAGTGGCAAAAAACATCGGATAGCAAGCATTGTAAGGGAAAATAAATGGGAAATATCGATACTGCGTTGCTTACTCTCCCGTGAAACAATTTTACGAATCACGAAAATTACGCGGATTCTACCACGTACAGATTAAGTACCGGTTTTGAAATTTAATTCCACTTGAAAGAAAGAGAGAGAGAAAAAAGGGATAATAATGCTTGATCTTTACTGATTGGTTTTAAGAAAATACTGTGAGAAACAGGGAAATATGCTATACATTAGAAAAAATTCTTAGAAATATGAAATCACTCTTTTTCACTTTTACCGATGGTCTTAAAAAAGAGAAGACATTAAAAACCAAGAATATAATGAGAGCGGAATAGGAAAAAAACAAGAAACTTGAAATGACAGAACATTCTCATCGTTGCTGGAGCAGTCACTTTCGGCAATGTCAAACATTTGCGAGATTCACAAACTTTCCCCGGTTTTTTCAATCGTTGGCCACCGTACCTTAATGTTTTAGCCTTTATCTTAAAACTGTTCATTGCAGGAAAGTATTCTAGTATTACTTCAGGACTTTATGAAAAATTAAGGACTCTTTCAGATTTGGAAAGGGAAATAAAATTTTAGGGCATTTCTGTGATTCGGTGGGCCTTGATAGCTCAATACATGACCAGACACTTAGACATCAAAACATTAAAGCACGGAAAAAATGCAATGATATTGAAACATCCAAGAAACACTCTCTAAAGTGTTTAATAAATATTAGAATCTTCAAAACATGAAAATAAACTTCACGTACATCATTAAAAAGGTTTGTTCACTGAGATTTTCTATTTATGTAGTATAATCCGATGCTTTCCATAATCCGAAGCGGGCCGACGATTTCCGTGTTGACTACGGAGAAGAATTCGTAGTAGTTGGAGTCTCTGTATAATAATGAAGTCATGCATACTTCTGTCTGAAAAATAATGCTTTACCCTCATCCTCCCTCCAGCTTATCTCACCCTGGAAAAAATAAAATAAAAAAAGGAATTTTTAAGAGATGTTGTGGTGGCCCGGACAATTGTTTTGGGCGACCAGGCGACCATATTTTTTGACCCCTGCATTAATCACTGGTTAGTGGTGGGCTGTTGCAGCTTTCATTAAGAAAATGAAACATCTGTTTTCCTATTTCATGTTCATCATTAAAATTAAGGAAGAAATATTCTTCACAAATACATGGGAAATTCACAAGTGCATTATCTTCAGCAATCAGATTGCAGTGCTAAATTGTTTTCAGTTTACTGTTCTCCATGTAACATCTAGATCTCCCGATTTTCATTTTGAGCTTGCTACTATTACACCTTCTAGGACAATGAAGAATCTGAAGTTGTTCAGATTCCTAAGTTGCAGTTGCTTAACTTCAGTTACTTGGAAGTTCAATGGCCTGGTGGTGTAACAAGTGTACAATCAAACAGAAATAATGAGATGTGGGTTTGTTTCCCACTCGAGGGCAATGCAATTTCCAAGTTTGTTGAGATGTTGCATGGGGATCATAGAACTGAAAGCAATTCAGTACCACCATCTGATTACCAAAGATAATCTATTTCATTGTGAAATTAACTTTTTTATGGGTCTTATAGAGGTTATTATTAAAAAAAGATGGTGGTCAAAATTTCGAACTAAAGCCTAGTTCGTCATCAGGACTACGTCACTGGAGTAGTTGCTGTCACTCAGTTGGAAGAGTCCAACCACAATTATCGTTAATTGTGGTACTTCTTCTTGCTATTTCGGTCCCTTCTTCTAGTTTCCTCGTTACTAAGTTTGACTGGTGGGCGATTATTCTTACTGAGTCCCAATTTATGGAGTGTCCACTAGCTTGTATGTCTGTCTAGCCCTGTTTTGTTACTAATGTTCCTAATAGCTGCTTGGTGTTCTTTCATTCGGATTTTAATACTTTTCCGTTTCTCCTGTATAGCTGAGTCCGCAGTTACAGTCGATGCAATATATTACTCCTTCTTGCAGTTGGATGTCCACTTCTTTCTGCTTTAAAGCTGGCAGGAATTTCTTTAATTTGTTATTTAGATCTGGAGCAAGCCTGATATTATATTTTGTTCCGATCCTCTTCAGTTTTTCGAAAAGTCCCTTGTAGTACGTAATTTTGCTGGTGAATTTGAAGTTGTTTATTTTCTGCTTCTTCTTTGGCACTTGTCTAAATAATTTCTTAACATAAGGGTAGAGGTAATTGTTTTCTGCCAATATTTCTTTTAATTCTACTCTGTGAAGATCTTTTTGAGCATCTGAAGAGACCAGGACTTCCATTGTTTTCCAAAAATTGTCTCGCCGTATTTGATTTAATATATTCAGCGTGGAATGAGTAGAAGTCTAACATCTTCCCTGTGTTAGTGGGTTTTCTAAAAAGCTGAGTGAATATTCTCCCCTCTCTTGTGGTCAAGTTTAAATCAAGGAAATTGATGCTATGGTATTTTTCCAGTTCCAGGGTGTACTGCAAGGTATTTTCTAGCGAGCTAAATTCTGCTAGAATCTGGGAGGGTAGAGATTGGTCCTGAGACCCGTAAAACAGTTAATTTCACAGTACAATATGAATAGAGGTGCCATAAATTCATTTACAACTAGGATCTATTTCATGTTGTTTATGTCAACTGTTCACATGACCATCTAGCATTCTTTTGTGATTTTTAGGATTCGTCTCATTTCACTTGACAGTAAGACTGGCTGCGTGCAAATTTGCTATCTAACTACATAATGATTATAAAATGATTATATCTTATTTCTTTTTCTGTCCACAAATACTGCCCGAAGTTTGAAAATCTAAGATCTAGTTTTCTTTTTGTTTTGGTATTTAGACCACCATGAGCAACTATAAAAATTTTTAAGTTCAAACTCCAGGACTATGACACCTTATAAGCATTTGCCTATCCCTAATTTCAGGCCACTAGTTCCAGGGAAGCGACAGAGGCAATGCCTTCAGGCAAACACACACTACCATTGCCTCATCTAGGACTTGAACCTAGACCTATCTCAGACAAATGGTTATAAACCAGAACCTTGAACCACTCAGCCATTTGAATGACAAATCTAGGAATAAAGATGTTTTTATCAGTGATAACTGTGGAGCTACCTACATTCAAATTTTTATCATGCTAGTGTTCTGTAGTATATGAAATCTCTGATTTTGGTACTGTAGGAATTCAAAGAAATTCATGGCAAATCAAAATCTAGGTTTCCTTTATTTGTACTTTGTAAGGTATATGCATGTTTTTTTATTTGTTGCAATGTAATGCATCTAGTATCGTGTAGTTCGAAATCTGTGAAGTTCATATTTTAAGGAAACCTCAGTACAGTTCTACCAAAATTTTGATATTCTAGCTGCAGACCTCGGCGCAAGTCACTTTTCTCACTATTTGTCACCTTTTTTTTAAATTTGTCACTTTTTGTTACCTTTTTTAAAATTTTGTCACTATTCTCACCAGTTTCTTAAGTGTTCATATATATTTTTTTCAATTTAGCTATAATTTTGCATTGTTGTTTTTTATACTAGGGTTTTTTTTTTTTTGGTCAGATGAAAAAGAAATCCTGATACAAAAATAAATTGTTTTGTAAACACCCATCCCTGTCGAACACACACATGGGTGGGGTCACAGGTCATGAGTTGTAAACGCGACTCACCATTCACCACAGCAGCAAGAGCGAGCTTCGCAACGAAGCAAGAGCCAGTGACGCACACACTGCACCTCTCCTCATCCGCAGCAACCAACGGGTTCTCAAAGATTTTTTCAAGTGGGATAAAAATGACAAAAGTTTATCTCCGTGGATTTTTCTTGAAAATCTCTGAAATTTTGATCAATGCCATAAATCGCTAATAGGAATGAGCCCTCCAAATTTTGCATAAATCAATTAAAAACTTTTTAAACGGGCCATAATTTTTTTTATTTGCCCTTTATCATGTGGCTGGCATGACCAGAATTCGTAATCAGCATTTTACTGCTAATTTAAAAACGTTTCTGCCAATTCACTTGAAATTTTGAAGGTCATCATCTCCTAGCCAATTATAGTATATGTACAAATTTCAGCCAGTTACGTGGAGAAATCGGAAAAAATAGTTTTCTTAATTTTTTTAGCATGTCTTTTGTAAAAAAAGATCGTGCTTATGTTATCGGTTTGTCCGTCTGTCTGTATACACAAAATCTCTGCAACTATTAGTCCAATTTGGAAAATTCTTTTTGCATTGGGAAGCTTGAAATATACAAATGATCGTTCATTTCGTTTTTTTTTTTTTTTTTTTTTTTTTTTTTTTTGCGATGTACAATTTCACCGCTAGAGGGCATAAATACAGATGATGTCGAATTCAAAAATACATTTTATTCCTCATATTTGCTTCTAAACATCCGATTGAAAAAAATTTTCATCGTTCGATTCCATTTATGTCAAAGAGTATTTTAGGAATAGTTGCTTTTTCAAATTACGCATAGATTTTCCTCTAGGGGGCATAAAAGTAAATTACGTTTTTCCCGATATCTTTTTTTCTACAACTCCAATTTGAAAAACGTTTTCTTTAGCGGATACAGCTCCTGATGAAAAATCTTTTGCATATAATTTCTAATTTTTGGTAAAGAATACTTTGGCCACCAGGGGGTGTAAGTGTTAATTTCTGCTTCTGATATGTTTGCAGCCTAAGCAAGGCTTCTAAAATCTCAATTGAAAAAATTATTTCATGCACCGATACTACTCACGTCGATAAATCCCTTTTCAGAATATTTTCTTTTTAAAATATTACATGGTTTCTCTGCCAGGGGCGTAAATGCATATTTTATTTTTGTCAATATCTCTACTTCTAATAGTCCGATTTGAAAAATTTCTTCTTTGTTGGATAGTTTCCTGCGCGACATGGTTTCCATATAATTTCAAAATTTTCAAGTAATTCATTGACTCCGCTAGGGGAGTAAATGCAAATTGCGCTTTCCCTGATATCTCTGCTTCTAAAACTCTGATTTGAAAAATTCTTCCTGCACCAGATAGAGCTCCTGGTGGGAAATGTTTTGATTGTAATTTCTAATTTTTTTTATGAAATATGGTTTGCCCACCAGGGGCGTAAGAGTTAATTTCTGCTTCGTAGGTATTTGTAGAAAAATCTGAGCTTCTAAAAGCTCGATTGAAAAAATTCTTTCGTGGACCGATACTGCTCATGTTGATAAACATTTGAGAATATTTTCTTCGTAAAACAGTGAAAAGATGGACTGTCAAAAGCATGTAACGATGCTGCCAAAAAATGAAGATCTTGAAGAAGTCTTAATTTTTCTCAGTGCCATCCATATTTTTACTTGCTGTTAACATTTTTAAATACGAGAGTTGTACTGAAAGTAATGCAAAAGTGGGCATAACTTTTTTATTAACTGATAGAGGTCGTTCAGTTGCACATGTTGGTAGAGTAACTATTCCTCTATAGTAACCATTTTTCTTCATTGCAGGTAAATAATGCATTCCAAGCAGAAGCAACATGCTGTCATCGAGTTCTTGATGAAAGAAGGAAGGTGCACTCTGTCAGACATCCACAGAAGGCTACAGAATGTTTACAGAGATGACACTATTGACAAGAACAATGTGCACAGATGGCTAAAGAAGTTTAAAAAAAGAGGAAACCAGCATTGACAACAAGCCACGCAGTGGGAGACCATCATCTGTGACCAGTGACACGAATACTCAGTGAGTGGAATTGATTCGCGCAGAGAAATGAATCACAATCCGTGAGCTTCTTGCACAACTGGACTGTGGTCACAATGCCATACAGAAGATGGTGGAAGACTTAGGGCATCGGAAAGTGTGTGCAAAGTGGGTACCTCAGCAGTTGACACCGGATTTGAAGGAGAGAAGGGTGGAAGTCTGCTCTTATTTGCTGGAAGTGTTTGAAGCCAATGAAGACATGTTTTATTCCGATCTGGTGACAGGGAATGAAACATGGGTGTATCTTTATGATCCGGAATATTGGAATAAAGAATCAATCCATGGAAAGGTGTCACACCTCTTCACCAAGGCCTAAGAAGTTCAAGAGCCAGCGATCAGCTCAGAAAGTCATGGTGACTGTTTTTTTGGGGATGACAGGAGTGTCATTCTTGATTTTCTGGAACGTGGCCGTACCGTGAACAGCAAGCGGTACATTGAGACACTCAAGAAGCTTGGAGAAGCCATAAGAAGGAAGAGAACGAACAAGAATCTGAAAAGGATCCACATTCACCATGACAATGCGATACCACGCACATCTTTGGCAACAAATTAGGCGATCAGCAAATTAGGCTAGTCAGTGGTCCCCCAACTTCCACCTGTTCGGTCCAATGAAGAACAGTCTCCGGAGACAACAATTTGATGGCACAGATGAGATGAAAGTGGCTGTGAAGAAGTGGGTACAATAGTCCACACCTGAATTTTTTTCAAAGAGGATTCGGGAGTTGGGTTCAATGATGATGCAAATGCATTGCTTGTGATGGAGACTATGTTGAGTTACTCTACCAACATGTACAATTTGAATGTTAATAAAAAAGTTATGTCCACTCAGTTAATAAAAAAGTTATGTCCGCTTTTGCATTACTTTCAGCACAACCCTCATATTATTTTAACTTTTATGCGAACTAGTGGAGTTTTATTCAATTTTTTTTTCACCATCTGTTTTATTTTTGGCGGAAGTGTAGAAATTTGAATTGATCCCCCTCCCCCCATAAAAGTTTAGCAGATGCAATCTTATATAAAATATTTAGTGAAAGTTCTGATGTTTGTGTTGAAACCCAAACCGGCACGGTCATGGTAGTGTTGAAAACCAAACTGGCACGGTTATGGTAGTGTTGGGTGAGGAGGGTCTGGGTGTGTACAGGGCCGGCTTCAATGGGAGTTGTCCCCCCCCCCATTCATGTAAGGATGTCGAAGGAAAACACTGGAAAACCAGTGGACACGGTAGTCAGCAACGGGAATCAAACCCATCATCTCCTATTCCAAACTGGTCCTTGAAAAATAAACCACCAAAACTTGCTTACCACGTGACCTGGGGTGGTCAGCGAAGTTGTGGAATTGCTTTCTTCATGTGAATCGCCATCATTTTAAATATAAGCTGAAAAAAATAAAATTTCTGTTGACAAATGCAGGGATAGTGAGCAAATCTGATGGTCTTTTTTTCAGCATTTTTTTGTTTGTTTTTGTTTCAATTTTATTTTCTGATTAGAGATTCCCTTGGGGGGGGGGGGGGGCTAAATCGTGAAGAGCTCACTATTTTTCTTTTTTGGTTTTATCTAAATCTTTTCAAGGTTATTAAGTTTGCGAAACTGCAAATTTTGTTGTGTTCAATGTTTTCCGGTAATGTTTTTAATTTTAGCATCATCATCGCAGTATTCAAAATATTGCATAAATAGCAGTAAAATCCCTTTTTTTTTATTAGGATTTTATACTTCAAAAAATAAGTGAGTAAAGAAATTGTGGATTCGTGTTTGTATTTTCAGAATTGTAGGAGTTCAGGGTGTCTACTAGTCATGAAAATCACAAAAAAGGCACAAATTCAGAAAAGGGTAATAAAAGTCAAGAAAAAGTCACAAAATTTGCTTTGGGGTCATGAATTTTTTTTATATTTAGTAATTGTTCATTTTCTGGTGACAATCTGAGTAATTCTCAATGCACCAACCACATAAGACATAAATGTGGTTTCCATATAATGGTACAAGAGTTTAAAAAAAAGGGGTACTTGTGCTCTCCTCCACAAAGAACTGTTACAGCAAAAAATGTTTTAGCATAGAAATATATGTGTAAATGTTGTTTGCAAAATGTTATGGTCAATTCAGCAATTTAAATTATACTGCTTATAGAGTCTTTGACATTTTCAAATATAAATGTTGAAAAAAGGTGTGTAGTTTCGCACAATGTTGAGTATTTCAGCTTACTTCCGGCATAGTCAAAGTTCGATGAGTCAGATTTTTGTTACTAGCAGAAGGGCATGGGTGTATGTACTTTTTCCGTAGAAAAAATGGGAAGCAGAGTCTCTCCCATCTTTAATATATGTACGTGCCCAGACATGCATGCATACTTGGACACACACACACACACACACACATGACTTTTAAAAACCGTCATGAAAATTGTTAATTGGTCATGAAATTACATTTTCCAAATTTGGTAGACACCCTGGAGTTTTATGCTTTCCTAAATCTACATTTCTTGCTAATTGCAATTACAAAATCAAATTTCCTGTCGTAGACTCTTTTGACTCATTATGAATTTCACTTAAAAGCACCCTGTACATAAAGAGCCTTTTTATAATGTAGGGAAAGAAATCTGCTTCCCAATTTTACTCATTATACTTTTATTAGACAGCAAAGTTGAAAATGATTGAAACTTCATAATGTTGACATTAAAAAAGCATGTCAATTTCGCTAACCCAACAACCAAATATAGAGAAACCACCAGAACATCAGTCCCAGATTACTCGCAGATGTGGTAAGTGAGGATATTAAACTTAATGCAATTTAAATACATCATTAATTTAATATTAGCTAAAAAAATTACAGCAGATTTGTGTTAAACAGTATAGTTTAAATTTATCTGGTGCCATTTTGATTTATAACCAAAATCTGCAGAATTGTATTTTTTATTGCTATGTTGATCTGTGCTTCCATTTTCGATTGCATTGATGTTTGAAATAGGTATCTAACCAGTGTCAGACTGTAAAACACATCTGCTAAAAAATTAAAGGTTTGATGAAATGTGTGTGTATGAGTAGTTACAAGTAAAAATTCATTTAAATCAAACTAAAACAGGCAAATTTGTTGAAACATTGTTGGAAATTGTATTTGTTAATATGATTGTAAGAAAATGCAGGCAGCGGAGAGTTAAAAATGCAAAGGGTTACTGTACTTTTTTTAAACATTACATTCATTCTTTATTATCAGTCTTTCATTATACGTATAAACCTATGGTAGTTTGTATATGTAATCATTTCTAGAGCATACTTATTTTGCTAGTGCAGTATATACACAGTGTGGCAAATAATTTTTAAGACTGGGTCTGTAAAATGAAATAGAAACAAGAAATTATAATTTGTTTTGGTTTGTTATTCAAAATAAGTCCCTCCGGCTTCAATACACTTATTACAGTGATTTAATAATGATTCAAATGCCTGTTCCAGTTCACTTTGCGGAATTGCTTCCAAAGCACGTGTTGAAGCTGTTTGTATGGTCGAAATATCATCAAAATAACACCCTTTTAACGTCATTTTAACTTTTGGGAATAAAGAAAAGTCGCAGGGTGCTAAATAAGGCAAATATGGTGGATGATTCAACACACACATACGTTATTTTTCGCCAAAAATCTACAAACAAGAAGTGAGGTATGACTGGGTGCATTATCATGAAACAAACACCAACTGTTTTCATCCCGATATTCTGGACGAATGCGACGAATTCTGCCCATCAAACGCCTCAAAACATTTAAATAAAACTCACCAGTAATTGTTTGTCCACTTGGAACAAATTCTTTGTGGATAATACCCTTACTATCAAAGAATGTAATGAGCATTGTTTTGATTTTCGATGGAACTTTTCTTGTTGTTTTGGCTTGTGGTGAGTTTTTTTACTTCCATTCCGCACTTTGTCGCTTTGTTTTGGGATCATATTGAAAACACCATGTTTCATCACCTGTAACAATCGATTTTAAGAAGTTTGGATCATTTTTAGCGGCTGAAATGATGTCTCTGCAATGTGCACTTCTCCTTAATTTTTGTTCATTGGTTAACGTGTGTGGAACAAATTTAGCACAGACTTTTGTTTTGCCCAAATCTTCATGTAGGATGGTTCGAATCATTTCTTTGTTGATGTTCAAAGACTCTTCCATCATTCTTAGTGACGCACATCGATTATTTGCCACGAAATCACGCACTTTTTCAATAATCTCAGGTGTCCTAGATGAACTTGATCTTCCGGAATGCTTATCATCATCTAGCGTATCTCTTCCGTCCAAAAAATGTTTGTGCCACAGGAAAACATTTGATCTACTTAAACAAAACTCACCATAAACTTGTTTCATCATTTGGTATGTTTCCGAGGCATTTTTACCAAGTTTTGCGTTAAATTTAATAACAGCCCTTTGTTTCATCTTAATAATTCAACATGAAAAATTTTTTACTTCTCTAATGAACGGCCGTTTTGTTTGAGTTACTTTAACAACTATGCAGTACTTTTGGCAGAAAGCAAGCAGATGGTCACGGTTTATAACGCATTCACGATTACACTGGTGGCGCCACCGTAGGCTGAAATCTAGTGCCAGTCTTAAAAATTCTTTGACTCACTGTGTAAATCGTCAAATGCCATCATGCTAATAAAATAAACTACTGTTTGCAAAAATTGCAACACCATGAAAAAATGATGGTAATCACATGAAACTTACAGGATATGCAGAGCAAGGTAGGACATGCAAATGATTAGAAATGAAGAGTCATTGCGCATGTCTTGGCCCAGCAAGCGCCACCTGAGCAGTCAAGTGAGGGATATAAAGAGGGCTGTTTAGGATACACACCAGTAGTGCATCGCGGACAGCAAATTGTGAAAGTATCTCCAGGATTCAGTAATGCTTTGGCGACAACGAAGAGCGCAATATCAGCATACGACAGTTTGAACAGGGACGAATGATTGGTCTGCATGAAGGTGCATTTTCGTACTATGGCATTGTGGCTCGGATGAGACATAATGCCATAATAATGATGTGCGTGTGGCAGCAGTGGACTGAGGAGAACCAGGTGCATCGACAATCCGGCAGTGGACCGAGAAACGTGATGGCACCGCGGATGGCCGACACCTCGTCCGCATGGCAGTGGCGAACCGTTCTGCATATTCGCAAGTGTTAGCAGAACAGTGGATCACTGAAACAGGTGTGGCATTGTCTGCCTCCACAGTTTGATGCGTCTGTTGCACAGAGGACTGGTTGCATGCATCCCTTTGCGGCAGATTCCTTTGACCCTGAACCATGGACGCCTCAGGCTGCAATGGGGTTTTCAACATGAATATGTCGTGTTTTGCCAACATGTCGTGTTTTCGAATGAGTCCCGATTCAGCTTGGACTACCACGATGGCCTCATACACATTAGACGGTATTGTGGTGAGTGCCTTCTTTCAGCATGCATTGGAGTGTCATACAGGCCGAACGCCAAGTGTGATGGTGTGGGGTGCCATTGGGTAACATTGGCGATCTCGGCTGCTATGACTTGAGGGCAATATTACCAGCGACCACTACATCAGTGAAGTTGTACAGGCAAAAGTCATACCCTTCCTTCGTAGCACTCCAGGTACTATATTCCAACAGGGCAATGCCTGACCTCATGTTGCCAGGAATGTTCAAGCCCTCTTTGCAGCACTTGCAGCACAGCAGATACCGCTGCTTCCCTGGCCTGCACATTCACCAGACATGTTACCTATTGAACATGTCTAGGATATGGTCACTTGGCAACTGGCCCATCAAAGTCCTCCAGCGGTCAGTACCAGTTATCTGTGGCCACGTATACACGCTGCCTGGCAAGCAATTACCCAGGACACCATCCAACGCCTTTTCGATTCAATGCCAACTCGTCTCGAAGCTCTTATTGCAGCTCACAGAGGCTTCACAAGATACTGATTTTTGCAGGTAAAAATTGTTGTATTCCAAAAATTTAAATCACTTATGTACAGTCATATCAGTAATGTTTGGTAAAAATTTCATTCGAATCGCATGGTTCCTCCTTCTTGGTGTTGCAGTTTTCACAAACAGTAGTGTATTAAAAAATATTGAAAGGAATTACCTGCCCATACAATATATATATATCAGCGTGGAAATACTCTCGTAGAGTTTGCAGAGGCAGAAGGGTTTTTCATCTTGAACTCCTTTTTCAAGAAAAAGCCACACAGGAAATGGACATGGAGACATCCAAATGGGACGACAAGTGAAATTGATTTTATTATGTGTAACAAAAATTCGTCATAGAAGACTGCAGTGTGCTAAACAAGTTCAACACAGGCAGTGACCATAGATTGGTGAGATGTAAGATGCACCTCAACACTAAACTCGAACGTAGCAAGCTCATAAGACAAACAAAATGTATTGACATAACCAACCTTAAAAAACACCATAATACCTTCAAATTGGAACTGAAGAACAGATTCTCTGCTTTAGAAGGCCTAACATCGGAAGAAGTGGATATTTCTGAAGTTAACAGAAAAGTAACCAAAGCTCTTATGGAAACAGCAACAAAATTAGCTGGGTCTAAGAACAAATTGCATGTGAACAAATTATCAGGAAAAACCAAAATGTTGATGCAAAAAAGAAGAGTGATGAGGACAACTAAAGAAGATGTGACTTCCAAAGTGGAATATATAGAGCTATGCAAAACAGTACGAAAAAGTATCACTGAAGACGTAAGGAAATTCAACTGTGAACTAGTAAGGAAAGCAATTGAAAACAACCAAAGCCTAAAGATAGCAAAGGGACATCTCAGTAAGGGGGAAAAAACAGATTATGGCACTGAGAAAAGAAGATGGTTCTGTAACAAGAAATAGAGGCGAAATTTTGACAAGAGTAGAAAGATTTCTACTCCAAATTATATGAAAGGGATGATACATGTACTCCAGACATCATGAAAGGTACCAGTACCAGAGTTCTTCCAGTCCTTCCAGCAGAAGTTGCACATGCAATCAAGAACATGAAGCGGGGAAAAGCTCCAGGAGAAGATGGAATTACTGTAGACATCATACAAGAAGCAAGTGGAGAAATCGAAACAGTACTCGCCCAAATTTTCACTCGATGCCTTAATGAAGGGAAAATTCCTGAGGATTGGAACAACGCTACAATGATCTTGCTACATAAAAAAGGTGACATTGAGGATCTCAGGAACTACAGACCTATCAGCCTCCTATCAGTGGTTTATAAAATCTTCACTAAAGTTCTTTCACACCGCTTGAAGGTGACACTGGACATGGCTCAACCGAGAGAACAAGCTGGATTCAGGAGTAGCTACAGCACAATAGATCATATCCACGTACTGAGAGATCTAATTGAAAGAGCGAGGGAATATGAGCTTCTATTGTGCATGGCTTTTATCGATTATGAAAAAGCCTTTGATTCGGTGAAACCATCAGCAGTTGCAATGGCTCTGAAATCCTGCGGTATTGAAGATGCATACATTAATATTATTAATAACATCTATGAAAATGCAAGTGCAAAGATTCGGCTGTTTGAAAATACAACACACATAAAAATTGGAAAAGGGGTGTGACAAGGTGACACCATATCTCCGAAGCTCTTTAATGCCACATTGGAAAATGTCTTTCAATCACTGAACTGGGAAAACAAAGGGATAAAGATTAATGGAGATTATCTAACCCACCTTCGTTTTTGCTGATGACATAGTCATTTTTGTAACTACCCCATCAGAGCTACAGAGTATGATCCAGGAACTTGCTGACAAGAGTAAAGAAGTGGGATTAAAAATGAACTTTCAGAAGACAAAAGTGATGTACAATGCTTTTACAAGAAATGAAGATTTATCGATTGATGGAGAAAAGCTGGAGATAACAGACACGTACGTTTATCTTGGACAGCAGATATCAAGTGAGGGTCACATTGGTGAAGAAATTAATCGGCGTACAAAACTTGCCTGGAGAGCTTTTGGAAGAAACAGCATAATTTTCAAGAGCAATATGCCATTATGTCTTAAAAGAAAAGTGTTTGATCAATGCATCCTTCCAGTGCTTACGTATGGTGCAGAGACGTGGACCTTAGCTAAAAGAGACATACAAGAGGCTGCAGACAACTCAAAGAAGCATGGAGAGGTGCATGCTTGGTGTAAACAGGAGAGATAAGAAGAGGAACACGTGGATCCGAAAAATGACAAGAGTGGAAGACATCATGATCAGAGTTAAATCCCTGAAATGGCAATGGGCTGGACATACTGCCAGAAGAACAGACCATCGATGGACAGCCGAAATTTTAGATTGGATTCCAAGGGACAGGAAAAGACCCAGAAGAAGACCACATGGAAGATGGGTGGATGAAATTCGAAAGTATGCGGGAGTGACATGGAGGAGACTGGCACAAGACAGACCGTTGTGGAGGAAACTTGGGAGACCTTCGTCCAGCAGTGGATTGATAATGGTTGACAATGATGATGATGATGATTTACAACAGATAATCAAATTGATTAACATATGTTCTATCACAAAATATAAAGTGAATTGTTCACTGTTGAGCAAAAAATAAAGTAAATCCATTCAAAGTGCAAATTATATGTTCTATCCATGTACTCTCTGTGTGTGTGTGTGTGTGTGTGTTCTATCATTTTAAACGGTTTAGTCTGGTTTTCAATTATTTGAGCAGTCACTATTTAGTAACAAAAAAAAAAAAGTGTCACTTTTCTCACTACTTTTTACAATGAAGTCTGTGCTGAAATCTTAAGCTGTCATGTCCATTATTTTCTTGTAGACTATGATGTGAGTATTTGTTAGTTTTTATGTGAAAGGTTCAACAGAGGAACTTCTTAGCCACGAAACTCGGGCTTTCACTTTGAATTAAAAACAAACTAAAGGTGACTTTTAATAAATTGTTCATTCAAGAAAATAAAAAAAGAAAGGTGGTGTAAAGCTTAAAATTAATATAATAACTTTGCTTTTGTGTTCTTTCAAACTGGTGAGCAAGTAAAATCAAATCATCAGTTTTCCATGCTAAATTAAAGTTTGATATAAATCTTAGTTGCTGGTGTGATGCCTTTTACAAAATCATTCACATATTTTGATTGCAGAATTTTGTTTTAACTCTCTGTTTTCTGCATTTTTTACTCAGGAAGAAGCACAATAAGCAGAAGAAACAAGAACAAAACAATAAACAGAATGATGTTTATAAAGATGAAGTTAAAAGTAAGTTAAGTTTTTTCATTGAGCAAATGTGAAAAGGAACAGGCTCTGAAATTGATTTTAATTTGATGTGTAAAATACAGGGTGTCCGAGAATTATGGGACACATTACAAAATTATGTACAAAAGAAACTAATGAGCATTGTCTGTTTTTCTATGTCACGTTTTACTAACACGGTTTCTAAATTTTTGTTTTGCAGAATTGTTATTCCCAGAATCCGATAGATTGCGCTAGGTGTGGCCTGATGACGAATGTATGAGAAATGCGCAATCAGTAGTCATGTCATCCGTACAGCAGAAGGCGATGTATGTGTTATGGCTTGCAGAATTAAAGTCGGTCATTAAAGTTAAAAGACAGTACCGTTTAGAGTATGGTTGTAATCCTCCATCAATGAATTCAATTAAGCGGTGGATGAAACAGTTTAAAGAAACTGGCAATGTGGAACATCGTGGAGGAGCCGGTAGGCCTAGCATCAGTCCCATTCCATGGCCTCCTCCTTCTCCTGATCTAACTCCACTGGAGTATTTCATGTGGGGTTATGTGAAGGATCGTGTCTATCAAACGCCTTGAACTGATTTGCAGGAACTGAAGCAGCATATCACAGCTGCTATTAATTCCATAACTCCTCAGATGCTTGTCAATGCATGGCATGCAATCGAGTATCGCTTGGACCTACTACGAGCAACCAAGGGATCTCACATTGAAATTTATTAACTTGTGTAGTTACATTATAAGTTAGTACAGTCAGTTTCTTTCTATCTGTTTAATGTTTTGTTTTATATAGTTTTGTAATGTGTCCAATAATTCTCGGACACCCTGTATAGCAATGCCCCAACTCCTCCAATGTAATACCCATTAATCTGAGAATCAGAGGTGTCACATTCCCATTCAGGTTGAGTGTGCTTCTAGAAAAAAAAAAAAAGTTTTGTGATCTGCATTACTAAATTCACTTATTAATTTCAACATGTGATCACATTTTTATCATTTGAAAATTTTAAAAGTGAATAATGTAACAGTGTAAAAATATGTATTTAGTGTAAAAATATAAATATTCTGAATACAGTGTAAATATAAATGTGTAAATGTATATTAAAGTATTCAGAATATTTATATTTATATTAAATTTTTTTTAATGTAAATATAAAATTCTGAATACCTTAATATACTAACTAACATAATTTTAACTATTCAGTTCATAAATATATACAGTGTGGAGGCTCCCAATAAAAGAAAAAAGTAGCTATGTGTCACACACACCATTTACGTGAAGAGTGCAGAGAGTCAAAATTTACACACACACACACACACACACACACACACACACACACACACACACACACGCACGCACACACACGCATTCTGATGAACAAAGATCAGAAAACATTTGCAAATACTATAGTGAGGCATAAATTATCTGCCTCGTATGGTTTTTAAATACAACCATATAGCATACAGAAAAAAAAGTTATCACATGTGAAAATATTATTTAGTACAATACGTACTTGTGCGCTTCATAAAAAAGTGATGGCATTTACATATATAGTATGTACTGTTAACACACGTGTTCTTATTAGTGCTTACTCATTAATTGTTTGAAATTAACATGAAATCAAAATATGACACTGACATTTTTTTCTTTCTTTGTTTTTAATTTGTAGTTGAGATCCCTCAGCCTATAAATATTGCAGAATTATATCATGCAGATCAGCTTCTAGAGAAAGCAAGAAAAATCAGGAAACAATTAAAGGTATGGGTGTGTTTAGTTTTATGTTTATTTGTTAGTTGTTGATAGATTCTTCAGGGATTCATTCTCAGATTATGTTATAAGTATTGATAGGTTCCTTCTGACTCATATTTAGACTGCATTTAATGGCCTGTATTCCCTGCAACTGCCATCAAGTCATACAATAACTTATTAATGGTGGTTTTTCCCTATATCATCTATTTTAAGAACTACCGTGAATGAAAACAATTGTGTGAATGGTTTCAAGAATCGTTGAAGACACAAGTTAAATGGAATTGAAATTCTAAATGGAAAGCTTGTGTTTCAGTTGTAATGAAATTTTGAAAAAAAAAAAAAAAAAAAAAAAGAGGGTTATGTTACAAAACTTTGTTTTATCTTAAATGTTGAGTTGTTTATAGTAATAGCTGCAGCTGGTTTTGCCAACTTGGCCAACAAATTTTCAGATATGTGATAGGAACATGAAACAGAGTACTGCTACTACATTCTGAATTCTGGTTATGAAAAGAGATTTCTATGTATGGCATCAAAAAATGGCCGATACCTAAGCTTTTGGAACTTATACACAATTTTGGAACCTGTCTCTGAAAAGCAGGTTCTGTATTAAGTATACAAATATTTAAAATTTCGTGCTGAATAGTAATCAAATGAAACAGCTGTTGCTCTTAATTGCTACTGAAGCACGATAAAAATATATTATGTATGTCTCAAAGCATTTAATGAATCCTAAAATATATACATGATAAAAATGCAAGATCTTTCACATGTGTCACACATGCATCATCAGGCTGTGAACTGATTTTGGGCCGTGTGCTTAGCTATTTGATTTGATTTCTGTATTTAGTATTTGCCAGCTCACCAAAACTTAAACAAAAAAAAAAAAAAAAAAAAAATTGGTGAACCAGAAATTAAAGTGGCTAAATTTCTGGAGATTTTGTTTCATTTTTATGCTATTTGACATATGCAGTAGAAAATGGGGGTGGGGGGTTAATTCTCAAAGCTCATAGTTGTCTTGTGTTTCACAAACAACAGAAGCTGGTAGGGAAGTGTTACAGGTCACTAAGTGCTTGTTTGGAGCCACATGACTGTGGACAGCTACCACTGGCTGAATGACTGATCATTTTTAATGGAAAACAACTGCTTCCTTTTCACTTCTGATTGTGTGGGAGTTTCAAGAAGAAGAGAACTGTCAGGGTTGTAGCTCTTAAATTGCTACTGTCAGTGGGGTTCAATGGGTTTTTATGCAATTAAACACAGTTTCCTTTTGTGGGGTGTGGGTCTTAACTATACTGTTATATGGATGGCAAGTTTAAATTTTACTTCACTACTGTTGTGTTACTGCAAATTAATTGGCCTTGGAAATTCAGCGTTGGAGTAGTGTGAATTATATGCATGTGACAGCAGATTGTACGAGGGCTATGTCATAATTATTGATCACTAATGAATAAAAAAGTATGAAGTTGGATACCAATGTTTTTATAGGCCCTCCACTGCCTCTGGCCATGTTTAGCACCCATTGCCAAATTCCTGGCAGGTGTCGTTCTCCATCAGCAGAGTCGTTTTCACGGATAGAGCGCATTGACTGCCCTATTGTAACTAGAATGGTGTCTCTCATTGGGAATCTTTGACCTCTCAAAGGCTCTTTTAGCTTCCTAAACAAGTCAAAACTTACATGAAGACATGTTGGGCAAATAGGGTAGATGGTTAAGGATCTCCCAAAACCCATTTTTGTAGTAGTGTTGTTACCACACTAGCTGTATGGCAATGAGCATTGTTGTGCAACAAAATTGGCTATTCTTTCAGAAGTATCTTGCGGCGAACTGCAGGTGTAAGTGGTGTTCTAGGAATTTCTTGCAATGTTGTGCGTTAACTGTTGTCCCAGAAGGCACAGCATGTGCGAGAATGGCCCCAAACCAGTCATACACAACCATAAGCAACACTCTAATGTTACTGGGAGACTGGCAGATTTTTTTCAGTCGAGTGTTACTTGGATGTCACCACTCAGACGATTGACGTTTCAGCTCTGGCTCGTAGTTACGCCCCCCGTTTCATCCACTGTGATTATGAGTTTCAAGAAGGCTTCACCTTCCAGTCGGTAACAATTCAAAAGCATCTCAGCCACAGCAAATTGGTGCCATTTTTAAACGTCCAACAGATGACAAGGGACCCACGTGCTGGCGATTTTCCTCATTCCCAGATGCTGTGTCAGTATCCTGTGAACAGTATTTGGAGATGTGTACCTCACAAGACAAATCCATGCAAGTCCATCGTCGGTCAATGTTCAACAATTCCCGGACTAGCGCAACATGCTTGTACCTTGACAGGTCTCCCAGCACTAAAGCGATGATCAACATCTTCACAACCCTTCTTAAACTCCAACACCCACCTTCTCACTGTTGAATATGGCAGTTCATTAACACTGCATGTTTCTCACAATACCTTTGCACACTGTGTGGCATTTCTCCCACAGGCAACCTGTATTTTCACAAAAGAAATCTTCTCCCTATGTGTAAATTCCATCTTAGGGCACATTCCACTTCCACATCCAGTTTCTTCAGCTGCGGCCAGTGTATACTCACTTTGTCCGGGAATGGGGATAAGGTGTGATATACGTGCTGCTGCAATGGGAACATCGTTATGGTGAGCGAAGGAATTTTGATTGCTTATTGATTAATAATTTTGACATGGCCCCCGTGCAATATGAAACTGTGCTAGAGGAGAATAACTCTGCACCTGCATGGTTGGAGCTGGGACTTGTGCTACAATGTGCCAGGGTTCTCAGAGGTTCTTAGAATGTCCCTGAGTGTAGTGATGTAGTTCTAAATAAAAAGTCCCTTAGTGCTGAACTGATTAGGAAACCTCAACCTGGAAAGAATACCCTCAAAAAAATTTTCAAATGCCCTATGAAAAAAATATTGATTTAATTTATTTATTTAGTAATTTTTATTAGTAATTACTTTTATCAGTTTATATTAAAACTGGTCAATTTGAGCAGTTTTAAATATAAGAAAGAATGTTATGTGGTAGTGAAATGCTAAGAATAATAAATTTTTATTTAAAGACTGCTCTGTCATTCTGCACGATTCCAAATATTTTTTGTGAATAATGCATACTTATCACATTGAACAAATGCAACTAACATAGTTACATCAACTCATTGTGACTAATGCACAGTTTTTGTTTTAAGATGATCAGGTGGATGCACGACATGCCTTTTGTGTTACCCATAAGGAAGCATGGAATGAGCTCAGTGTATAACTTTCATTAGAGCCGATATCGAGCAGTTTAATAGAAATGACCTTCATTAACATTTTTTCTCAGGGCAGTGCAATCTTAATTAACCCAATGGGGTATCCATCACCTCTAACTTTCTTTTAACTGTTGTCAAGAAAAATGAGTCCACAATGACTTCGTGGTCTCGAACACTTAGGATCCATGAAACCCCTACTGCACGATCAGACTGTATTGTTTTATCCATACAGTGTTTTTTGTTTGTTTCTTAATCACAATGAGGGCAATAAGCAGTCTCCCATCCCTAATTTCACTCACCTAGTTTCGGGTAACTGACAGATCCAGCACCTTAGACAAGCACATAGCTCTTCATGGGCTCGAGCTAAGGCTCAGCTAGAATCAATAGTCAGAGGCCAGGGCCTCAGACCACTCTACCACCATGGTGAGCATCTCTGTAGCATAGACATTTGGTTAAGATAGGATTATGTTTGCATACAGAACACAGATTTACCTATTTTTGCATACACGATCATCAACAAAAAATCCTTGCCCAGCTTCTCTTACCATCTAACCACAACCTAAAAAAATAGTGCCTTAGCACCCCTAAGGTGTGCTAAGCCCATTCTACATCACTGCCTGAGGGTAATTACCAGAGTTCAACAAATCCAGGTTGCCCAGGTGCCTAGTAATTTTGCCCTGGCACCCTTTTTTTTTTTTTTTTTTTTCTTCAGATTTTGTAATTTCCAGATTATTTGTTAAAAAGTTATAAATTTAGGTACTGCTGATGAATACCAGTAATAGAAAGAAAAAAATGTTGGTGTGGCATTTAAAAAAATTCATGAGGTAATTGTCAGGAGAGATGGTGGTGCTATTGGAGAAGTACTGGAAGTGTGGTAACAGAAAAATGTGACGCAACAGATAGAGGATCGCAAAGAGATCGTAAGAACATTTTTTTTTTTTTTTACACTTATGAGAGAGAGAGCATTTTGACAGAAAATATGACGCAATGAGGGCATTACTATTCACACATGCGTAAGCCTACATGCTGTCAGAAGCCCGCAGAGCTAGCATGTTGCCATTTTGTGAATCACAGTAGTTAGTTTTGCTGCATTAATTGCATTAGTTTTTTTTTTTTTTTTTCGTTGAATTATTCAGTTGCAACATATTTAGAAAAGAGACAAATACTATGGATTGTTCGTAATTTCTACGGACTTTTTAGGTCTAATGATAATGCTGCAAAAGCTAGAGATTTCAGTTCATTATTTACTTAAAAGTAACACAGAAGTACTTAAAATAGAATAACTATGCTGGTAATTTGTATTTATTGGCATAAAATAGAAATCTCATGCCAATAAATTTTTATTTCTATTCTACACCAATAAATTCGGATTACTAGTATAGTTTTACCATTTTAAGTATAGTTGGCTTATAGTTCCTTGTTGTTAAACACAGAAGTATTTAGAAGTTAGCCAATTACTTTTTAAATAAGATGACCATTTCTTTCTTACATCTTTGGACTTCTCAGTCAGTCATCCTGTGAAATGCTCCTTTTCTGTCAGAAATTATGGTTCACGATCAACATGACAGGTGCGGATTTTACAACAATCTTTCTTTCTTTCTTCTTTTTCTTTTTTTTTCTTTTCAGGATTTCATGGGTTGCGACACACCACCGTGGATTATGCAAAGGAAAAAAATATTTTCTCAGAATTTCATGATATACGGATTATATGCTGCTGTGGATTACATGCAGGATTTTTTTTTCATGGCCTGTGGTTTGTATGCTGCTGTGGATCTTAGGAAGAATTTTTTTTTTTTTTTTTAATTTCATGGTCTGCAGATTATACGAAAAACATTTTCTTTGACTTTGAAAAATTAGGTAAGCAACTAAATATTTATTAGGCTAACCTTCGGGTAGCAAAAATTTAGTTGAATTCAGACTTCAAATTTTAATGTTAATTTTCCAATTATCTTTATATCGGCCGACAGACGGCAGTACGTTAGGGCTGAGTCGTAAATCACTGAGATTGGGTATGCACACACTTACCGACAGGAACCAAAGTGTAATGCAGAATATCAAAGATCATTTTGGGACCAAAAGCACACTGACTTAAAACAGATGCTTAAAATATGATATATGAAGCAAAAAATATAGTACTTTGAATTAATATGTACAAAATATGACTTCCTCAAATAGTGTTTTAATAAAATCAAAATCTAAAATTTTAATGTTTTGAGAGCAGCAACTGGAAGAATGGACAAAAAAAAAAAAAATTGTTAAGCAAATTGAAACTTTATTTTGAAATAAGTGGTTTGGGTAAAAAAAAAAAAAATGGTAACAAATATAGTTTATCAGTTTTTCGTTTCAGCATTATCACCAGACATGTTTTTCTTCATGCATTATTTTCTGAAATTTGATTTCGTTTTACCTGGCTCGTAAATTTTGGGAGGTGGCTCCTAGATCAGGAACATATATATTTGTAGAGACATGGTAATTACATATTAGTGAAAAATGCATATATCCAATAATGTTTTGCAATGAATACCACAGGGAGAGAGGAGGACAAGATGGATTCAAAATAGGGTGAAAAGCTGATGCTGTGATAGGAATCACACCAGATGTCAGTGATTTGTAACAGTTCATCTCTCAGAAAAAAATGCAAAAAGGATTGCAGTTAACCACATAAGGAATTGCCTGGAGAAACTATATTCTTAACTTTCTCATTAAAGCTAAACTCAGAAAAAAAAGTTTGATATCATTATAATCTAGGTAAAAATTGAATGATGTAAAAATCTGTTTTGTTTTTTTCTTTTCATAAGTTGGTTGCTGTGCAAGTCTAAAAGTTGTAAACTGAAAACGAACGTTCTGTAGTCTAGCTCTTTCTTGAAAATGTTGATGAATTTCTTTTTGAAGAAGCTAAACTAAGTGGTATTCTCAGCTGAGTCAGGGAACTTGATTTTCAGAAGTTTTTCATGTTTGTCTTTAAATTTCTGGCCACTGGTCAGTGATACACACTGTCTCTCAGATGTGTAGAAACTACCAACAACAAAGCCTGTGGTCACCAGTACCACCACGTTGTTTTAACTGACAACTGGACAGAACACCACTCATCCTGCGAAAATTTGACCATTTGCACAGTGAACCTGCATAGCCATTAAATGGAAATCATTCTGCTGAAAATATACTTTATTTTAATTTTAGTATAATATTGTAGTCAATTTGTTTTATAAAATAACCTTAATTATAACATCATCATCATCGTCAACCATTATCAATCCACTGCTGGACGAAGGTCTCTCCAAGCCTCTTCCACAACAGTCTGTCTTGTGCCAGTCTCCTCCATGTTACTCCCGCATACTTTCCGAATTTCATCCACCCATCTCCCATGTGGTCTTCTGGGTCTTTTCCTGTGCCTTGGAATCTAATCTAAAGTTTCATCGTCTGTCCATCGATGGTCTGTCCTTCTGGCAGCATGTCCAGCCCATTGCCATTTCAGGGATTTAACTTTGATCATGATGTCTTCCGCTCTTGTCATTTTTTGGATCCACGAGTTCCTCTTCTTATCTCTCCTGGTTACACCAAGCATGCACCTCTCCATGCCTTTTTGAGTTGTCTGCAGCCTTTGTATGTATCTTTTAGTTAAGGTCCACGTCTCTGCACCATACGTAAGCACTGGAAGGATGCATTGATCAAACACTTTTCTTTTAAGACATAATGGCATATTGCTCTTGAAAATTATGCTGTTTCTTCCAAAAGCTCTCCAAGCAAGTTTTATACGCCGATTAATTTCTTCATCAATGTGACCCTCACTTGATATCTGCTGTCCAAGATAAACGCACGTATCTGTTATCTCCAGCTTTTCTCCATCAATCGACAAATCTTCATTTCTTGTAAAAGTATTGTACATCACTTTTGTCTTCTGAAAGTTCATTTTTAATCCCACTTCTTTACTCTTGTCAGCAAGTTCCTGGATCATACTCTGCAGCTCTGATGGAGTAGTTGCAAAAATGACTACGTCATTAGCAAAACGAAGGTTGAGTTAGATAATCTTCATTACTCTTTATCCACAAATGAAGGTAACTTGATCACGCTAGTTACATTAAATGAAAACTTTTACAAAAGTTCGTAAGTTGGAAGCTTTCAACCTTATCTTAGGTCTTCATCACGCCAATCCGTGATGAAGACCTAAGATAAGGTTGAAAGCTTCCAACTTACGAACTTTTTGTAAAAGTTTTCATTTAATGTAACTAGCGTGATCAAGTTACCTTTATTTGTTAATATTGTTACGTGTTTTGCCCATCATCGTCATAATCTTTATCCTTTTGTTTTGTTTTCCCAGTTCAGTGATTGAAAAACATTTTCCAATGTGGCATTAAAGAGCTTGGGAGATATGGTGTCACCTTGTCTCACTCCCAGTCCAATTTTTATGTGTGTTGTATTTTCAAACAGCCAAATCTTTGAACTTGCCTTTTTCATAGATGTTATTAATAATATTAATGTATGCATCTTCAATACTGCAGGATTTCAAAGTCATTGTAACTGCTGATGGTTTCCACCGAATCAAAGGCCTTTTCATAATCGATAAAAGCCATGCACAATGGAAGTTCATATTCCCTCGCTCTTTCAATTAGTTCTCTCACTATGTGGATATGATCTATAGTGCTGTAGCCACTCCTGAATCCTGCTTGTTCTCTCGGTTGAAACATGTTTAGTGTTACCTTCAAGCGGTGTAAAAGAACTTTAGTGAAGATTTTATAAACCACTGATAGGAGGCTGATAGGTCTGTAGTTCCTGAGATCCTCAATGCCACCTTTTTTATGTAGCAGGATCATTGTAACTTTGTTCCAATCCTCAGGAATCTTCCCTTCATTAAGGCACCGAGTGAAAATTTGGGCGAGTACTGTTTCAATTTCTCCACTTGCTTCTTGCATGATGTCTACAGTAATTCCATCTTCTCCAGGAGCTTTTCCCTGCTTCATGTTCTTGATTGCATGTGCAACTTCTGCTGGGAGGACTGAAAGAACTCTGGTACTGGTACCTTTCATGATGTCTGGAGTACATGTATCATCCCTTTCATATAATTTGGAGTAGAAATCTTTCACTCTTGTCAAAATTTCTGCCTCTATTTCTTGTTACAGAACCATCTTCTTTTCTCAGTGCCATAATCTGTTTTCTTCCCTTACTGAGATGTCCCTTTGCTATCTTTAGGCTATGGTTGTGTTCAATTGCTTACCTCACTAGTTCACAGTTGAATTTCCTTACGTCTTCAGTGATACTTTTTCGTACTGTCTTGTATAGCTCTATATATTCCACTTTGGAAATCACATCTTCTTTAGTTGTCCTCATCTCTCTTCTTTTTTGCATCAACATTTTGGTTTTTCCTGATAATTTGTTCACATGCAAGTTGTTCTTAGACCAAGCTGATTTTGTTGCTGTTTTCATAAGAGCTTTGGTTACTTTTGTGTTAACTTCAGAAATATCATTTTCTTCCGATGTTAGGCCTTCTAAAGCAGAGAATCTGTTCTTCAGTTCCAACTTTAAGGTATTATGGTGTTTTTTAAGGTTGGTTATGTCAATGCATTTTGTTTGTGTTATGAGCTTGCCACGTTTGAGTTTAGTGTTGAGGTGCATCTTACATCTCACCAATCTATGGACACTACCTGTGTTGAACTTGTTCAGCACACTGCAGTCTTCGATGACGAATTTATTGTTACACAACCTTAATTATATACTTATATATATATTGTCTAATTGTCAGTTTTATACAGTCAAACCTTGTTATGTCGAACTTGAAAGGAGTACAGAAAAGATTCAAGATATCAAAAATTTGAGATATTGAAAATTTCCAAATTTTCATAAAAGAATATGTGCTGTATTTTTTACAAACTTTTAAAAAATCACTTGCCTTATCTTGCAGATAGAGAATAGGGTATGTACAGTATTATCCACGAAAATGCTGATAACCAATAAAGCAAAGCTTGAAATGACTGGATACACATTTTATTATATGGTAGTATGTACTGTAGTACAGTACTATGTTATACGTACATGTAGTGCTGTATGTACATGTATAGTACATACAAAAATGTAATCTTACATTTCTTCACTTTTTGAAATAGTCATCTATAACAGTTTGGTTACAGATACTGGATCGTTCAATCACATTTTCCAGTTGGGCAAGGGCATGGAAAGTCCCAGGCATCATATTCGGCATTGACTCGATGAAATTTCGAAGTTTTTCTGTTAATGACTTAGCTTCTCGGCAAGTCACTTTTGGTAGAGGTGATTCCTCAATTTCATCTTCTTCCTCTGATACAACTTTTACTTCAGCAATGATATCTTAGGCATTTAGTTCCCCAGTCACTGCAACATTTCCATCAACTTCAACAAAATCTTGAAAAGTCCCACTTTCTTCAATATGCAAGACGTTGCCAGTCTTCATTTAGTTGTTGATTATCTTCATTTTTGCTGAAAGGATCATCTGGATGCTTTCCATTTTCAGCATTTCAAACGAATCCTGCCTTTTTGAAATAATTAACTGTGGTTTCTTTAGTGATGTCCCTCCAAGCTCTGTCAGAGATATGCATCGCCTGCAAAATGTCCACGTTAGTTGACTTTCCTTCAGCAATGTCAGCAATGCATTTTTGTTCAATTTTGTGACAATATTTTACCTTAAAACTCTGAATAATACCTAGGTCTAGAGGCTGTAATTCAGAAGTTGTGTTCGGTGGCATGAACTCAACTTTTACAGATTTTAATTTAGGCACTATTATACGCTGTACAGTTGTCCAAAAAAAGAACAATATCGCACTGTTCACCAGACAGTTTTCTGTCTAATTCCTTTAATCAATTAGTGAAAATTTCTTCAGTCATCCAAGCCTTTTTGTTTGCTAAATAAGTCATTGGAAAAGATTTGATTCCCGAAAAACATCGGGGTTTAGCAGATTTATCTATCAGAATAGGTGTGAGCTTTTCAGAACCATCCATATTAACACAAAATAGCAAAGTCAATCATTCTTTGCTTCTTTTCCCTGCCATGACATGCTTCACCTTTAATGGCCATAGTTTTATCAGGCATACACTTAAAAAATATTCCTGTCTCATCAGCATTGAAAACATTTTTTGGATCGTATTTTTCCAGGATTGGTGACAATACTCTCTTTTTGCAGTCCATGCACAATTCTTGGTCGACGCTAGCACTTTCACCACATATCTTCAGAAAAGTTATGTTGTTTCTTTTCTTGAAGTTCTCGAACCAACCATTACTCGCTTTAAAATCTGTGTGTCCCAACTTTTTTCCAAAATCTTCAGCTTTTTCTTTTACTAGAGTTCCACCAAGAGGCAAGTTCTGTGAACAGCATTTGCTAATCCATTTCATTAAGCATGTTTCAACATCCAAGAATTCAGAATTTCTAATTTTTTTCCTTTTCCCATGGTTGTCATCAAAACTTTTTACAATCTTTTCTTTATTTTTCAGAATTGTTGATAAAGTACTGCTAGGGATTTCAAAATCTTTTCGCGATCTTGTTTTTCTTTTTACCACCTTTCTCTATAGCTTCTATGACTCGCATTTTATTAGCTATCGAGAAAATATTACACTTACGTTTAGTAGACATCGTTTTAGTGGCATTCAGACAGGCGTCCATCGAAAGAATGGAAGGTAAGCTTAGGCAGCCCAGTGAATCGCCTCCTTGGGTGGCTTGGTTGCGATGGCTGTAGGGGGGGGAGATAATCTGTTGATGCTGAGTGGAAGGAACTTCATGTTCCCACACCTTCCCGACTGACTGTCGCCATTCCAGGTGATTTAAACAACTGCGATTTTTCTTGATGCTTCCCCTGTGTGTGTGTGGGAAGGGGGGGGTGAAAGGGTAAAGGGTAACTCGGAGGGCTTGAGCTCCTGTCAGGTTTCCTACCAGCTTCAAGTTTTTTCTGTGTGACAGTCACTCTTGGGTATTCTGGGAGTTCTTTTTTTTATTATTATTCAGTGATGACACTGGGAAACATTTGAGATATCGAGAGTGAGATTAAAAAAATTTCGAGTTAACGAGTTTGTTTTACATTAGTTTTCTATTACGCATGAAGGGAAATGAAAATATTTCGACATATCAAAAAATTTGACATATCAAGGTTCGACTGTATATTGATTTTACATACTAGTTTTCCACTCTTGCTTGTGAAAGCATTGAAACTAAAAACAACCTAATCCTGGCAGTAGAACACTGTACACTGTACACTGCTGCCACATAAATAAAGAGCAAATGCTGCCAAATAATATATCACAATTGTCATCCTTTATGCTGGATGACAATTGTAACAGTTTTGAAATCTTGAAACTGCACTTTAAAACTGTTGCTGAACTGAACTTCCTTTCCTAAAATATATTATTAAGCCACATTTTTATGCCTAATGCATGTTTTTTTTTTTTTTTTTTTTTTTTGCTTTATGTATGCTTTCATATTTGTATGCCATAAAAATTCTGGCTTTTCATTTCTTTTTTTCAGAAGACTTCTGAAAAACAGAGTGAACCAACTCAGCATCCTGTGCACAGTAAACAAAATTTTAATACTGTAACTAAAAAAGCTGCAGTTCATGGAGAACTGAATACAGAAAGTTCTTCTACCAGCATAAAGGATGACAATTGTGACAAGATAATATCAAAACATAAAGCATCAGCACCATCTCAGGAATTCTTTACAAATCCAGTTCCTCATAAAAAAAATGTACATGTAAATGCTGTGCAGTCTCGCAGACAATCCAAAGGACATACAGTTGTACATAAACCAACCGACAGAAAAGCTTCTTGTGCTTTTAGCAAGAATAAAATACTTTGCAAGCCTCACGTAGCTGTGGTATCAAAAGAAAAATTTTTGTCTTTGAGAACTTTACATATTGCTGATGTGTCACCCACTAAAAGGAAAGCAACAAGTGAAGTTGATCATGCTTTATCAGCTAAAAACCTACAAGTCCAGCCATCTGAAGTAATATTTAAGTGAGCATGTTTATATTAAACTGATGCAAAAGTTTCTTATTCTAAAATAATATTTATTTGTTTTATGCTATTTGTGTGTGATGTTCTAACAAATATTTTATGTCATGTAATATCCCTCATGGAGTTAATCTGCAGTCTTTATGTTTGGTGTCATAGCATACGTAGTCCTGATAACTATCATCTCGGTCATTTTCCTCTTGGCTACGAAATTCTGACCTTCAAATTGTGTTATTCACAAGGGCTCACTATTTAACCCAAGGTTGTTTCAAAATGGACATCCAGCATTTCTGAAATTTGATTCCTCCACCTTGAAGATGGCCGTCTTCTGCTTCTTTTCACTCCATTTTCGATTTTCGTGTGAAGTATTGTTTTCTCCAAGTTGTCATAATTTCTTATCATTACATGTCTAAAGTAAATCAAAATTCTTCTATTACCAAAGTACAGTCTTGTTTGTTTGTTTAAAGTTTCTCAAATGTTGTTGGTGGTTCTCTTTTCCCATTCCAGTCTAATTTTGTCTACCAACTTGAGAGCCAAAAAGAGTAACAACAACAAATTGAATTAAGTAATCTGAATAAGTAATCTGAATTTAGTTTTCTGCAAAGTGTTTGTTTTCCAAAACTTTCTGCAGTTCTAAAAAAAATAGCTATCTTTATTTTGTCTGTACATCTTTTTGTATTGCTGATCTGAGCCTCCAGGTAAGTGAAATGTCACCTTTGTTAATTTCTATTTCTGAAATCATGTGTTGAGTTTAGTTGTTCTTAAAAAATTACTTGCATTCAAACTTAGTTGGAGACCATATTTTAAACTTTACTAGTAAATTATTTGGTAAATGTGTAGATTACATACATGAGATTCTTCTGCTGATTTGCGGAATTCCGTTTTTTTTGTCATTATTTGGGTCATGCTCGAGATCGATGCAGAACTGAAGAGAAATGGGAGGGGGTTAGGGAAGGGTCTTTTTCCATCTGGGGATGGTATTTCGTCTTTCAAAACTTTCTAAAACTGAAGTTAAACGGAGTGACGATTTTTCCTGTTATCGTAATTTCTTTTTTCTCACAATGTTGCCTGTTCCCAATATTGTTATTAAATGTCATTTTATTGCATAAATGTTTGTATTTCAGCATGAAACTGTTGACAACGATTTCCAAAAACGGAAGTTAAGATGGCGCAAAATTTCCCCTGTAGTCTTCAGTCAAAGATTCTTCTGTGGATTCGAAGAATTCCACCATTTCCGTTATCCTTTTGGGCATTCTCGAGATCAATGCACAACTGAACAGAAATTTTGGGGGGTAATGGGGGGGATTTCGTTTTTCATTTGACGACGGGATTCCGTCTTACGAAACTTTTGAAAACGGAAGTTAGATACAGCGAAGATTTCTCGTGTAATCTTTTTTTTTTTTTCTCACGATGTTTCTCAAATATTGCATTTTAACCTGAAAATGGAGGAAGAAGTTTCCGAAAATGGAAGTCGGTCGGAGCAAAGATTTCTCCTGAAATCATTTTTTTCTTCCCGCGATGTTCTCACTATCCTGTGTTGTTGTTAAGTGTTACTTTTCCCCCATGTCTGCACTTAAGCTTGATAAGGGAGGGGAAATTTTCCAAAAACGGAAGTGACGGAGTTTGAAAATTTGTAAGAATTGATGCATGGTGTTCAAAAGTATGCATATTCTGAAAGTCACACCATTTTTCTAAACTAGCGAAAGCTTTGATATCATGCGTTCGTGGTCCTCAGGCTGAAAGTTCTTTCAGCATGATGGATAAATTATTGTCATCTGAGGGAATAAAAGGGGAGGAGGAAAGAAAAGTGGTGAAGAAATAGGAAGGGAATTATATCAACAGAAAGAAAAACTAAGCAAAGATTGCTGTGTAGCTTCAGAGTCAAAAAGACAAATATGGCCACGGAACTTGCTGAGAAGAAAGCAACACAAGAGGAAAATTGAAAACCCTCCAAATACGTGGCATCAGTGAATAAACAAAGACATCACGGCTGAATAAAAAATTTTTGGTTGCTGTGCGTTGCTAAACTTGCATACATGAGATTCTTCCGCGAATTCGCGGAATTCCACTTTTTTTTTTGTCATCATTTGGGTCATTCTCAAGATCAATGCAAAACTGAAGAAAAATATTGAGAGGGGTCATTTTGCCTCCGGGGATGGTATTTCATCTTTCAAAATTTTCGAAAATGGAAGTTAAGCGGAGTGAAGATTTTCTCTGAGATCTTAATTTCTTTTTCTTGCGATGCTTCTTCTGCCCAGTATTGTTGTTAAATATCATTTTATTCCATAAACATTTGTATTTCAGCTTGAAAATGGAGGAAAGTTTTCCAAAAACGGAAGTTAGACGGAGTGAAAATTACCCTATAATCTTCAGGCATGAGGTTCTTCCATTTGTGTGGTTTTCGAGTTTTCGAGATCAAAGCATAACTAAACAGATGGGGGGGGGGGGGGTCGTTTTACGTCTGAGGATTTCTTCTTGCAATGTTTCTTCTACGCAGTATTGTTAAATATCATTTTATTCCATAGAAATTTGCATTTTAGCTTGAAAATGTAGGAAATTTTTCGAAAACAGAAGTCGGATGGACCGAGGATTTTCCTGTTATCGTAATTATTTTCCCCACGGTGTTCCCTCTCACCTGTGTTGTTGAATGTCAATAATTTTTTATTTGAATCCAGGAATGTGTTGCAGAGTAATATTTACATAAATAAACTACAGTGAACTATTCCATCTTGCTCATGCTGCATTATGTTCACACTTGCTTCACCGCTTGTTCTGATTTTTCACCCGGTTAGAAAGTTCAGCTTTTCTTCTTCTTCGTCAGTCTCATGTATGAGATTAGCACCCTAAATTATTTCGTCAGAAAAATGGTAGTACCTGGAAAAAGTTCAACAGACAGGTTTTAGAGTATGGAAATTAATGGCAAATGGTGCAGAAATTTCATATTTTAAATGTCTTTTAAACATTTTTATCGTAATATTTACCTGTGCTGTGAAGAGAAGCTGCAGTAGGCCTAATGCATTGTTGTGGTGATCATGTGAAGCTTTGCTGCGTTGAAAGGAAGGTTCGCTGCTGTGTGTAATTCATGTGCGGACGACTACAAGCGCAACTGCGTATGTTGTTGCCAGGAGAGCGATCCATGTTGTACTCATACACTACAGAATATAGTTTGATCATGTTTTGTCATTGTTTTTAAAGCAGATGTTCAGAAATTTTTCTTTCTTTCGCATATGATTCCCTCATTTGAAATAGAAAGTACAAATATGCCTTTCTATGTTGTACAGAAAACTGGGGAAGTATGACTTTCAGTTCTGCTTTCAACTGCTTCCATTGGTAGCTGATTTGCTGTGCCACTGCAGTTATGGTTCTCCTGTTAATACCTTGTTCGCAGGTCAGTTTCTATCTCACTGATAGGTATCTTTTGCAAATGAAAGAGGTTTTATCCGTTTTTTCTGCCAACAACATACAGGATAGAACAAAATAAAGGGTGCATAACGTGGACCTATTTTCCATAGCGTATCCCTATAACATTGATCGCTGTCCTGCCAACAACGTAACCGCTTTCTCTTGTAGTCTTCCGCCCGTGATTTCAGTACCGCAACGAACCTTCCTTTCAACAGAGCAAAGCTTCACATCATCGCCGCAGCGATGCGTTAGGCCTACTGTAGTGTCTCTTCAGAGCATCATACAATTTACAGGTAAATATTATGATAAAAATCTTTAAAAGACATTTAAAATATGAAATTTCTGAACCATTTGTCATTAATTTCCATACTCTAAAATCTGTTCATCGCACTTTTTCCAGGTACTACCATTTTTCCGACGAAATGATTTAGGATGCTAATCTACACATTTGCCAATTCTTTTTAGGGGAGGTATTTTTGTTCATTGATGGTTACTAACACTGTCATATCATATCTCAGGCTGTTATTATTAACCAATAGAGATTAAAGAGATCTAATTGAAAATTCAAATTTTAGCTTCCAAGACAGATTTAGTATTTTGTTGAAACACAATTTCCGTAGGAAAATCGAAGCAGCAAGTCTTCATTAGAGGTGGGACGAATCCTAAATTTTCTCGAATCTGAATCCTAAAAGGTTCTCGAATATCCCAAATCTCGAATCTCCCAAATCTCGAATCTTCCGTATAAGAATAATTATAAGAAAAGAAGGAAAAGAAAAGACTTCTACTTCAAATTAAAAGTTTTTAATTGAAGCAAAATTTGAAATTTGTGTTTAATGAAAAACAAATTAAAGTATACAGTTTTCAAAAAATATACCCATACTTATTAAGAAGATACAAATGAAATTTATAATTTACATTCACTAAATGAAGTACATAATGCTTGAGGTTCATTTCCATTTTCTGAACATAATTTGACAAAAAAATATTTGAGTAGCAATTCACATTTTTCTTTGATAACAAAAATTCCAAAATCTTTTTAAATCAAAGCATGTGTAGAGGTGGGGAGGATTATTTCAAGAGTTAATGTAGATAAACAATGAACATGGAACACTAAATTGAGTAAATTGTTTCCAGAAAATTAAGAAAAAAAAATATGCTTGTTTTAAGAGTTAATAAAAAAAGCACTGAGCTCTTTCAGGGCAACGTAAAAAAATCAGAAACCTTTAGTAGAGATTTTTATTAAAAAACAGTAGCATTCGAATTCACTCTGAGTCTAGCCTACTTTGTTTTTTATCAGTTATGACACCTGATGTGCTGAATAGTCTTTCTGACATTACTGTCGACGGTGGTGTGATTAAGAACCTTTTTAGAGTTTCCTCAAATTTTGGAAGTAACGATCTATTTCAAATAGCTGTGTACACACTTTAGACGATCTTCTTCAATTGTTTCCTAATGTCGGAACTCGTCATGCTGACAAAAATTCGAACAAACATTGCTCTAGAACAAGCACCAAACTCAAAATTTTTAGGTTAAGATTTAAAAAATTCGAATAATGAAAAAAGCGCAAAGATTCGAATTTTCGAATCTCAAATCTTTTTCAAGATTCGCGGGGATTTGAGGACTCGAATGTCCCATCCCTAGTCTTCATACAAAGAAAATGGCCTGCACATCCAGGGGCGGATTGGCCCACCGGGACACTGGGATACTTCCCAGTGGACCACTCGAGAAATGGCCCACTTTCTCGTATCTTCTTTATCTGGATTATGCAGAAAGAATGAATAATTATTTTGGTACTTATGAATAATAATCATTAACTTCATTTGAGTCTAAAATGTTATTGCCTTTAAAACAAATTGCCGTTTCATTCTATCTATGTTAGATGTTTGCTCTAAAACGACAACACAAAATTCTGCCTACTTGTGGAAAATTTGTCGCCAGACCAAGAACACTGTTATAAATAAATTAAGCTAACTACAGTTAAGCGTAGGTCATTAGACTCGGAGCTGAAAGGTCATTAGTAGGCCCTACCCTCCTTTTATAACTTTGAAGAAAGCACTGGTAACAATTTTGGTGCTCCATCATCCACACGCCCTTATCCATGTACAGACGACATATAGCACAAAGCGGTTCTTCGACAGAGATATTCCGAAATCTGTGTCCCATCCACATGTATCTTAAAAGAAACTTGGTCAGTGTATTTGATCAATCATCAAGAAGGACCGTGAGCCCGTCCCACTGGCAAATAGACACGGAGTTTATGGTATTCCGTTGAAAGCCCATGATAATCAAAATAGTGATCTGGTATATATCGGCTCCAAGATACGAAATGTATTGAAAAGGATTTTGGAGCACAAGTACCTTATTAGGAACAAAATAGAGTCTACAGCACTTTCAATAACAGTTAACGCAGGAACACCCTATCCTGAATTTAATGCAGTCAGTATTTTGGCTACGGCCAAATCCAGATGATCCTTACTCTTAACTGAAAGCCTGTTCATCCAATCATTTGGGAAAAAGTGCTGTAACAATGAAACCCCCTCTGTGATACCAATGCCGTAGTCTAACCTGTTGCGACATGTGAAAAATGGACGTATGCACCAAATTATCTAATAATATATTGTAATTGGGCGTTGATACACCATTTGTATGAATTCGGAGTGCCGAACGTTAATTTTTAGTACGTCTATGACCTTCGACCAGATTACGTCATAGACACCTGATGGATTCTTGTATATATAAATGAGTTCCTGCAGCACAAGTTGATCACTTGACCTGATGATGAAGTGCCGGGCACTTCGAAAGATCTTGCACAGTTAGTCATGTGTCTTAGTATTAAAGATTTTTAACAACCGTACGTTTAATACTAGTTTTTTAATAATTCTGTGGTATATTGTGCACAGACGGCTATGTATTTAAGTAATGACTTTAAAGAAACGATGACTTTCCGATACTGATCTGTGGATCAAATGGTAATTCATGAGTCAAAAAAAAAAAAGGGGTAGACTTAAAAAAGGCATCTATTCAAGGAGGTGGTATGAATACAGTTGCGCAGTAGACGATCAGTGACCACATAAATATGATTATCTGTACAATACCCTGTTTTGAATATATGTTACATTCAATCATGAGTGGATATTTAAAGTTCTTTCTCCCTTAAATTGCTGCTAAAAAATTTTCACAAATGAAGTAGTCTTATATTTCAACAGTTCTATTTCATCAGAAACTTAACAGAATTTTTTACATGAGGGAATTTATGTGGTGTTCCGTTATGGGTAACTTTCTGTTTCTGTAGTGGACCACAAGATTAAAATTCCCTGCCTGGTTTCGTTCACCCAATCCGCCCCTGTGCACATCGGTGATCATTAATGCATCATTGCAGTTGCCAATATGTGAAAAATCTTCCAAAATTATAGGATCTTCCAAGGCAATGTAAAGTGTAATCAGGTTTGTCATTCCTCTAAATTTCTCAGGGTATTGCTAAATGATAATGTGCAAGAGCTAAATGATAATGTGCAAGAGCTAAATGATAATGTACATTTTCACACATTGCTGCAAGATAACTGTATTTACATTTTCACACATTGCTGCAAGATAGTTAGCTGAAGCTTGCCCTTTCACTTACCTTAGGTCTTGATTTATTAGATTATAATAAATCAAGACCTAAGGTAAGTGAATTAGATTATGGAATAAATAACACTACTGTGAAAAGTTCTAATATATATCAGTCATAAATCTCCTATTCCATTTTTGAAATGGATGGCTTATTGTTGACAACAGAGTCATGAAACACCCGACAGAAAACTAAAACAGCTCAAAGTACAATGATAGTTGTTTTCTAGTTCTGCATAGATAATTGAATATAGTTTATCTGAATAATGCTGAAGAAAGTTCTTTTTAATTTTTTGCTGTGTATTTATCACAGTGATGCAGCATACAAAATGTGACTATTAAATAAAGCAGTTAATTCATTCATTGTCAGAGTTATCCATTTAAATAATGTCATTCCCTCTCTTACTATGGGAGGCTATTCCAGTCATGCTTCACTCATGAACTGTCACTATGACTTATTTTGGAATTGCCTTCAAAGCATCTTTAATGTTCTCAGTTGTAGTACATTTGCATTCTTTGCAGGTGGATTTGATCTTGAAAACAGTCAAAGTCATGTAGAGCCAAGTCTGTGGAATAAGTTTGGATAACTGCATTTGTGGTCGAAAACCTTTCCTTAGAAAGTGCACTATGAATCATTGTTCAGAAAGTGCTTTCTTAGCATTACAGAAATCAATAATGATTTAATTTTCACTGTTTTTGGTAAGCACATAAATTGAAGACAGCAACATTTCTATCATTAAAGTTAATTTTAGGAGCTTTATGGCAGCATAAAACAACATTCATCTATACCCGCCATAGATGTTAGCACACACACACACTTCAAAGTGAATCTCTTATAGGTCTATACACATAAGTTCTGACATGCACTAAATAAGCAAAGATAGATTACTGTTACATTTTGCTGAGGTACTGTCATTGCCTGTTGTACAGTTTAGCCCTGCAATGTTTTTGGATTTGTGTTCTTCATTTATAGACTGAGAAGTTCATTAGATAAATAGATCCGTAAATAGAAGAAATTTTTTAGGTGAAAAGGTTTTATTTTTTAAAATGTGTTGATGAACTATGCACTAAGTAGCCATAATAGTAACATGATCACCTATTTAGTAACATGTTGGGCCACCTCTTGCCAGAATAACTGCTTGCACCCATTGCAATATTGACTCCACTGGACTAGAGCCTCTGATATTATGTACCATCTGGATAGAATGACATCCCAAAGATTGGTAATTGAACATAACACTGGCATTCCACAAATGTTTGATGAGATTGAAATACAGGATTTGGTGGCTAAGGAAGCCCACAAAATGGTTTTGACATGATCTGTGTACCATTCCTGTGCTATGCAGACTTTTTGACACAGAGTAAGAGTCCAGCATTATCCAAACACACAGTCCCGTGTAGGGTGACACTTGGTTCAAAACAATGCTTTTGTAGGATCTGGCAATGGTGTGTGTTCATTGGGGTGTGGGTACCCAGTGGTGTCTATGAGAACAATATCCATATCATGTACTGCCACCACCTACCTGTTTCTGTCCTACTGTGCAGTCTGATTCCAGCTGTTCATCAGCACAGGGTTGAATATGAACCTGTCCATTTACATGTTGGCGATGGAACCTGGACTCATCATACCAGGTAGCTTTTTTCTAATAATTGTCCGATGCCCAATCACAGGGCTCTCCCATGCCTCGACTAGCAGAGCTATTGATGATGGTGTATCAAGATGAACACACAAATGAGTTGCCGAATGAATCCTTAGACCCATCTGCACAAATGTGTGCTGGGTCTTTTATTTGGAAACATTTCTCTTTTTGCCCTGTTTATAATCAGCTGTTCATTGAGGGACTGTGAGCTGTCTGTTGTCCTGATGACTGGCATTCATCTCAAATTTCAACAAGTAGTAGTCTCTCATTGCTGGCATGTTAGCTGTCTGTTGTCCTGATGACTGGCATTCATCTCAAATTTCAACAAGTAGTAGTCTCTCATTGCTGGCATGTTTGGTGATTATTTCTCTTTTCACACAGACACCCACACACAGTGTTATCACCACACCTTCACTATGATGGCCCTTGAATATGTCAGTGTCTGTGGCTTTTTGAAGATGCTAGCCCCCATCTTCCTCAGTAATCATTACCTGTTTAAATTCCCACAAGTCCTGTGTCACTGTTGTGCATGCTTCATACTAGTAAACTGACATGCCCTGCATATTCTGTCTAGATATATATTCTGCACTCATCAACGACATCACTGCCACATGCTTGTGGAAAACATCCACTCATGGATGCAGGGCTGGTCATAATGATGGTACTCACATGAGTGTATCTCTGTACTTTTTATAACACATAATAAAGAAACGGCATTGTCTACTGTGCACCAAATGGAAGTCTCCTGATATAATGATAGTTCTTTCCAGAGCACCTGTTGAGAAACTGATTGTTGAAAAAAAAAAAAAAAAGGAGGAAAAAAAGGAAAATTCTGCTGTTCTTCAGTTGTTAACTTCAGCAGAAATCTGCAAAGATACCTATTGAGTTTTTTGCACAGAATTTTGCTAATTTCAGTTGCATGTTTTGTGCATCATTCCATAAATGACTTGTATTCAGTTATTCTCATGGATAATCCTGACCAGTCATTCTTTTGGATGCTGATCATCTTTAAAAGCACATTGTTCCAGTTTAACTGACCCAAAATTTAGTTGTGATGATCTTGTGACTTTGTAATCCTGATAAACACCTGAAAAGTGAAGGTTGAAATACTTGTCTCAAAATAAGAAATGAAAAATAATTACAAATATGACAATTGCAAGATAGTTTTCTGATGTGATCCATAAATTTCAGTTATATTTGTTCCAGTTTCTTGTTCTAAACAGCTGTGTATTTTATTTTGTGATGCCTTGATAGTGGTACTAAAATTCATTTTCTTAAAACATTGAAATCTGATTTGAAAAAAATAGAGTGATCTACTTCTGGCTTTTCTGAAATGATGATCTTTGTTGTTATTGTTGCTATCAATTTTTGAACTTTTTACTATTATTTTTTACCATTGTTTTCAAAAAGTGAAATTCCTGATTTATTTCTCAAAATATGTCTTGCATTATTTCCTCAAGTGGTTGCCTTTTAGTATCATTATTTCTCTTGTTTTGATCTAAAGTTGTTGAAAACACAATATATATATATATATATATATATATATACAGTTTACTAGTATTGAAAGTTTTTCTTGTACTTTAAAAATCACTTATTGTTTCTTTACCATCATAGTTATGTGACCGATAACTTGCCTTTTAATTGGAAAAACATATTTACATTTCTGTTGAAATACTGTGTCATATGAACTTAAATTCATTGTTATAGGCTTTTTCTTGTTAAAGTCTTATTTGTTTCACAGCCAAAAACAGTTGCCTACCTACAAGGAGTTTCACAAAATGCTTGATGGTAATTTTGTTTTATCTTTTTTTATCCTTCAAAATGTTATTTGCAGTAAATTTAAATAAAAAAAGTAAGAAACTTATTTTATGTAGTTAAAAGATAGCTTTGATCAAGCTGCATTAACAAGCTGCTGTAAAAGATAGCATTAACAAGCTACTGTTGTAAGTTTTATAGGTTTATATCTCACATTTTAGTCATGCATGCAGGCCCGTAGCCAGACAAGCAAATTGGGAGGGACAGCTGATGATTGAGATCGGGCGAAGGACATAAAGTGGTCGGGCAAAAGATGTAAAAGAGGTCGGGCACTATACTGTTGTGTGAGTCGCTAGGACGGGCAAAAGGAAACACAGGTCGGGCTCAGCCTGGCCTGGCAACAGCCCTGCATGCCTGCAGTTATACTTTTAAAGAATTCAGATAAGACTACCACTCAGAATTTGCTTACATACACAATGCTACCCCCCCCCCCCACTACCACCAGTTAGTAGGGTGTCCCACATTCATAAGGACCTGAATACTGTGTTTGGGAACACTGAACTCTGCTTCAAAGCATCAAAGAAAAAGTGTGTGTGTGTGTGTGAAGATGATGACACAGCATATATGAAAATTGGAAAGGGAGTGAGACAGGGTGACAAGCTATTCAGTGTCACATTGTAGAATATCTTTCAATCACTGAAATGAAAAGCCAAGGTTATAATGATTAGTGGAGATTATTCAACATACCTTCATTTTGTTGTCAACATACAGTATTTTCTGAGAATAACGCTGCACTAAGTATAATGCAGCAGTTCCATTTGCTCTCCTCAGTATGTTATCGAAAATACTGCCACAACCAGTTTAAAGCTGCAGGTTAACTTATCACAAATAATTTTTATTTGATAACCATTTCAATCTCTCTGCTGCTGTGGAAGCAGAGTACATTGTATGCCTTTCATCGAAGATAAATGATGTAGCAAAGGAAGGCGTTAAGAAAACTTTATTTTTAATACACTTTGAATCACCTACATAGCTAACATTTAATGGCATTGGAGATGAAAGTGATGTAGATGAGATGCATGGAAAGTTATGTCCTAAATTTGCAGTCTTCATCACTGCTTCGTTGTTGTGCCATAAGTTCCATCCATTGTATAATCCACTGATTGTCCACTAAAACTGTTATAAACTTAAGCTCGCAGATCATCATTAAATAAGAAAAAAGGTTTTGCAGCATTTCTAATTTTTAAAAATCCACTCTAACGTCAGAAAGAGGTTGTATGTTTGGAAAATTGCCGAAAATGCATTAGCAACAGAAAAATGTAAAGCAATATAAAGATAGAGGTGCACAAACTGTTGGAAAAGTTTTTTTTGTTTTCATTGTTTTACTTACAGGCATTTTAACAAAGAATATGATGCAACAAATCGATATTTGCTCTCGTGAATGACCACGTGCTGTGGGAAGCTCAGCATCAAACAGCCGCCCTGGTGGCGCAGTGGTCTAAGCAATGGCTAGTGATCATTCGTCCGAGATGGGTCCGCGTTTGAATCCCGGTGAGGCATGGATGTTGTGTTTGCCTTATGACACTGGATCTCTTATGTGGAAACAGTGGCCTTAAATTAGGGACGGGCGACTGCTTATAGCCCACCGAGTTGCTCACAGTGGTCGTTAAACCCCCCAGATACACTGGCGGAAAGTGAAAAAGAACACCAAGGAGACGTCTGATACCAACGAAATTTATACAGCATAATAACGGAATACAGAGCATAACGTGATCAAAACATTATGGCAAAATACAGCTGTATTTGCTGGTAAACTGAAAAATAACATTTCCATGTAGCATGGTTAGTACGAGGTTGAACCGCCATGAACTGCGTCACACTGTGCAATTCTGGCATGGAGTCTGTTGTACAGATGTTGGATGTAAGTTTGGGGTATTGAGTTCCAAGTATCCTCAACCTGGACACGTAAATCCGGGATGGTCGTGGCTGGCCGTGAAGACCGGATAAGTCGATGTCCTATAAAATCCCACACGTGCTCAATGGGGGACAAATCCAGTGAACGTGCAGGCCATGGAAGTTGTCTCACACCCTGAAGTGCATGTTGCGTTGCACGTGCCATTGTGGGCGTGCGTTATCTTGCTGAAAAACACCACGATGGACCGACCTTACAAATGGCACAACAACGGGCTGAATGATGTTGTTGATGCAGGAGGTGCTGTTTAACGTACCCGGTACAAACACTAGTTGAGTACGGGAGTGATAGCTGATTGCTCCCCACACCAGGAGTATTCCCTGTGTGTCGCTGGCGGATACATGAAAGGTGGAGACACTCCCCTGTGTGTCTGTGAAGATGCATACGGCCATCGGAGGCTCCCAAGCAGAATCTGCTTTCATCGCTGAACACGACAGATCGCCATTGCGTTCTCCAGTGCAGACGTTGGGGACACCACTGTAGCCACGGTAGGCTGGAGTCAGAGGTACACATGCCAGAGGCACACGTGCACGTAGTCCTGCATCCAGTAGACGATTGTGGATTGTTCGCACAGTCACCTCAGGTGTAACGGCAGCTCGGATTTGCGTCGCAGTGGATGTTCTGCTTGACAGCGCCGCTCTTCTTATGCATCGATCGGTCCGCTCATCAGTCTGTCTGTGACTCCCGGTTCCACGTCTTCTCGTGTGGGAATGTTCCTCGTACCATCCACGCCACCATCGTACCACCACCGATACTTCCCATCCAATTCACTCCGCAATACGACGATACGACCACCTGGCCGGCCTCGCGGAGTCCAACTAGACGACCTCGGTCAAAGTCTTATAACTGCTGAAATCGTACACGTCTTCCATGTTCAGGCATTGCAGCTTCTTTAGGGTCTTTGCACGTGTCCGTACGCCGACGACTGATTACATTTACTTCGCCATACTCCTTAAATACCACCGACGATAATTTGCATATTATGCCGCGCTGTGGCGTAAACGCTCACCGGTTGGTCCCGAAATTAACATCACACCTACGTAAACTCGACCCCATTAACATATGTAAATTTCATGATCGTCCGCCGATTCCTTCTTGGTGTTCTTTTTTCACTTTTGGCCAGTGTATAATAAAAAAAGAAGCATCAAACACGTTCGTGGGTACCCCAGTTCCAACTGAGATAAAGCTGAAAATTCTCATGTTTTTTGCTTTTTGTTCACTTAAAAGTAATACAAAGTGCTTAAATGACAGTTATTTTCTTATTAAAATAACAGTGTTTTTTCCTATTTCTTTAGACTGTTGGATTATTTTGTGGATCGCAACTTTTCTGTAGGAAATTATGGTGCAAGATTAACATTACTTTAACGAATCACATGGCGATTTTTTTTATTATTATTTTTTAAATTCACAATCTACAGAATATGCGAAAGGAAGTACAGTACTTGTGTAACTCATCTTCATAATGAGTAAAAGACCTTCATTCACACCCTGTTTATGGGAAAGGGAACAGTGAAAGACTGTAAGGGAGAGGGAACATTGACTGTAAAGGAGAGGGACATTGAAAGAGTGTAAGTGTTTCACAGTGTTGTTATCAATCCCAGGTGACGGGCATAAATGTGTTTAGCTTATGGTTGACCCCTATAGTTGTGGGAGAGATACCACTTTAATTTCACATGTGGGGAACTGTGTGATTGTGGAAGCGCATACAACTCCAAGGTTTTCCCTGTTGTGGACTAACAGACTGTCCGAAAATAAATCCACGTTTTACCCTTTGTAGCACAAGGTAAGAAAAAACTGACTAAATATAGATTTTCAAACAGTAAATCGTAGTCAATTTTAGTGCAAAACAAAAGGCCAGATTGAATTCTTACCATTCTTCGAATTACCTATTTATATACATGGTCGAGTCATATTATTGTGACCACCAGCTAATATCCAGAGTAATTGCTGTGTGCAGCACAGACAGTGACTCAATAAGGTGCTGGAAGATGTTCACAGGTATGTGGAGCCATGCTGACTGCAGTGCATCTGACAGCTGCTGGAGGGTGCGTGGTGGAGGATCGATAGAGCAAACAACACAATCAAGGTAGTCCCACATATGCTCACATAGGTTTAAGTCTGGGGAATTAGGGGGGCCAGGGAAGTACTTTGAAGTCTTTATCATGCTCTTCCAACCACTCTCGGACATTTCTAGCAGTGTGACACGTCACATTGTCGTGCTGGAAGATCCCACCTGTCCCAGGGAAGACAATCAGCATGTATGAGTGTATGTGGTCTGCAAGGATGGATTCATAATGAATTCAGTACATAGTGCTTTCCCCAAGTATGAGTAGACCCAGGGAATGCCACGAAAACATTCTGCAGACCATAACGCTGCCCCCACAAGCTTGTGTTCTTCCAGCAATGGTTGAAGAGTATATGTTCTTTGATGTTTCTTGCCTTATATGCCAACGTCCATCCGTTAGATGAAGCAGAAAATGTGACTCATTGGAGAAGGCAAACCTTTGCCAATCAGTGGAGTTCTAATTCCGATACTGCCGTGCAGATGTAAGCCTTTTCTGCTGATGCACCTTCATTAGCTTAGGTGCAGTGACCATCCGTCTGCATCGGAACCCCATACACAGCAAGGTTCGCTGAACTGTCATTTTAGACACACTTCCGGTAGCTCCCTGGTTCATTTGGCCAGTGAGTTGCTCCACTGTAGCATGTCGATTGGCTCTCACGCACCTTTGCAGACAACGTTCGTCTCTCACATCAATGGCACGTGGTGCTCCACAGTTTCCACATCGCTTATTCGCAATGGTGCCATTTCTCCAATCATGATACACATTAACCACAGCAGCACGCGAGCAGTTCACAAACTGCATTGTTTCAGAAATACTGCCACCCTTGGCCCAAAAACCGATAATCATCTCTTTTTGCAAATAGGATAAATCGCTCCTTTTATCCATGACAGCAACGAGTGATATATTTTCAGAATGCCTAGAGCACACCTTATATACCCTCCAAGCCAGCTCACAACACGTGCCTTCTTACATTGGCTATGCACTGTTGACGTCAAAAGTAGGAGGTGGTCACAATAATGTGACTCAACTGTGTACAATCACACAGATTTCAAGACTTCATGACCCCTAGTCTCCCATGCTAATAATCAGTGAAGAGTCGACTCTGAATTCTCTATAGCTCTGTGTCTGCCGTAAGGATTCATGAAACACCGTGTTTAATATCGTAAAGAAATTTCTAATCTTACTGCAAATGATTATAAACCACACATAGAGTTAAATGCAGGTTTTCAGAGCTGCATGTTTGTAAAATCAAGTTTAGTGCCATGTTGTTATGATCGGAAAATACGGTAGTCATTTTTGCAAGTACCTTCTTCAGAGCACCAGAGTATGATCTAGGAACTTGCAACAAGAATGAAGAAGTGGAAATAAAAATGAACATAGAGTAAACAAAATTGACATACAATGCTTCTACAAGAACTGAGGAAATAAAGATTGATGGGAAAAATCTAGAAGCAAGTATGCCTAAATTCAACGAAGGGCCACCAAAGAAAAAATTAATAGATATACAAAACTTGGCAGTTGAGCATTTGGAAGAAACAGTGCAATTTTCAAAAGCAGTACACCATTATGTCTTAAAAGAAAAGTGTTTAATCAATGCATCCTTCCATTTTTTACATACAGATCAGAGACATGTACCTTAGCTAAAACAGGCATGCAAAGGCTGCAGACAGCTGAAAGAAGCATGGAGAGATGCATGCTTGGTGTAATCAGGAAAGATCAAAAATGGGACTTGTGGATCAGGAAAATTACAAAGGTTGATGCCATTGTGATAAAAATAAAGACCCTCATGTGGTAATGGACTGGGCATATTGTTAGAAAAAATTACCGCACCATTGGATGACTGAAGTACTAGTCTGGATATCAAGAGACAGAAAATAACTGAGAAGACCATGGTGGAGGTAGATGGCTAAAAATTGAAAGCATGTAGGAATCACATGAAAGAGAAAGTCTCAGGACAGAGTTGTGGAAAATACTTGGGAAGATCTTCACCCAGCACTGGACTGATAATGATGATACATATATTTGTAATGAAATAAGGATGGGTAAGATAATTCTGTCATACAATCGTTTTTTTTGTTTTTGTTTTTTGTTGACTGAAAGCAATTTTTTTCATACAATCATTTTTTTTTTTTGTTTTTTTTTACTGAAAGCAATTTTTTGAAAAAGTCTGTTAGAGAGTCTACACTAGTGTCTTCTTAGGGGAAATTTTAAAATGAAAAAAAAATATTTTAGACACTGAAATATGGCTTGTATTACTTGTAAAATATTCAATTAAATTTTAGTATTTCTTTGTATTTGATTAATGAGCTTTTCTGAGTACATAACATTTAATACCATTTAGCAACCATGTCTGCAGAATTTGAAGTTTATTCCTTAGATTTTCTTGGCTGATATATGGAAGGTTTTTTTTTTTTTTTTTTTTTCCTTTTTTTTTTTTTTTGCATTCATTGATAATAACTCTTGGAACATGGTTCTAATTAGAATATCTTAAAATAAGTGCCTCATTATTATATTGCATTATACCATGGACCACCCTCGTAAGAGAAAAATTGTCTGGCAACTAAGTAGTAGTCCTGGGTTGAGAAGTCATAACTGTACAATTCTTACCTTACTGCATGGGTTGTAGTTTGACATAGTAAGCCCTTTTTTAACAAGTCTTTTGTAAAAAAAAGATCGTGCTTATGTCATTGGTTTGTCCTGTCCGTCCATCCGTCTATAGACACGATATCTCTGCAACTATTAGTCCGATTTGAAAAATTCTTTTTGCATTGGGAAGCTTGAAACATGCAAATGATGATCCTTCACTTTTTTTTTTTTATGATGTACAATTTCGCCACTAGAGGGCATAAATGCAGATGATGTCAAAGTCAAAAATATGTTTTAATCCACATATTTGCTTCTAAACATCCGATTGAAAAAATTATTTTATCTTTCGATTCCATTTATGTTGAAGAGTATTTTAGATATAGTTACTTTCTCAAATTACACATAGATTTTCTGCTAGGGGCGTAAAAGTAAATTACATTTTTCCCGATAACTCTTCTTCTAAAACTCCGATTTGAAAATGTTTTTCTTCAGTGGATACACCTCCTGATGGAAAATCTTTTGCATATAATTTCAAATTTTGGTAAAGAATACTTTGGCCACCAGGGAGCGTAAGTGTTAATTTTTGCTTCTGATGTATTTGCCATAAAATCTGAGCTTCTAAAATATCGATTGAAAAAATTCTTTCGGGGACTGATGCCACTCACATTTATAAACCTTTTCGGAATATTTTCTTCTTAAAATATTCCATAGTTTCTCTGTCAGGGAGCGCAGATGTATATCTTATTTTTGTCAATATCTCTACTTCTAAGAGTCCGATTTGAAAAATTCCATCTTTGTTTGATAGTGTTTTCAGTGTGACATGTTTTTAATATAAGTTCAAAATTTTCAAGTAATTCATAGACTTTCCACTAGGTGGCGTAGAGGTAAATTGTGTTTTCCCCTATATCTCTGCTTCTAAATCTCCGATTTGAAAAATTCTTTCTGCACCGGATACCGCCCCTGATGGGAAATTGTTTGCACATAATTTCGAATTTTTGTAAAAAAATATGGTTTGGCCACCAGGGGGCGTAAATCTTAATTTCTGCTTCTGATGTATTTGCAGCAAAATATGAACTTCTAAATTCTCGATTGAAAAAAAAGTCATTTGTAGACCGATACTACTCATGTTGACAAATCTTTTAGAAACATTTTCTTCTTAAAATAATGCATGGTTTCTACGCCAGGGGCGTAGATGTATTCTTTCTTTGTTGGATAGTGTTTCCAGAGTAACATGTTTTTCATATAATTTCAAAATTTTCAAGTAATTCATAGACCTTCCGCTAGGGAGCGTAATGGTAAATTGCCCCCCCCCCTCCCTATATCTCTGCTTCTAAATATCCGATTTAAACAATTCTTTCTGAACCGGATACAGCTCCTGATGGGAAATCCTTTGCACATAATTTCTAATTTTTGTAAAAAATGGTTTGGCCACCAGGTGGCATAAGTCTTAATTTCTGCTCTGATGTATTTGCAGCAAAATATGAGCTTCTAAAATCTCGATTGAAGAAAAAGTTGTTTGTTGACCGATACTACTCGTGTCGACAAACCTTTTAGGAACATTTTCTTCTTGAAATAATGCATGGTTTCTACGCCAGGGGGCATAGATGTCAATATCTCTACTTCTAGGAGTCCAATTTGAAAAATCCCTTCTATGTTGGATAGTGTTTCTGATGCGAAATGTTTTTCCTATAAATTCAAAATTTTCAAGAGTAAATCATAGACTTTCCGCTAAAGGGCACCAAGGTAAATTGCGTTTTCTGCGTTATTTCTGCTTCTAAAACTCCAATTTGAAAATGTTTTCCTGTATCGCATACAAGACCTAATGGAAAATATTTTTCATGTAATTTCTAATGTTTGGTAAAGAATGGTTTGACCACCAGGGGGCATAAGTGTTAATTTCTGCTTCTGATGTATTTGTAGCAAAATCTGAAAACTCGACTAAATTTTTTTTTTTTTTTTGGACCGATACCGCTCATATGGAAAAACTTTTGAGAATACTTTCTTCCTAAAATAATGCATGATTTTCCCACTAGGGGACGTAAAGTCATGTCTTATTTTTGTCGACAAGATTCGGATTTGAAAAATTATTTCTGTGTTGGAGAGCGTTTCGGGTGCGAAATGTTTCTCATAAATTCATGTTTTTCTTAATGCACAAGTCTGCAACTAGAGTGCGTAAGCTCACGATTCCGTTTACAGCAATATCTGAGGGATTAAAAACCCGATTGAAAAACTTCTTTCTTCCGTCAGATACTATTGTTTTCTATACCGGTTCCATTGACTATGAATAGCTTTGATAAATTTAATTTGCGTCAGAACGGATTCAAAAGATGTGCATATTACACCCGAAAATTCGGTGTCATCGTTCTTGTTGTTCTGTATTGTGGCTGGTTGCTTGAAAATACATATTATGTTCTGTGAAAATACATATTGGCATAAACTTAATTTTGTGTAGGAATGCATGTAATTAAGTTCATTTTGTGGCTATGAATCCAGGGTAAGTCAGTTAAAAGAAAAAATAGTGAAACTGATTTTCAGCCACAGTGATAAAAGTTATGTATTAAAATCAAAATTCATACACAGAGTTTCACATCCAACACTTTCAGTATGGATACAAATGTTGGCATCTGTTGCACTGTGCTGTTACTTGCATATATCGTCTTTAGTTTCTTATCTAATGTTATAACCACAACCACATAATTTTTCTGTTATCACCTTCACTTTTAAATTTTTGATTTCATTTCATAATATTGTCTAACAATTTAAAGCATGTGCAAACAAAGGATGGAAGACAATGTAACTTAACATGGTGAGTGAAATGCACATAAAAGCTTGAGTTAAAATGAGATTTCAGGTTATATTTGGTGTAGCAAGATTTGGCGAGAGTTGCACATGTGAAATGTTACACATCACATCATACATATCACTAAGCTGTTCTCTGAGATTCAGAGGTTAGCTCCAAAAGCAATACAAACTTCCAGATATTTTTACCTATTGTTGTCGTATCAAACTTCTCCATTTACATCGATTTTGACACACAACTCGTGCTTCCCTGATACCCATTACACGCCGCACACAAGATCTTTTATACTTCATACTCATAATCCTTTTCTCATGCAGACACTCCTGAATCTGATCCACCCATGTCTTCCTTGGCCTTCCTCTGCCTTTCCTTCCTGCCACTTGGGCTGAAAAGATTTTCTTAGTAAGCATTTCATCACCCATTCTTTCAACATGGCCAAACCACCGAAGCATATTGGTCTCCACCTTGCTAACAACATTTTGCTTCACATCACACAACTGCAATACATCTTCATTCCTCACACAATCAGATCGTGTCTTGCCACAAACCCCACTTAAGTAACGCATTTCTCCAGCACACAAACGACTCCTATGTTTCTTCTGCAGTACCCAGGTTTCACTGCCATACATCAGAGTAGGAACAATTACAGTTTCATACACAGCCATGCGGGACTCTCTAGAGAACCCATCATTCCTGTGAGAACCTCCCAGAGCAGCTATGACTTTCAAAGAAGAATTTACTCGCCTACTGATTTCACCATCCAACTTGTTCTCTCTGTCAAACATACTTCCTAAATACACAAACTCACTCACCTGGTCAATCACAGTGCCATTTATACTTACATTACATTCAGTGCTACCAGTTCCTCTCTCAAACACCATAACTTTGTTTTTTCCCTTATTTATACTCAGTTTGAATTTCATGCAAACTTCGTGCATCCTAGTCAACATACTCTGCAACTCACTTTTGCTCTCTGCCAACAGGATAGTGTCATCAGCATACAGCAATCTGCACACACGGATATCTCCAAGACATAAACCACTGTTATCTATTTTGGCATCACAAATATGTTTATCTGACTGCATGAAGACAGATTTTTTCTTGGGGTCGGGAGGTGGTAAAATAATTTGTTACATTTATTCTTACACATATAATCCAATTTGTGTTAACCCCACACTAGTTAAAAATTTGCTGTGTAAATTCTAATTTAAGAATTTTTTTGCTTTCTTGTTGAATCTATTAGTTGAAATTGAACATTTAAAATGAAATTTTTTGTTTCAGATCGCTCAAAGCAACAGCCTTTCAAACTTAACCAGAAGTGGGCATGGTATACATTCTTAAGTTCAAAAAGTAAGAATCATTCTTTCTGTAGCTAATCTACAGGGTGTTCATAAAAGAATGGTTTCACAGACATGTATTTTCTGTATTTCCTACTTTATACAGTCATGGCATCTCTCAATAGAAGTGCACCTATTCAAGTTTGATATGTATCACTCAAAGTCCCTCTGTTTGCAGTGCGCACACTTGGACTTTCATACTCAGCACACTTCCAAGTGGTAGTCTCCTGCCAGACCTGATTGAGCATGTCCTGTGTGATGGCTTCCATAGCATGGGGGATGCTTTCCTGGAGATCCCGAAAAGATCGGAGCACTGGGGGTTCGTAAACTGTGTCATTCACGTAACCCTACAGGAAGAAGTCACATGTTATTAGGTCTGGGGACCGGGATGGTCACCAGAGGAGGTGGTTGTCTTGACACAGGAATGCTTGGATGGCCGAAACTATTGCCTTTACACAGGCATCCAGTTTTCACAAACTGTCTGTACCTTCTGCGAATGTTATTTTCATGTGGTGCATCCTTCTGAAAACATAAACAGAACTCACATTACACTATCACAACAGATTTACACACTTCAAATCGTAGCACACAGAAAGTCTTTTCCACCTAGCTTGCCATTTTCGGAGTCAGCACTGCGAAGTAGGAATTTTTGTAGTCTGCATCACAAAGCGGGCACAAAGAGAAACTTGGACAGCTGAGTGATGAATCTATGCATGCATTACATTTCACCATCCTTCTGAAAATGTAAACAAAGCTCACATCACACTGCCATTACATTTAAAAGACGCTTCAAATCATAACACGCAGAAAGACTTTTCCACATGGCTTGCCATTTTCAGAGTCAACACTGCAAAGCAGGAATTTTTGGAGTCTGCATCACGAAGCGAGCACAAAGAGAAACTTGGACCGCTGAATGATGAATCTATGCATGCATTACATTTCATCACTGGAAATTAATGGAGTTAAATGTCTGTGAAACCCCATCATTCTTTTATGCACATGCTGTATTATGGATTTATGCTCATCTAGTTCTAATATGTTTTTATTGCTTACATTTGCTGCTGTTAAACAATTTGGTATAGAAAAATCTTAATCAGAAATGTATCTTTCAACATTGTGAAGTGTTCTATTCCATTACTTAGTCTGGTAATTTTTCTTTACCATTCACTATAAAGCAGTGGTAGTTGCAAATTTGTTTGAAAGTGTTTTGTAGACGTTTTTAGCATAAAACAAACACTTTAAAAGTCAAACACTCATTTTAGGTAGAAATATATCCAAAACTCTATTAAAAGTACTATGCATACACATAGTAAAATATGCTAAATATGAACCGTAGAGCTAACCTTTTGCAAGCCACATGCGTATCCTGAAACACACTCACATAGCATGTATTTTAGGTTGCTTCATCCCAGGTTGAACCCCTCTTACACTTATTTACCATATTTTCCAAATTCAAAAGCAATTAAAAGCCTTAAAAAGTTATTTAACTTTTCACTCATGCTGAAATTATACGAATAATGCCTTAATTTTACACCAATATTTACACTACATCTATATCACAGACTTTGTGATCAGCATGCATTTTATACAATAGCCACTAGAAGGTTACAGTTAAAATACAAACAAATTCAATCTGTTTGAAAACGTTAAAATAATTAAAAGAAGAAAAAGAGTACAGCCTGGTCTAAGTCAGCTCCTAAAATTTCATGCATGAAAAAATCCATCCATTTGTATAGACATCATCAGCAAGAGTGAGTGTCTAGCAGAATCAGTATGTATTAAAAAAAAAAAATAAAGAAATAGTACAGTAGATTCTGGTTAATCAGGGCAGCCGTTTATTTGGGACTTCTTGAAGAACAACCCAAATTATCTCTTTGGGATAAAGCTTCGTATTTTTGGCTGCCTTTTAATTGGTTCAAAGTGTTCTAGTCCCAATTAACTGGAACTGACTGTATGTAATAATAACGATCTGAATGTTTTGCCCAAATCATGGAAATAATTAATAAAAGCTGAGCAGATGAGTCATAATAAATAATAATAATAATAATGATATAAATTACAGTTTCTCCATTTATCTAATAAATGGCACTCTATCATTTCAAGATAGTGTTTCAGTGCTGCAAAAACATGATGGACTTGTTATCTTCAGTTGTCTGTCTGATGCTGATCTCTTACTAAATGATGTCCATAACAGTGGATGAAAGTTCTTCATGTTTGAAATCTTAAGAGCTGACCTAGACCTGACCATACCCTCTTTCTTTGTTTAATTATGTTTAATGTTTTTAAATAGATTTAATTATTTCATATTTTAATTGTAAATTTGTAGTGGTTAGTGTATAAAATGCATGCTAATCACCACATGGTGCTTGATATAAATGTACAGGGTTCCAATGGTCCTTATAAATCCTTAAAAGTGCTGTTTTTTTGTTTTGCTGGGGGAGGGGGGGTTACTTAGAAGTGCTTATTTTTTGGCCAAAAATGGCAAAAAGCACTTAATTTTTCTAACTGGCTGAATGGAATCCAGATGCTACAATATAGTGCCAAGAACTTCTGCTGCTAGGTTGGCTATGTTGATGACATTATATCACATTGGCTGAAAGCTTTTGAGAGAGTGCATGGGGAAGTGCAAGATAAGTAATTTGCTGTAAAAAGTGAAGGTCCAATGTGCTAAATTAAACACATCCATCACATTCCACCCAACAAGCCCCATCACCACCTATTGATACTGATATCCCACTTTTGTATTTCCCCTTTTTTGAATATGCAAATAACAATTATTCAGTTATACCATAAGAAAATTAAGTGCAAAATTGAAATCTTGAACACGCAATTCTGAATCGTTTTGCAATTTAAACTGTGAGATGATTATGTGCAAAATTCAGATCTTGAACTCAGAAGTGTAACTACAGTTGTACAATTTACATATGCTTTTTTGCATATCTGATTATTCTCTCAGGTATGAAAACTGATGTCATCAGCAGAATTGTGATTTAAGTTGCATAAATTCTTACTTATTACATCCACAAACTTGAATTGTATTAAAAAAAATATTGCAAACTTCATTAGCATACTTCAATTTGCCTAGTTAAGTTGTGTGTAAAAGTATATTTGTGCATGTCATTGTTGCTTATGAAATCGGCAAGTCCTTTAAAAATATTGGGTAGTGCTTTTTAAAAGCCCTTAAAAGTGCTTATTTTTTGTGGGCAAAAAATAGTTGGAACCCTGGTGTAGTGTAAATATCAATGTAAGGTCTTGTGCATGTAATTTTAGCATGAATAAAAAGTTAAATAAGTTTTTAAGGTTTTAAACTGCTTTTGAATTTGGAAACCAGGGTAAATAAGTGTAAGGGATGCAACCTGGGATGAAGTCAACCTAAAATATATGTAAATGTGTTTCAGGATATGCTTATGAAAGTTTAGGAAAGGCTTATGAAAGTTTAGCTACTGTTCATGTTTAGTGCATTTAACTTCAAAAGTTGACTAAAATCACTTGCTTTAAACTGAAGTACATCAATTTGGTATATACCATAGTAACTAACTATTCAGATTTTCATACATGTTTCAGTAATATTTCTGAAGATTTTTTTTTTTTTGCATTTTTTTTTAAACAGATTTGATGTTTCTTCTTATTTCAACCTGTTTTATTTAAATCCATTTGCTTTCTACCTGATGAAAAATTTAATTGGTTCATGATTTTGTTCATGTTGCTATTGGGAAACTATCCATGTAACCTTTCGAAGTTAAACAATTTCAAAAGTTAGAAGTACCTAAAAAAGTCTTTGGGTACTTGGTCAACTTTGCGTCAGTGTACAGAAAAAAGTATATTTGACCACTTTGCAAGATATCATTGATTAATTTAAATAATGAATTCAGTGTGACCTTATTCTTTAGATCCTTGAAATAAAAAAAAATGGTAATTAAATATGTATATATACTGTAGGCGGAAATCATTATGACCACATACCTAGTATTATACAGGTCCTCTGTGAGTTACTACTACTGCAGCCTTGTGATGAGGCATAGACTCCCCAAGTCCCTGGAAAGCTGCCCACTGGTAGGCTGTACCTTATCATATAAGTGGTCCCTGTAGCTTGTCCAGAGTCTGTGGTGGTTGGTGGGTCCATATGTCACAGCTGCTGATTCATATGGTCCCAAATGTGTTCATGTTGGGCTACATGGACAGCCATGGGAGAACATGGAAGTCATCCTTGTGTTCCTTGAACCAATTCTGGAGAATACAGGCATTATGACATGGTGCATTATCTCGTTGGAACACCCCATCTTGCTGTGGAAACACTGTCAGCATAAATGGATTAACCTGGTCTGCAATGGCGGACAGCTACTTAAGTGTCATTCAGAAAGCCATTCACCTCTATCGGGACCGAGAGTGTCTCAGGAAAGTATCCCTCTAGAGCAGTGTTTCTCAAACTATGAATTATGAGTCGAATTTTGGTGGGGCATGAAAAACTTTTGAAATCTAAAAATTTCCTAATTTTCTGAACATTGAAAATCATGAAAAAATGGGACAGTAAAAATAATAACGTACATAAGAAATTGGGTTTCATGATCATTCCTTTGGTGTCTCTCAAAGAATGATAGGCAACCCACCACAGCACACTAGCCATCTAATGACAACAGTGTAAACCTGAATAGGCTTACAAGCTGCAGCTCAATGATGCCATATAATGACCACCGCTGAAGAGGTCTGTGGCATCAAAATAGTGGGTAGCACTAGAGGTGATGCTTGGTGGAATAGTGGGATTGAGAGGCAGTAAAGAGGAAGAAGGAAGCTTATTTAGGGATGTTGCAAGGTAGAGTTTTTGAGGATGAATATCGCTGTAAGAAGCATGATGCAGCAAAACTGGTTCACAAGAGTAAGGCAAAAGATAAGAAGGGAAAGGTGGAAAGGCATGCAATGGCTGTTTGGAAAGATAGAAAAACTTTCTGGAAATGTATGAGACACCAGAGAAATAGGGGAAACAAAGTTGCAAGTTGTGTGAAGAATAGGATTGGGGAAATGATATGGGAGCCCAATGAGTTAAGTGAAAGATGGGGTGAATACTTCTGTGAGTTATTAAGTCAAAAAAGCAAAGGTGATTCTGAGGTAGAAGCAAATGATGCCATAATGAGAGATGGATGCACAGGAGGGATCTCAAGAGAAGAGGTGTGTAAAGCTCTAAAATCTCGTCAGAATCTTAAGGCTCCAGGAGTTGATGACATAACTGCTGAGATGCTGAAATATTGTGATGATTCTGTAATTGACTGGTTAACTGAAATCTGCCTTTTATGCTGGGAGTTAGGAATGGTACCTCAGGACTGGAGGGATGCTATCATTGTTCCCTTGTTTAATGGAAAAGGTGATCAGACTGACTGCAAGAACTATCGTGGTATTAGTTTACTAATACCACGATAGTTCTTGAAAAAAACTATCGTGGTATCGTGTATTACCACGATAGGGAAAGTGTTTGGTAAGGTCACTATTGAAGAGGTACGAGGTCTTACATCAGAGAAAGTGTGGGATATTCAGAGTAGTTTTATGCCTGGTAAAGGCTGCACTAACCAAATGTTTGCATTACGCACGATGATTGAAAAGTATCTGGCTGTTGGGAAGAAAGTTTTCACTGCCTTGATAGATTTAGAGAAAGCATATGACCGAGTAAATAGGATACTTCTGTGGAAGGTGTTGAATGAATATGGTGTTACTGGGAATCTACTTAATAGTGTGAAAGCCATGTATGCTGGCAGTAGAGCTTGTGTACGAGTGAATGGTATCGTATCAAAATGGTTTTTCATTGGTGCAGGAGTCGGGCAAGGTTATGTAATGTTACCTCGGCTGTTTAATATATTTATGGATGCATGCATGAATGATGCCAAGATTGACAATACTGGTTTATGTCTTGGTAATTAATACCCATGTGTGCAGATAGCTGTATGCTGATGACACAGTTCTGTTGGCAGAGAGCAAAAGGGAGTTACAGAGCATGTTGTCCTGGATGTACGAAGTTTGTATGAAATTCAAATTGAGTATAAATAAGGGAAAAACCAAAGTTATGGTTTTTGCGATAGGAAATTCTTCATTGAAAGTCATAGCTGCTTTAGGAGGTTTTCACAGGAATGATGGATTCTCAAAAGAGTCCCGAATGGCTGTGCATGAAAGTGTATTTGTTCCTACTCTGATGTATGGCAGTGAAACCTGGGTACTACAGAAGAGACATAGGAGTAGTTTGTGTGCCAGAGAAATGCGTTACTTACGGGGATTTGTGGGAAGACACGTTCAGATCATGTGAGGAATGAAGATGTGTTGCAGTTGTGTAATGTGAAGTGAAATGTTGTTAGCAAGGTGGAGACTAATATGCTTCTGTGGTTTGGCCATGTTGAAAGAATAAGTGATGAGATGCTTACTAAGAAAATTTTCTTGGTCCAAGTGGCAGGAAAGAAAAGCAGAGGAAGGCCAAGGAAGTCATGGTTGGATCAGATTCAGGAGTGCCTGAATGAGAAAAAATTATGAGTATGAAGTTATAGAAGATTTTGTGTATGTCGAGTGATGGATGTCACTGAAGCCCGAGTTGTATGTCAAGATTGCTGTAAATGGAGAACTTTGATACAGCAACAGTAAGTAAATAATCTGTTAAAAATTTATCTGGTGGTTTGTATTACACTATCTACCAACAAGTAATTGGACATCTGTGATAGCAAAGGAAAACAAAGTTTATTCACCTTCAATAGTTGGTGGAGCCTCCACGAGCGGCGATTACAGCTGCGATCCTCCGGGGCATACTCTCAACCAGGCGTTGTACGACGGCTAGCAGTATTTTCTTTCACTCAGCTTGGAGAAGATAGGTCAGTTCCTTCACCGATTTCGTACGGTGGGGCATCCCTTAAATTGACGCTCCAACTCATCCCAGAGGTGCTCGATAGGGTTAAGGTGCAGGCTAGTCCATTCGATTAACCCCATTGTCACCATACCAAGCCATGGTGGACCTCGCAACATGACAGGTGGCATTGTCATCCTGAAAGTAACATGGGTCCACCACGTAAAACTGCCACAACGTAGGAAGCGCATGGTCATCCAAAATGGTGCAGTAGGTCTCGGCATTGAGTCTACCTTGAATTGCAACCAAGGGTCCCGTGCCATACCAGGAAAACACCCCCATAGCAGAATTCCACCGGCGACGAACTTCACAGTTGGCACAATACATTCCGGCAGGAGGCGTTATCCAGGCAGACGCCAAACCCAGACCTTTCCATCCGAACGGTAGAGGGTTAACCTTGATTCGTCGCTCCAGAGAACCTGTTTCCACTGTTCAACGGTCCACTGTTGACGTTCTTTGCACCACGCTAGCCGAGCAGCGATATTGGACTTGGTGATCAAAGGCTTGCGGGCGGCAGCATGTCCATGATAATCGAGCAGATGGGCTTCCTTACGGATGGTATTCGTTGAAAAAACACTCCCGGATGTCTGTTGAAACTCCTCGCGGATGTGGCCCATCGATTTGGTGCGGTTTTTCCAAATTTCTCTGGCCCATCGATTTGGTGGCATCCGTCGGTCTCTAACTCCCAGTTTTGTGGGTCTGCCGGGTCGGGGCACATTCCGACAGTCACCTCTCATCTTCCACTTGCCAATCACGTAGGCCACTGTCGATTTTGAGTACTTCAACTCGCTGGATATATCACGTATGGATCGGCCATTTCTGTGATACCCGACAATTACACCTTTCTCAAAATCATAAAGCTCCAAACTGCGTGGCATCTTGCATATGACTGGTTGCGTTGTTGTTTCCCACACGATATATAACGGCGGCGGGCGTGGCGTGTATCAGGATCGCAGATATCGTAGATTGCAGGGGTGTCCAATTACTTGTTGGTAGATAGTGTATATGTTAAATGTTTATTTGTCAGATGGTCTTTCTTTGAGGAGCTAACCTCTAAATATCAGAGAACAGCTTAATGCTATGTATGTATGTACTAATCTAACTTGAGAATCTACTGGATGCTTCTTTTTCTAAACGTTTCCATTGCTAGAAGTTTCCAAAACTGCCCATCGTCACATTTAAGCAGGACCAGCTTTTCTCAAGTCCAATCGGGATACTACAATACATGTGTTAACTTTGAAGTGATGTAATCCAAAGTTTATACTTCTTCTGGGCACGTAGAGACGTGTTGTGGCGGAAATCTCAGCCACGTTATGTAAGGAGATTATAATAGCTAGCCAAAAGTAAACCTGAAGGAAAATTTTGAATTTAGACTAAAATTTCACTTCGGGAGATGGGTAGAGGCATTTCGGAACCCAAAGTGTTTTTATGGTGGCTATATTCTTGTTACTTTTGAGTTGACAATTGTGTGTGAGGTTTTCACTTGTAGGTGAGCTTGTGTGTACACAGATACAATTTTGTTTTCACCACCTGTACTATTTCTATATGTTATAACATCACACTGTATTCATGTTACACGTGTATAAATGTGTCAACACTGGAAAAATCAGTAATTTTGGAACTCGTGTATATAAGCATCAAAAGGAATGGTCATGTAATCATCACTTCATTTTACTAAATAGACATTGGTATATATTGTGTCACAACCCAGATTCTTGTCCTAGGCCAACGTCAAAGCGTTGGTTGATGAGTGCGATGGCTCAGAAACTATGAGACACACCTAAAAATCGAATGCCAACTTATACCATAATTTGGTTTTTGAAAGGCTAATGCCTGTATTTATTTTTACAACAATAACAACATGCACAAATGGGAAAGATATTAATATTGCTATGAGAGATTTAATACATTTTCAATTTAGCACTTCGCTAAGGCTTCACTGGCCCACTCATTTGTGAAGTCAGTAATTCAAATGATCGATCTTATATAATCATGGCAGAGTCCACGTGAATAATGTCACTTATTAACACAGCGTGAACGTTAATTTACATTTGTGGCTGGCTTACATGTTATCCAAACAAATTGTATCTTCTCTGAACAAATATCAAAACTCTGGATCCAATATTTATTAGTGTATATCTATATAAGTATATATATAGGTGTAGATTAAGATTACTTATATCGTTCTCTCTATTAACAAAACTCCAAATAAAATTCTTAAGGCAGGTATGCACAGGTGAACTGAAGTGTTAACATTTTAACATGAAAATTCCCGCCTTGAAGAGGCGAGTAAACTATCGCGATTTACAATCATATTTGTGAGTTTAACTTTTTTCCTTTTTCTTTTTATATGTTTACTACATTTGTGAGATAATGTCACGTACAGTTCCCTCTTTCTTTCCTGATGAATCTTAACTGGATAACCTCCGACATGCAGACGGAAAGTACTTTTTTTTTCTTTTAGAGCATACTGGTAATCTGATTACGGTAGTGCCGACTTCGGCTCTACGAAAGGGCCAAAAATAGAATTAGTGTATACAACTTACCCCTTGATGAGGGGGAACCAGTGTTGAAATTCACAAATAGGTCGGAACACCACGTCTTAGGCTGACATCTGAATGGAGGTCGAAATCTTTGACCGCGCTCACTGACGAAGTGCACCTGGTACGTTAGGATGCTTCCTTCCCAGAGCCGTCATTGACCATCATGGATTGCATAGATGGGAGTGAGTTATTGGACTTTGCAGTTATCGGATGCCAAGTCTCGCCTGGGGTTGAGATTCAAGCGTCGGTTGACCTCTTCACGGCCCGGCAAATAAGACGAACCCCGTTTTTTTTTTAAGGCCTAACTGCCTGGTGGTGGTGGCACCCTTCGGCCCGGGTCCCTTCATACTCTGGAGTCGCTTTAGAGCTGCTGTTTGCTAAAAAAAAAATTCCTTTCGCGGGGATCAGGGATGAGGTCTTTATCTGTTTTTTTTTCTCTGGCTGGTGGCGGGTAACCGCCTAAGATGATGACTATCTCCCAATTGACCTCCATTCTTTCTTTCCTCCTTTCACCTCCAACTACTCTTTTTGGAGAGCTTTCTTCTCTAGACTCAAAACGACGCTCCCTCGCAGAAGAACACAGAGAGCCAATCAGCGCCATCCACGAGGGACGCTTTGCTCCCATTGGTCAGCCGGTCAAAACCACGCAATGGTTTCGTGCTTGCCCACGTGACATTCCTCTTACCACCAGAGGAAGGTAGGGTGGGGGGAAAAAGCAAAAACACAGGAACTCTCAGCGACCAGGCACATGTGCAATTTGATATGACCCTTTTTTTGCCTTCCTGGAGGGAAACACATAAATTTTTATGCACGCCTGTTTTCATGCCGCTTAGAGCTTGACAGCTCGTACTATAACTCTTCAGGATTAAGCCCTCTTTGCCAGCCCACGTGAACCCAGCTGGGAAATTTCTCGGGAGTAGTGTTTCTGTTCTGAGAATTTCACCACAGCGTTGTAGAGAGGGAAAAAATGTCTCTTTGTGTAAATAACGGCTCACTTTTTGGGTGGGCGACCTCCTAACAATTTCAAACAGCACTCCCCTTTTCTTGGAATGAGCTTGGGAAAAAAAAAAATGACCGTTGGACGAAGAAAGGAACTGCATTTGACTTACAGAAAATATAAATACATACATCATATACCAAAAAAAACTACATTTTTTTTTTTCACTAACTATTTTGAGCATAGACCAGCTTTCTTTTTCTTGCATTCCCTTTTTTTTTTTTTTTTTTAATACTCAACAAAAAAACATCACTTATGAAATTGCTTGCCCTGGCAAAAGATTATTCTTTTTCCCTTTTTTTTTTCTTCCTAATTTGGATTACATTTATTCTTGTTATCAGGCCCACTTATCAAGTCCATCCCAGCCTTACCTCACCAACTTCATAATTTCAAAGATAAAATTATAATACATCCTACTAACTTCTGAATTGTCCTACTCATAGATTAGATAATGAATAATACAAATGCTACACTTTTGTTCACACAACAAAGGTAAAAGAAAGAGAAAAAAATTATTTACACCACTCTTCATTCAGAATATTACATCCCTTCCCTTTTTTTTTTTTTTTTTTTTTGATGTGCACTGTTATTTCCTCCTGCTGGGCTGAGTAATTTTGAAAGCAATCACTTACTCTTTATTACGCAATTTATATGCTTAACCTTGGAACTTAACCAAAAATCCATAGGCTAGCCCCAGAGCGATGATAAATACTGAATTGGAGGGAGGGTAGCCCTTTGCTACTCTCCTATCCCTTAACAAAGTAAAAAACACTCATTTTGTACATTAAGCAGAGAAGAGGGAGAAAAAAAAAACAACGATGAGAAAATAGAATTTTCTGTAACTTTTTCTTGACTTTCTCTCTGGATCCAAAAATCGAACCCAGGGGAGGTGAAATCTGAATTTACGAAAAGTTTAACAGCAAATCACTCCAGGGAAGAATCGTCACCCTTTCCTGAACTGACCACTATTATCCCTTCGAGTTATTTATTTTTCTTTCAAGAAAAACGTGGATAATGTTGATGAAAATCTGAAAACATTGATCAGGTGTACACAGATTTTCAGCAACATATCACTGCATTCCTCCCCCATGGGAGACAACAAAAACAACAACAAAAAAAAAAACAACCAAGAAAAACTTCGAGAAACATACCAAAGCCACATGGAAATGTACCATGTCCTGAGCAAGGAACAGATAAACCAACATCTTAAACACGACAGAGAACTGGCATGAACTATCACACCCAACACCTCAACTACTTACATAAATACTATACAATTTCCTGGAATTCCAGGAGCTGCAAGGTGCTCCCTGGACACAACCAAACTCGACTTATCACTGGTAAGTATAAACCCTTAATCAAAGAAAATAAACAAAAGTGCATGGTTGGCTTGGCAGTGGAAATTGGAATCGACAGGAAAATTTTCACCAAACAACCACAACACTATACGAGACCACAAATTCAAAATATGCTTCACTTGATTTATCAATACTACAGAAAACATACTTGCTTCCTACACTACACTTAAGGTAACAATTAATAATATCACACGACTATTTACACGCAACGTTGCAACTGAATTGGAGTGCACTATTTACTTCCGAGCTATGAATCCACGACTATCTCTAGGACGCAAACAATACCTAGGTGTCAACACAGTACTTGTGGGTATGCGACTGGCTCTCGGCCTTGAAGGACCAGCTTGCTCCACTACCGGAGTACTTGCTGGAGTTTGTATATTCGCCTGTTCATTAACTACCTCAGGAGTGCCGGCTGGAGTCTGAATACTAACCTGTTCACTCACCACTGCAGGAGTGTTTGCTGGCCTAGGCAATCTCCCATAACTTGTTCTCCTCCCAGGAAACGGAAACCACGGAATGAAACCTACATCACTACTATCAATCTCCTTCACTTGTGTTTGTGTAGAATTGTCCTCTTGAACTTCCTGCATCTCCTCGGAGTTTGTACTACCCTCGCTCTTATTCATGGCACTTGGAAATAGAGGCCTGTCCCTTACCTTGGTCAGCCTATCCACATGGACCAACTCCTTTTTCCTGGGATCAGGGATGAAGGTAATCTCGTAATTCACCGGCGGTATCACCTTGGTGACACGATAGGGTCCCGAACATAGCTTGCTCAGTTTCTTACTTCGTCCTGGCTTCACTGCAGGAGAATATAAATACACCTTTGTCATTAAGGGTGATATGCTTATCAACGGCAGTCTTTGCACGTTGTTTCTCCTGTGTTTCTGCAGCCTTTTCCAGGTTTGCCCTGACAGCCTCGAATGCTATGTTTAGCCTATCCGTGAGCTCGTCACAATATTCCAACTGAGAAGCATATGTACGTACTCGGGGACTGCCGATCAAATGATATGGCAACACCAGGTCTCTTCCATACGTGAGATAGGCTGGGGTTTCCCCAGTACTGGTGTGCACCGCTGTCCTGAATGCAAGGAGTGCCATGGGAAGGCAATGGTCCCAGTCATCCTGTCTATCCGAGACCAGGTGACTAACTGACTTAATCAAGCTATCATTCAATTTCTCACACTGTCCATTAGCAGAGGGATGATATGGGCTACAATTCAACTTTTTGATACCCAGCCTCTCATAGACTTTCATCATGGCTGCCGACAGAAAGTTTGTGCCCCTGTCTGTCAACAATTTGGTTGGCACACCATGTGAAGCAATGAATTTTTCTATGAGGACCTGGGCTATCGTTTCACTCTTTGTGTCTGGTAACGCATAGGCTTCTGGCCAACGAGTAAAGTAGTCAGTGATAACTAAAATGAATCTATTTCCTGACATGGTGGTGACCAGAGGTCCCACAACATCCATAGCAATTTTCTCGAAGGGGCGACTAGGAAGCTCTGCCCTTACCAAAGGTGCCTTTCTACCTGGTTTGTAAGCTCTTTTACTTAAGCAGCTGTGACAGCTGTCTACATATGCTTTAACCACTGAGTACATGTTGTGGAAGTAGAATCGGGAGCGTACCCGCTCCAATGTTCTGTTGAACCCTGGATGAGCCACAGTTTCCGAGTCGTGGCACTGCTCCAAAATCTCTTCCACCATAGTTTCTGGTATGACCAGCTGTTCTCGTGGTTGATTCCTGGTATCTCCGGACTTGGGCAATACGTAGTGCCATAAGAGTCCATCCTGTAGGTAAAACTCATCCGAGACCTTGAGTTTACCCAGCTCTCCCTTTCCTTCCAGCAACTCAATCTGTTTATTCCACCTGCTATCCTGCCTCTGCAATTCCTTCACTCTTGTCCGTTCCTCTGCCTGTCTTGCTGCCGACTGCTCCACCACTTCGGTGGTCAGCACATTCCCTAGACAGATAGTCAGCTACGACATTCGATTTCCCTGGTCTGTGTTGAATTGTATAATCGAACTGCTGTAACGACATGCACCAGCGAGCTATTCTAGAAGTGGGATCCCTTAATTTGAAGGCATATGACAAACTGGCTTGGTCGGTAATGATGAGAAAGTGTCTAGCATAAAGATATTGTTTGTAGTAGTTTACTGCAAACACTACACTGAGCATTTCCTTCTCCACCACAGAATAATTAAGTTCCGCTCCTTTTAACTTTCGGCTAGCATATGCTACTGGATGCAATTTTCCTTCTTCCTCTTGTTGCAATGCGGCCCCAATAGCAAATTTTGAAGCATCACAAGCAACCACAAATTCCTTTGACAAATCGGGTAATTTCAGGCAGGGCTCACTTAAGAGTGCCTGTTGTAGTTCTTCAAAAGCGGTCTGGGCTTCAGGTGTCCATTTGAATGTCTTTTCCTTCCTGATCAGATTAGTCAGGGGCAAAGCCAATTTGGCATAATCAGGGATAAACCTCCTATAAAAACCTGTGAGACCTAGGAAAGCTCGGACTTGCTTAACAGAATTTGGAATTTTGAAGTTTCTGACAGCTTCCAAATTTCTGGGATCAGGTGTGACGCCATTTCGACTGACAACAAATCCCAGGTACCTAATTGAAGACTTCAAAAAATGGCACTTGTCAGGCTTAAGCTTAAGGTTGTGTTGTCTCAACCTTTGGAAAACAATCTCCAGCTTATCAAGGTGTTCCTCGAAAGTTTTGCTGGCAATGACAATGTCGTCAATATATATGCCAACCTGGAGAGGCTTGAGACCTGATAGAACTATTTCCATCAGCCTCTGGAAGCTGTTTGGGCTGTTCCGCATCCCAAATGGTACCCTTAGCCACTCGTACAAACCCTGATCGGTGACAAAAGCTGTTTTGTAAACATCCGAAGGGCGTACTTTCATCTGGTAAAACCCTGAGGTCAAATCCAGAGAGCTAAAGTAGGTGGCTCCTGCTAAGGAATCCACCATCTCCACCAAATTTGGAATCGGAAAGGCATCCGGTACTGTCTTGGCATTCAGCCTCCTAAAGTCAGTACAGAGACGATAACTGCCATCCGATTTTTTACAAGGAGAACAGGTGCCGAATAAGGACTGTCACTAGGTTGTATAATACCTGCCTCCAAAAGTTTGTTGATCTGCCTATTGAGTTCATCTCGAAGAGCATAAGGAACTCTATAGGCTCTCTGTCTCACAGGGATCTCATCTGTCAGATGAACCTGATGTAGCAAGGTGTCACATTCACCTAACTCTGCTACATTCTTTCGCAAACGTCCTCCTATGCGAGTGCAAAAATGAGGACAATTTTGACTGCTGATCAGGAGGTAGATGCGACACGTCGAACTCGTTCGCCCATGTGGAACAATCGTCAATTTGACTGTCCACTGTTGTCACTGAAGTTACCTGAATTGGTTCCGCTGTAACCAACCTAGAATGCTTGTTGAGGTAAACTACTGAGTCCGATAAATTGATCACCTTCACCAAGGTACTATCATTATTGGTACTGTTCACCGAGCGACCTATCCAAAGTGACTCGCACTTGAATGCGTCTGCCTGCTGTAAGAGCATAACTTCCCCCAACTCTGCACAGTCTGCAACCGTTACTCGAAATTATCCTTTCAGACTTGGGGGGTATTTTCTCCGTTCGGACTGTTTTTCCAAAATAATGCCTTTTCCCTAAATTTTGACTTTCCGAAGGTGCCTCGGATACCTCAGTAGAGAGAATCCTCCTGATGCACTACTGACTCAGCCGGTGGGTTGGTTTGTTTACCTTTTGGAATGGGGGTCTCCTCAGTAGAGAAGGCTCCTCTCTAGCAGTAACCACACCAATAGGATCAACACCAGCATGCTCTGACACTTGAGGGGTACTCTGGGGTATCACCCTCTTTCTTGCACACCTCTTCCTCCTTTTTCTCTTAACCACTTTCCTCTTTCTCTTTGGTATTTGGAACATCTGTTTCACCAAAGCAATCACTTGCTCCCTCTCTGTGGATAAACATTTGGCATGCGTACTCCTACTCTACTTAAAGTGCCTGCTGCAGCATTGAAAACAAATTGTTGTGCCTTTAAAAGGTCAAAACCAACAATGACATCATAATCTGATGATAACCGAGTCTGGGTGACAAACACTTTATGCTTAAAATTCACCCCAGACAAACAAAATTTCAATTCCACATATGCCTTAATATCCAGGTGTTTCCCTGAAACACCTTTGACCACTAGGTTGGGATATTTCATGAATCTCTTATATCCTGGTAAGGAGTTGAGGCAACCCTCGGTTATTAAGCTAACTGACGCCCCCGTGTCAATCAGTAGCCTCAAGGATTTCCCACTAACTACTCCTTCCAGAATAGGCATGCCAAACGAGTGACCGTTGGTGAAACATGAGCCAATTGGAGCCTTTACAACAAGGGGTTTTTTCTTAGAAGATGACTCCCAATATCTTCTCCCCACTACCAGTTTAAAGCATCCGACCTGTTGTGTTGATTGTTTCGCTGTTGACCATTTCTGCCCGGTGGTGCATGTCGAGTCCTTCCGCCCCTGGAATGGGAAAGATATTGACTTCTTCCGCGACCCTGATTCCTATACTCCTGAGAGGGCCTGTCTATCTGGTGACATTCATTTGCATAATGCCCCACCTGGTTACACCGATAGCAGATCACTGTGAGCCTGCTGCTCCGGCGGAAATCTTCCTGTCTTGGACGACTAGGGGATCTGTATCTATCCGACCCGCCTTCTCGTGGATATTCCTGTCTCCTATCTCTCCGGTACCTTGTGGGTGAGGAGTAATTGTTCCTGGCTGGGTAAAAACCTGATTCCCTACTAGCAGGAGAACTGCTGTGCCTCGGCGGTTTCTCACTGGCACTGGCATTAGCAATTGCTAAAGTGGCTACTTGCTTGCCCAGTTCCCTAATTTGGTCACACAGTGCTAACATCATGGGACTTGGAGGCGTTTCCTCCCCAAGCTCATGCCTAGGGGCACGATTATCTCCTTCCTCCACTCCTACGAAGGATACACCCCGAGAAAAACTGGCCATGTACTTCTCATTCTTCTTCCAATATGGCCTTCTCTTTTGCGTCTTTATAGGTTCGTGGTTGATGGGACAGAACCAGGCGACAAATTTTTGGGTCCACTCCTGTTATGAACTGGGCCAAGACATTCTGGTCTCTGAACTCAGCCAAAGCTCCAGCGTTTTCATTGAAGTAGCTAAAGGGCTGCCCGTTCTAACCTAGCTGCAAATTGCCTCACTGTCTCACCCCTTTTCTGTACGCACGAGTGAAATCTTCCCATCTTGACCGTTACCGATTCAGGTGAAGCAAACCTCTCAATTAGTTCTTTTTTTCAACCCCTCATAATCTACATTCTCTGAACGGGCAATCACATCTCTAACTAGTTGTTTAGCCTCTCCTGTACACCTATGTTTCACTACCACAAATTTCTTATCTGCTGCCCAGCATCCCATGAGTGCCACATCCTCTAATGTCTCAAAGAACTCTTTCACTGACAATCTACTAGGATCCCCAGAAAACTCCTTCACTAGTCCCATTAGACCTGGGAGACTCCAATTTACTCCTTGGATTTCTCCGGTACCTTCTCCTTCATTAGCCATGATTTCCTAATTCAATTTACTCTTGCTACAGCAAGAAAAAAAAATTACAATATTTATATTTACTCAGCACTAGCACCGCTGTAGCTGTATCTAAGGTTATCCTAACACCCTATTAATCTTGCACTACACCTTCACTATACTAACACTCTCAATGAAACTAACTCACTGTAGCAAAGGAAACCCAAAACAAAAATTATTTGAAATTACACTAAATTCACACTACCATAAACCACTACACAGAATAACACTGTATTCGCCTCCTAGCATTTGAAGGAATAAACAATCTACCCACATCACAAAATGCCAATAATACTTACCAAACACTGATATAATCACAACATCAAAAGAAATTTATGTGCTCACACTCACAGAATATCGAAAGAATATTTTTGCCCAAATAAAAAAAATGCAAATTCTATGTTCTAAAATTCAAATAGCACCCAAAACTCAAGTCTCCATTATAATTTGATTTCCCAGCAGAAGGAAAAAGAGGCAAAAAAAAGAAATTATGGTTGTCCTAGTTAGTATGATGTTATGCTTCACTTTACTCCTACCTTGAGCCGAAACCATACAAATTGAAATATTACACCAAAAAAAAATTTTTAGCTTTTTCCTAGGGCAAGTGCTTTGTAACAACTCACTAACTAAGTAATCCTGTAACTGTTATTAATACTGACATGTTCTATGAATTGTGCAAGTTATCATCATACCTATTCAGATTTAAGCTTACTCAAAGAAAAATCTTCAATGCAAAATTCACACTATGCTAATATACTCAAAATTCTACACTATTCATTTAAACACTTATGTATGCAAATTGCTCCAAAAACTTATATATGCAAAACACTAGAAATAACATATGCACTAAACACTAGATTATATTGTTCCCAACCTTGAAATTTGAAGAAATATATATATATATATATATATATTCTATAAAGAAGATACCTAAGCAAAAAAATACATATATAATTTTGACTCACACCTAATACAACATAGAAAAGGTTATGTATCTACCTGTGTGAGTAAAAGGAGAAAAGATAAAAAAATAAAATAAAACAACTGAATGTAGAAGGTGTCGAGAATACTGAGCCTTGGCTTTATCAAGGACCAGCAAAACTCTGCATTTTCTCACTTCCACAAAGACCTAGTTGGAAATGGGTTTCTGCAAGGCCATAGATGCAAGTAACATTCCCACCTAAAATAGTTAAAAAATATATATATATAAGTCATGTCCTCCGTAGAGTAGCATGACCTAGCACTAGTTAACAATTTCGCTTGCATCCATTAACCTTCATGGCCCGACCCATGCTCTTCATCTGTTACTATTAAACAGAGAGAAGAAGATTAAAGAGAACTCAAGCTGTGAGAGTGACATAATAAATGGAAATGATTTTCAGCTATAACGAAATTCCAAGTTCGTTTGAGAGAGAATTTAAACCTGAAAACAATGCAAAAGAAATCCAAATTTTACATTGCAATTAAAAAAGGAAATGTTAATTTATAACGAACAGATTTTTGAAAGAAAACTTGAGTCTAAAACCCCCTACTCTACAACTTATGACAGCTCAAAAACGAGAATAAGTTAAAGATAAATATTAACTAAAGAAAACTTTGTGAAAGTTATATACCTTAAACAGTTAGTTGCAATATGTACAAAGTATTTCAGCAGTGCTTTAAGTGCATAATTAATTAGTTATTAAGAACTTAACTACTTTGAAAAAGCAGCGCATAGACAGCGCATAGAAAAGGAACAGGCTTAGCCTTCTTCTGTTCCTAGGTACCTCAAAAGACGCTCAAAGTTACAAAGAAAAGTAAGAGTTATAACCCGCAAAAATGTTAACAGACAAACCAATGCTTAAAAGCTGAAAAGCTAAAAACGACAGAGAAAAGGTACAGAAAGTACAAACATTGAACTTATAAAACCTAGAACCCAAAAACAAGGAAGAGAGCTTACCTCTTGTGTGACAAAAACTTTTCTCCACACAAGAGGAGAACATGGCTGACCCCTTCCGCCACTCCATAAGTTGTTGTTAAATGAAAATAGCTGAGTAGTCTGAAAATTTTGTAAGAGCATACACCAGTGGAAATTAAAGGTTGAGTTGGGGTTATAATTGTGAAAAATAGAATAACACAAGGTTACAGTAAACAATAATTTTGTTTGTACATCTTCACTGCTATTAATAATCAGAGAGTAAGGATATTAAGTCAAAGCCTCAGGGTGTATATATATATATATATATATATATATATATATATATATATATATATATATATATATATATATATATATACTTAAGAGCAAAACTGAAGACTAAGGAAAAAAATTTAGAATTTATATATACACCCTGAGGCTTTGACTTAATATCCTTACTCTCTGATTATTAATAGCAGTGAAGATGTACAAACAAAATTATTGTTTACTGTAACCTTGTGTTATTCTATTTTTCACAATTATAACCCCAACTCAACCTTTAATTTCCACTGGTGTATGCTCTTACAAAATTTTCAGACTACTCAGCTATTTTCATTTAACAACAACTTATCAGTATTATTACAACACTTTGGAATTATTTGGCATTCAGTGTCTTAAAAAAAAAATTGAGCCATGGCACGCATCCTAGGACACGGCACCATTTATGTTGTGGCGGAAATCTCAGCCACGTTATGTAAGGAGATTATAATAGCTAGCCAAAAGTAAACCTGAAGGAAAATTTTGAATTTAGACTAAAATTTCACTTCGGGAGATGGGTAGAGGCATTTCGGAACCCAAAGTGTTTTTATGGTGGCTATATTCTTGTTACTTTGAGTTGACAATTGTGTGTGAGGTTTTCACTTGTAGGTGAGCTTGTGTGTACACAGATACAATTTTGTTTTCACCACCTGTACTATTTCTATATGTTATAACATCACACTGTATTCATGTTACACGTGTATAAATGTGTCAACACTGGAAAAATCAGTAATTTTGGAACTCGTGTATATAAGCATCAAAAGGAATGGTCATGTAATCATCACTTCATTTTACTAAATAGACATTGGTATATATTGTGTCACAACCCAGATTCTTGTCCTAGGCCAACGTCAAAGCGTTGGTTGATGAGTGCGATGGCTCAGAAACTATGAGACACACCTAAAAATCGAATGCCAACTTATACCATAATTTGGTTTTTGAAAGGCTAATGCCTGTATTTATTTTTACAACAATAACAACATGCACAAATGGGAAAGATATTAATATTGCTATGAGAGATTTAATACATTTTCAATTTAGCACTTCGCTAAGGCTTCACTGGCCCACTCATTTGTGAAGTCAGTAATTCAAATGATCGATCTTATATAATCATGGCAGAGTCCACGTGAATAATGTCACTTATTAACACAGCGTGAACGTTAATTTACATTTGTGGCTGGCTTACATGTTATCCAAACAAATTGTATCTTCTCTGAACAAATATCAAAACTCTGGATCCAATATTTATTAGTGTATATCTATATAAGTATATATATAGGTGTAGATTAAGATTACTTATATCGTTCTCTCTATTAACAAAACTCCAAATAAAATTCTTAAGGCAGGTATGCACAGGTGAACTGAAGTGTTAACATTTTAACATGAAAATTCCCGCCTTGAAGAGGCGAGTAAACTATCGCGATTTACAATCATATTTGTGAGTTTAACTTTTTCCTTTTTCTTTTTATATGTTTACTACATTTGTGAGATAATGTCACGTACAGTTCCCTCTTTCTTTCCTGATGAATCTTAACTGGATAACCTCCGACATGCAGACGGAAAGTACTTTTTTTTTCTTTAGAGCATACTGGTAATCTGATTACGGTAGTGCCGACTTCGGCTCTACGAAAGGGCCAAAAATAGAATTAGTGTATACAACTTACCCCTTGATGAGGGGGAACCAGTGTTGAAATTCACAAATAGGTCGGAACACCACGTCTTAGGCTGACATCTGAATGGAGGTCGAAATCTTTGACCGCGCTCACTGACGAAGTGCACCTGGTACGTTAGGATGCTTCCTTCCCAGAGCCGTCATTGACCATCATGGATTGCATAGATGGGAGTGAGTTATTGGACTTTGCAGTTATCGGATGCCAAGTCTCGCCTGGGGTTGAGATTCAAGCGTCGGTCGACCTCTTCACGGCCCGGCAAATAGACGAACCCCGTTTTTTTTTAAGGCCTAACTGCCTGGTGGTGGTGGCACCCTTCGGCCCGGGTCCCTTCATACTCTGGAGTCGCTTTAGAGCTGCTGTTTGCTAAAAAAAAAAATTCCTTTTCGCGGGGATCAGGGATGAGGTCTTTATCTTTTTTTTTTCTCTGGCTGGTGGCGGGTAACCGCCTAAGATGATGACTATCTCCCAATTGACCTCCATTCTTTCTTTCCTCCTTTCACCTCCAACTACTCTTTTTGAGAGCTTTCTTCTCTAGACTCAAAACGACGTCCCTCGCAGAAGAACACAGAGAGCCAATCAGCGCCATCCACGAGGGACGCTTTGCTCCCATTGGTCAGCCGGTCAAAACCACGCAATGGTTTCGTGCTTGCCCACGTGACATTCCTCTTACCACCAGAGGAAGGTAGGGTGGGGGAAAAAGCAAAAACACAGGAACTCTCAGCGACCAGGCACATGTGCAATTTGATATGACCCTTTTTTGCCTTCCTGGAGGGAAACACATAAATTTTTATGCACGCCTGTTTTCATGCCGCTTAGAGCTTGACAGCTCGTACTATAACTCTTCAGGATTAAGCCCTCTTTGCCAGCCCACGTGAACCCAGCTGGGAAATTTCTCGGGAGTAGTGTTTCTGTTCTGAGAATTTCACCACAGCGTTGTAGAGAGGGAAAAAATGTCTCTTTGTGTAAATAACGGCTCACTTTTTGGGTGGGCGACCTCCTAACAATTTCAAACAGCCCCCCTTTCTTGGAATGAGCTTGGGAAAAAAAAATGACCGTTGGACGAAGAAAGGAACTGCATTTGACTTACAGAAAATATAAATACATACATCATATACCAAAAAAAACTACATTTTTTTTTTTTTCACTAACTATTTTGAGCATAGACCAGCTTTCTTTTTCTTGCATTCCCCTTTTTTTTTTTTTTAATACTCAACAAAAAAAAACATCACTTATGAAATTGCTTGCCCCGGCAAAAGATTATTCTTTTCCCTTTTTTTTTCTTCCTAATTTGGATTACATTTATTCTTGTTATCAGGCCCACTTATCAAGTCCATCCCAGCCTTACCTCACCAACTTCATAATTTCAAAGATAAAATTATAATACATCCTACTAACTTCTGAATTGTCCTACTCATAGATTAGATAATGAATAATACAAATGCTACACTTTTGTTCACACAACAAAGGTAAAAGAAAGAGAAAAAAAATTATTTACACCACTCTTCATTCAGAATATTACATCCCTTCCCTTTTTTTTTTTTTTTTTTTTTTGATGTGCACTGTTATTTCCCTCCTGCTGGGCTGAGTAATTTTGAAAGCAATCACTTACTCTTTATTACGCAATTTATATGCTTAACCTTGGAACTTAACCAAAAATCCATAGGCTAGCCCCAGAGCGATGATAAATACTGAATTGGAGGGAGGGTAGCCCTTTGCTACTCTCTATCCCTTAACAAAGTAAAAACACTCATTTTGTACATTAAGCAGAGAAGAGGGAGAAAAAAAAAAAAACAACGATGAGAAAATAGAATTTTCTGTAACTTTTTCTTGACTTTCTCTCTGGATCCAAAATCGAACCCAGGAGGTGAAATCTGAATTCTACGAAAAGTTTAACAGCAAATCACTCCAGGGAAGAATCGTCACCCTTTTCCTGAACTGACCACTATTATCCCTTCGAGTTATTTATTTTTCTTTCAAGAAAAACGTGGATAATGTTGATGAAAATCTGAAAACATTGATCAGGTGTACACAGATTTTCAGCAACATATCACTTGGATAAGTGGTTGATAAAGAAGCCAGTGATAATGCAGCATGCTGGAATTGAAAAAATAACTGAAAAAACCGCAACGGACAAAATGGTCAATCAAAGAAAACCAGTTGAAGTTCAAGGAAAAGAGAACCCTCATTGTAAAATTATATTCAGTAATAAATTTAAAAAACAGTAATAAAAATAGATAAATACACTCCCATCCGCCACCCCCTTACCCCCACCCATACATTAAAGCTTTGTGGGTTGTGAAAGTTTGTTGTATTGGGTCACAGTTGTGAAAAGTTTGGGATGCACTCACTGCCCTGGAGCATTACTCTCATCAACTGCCTGTATTCATGGGGTCATGGCATCTTGTACCATCTTGTCTGCAGCTATTTGCGTTAACTGCTACTGACCATCCACTTAATGCAGTAAGAAATGCAATTCATAAGACAAGACAATTTTCTTCCAATGGTCCACCTTGATGTTTTCTGGCAAATTCCAGTTGTTGTTGTTAATGATGTGCTGTGATGAAGTGTTTATTCATTTACACAGTAAGGCCATAAAGTGGAGGTATTGTTGCACTGTAGCTGTGATTACACTCCTTTGTGCTCCCTGGTTGCAGACCAAATGTCAGCTGTGCCAAGATAGCATGCTTATTGTTCTGGACAATATGGCAGAGCTGCTTCTTTTCCTAAGTAGTATTAACCCTTTGAGGAGTGTGAACATACCAGTACTGTAGTGTTTTCTCAATGTGTGGCTAAACCCACTCTTCAAAGGGTTAAGCAGCAATGATTGTCCAATACCCACCCTCTGGATGTGTATTGGGCCTCTTTCCACACACTCTTCGTACACATTAACTATGCCAGCCCATCACCCCCTTATAGCTTACAGGCCCACGCACCGAATACCGGAAGCTGGGTGACGTAGGGGAGAGTAGTCTGATAATCTGTAGTGGGTAGTCGAACGGTCGAGCTTGCTCACTCGCTGTATAGTGTATAAGCCTCACCGTCAATGTGCGTGGCTGTCGTTGGTTTTCAACTAAGTTTTCCTCTCTTTGTTCTCATAAATATTTTTAGGACAAACAGCTGCAGAAGAAAATTCATTATGCCATTTAGATGAAGTGTATCCCACTGTCGCAGTAATTATGACGATCAACCACGTGTTATATTGATGGAACACATATTATATTATGCACCACATGTTATATTATGCACCACATGTTATATTATGCACCACATGTTATTATTTGCTTATTTTTCTCTGAAAATTGCCGGAGTATTCAAATTCCCTACTAACGGGGACCTCGTAATAACATGAATTACTTCAATCAAGCGTGGAAATTTTAAAGTGACCAAGAACTCCCGGGTTAGTGGAAATCCTTTGTAGACCTAAGGCATGCATCCCGTCGCTGAAAATAAACAGCATGTGTAGCAAAACTAGATATGGTTTCAATTTCTGGTCTTAGAGCATAATATAATTAAAGATGTGATATTGCTCTTTCCTTGGCACTTCGTAACAATAATAGAACTTTCAGTAATTAACAATGAAATGAAACACGACATTAGATGGCTGTCTTTTTTCTTGTGTAGTAGAAAATTCTATTGCAAACTTTTTTATTTTAAAATGTAGTTGCCCAGCGTGGGCAACTAGATTTTTTATTTACCTGCCCATGTCATGCCCCGAGCATCTAGGGCATGATATTTTCAAGCCCTGGATATTGTCATTTTTAAGAGACAAAAAAGTACCTGGATGGGCATGAATCCACATATTGTGGAAACTATGTTCTAAACAAACAAGACTTTTAAGATACAAGTAGAAATATGTACTCGATTTTTTTTTTTTTTTTTTTTTTGGAAAACATCTGCTTAAAATGAGAGATCAGTTTTTTATTCATTCATCTAAACTTATCACTTATCTGTTTCCAGATTTCCTGCACCTTTTCTTCACAAGCTACAGCTATAATAACTGGAACTAATATATCTCATATTATCCGATAACTACTGGAACATGTGCTTCCAAATGTGGGGATGGGTGTCAATCTTTGTATACAGATAAACTTTTCTAATCCTTCATGAAATTTATTTTGAACCCAAAATCATAAAATAAGGAAAAAACAATCTTTTCAATAGCTTTGGTAATGACAAAACATTTACGCAAAATTTTATGCCATTGCTTTTTATAGTTCTGAGAAAATGGTACATCAGGTTACTCAATTTATAATGAGACATGTACATCTTTTAAAAAAAACATCCTATAGTACCAAAACAGTCATTCAGATTTATCCAGTACAATAACTGTATGTGAGTTTGTCAGGTTCTCAAAAAAAAAAAAAAAAAAACAATTCTTACTGGAAAAATACTTTATTAAAATCTTATTGGAACAAATTCCCAATTTCCTTAGAATGCAACTTGTCTTTGAAATTCTTCGAGGAACAGCTAACGGACAAATGATTACATTGTGTTTGTGATACACAAAAAACTACACAAACATATGTATTTGTACATTGGTAGTTTTCCTGAATACTTCTTGAAAATCAAATTTCAGGAAATTTATGCCAATAAGTACTCATATTTTTCCAGATAAAAAGTAATGTTTATATTCTGGATCCGAATAATTTTGTTTAAAGCTACTAATAAACTTAATACAGATGTTTTAAACTTTCACAAAGAAACATTTTTTAAATAGTGCTCTGGAAGACAAAAATTATAAATTTTACATTTGCGTACCTAAATAAAGTTGTCCAAACATGTAACTACATGGTACTAAAATTAGGAAAACTTGTTATTTTAATGTTGTTATTGTACATTTAATAATGTAACAATTGTGTAATTTTCTTAAAATCTTAATTTATTTGATGCAATCAGTGGATCAAGCAGTAATCCACTGTATGCATGTTAAAGTGTTTTATTGAGCCTTTGGTAATAATTTTAAAAACACACAGGACAAAATTCAGTTTTTCTTCTTAACCTTTTTTTTTATATATGTTAGTGAGCATGGATCGCAAATAAATTTCTAGTTACTGTCTGATATGAAAATACATTTTCACTAAAGGAATTATTTCATTACTCAATATTTCGTAGTCGTAAGCTCGTAATGAATGAAAAATCTGATTCTTTAAAGTCGTCAATTGACGTCTTTTGAAACGACGGTGGTACTTCGTAATGGACCCTCAAACTAATCTTCCAAGTACAAGAATGATTTGTTCACAAGTACAAGAATGATTTGGTGAACTATGACAACACTATAACTTTAATTGAAACTATGACGACAGTTTATAATTTAGATCACAGGAATGGTTTATCACTGACAGCAATAATTTCATTAAGTTGACAAATCTATCTTGCTTACACTTTACGTCGAAATTATTGCTACGCTACATTTATGCTGTAATTCCTTTTTCTTCTGTATTTTGAAAGATTATTAAACAAACGTGTAAACTCAGCAGTTATTTAAAAAATATCTAACACAGAAGTCCTTATTTAAATGCAGTGAAACGCTAAACAACGCGTGACTTGTTTCATTGGTGTACGTTAAAGACGCGTCCTAGCATCTCCGTCTCTCCGACTATGGACTACCCTAGTGACGTCACAATCCAGTGTGCGGGCCTGTAAGCTATAAGGAGGTGATGGCCAGCCTGTGAATGGCAAACAAAGTTCACCATTTTCCCAATCCTGTCACTATTTGCTCTGTATCTGATGATCATGCCCATTTCCAAAAAGGGGTCAAGTCTCATCCTTTGCCCAGCCGCCCCGGTGGCGCAGTGGTCTAAACGATGGCCTCTGATCATTCGTCCGAACGGGGTCCGGGTTCGAATCCTGGTGAGGCATGGATGTTGTGTTTGTCTTACGGCACTGGTTCTCTCCCTTCCCTGGAACCAGTGACCCATAAATTAGGGACGGGCGACTGCTTATAGCCCATTGAGTTGCTCACGGTGGTCGTTAAACCTTCAGTCAAAAAAAAAAAAAAAAAAAAAAAAGTCATCCTTTGCCCATTACAACCACTGTTTCATCTCCAACTGGTACTGCACTTGTCACAGGTAGTGATGCTTATATGCCCCTGATCTTCACATGTGCCAAAAATGATTCGTAGAATGCAGGGGGAGGGAGGGGGTAGCGTTTTGTTCTTACTGTGTATTTAAATTTAATTTACTTGTAATTTCTGACATTAGGCTGTGTGTTTTCACTAGACCATTTCTAGATGCAATGCATTTTTGAAGCTGCTGTAACAGCTGCATGATTTAAGAGATACATGACATGGTTTGAATATGAATTCCATGTAAGGCATTCCTAGCTAAAAATTAAGAATAGGTTATTTTGTGCTATCTCCTAGTCATTACTATAGTCAGTGGAATAAAAGAAATATATAAGAAAAACTTCTATTTTAATATGTTTATAAATGATTAATGTAGATTTATCTGCAACTGAAAGCATAATTGTGTGATTTAAATTTTTTGTTAGCTCATTTAATTTTTCTGTTTTTATATTTTTTGTCCTTTATAACAGGTGAAATGCATCTGTCTAGAGTTATCTGTTGTAAAAACTATGAAGATGTGAAGAAAGCACAGCTGTTATTGGGTAGTATTCAAGAGACAATGTTCTTGCTTGATTTTCTTAATATAGTTGGAAAAGAAATATGTCCTCAACTGCAAAACCTGGACAAAAATCAGAGGTAAAGGAACCTTACTTATTTCTGTAACTTTTTCAACATTTAAATTAATAAATAAGCATATCCACATATAGCTGAAGCCCTGTATCAGCATTTAAAGCACACTGAGTTGCTATGAGATATTCTTAGTGTGTAATATGCACTTATAATGTACTTAATATCTCTCTCTCTCTCTCTCTCTCTCTCTCTCTCTCTCTCTCTCTCTCTCTCTCTCTCTCTCTCTCTCTCTCTCTCTCTCTCTCTCTCACACACACACACAAACACAAAGAAAGAGTAGTGTGTATCAGTGCAAATGATCAGCCCACAACAGGTGGTTCCAGTCAGTCATTTCACTGAAGAATTCTGGAACCTAGCTCTTGAGTTGGAGTCTTTTGGCCTATGTCACACAGAACTAGCTGTACCTCAACATTATTTATGCTGAACTGAAGCTTAACTTTATATCAGATTCATAGAGGCTCCCACTGCTGGAATTGGTTTGCCATGTTCAAAGCATGAGTTAAGAAGTACTAAGAAAATTTATTTATTCAACCCAAGTGGCAGGAAAGAAAGGTACAGGAAGGCCAGAAAAAAAAAAATGGAGGAAGACCAGATTCAGTAATGCCTGAAAGAGATAAATATCATTAACATATAGTACAAAAGGTCTTGGGTGAGAGACGTGATTGGTGTCAGTAAGCTTATGTTGTATGCCAAGATTGCTATTGTTGGAGACATTTGTTACATCAAAAGCAAGTAAAATCTAATGTCATCAGTAACTTTGATTTGGCAGATGATCTTGACCTTACTTTGAGGAGCTTACCTTTGAATATCAGTGAACAGCTTACTGAAACTATATGTAATATATTGAACACATGAAAAAGGGTGGAAAGTATGTAACCTAGGGTTTACTTGAAGTTCAAAGAATTTCTTTCCTGGTGAAAAAGGATATATTGAATAATCGGAGTGAATACATTTGAAGATTTGTTGAATGAAAGTCCATTGTCTGGTGTACAAGTCATTAGTAATGAAAAAGTTGTTAGTGACGATAACAAGTAAAACTAGAGTACCATACGTAGTCTCATGAAATTAAAGATGATGTTTTTTTCTTGAAATGTGATAAAGCTACATTACTTGCTTAGTTGTTTAATCACAATGTAGTGACAGGTGTCCTTTGGTTACTTTGAATTACAAAGTAGCATGGGGAACTGATCTGATTCCTGAGGGTGAAGAAGAAGACAGTCACAGGGCCAGTTTGCTAGAGAGAGAATAGAAAGGATTGTAGTAACAACCGCAGCATCTCCTTAATCAGTTTTGTTGTTGTTGTTTTTCGCCCAGACTTGAAGTCAGCATAATGAGTAAGAAGCTGAGAAAAATGGTGAGAAATCAGCTGAGTAAAAGACATTTTTTGCTTCAGGAAAAGTATTGTATGTGAGAACAATATTTTTACACACTCAGACAGCTTTCTGAAAAGTTCATGAGATGAATCGAGATGTATATAATTTGTTTATTGACTTCCAACATGTTTTTGATCAGGTACTTATGAACTGGTCTTTTAGTGTGCTAAAAAGTTATAGAGTGAAAGGCAAGTTATTAAAATAAGTCAACAGTCAGGAGGGAAATTAGTACAAGTACATGGTTTGAAATTCTGAAGTAAGACATGGATGTAAGCTGCCCAAGTTTTTCTTTTTGATACACAGCCATGCGGGACTCAAGAGAGTTCCGCATGGCTGTGTATGCAGGTGCGCACGCGTGCTTGAAAACCTGGAAAGTCCTGGAAAAACATTATTATGTTTTCAAGGCCTGGAATATCCTGTAAAAACGGTGTTTTTTTAATGCTGTCTTGAAAAGCCTTGAAATTTGAAATTAGTGCTTAAAAAAATGCCCTTTTAGGAAATCGTGTTACTGTTACCCCTTCATTTTTTAAAGTTCCTTTTCTCTGTTCTCAAAGAAACCACCGGCAGCGGTTTCCGACGTGCACCAAATCCTAATTTGGCTGGGGGAAAAAAAGAAAAAAAAAGGCACTACTTCCAGTGCAATAAAATTGGATGATTACTAGTAGGTCGAAGGGGAGCTTGATGTCCGTCCGACAACTGAGAACGGAAGGGGAAAGAAGAGGCATTTAGCATTTGCAGGGGTCGCGTATGTACCAAGTCAGCTGGCATCCACCAGTGAGGAGTATGCCTGAACAACACATTCATCTTCTTCTTGTTTATGTGCATGCCACCCTCCCTCCCCTCAAGAGACTTCCGCTACTTATGATAAAAAATAAGAAAACTATCTTTGCGAATTTTTCACGAAAGTGGCTTAAATTTTTACATTCACTGTAATTGGATTACAGAAGCTCACTTCCAAAATTCCACTTGAATCGGTTTAAAACTTTAAAAGTTAGCATTGGTAATTTTTATTATGGACAAGTATGTGTGCATCTTTGGACAGAGTGAGCCTAGGGTGTTAAGGGTGTTACCATTGCAACGGTTGATTGACAGCTGGGAGCGCTGATCTGAAGCCCTTGGTTGGGAAGAAAGCAAATGCCTGTTTATCACTTCCACAGCTCAAAAGGACTAGGAGAATATTTTCAGAATTCCATTTTTCCGAATTTTGAAAATAACACAGTAAAATTTTTACAGTAGTTAAGATACATCACAATAAAGTTCTAGAGCAAATTTCGCCAAATTCCGTTAGGAACTTTAGCAGACGCAAAAAAAAAAAAAAAAAAAAAAAAAAAATCTTCCGTTGCATAATCGGATTGAAAAAAAAAGAAACTAATTATAAATTACGGGAAAAGCAAGTGAATTATTTTTTTTAGATGCCATGGTTTATTTAAACAGAGTGACCCTTAAATTTTTTTTCTGTGATGATATCGATTCTATTTGAATTACAAACATACATTTTTATTCAGACGTGAGTTACTGTTTTAATAAAAAAATCATCTATAATTAAAAAAGTTTTCAATGGATTTAAGCAATATTCAGCAGATAAACAAACTTATCTTATTAAATTGCAACATCATGACGTAAATTTGGTAATTTTGTCGAAAATTGGGGAGCAATTTTTTTTTTTTTTACATTTTCTATTATAGTTAAAGTGAAGGAGGAAGGGTGCAACTTGACAGTTCAGTGAGCTGCAGGTGGTGATTTATGGCGATGTGCCAAATGAAAAGAAGCCATTCCATCAGGTCATTCCAAAGGTTGTGTGTGTGTGTGTGGGGGACGCGTCCTCCTGCTGTGTGATCTTAATCAGAATGTTTTTGTGCATGGGGGGGGGGGGGTTGAGAGAAATATCCGTTTCAGCTTTACAGCTTTCACGGCTCTTTTTTTTTTTTCCTTGGTAATAAATAAAAATCATAGTTGCTGCATTCACCATTGATCCATGTTTGCATTTCTTGAATATAAACAGCAGACAATCAGAAACATAGTGTTGGGCGGGTCTTGATGTTCTTCATTTTGCATATGCTGAATTCAGTTCTGTGGGAATAAGGAATGACTTATACTGTGAATATATACAAAACTACATATTTTTGATCTGAAAAAATAAGTCTACTTGTACACAGTAGCTAACGTGTGAACTCAGATGAAGACAATCAGACATACGGACGTCTGATTCCATAAAAAAAAAATCAACATAGTTTTTTTATTTACACTACAGGTAAAAAAGCAAAAACATGTTTTTAAACGTTATAAAGGAAAACGGATTTTTGAAACGCATGGTTTGATGATCTTAATTTCTGAAAGTTTCTTTTTTCCACATCCTTTTTTTTTTTCAGTTACAATACACTGTAACCGGATCATCATCATCATCATTGTCAACCATTATCAATCCACTGCTGGACGAAGGTCTCCCCAAGTTTCCTCCACAACGGTCTGTCTTGTGCCAGTCTCCTCCATGTCACCCCTGCATACTTTCGAATTTCATCCACCCATCTCCCATGTGGTCTTCTTCTGGGTCTTTTCCTGTCCCTTGGAATCCAATCTAAAATTTCGGCTGTCCATCGATGATCTGTCCTTCTGGCAGTATGTCCAGCCCATTGCCATTTCAGGGATTTAACTCTGATCATGATGTCTTCCACTCTTGTCATTTTTCGGATCCACGAGTTCCTCTTCTTATCTCTCCTGGTTACACCAAGCATGCACCTCTCCATGCTGCTTTGAGTTGTCTGCAGCCTTTGTATGTCTCTTTTAGTTAAGGTCCACGTCTCTGCACCATACGTAAGCACTGGAAGGATGCATTGATCAAACACTTTTCTTTTAAGACATAATGGCATATTGCTCTTGAAAATTATGCTGTTTCTTCCAAAAGCTCTCCAGGCAAGTTTTGTACGCCGATTAATTTCTTCATCAATGTGACCCTCACTTGATATCTGCTGTCCAAGATAAACGTACATGTCTGTTATCTCCAGCTTTTCTCCATCAATTGATAAATCTTCATTTCTTGTAAAAGCATTGAACATCACTTTTGTCTTCTGAAAGTTCATTTTTAATCCCACTTCTTTACTCTTGTCAGCAAGTTCCTGGATCATACTCTGCAGCTCTGATGGGATAGTTGCAAAAATTACTACGTCATCAGCAAAATGAAGGTGGGTTAGATAATCTCCATTAATCTTTATCCCCTTGTTTTCCCAGCTCAACGACTGAAAAACACCCTCCAATGTGGCATTAAAGAGCTTCGGAGATATGGTGTCACCTTGTCTCACTCCCTTTCCAATTTTTACGTGTGTTGTATTTTCAAACAGCCGAATCTTTGCACTTGCATTTTCATAGATGTTATTAATAATATTAATGTATGCATCTTCAATACCGCAGGTTTTCAGAGCCATTGTAACTGCTGATGGTTTCACCGAATCAAAGGCTTTTTCATAATCGATAAAAGCCATGCACAATGGAAGTTCATATTCCCTCGCTCTTTCAATTAGTTCTCTCAGTACGTGGATATGATCTATTGTGCTGTAGCCACTCCTGAATCCAGCTTGTTCTCTTGGTTGAGCCATGTCCAGTGTTACCTTCAAGCGGTGTGAAAGAACTTTAGTGAAGATTTTATAAACTACTGATAGGAGGCTGATAGGTCTGTAGTTTCCGAGATCCTCAATGTCACCTTTTTTATGTAGCAAGATCATTGTAGCGTTGTTCCAATCCTCAGGAATTTTCCCTTCATTAAGGCATCGAGTGAAAATTTGGGCGAGTACTGTTTCGATTTCTCCACTTGCTTCTTGTATGATGTCTACAGTAATTCCATCTTCTCCTGGAGCTTTTCCCCGCTTCATGTTCTTGATTGCATGTGCAACTTCTGCTGGAAAGACTGGAGGAACTCTGGTACTGGTATCTTTCATGATGTCTGGAGTGCATGTATCATCCCTTTCATATAATTTGGAGTAGAAATCTTTCACTCTTGTCAAAATTTCGCCTCTATTTCTTGTTACAGAACCATCTTCTTTTCTCAGTGCCATAATCTGTTTTCTTCCCTTACTGAGATGTCCCTTTGCTATCTTTAGGCTTTGGTTGTTTTCAATTGCTTTCCTCACTAGTTCACAGTTGAATTTTCTTACGTCTTCAGTGATACTTTTTCTTACTGTCTTGCATAGCTCTATATATTCCACTTTGGAAGTCACACCTTCTTTAGTTGTCCTCATCTCTCTTCTTTTTTGCATCAACATTTTGGTTTTTCCTGATAATTTATTTACATGCAACTTGTTCTTAGACCCAGCTAATTTTGTTGCTGTTTCCATAAGAGCTTTGGTTACTTTTCTGTTAACTTCAGAGATGTCCACTTCTGCCGATGTTAGGCCTTCTAAAGCAGAGAACCTGTTCTTCAGTTCCAACTTGAAGGTATTATGGTGTTTTTTAAGGTTGGTTATGTCAATAGATTTTGTTTGTCTTATGAGCTTGCCACGTTCAAGTTTAGTGTTGAGGTGCATCTTACATCTCACCAATCTATGGTCACTACCTGTGTTGAACTTTTTAGCACGCTGCAGTCTTCTATGACGAATTTTTTGTTACACATAATAAAATCAATTTCACTTGTCGTCCCATTTGGATGTCTCCATGTCCATTTCCTGTGTGGCTTTTTCTTGAAGAAGGAGTTCAAGATGAAAAACCCTTCTGCCTCTGCAAACTCAACGAGAGTATTTCCACGCTGGTTTCTGTTGCCGTGACCGAATTTACCTACTGAAGTTTCATTCTGTTGCCGTTGCCCTATTTTTGCATTGAAATCTCCCATAATTATTTTCAAGTGCTGCTTACCTTTATTATTTAGATAACGAATTTCCTCATAAAATTCTTCAATTTCTTCTTCAGCATGACTTGTGGTGGGTGCATAAGTTTGAATAATCTGAGCCTGGTATCTTTTCGAGAGTTGGATAACAAGTCGTGCAGCTCTGTCAGAGGAACTTTCAACTTCTACAACTTTATCCTTCAGTTTCTTGTTTATTATAAATCCAACACCACTAGTTCTGCCAGTATCTGTCCCACGATAGTAGAAGAGATGTCCACTTTTCAGTTCAATGAGATCTTCTCCTTTTCTCACTTAGCCCCACGATGTCCCACTTGATCCTTTGTAGTTCCTCTTCCAATTCAAGAAGCCTTGAATCAGAAGATAGGGAGCGTCCATTATACGTAGCCAAGGTCAGCATCAGATGGCAGCCTAGTCCGGTCCTCCGGGGATTCTTAGCACCCTCTGCCTTCATGTCGCACTGGCCGCTGCCTTGGCCAGGTACATTCCAGCTGCCGGAGACTGAGGGCCAAGATTTAAGTTGTGGAATCATTTTGGAGGGGTTTGGCCATACTGTGTGTTATATCACTTAGTGATATGACAGATTTTCGGTGGCCGATATCCGCGATCGTAAGCGGTAGTTGCATTGCGATTGTTGATGATAACAAGATAAATACTGGAGTGATGTAAAATGTTGCATAAACTAAAAAAAAAAAAAAAAGATCGCCCCCCCCCCTCCGAACTTTTATGCGGTCATCATAGCTGATCAACCATTTCATTCCATGAACATCAGCACATTTCAATCATTTGAACATTGGGGGTATCTGAAGGAATTCAGCCGTGCTTAAGCGCCTAGCGCAACGAAAACATGCTAATTTTGGACAGTTCTATTCCCTTCCTCTCTACCATCCCTAATAATTGAGAGTGCATACTGTAGTTTCAAATATTCTATTTATGAGCTAGTTTTCGCGCTGTTCGTTATGCTTTTATTTTCGAAATTCCTAACACTTTTGAACTATGGTTGCAGAAGCGTTTATGCTTTTGGTTTGTCTGTACGATAATTCGCATGAAAGCGGTTGAATTTTGGCGAAATTTTAGTATGCTGTTGGGTACAACCTGGAAACCTACCCTCTTGAAAAAGGTCGAAATTAAATTTAAAGGCCAAGACATAAGAGCAGTATTCGTTCTCCAAGCTTAGGAATGTTAACTCACATAAAATCTGTTTGATTGCAACAAAGTTTTGGTATGTTATCAGGGAGGAGAAACCTACCCTTGTAGAAAATGGTCCAACTTGAATTCAAAGGTCAGGGCATAAGAACAGAGTTTATTCTTTATGATCTTGTGCTTGATAAACTTGATCCATTTGCATCTTTCATCATTTTTATTACTTAAAACTGAAATTACTTTAAAAAAATAATTTGAACATGATACTGTAAAGCGTAATAATCGTCCTGGAATTTTTTTGTATATGTCCTGGAAAAGGCCTGGAAAGTCCTTGAATTTTTTCCCCCCAAAAGTGTACGAACCCTGTGTATGAGAGTGTAATTGTTCCTACTCTGATATATGGCAGTGAAACCTGAGTACTGCAGAAGAAACATAGGAGTGGTTTGTGTGCTGGAGAAATGCGGTACTTATGGCAGGTTTGCGGCAAGACACGTTCTGATTGTGTGAGGAATGAAGATGTGTTGCAGTTGTGTGATGTGAAGCAAAATATGTTGTTAGCAAGGTGAAGACTAATATGCTTCGGTGGTTTGGCCATGTTGAAAGAGTGAGTGATGGATGAGATGCTTACTAAGAAAATCTTTTTAGCCCAAGTGGCAGGAAGGAAAGACAGAGGAAGGCCAAGAAAGTCATGGGAAGATCAGATTCAGGAATGTGTGCATGAGAAACAAATTATGAGTATGAAGTATAGAAGATCTTATGTACAGCGTGTAATGGATGTCAGTGAAGCCCGAATTGTATGTCAAGATTGCTGTAAATGGAGAAGTTTGATATGACAACAGTAAGTAAAAACTATCTTGTAGTTTGTATTTCTTTTTGGAGCTAACCTCTGAATCTCAGAGGACAGCTTAGTGATCTGTATGTATGTACAGTTTGCCTTTTGCTTGTTAGCCCTAAATTTATTATACTTATGTGAATTATTTCATAGAATCTATGGTGAGGTGATAACAGTAGCATAATGTTCTTAGTTATATCAGTTAATTTCTAAAATAAACAACAAAAAAAGTGAATCTAAAATAAATATACATACATACATACATACATACATACATACATACATACATACATACATACATACATACATACATACATACATACATACATGCATGCATGCATACATACATACAGTAAAACCTCGAAAATATGGCATCCAGAAAACCAGCAACTTCAGAAATCCGGCACTTTTCGTTTTCGTGAGAACATCCAATGTTTCACCAATAACCATGGAAATCTCCCAATGTGCCATCTCAACAACACATCGTGAGATCATCCGATCTCAGCGTGTGAATTGCCAATAGCCGCCTGCGTGTAACACCGGGAGGTTTCTCAAATTCGCCTTCTCATTGGGCTGCGCTGAAGTGACGCTGATCAATGAGGTGACGAATCGGCATGTACGTTTGAAATGCATGTCGAACGTGTAATGATGATCTGTGCTTCATGGTGGCAGTATGTGGATTCGATCGTGTAATGATATCTTCATCGGCCTTCATGATACATTGTGGTAATCTTCATGATGCATCGTAGTTTTGTCTGTCGAAAAACCGTAACACCGATGTAAATTTCACATCGGGTTTTCGCGATATATCACCCAGCCCTATCGGTTGCTCTGGATTTTTTTTTCAAGTTTTTGCCTGACCAAATCAATTTTTTTAGACACACAAATTTCCATTAAAGGGACCTGTTACACGTAAGTACGTGCTTTACATAACGGCTGTTACGCAATTTTTGGATAGCTTCAGAAATCCGGAATTTTCATAAATCCGGTTCCGTCGATGCCGGATTTTTGAGGTTTTACTGTATATGCATATTGATTTTATGCACAAAAAAGCTGTATACTTGAATAATGAAAGGGATTCAGCATTGTAATTATGATATATAATGTAGATTATATGTTGTGACTGTAATTAAGATTTTTCACTGTAAGATTTTCGTTATAATGCACTATGTACATGCGGGAAGGGTCACCGATGGGTTGTTCAGCACAAAATGATGAAACAAATTAATACACTCTGTAACTTTTTACTAAATGAAAAAACAATAGGATTTTGGTTTATTAACCCTAATTTTATTATGCCTATATGATTGATTTATCAGAATCTATATTGAGGAGGTACAGTAACACAATTTTCTCAGCTATACGCAGTTCATTTGATCTTTTGATCTTTTATGGTGAGGGAACATAGGCAAAAGGATTGAGAAGATGGGTATCATATTACCTCTTCCCTTTCAACATGTGTGGGCCATCTACAAAGTATGCGCTCATGTGTAATGGGAGGATGGAGGTGATCGGCACTAAGTCTGACAAAATGTAATAGTGTCGTCCTGTGTGGTGTAATGTATAGCATGCTCGAACAGAAATCGGTAGATGCAGGTTCAATTCCCACTCCAGGGCGATGAAATTTTCAAGTTTTCTGATGTGATTGTTGTACATGAGAAACAGTAAATACAGGCAACTCAGAGATGTCTGATTGCTATGTTAATTGTAATGTAATAGGAGGTGTGGAGTCTGAAAAGCAGCCATAACTGTGCATGTATTTTATAAACTATCACTAACCTACAACATTAAGTTGAAAATGTGTGCGTGACATCTCACTGGTGGATCATTTAAAGATATGTATACAATGTGATGGATACCCACTGTAGATTTATGTATACAAAACTTTTTTCCCCCTTCTGAAAAATGTAAAAGTTATTGCTTTAGCACAGGAGGACACTGTGCATTTCTGGGTGGCGCACGTGAAACCTACGTGTAACGACTCACTCGTGGGTCATTACGCAGTGGACATGTTAAGGAGAACTCTATAAATTATTTTGTAATATAGCAAATGAGGTTACAACAGGCCACATATTTTAATTTTTGAGTGTGATTATTGGTTACGCAGGAAAACTTGACGAGGAATTACACAACAGAATCAGCAAAGAGTATTTTATAAGTTATAAAATAATATTTTCCCTATGAAATTTTTTTTTTCATAGAATTAAACTGGGTGCATACAGTGTAATCTCTCCTTTCAGCAAGAGTTAAGTATGGAATAAAAGTCTCTGTAGGAGGTTAGAAGCTGCAGGTATGAAAGTAGTAAAAGAAATATGAAAAAATAATTGATGGATTCAGTGGAAAAATAAAATAAGTTATGCACATATTAGAATGAAACTGGGTACCAATTTAGTAGGATAAAAATATTAACAAAATATATTGGACTGATTTGGACACGTGTTGCATGCAAGTTCATACCTGCCAACTACTACAGAATGTCTGTAGTTTCTACGGATTTAGTTGTCTGACTACGGAACTACGGAAATCACTGTCTAAACTACAGATTCTGCAAATTTTCATCTTTTAAGGGTTTTTGCTCTTTTGCTATTATTTTATGATATACATAAGATTCTTAAGCGGATTCGTGGAACTCTGCTTTTTTTTTTTTTTTTTTTTTTTTTTTTTTTGTGTGTCATCAGATCATTCTCAAGATTGATGCGAAACTGAAGAGAATTTGAGGTGTGGGGATCATTTCCATCTGGGGACAATATTTCGTGTTTCAAAACTTTCGAACACGATAGTTCAAGACAGTAAAACATTTTGCTGTAATCGTAATGGTTTTTCTCCAGATGTTGCATTTGTGTCCAGTATTCTTTAAATATCATTTTATTGTATAAATGTTAGTATTTCAGCTTGAAACTGTAGGCAACAATTAGTGAAAACGGAAGTTAGACGCCGTGAAAATTTCCCCGTAATCTTCAGGCATAAGATTCTTCTGTGAATTCGAGGAATTCTGCCTTTTTCATTATTATTTTGGTTGTTTAGGGGATCAACGTCCAAGTGGACAGAAATTTGGTGGAGGGAGGAGGAGGTGTTCGGAGGACGGAATTCCACCTTTACGAAACGTTCGAAGATGTAATTTCTTTTTCTCGTGAGGTTACCTCTATCCAGTATTATTGTTAAATAACATTTTACTGCATAAGTATTTGTATTTCAGCTTGAAAATAGGGGGGAAATTCCAAAACCGGAAGTCGAACAAAGCAAAAATTTCTTATGTAATCGCCCCTTCCCGCGATGTTCCCACTCCTCTGCGTCTATATATGCTGTGCAATAATACTAGTTACTACTGACAAGGCTCTTGTCAACGTGTGCAGGTATGCAAGTTAAAAACTTGCCTAGACAGATAAATTCTATAGGTGGACTTTTATTAAGATGGGTTACGTTACGAAATTAGCCATCACTGATAAAAAGCAAGATGTTAGATGCAGAAAATTTAGAAGTGTGTGGAATCAGGTGGAGAGAGTAAGTATGTTGCAAACCCTTTTGTTTTGCTCCTTTCATTTTTGCCATAAACTTCCGTGATCACTGCGCTGGAATTCATGTGTGAGATGATGGTGACAATGATCAGGATCTTTGCATATTTGGCATATTGTGCCTGATAAAAAGTCTTAGCATTAACATCAGAAACTAATAAGACTAACTTATAATGCAAGAAATGCTGTAATAATCATAATTGAATGTTCAATTATTTGCAAATGTAGATCAAGTGGACATGCATAAATACTGGAATGTGAATCTGTGATGTTGTGGGGTTACGATAAACGTGATATTCAACTAAAGCTGCCAGATTTCTTGAAAACTGAATGATGTTTGAGCAAAGTTCATGAATTTAATGTGTATAAAAAACAAAGACAACCTGGTATGGGTTATAATTGATTAAGTAAGTCTTCAAATAACTGATTAACCCATGTTTCACATGTGAGGTTATCAGTGGCGTATATTCGAGGCTAGCTCAAAAGCCCAGAGAATGCACAAATAAAAGTCAATTATGAACGGTATTAAGATATGTCAATGCTTCCGGTGCGAAAAAAACCCGGTGGATTTGCTTCTTTCGATTATAAGAATCAGTCTGGCAAGCGCTGATCAACGGCATAACACAAGTAGGTCTTCAAGAGCCTTTGCTGTTCTGATGCAAAGAGCTTCAATACTATCTCCTGCTAGCGTTTCCATGACAACATGAATGAGCTATGGAGGTGAGTGGGCCATTGCTTTGCACAAGGGTTCGCTCTGAGAAAAGAAGACTTTGGATTACCTCAGTCCCTCCATGCTTCCGGCACGTGTTTCGCAAGAGTTGTTTGCAGTTTGTGTGAAGTGTCAATGAATTAAAATCAGTGATTTTAAATCTTAAATTCGTGGCTTTGTTGGATTCGAACTGTTCTGATAAATTTTGTGAAAGCTTCCCTGAACATCTACTATCAGAGCTCAAAGAACTCTATACTTCAAATTTTGATATAGCTCGATTAAAAAATGAACTGAAGGTGTTTAATTCCCTTGATGAATACAAAGCAAATCAGTAAGAGACATTATTTGTTACATAAAGTTGAATAATTGGACATATTGTTTATTGAGGTATACAAATTAGCAGATCTAATATTAAACTGTTCATCAACAACTGCAAATGCTGAAAGAAGTTTTTCCATATTAAAAAGAATCAAGATATATCTTAGAGCCACACAAGGACATGCACGTTCGAGCAACTTGGCTGGTTTGTTAATAGAGAAAAACATTATTTTTAAAAATAAAAAAGTACTCGAAAAAACATTTTTGTGAAAATGTAACACTCAAGTTCACACAAAAGGAAAGAAGAATGGAGTTCATGTACAAATAACTGTTCAAATCCTAATCCTCATAATTATTTGGTATCATGTTAGCAATAGCATGTTCCTGAAATTTAGAAAAAAATAAATGTTACTTCTATTATTTAACAATTAAAAAATAAACTTTGCAGTTTTTAAAAAACAGCACTGGTTTTTTTATTGGGGGGAGGGGGAGTTAAGATAGCCCAGGTCTCAGATCCAAGATACACCACTGGAGGTTATTATATATGAATCGTAAGTTTCATGTGTTGATGACAATCAGAGTAAAAGTTGTTAGTTAGCATGGATAAATGTCCATAGACACAGATACCAGTAGGATAGGCCAGATGGGACCAAAATTGTGATAAAAGTGGCATCATGCCTAATTTCATTTGTTGTACTGGATTAGAACTAAATTTATCATCAGTCATTTTTAGTGAAGTTTTAAATACACTGACGGAAAAAAAAAAATCCCAACACCACGAAAAAATAGTTTTAGAGGAATGAAATGGCAGTAATACATTTGTATAGGTAACATATTTAATCGATTAAGGTTTCAAGATCACAGCTTAATGTAAGCACGAGAAGAGCCATTTTAAATGTGAAATGCTGGTACATTAATAACCGGTGTAACCGCCAGAATGTTGAATGCAAGCACGCAAACGTTCATGCATTGTGCTGGATGTCAGTTTGTGGGATGGAGTTCCATGCCTGTTGCACTTGGTCGGTCAATACAGGGACGGTTAATGCTGGTTGGGGGTGATGCTGGAGTTGTCGTCCAATGATGTCCCATACGTGCTCGATTGGAGAAAGATCTGGTGATCTAGCAGGCCACGGCAACATGTCGACACTCTGTAGAGCATGTTGGGTTACAACAGCGGTATGCGGGCGAGCGTTATCCTGTTGGAAAACACCCCCTGGAATGCTGTTCATGAATGGCAGCACAACAGGTTGAATCACCAGACCGAAGTACAACTGTGCCGTCAGGGTTCGTGGGATAACTACGAGAGTGCTCCTGCTGTCGTAGGAAATTGTTCCCCAGACCATAACTCCAGGTGTAGGTCCAGTGTGTCTCGGCCGCAGACAGGTTGGTTGCAGGCGCTCACCTGGCCTCCTTCTAACCAACACACGGCCATCACTGGCACCCAGGCAGAACCGGCTTTCATCAGAAAACACAACAGATCTCCACTCCGTCCTCCAATGATCTCTAGCTCGACACCACTGACGTCGCAAACTACAGTGGTTTGGAGTAAGTGGAATGCACGCTACAGGGCGTCTGGCTCGGAGCTGTCCTTCAAGTAACCGATTTGTAACAGTTCATTGTGTCACTGTGGTGGCAACTGCAGCTCAAATTGCCGCCGCAGACGCAGTACGATGCGCCACGGCCATACGCCGCACACGGCGGTCTTCCCTCTCAGTAGTGCCACGTGGCCGGCCGGAACCCGGTCTTCTTGAGGCAATACCTTCCCTTGACCACCGCTGCCAACAATCATGCACCGTGGCTACATTCCTGCCAAGTCGTTCTGCAATATTGCGGAAAGAAAATCCACCTTCTCGTAGCCCTATTACACGACCTCGTTCAAACTCTGTGAGCTGTTGATAATGGCTTCTTCGTCTTCTTAAAGGCATTCTTGACTAACATCAACACACTACATCGAATCTCAAGGATAACTAACGCTCACGAACGTTACAGCGCGTATTTACAGCAAACCTGCTTTACATGTTCCGAGGCGCTACTAGCGCCACACGTATGCGCCGAGCGCGAAATTTGCATAGACGTCATCTTACAGATGTACTCTCACCGCCTACCAACTGTCGTTTATCTAAAACAACCCCTTCTTGGTGTTGGGAGTTTTTTTCCGTCAGTGTATGTCATTTCAATTTCATGTTTATTGTAGATATTAAGGACAAAATATTCCTCATAAATACATGAGAAATTCATTAGATTATTCACAGCAATCAAAATTGTGTACTGAGTTGCCTGTAAGTGTACTGGTCACTATGTAACAACTCCTCTGAAAACTTGAAAACTTTCTGCTCCAGGGCTATGTGATTTTCAAGTTTTTTGAAATGTTTCAAGGTTACCAGTTTGGTACGAAATTCTGATTGCTGTGAATAATCTAATGTATTTATCAATCTTTTTGTTGTGGAGCAATAAAATGGTGACCCAGGGTAACATGATCTGTATTGCAATTTTCTTGTATGTGAGTTCATTGATATTAATTTGGGTGGAAGCTGTGTATTTCAGAATGTCTTGATGCTTAACATTCCTAGTTTTTTTCCCAGTATTTTTTAATTGGGTGGCCCACCTCGTTATTTTGTTTCACCATCTGGTTGCTGAGATCACACATACAATATATTATACACTTTGCTTTTTATTTATTTTGCACTTTCTTTTTTGCATATTATGCACTTTCTGTTTTGTATGTTATGCACTTTCTTTTTTGTATGTTATGCACTTCCTTTTTTGTTTATTATGCACTTTTTTTTTTTTTTTTTTTTTTTTTTTTTTGCATATTATGCACTTTATATTTAATTGGGTTCATGAACTCTGGTATTCATAAATATCACCTTATTTGTTTTATTATGTTATTCAGTTTTGATGAATTTCAATACAAATATGCAGTTTCAAAAAATATTTTCCTTTGAGGCAAGTTAGCTTGGTGTCTAAGGGGAAGAACCCTAAAGCACTGCCCAGTTAACATTTTTAATCATCAGGCTAACTCACTTTCCCAGGGAGAATGCTAATTCCTTATTATTTCTTTTCTAATCCTGTTTTGTTTCTGACACAAGCAAAACTAGGGTCATTTGCTTGTGTCACCAAAGTCAGTTGAAACTTCACAGCAACCTGAATATTAAAAATAGAAGAGTTTTCATTTCTGCATGTTGTAAATGCTTGGTTTTAAACATGCAACAAGATATGCTGACTGCCTAGGAATTGTAATGATTCTGTAGCTAGACTAGTAAAAAGTAAAAATAAACCAATAGTCCAGTGCAGTTTTGTAGGCTGCTGAATATCAAGACTATTGAGCAGTTCAAATACCACATTTCTCATACTGATTTGGTTAGTAGTAGCATCAATGCAGTACTTCTGGAAACTACAAGAGGACTTGCAAAGGATTATTCTAAGAGGGACACAAGATTGCAATGTTTTGTCTCTCTTTTTGTGTAAACCAACATCATTATGATACCATTTTCTGAAATCAGAAGTGAGCATCACTCATTTCTCTAGAATGTTTTTTAGTGGTGTGTTTCAAATAAGCAATTATTCAACACTATTCTGCATCTGATGCAGAAAATCAGTAGAATTGTAATCCACATATTTCTATTTTCTTGTCCATCTTTCTCCCCACTTTTCAATAAATATACTTGCTGAATGCTTTTTGGAAAAATATTCCAATAGATGTGCAGTATACATATGTATGGCATTTTAACTAGACTTTAATGCATCTGTCATGACAAAGCAAATATATCAAGTCTTTGGTAGTCAGATATGCTGCATATCTCCACATATCTTTATAGTGTTTTTGAGGTAGTGATCAAATTGATTGGTAAGCATTAACCACACACCACATGAACTAAAAAAAATAATACAAGTACTTAATGATGACCTATATGAAGAAACATGAAATTAAAAACCCTTTGATTTTAATATTTATGTCCTGAGTACAAAACAACCTTACCAGTAAGAATACCAATATTTCATTAAACTTGCTTTGAAAATTTTATATCTGCAATTCCTCTCTAGAATGTGTCGAAAGGAATCATACTTTTTTTGTCAGTTACATTGTGCCATGGTATATTGTTGTATTATATTGTGATGTGCTCTCACAAGTCTCAACATTTACTATGCCCCATTCATTTGGCTTCTTATACTACATTTTGCCAATAATTTGTTTGTTGAATATGTACCTCCAAGTTTCAATCAGTAGTGATGATCTAGGCTTAATGAAGTTTTGCAAATGGTTTTCACACTTCCCATATGATCAAAATGTATCTCAAATTGTGTTTCTTTTTACTGACACAAAAAAGTTCTTATTATCATATGTCATCCACTACTTTTCTGATAATGAAGGGAACTGCTCACACAAGTTCTTATTAAATTCTTGCTTTCCTTTTGAATTCTAGTAAATAACAAAACAAAATGCTTTTAAAATGATGTGATGATTTGAATACACATGTAATTTTTAAGTTTTTGAATACACTTCATGTTGTCTTGTGAGTATTATGCATGATGTTCTAGTATCTTTACTTAAAACCATACATATACTGCTAACCTTTTATTTTACATATTGGCACTCATGAAATATACGTTATTTTTAAATGTGTTTAAAGCATCCACCCTTCTGGGGATACATGTGTCAGTTCTAATTATGTTTTTTAAGAAACATATTTAAGATTGTTTGCTGTAGTACCAGCAAGAGGATTTTTATTATTCACTTACTTTTAATTGCTGTGTGCTCTATGATGTATTCAAATCCTCATAAAAATCAGTCTGGAAACCCAGATGGTCGTAATCCTGTGACCATCCAGATTTTCAGACTTTCAAATTATTCTTGATCTAGCCATATTGCATAATGCCATTATTCAGGATCTTACATATTTCATCCTAATGTTGTAACAAGTTCTTTAGTCAGCACACTCCTCCAAAGTGATAATATTTTTAGTTTCTCATTTTGCGTGTGTCTCAGAAATTTACCGTAATTTTTGGGGAAATAAGCTGCACTGGCGTATGCGCTGCAGCGATAAAAAAATGGGCATAATGAAAAAAAAAATCGCCAGAAACGCCGCGCCTCCGTATACTCCGCACGTTCGCAGTAAGGTGGAGTAGTACCACGGCGCAGTCTTGAAAACATTACGTAGATAAAAATATAGTACCTGATCTTTCAAATAATAAATAAAAATATCGATTAAACAAGATTTAATCTTAAGGATAACACTTACCCTACCACCTATTTTATAAAAATTTACTCAAAGAATTCATAAGGCGCTTAAACCAATTATAAAACATTTATACCTCAAGAATTTAAAAAATACACGCACAACATTCTGAAAATATCTGGTACTCATAGTTTTTCAATCAAATCCATCAAAATCGGAAACTTTGCTGTCCGAATTAAAAAGTTTTAAAAGCTCATCATCTAAAAAAACTTCGGGGTCATCTGCATCACTTTCGCTGTCTTCTGGCGTTTCATCACAGTTTTTAGAAAAAATGTTTGTTTCAGTGAAGCCCAAAATAATCGTCGAAGTTTGGATGTTTTTCAGGATTCAGAAAAACATATTTGTTTACCATTAGCTTAAAACTAGAAGTATAACTTCTGCATTTCTTCATTTTCACTTTCCATGATAACATAGAACTACGCATAGCGTACTCGAGAAAATGCGATTTGGTGAACTGAATGTGATGAAAGCCCACGTCACTGACAAAATTTGCATGTGCTGTCATTGACCAATGACAATCGATCTTCGATGGTAGTCGGATATCCCATTTGAAGAGGGGAGAGAGAGCGTTAGCCTCAGAGTGAAGCTGATGACATCATGAGTTCAAAGAGAGTTAGTTGCTCGGAGCATGAAACAAGGGCGATCCTTGCTAACAAGATCGATTCCCTGCAGGGTTTCCCTCAGCCACGCATTTTTTCCGAGTTTTATCGGAGACACCTCTCTCTTGCCTGTCCCACCTCAATCCTATAACCTATTATTTTCATGTCTTGTTTTAAGAGGGGGTGGGTGGAATTTATTGCACGTGGCTATAACATCGTTATTCCATTCCCTCTCTATTGAGATACCTTCCTGCGGAAAAAAGAATGGAACAAGCCAAAACGTTTTTTGTTACATACTTTTGCCCCGCCAAAAGAAAAAAAAAAAGTTTATGCTACGCCGCGCGGGCCAAAAAATGAATTTTGACCTCGTATACACAGCGGCTTATCTACCCAAAATTATGGTAATGTCAACTAAGTAGCTTTTTGCAGGAATCTGTCCTTGGAAATTTTTCTGTATATCTTTAGGCATTCGTTTTTATAATGAAATAATGTTTAAAAATATTTATTAATTTTGCTGTCAAATAAGATATTCTTTGCCACCTCATACTACCAACAGTTAAAACAGGCAACTCTAACTTGACTTGACCTTCATAAGGTATAGTATTTTCAAGACCAGATATCTTGTTATTTTTATTTAACCCTTTAAGCTGCCGATGTATTCGAACCAAACACTACCCAAAATTTTTGGCCCTCCTCAAACGGAACTGTTGATATAATGGCTGGGTAAAACTATTTCTTTCCCTCTCTCATCTCAGCAGAATCAACTATATACTCGTCTCAGGTAGTAAGTGTTCCACTATGGTCATTAGTCTTGTAATCTATAGTCTGATTCCCTTATAGTGCTTTATTCTTTGCTCCATGACCCAAGGAATGATTGGAAAGTGTTAGTCCCTCAGACACGGACATCATGCAATTGGGTAGAATCAAGTTACTCAAACATCTTTTCTCTCCTTTCTTAGGTTCTTCACCATTTTTGCAGTACTTCCAGGAGAAAAGGTAATATGATAGGAAGGATTAAGGAAAATCATTCCCCTTAAATGAACATTTTGAATGACAAACCTAAAGGAAACCCAACACTTTTTGATTTGCACGTTCACTCGTTCTTGTCAAGTTCGGAGCACCTATTAGACAGCGAATATATACATTCGTTCGAGATGATTTCAAATAATTTTGCTAAACGCGGGTTAATTCGTTCCAGCTGGTTAAATGTAAAATCTATTTTACATCCTTCCTAAATAAAAATACTTCTATTTCATTTATGTACACTCATTCCAGTATTTATTATTCATTTTCATTTCATATTCAATTACGTATAAAATTACTTTTAAATTGCATATAGCTTTAAATGAATCCCATTAAACAATTTAGTCCGGGTTTGAATGATTTATTTGCACCCAAATATGCCCACTTGCATTTTCTGTAGGTATTTCTGCTTTTACAATTAACTATTCTCAAACATTTCAAATATATTGGTGTTGTTCTTTTGTTAAACATCATTCTGTGCCATTATTTTGACAGATCCAGTAGGATGATTATTCAGTGTTTGCAAAACATCTTTGGTAAAGGCTGTGGAACTTCTGTAATGACCATCCTGAATTAAAGAAGAAAAAAGCTAATTCCTTGTGAAATGTTACATGATTTAATATTTTAATAATAAAAAAAACTTGTTAGACCAAGATTTTAGTTATTGAAGACTAATAATTTTACTCTACTGGTTTGTGTACGTATTCAAAAAATTATTTCTATTGAGTGAAACTGGTTAATCATATGCAATTGCAGAATGTAAGTACAAAAATATTTTTCTAAACTGATGATGTGAGTTTAATTTTTAAATGTTTTTTTTAGATAAATGTACAGATTTATGAATTGTGTGTTGTGCTTAATATCATGATTTCTTTGAGTGAGTGAGTGGAGAGAGATTTTCCTCTCTTTAAGGCTCAGGCAGGTCTACAAGATTAAAAAAAATATATTCATATGTCATTACCTTTTGGGAATTATCTTGGACCACATTTTCATTTTTTCATTTCTGTGAACATGGCAGCCTTTTGTGATCAGTGGCATCACTTCATAAAAATGCTAAACATTGTAAAGACAGCTAATGCACTAAACTTAGCATCTGTAAAAAAATGCAATATATATATATATATATATAAGCAAAAATGCTTAACATCTGGAATATAAAACAGGTAGACCACATTTATCACTGCCTTGTGCACCTCTGTTTGTCATAGAAACACCTTTCCATTTGAAAAGAAACATGAGAAATAAAACAGAGCACGAGTAAATGCTACACACACAGTTATATTCTAATAGCTTAAACACTGTCATGAAAATGATCATGTGTCCCCCCTCCCCCTGTGGCGCAGTAGTCTAAGTGAACCCGGGCGCATTAATTCAAGAAGGGCCTGGGTTCAAATGCCGGTGAAGCATGGATATTGTGTTTATTTTACGGCACTGGCTCTCTCCCTTTCCTGAAACCAGTTTCCCTAAATTAGGGACGGGCGACTGCTTATATCCCGTTGAGTTGCTCACAGTGGTCATTAAATACCTTCAATAAAGAAAAAATGATCATAGATTTCTATTTGAAGAAGCTAGTCGCTCCTGTGTTTTTTGTTTGTTTGTTTAGAAGTTTAATGACCACAGTGAGCAACTTGATGGTCTATAAGCAGTTGTTCCCCTAATTTAGGGTCACTGGTTCCAGGGAAGGAGAGAGCCAGTGCCTTACAAACACATCCATGCCTCATTGAGATTCGAACACGGACCCATTTCAGATGAATGGTCAGTAATCAGCGCTCATACCACTGCTCCACCAGGGTGGCCCTGTACTTTTCTGCTGTATAGCAGTACATCGCTTCTATGTGTTCGTTACCTTTTTTAAAAAAGCAAAACTTCGTTTCACAACATATTTTCTGCTCACAAACATTAATTTCAAAAGGCAGAAATTCACATTTGTGCAGAATTGGGTACACAGTGACAGGAAGAGAAATAATCTCAATATTTGCATTCCATCTCAATTTTAGTGGAGCCTGAATAGGAGGTGAAGGTAACTGTGTGTTACTTAAAAAAGGTGGCATTTTTCAAATTGTGAATTGGTTCCATTGCTATAAAAATCACTTTTACAAAGTGCAATAGCTGTAAATATTAAGTCATTGATGAATAAAAGTAATCAATATTATACTTGACCCCTTTCCTTCAGGTCACTTGTCTTTTGTCTATATCTATCATTCTTACCTCCCCCCCACCCCTTTTTTTGTAGAGCATAGATGCACTGAATCAAATGAAGGATAAAAAATTTTTTGTCATAGTACAGATTAAAAGATAACTATTTCACTTATAGCTCCAGCAGTATTTTCTTTTTTTATTTTTCTGTGGGAAGGAAAGTAATTGTTTACTATTTAAATTTCTTTTATCAAAGATTATAAGATTATTTTCAACCAAATGAAAATTCATAAAATGAAAAACACTGGTTTTAAACATTTAGTAGAGCCTCGTGTAACCAGATGCAGGGAGCTTAATAAGTTCTTAAAACATTCCTGAATATTGATCTCTGACACATTCTGTTTTACATGTATATTTATAACTAGACTGCGTTAGTGCTGCGAGTATGGTGTAAGCACTGGCTTTTGACCATTTGTCCAAGATGGGTTTGTGTCCCAGTGAGGCATGGGTATTGTGTTTGTCTTTGCAGCACTGGCTCTCTATCTACCCTGGAACCAGTGGCCCTAAATGAAGAATGGGCGACAGCTTATAGCCCATTGAGCTACTTTCGGTGGTCGTTACCCCCCCCCCCCAAATCTTTGTGTTTTAACAGACTTCCTAATGAATCTCCATCAGTTCTTGAGGACCCCCACTCAGGCCTTTGAGTGTAGGCTGTACGATGCACCCAGAATAATGGACAGTGAACAGATTTCCGGGCTTGCTACTTAAACGTCTTGGCATGGCTTGACTCGAAATTCACACACCTGTGCTTGCTTGAAGATGATAGGCCAAATGGAACGCAGTACTTTTCTGACACAGTTTTGATACTATGGCCAGGTAACAGTCATCTCGCTTGCTCACACAGCGTGGACTAACTCGCTGCGACATCAATGACAGTCCAGTTTTTGAGTCTGCCAATAATTCAGCATGGCGTAAAATCATCCATATGATGTCTGCAAGGCATCCTTTTGTTACTTTATACATGCAGTTCATCGCTGAAACATGCAAAAAACAGACTGAACTCTTATGAGATACAATTCAGCCTCCTGCATATAACTAATCTCCAAAAAGATCGAGACAAGCTTTTATCTCTTCAATGGTTGATCACAGATTCATACTTTCAATTAAAATAGTACTCAAAATGACGTAAAGACTTACGACATGGCAGTTTCACCCCTGTGGCATTTGCATAGAAAAAATTGTAGTCTTTGCAAGGAAAAAAAGTTAAATAAAAAAAACTGAGCAGTGTCCTTATTAGTAAAAAAAAAATGGAGTGATAATTTCCTGCAGATAATTAATAAGTTAGGAACTGTATGCCAGTTATGCTCAAAATAGTATAACTATACTGGATATTAAATAGTATAACTGAACTGGACAATGAATCGTTTCAAAAATTTGACCCTGTTCAAATTGTTGAAATGCTCCATTATCCAGTTTGCAGTTAGCTGTCTACCTTTCTTGAAAAAGCCATCTGGTTGATGTGCAAAAGCTTTGAAAGTTTTATTTCTATTCTACGCCAAGGAATTCGGATCATTAGTTTAGTTACTCAATTTTGAGAATTTCCTGCACGTGCAAGAGCTTTTCTCTCACTTGCTTTGGGTGCTGAAAAACTGCAGCGAGGCAAACTACCATTTGCCCGTAAATGGGCACCAGACATTACATGTTTTACGATTTTAATCGCAAATATCTATGTGAGTGTTGCTAGTAGAATAGCTGGTTTTGTTTCTTTAGAATTATTAAGACACTATGAAACTTTTTAATGGAACTCTTTTTTTTTTTTTTTTTTTTTTTTGCGAAGGCTGTAAAAAAAAAAAATTCTTTATTTCCATGCAAATGCCTCCTACAGGATGCAATTGTCATAATGCAAGTCTTTACAACATTTTGAGTGTTTTTCTAATTAAAAGTATAGCGCTGGTAGTTGGGCTGTCAAGAACTACTGTGTCCAGCGTCATGATAGCATACCGTCTTCATGGTAAAACCTCGTCTGCGAAACACAAGAGCGGCTGGAAAACGACTGTGACTGATAAAGACAGTAGAGCATTAAAGAGGATTGTTACCCATAATAAGAATACCACCTTGCCAAAAATTAATGCAGAGCTCAATCTGCATCTCCAGACCCCAGTATCAATGAAAACAGTGCGAAGGAAACGGAATAAACAAGATATTTATGGCAGAACTGCTATTGCAAAACCTGAGATGGCACGGATGAATGCACAGCGGCGACGGCAGTGGTGCCAGGAGCATACAACGTGGACTGCCATTGCATGGAAGCGTGTCATGTGGTCGGATGAATCCACATTCACACTATTCCCCACAGCAGAACGTGTTTATGTGTGGAGAATACCAGAAGTAAACAACCCAGACTCTGCTCCCAACAGTGCTGCATGGTAGTGGTTCTGTCATGCTCTGGGCAGTCATAGTATGGTTTTCAGCAGATCACCGTGAAAGGACGGATGACTGGCAGTGCGTATGAAACCATTTTGGCCGACCAAGGCTCAGACATTGTTTCCTGCAGGGGATGCCATCTATCAAGATGATAACGCCCCAATTCACAGAGCTTGGAATGTTCCATCATGGTGGTTTGAGGACGAACTTTCACACCTTCCTTGGCCACCTCAATCACCAGACTAAAACATCATCGAGTCACTGGTCTGTGTTGGAAAACACAGTAAGATTCCTTTATCCTTCTCCTGCGTCTCTCAAGGACCTGGAGCAATTTCTGCATGAAGAGTGGTGACCACCTTCCAGGATAAATAGTTCTCAAGCATAGCGTTAGGCTGGAAGACTTCATTTAAATGAATTATCTAAATTAAAGCTATTTTTAGAAGTTTAGATAATGATGTGGTCAACTTACAAGTTAGGAACCTAATATACACTATTCTCTCCCTTTTCTTTGATTCCCCCCCCCCAAAAAAAAGATTATAATTAAAAATATACAAAAAAAGCATAAAACCCTTTAGAAAAAATTCCTAAAAATAAAAGCAAGAAGAAATAATAATACTTAATTTTCAAAGGTTTGGGAAGGATACTGATATTTAATACTTTTAGAATTTTGGGAGCAGAGGTATAAGTTCTCTACTCCTAGGAAGGGCCTACTAGTATTCAGTTTTGCGCTGAAAATTCGTAGCAGTTTTTTCTAAACATTAATTCTCTAGTTTTAAGGATTCCACAGTGGCACACTTCCTTGCTTTGCCTCCCAGGAAGGTTCTAAAGTTGGCCGCTATATGGCGCTGCGATGGCTGTGCCCCTTCAGTTAGCTGAGTCTACCTTTGACAAAAGTGCTCCCAGCTCTGCTCATGAGCTGGTTAGTTATATTTCTGTATTTTGTAGTATTTATATTATTTTTAATCTTGTTTTTTTTTTTTTTTTTTTTTTTTTTTTAGTATTTCAACACTCTTTGGATGTTGGTTATTCGTTTTGGCTGCGTTAATAGTTTTTCCGCGGATTTTTGGACTGGCCATTGAATCCCTTTGCTGACTGTTTCCAGAGATTAGTTACACGTTTAATTTCCTTTGGCTTAAGGCCTTTCTGTGGATTAAATGATTAAGACAATATTTTGTAAATAATTTTACTTGTACTAGCAAAACACTGCATTACATATTATCTCATTTTTCATTTTATAATTAAGTTGTATCAACGTTTTTAGGTATGGAGTGAATATTCGTTTGTTATCGAAGTGTACTAAACTTAACTATCCTTTAAATATTTTTTGTGTGTGTCTTGGGCATATAAATTGCTTCTCTGAGACTTGCAACTTGGTTCTTTGAATTTAAACTTTACTTTATTTAACTATTTTTGCTTAGCGTCTTTGGCATATCCCTTGCTTTTGAAACTTGCAACTTGGTTCTCTGGGTTCGGTCTCTGATTTTACAACTGTGCATTAATCCCTGTGCAACTTATGCAAGTTTTTCTTAAATATTTTGGTTTAAATTTTGCAATTTTGCAATATTCCAATTTCTCTTTGTTGTTTTTAAAATTTAATTTAATTATTATGTTGTTTAATTTCATGTGACAGGCTAAAAGTTTTCGCTTTATATTTTTTGTTAAACTTTTCTTTTATTAGGCTTTTTGCTCTCTTTCAGTATTTTTTTTTTCTCTGGTATTGCAAAATTTTGGGGTGCTCGTCATCCTTCTTTAACAGCATTAAGCTGAGCTTCTCCTGGTTGTTGTTGTGCGGTCGGGCAATGTAATTTGGTTTGCTGTGTTGGGTTAGCAATTCCCTTTTTAATATGTCATTTTTAATATGACAAGTTTAACCTTAAATTTAATCTGTCCTTATAGCAAACTAAATTAGCAGAAACCCACACTTCACTGGTCTCAGTAGATAAGTGAGTGATTTACTTTATGCTGCCCTTGATGAAGCCGTTGGAGAATCAGTCATTGATTTGCTTCCCTGTGTTCTGTTTGTTTGGTCTCCCTCGTTAGGAGCTCGCTTGCTTCGGACGGTTGGGCTTTAACAGGTTTTCTTCTGCTCGCTCTCAAAATTTTTCTTTTCTTTTTTTTAACTGTTTTTTTTCTCTTTGGTTTTTTGCTTTTATTTAGTATTGTGGTTTGACCTTTTTTGTATGCAGCCTTTGGTGCTTTGGAATTTCAAATTAGTATTTTGTTGTTTGTTTTTTTGTTTAATTCTTCTAGTTGGTGTTTTGCTATATATACATATATACACGGTCAAGTCCCATTATTGTGACCACCAGCTAATATCCAGAGCAGGGGCGGCTCCTGCTATGGGGCTGTGGGGCTGCAGCTTCCCCACTCCCTACCCGAAGCAATTTTTTTCATGCCGTACCAAGACAGAGAAGTTTTGTAAACACCACTGTAAGTTTTTCCAGCATAATGCCACGACTGCAGTTTTCTGAACTCAACTGGAAGTTTTTCCTGCATAACACCACTCGGAGCGGAAATGGTGGACTGCGCTCCTTGCAGCCCTGACGGCTATTGAAAGCAACTCATGTTGGCAACTGTGCCTATTCCCACATCAGTTCGTTTCCTTTGAATAAAACTTCCCTGGGGACTGCATGAATGGCAACTCTCGCTAGCAGGGTTGCTCGCGAATACAGTCTCTCGTTGGGTGGGAATGCATCGCCGGGCCTGTGTGCTTTGTTAATTAATACGGTTCTTGTACTTCCGAATAAGAAATAAAATAGGGAAATGAATTAAAAATCATGACGAATGTTGAAATAAAGTATTAAATAAAGTACGTTTGAATGTATTACTCAACCTGGGTGTTTTTTTCTTCCAATTTTTGGTTTGTTCCTGCTTTTATTCAACGTAATAATTCTAACAACCATGTTGCTCCCATCGAACTGGAGATTATTCGTGCTTGCTAATAACAAATACTCAGTTGCCGGGACTTTTGCAAAAAAAGTTTTACTTATACATATTTTCTCTTCTGGTCAAAATGGGCATGTGAACAAATTGCGATTCAGAGCGATTAAGAATAGAGTTCAATATTGGATAAATTTAAAAGAAAAAAAGAGAGACCAATTTCTGCAGCGAAATACTTGCACAAAATTGATTTCTTCACTTACCAAGCACAGCGAAATTTTCGCTTTTAAACTCGCGTAAATTTTTATTCACCAAAAATTACTGAAGTCACTCCACTGGATACATTTTATTTTTCTGCTGCAACCTCCCTCCCTCCCCAAAATAAGCTGGGCTTTTCAATTGAGGTAGTGTATTTAATTACTTTGAAAAGAAAATTTAATCAGATATCACTGTTTAGAAAATTTACGCAGTTGGTAAATTTTGGAAAACAAATTTTTCTACACTAAATTGTTATCATGGCTTCAAAATTAAAACTGGACTGAATATGTTTGCAATCCGTTTTTATTAAAGAGAATGCCGGTGTGTGAGTATCGCAATAACAACTCGTCGCGAAATTCTGGCAGACCCTTCAAAATTCCACAAAATGTTTTTCATCGCCGTCCAAGTTGCAGTGGTCGGTGTCAAGTCGAAGTTTCAAAGGGAGTGTATCAGAAGAAAAAATATTTATTGTCATATTTCTAGGGGTCACAATGAGACACTTGAGAACGCGTACATGACCTTGAGTGTGTCTCCGCTACCACTGGCACACGCATTAATTTTTTTGTCCTTATATATATGTGGGTTTTCGGTATGTGACGTCATGATTTTGAAATGCCAAAATCACTACGCGGAGGAGCGGCCACTGGGTGGCGTGAGCGTCGGACGTCAGCGCGTTACTAAAACACGCTTCCACAGACAAGAAGTAGAGCGGCGGAGAGTTCTGAAGCGTAAACACCGAGACAGATCTGTGTGCCAAAGGGTGTTCGCCACGTTTGTATTTCTTAGCGGAACGAGTAGGTTCCGTTGTTAGTGTATTCTATATCAATTGTTAGTGTACATCAGATTAAATGTGTGTGTGTTCAGAGTTCGTCCAGCCAGTCCATTATTTAAGAGTTGTGATTCGATAGAACCATAGTGGGGAAGTTTCCGAAATACCACACAATTCTGGTGTCAGCAAGTGAGATCTGTCCCGAATCACCTGTGGATTACGCAGTAGCAAAGACGGTGATGTATTTTCAGATGACGATCATATGTAGAGGATTTTAGGAAGGAAGTGTCTGACCTCAGGTCTTAACCCTTAGAAATAGGAAACAAGGAGATTTGGGCTAGAGCGCCCGATAGGAAAGTGACACGGAAGCGAAGTAGAAAGGCGGAGGAAGACGCCGTTATTTATTACGGGGTTGGAGGCAGTACCCGGGGTCCAACGGCTTAACGCGCCCATCCGACGCACGGCGGATATTTAGTGAATCGAGCTTTTGTACCTGCCTGGGATGGAACCGGACCCCCTTTCCGTGGCAGTCACAAACGTTACCCACTAGGCCACCTGCGGCCCTATGTTTTCAGATTGCCTAGAGCACACCTTATATACCCTCCAAGCCAGTTCACGACACGTGCTTTCTGTCATTGGCTACGCGTGTTTGTATGTACACTGAAGAGCAATTGAATTAGAGACAGCTGGCGTTATGCAAATGTGGCGCTGTGTGCAGCCCTGTAAACGGAAACGACATGACATATGCAGCGATCCGACAATATAAGGAGTGATGCGACGGGAATCGGTAAGAGTCGGACCCAGTATGGGTAAGACGAAGGATCTAAGCGCATTTGATCGTGGGCAAATTGTCGTGGCCCGACGAATGGGTCACTTCATCTCGGATGTCGTGCAGGCACTGAGATTTTCACGAGCCACTGCGTCACGGGTGCACCGTGAGTACATCGAATCCGGTAAAACCATCCCTGCAAGGGCCAACTGCCGTGGACATCAGCGTGTGGATGAGCGGGGTCATCGTCGGCTAGCTCTCATTGTAGCAGCGGATAGACGGGCCACAGTGCAAAAAATCATTCGGCAATTTAACGCTGGTGCACAAAAACGTGTAAGCAGCCACACCATCCAGAACCATCTCGCTATGGGGTACAGAAGCCATCGTCCCACGAGGGTACCGCTGCTGACCGCACATCACAGGGTGCAAAGATTAGCACGGGCGCGGGAACATCGCCACTGGACCCTAGACATATGGGAAAATGTTGCCTGGACTGATGAGTCGAGATTCACGTTGGTACATGCGGATGGTTGGATACGAGTACGGCGCAAACCACATGAAGCGATGGATCCTTCTTGCCAGCAGGGTACGCTTCAAGCTGGTGGGTTTGGCATTCTCGTCTGGGGACTGTTTACGTGGACTGAAATGGGACCCCTGGTACGTGTGACATCATCCCTCACAGGTCAACGTTACCGTGATATCCTGGACGACCATTTGCTCCCGTTTTTGCGTCTTCAACATCCCACTGGGGACCTCATTCTGCAACAAGACAATGCACCGTGCCATCACTCCCGAATTGCATCCGAATGGTTGGATGAACACTCCACCGACGTGACCTCGCTTCCTTAGCCAGCTAGGCCACCTGACCTCAATCCCATCGAGCACATCTGGGATGCCATCGAGAGAGATGTTCGAGGCTCTGACCCCCTCCATCAAATCTTCGTGAACTGTGGGAGCTTGTTTAGGGGTCGTGGATCCGTATGCTTCCCAATGCTTCCGGTGTCTTGTGTCTATGCCGAGAAGAATCGCCGCCGTCATCAGGGCGAAAAGTGGTGCTACACGTTACTAGACAGGTATCTCTAATTCAATTGCTCTTCAGTGTATATATATATATATATATATATATGTTCCTAACACATATAATATAGACAGTATATCTATATATATACGTCAGTTTCTACTGTAAGACTTCTGTATAGAAGACTTAAAAATTATAAAATTTGACAAAATTAAACTGCCATATTTTCCTTCTGAAAAAAAGAAAAACTTAAAAACAATGCAAACAATAAGAATTTAAACAAGTTCTTTTGATAAAAAAAAAAAACCTGGAAAAAATGCAGAAAATATTAAGAGCAATCATTTTTGGCTTCTTGAAGGAGTGCTACAAATGATTCATCCCTCATTTCCACATAGACCAAGTGAAAGTGGGTTTCTGCTGTAAGTCATTTGTATAGAGGACCTAAAAATAACGTAATTACAGCATACGTAATTCCACAAAAACGTGTAAGGTACATACGCATCAAGACTGCAAGAGCCTGGAAGTAGAAACAAGCTAAAAATTCTTTGATCTTAATTTAAATTATATATGTATATTTCATAATTTCTAAACAACTTTTACGTAACAACAAATGTATATAGGCCCGATCCTACGTCAAATATGACGAACAACCATGAAAATGCCAAACTTGAAACATTGACCAAAATTAAAGTTGCAATTATTGGCGTATACATTCAGTAGACAAAACATTAGAGATAGGGTTGGTGGGCAGTTGACATGGGTATCCAGGGGCGGATGGAACTTTTGCGGAGCCCATGGCAAAATTTCATTGCGGGCCTAGAAATTAAATCTCATATTTCGATAAAGACGTTACGTGAAAAATTTCGTCCATAAAGAACACGCACGAAAACTGTGATAAAGAAAAAAATATTACCTCAAAGAAGTTTAAGAAAAAAAAAAAAAAGACGTTGAGTAAAAGCTCAGAGAGTAAACAGTGTTCATACCCTCGATGCCGCCCCGGTTGCGCAGTGGTCTAAGCGATGGCCTCTGATCATTCGTCCGAAAGGGGTCCGGGTTCGAATCCCGATGAGGCATGGATGTTGTGTGTTGTCTTACGGCACTGGCTCTCTCCCTTCCCTGGAACCAGTGGCCCTAAATTAGGGACGGGTGACTGCTTATAGCCCATTGAGTTGCTCACGGTGGTCGTTAAACCTCCAATAAAAAAATCAAACCCTCGGTTTTCTTTTCGGGGAGAAAGGGTTGAAGTTCTATTGTGATTCTTATAAAAACTTCCTGCCGCCCCGGTGGCGCAGTGGTCTAAGCGATGGCCTCTGATCATTCGTCCGAACGGGGTCCGGGTTCGAATCCCGGTGAGGCATGGATGTTGTGTTTGTCTTACGGCACTGGCTCTCTCCCTTCCCTGGAACCAGTGACCCTAAATTAGGGACGGGCGACTGCTTATAGCCCATTGAGTTGTTCACGGTGGTCGTTAAACCTCCAATAAAAAAAAAAAAAAACTTCCTATTTCATAAAATGATAAAAGGCAACTTCAACTAATCTGCGTAGAGAATATTTTTGCATTGCGAATAATAAGAATCCCTCTAAAATAAATTCGTATATATGGTTTTTCTTCTCTGACGCATATTTTAGCAATTGATTTTTGACGCAACGTAATGTACCTTTCTAAAATTTTTATGTGTGCTCGTATCTAAAAATTGCTTTTAATATCTAAATTTCCAGTTCTGCTTTGTAAGTAACAATTGTCCTCCACAGATAGATAAAAGTAGGAAGCCACAGAAAGATAAAATTTAATCTGCTATTTCATTAATGCGGAAAAGATTGAGGTAGTTACAATAATCATTTGATATCGCTAATCTCAGTATCTGTACGACAAATGCGATAACCTATTTGACCGTGGTAGGATTGGAAACTAGAAAACACATTTGTGAAAAAAATCTGTTTAAGCACCCCAAAACTTAAATACTAATAAATATACAAGATTCCCTACCGAAAATGATTGTTTTTATTTTCTGAACTGCGAGACCCGGTTTGCCCCTATAATTCAGCCGGCCTTGTGGGCATCCCCCGTACAGAGTGGAACAGACCTAAACCGAACGAGACGACAAATAGGCGGAGAGCACCATTCCCAACAGTGTATCGCAATCGACGACAAATGCCGCCCCGGTGGCGCAGTGGTCTAAGGCGCTGGCCTCTGATCATTAGTCCGTAAGGGGTCCGGGTTCGAATCCCGATCAGGCTTGGATGTTGTGTTTGTCTTACGGCACTGGCTCTCTTCCTTTCCTGGAACCAGTGACCCTAAATTAGGGACGGGCGACTGCTTATAGCCCATTCAGTTGATAACGGTGGTCGTTAAACCTCCACTAAAAAAAAAATCGACGAACATGGGTAAACGTGGTGATCTGAGCGACTTTGATCGTGGACGCATTGTCGGCGCAAGACAGATGGGTCATTCTATCGCCCAAGTGGTAAGAACCTTAAGGTTCTCAAGGGCAACCGCATCAAGGAGGTGCCGCGAGTACACCATCGACGGACGTACCAGCGCCCAGAGAGCTAGCGGTGGCCGACCATATGCCATTGATGACCGGGGTCGACTTAGACTGTCCAGCTAGTACAGACCGATCGCTTGGCAACGGCGCCTCAAATCACATAAAAGTTAAATGTTGGAGAGTACTCATATGCCACTGTTGACTACTCGTCATCGGATATTACGCTTCGTCTGGTGCTGGAAACGTGAAAACTGGACCACTGGAGAGTGGCACCATGTCGTGTTTTCAGATGAATCTTGTTTTCAGCTGTACTGAGCTGACGGGAGAGTGCGGGTGTAGCGCTGACAACATGAGGCTATGGCCCCGTCGTGCCAGGTCAGCTCTCTCCAAGGCGGTGGTGCTATGTGATGATTTGGAAGCCTTCTCTTGGGACACATCAGGTCCTTTAGCGTGTCTGGAGAGGTTCTTAACCACTGCGCACTAGCAGTATGTGATGGCTTATCACTTCTGCGGCTGATGGTTTGTTTCCGCAGCACAATGCGACACTCCACCGGGCGGCAACCACCCACGCATGGCTCGAGGAACACTCATCTGAGTTTTGAACCATCTATTGGCCCCCGAGGTACCCGGATTTAAACCCTGTTGAAGCTGTTTGGGATGCCGAGGTGCGGAACATCAGATCGATATCCTGGACAGACAGACGTCTCAGGCGGAGTTGTGGACAATGCTGCAACAAGCATATCTAGCGTTACCACCAGAAACCCCCCGGCATCAGGTGTAGTCGATACCTGGCCCTGGGGTGTACAGGCTGTTATTCGTGCTAGAGGAGAACCAACGCTCTATTAAGTTGGTATCTCTTAATGTTTTGTCCATTGAGTGAATATGCTTGAGTAAATGTCACTGCAGTTACTAAAATGCTTCCTGTTCTCTTTCTTTAAAACTCATTATGCTGTATTTTAGTTAATTATTAAACATGTTATTTATTTAATTGTTAAAAATATCATTTCATTTTGAAACAAGAACGAGTTGAAACACGGGATGGGGTGAGTTCAATAAGCCAGAGAATTTACTTCTTGGCAAGGTCAAACTCAGAAGAGAGGGCAAAGGAAGAAGGGGAGTTCTTTAACATAACTCGCTGGCAGCTGGGAGGAGGAGGTTTAACGATCACCGTGAGCAACTCAATGGGCAATAAGCAGTCGCCCGTCCCTAATTTAGGGTCACTGGTTCCAGGGAAGGGAGAGAGCCAGTGCCGTAAGACAAACACAACATCCATGCCTCACCGGGATTCGAACCCGGACCCCGTTCGGACGGATGATCTGAGGCCATCGCTTAGACCACTGCGCCACCGGGGCGGCACCTGGCAGCTGGGAATGAGTGAGATGCTTGAAAGTTGGAGTGGATAGTTTCCACAAGGAATTTTTTAAATTTGACAGAGAACCGAAAAAACGGAATTGTTTACTCCATGAAGCAGATTTTTATAAGATCAAGATCCCCAGGGCTGTGTGGAAGACGGAAGGAGAGCGAACTGATTACACAAAATTACATAGTTTTATTATTTAAATGATTTCGAACAAAAATATCTGCATTTTCAAATACTTTTGGCATAAATTAGACAGGCCAGCGACAAACTCAAGCGTAGTGATATGTTGCAAAATTATTATGGGAAAAGAAAAAGAATCGATTCAAATTTTAACATTGATGTTATACTAAGGATTTACCTATGCATATCTATCAGTAACACTTATGGAGAAACGAAGTTTTTCACTTCGAGAAACCATTCACGATTATTTGAAGACATTTAACTTCTCAGGAAAGAACGAGTTCATTTACAGCTTTGTCACTGGTGACAAATGTCAAACATTGATATTTGATGACATAGTAGGTCATTTAATCACAAAGAAACCTAAAAAAAAATCTGTCAGGCACAAGTAATTTTACTAATGAGTTCATTTATTTCCTCCCTCTCTCTCTCTTTCTCAGTTATTCAATTGATTTATACAATGAACATTGGTAGCAGTACTATATTAAATGAAAAAATCCCCAAACTAATAATAGTATTATTTTCGTTGAAAATTTGAATGCAAAATTTGCAACCGACCGTTTGATAAGTATTTTAGAATCGAGCAAATTCATTTGCAAATATAAAAACTGCCGGTGAAATGAAGTTTCGGCGCAGTGGTCTAAGCGATGGCTCCTCATCATTCGTCCGAGATGGATCCTGGTTCGAATCCTGGTGAGGCATGGATGTTGTGTTTATCTTGCGGCGCTGGATCTCTCTCCCTTCCATGGAACCAGTGGCCCTAAATTAGGGACGGGCGACTGCTTATAGTGCACTGAGTTGTTCACGGTGGTCGTTAAATTTCGAATATAAAAAAAAAAAAAAAAAAAGAAGAAGAAGAAGAATTGTGCAAATTAAATTTCCAAGAAAACGCTATTTGGTACCTTTATTTCAATGCCCAGTTTTAAATAATACATGTGCTAAAAATTCTACATTGTTGTTCTTGAGAATATACCGATTCTTTTTGTGATAGAGGAAATTTATATACAAATTCAGATATGACATTGAAATTGTTAAGTAATATTTTTACATCAAAGTATGCTTACTTAGGGCATCTGAGTTTTTCTTGGCCCAGGATGCTGTAACGTTTAAACCCACCTCTGCAGTATACGATAAATTATGTGGTTCTAGGGTGGAAGGACGACTAGATCAGTTGCTGAAAGGAATGCGTTTTCGTAATAAAGTAAAATAAAAATAAAAAGGGGGTGTAGAAACATCGGATAAATTCGTGATTGGAACTTTGCATGATTTCACTATTTAATCAAATGTATAGGAACGGTTTTAATAGCGTCCGAGGAAAGGTGATGCACTGACTACCGAATCGCTAATTTTTACATATACAGAAAAACACACTAATCAACATACACGGTCATATCAGAATAATATGACCATGTACGTCATAATGGGAATAACCACCTTTGGCCCAGATGACAGCTGCAAGACAGCGTGACATAGACGCAATGAGACCTGGAAGGTTGTCTGAGGCACACGTGCCCATTCAGACTGCAGCAGAGCACGGAGGTCCCGGAGATCACTTGGTTGTGAGGCGGCACGTCGAACCTGTCTTTCCAAATAGTCTTACAATTGCTCTATGGGATTGAGGTTGGGCAATATCGCTGGCCTAGGGAGAGCGAAGACATCGCTGTCGTGTTCTTGGAACAAGTCACGCACTCCCTTAGCGACATGGCAGGGTGCATTGTCCTATTGGTGGACACCATCACCACCACGGTAAACGTTCAACATGAAGCGATGCATGTGGTCAACGAGGATGGATAGGTAGTCATTGGCGTTCAGGGACCCATCCAATGGTACCAGCGGTCTGAGGTCATACCAGGAAAACATCCCCCAGACAAGAACACTATCCCCGCCGGTCTGTACTTGACCGATAAGCGTGTTCATGTGTTCGTTCTCGTGTGTCTGATGCCGTATCCGCCACCACCCATCACTTCTGTGGAGTAGAAACTTCGATTCGTCGGAAAAGGCGACCTTTTTCCACTATCCGATGACGGTAGTCCCATGCGTACTGCAGGCGTCGTTGCCGATGGACCTAGGTTAACATGGGTGCCTTGACACAGCTTTGACTCCAGAGACCCATGCGTAACAAGGTTCGCTCTACTGTTATCGGGTCACGTACCTGGGCGCCTCAGCGTTCATTTGCGTAGTCAATTGCTGCACCGTTGCGCGTCGATTGCCCTTTACCAGTCGACGAAGGCGACCTTCTCATCTGGGATCGATGGCCTTTGGTGCTGCACAGTTATGACGTCGACAGGTACTCCGTGTGCCAACGTTCCATTCTTGGTACATCCTTACTACAGCATCTCGCGAACAGCTCACGAAGTTTGCTGTTTCTGAGATGTTTCCACCGTTGGCGTGGTTGCCGATGATCATTCCTTTTTGAGCGTCCGTCAAATCACGACCTCTGCCCATTGTGCTCACGTTACACAGTGTAGCTCATGTGTCCTGGCCGTCCGCTTATATCTCCGTGTGGTCAAACTTGTCACGTGCACTCTGTGACGCTGTGACGCGCCTGGGCGGGTACACTCACTGTGATTCCGGGAGTGATCATATTTTGATGCGACTGTGCATATTTTCATAGGAATCCCGTTCTCTGACAAGCAAATGCATATTTCAAGCACGTTCAGTGATCTTGATTCAATTTTAGTATTTCAAAAGGGTTTAGCTTCCTTTTCTTTTATCCTATTGTCTTTTTTTTCTTTTTGATATGGATGAATTATTCCCACTATCCGCTCATCTAGCTGAATGCTCTTTTGTTTCACAATTTCGCAATCGTGTTCTTGCACGGTTTCCAGCGGAATTCACCGAAGAAAAGTTCACGTTGACAATTTCTTGTTTCTATGCAACCTGGTCGCCGCACGGCAGCTGTTTCCGTGTGCATGGTGATCACCTGTTTATTCTAGTATAAAGTATCGGTTCTCCTTGCCAATACCACCCGACTTGCTTTTCGTCTCGCTACTGCCTACTCGTCGTACTTTTGCTCCGTGTCAACCCGTGCTTGCCACTTGCTCACCGATTGCCAACCTGTGTTGTTTCATGGAACTCTTGTTGTTCTTCTGTTACATTCACACGCATAAGAATAGCGCGTTTCTCTTGCTCTAATTGGCTGTGAATCGGCAGTTCCGACGTAGTTTCACTTTAAACCTTTCAGTCCCCGTGCCGGAAGCCATCAGAACGTTAAAAGAGGCTAAATCAAATTCATCACTGTATTTGCAGGAGTCTTGCCTCAGCATCTTCAGGTTAATGGACTTGATGTCAAAGTTTTGCTACTTCAGTTTCCAAGGACAAATCTATAAACAGATAAATGGCGCACCGATGGGAACCTCTCTTTCAACCATCCTCGCGGAAGCAATACTTTGCCTAGTTGAACAATGTATATTCACCATCACCCTAAGGACTACCACCTGGCTACGACATGCGGACGATACATTTTTCATATGGCCTCACGGAAATGAGATTCTCTCGCTTTGCCTTGATAAAGTCAGTTACACACACAGGCATGACATAAGTGAATAGACACCTGATTTGTTAATAATGGAATGGAAGAGCTGTAGTTGTAGCAGGATTTAATATCTGGTAGCCATTCCCTTTGCAGTACGTAGGTCTTTCACCCTGTCAGGCATTATGAAAATGGGATCAGCATTTGTGCTCTGTGGAATGTGAGCCAACGATTCACGTAACAAGGCCGTCAGGGTTGCCTTTTTGGTGAGTTTCCGTGTCATCCGTCGTAAATTTTCACCCAATATTGCCCACAGGTGTTCAATTGGATTTATATCAGGGCTCTGGCTTGGCCACGGCATTTTCTGGATGGTGTTTTGTTCGTGCCATGTTTGAGTACGTTTTGCCCTATGACATGGAGCGCTGCACCGTCCTCCGTGAACAAGGAGGTAACCTTTAAATAGCAGAAATGTTAATGCATCAAATATATAAGACTGAAGTGGTGATCCGTTTTATCAGCGTAAGAAATCAAAATACAATTTTCCAAGCTTTTGCTCATCAACGGATGGAGGTAACCTTTGACATCTGACTACTGGAGAAGATTGGTAGCAGGCCCCTATCAAGATTGGTTATGCATTTTTGTGCATTGATGTTGCCTTCACATTCTATGAGGACTGAACGACCATTCATCCATATGGCTCCCCATAGCATGACAAAAACCGCCGTGTTTCACAATTGCCCTGCCATTGTCTGAACATTTTGCAAATCGGGACTCACCGGAGAATATTACAGTATGTCAAAATGCTAAGGGTCTCTCAATCATGTCTGTCGCCCATACCAATCTGCGACGAATATTTGCTTCTCGCAAAAGAGGTTTACGTCGAATCGCTCTTCCACGATAGCCATGTCGGTGAAGATACCGCTGAACAGTTCTGGAACTCACTTGGAGCTGTTCAGCGGCCTTGCTACGAGGATTTTTCCACAGAACGCCTGACAACTCGAAGACACATCTATGATTTCACAGGCAGGGTGACCCCATACATGATGCTGGTGCTTCCTTGACTGCCTTCTTGAATTCCACTAGCACTTGAGTAACTGTGGTAAGAGGAATTTGCCAGTTTGCAGCAATCTGACACTGGCTGGCTTAGAGATCCGATTGCCCAACGATTCGTCCTCTCTGAAAGTTGCTTAGTTCCTTGGCACCTTGGGTCGAGGCATGTTCTTTGGTGTCACCTACTCACTGACGTTTCCTACAAAATATATTAAAGGGAATTCGAGCATGCAATGAAATATAGACTCCACTACATAGTAAAAATAACATTACGACAGGTGTCTATTTACTTATGCCATATCTGTGTACACCGTACGCTCAGTTTCAATATGGAGCTTGTACCTTACCTCATCTGGACGTCCTAGCGAGCGAATAGTCTGATAACTGCCGTCTTCGCACAGTTCTATTATATACCCATCGCCGTTCCCAACTTGATGCTTCCCAGTTCATTCTGTCCCGATGATTACAAGACAGCTTCCTTCCGTTCTCAAATTGGAAGACCCTTCGACGTCTCCTCCGATGATCGTTTTAGACAATGCGAACAAGAAACATACCTCGAACCAAATAACGTGACTCTATTCCCTACATAACGAATTATTCCTAACAGCTCAAGAACTCGCTCAGGATGATGAATTTTGATGTCGGTATAAGGTCTCTGGCATCTCTATATACCATGCTTAAGAGAAATATTGACAAGTCCTCTCCTCCCCCTTTCAACGAGGCGTGTGTTTATGGCATCCTTCGACAATTTCTGAACGGCTCCATGCGGTACTACATCAGAATGACCAAATATTTCCTTAGAATTAGAATCAACGAACATAAAAGAGACACAAGGGACGAAAAAGTAGTCACTGTCCTATCCAGAGAAGTCAAGTTCAAGTCCGTTAATCCTATGTGGGATGATATCAAGAAGTTAGCTTCCTACTCCATGCCTAAACCTACTGCCATTCGCGAAACCTTAGAGATCATTGCCAACAGTGAGGCTTGCAATGATAGCGTCTATCTAGAATTGCTACGAATTTGGAAACAGTTCTTCAGATAATGCTGTTTTTCCTTCCATGATACCGCGTGCCCAACCAACATGACGCCTCGTTTCTTGGAACGGTCGTGCAGTGGTATAACATTCTCACCCACTCATTTATTATCTGGTCAAGTCATCTCGTTTCAAATTGTTGAAGCATTCTATTATTCAGTTTGCAGTCTACCTTCCTAGAAAATGCCATTTGGTTGATGTGCGAAAGCTTGGAAACTTTGATTTCCATTCTACGCCAATAAATTCGGATTATTACTTGGTATAGTTATACTATTTTGATTAGTGACTTGTTAAAAGCCCTGCAGGTTGTTATCTATGGTTCTTAGTGCTACATACATTGATTAAATGCTACGTACCATATGTACCTGAAAACGTTTTTTTTTACTGGAGATAACATCTTCAACGTCGAATAAAATCTACATGAATAGAATTTCGAGGCAAAATTTCCGTGAAGCACTTTCGAAATTTGTGACCCCCGCGAACGATACGTAACACCCACTCCCCAACACACAGACATTGGGGATGCGTGAGAGGTTGGATCGTATAGTGTTTACAAGGAATTTTAACAAATTTCAAGGTGACAGAGGGAAACTTGAAACCGGAATGGTTTACTCCATGAAGCTGACTGTTATAAGATCAAGGTCGTCAGGGTGATGTTAGAGACAGGGAAAGAGAGCAAACTGGTTACCAGGGACGGCTTTAGGGCGTTACCGCCGAACCGGGCGCCAAGCGGAACTACTTTTTTCTTTATGAACTGGTAGAGTATATATAAAAAAAGAAAGAAAAAATACCCTATTAATATTTTTTTGATTGGAGGTTTAACGACCACCGTGAGCAACTCAATGGGCTATAAGCAGTCACCCGTACCTAATTTAGGGTCACTGGTTCCAGGGAAGAGAGAGCCAATGCCGTAAGACAAACACAACATCCATGCCTTACCGGGATTCGAACACGGACCCCTTTCGGACGAATGGTCATAAGCCATCGCTTAGACCACTGCGTCACCGGGGGCTTGCCTGTGAATATTGTAATTCGAGACGATGAGCGATAATGATTGGAAACGATGAAAGGTCTTGCTGTCATTGGAACAATCCACATTATCACAATAGAGTACTGTAACAAATAAGAGCAAAAAAGAGATCGTTGTTTCTGGCCTGGACCTTGGGTTCTTCAACTCACACCTTGGTGAGCTTCCCTCCCAGAAATTTTGCCTCCCACGTCACGTACTGCAAGCTTAGGACAATCGAACGCAAAAACTCTGACTGGGTAATAGTGCGGGGCTTTCTGAAAATTTTACGAAAATCTAGGGACGGTCTCGGTCGCGCAATGGTATAAACGTGAGCCTCTGACCATTCGACCGAGATGGGTCCTGGGTTATGATCCCAGTGAGGATGGATGTTGTGTTTTTCTGACATCACTGGCTCTCTCCCTTCCCTGGAACCAGTTGCCCTAAATTAGAGATGGGTGCCTGTAGCACATCGAGTTGCTTACAGTGGTCGTTAAATCTGGAATACAAACAAATAAACAATCCAAGGGCCTTAACAGTGGACATTAAAGATAACCAACTTTTCAAGCAGAGACCTGCGAGTGTTCTAGTTGTGATGGTAACCGCCTCTGACCATATGACCGCAGGATCGATCCGAGCAGCTGAATCTCACGGAACGCGCACCTAATGGGCTCGCCAATCCACCAGATCTTGGGGCATTGAACCTCTTACTACAAATAAGGCCATTCGCCCACCCCGGAAGCTCCCGCCTGAATTCTGCAGCTCGTAATAAGATCAAACCAATGCAACTTCTCTCTGATACGCAGCACAAAAGTCGTCCCATCGGACATAGGCAGTTGCGTTAACTCCCTTCCCCGTTCAGAGCACAAAGCCCGTGAGAATTTGCTGGGTACTTTCTCAAGAGGCAGGAGAGTGGGGACGGTTTGTGAGTCATCTTGATATACACTGGTGTCCAAAATAACAAATGCAAATTCGAGAATATGTCCAAAACCAGACGACCGATTATAAATATTTTTCAGAGACATGTGCAAAGGAGAAACTCTAAGACGTATTCATGCAACACTGTTTTGGAAATATGCAAATGACGGCAGTGGTTCATCGTTCTGGCAGGCACGTGACATTGATAAACATTGTTCTGAACAGGGTGCGGTAACTGAAGCTGCAGTTAGACTGTTAGTGGAAGAATCACTGCGCACCGTCTCTTAGACTTTTTACGGTGGAGAGCTATGGGTAGATTGGAAGCAGAGCAATCGGAATCTGAGGTAGTAAAATGGCTGAATGTGTGGAGGCAAGTGGTCTCCAATCTCTGGGGCAGTTCTAGGAAACCGTAACAATAACCAGAAGGCCTGAACATGGACGCCAACGACCCACAAGTCGAGACGACCGGTTTTGCCTCTAACAACTCCCCGCTGTACGAAGTCAACAGCTGGGTAACTCTCGGAGGAGTTCTCTGCTTTGGGAATCTTGATACCGAGGCACACTGTTTGCAGAAGAACTCCATACAATACCAATGATCTGTACTCCCACACTGAATTTTTATTGCCCACAGCCTGCCGCCCATCCAGTTTAAGATATGCCATTTCTTAATTTTTTTTTAACTTTAAGATATAATCAGGACTTAGCCAGTAATATTGAGTCTGGCGTTTTTCGTCGTGTAGCCCTACGTATTTCGCCCTAGGAAGTGCGTTTCTTAATTCTCCGTAGAAAGGATATCAAAATAGCATCCCAGGGCCATGAAACTCCATTTGTTCTCCACTCTTCCAAATCCTTAGTAAATCCCTTTTTTTCATGTTATTATCGCCAGAGGCAAATCAGGAAGGTGGATAAGAATTCATTGAGGGAGGTCCTTACTATTGGCCATGCTGTATGTTTGTGCTACCAAGTAGGGGGTTCCAACTCGGAAAATGGAATTTTTTTTTTTTTTTTTTGGATTGGAGGTTTAACGACCACCGTGAGCAACTCAATGGGCTATAAGCAGTCGCCCGTCCCTAATTTAGGGTCACTGGTTCCAGGGAAGGGAGAGAGCCAGTGCCGTAAGACAAACACAACATCCATGCCTGACCGGGATTCGAACCCGGACCCCTTACGGACGAATGATCAGAGGCTAGCGCCTTAGACCACTGCGCCACCGGGGCGGCCGGAAAAATGGAATATAAAGCTATGCCGGTGCTATTAAGCCTGACTCCGGCCAGTGAGAGAACAAGATATGGCTGATGACTGCTTTGGAAGAGATGAGTGTAAGACAAGGTTGCTGGCTTGGATTGATTGGATTTTTAACAACCACCGTGAGCAACTCAATGGGCTATAAGCAGTCGCCCGTCCCTAACTTAGGGTCACTGGTTCCAGGAAAGGGAGAGAGCCAGTGCCGTAAGACAAACACAACATCCATGCCTCACCGGAATTCGAAACCGGACCCCGTTCGGACGAATGATCAGAGGCCATCGCTTAGACCACTGCGCCACCGGGGCGGCGTTGCTGGCTTGAAGGAAGGGAGTTAAAGAGCAGCAAGGTATTGTGTCTGCGTGCTATTATTTCTCTTCAAACCTGATCTACGAAAATGTGTTCACCCCACCTCCTATGGCGCAGTGGTCTAACCAATGGCTTCTGTTCATTCGTCCGAGATGGGTCCGGGTTCGAATCCCGTGAGGCATGGATATTGTATTTGGCTTACGGCCCTTCCCTGGAACCAGTGACCCTAAATTAGGGACGGGCGACTTCTTATAGCCCATTGAGTTGCTCACGGTGGTCGTAAACCTCCAATAAAAAAAAAGAAAAAACTTCCGATAAAAAAAAATTTGCTTTCAGACACTTCTGCTAGGCTCAAAAAAGCATAACATTTTCTTTTAATGAACGCGGGGTGCTTGTAGAAGTGTCTCATGCTTGTTGTACAGGAAGTAACTCTTTAGATTTCATTAATTTTATTAAAAGTGGATGGACAAAACTTACAAAAAAAAAGATACTCTAAACCTTTTTTTTTGTTGTTGTTTATTTTTTGAAAAGTGCAAAAACCTTAAGACAGCAGTTCCTAAATTAAAGATTATGTATCGGGGAGAGGGGCGAGGACCTGCACGTCCCTTTGCACTCTGTAGTAAGAGGCATTAAAATTAGTCTTTCAGTGTTTCGTAAATAAAGTTGTCTCAGCCGCCTCGGTGGCGCAGTGGTCTAAGCGATGGCCTCTGATCATTCGTCAGTAAGGGGTCCGGGTTCGAATCCCGCTGAGGCATGGATGTTGTGTTTGTCTTACGGCACTGGCTCTCTCCCTTCCCTGGAGCCAGTGACCCTAAATTAGGGACGGGCGACTGCTTATAGCCCATTGAGTTGCTCACGGTGGTCGTTAAACCTCCAATCTCCAATCTAAAAAAAAAAAAAAGTTGTCTCAGCAAAATTAATACTCATTCAACCGTATCCCACCTTGATTTTGAAGTTTAGCGACGTCCCTGATCTCACTCTCTCCCTTTCCTGGGACCAGTGACCCTAAATTAGGGACGGGCAACTGCTTATAGCCCATTGAGTTGCTCACGGTAGTCGTTAAACCTCCACAAAAAAAAAAAAAAAAAAAAAAAGATCCCACTCTCCTCATCGCATAGAAGGGTCAGTCTGAGATGGAACTTACATCAACCCTGTAATCCTGACCAATGGGCCTATGTTCTCTTCAGTGACAAATCGCGGTACAACCTAAACACGGATTCTCGACGTATGTAAATTTTGAGATAGGCATGAAGCCGAAATCTTCCACCCCGCATTAGAGAAATTGACCACTACAACGGTGGAAGACTCCTGTTTGGCCTCTCACCATGTTGGACGGACCCATGCCACTTTACGAGTTTCCAGGAGGCACCCTAATTATAAAACTATCACTGCTTTTCCTCAGACATACAGAGCTCTTTACATCTATTATTAATTGCAGTGCTGTATTCATACTCAATAAACTATTTTTAAAAGCTATCCCTACGTATAATTTGAAAGAATAACACAGCACTTTATCAACGCATAAGATAATCCATATAATCTTTCCAAAAGAGATAGAGCATACAAAAGCTGTTTACGCAGAGAGCCTTGGAGGCTTTTCATCATGTTTTGGGCAATCTTGTTAAAAAATTATTAAAAATTTAAATCCATAGGAGAAAATAGTTTCCACCCACGTAGCACAAGTTGGTCAATTCAACGTCGGAAAATTGTTGACGCGTTTTGTTGAAATAACGTTGATAAAATGGGTGAAAGGTACGTCGAAAATGTCCGTTGACTAACCGTACCAGAATGAAAAAACTCGTCTTTTCAACGTTGGATAATCGTATTTCGAAACAAAATTAACGTTTTGTAAACGTAAAGAAACCGGTTCTCCACGTAGAAAAGGTCAAAAAATTAATTTGATATGGAAATGTGGACTTTTTGTCGAAAAAACGTTATTTTACAACCCTTTCCTAATATGCGTTTATTAATCAGGTTGTTTAACCGTGTTTTCAAAGTTAGATAACCGTATTTCGAACCGAAATGAACGTTTTGAAAACGTAAAACCGATTTTCCAATTAAAACTGGTTGATATGAAAACGTGGAGTTCACAGTTGAATTTCCTTACGTCTTCAGTGATACTTTTTCGTACTGTCTTGCATATCTCTATATATTCCACTTTGGAAGTCATATTTTCTTTAATTGTCCTCATCTCTCTTCTTTTTTGCATCAACATTTTGGTTTTTCCTGATAATTTGTTCACATGCAATTTGTTCTTAGACCCAGCTAATTTTGTTGCTGTTTCCATAAGAGCTTTGGTTACTTTTCTGTTAACTTCAGAAATATCCACTTCTTCCGATGTTAGGCCTTCTAAAACAGAGAATCTGTTCTTCAGTTCTAACTTAAAGGTATGGTGTTTTTTAAGGTTGGTTATGTCAATACATTTTGTTTGTCTTATGAGCTTGTGACGTTCGAGTTTAGTATTCAGGTGCATCTTAAATCTCACCAATCTATGGTCACTACCTGTGTTGAACTTTTTTAACACACTGCAGTCTTCTATGACGAATTTTTTTTTACACATAATAAAATCAGTTTCACTTGTCATCCCATTTGGATGTCTCCATGTCCATTTCCTGTGTGGCTTTTTCTTGAAAAAGGAGTTCAAGGTGAAAAACCCTTCTGCCTCAACGAGAGTATTTCCACGCTGGTTTCTGTTGCCGTGACCGAATTTACCTACTGAAGTTTCATTGTGTTGCCGTTGCCCTATTTTTGCATTGAAATCTCCCATAATTATCTTCAAGTGCTGCTTACCTTTATTATTTAGATGACGAATTTCCTCATAAAATTCTTCAATTTCTTCTTCAGGATGACTTGTGGTGGGTGCATAAGTTTGAATAATCTGAGCCTGGTATCTTTTCGAGAGTTGGATAACGAGTCGTGCAGCTCTGTCAGAGGAACTTTCAACTTCTACAACTTTATCCTTCAGTTTCTTGTTTATTATAAATCCAACACCACTAGTTCTGCCAGTATCTGTCCCACGATAGCAGAAGAGATGTCCACTTTTCAGTTCAATGAGATCTTCTCCTTTGTTCCTTACCTCACTCAGCCCGACGATGTCCCACTTGATCCTTTGTAGTTCGTCTTCCAATTCAAGAAGCCTTGAATCAGAAGAAAGGAGCGTCCATTACACGTAGTGTACGTGTAAATGCCGTTTATTTAACGTTAATAAAAACCACTGTAGTGTAAATACTGTTTATTATACGTCTATGAAACACCGTTTATTACCTTAAAAGCATTGTCGTTAATTTGCTCATGTGCGTTACCAGCCAGCTTATGAGAAGAAAGGCGGACAGAGACGAACAGTAGATTCCCTCCCCCGCAGCAGTTTTATACACCTTTAATAAATGTACATTTATTAAAGGTCTGTCATGAGCTGGTAGCGCACATGAACAAATTAAATAAGATTTCATCACTGTATGTATGCATGCAGCTATCAAGCAATACAAAATTAATTCATGCTTTAAAATATTCATCCCGAAATGGCTTCAAGATGTGTAACATTACCCAAAAGGAAATGTCACACCCCAATTTTATTTTAAATAAGTGCAGTTGCTAATTATGCAACAATCTGTTATATTAATCTCCCTCCCCCCAAATTCACAGTATCAGAATTTCGCTCCCCCAAATTCACATAATTTTTTTTTTGATTGGAGGTTTAACGACCACCGTGAGCAACTCAATGGGCTATAAGCAGTCGCCCGTCCCTAACTTAGGGTCACTGGTTCCAGGGAAGGGACAGAAGCAGTGCCGTAAGACAAACACAACATCCATGCCTCACCGAGATTCGAACCCGGACTCCGTTCGGACGAATGATCAGAGGCCATCGCTTAGACTACTGCACCACCGAGGCGGCACAGAATTTCTGCGCATGAACTACATACTTTGCTACCTTTGAGGAAACACTATGTTAACTTTTCGATGCACCGCCAATAAATCTTTAGCTGTGAAGATTGGATTCCACAAATTGGAAATAAAGACTTGAAATTAAAACCCAGAGAAAAAAAATGATTGTGAGGAATTATTTCCAGACAATAAAATTTATAAAAGCCATACTGGTGGCCAAGGATTTGTCCATTTGCCCAAAATGAAAAAATGAACCAGGGTTAATCTTTGTTCAATGGCACTGGTTGGTTTTTTTTTTTTTGTTTTTTGATTGGAGGTTTAACGACCACCGTGAGCAACTCAATGGGCTATAAGCAGTCGCCCGTCCTTAATTTAGGGTCACTGGTTCCAGGGAAGGGAGAGAGCCAGTGCCGTAAGACAAACACAACATCCATGCCTTACCGGGATTCGAACCCGGACCCCTTACGGACGAATGATCAGAGGCCAGCGCCTTAGACCACTGCGCCATCGGGGCGGCAGGCACTGGTTGTCCCTTTTCTGGAACCAGTGATACTGAATTAGGTACAAACGACTACACTTAAAAGTTGCTGAAGGTGGCCACACACACAATTAAGAATGTGCAAATATTTCTTTCTGTAGATGTAAATTAAGTAAAAATAGTTCGGGAAAGTTTAACCTCAATAGTTTTACTCGACAGTCAACATGACAGAACAAGGTATTACTAAGAAAAACTTTTATTCAGACATACACATATGCATACACAATTTAATGGTTTCTCACAATTTAAAGACAAACAAAATGTATTGACATAACCAACCTTAAAAAACACCATAATACTTTCAAGTTGGAACTGAAGAACAGATTCTCTGCTTTAGAAGGCCTAACATCGGAAGAAGTGGATATTTCGGAAGTTAACAGAAAAGTAACCAAAGCTCTTATGGAAACAGCAACAAAATTAGCTGGGTCTAAGAACAAGTTGCATGTAAACAAATTATCAGGAAAAACCAAAATGTTGATGCAAAAAAGAAGAGAGATGAGGACAACTAAAGAAGATGTGACTTCCAAAGTGGAATATATAGAACTATACAAGACAGCACGAAAAAGTATCACTGAAGACGTAAGGAAATTCAACTGTGAGCTAGTGAGAAAGCAATTGAAAACAACCAAAGCCTAAAGATAGCAAAGGGACATCTCAGTAAGGGAAGAAAACAGATTATGGCTCTGAGAAAAGAAGATGGTTCTATAACAAGAAATAGAGGCGAAATTTTGACAAGAGTGAAAGATTTCTACTCCAAATTATATGAAAGGGATGATACATGTACTCCAGACATCATGAAAGGTACCAGAGTTCTTCCAGTCCTCCCAGCAGAAGTTGCTCATGCAATCAAGAACATGAAGCGGGGGAAAGCTCCAGGAGAAGATGGAATTACTATAGACATCATACAAGAAGCAAGTGGAGAAATTGAAACAGTACTCGCCCAAATTTTCACTCGATGCCTTAATGAAGGGAAGATTCCTGAGGATTGGAACAATGCTACAATGATCCTGCTACATAAAAAAGGTGACATTGAGGATCTCAGGAACTACAGACCTATCAGCCTCCTATCAGTGGTTTATAAAATCTTCACGAAAGTTCTTTCACACCGCTTGAAGGTAACACTGGACATGGCTCAACCGAGAGAACAAGCTGGATTCAGGAGTGGCTACAGCACAATAGATCATATCCACGTACTGAGAGAACTAATTGAAAGAGCGAGGGAATATGAACTTCCATTGTGCATGGCTTTTATCGATTATGAAAAAGCCTTTGATTCGGTGAAACCATCAGCAGTTACCACGGCTCTGAAATCCTGCGGTATTGAAGATGCATACATTAATATTATTAATAACATCTATGAAAATGCAAGTGCAAAGATTCGGCTGTTTGAAAATACAACACACATAAAAATTGGAAAGGGAGTGAGACAAGGTGACACCATATCTCCGAAGCTCTTTAATGCCACATTGGAAAATGTCTTTCAATCACTGAACTGGGAAAACAAAGGGATAAAGATTAGTGGAGATTATCTAACCCACCTTCGTTTTGCTGATGACGTAGTAATTTTTGCAACTACCCCATCAGAGCTGCAGAGTATGATCCAGGAACTTGCTGACAAGAGTAAAGAAGTGGGATTAAAAATGAACTTTCAGAAGACAAAAGTGATGTTCAATGCTTTTACACGAAATGAAGATTTATCGATTGATGGAGAAAAACTGGAGATAACAGATACGTATGTTTATCTTGGACAGCAGATATCAAGTGAGGGTCACATTGATGAAGAAATTAATCGGCGTACAAAACTTGCCTGGAGAGCTTTTGGAAGAAACAGCATAATTTTCAAGAGCAATATGCCATTATGTCTTAAAAGAAAAGTGTTTGATCAATGCATCCTTCCAGTGCTTACGTATGGTGCAGAGACGTGGACCTTAACTAAAAGAGACATACAAAGGCTGCAGACAACTCAAAGGTGCATGGAGAGGTGCATGCTTGGTATAACCAGGAGAGATAAGAAGAGGAACTCGTGGATCCGAAAAATGACGAGAGTGGAAGACATCATGATCAGAGTTAAATCCCTGAAATGGCAATGGGCTGCACATACTGCCAGAAGGACAGACCATAGATGGACAGCCGAAATTTTAGATTGGATTCCAAGGGACAGGAAAAGACCCAGAAAAGACCACATGGGAGATGGGTGGATGAAATTCGTAAATATGCGGGAGTGACATGGAGGAGACTGGCACAAGACAGACCGTTGTGGAGGAAACTTGGGGAGACCTTCGTCCAGCAGTGGATTGATAATGGTTGACAATGATGATGATGATGATTGGTACAAAAAACATATGTCCAGTTACTAGAAGAATTCACTGTTTCTTTTCCAGAACGCCGGAATCCTCCATGCTTTAACAGCATCTTCTACTTCTTTACCTGAACATTTTTTGGTACAAGGATTTAGACGAACAGCACCTGTACAACACAAACAAAAACACATTTTTATTAATTACTACATATGCATATGACTCAGGTGACTGATAAAAAATATTTTGAAAGAAAACTATCAACCTAGCACAGCCAACTGCTACAACTGAACTAAGTATTCCAGTTCGGCCCATAATTTTTAAGAAATCATAAATAAATAAAACTTGAATAAAAGTTATATATAAAAAAATTCCACCACAAAGTTCCCAGGACATTTTTTAAAACGTGAATCAAAAATGCCCTCTTCCGACACTAAAAATTATTGCAGTCTAACAGAACTTTTTGGCATGTCTGATGTAAAATAATCCTCACAGAAAAGTGTTGGCGAGGTTTCCTCTCAAAATAACTAGTTTTATTTCAATAAAATACTTTGGACATAAGTTTGCAGTGAGCTACACGCTAAAGAAAGAGTTGTTTCTCATAATCTTACAAATTAGAAACAATAAAGGCAGTTTTACTAATTTTGTTTAATAGTGCTGGTTGGAAAAAAGGTTTCATTAACTCTTCTGTAGGGTTCAGACATAAATGATTATTAGCCTACATGTCCATATGAAACTAGTTTACTGATATAGGTAATATAATACATGCAGGGTAGGGTGGAGCGAAAAACACCTTTTTTTTTTTTTTATTTGAAACGTCACCATGTGCAATAGTTGCGATTTTATTACTGAAATGACCCCCCGAAATATGGATGACATTATTTGATATCTTAGGCTGCCCCAAGAACCTCGAAGTTTGAAAGTTATAGGGAAAAATGGTTTAAAAACACCCGCTTTCTCCATTTTGTAAATATAAAAATAAACTGTGTCACCATGTTATTTGATATCACCTTTGAGTGTATAAGCACGGGTAAAAGTTCAGCAGACATGAGTTAATGGCTTAGGCTTCCCCAGATCCCTTAAAGTATGTAATTTTTGCTAAAAATGATATAAGTTGCGTAAGCATTAAGTTCGACAGCAGCCTTATTGTTACCAATTTGGGCTTAACATTAACAATCCCCCTCCCCCTCTCTCATACTTTCTGGAAACCTCTTGTTGATTTTCAGAAACATAGCTTGCTGTTTTGCGCTCTGCTTTGTTTTTGTTCCTTTTTTCATCTCAGCCCACCCCCTCTCTCACAGCGCAGCTCTGTTTGCGAACTCGCTGAGTCATCTCATCACAGTTGCACAGGTCCGTTTGGGAGAGAATGTTGGATGGTTTGCGTCATAATGATGCAACAGTTTCTTTCACTCCTAGCGACGTTGATTGGATCGTACCGGCATTTTCGTTTTGTCGTCCAACTACTTAAGATGGCTGAAACAAGAAATAAAGTTGATTGCCCTATCCTTGGGAGTTATAAGGAGATGCACGAAAATGTGTTGCCTTGTACGAAGATGTAATGCGCCATTACTACCTTGTGAGGAATACTCTTAGGCAGGAAGGTGCAAATTATGAGCCTGCTGCAGCAGAAATAGCAAGTATTGTCGCCAACAAAGTGCTAAGTATATGGAAGAAAACATCTCTTCCGAAATCTCTCCACAAATCTGTTGCAAAGCGTATTACCGCATACAACACTGGAATCCTAAAGCTGAAAAAACACGCTGCAAGAATGGATAAAACCTACCGAAAGAAGATTGAACAATTTCGTGCAGATTCGCAACGTATCTTTGACATATGCTCATGCAAGTGCAAATGTTTTAGAACCTGCAAATGCAGCTCTGCAAAAAAGGTACTCCTGAAAGAACGAGACTTTCTGATGGACCAGAGAACAAACCGAAGAATGATACTAGGTAGGCTTGACGCAGAAACCACCAGTGTACTGAAGAAAAGATCAGCTCGAAAGAGTGTTAGGGAAGAACATGTCCGTAGGAAGTTGCAGAAAACTGCATCACTGAAATCACTGAAATCGGCCCTGCGAGTCGAGGATGATCCTTCAGAAGAGGATACAAATACTAATTCTGCAGGAAAACCAGACGAGCCGGGTCCTAGTCATTTGTTGGCCTCGGAGAAAGATTACGATTTCACTCCACGTCGTTTTTCGAAACATAGGCGTCAGATGACACTGTCTGCATTTTCTAGAAAGTGCGATAGGCGAGGCATCAGCGACCGAGCGGCAGCTGATCATGCGTTGGCGTTGCTTCATGATGTAAGTGAACCGGTTCATTCGAAATAATGTAATGTATCTGTTATTGACCGGCATAAAGTACGACGAGAAAGGAAAAAGACCCGTCAAACAATTCAAGAAGAGGTAAACTTGACTGGTCGCAAATTTGTAGCTTTATTTTTGGACGGAAAAAGGGATGAAACTCTTACGAATACACAGACAGATGATGGCCAGTGGCACAAGCGAAAAGAATGGGAGGAGCATATTACACTTGTTGAAGAACCGGGTTCAGTCTATTTGGGACATTTTGCACCGAAGAGCAAGAGTGCAAGGGACATTTCCGACGGTATCTTCAGCTTATATAACCAGAGGGCATTTGACTTTTCGGAGTTAGTCTTCATTGGAAGTGACTAATACCGGCACAAATGCAGGTGTAATTAGGCGCCTTGAAGAGAAGCTCAATTCTCCCGTACACTGGATTATATGTCAACTTCATTTTAATGAACTGCCTTTACGCCACCTCACTGAAGCACTTGATGGGAAAACATCAGGTCCAAGAGGACTTAGTGGATTGATTGGAAAGCTCCTGAGGACGTGCGCAAACCTTCTTATCGTTAATTTCCAGAAAATTGAATTTTTGCTTCAGTCCGACATTAACTATGGAAATCTTAGCTCGGATCAACTTTATTTGTGGGAAATTTGTAAGGCAGTCTCTGCAAGTGATTGCCCACAAGATCTGGCAAATCGGGATCCTGGAGCACTTGCACATTCCCGTTGGCTGACCCTCGCAAATCGCATTCTGCGTTTGTATGTTGGAACTAGTGATCCAACACCACAACTTGTCTCATTGGCCACCTTCATAATGAAAGTATATGCACCATCGTGTAAAGATGGTCCAAGAAAAACCTGTACAGATGGTCCAAGAAATTTGCAGCTTTTTATATCTAGGTTTCAGTATCTTCCAGAAAATTTAAAGGATATTGTAAAAAGAGTCGTCCAAGACAACGCCTATTTTGCCCATGCAGAAAACTTGCTCGCTGCAAAGTTGTTTGACGACAGAAGATACCCTGCCATTCTCAGGCAGCTTGTCCGTGAGCTTGCTGTTCGACGTATCATGAATTATATGTCAACTTCAGAAAATCTTCCGAACAAATAACTACCATTAGGAAGTTTCGGACTCCTAAGCTGAATTTCCAGAGCAATGATTACATCGACCTAATCGACTGGCAAGAGTGTAATGTGATTGAGCCTCCCATCACACGGAAATGGAAAGACGGTGAGCTTCTGAAATTACTACAGTCGGATAAATATCCAAGTTTTTGCCACGAATTTACAAAAATACCCTGCCATTCTCAGGCAGTAGAGAGGATGGTTAAGATTGTAACAGATTCTTCTGCTCATGTGTGCGGCCTTCTTGCAAGAGATGGATTTATCAGAGCAAAAATTTTGGATAGGAAGCTGATGCCAAGTTTTGAAAAAAGTCTGATTTCCAAAAGAAATAAACTCACTCTTCAAGTTATGCTACTAGGTAAGGCTGGTGTCTATCATATTTACATAACTTATCCCGTTTTTGGAGAAATATGACAAATCTTGAGCTCTTTGGGGAAGCCTAAGAAATTAACTCACGTCTGCTGAATTTTCACCCGTGTATATACACTCAAAGGTGATATTAAATAACACGGTGACACAGTATTTTTTTATATTTACAAAATGGAGAAAGTGGTTGTTTTTAAACCATTTCCCCCTATAACTTTCAAACTTCGAGGTTCTTGGGGCAGCCTAAGATATCAAATAATGTCATCCATATTTCGGGGGTCATTTTAGTAATAAAATCGCAACTATTGCACATGGTGACGTTTCAAATAAAAAAAAGTGGTTTCCACTCCACCCTAATGCAGGGCCCGCTTAAGGTTTTATGGGGCCCTAGTTTTTTAGCGTTGCAGGGCCCCTACAGCAAAATGATAATTCTATTCTCAGTAGTACCTCTCGACATTTTTCAGGACAGTTTTCTGCCAACACTTTTTTTTTATATAATGTTCTACATGTTGCTGTCCTACTTACTGAAAATTTAGTTACCCTACACTTCTACCTGTTCTACCTGAGGTTCCGTTATACGACTTCGCACGCTTACCTGGGGGGGGGGGATTGGTCCACAATTGCTATCTACTTCATCCATGAATATATCTGTTTGTCTTATGTTGGGCCGGTTCTTGGTTGTTGTTTTTTAAGAATTTTTGAAGTTGGAACTTCATCCTCTTCCGATCTTTCTTCTACGAATGGATGGCGGCTTGGTACTACACTTTCCGTTATCTTCTTTATTTACTCTTTTCAGTTTTCTCTCCCTGCTAAACCTACATATATTATGCATTTCACATGGACTATCATTGTATTGAGCAACATCCCGCCCCCATTCCTATTTTGTTTTCAAACGGGAATCATGGACACCGGCAGAGAAATTTTTCTATCCCGCGTGTGGTTTAAATAATATAACCAAAAAAAAAAAAAAAATTCAAAAGCTAGGGGGGGGGGGGGGGTACTGGGATTTTGGGGGCCCCTGAAAATTGGGGGCCCTAGGCCCGTGCCTTATGGGCCTAGTCGGTAATCAGAACCCGAATACATGGCATTTAACCTTTAGAAGTCATACTACATTCACAAAAAGTTAATAAGAAAAACTAAAATGCTGTTATGACAGATTAAAGGGACTAGAAAGAAATAACTCCCACAACTGAATGCAAATATATAGCTGGAACAGATGTAGAATGCAATAGATCTGTGCTTCTTGAAAATCTAGTTCTAAAAAACGCACACTTTAAATTACTGGTGAGATATTATCTTGTTAAGAATCCAGTACAGCAAGCTATATGGCAAATATATTTTGTCCTACACAATCCAGAAACCCTTTGAAACATTCACCCATGTACAACAACCTTAACTTCAAAACACTCTCCAACCCTGTTACCTTGACAAAAATACTGCGAAACCAAAGCTTTCACACACACATCCTATAACGAAGTAAATTTCTCCGTCATTTCTGTCCACGCCAGGATTCGAACCCTGATCCCCTCATTCCGGAATAAGTCAATATACCAATTGAGCTACGCGGACGTTTTATTCTGATTCCTATCTGCCTTTATGTCGTGTGCGTCCTTCTGGCAGGTACGTCACATCTCCTGGTACGTTACATCATCTCCCCCTTACTTTTTTTTTTTTTTTTTTCTTTTTTTCGTAGTGCTGGAGAAGGGATTCTCTTATTTTTCCTAACTCGCGGTGTGGAAATAACATCACACCATTGCGAGATTTTGAACGGTCGGGTCATCCGGATAGTTCGGGCGCCATTATAACGAAGTAAATTTCTCCGTTATTTCTGTCCACGCCAGGATTCGAACCCTGATCCCCACATTCCGGAATAAGTCACTCTACCAATTGAGCTACGCGGGCGTTTTATTCTGATTCCTATCTGCCTTTATGTCGTGTGCGTCCTTCTGGCAGGTACGTCACATCTCCTGGTACGTTACATCATCTCCCCCTTATTTTTTTTTTTTTTTTATTTTTTTCGAAGTGCTGGAGAAGGGATTCTCTTATTTTTCCTATCTCGCGGTGTGGAAATAACATCACACCATTGCGAGATTTTGAACGGTCGGGTCATCCGGATAGTTCGGGCGCCATTATAACGAAGTAAATTTCTCCGTCATTTCTGTCCACGCCAGGATTCGAACCCTGATCCCCTCATTCCGGAATAAGTCACTCTACCAATTGAGCTACGCGGACGTTTTATTCTGATTCCTATCTGCCTTTATGTCGTGTGCGTCCTTCTGGCAGGTACGTCACATCTCCTGGTATGTTACAATCCGAGTATATACAGTAGAACCTCTGTTATATGCTTTTCACTTTTATACATATTTCTGCATCAGTATTTTACTGTAGTTTCTAATGCTTTTTTAAACTTGGTTATATGCGGTTCTTTACCTTTTTTGTGATTATACATTAAATTTAAAAATTTGGATTATTAAAAACACTGTTCTTCAATTCTTTTATATGTAAAGCGGTACAATACCGCTTTCAGAGTTCTACTACGTGCAGCCAAAGTTCAACCTTCTTTCCATCAGAGGAGGGTTGTGTTGTTTACTTTTGTCTTGATGAAACATTGGTTTTTACATTTCATGGCTACACACATATGCACTATTAAAAAATTGATAAATTTCTGGGATGTAACTTTGTGTCTGCGTTATTTTGTGGTGTCGTAGAATAGAATCCTAACTGTAAAATCAATATTCTGGTTTCAAATGAATACTGAGAATCCACAGAAAAAAAAAAGATGTTAATTCATGAGTTCTATACTAAAGCACTGGTCTCAGATTCATAGTTGTGAGGATTTCACTTAATCTGGGATCAGGTTTTTTATAGACAGAGGCATCAAAAGAGAACTTTGATTTCCATAAGCTCTGCAGTTTTTGCAATGCGATAAAATAAGTTATTTGAAATTCTTTATATATATATATATACACTGCTGGCCACCCAAAATGCAACACCAAGAAGGACAAGAGATAGCAAAGCCAGATTTACTGGACACATAACAACAGATACAAAGATGACACGATTGAGCTTACAGGCCCGTGCGACTTCCGGAACACGCAGACATCAATAGTTCGTGTGGCCTCCATGGCTGGCAATAACGGCCGCTAACCGCCGCGGTATCAAACGAAAGAGGATTTGGAAGTGGGCTTGCGGTATGTCCGTCTAGTCTGCTTCCACACGTTGCCACAGTTCATCAGGCGTGGCCGCGGGTGGTGCTTGCCGGGCCACTCGGTTGCCGATCAGCGACCAGACGTGTTCGATGGGTGACACATCGGGATAACAGGCGAGCCACGGCAGCAGTGACACCTGGTGGACCGTAAAGAATTGTTGCACAATTCGTGCCACGTGCGTACGCGCATTGTTCTGTTGAAACGTTGCCGCTGGAAGGTCCTGCAGGTGAGGGAGAACTACAGGCTCCAAAACGTCGGAGATGTAACGGTGACTGTTGAGTGTACCGGCGATGCGTAATAGAGGGTTGCGGGAGTCATATTCAATCGCGCCCCAAACCATAACGCCAGGCAACGAACCGGTATGGTGATGCATAATGCAGGCGTCATACAGTCTCTCGCCGCGGTGCCGCCACACGCAGATCCGACCATCGTGGTGCTGCAGGCAGAAGCGGGATTCGTCGGAGAAGACAATGTCGTGTCATTCCGTAGTCCAGGTGCGGCGTTCAACTGCCCACTGCCGCCGCACTCGCCGGTGCTGTAACGTCAATGGTAATCGGTGCAATGGGCGCCGTGAGACAAGTTCCCGCTCATGCAGAAGACGTCGAACGGTACGTGCTGACACAGGTTGTTGCGCAACACACCCTAATTCCTGCGCTAACGTTCGTGATGTGGCAGTGCGAGACGTCAATGCCCGCCGCACCACACGGTCCTCACGTTCGGTGATGTGACGCGGCTGCGACAATCGCTCACGTCGGTCCGTCCGTCCCTCCTGCACCCACCGAATCCATACTCGTCTCACTGCGGCTGGATGTCGTCCAACACGAGCGCCGATGTCTCGGTACGATAAACCGCTGTCGCGATAAGCCACTATTCGTCCTCTGTCGAACTCCGAAACGTGTTGGAATGGCTGCCGTATTCTGCGACGAGGCATCAGGAAGCTTCTGACGCACAGGTCCGGCAGCACAACACACTACCACTACTTACACCCCGCCTTTTGTGCACCCTTCTTATAGTGCTTCTCGGTGGCGTGCCGGGCGCACATGATTTGCATATGCCCTGCAATGCTAATCGTTTTGCATGTCCTCTCGTGGGCGACCCATGCTGCGAATTTCAGGCCAATCGGATGCTTCCTTCTTGGTGTTGCATTTTGGGTGGCCAGCAGTGTATATATCTATATAGGGATGTAAGGTCAGGTGATGCGCAACATCACAACCTCTCCTTGACAAATGTCAACCCCGCCTTCTCGTGGTGCATCCTTCACCCACTAAAGGTGCTCTGAAGACCGCCAATAGCGATATAACTATACCATCGGAATTAGAGGAAATGCTATCCCACACTCACCAACCCGCTAGGCCAGCGTGGTGAGTTATGGCCAAACACCTACAAAATGACTCTAAAACTTAAATATTGGTCCTCAGTCTCTGGCAGCTGGAATGTACCTGGCCAAGGCAGCGGCCAGTGCGAAATGAAGACTGAGGGTGCTAAGAATCACCGGAAGACCGAACTAGGCTGCCATCTGATGCTGACCTTGGCTACGTGTAACTGACGCTCCCATTCTTCTGATTCAAGGCTTCTTGAATTTTAAGAGGAACTACAAAGAATCACGTGGGACATCGTTGGGCTAAGTGAGGTAAGGAGAAAAGGGGAAGATCTCATTGAACAGAAAAGTGGACATCTCTTCTACTATCGTGGGACAGATACTGGCAGAACTAGTGGTGTTGGATTTATAATAAACAAGAAACTGAAGGATAAAGTTGTAGAAGTTGAAAGTTCCTCTGACAGAGCTGCACGACTCGTTATCCAACTCTCGAGAAGATACCAGGCTCAGTTTATTCAAACGTATGCACCCACCACAAGTCATCCTGAAGAAGAAATTGAAGAATTTTATGAGGAAATTCGTCATCTAAATAATAAAGGCAAGCAGCACTTGAAGATAATTATGGGAAATTTCAATGCAAAAATAGGGCAACGGCAACAGAATGAAACTTCAGTAGGTAAATTCTGTCACGGCAACAGAAACCAGCGTGGAAATACTCTCGTAGAGTTTGCAGAGGCAGAAGGGTTTTTCATCTTGAACTCCTTTTTCAAGAAAAAGTCACACAGGAAATGGACATGGAGACATCCAAATGGGACGACAAGTGAAATTGATTTTATTATGTTTAACAAAAAATTCGTCATAGAAGACTGCAGCGTGCTGAAAAAGTTCAACACAGGTAGTGACCATAGATTGGTCAGATGTAAGATACACATGAACACTAAACTCGTACGTGGCAAGCTCATAAGACAAACAAAATGTATTGACATAACCAACCTTAAAAAAACACCATAATACCTTCAAAACGGAACTAAAGAACAGATTCTCTGATTTAGAAGGCCTAACATCGGAAAAAGTGGATATTTCTGAAGTTAACAGAAAAGTAACCAAAGCTCTTATGGAAACAGCAACAAAATTAGCTGGGTCTAAGAACAAGTTGCATGTGAACAAATTATCAGGAAAAACCAAAATGTTGATGCAAAACAGAAGAGAGATAAGGACAACTAAAGAAGATATGACTTCCAAAGTGGAATATATAGAGCTATGCAAGACAGTACGAAAAAGTATCACTGAAGACGTAAGGAAATTCAACTGTGAACTAGAGAGGAAGGCAATTGAAAACAACCAAAGCCTAAAGACAGCAAAGGGACATCTCAGTAAGGGAAGAAAATAGATTATGGCACTGAGAAAAGAAGATGGTTCTGTAACAAGAAATAGAGGCGAAATTTTGACAAGAGTGAAAGATTTCTACTCCAAATTATATGAAAGGGATGATACGTGTACTCCAGATGACATAAAAGGTACCAGTACCAGAGTTCTTCCAGTCCTCCCAGCAGAAGTTGCACATGCAATTAAGAACATGAAGCGGGGAAAACCTCAAGGAGAAGATGGAATTACTGTAGACATCATACAAGAAGCAAGTGGAGAAATTGAAACAGTACTCGCCCAAATTTTCAGTCGATGCCTTAATGAAGGGAAGATTCTTGAGGATTGGAACAACGCTACAATGTTCCTGCTACATAAAAAAGGTGACATTGAGTATCTCGAGAACTACAGACTAATCAGCCTCCTATCAGTGGTTTATAAAATCTTCACTAAAGTTCTTTCACACCGGTTGAAGGTAACACTGGACATGGCTCAACCGAGAGAACAAGCTGGATTCAGGAGTGGCTACAACACTATAGATCATATCCACGTACTGAGAGAACTAATTGAAAGAGCGAGGGAATATGAACTTCCATTATGCACGGCTTTTATCAATTATGAAAAGGCCTTTGATTCGGTGAAACCATCAGCAGTTACAATGGCTTTGAAATCCTGCGGTACTGAAGAGGAATACATTAATATTATTAATAACATCTATGAAATTGCAAGTGCAAAGATTCGGCTCTTTGAAAATACAACACACATAAAAATTGGAAAAGGAGTGAGACAAGGTAACACCATATCTCCGAAGCCCTTTAACGCCACATTGGAAAATGTCTTTCAATCACTGAACTGGGAAAACAAAGGGATAAAGATTAATGGAGATTATCTAACTCACCTTCGTTTTTCTGATGACGTAGTCATTTTTGCAACTACCCCATCACAGCTGCAGAGTGCCGCCCCGGTGGCGCAGTGGTCTAAGGCGCTGGCCTCTGATCATTCGTCCGTAAGGGGTCCGGGTTCGAATCCCGGTGAGGATGGATGTTGTGTTTGTCTTACGGCACTGGCTCTCTCCCTTCCCTGGAACCAGTGACCCTAAATTAGGGACGGGCGACTGCTTATAGCCCATTGAGTTGCTCACGGTGGTCGTTAAACCTCCAATCAAAAAAAAAAAAAAAAACAGCTGCAGAGTATGATTCAGGAACTTGCTGACAAGAGTAAAAAAGTGTGATTAAAAATGAACTTTCAGAAGACAAAAGTGATGTATAATGCTTTTACAAGAAATGAAGATTTATCGATTGATGGAGAAAAACTGGTGATAACAGATACGCGCGTTTATCTTGGACAGCAGATATCAAGTAGAGTCACATTGATGAAGAAATTAATCTGCGTACAAAACTTGCCTGGAGAGTTTTTGGAGGAAACAGCGTAATTTTCAAGAGCAATATGCCGTTATGTCTTAAAAGAAAAGTGTTTGATCAATGCATCCTTCCAGTGCTTACATATGGTGCAGAGACGTGGACATTAACTAAAAGAGACATACAAAGGCTGCAGACAACTCAAAGATGCATGGAGAGGTGCAAGCTTGGTGTAACCAGGAGAGATAAGAAGAGGAACTCATGGATCAGAAAAATGGCAAAGAGTAGAAGACATCATGATCAGAATTAAATCCCTGAAATGGCAATGGGCTGGACATACTGCCAAAAAGACAGACCATCGCTGGACAGCCGAAATTTTATATTGGATTCCAAGGGACAGGAAAAGACCCAGAAGAAGACCACATGGGAGATGGGTGGATGAGATTCGAAGGTATGCGGGAGTAACATGGAGGAGACTGGCACAAGACAGACCGTTGTGGAAGAAACTTCGGGAGACCTTCGTCCAGCAGTTGATTGATAATCATTGATCTGCAATTTTTCAACTTTTTTTTGTTGTTTTCAAATGAATAGGTGTATCTGAATGGATTTTTTGCGCAGATTCCGAAAATGACCTTCAGAATTCCGTATCACGTCAGGTTTTTTCACAAATGACGGAAATGTGAAAATTTAAAAAACCGTTATTTTTTAATGACATTGCTATATGGCAACGTTTGTAACGTGTGAAAATGTTCTCTGGAGGGGCGGAATGATTGTTTAAGGAATATATAAACATAAATACATATTCAAAAGCAAAGATACCTAACATTCACCACTGGGATCCCCTTCAAACTTCCTCTTTTGGATTGTCTTCGGTGTGAGTCCGTACAGTCTGTGTTCAACATCCAACAATAGTCGGCCATCATACTGTATGTACAGTCCACTTTCCTTGGTATCTCTTTTCCATCACTTTAATATCCTGATGGAAGTGCTTGCCATCTTCTTCCGAAAAATCACCAAGATTGTTAGGAAAGTAATTTAGATGAGCATGAAGAAAGTGAACTTTGACGCTCATGTTGCAACCAGGCAGTTCATAGGATTCCAGCATGTCCTCGACTAAAGTGGTGTAATTTAAAGCCTTATTGTTCCCCAAAAAGTTGTGTACCACATTTCTGAATGCAGTCCATGCTCGCAATTCGCACTCACTCATAGTTTCTTCGAATATGTTGTCAGCCATTAATTTTCGTATTTGAGGGCCTATGAAAATGCTAGCAGCTTTAATTTTTTCAGACGTGATTGATGGAAACTTACCACCAAGATACTGAAAGCATTTACTGTCCCTGCTTAAAGCTGTCACGAATTGCTTCATTAAGCCAAGTTTGATGTGTAAATGTGGCAACAGTATTTTCGAGGGATCAACCAGTGGAAGTGAAACAATGTTTTTTTCGCCAGGTGTGAATGTACTTCTGACTGGCAACTGCTGCCGAACCCAATGTTCCGTCCTTGCTCTGGAGTCCCATTCACACAAAAAGCAAGGAAATTTGGTGTAGCCTGCTTGTTGGCCGAGCAATATTCCAATCACCTTGAAATCCCCGCACAAAGACCATTCATGAAACTTGTACTGCACACTTTCCAGCAGTAATTTAAGGTTCTCGTATGTCTCTTTCAAAGTCACAGAATGTGCTACTGGAATGGATGGATGGATGTTAGTATTGTGTAATAAAACACCTTTTAAACTGGATTTGCTGGCATCTATGAACAACCTCCACTGTCTTGAATTGTAATTAATGTTGAAGTATTTCATGACTGCCGGAATGTCTCGACAATATACCAAACCGCCTTCCTAAGCAAAAAAACGGTGTCTGTACCAGGAGAATCTCGTATTAGGACACAGCAAATTCTTTTCCTGAAGTCGTGATCCTAAAAGCTCTGCTGCATTTTTAGGTAAATTCAGATCACGAACCAAATGATTCAGTTCATGCTGGGTAAAGGGCACTGGGGTTTCATCCTCCATGCTGTCCGGTTGGCACATCTCATCACTTGGATCACCGTCTGAATCGGTGACTGTTGGGGGCTTGATATTGGACGAGGATGGCACAGTGATGGATTCATTATGGGGCACTGGTTTTATGGCAGATGGGATATTGTGATACACAATGTTACGCTTACTGGTTCTGGTATGGCCCACGATATTCACTGTGCAGAAGTAACAGTCGTCACTGTGATTTTTTGGCTCACGCCACACCATGGGTACACCGAACGGCATTGATGCCTTTTTTCCACTCTTCCAGTTCCTCAACCCCTCCACACATGCACGGCACACATTGTGAGGAGACCAAACTTTGTCCTGATCTGCTAGTTTAATGCCGAAATATTGAAAATAGACATTTTTCACTAAAGGCGTAATATTTTGCCTCTGTTTTTTTCCTGTCGTATAACAGCCACATATGCAGCAAAATATGTCTGGATGATTTACACAACCACGTGAAGCCATTGCACACGCCACAAAGAAACAACCGCACGGGACCAGCCCCTTCTTTGCGCTGACTAGTGTAACACGATCTGCTTCGAATGACGCCACATGTGACCAATAGAAAGAAGGGAGCAGTGGCGTGAGGTATGAGTCATACTGCCGTGCCAAGATAACATTCTCTCATGTTCCGCCTTCGTGAGTGGCGCAAATCGTGACGCCATACAGATAAAACAGTTACATTTCCATTATCAGCTATATATTTATGTTTATCTATTCCTTAAACAATCATTCCGCCCCTTCAGAGAACATTTTCACACGTTACAAATGTTGCCATATAACAAAGTCATTAAAAAATAACGTTTTTTTAAATTTTCACATTTCCGTCATTTGTGAAAAAACTTAACATGATACGGAACCTTGAAGGTCATTTTCGGAATCTGCACAAGAAATCCATTCAGATACACCTATTCATTTCAAAACAACAAAACCTTGCATATTAGTGTAATTGTTGACAATGATGATGATGATATATATATATATATATATATATATATATATATATATATATATATATATATATATATCATCATCATCGTCAACCATTATCAATCCATTGCTGGACGAAGGTCTCCCCAAGTTTCCTCCACAACGGTCTGTCTTGTGCCAGTCTCCTCCATGTCACTCCAGCATACTTTCGAATTTCATCCACCCATCTCCCATGTGGTCTTCTTCTGGGTCTTTTCCTGTCCCTTGGAATCCAATCTAAAATTTCGGCTGTCCATCAATGGTCTGTTCTTCTGGCAGTATGTCCAGCCCATTGCCATTTCAGGGATTTAACTCTGATCATGATGTCTTCCACTCTTGTCATTTTTCAGATTAACGAGTTCCTCTTCTTATCTCTCCTGGTTACACCAAGCATTCCCCTCTCCATGCTTGTTTGAGTCGTCTGCAGCCTTTGTATGTCTCTTTTAGTTAAGGTCCACGTCTCTGCACCATACGTAAGCACTGGAAGAATGCATTGATCAAACACTTTTCTTTTAAGACATAATGGCATATTGCTATTGAAAATTATGCTGTTTCTTCCAAAAGCTCTCCAGGCAAGTTTTGTACGCCGATTAATTTCTTCATCAATGTGACCCTCACTTGATATCTGCTGTCCAAGGTAAACGTACGTGTCTGTTATCTTCAGCTTTTCTCCATCAATCGATAAATCTTCATTTCGTGTAAAAGCATTGAACATCACTTTTGTCTTCTGAAAGTTCATTTTTAATCCCACTTCTTTACTCTTGTCAGCAAGTTCTGGGATCATAATCTGCAACTCTGATGTGGTAGTTGCAAAAATGACTATGTCATCAGCAAAACGAAGGTGTGTTAGATAATCTCCATTAATCTTTATTCCCTTTGTTTTCCCAGTTCAGTGATTGAAAGACATTTTCCAATGTGGCGTTAAAGAGCTTCGGAGATATGGTGTCACCTTGTCTCACTCCTTTTCCAATTTTTATGTGTGTTGTATTTTCAAACAGCCGAATCTTTGCACTTGCATTTTCATAGATGTTATTAATAATATTAATGTATGCATCTTCAATACCGCAGGATTTCAGAGCCATTGTAACTGCTGATGGTTTCACCGAATCAAAGGCTTTTTCATAATCGATAAAAGCCATGCATAATGGAAGTTCATATTCCCTCGCTCTTTCAATTAGTTCTCTCAGTACGTGGATATGATCTATTGTTCTGTAGCCACTCCTGAATCCAGCTTGTTCTCTCGGTTGAGCCATGTCCAGTGTTACCTGCAAACGGTATGAAATAACTTTAGTGAAGATTTTATAAACCACTGATAGGAGGCTGATAGGTCTGTAGTTCCTGATATCCTCAATGTCACCTTTTTTATGTAGCAGGATCATTGTAGCGTTGTTCCAATCCTCAAGAATCTTCCCTTCATTAAGGCATCGAGTGAAAATTTGGGCGAGTACTGTTTCGATTTCTCCACTTGCTTCTTGTATGATGTCTACAGTAATTCCATCTTCTCCTGGAGCTTTTCCCCGCTTCATGTTCTTGATTGCATGTGCAACTTCTGCTGGGAGGACTGGAAGAACTCTGGTACTGGTACCTTTCATGATGTCTGGAGTACACGTATCATCCCTTTCATATAATTTGGAGTAGAAATCTTTCACTCTTGTCAAAATTTCGCCTCTATTTCTTGTTACAGAACCATCTTTTTTTCTCAGTGCCATAATCTGTTTTCTTCCCTTACTGAGATGTACCTTTGCTATCTTTAGGCTTTGGTTGTTTTCAATTGCTTTCCTCACTTGTTCACAATTCAATTTCCTTACGTCTTCAGTAATACTTTTTCGTACTGTCTTGCATAGCTCTATATATTCCACTTTGGAAGTCACATCTTCTTTTGTTGTCCTCATCTCTCTTCTTTTTGCATCAACATTTTGTTTTTTCCTGATAATTTGTTCACATGCAACTTGTTCTTAGACCCAGCTAATTTTGTTGCTGTTTCCATAAGAGCTTTGGTTACTTTTCTGTTAATTTCAGAAATATCCACTTCTTCCGATGTTAGGCCTTCTAATGCTGAGAATCTGTTCTTTAGTTCCAACTTGAAGGTATTATTGTGTTTTTTAAGGTTGGTTATGTCAATACATTTTGTTTGTCTTATGAGCTTGCCACGTTCAAGCTTAGTGTTGACGTGCATCTTACATCTCACCAATCTATGGTCACTACCTGTGTTGAACTTTTTTAGCACGCTGCAGTCTTCTATGACGAATTTTTTGTTACACATAATAAAATCAATTTCACTTGTCGTCCCATTTGGATGTCTCCATGTCCATTTCCTGTGCGGCTTTTCTTGAAGAAGGAGTTCAAGATGAAAACCTTCTGCCTCTGCAAACTCAACGAGAGTATTTCTACCCTGGTTTCCGTTTCCGTGACCGAATTTACCTACTGAAGTTTCATTCTGTTGCCGTTGCCTTATTTTTGCATTGAAATCTTCCATAATTATCTTCAAGTGCTGCTTACCTTTATTATTTAGATCACGAATTTCCTCATAAAATTCTTCAATTTCTTCTTCAGCATGACTTGTGGTGGGTGCATAAGTTTGAATAATCTGAGCCTGGTATCTTTTCGAGAGTTGGATAACGAGTCGTGCAGCTCTGTCAGAAGAACTTTCAACTTCTACAACTTTATCCTTCAGTTTCTTGTTTATTATAAATCCAACACCACTAGTTCTGCCAGTATCTGTCCCACGATAGTAGAAGAGATGTCCACTTTTCAGTTCAATGAGATCTTCTCCTTTTCTCCTTACCTCACTTAGCCCTACGATGTCCCACTTGATCCTTTGTATTTCCTCTTCCAATTCAAGAAGCCTTGAATCAGAAGATAGGGAGCGTCCATTATACGTAGCCAAGGTCAGCATCAGATGGCAGCCTAGTCCGGTCCTCCGGGGATTCTTAGCTCATTCTGCCTTCATGTCGCACTGGCCGCTGCCTTGGCCAGGTACATTCCAGCTTCCGGAGACTGAGGGCCAAGATTTAAGTTATGGAATAATTTTGTAGGTGTTTGGCCATAACTCACCACGCTGGCCAAGCGGGTTGGTGAGTGTGGGATAGCATTTCCTCTAATCCCGATGGTATAGTTATACCGCTATTGGCGGTCGTCAGAGCCCCTTTAATGGGTGCAGGATGCACCACGAGAAGGCGGGGTTGACATTTGTCAAGGAGAGGCTATGATGTTACGCATCACCTGACCTTACATCCCATATATATATACATACACACACACACACACACATATATATATATATATATATATGTATATATATACATTTCTAATTATTATGTCACTCTCACAGCTTGAGTTCTCTTTAATCTTCTTCTCTCTGTTTAATAGTAACAGATGAAGAGCATGGGTCGGGCCAGGAAGGTTAATGGATGCAAGCGAAATTGTTAACTAGTGCTAGGTCATGCAACTCTACGGAGGACATGACATATATATATTTTTTAAACTATTTTAGGTGGGAATGTTACTTGCATCTATGGCCTTGCAGAAACCCATTTCCAACTAGGTCTTTGTGGAAGTGAGAAAATGCAGAGTTTTTGCTGGTCCTTGATAAAGCCAAGGCTCAGTATTCTCGACACCTTCTACATTCAATTGTTTTATTTTTTTATCTTTTCTCCTTTTACTCACACAGGTAGATACATAACCTTTTCTATGTTGTACTAGGTGTGAGCCAAAATTATATATGTATTTTTTTGCTTAGGTATCTTCTTAATAGAATATATATATATATATATATGTGTGTGTGTGGCTCCACCAACTATTGAAGGTGAATAAACTTCGTTTTCCTTTGCTATCACAGGTGTCCAACAATTACGTGTTAGTAGATAGTGTATATATATAATAGATATAATATATCATCATCATCATCATTGTCAACTATTATCAATCCACTGCTGGACGAAGGTCTCCCCAAGTTTCCTCCACAACGGTCTGTCTTGTGCCAGTCTCCTCCATGTCACTCCCGCATACTTTCGAATTTCATCCACCCATCTTCCATGTGGTCTTCTTCTGGGTCTTTTCCTGTCCCTTGGAATCCAATCTAAAATTTCGGCTGTCCATCGATGGTCTGTTCTTCTGGCAGTATGACCGGCCCATTGCCATTTCAGGGATTTAACTCTGATCATGATGTCTTCCACTCTTGTCATTTTTCGGATCCACGTGTTCCTCTTCTTATCTCTCCTGGTTACACCAAGCATGCACCTCTCCATGCTGCTTTGAGTTGTCTGCAGCCTTTGTATGTCTCTTTTAGTTAAGGTCCACGTCTCTGCACCATACGTAAGCACTGGAAGGATGCATTGATCAAACACTTTTCTTTTAAGACATAATGGCATATTGCTCTTGAAAATTATGCTGTTTCTTCTAAAAGCTCTCCAGGCAAGTTTTGTACGCCGATTAATTTCTTCATCAATGTGACCCTCACTTGATATCTGCTGTCCAAGATAAACGTACGTGTCTGTTATCTCCAGCTTTTCTCCATCAATCGATAAATCTTCATTTCTTGTAAAAGCATTGAACATCACTTTTGTCTTCTGAAAGTTCATTTTTAATCCCACTTCTTTACTCTTGTCAGCAAGTTCCTGGATCATACTCTGCAGCTCTGATGGGGTAGTTGTCTTGTGCCAGTCCTCAGGGGCATACTCTCAACCAGGCGTTGAACGACGGCTAGCGGTATTTTCTTTCCACTCGGCTTGGAGAAGACAGGTCAGTTCCTTCACCAATTTCGGACGGTTGGGGCACCCTTTAAGTCGACGCTACAACTTGTCCTAAAGGTGCTCGATAGGGTTAAGGTCCGGGCTCTGCGCAGGCGAGTCCATTCGATTTACCCCATTGTCACCATACGAAGCCATGGTTGGACCTCGGAACATGACAGGTGGCATTGTCATCCTGAAAGTAACATGGGTCCACCCCGTAAAACTGCCACAACATAGGAAGCGCGTGGTCATCCAAAATGGTGCAGTAGGTCTCTGCGTTGAGTCTACTAGGGATTGCGACCAAGGGTTCCGTGCTATACCCGCAGAAACACCCCCTTAGCATAATTCCACCGCCGCCGAACTTCACTGTTGGCACAATACTTTCCGGCAGGAGGCGTTATCCAGGCAGACGCCAAACCCAGACCCTGCCATCCGAACGGTAGATGGTGAACCTTGATTCGTCGCTCCAGAGAACCTGTTTCCACTGTTCAACGGTCCACTGTCGACGTTCTTTGCACCACGTTAGCCGAGCAGTGCTATTGGACTTGGTGATCAAAGGCTTGTGGGCGGCAGCACGTCCATGATAACCGAGCAGATGGGCTTCCTTACGGATGGTATTCATCGAAAGAACACTCCCGGATGCCTGTTGAAACTTCTTGCGGATGTGGCCCATTGATTTGGGCGGTTCTTCCGAATTTCTCTGGCTGGCCAGCACCCGTAGGTCTGTAACTCTCAGTTTTGTGGGTCTGCCGGGTCGGGGCACATCCCGACAGTCACCTCTCATCTTCCACTTGCCAATCACGTAGGCCACTGTCGATTTTGAGTACTGCAACTCGCTGGATATGTCACGTATGGAACCGCCATTTCTGTGATACCCGACGATTACACCTTTCTGGAAATCAGAGAGCTCTGAACTGCATGGCATCTTTCATGCGACTGGTTGCGTTGTTGTTTCCCACACGATATTTAACGGCGGCGGCCGTGACGTGTATTAGGACCGCAGATATCGTCGATTACAGGAGTGTCCAATTACTTGTTGGTAGATAGTGTATTTATACTACTGTAACTATTACAGTGTTGAATAGTAAGATCGAGAAAGAGTAAAGCTAATGTACCACTTTGCTGGTTGAACGCAAAATATATGTACGTTCATGTAATCAGTGATGAATCTCTTAGATCCTTAAACGCTTTCTTTTCACCACATCCAGCCCAGTTATATTGGATGGCTAAACCATTGGACATTACTTCCCTCATAATACGACGTGTTGTCTGGCCAACAGTTGTGCCACCTTTACAACTTAAGTGTTTAACCTGAAAGTAAATTAAAAATTAACACACATAAATACATCATGTACAAGTACCCTCTAAACCTGTAAGAAGTTAATAAAGAAAGACACAACCAGAAAATGCATACATATTCCCGAAAATTGTTCTTATTTTTCGCGCAAATTGCATTTAACTTCATTAATGGAAACTCACCTAAAAGGTTGTTGTTCCTTTTGCAACATTTACCGCACGTATATTTCCGGCTGACTTGTCATAATGCGTGATGGACATTTCGTGATCGTCGTATCTCTTCCCTGTGTCTTCGCATATATACTCTTGCAAATTGTTTTTGAGCCAAAACATTACAGTTACATTCACATTTTCATCACATACGCACAACTTTCATTATCTTCAACATATATTTAAAAAGGCTAAAAACACTATGTCTAACTTCCATTCCATTCATCAAAGACTTTAACCCTAATTCTCTTGGTCGTTAATTGCAGCCCACCTCCTTATATTCACAAATTTATACATAATATGAAAAATTCATATTAAAAACGCTATGTATATACACTATTTACAGAAGCCTTACTCCATCAACTCAGTTCATTTATACAATGGCTCAACCTTCCTCCTCCAACTCTACTTAGTTTTTCGACGGGAAACACGATATGCTTAACCACCCATACTGTAAGCCTCACCCTTAGGACTACGTCCGCCTCTAAAACTTTCTGCCAGACCCTGGCCGTCTTCAGGAGATGATGGTTAGGGTCTGGCAGAAAGTGTAGATGGCACCACAGGCAAACATCATGAGATACAGTAAGAGAGCAGAGGACCGGAGACGAGTGCATTACTTGCTCTGCGGCTGCGGAGAGTAACGGTTGTTTTTCGACAAGTCTCCTGAAGACGGTCAGGGTCTGGCAGAAAATGTAGATGGCTCCACAGGCAAACATCATGAGATACAGTAAGAGAGCAGAGGACCGGAGACGAGTGCATTACTTGCTCTGCGGCTACGAAGAGGAACGGTTGTTTTTCGACAAGTCTCCTAAAGACGGCCAGGGTCTGGCAGAAAGTGCTAGAGGCAGACGAAATCATGGGAGTGAGACTTACAGTATCGGTGGTTAAGTGTATCGTGTTTCCACGTTGGAAAACTAAGTAGGGTTGGAGGAGGAAGGTCGAGCCATTGTATAAATGAATTGAGTTGATGGAGTAAAGTTTCTGTAAATAGTGTATATAGATAGCATTTTTAATATGAATATATGTATAAATTTGTAAATATAAGGATGTGGGCGACAATTAACGACCAACAGAATTAGCGTTAAAAGTCTTTGATGAATGGAATGGAAGTTAGGTATAGTGTTATTAGCCTTTTTAAATATACACTGCTGGCCACCTAAAATGCAACACCAAGAAGGAAGCATCCGATTGGCCTGAAATTCGCAGAATGCGTCGCCCGCGAGAGGACATGCAAACGATTAGCATTGCAGGGCATATGCAAATTATGTGCGCCCGGCACGCCACCGAGAAGCACTATAAGAAGGGTGCACAGAAGGCGGGGTGTAAGTAGTGGAAGTGTGTTGTGCTGCCGGACCTGTGCGTGGGAAGCTTCCTGATGCCTCGTCGCAGAATACGGCAGTCATTCCAGCACGTTTCGGAGTTCGACAGAGGACGAATAGTGGCTTGTCGCGACAGCGGTTTATCGTACCGAGGCATCGGCGCCCGTGTGGGACGACATCCAGCCACATTGAGGCGAGTATGGATTCGGTGGGTGCAGGAGGGACGGACGGGCCGACGTGAGCGATTGCCGCAGCCACGGCACAGAAGCGAACGAGAGGACCGGCATGTTGTGCGGCGGCAGTGGGCCGTTGAACGCCGCACCTGGACTACGGAATGACACGACATTGGCTTCTCCGACGAATCCCGCTTCTGCCTGCAACACCACGATGGTCGGATCCGCGTGTGGCGGCACCTCGGCGAGAGACTGTATGACGCCTGCATTATGCATCGCCATACCGGTCCGTAGCCTAGCGTTATGGTTTAGGGCACAATTGGATATGACACCCGCACCCCTCTTGTATGCATCGCCGGTACACTCAACAGCCACCGCTACATCTCCGGCGTTTTGGAGCCTGTAGTCCTCCCTTACCTGCAGGACCTTCCAGCGGCCACGTTTCAACAGAACAATGCGCGCACGCACGTGGCACGCATCGTGCAACAGTTCTTCACGACCAACCAGGTGTCACTGCTGTCGTAGCCTACCTGTTCTCCCGATATGTCGCCCATCGAACACGTCTGATCGCTGATCGCTGATCGGCGACCGAGTGGCCCGTCAAGCACCACCCGTGGCTACGCCTGATGAACTGTGGCAACGTGTGGAAACACCCTGGACCGACATACCCCAAGCCCACATCCAAAGCCTCTTTCGTTCAATGCCGCGGCGTGTAGCGGCGTTATTGCCAGCCATGGGGGCCACACGAACAATTGATGTCAGCGTGTTCCCCAAGTCGCACGGGCCTGTAAGCTCAATCGTTTGATCTTTGTATCTGTTGTTATGTGTCCAGTAAATCTGGCTTTGCTATCTCGTGTCCTTCTTGGTGTTGCATTTTGGGTATGTTGAAGATAATGTTGGGCATGTTGAAGATATTTTTTTGGGTATGTTGAAGATAATGTTGCAGTGTATGTTGAAGATAATGAAAGTTGTGTGTATGTGATGAAAATATGAATGTAACTGTAATGTGTTGGCTCAAAACAACTTGAAAGAGTATATGTGAAGACACAAGGAAGAGATACGACGACCACGAAATGTCCATCGCGCATTAGGACAAGTCAGCCGGAAATATACGTGCGGTAAATGTTACAAAAGGAACAACAACCTTTTAGGTGAGTTTCTATTAATGAAGTTAAACTGTAAGAAGTTGTTACATTTAGAGTTAAGCTAGCCAAGTCATTGTTTTCCAGCAACACTATATATCATATAAGGGTAGACTAAGGCCCAAAATTTTCATGCACCAGCTCCATTTTTTTTTCAAGAAATATGAGGAGAAAACCCATGAACAATCATAACATAAACTACACATGCAAAACTGTAACCAACAATCAAAACTGATGTATGTTTTATTTCTCAGACTAAGTGAAAGTCCGTCAATAACCACAGGGAAAAATAAGATATGTGCGGTACTTTTTTAAATCACTTATTTATTGAGTATTTCTTTGATCACATTTTTTGTGAACATTCGTTCATTATTGAGAATCTTACCTTGATATGGAATGTCACAAACATACATGAATCAATATTTCGTCAAGATGAAACAGATGTGTTGCAAATAAGAAAGTATGTTTCATGAACATTACACAATACAAAAAGAACATTGGTTATGGCAGGGATTTGACAATTAAAACAGGCAAGTGCTCTTTCCACAGCGCTACCAAAGTGGGAAAAATATTCAGACAAAGGAAATTATATTGTTTTACATATTGTTCAATAACGCAGTGAGAAATCCACAACTAAAAGTAGGTAATATACAGTATACTTGCATTTCTAAATAGGTTTTTATTCTAGCTTTGTCTTTTGGTTTATCACGTTCAAGGATCACTCACAAGAACAGCACCCAGCTAAACGAATCCTGTAGATTACATGCATGCATAGGGATTGTTCATCTACAAGTCACCTTGTTGGTAGTTATGGATTGGATTTTTTAAGATTAGCTTTTGATGTCTGCAGATACTTTTTTATTGTTACTGGCCCCTTTGTTAATTATGATAGAACAAGTTTATGGCATTTACTATCTATTCTCAGTATACTCAGATTGTAGCATCAGTTCCTAGTGTCTATTAAACAAACAAACAAACAAAATGTGCGACTCCAGAAGTGTCAGTGATGAAGAGATGTTTACGATCAGCAATCATGTGCATTCTAGTTGTAGTGGCTGAAAGCTTTTAGCTGGCTCCAGCACGATTCTGAAGCAGACAATACTTCACTCACTTTGATAAAATTCTGAACTTACTGATAAACAGACTGCATTTATTACTGTAAGTGATAATTCCAAAACTAATTCCATCCTGGAGCATGCATCAAGTACTCCCCATAAGGTAATAAATTGCAACACAGCCAAGTGTAGATGGGGTTTAAAAAATATGGGGAAATCAAAACACTAAAACTGAACACTTAAGCTGTTTTACACTTAATTAGATACTCCTGATATTACACAATATGACCCACTTATGACCATGTCAGTATGGATACAATCAGGTGAAAATACAAAGAAAGAAAAGTTATTGAACTTTAAACCCTTTAATAACAATAATAACTAAAGTCAATTGTAACTTACATGTTCATTAGTTGACATACAAGTTCTAATCAGTCTGAAAATATTTTGTAAAACTTATTCTCTATTTTAAGTTAATCTGTTATTAAAGTTTATATTTCACTGTACCCCAGTTTGAAGAAGAGCAATAAAACTAATACAGCATGCAAATTAAACACATGCTATATTTACATGTATGTCATTTGCAAACCAGTAAAAATGGGCATGGACTATCACATTTCTGATATACGCTGGTCCCCAGGACCTGTGAAGTTCTTTTCAACATTCTGCCATTTCTTTTAAGCAATGGGAGCTGTTGAAATTGGCTATACAATTTCCTATTTCTGCTTATAGCCCATTGAGTTGCTCACTGTGGTTGTTCAACCTCCTCCTCCTCCAATTTCGTATTTTGTTTTTTCCCTAACAGTTGCAAATTCATGGGGTTTATTTCTAAATTTCCTTGCATTATTAAGTGATAAAGTATCTATTACTTCTAGCTCAAACAATGAGATAAAACCTTCACTTATGGCGAGCAGAAATGGATCATTAGGGTAATCAAGGACAACTTAAAAAATCAAAATAAATTCCATATATATATATATATGCACATTTTTTGCAGAAAGCCAAAAATGCAGATACCTCAAATTATTAGCAACATCAGTAATTGATGTTACTGCTGAATTGTGTGCAGTTTCAAAATGAAGACATGCTGCTTTTAGGATTTATTACACACTGATTAAAATTATGGTTTACTAAAACACATTAGTACAAATGAGAAATACAATTTTCTTTCGTAACACAAAAACAGTACATAACAGAACTTTTTTTGAAATTTATTTCCTGTATTTTGATTTCCTTTGTAAGTTCAATCCTATGAGTGATTTTTAAAGAAACAAGAAACAACTATAATCTACAATTAATTGATGCCTGTTCTGATTTTTTGACATAGAAATGAACTATCACAATATCCGCCGAAACCGACACCTACTCTTAAGTACTGTTCAGCTGAACACATGCTTTAATAGCTTGGTAGTGGGAATACACAAACCACTGCACCATCATGGCAGTAGTACATAACTTCATCGATGCAGCACTGAGTGTGGTTAAAGGGGAGGGGGAAGAGGGGGCATGCATGCACAATATCATTACAGTCAAGCCAATGGCTTGATTGCAATTATATGACAGAGCATACTGCTTGGGGGCATCACAGAATTCATGTGCTCTTCTTGGTCATGAATTGCTTGACCAAAAGAACATGGTAGCAAAAGGTTTTACCTTCCAGGAATCAAAACCAAAGGCTTTTTTTTTTTTTTTTTTTTTGCCACTCGTTGTCACATAAAAACTCTATGGTAGAGCAAATTACCTTTAAAAAAATTAAGCTTATAATTTTTCACTTGAAATAATGTGACCACAATCTTAAAAAGTATGGAGGGCCAGCAGCCTTCAGGTTGTCCTCTTCTTACAGTCCAACTGTATCACACAATGAAGCTTCCAGTAATAATGACTCCTCTTGGACACCATTATATGTATGTGCTCATCCTGTTCACACACATTTTAACTTCATATAAAATGAAACTGCACAAGAATGTCCTCTAACAAAGATGATCTAAGGCATTCCTGGACATTTCACTATAATGCACAAAATGTTTTTTTTTATTTACTCAATTTGTTTTGCAATTTACCTGAATGCATGTGCTTTTTAGTGCACCAAGGAGTTGCACATCACACTGCTTTCAGAGAATGGGCAGCACAAGAACTACAGTACAAATACACCACCCATGTCTCATCTGGAACTCGAGCCTAAGCACAAGTCTGTTAACTAAAACTGCCAAGGATGCAGGTAATATGCATGTGTTCACTCACGCTGCCATACACACCCTTCCATAAGAAAAATACTAAGTATTATGGAATAGATATAACAGCATGCAACTTACAGTGGCATCAAAATTTTCTTCCTCTTGAAGGAATTTTTTCCTACTGTTGTAGTTTTTCTTCTGTTTTGACTGGAAGCCTAGAAGAAACCCTTTGTGGGGTACAAAAATTTTCTTTTTGTTTCATATTTGTGAGCAGTTTTATGGCATGATTTAGAGTGTTTACTGCTCGATTCAGGGTATTCACTGCATGATTCTGTGTGCTCTTAATTTCTTCTAGGAGATGCAACATTTTTTTCTGCACAGCTGAAAAACAGTAAGAATAAAAAGATATAGACAGCCCATATCACACACAGTGTAAAACCAACACTGTTCAGTCATTCAACACAAAGAATAAATGAACTTTACATTGCATTTTTCTTTAGCTCAAATGAAAATTGATCAAACTTTGTGGTCATTTCTTGCTTTTTGCATCTGAACGTTTGTATTACTTTGTACAGTGCCTACTTAATTAAATGCAGACTTAAATGAATTTGATGTTACCATCTAATTACACCCCATTTTTCACCTTACAAACCTGTAAATTAAGGAAATAAATGAAAAATGGGCGCATGTTTAGAAAACGTGCCCCCCTCCCATTGTACATGCATAGTTAACACAGAATAATTTGCTGACACTAAAGGATTGAAACAGAACAAAAGGGTATAAAGGGGGAAAATGCACTGTGAAAACATGTTGATCGTACAAGCCAAAACTTATTGTCATTATACAATTGTGGTAACCAAAATTAAGTTTAAATCAAATTTGAAATATGTGGGAAATTTTTCTTCAAATCAATTAATTGATATACAGTGAAACCTGTGTTGGCAGTAACTTGCATTTTGCGATCACCTGTGAAAGTGGGTAGTTTTGTCTGGCATGAATATTATCCCAAATGGAAACAATGAATACGAAACTTTCATTTGGCTGCCACCTGTATAATGAGGCCACAGGCAGCCATTTTTGAAATACATAAGAGAATACACCTACACTTTATGGTCACCAACATGCAGAACTTATAGAAAAATCTTGTTAGGAAGTTCTGGAAAGATAATGATTTTAAAATATGAAACACCTGTTCTTTTTCTAACACTATCACCATTTTTCATGTGACTGTGAATGGTAGGTTGTCCTTGGGGTCTGTCAGGTTCTTTGAGTTTTGTTTACACATGGTATGGTCTGCTATAAATAGGGTATGCATGTTCAATCTTTAATTGTCCCAAAATTAGAGCTTATCCTCATCCCAATGAACCTAGCCTTCTTACATAGCAGCCATATTGTTTGAGCAGGCTTGGTAGTCTACTCCAGATGGCAAAAGAACATGTCGCGAACTCTTCAGGAAGAGAATGGAGGGAGAGGGTGCCAGTGGCTTCAAAACTCAACTGCAGTAGTGCTTCTACTGCACATTCTGCATCTCCTTACCATATATTTCCTCAGGCAGAACATGTTTTATGAGCACTTATTTGCGACAACGTACATATATGTTCCTTATCACATTACTCGGTCTTACTTCTAGCTCTTAGTGCAAAATTTAGTGAACATTCTTAAATTACAAAATGATTTTAAAATTAAATCACTATCAAGTGGTTAGGAAATCTTTCCATGTAATGAAAAGACACAAACTCTGTATATATACCATTGTTTACAGTCTTTTTCAATCACAGAATTCCAGGACATTTCCAGAACCTTTGTTTTCCCACTCAGGACATGCAATTCAAATACTCCTACTCAACATATAGTGAAACTACAGGCCTATTTACCCTGTAACTTATAACAATCCCTAAGCTACAGGCTGGAAGAAATTTAACACAGAATGCTGAATTTTGGAAATGTTTGCTGTATTAATGATAAATTTAGAATTACAGATAATAAATGTCACTCAAAGTGTAACTAGGTTTAATTTCTACAAAATGTTTAGGTGTAGTGAATTACAATGATTTTGACAAATTTTTCCCTACTTCGGCTTTCCTTCAGTTACTGAAGCAAATTATAGAATAAAAACCTTAAAACTCAAAAATATGTAGGCATAAAATCTAAAGTTCAAACTGCTTTCATATACTAAAATCAATACATAAACTAAATAATGTTTACATTTAAATATTTTGAAATAATACATTTTGGAATTTTAAGGATAAGGAAAGGTTAAACATATCTACGCATTTTTTCTATTGTGTCATTAGCGGACCAGTAAAAATGGGCGCAGAGTATGAATTTGTAGTATACACTGGTTTGCAGGACCATGGAAGTTTTTTTCAAAATTCTACCACTGGTACATACTCTGCCGGAAAGAGAACAAAGAACACCAAGAAGGAATTGGCGGACGATCATGAAATTTACATATGTTAATGGGTCGAGTTTACGTAGGTGTGATGTTAAATTCGGGACCAACCGGTGAGCGCTTACGCAACAGCACGGCATAATATGCAAATTATCGTCGGTGGTATTTAAGGAGTACGACGAAGTGAATGTAACCAGTCGTCGGCGTACGGACACGTGCGAAGACCCTGAAGAAGCTGCAATGCCTGGACATCGAAGACGTGTACGATTTTAGCAGTTATCGGACTTTGAGCGAGGTCGTCTAGGCGGACTCCGCGAGGCCGGCCAGGTGGTCGTATCGTCGTATTGCGTAGCGAATTGGACGGTAAGTATCGGTGGTGGTACGATGAGGGCGTAGATGGTCCGAGGAACATTCCCACACGAGAAGACGTGAAACCGGGAGTCACAGACAGACTGATGAGCGGACCGGTCGACGCATAAGAAGAGCGGCGTTGTCAAGCAGAACATCCACTGCGACGCAAATCCGAGCTGCCGTTGCACCTGAGGTGACTGTGCGAAATATCCGAAACCGTCTACTGGATGCAGGACTACGTGCACGTGTGCCTCTGGCATGTGTATCTCTGACTCCAGCCCACCGTCAGGAACGGCTGCAGTGGTGTCGCCAACGTCCGCACTGGAGAACGCAATGGCGATCTGTCGTGTTCAGCGATGAAAGCAGATTCTTCTTAGGAGCCTCCGATGGCCGTATGCGTATTCGCAGACGTACAGGGGAGCGTCTCCACCCTTCTTTCTTCCGCCAGCAACACACAGGGCCTACACCTAATCTCCTGGTGTGGGGAGCGATCAGCTATCACTCCCGTACACAACTAGTGTTTGTACCGGGTACGTTAAACAGCACCTCCTACATCAACAACATCATTCAGCCCGTTGTTGTGTCATTTGTAAGGTCGGTCCGTCGTGGTATTTTCCAGCAAGATAACGCACGCCCACACACGGCACGTGCAACGCAACATGCACTTCAGGGTGTGAGACAACTTCCATGGCCTGAAAGTTCACCGGATTTGTCCCGCATTGAGCACGTGTGGGATTTTATGGGACAACGACTTATCCGGTCTCCACGGCCAGCCACGACCATCCCAGATTTACGCGTCCAGATTGAGGATGCTTGGAACTCAATACCCCAAACTTACATACAACATCTGTACGACAGACTCCATGCCAGAATTGCGCAGTGTGACGCAGTTCATGGCGGTTCAACCTCGTACTAACCATGTTACATGGAAATGTTATTTTTCAGTTTACCAGCAAATACAGCTGTATTTTGTCATAATGTTTTGATCACGTTATTCTCTGTATTCCGTTATTATGCTGTATAAATTTCGTTGGTATCAGACGTCTCCTTTTTGGTGTTCTTTTTTCACTTTCCGCCAGTGTATGTACATATGACTTACATAATTTATTAATTCCCAACCTTTAAAATTACAATGCACTTCTCTCAACTACTTCACAAGGCATACACAGAGTCGCAGAATATAGATGTACACGCGCACGCCGTACGCGGATAGTTTCCAAATTATTAGCAGATTTTGCAGATAGTTTTGGTTTGTAAATTAAAAATATAAAAATTTTATTTACAGCAATTAAAACACTTACTCAAGGCTTTACTCAGATTAATATATTTAATTTTATCTTAACGTGAGAATGTTCAACTATTTTTCACATCTTCCGATAGTGGGTTCTTTTGTTTTTACAGACGGAGCTGGCCTCTTGATTTTATCAAGGCCTGTTGTTCTCAATATGTAGGAACTGTAACAAAAGTTCCGTTTACACAGAAAGAATTTAAATTTTATTGCCAGGTTTCTCTTGCAGTTGCCAGTTATAAAATTAAAATCTTTTCCTCTTGTATTTTATAAGTCTACTATTTTTGAATTAAGTTGTTGAAAATGCTATTTATAATTTTTGAAGGTTCATTAACGGAACTGCTTTTCTAGATATAAAAACTTTCTTTAATTAGTATCTTGTTTTTATGAGGTTCATAGTTCAATATTTTAAACTTTTGGCCTTAAGGTCCATTTTACACACATTTCTACGCATTCAATCGTATTGTACATTTTCTCTCTAAGGAATTTGTAATGTTCTAATAATTATTTTTTCTTATATTAATTTTTCTTTAATTTTTTTTTTTTTGATTGGAGGTTTAACGACCATTGTGAGCAACTCAATGGGCTATAAGCAGTCGCCGTCCCTAATTTAGGGTCACTGGTTCCAGGGAAGGGAGAGAGCCAGTGCCGTAAGGCAAACACAACATCCATGCGTCACCGGAATTCGAACCCGGACCCCTTACGTTTCTTTAAATTACCTTATTCTATTGTTATCGTGATTCGTGGGTTTGCAGCAAGTTTTCTGTTTTAATGGTTGTGTACGCAGATACATTTTATTTTTATACTATTCTGGGCATACATCTAAAAATTTGTGTATAAAAAAAAAAGACTACAGACAAAAAAAAAAACAGAAAAATTTGTTTAAATGGGGTAATGGAAAAATTAATACAATTTTACATGATATAGTAATAAGTTATTACTGGAAACTACTGTATGTTGCAAAATATTAGAAGTGTACAGAAGTGCATATAAACAGAAAAATATCTTAAATACAGCTAAGAAAGGGTCATATACATAACCATTTCTGGTTATACATTTATATATATAAAAAAAGGGAAAAAAAGAACTCATTTTTATAAGAGTTATGGATATATTATTATAATTTTAAACTGTTTCAGGACCACTGTCTGGTTGTTCAAACAAGACCATTTTAAATCATTAAGTCTTCAAATAAAGACTGGTCACTACGGAATTTAAAAAAAATATGCTACTCCATAGGTACATAAAGCTCAAAAAAGAAGAAAAAAATGCATCATAACTATTACATGCCCAGAATCTGTTCTAGGCCAGGAATTTATGACATGGTTGTAAGTAGTATCCAGGATTGTGCAATTACGTGTAAAAAAAGATTTTCTATGTGACACGTAAATTACGCGTAAAAACGCGTAAAATACGTAGAAAACGTAAAATAAGTAAAAAACGCGTAAAATAGGTAACACAATTAAAAAAACCCATGGCTTTGTGCTGTTAATTAACTTGCTATGCAATCTTTGTGCTGTTAATTAACTTGCTATCAGTATCGAGAAAAATATGGAAAGTTTGGAGCGCTTATGAAGAAGGGTGTTCCCACGGACATTCTGGTACTTCGCCAATCGGCACCATAAGGAGTTGTCAGCAGTTGCTTTGAAGCTAATCAAACGTTCGAAGAAATTGGTTGGAATCAGTGACCCTAAATTAGGGACGGGCGACTGCTTATAGCCCATTGAGTTGCTCACGGTGGTCGTTAAACCTCCAATCAAAAAAAAAAAAAAAAAAAGGAAATTGGTTCAAATATATTATACTCTTAAGTTACAAGATCATAACAGTGAGGATTATTAGTGCGGTTAAGGGTGTGTGAGAACTGAGAGTGACAATTATAAACATTTAAAGAGTTATATTTAAAACATGTAGTTTAATGTTTTGTCAAATCCACAGTTTTTTTCCTTTAAGGGTATAAGTATAGCACAATCAATATGAAAAACGTTTAGAGTTTTAAAAGTGTAAAATTATGGTTTTGAAGTGTACATCTGGATAACATGTCAAACACAAATATTATTAAATGAAAATGTACAATATTTTGCATTATAGACATTCCATTGACATTCATGTCAAAATAATATCTTTGGTGAACAAACTGAACATAAATTTGTTTATTTTATCGAATTACATAAATATTAAAATACACTCGACGAATTTGAAGCTGTTAATAAAATCTTGAATTCTATTCAATATTACATTGTGATTTTTATCGATGCTAGTGCAAGAGGTAGATTATTTTCTCCATTTTTAATATACAAGAAAGAACATATACATTATAATTTCTAAAAAGAAATATGTTAATAGGTGACTGAGCTGTAAGAACAATCTTAAGAGAATAATGATTTCGTAGTGAAATATACAAGAAATTTTAAGTTTAAAATGTAATAAATTTAAAGTGGTTTTAATATTATATTATTTATACACACACATGAAAAAAAATTAGTTCTTTACGTCTGCGTAAAAAACTGGTTTTCTACGCCAAGTAAATTACCTGTATATTACGCGTAATTTACGTAAAATACGTAACGAGTAAATTACCTTGCCAACCCTGGTAGTATCATACATGAGACCGACCAAGGAACCAGGGCCCGATTTAGGCCACCGGAGGCCCTGTGCACATCCTATGTCTGGGACCCCCTCGATTAAAATTTTCACCCAACAGTTGAAAAGAATATTTGCTGGTTAATATTTTTTTGCAAGCAATGTTTCTAGTAATAAAACACATCCCACATGCTAGTCAACTTTATAGCCAATGTGGTTTGTAATAGATGAACATTCACACCACTTGTACTTCCCCGCATCCGCAGAGCTTACAGCTGTAACATTAATTACTCTGTAATTCTTTTTTTATTTTATAGTATTATTTAAAAAACAAATAACCATCCTCCCAGAGATATAATTTAAAACCAATAGTCTACCATAAATTTAATGGAAATGATGAATCGATGGTGGTTTAAGCTGTAAGAAGCAATCCCTCACAAAATGTTGGAGCTGACAACACACATTGGGGGATAAATTATTGCAACAGTACATGTGAATTATTACAAAAGTCTTTAAATAAAGTAGTGTCGTTTGAACTTTTCCCGTATTTTCATTTATGTGAAAATAAACCCTACATAATTATGAATATTGATTTACAAATCTTGTGAATAAATAAATCCATCGTTCTTTCCACGTTAAGCAACGCACAGCAACCGAAAAATTGTTATTCGGCCGCCGTCGGGGTTGCTGTTAAGCAGCGCACAGCAATAAAAAGAAACATTTTCGGTTGCTGTGCCGTAACGTGGAAAGAGCGATGGGTTTATTTATTCAACTGGCCTATTTAGATGATTTTCAGAAATCTTGTTCTCACAAAACTAATATTAATAAAAATATTTTTAGTAAATTCTACATGCCTTGTTGAAAGGCCCTTCATGTATAATATACCACACTAATATACCGTATTGCTCCGAATATAGGCTTCACCCGTGATATGAGATCTCAAGGAAAAACAAACCATACCTACATGTTATTACAGGAGCGTGTTTATAAGTCACACCCCATTTTTAAGCAAACTATTAAAAATGTATGAATAAAATATTTAAAAAATACTTGGTAATTTTTGACTGTTGAATTGGCAGTAGGACATTTAAAAAAATGGCTTTTTTCTGCCTTTTGTGGCTGCAAAATCATCAATTACATCGTCAAAACTTAAATCTGCTGTGTTTAATGGACAGTATATGAAGAGCATCAATTGACTCTTCTTTTAAACTTTAATGCTTTGTTCTTTTCAGAAACGCAAACGAGCGTTCATTTGAACAGTTGGAAATTGGTATTGGTAAAAAAATCCTGAGCCATGTGTCAACAATGGGGAAAATATAAACTTGATTCAAGTCCCTTAACTTCCCAAAGCCAAGTGAGGGGATCTGTGCTCTCAGTGAATGAATTGTTTCGTCAGGATTCGAAACTGAAGAAACTCTTCAGGGAAGTCTTCTTCAAGTTCATTTGAATACTGCTTTTGCAACAATTCAGCTGCTTCCATCACATCGCTTAGGTCATTCTTGTAGACAAATCGAAATCTATATAGAGTCCAATTCCTCATATGACTTCTTTCTATTTTGCAACTGTGAAACAAGATTGTCACATATTACGCAAAAAGTTTGAGTGATGAAGGATCTCGATTATTAAAAACAACGTCTGGAGTTGATGAATCATCTAGAAGTCGGTTCTTGGGTATTTTCTTCCTTCTTGAGGATTCATAATCCATTTCTCTCCCTAACAACTGGTTGTATTCTTCCTCGAATAGTTCGAAATCTTTTCTGACGAAATTCAGGATGAAGTCAATATTTGACTCGTATAATGGTAAAACTAACGACGAATTGCCCATGGAAGATTGAAAGGTAAGTGCTCACTTTGTTGACTCGTTGCAATATTGTCCCAGATAAATGTTAACAAAGCAGTCTCTTTTTTCATTAATTTGGCATGAAGAGACTTAAAAATATATTTGGTTTTTGGAGGTAGTTTGGAGGCCCTCGAAAATCTGAAGCCCTGGAAATCAGGCCTTGCAAGGAACAAAAAAGCTGAACTTTTTAACCGAGAGAAAAATCAGAACGTGCGGTGAGAAAGTGTGAATATAATGCAGCACAAGCAAGAGGGAATTGTTCACTGTAATTTATTTATGAAAATATTTAGAGTACACCATTGTATTCACAATATAAAATTACTGAATTCAGAACAAAAAAAATTAAAAATATTGCTTCAAACACAGTTTTTTTGTGTATTTTTTTGTACTTGCTAGAACATCAGTGCCATTTTATCTTGTGGTGCTTTCTTCACAGCAAGTTCTGTGGCCACATTTGTTTTTTGTTGACTCTGCATTTGCACAGCAGTCTTTGCTTAGTTTTTCTTTTTGTTGATATCATTTCCTTCCCCTTTCTTCATTGTCACTTTTCTTCTTCTTTTTCCCACCTTTTATTCCCTCAGATACATACATACATACATATTACTAAGCTGTTCTCTGAGATTCAGAGGTTAGCTCTAAAAAGAAATACAAACTACCAGATAGTTTATACTTACTGTTGCCGTATCAAACTTCTCCATTTACAGCGATATTCCCTCAGATGACAATGATTTATCCATCACGCTGAAAGTACTTTCATCCTGAGGACCATGAGTGTATGATACCAAAGCTTTCACTACTTTAGATAAATGGTGCAACTTTCAGAATATGAATACTTTTGAACATCATGCATTAATTCTAACAAATTTCCAAACTTCATCACTTCCGTTTTTAGAAAATTTCCCCTCCCTTATCAAGCCTAAGTGCAGTATGATTATGGGAGAAACCTTCGCTTCGACCGACTTCTGTTTTCGGAAACGTTTTACTCTATTTTTAAGCGGAAATGCAGTATTTGTGGAATAAAAGGACATTTAAGAGCAATACTGGGAAGAAGAAACATCGCGAGAGAAATTGGAAAAAAATGATTACTGGAGAAATCTTCACTGCGTCTAACAATCGTTTTTGAAAGTTTTGAAGGACGGAATTCCGTCTCAAATGGAAAACGAATCCCCTCCCCACCCCCTAAATTTCTGTTCAGTTATGCATTGTTCTCGAGAATGCCCCAAATGATAACGGAAATGTCGGAATTCTTCGAATCCACGGAAGAATCTTATACCTGAAGACTACAAGGAAATATTCGCGGCATCTTAACTTCCGTTTTCGGAAATCGTTGCTCACAATTTCATGCTAAAATGCAAAATTTCGTGCAAAAAAATGATATTTAGCAACAATGCTGGGCACAGGTAACATCGTGGGAAACAAACATTACAATTTCGGGAAAAATCCTTTTAGCTTCCGTTTTCGAAAGTTTTGAAAAACGAAATATTGTCCCCAGATGAAAAACGCAGCCCCCCCTCCCCTCCTATTTATCTTCAGTTCTGCATCGATCTAGAGAGAAGTAACATTTTTTTCTAAATTTCAGGAACATGCTATTGCTTACATGATACCAAATAATTATGAGGATTAGGATTTGAACACTTATTCGTACACGAACTCCTTTCTTCTTTCCTTTTGTGTGAACTTGAGTGTTACGTTTTCACAAAAATGTTTCTTCCGAGTACTTTTTCATATTTAAAAATATTTTTTTCTCTATTAAAAAACCGTCCAAGTTGCTCGAATGTACATGTCCTTGTGTGGCTCTAAGATATATCTTGATTCTTTTTAATACGGAAGAACTTTTTTCGGCAGTTGCCGTTGTTGATGGAAAGTTTAAATATTAGATCTGCTAATTTGTACACCTCAATAAACACTATGTCTAATTATTCAACTTTATGTAACAAGTAATATCTCTGATTTGTTTTGTATTCATCAAGAGAATAAAACACCTTCAGCTCTGATAGTAGATGGTCAGGGAAGCTTTCACAAAATTTATCAACACATGTCGAAATCAACAAAGCCACGAATTTAAGATATATCATTGATTTTAATTCATTGACACTTCGCACAAACTGAAACAACTCTCGTGAAACATGCGCCGTTAAAGGCGAAAGCATAGAGAGACTGAGGTAGTATGAAGTCTTCTCTTTTCTGAGCGAATCGTTGCGCAAAGCAATGGTGTGCTCACCTCCATACGCTCATTCATGTTGTCATGGAAATGCTAGCAGGCGATCATATCGAAGTTCTTATCATCAGAACAGCGAAGACCCTCGAAGACCTGCTTGCGTTACGGTTGGACCGCGCGCCAGACTGATTTTCATAATCGAAAGAAGCGAATCCACTCATGTTTTTTTTCGCACCGAAAGCATTGACATATCTTAATACCGTTGATAATTGACTTTTATTTGTGTATATTTAATTGACTTTTATTTGTGCATTCTCTGGGCTCTACAGCTAGCCTCGAATACACGCCACTGGTCCTAATCATGATGGATTAGTGATGTTCAGATTAGCAAACTAGTCACAGAATATATTTACTGTTATTTGAGGAAAGAAGTTACTCTCTTAAGATTTTCATTCGGTGTCCTAAATTTTTTGACGAAATGGAAAATTATACTGTAGTAACAAAGCACTTTTCTGGGCTTACAGATAACTGTCACATAAAATTTAGCCATAAATAAATGCTAATGATGTCTTATGCTGGCCTTAGTTCTCTGAAAGAGTACAGTTTGCATGATATGACTTTTGTGTAAGTGTTTTGTAGTATTTTGATACAGCATAAAACAAGGGAAATCATTTTAATTATGGTGTACACATTTGTGTTTCATATAATAATTTTGATTTTGCAAAATATACTCATACAGGGTGTCCACAGAATTATCAAACCTGATTTCCTTGACTTTCCCTGACCAAATATATAAGAAATCCCTGACCTTACACAAATAGGTTTATCTGAGTTTTTCAATATATCTGCCATGATAATAAATAATTGAATTGGATAAATGAGAAACTTATATTATTTAAAAGTGTTTCCGTTTGACGTATAAAGTTTCCCAAATAACTGATTCATTAAATTTTTTCTATCGGCTTCCACCTTCTCCATAGCCGTCCAACTCACACCTTTTTAATTTTAAGTTTACTCTTTTTTTCATGGTTTTACATTTATTGAAGAAACACTCAAACAAACCCATACACAATATTCAGAACAGTTACTATAAAAATATTACAGTAGGAACACAGTCACTGTTTTTATATTACACACCACTTTTCTTCTTTTCCCAATCTGAAATCTTCGCCTGCAATGCTGCTTCTTCCAACTTTAGTTCCTTCGGCACTCTTTGTCTTTTTTCCTTCAATTCCTTTATTTCATGATAAATTTTTCTTTTTTCCTTCAGTTTTCTTTCTTTTTCGTTTTGAAGAACACTTTTTTTCTCAAGATAATCCTGATATCTTCGTCTGGAGGTTCTTACAGAAAGAAGAAGCCTTCTATTGATGGCAATGTGTTCTACTCCTCCCACATTTTTAACGGCATCAAAAACTGTTCTCTGACAAATCAGGGATTCTTCCAGGAGATTTTCCACAATAAGAGACTTATTGACAGAAAATCCACCTTCCACTGAAGCATTTCCATGAGACATAATGAGACAAATTTTTATTACATCCCAAAGTTCACCGAATTGTTTTTGATTGTTTAGTAGAGCACTGCAAAATTTGTCTAATCCAATGGAATCATCATGACTGTCTAAAAATTCATCAAACTGAGACTTTAAAGCAGATTGAGCTTCTACACACAATGAAGCGCACTGTTCATTAGCTTTTTCAGCACAATCATCTGAAACCCTATTTGCACTCAGTATAACTTCGAGCCCAATTTCCACTCTCTTCTTGCCTAGACTCGGCTGCTGCACTATAACATTTGTGTCCAAACAAGTTACCCCACGGACAAACTTAAATTTTAGTGGGCTTTTCTCATGAAGTTTTTCAATCATACTGGCCACAAGTTTCCTAAATTCAAGCTTAAACTCTAATTTCTCCCTTTCCGAGCCCTTCACTTCTTTTAATAGCTTTTTAGCACTAAATCTAATATCAACTTTTTCAACTGATAGAAGATTTTCACTTTTTGATACATTGATACATCTAAAGTTAACAGTTTTGAGATACAATCAGCTTCACTTAATTTGTCAGGCTTCAAGCTTCGTGCCATCAAATTTTTCATCAGATCCAGCAAATCAGTGTGTAAGAAAGGAATTAAAGGCTTTGGGCTCTGGAACCTTCTCAAAAAAGATTCACACTCTGAAGCTATAGTCCTAAATGCAGCCAATTTGCATTTCAACAGTGAACTTTCCATGAATTATGCAAAAAAAAAACCATGTGCTGTTTGCTGGAAACTGATGATTCTTGAACATATTTTTTGATATGATCATAGACAAGCAATGCCTTAGTCAAACAATTAACGTTTTCCAACCACCTTACAGTGAAAAATTTCAAAGGGAAATCTTTACATGCAGTAATCATAGTATAATTTGCACGGCGAGCAGGACTATCTTTTAAAAGGTAGTACAAGTTACGCAGAAAGTGATGTATATCCCATTTCACTGCTTAAAGCCCAGTTTTCATAGCTCCATTGACCACGTGAAGACCACATACTCCAATGACAACTAATAATTTACCATCTGGATTTTCAGTTCTAAGTTTATCTTTCAGCTTTTGAAGAAAGCTGAGATTAACGTTATGTCCATCCATTGGCACTTGTAGCATGTTATCCAAGGGAAGAGGTGCACCTTTAATGAATTTCTCTAAAAGGTCATTAGCTGTTGCCCGTCCTAAAAACACATTACTTAAGTATCTAGTGGAAACTTTTTGCACATTGACGTCTCAATAACGAACAAACTGATCCATTTGCCCATGCTGAGCAATTTTGTTTAGTGATTCATCAAAACAAATTCAAAGTCAGTGCACCGCTTCAGATCGTCCATTAAACGCTCTTTGAAATGTGGTGCCAATCCATGGTTTATCACATAAGATGCTTTGCTTTTGCCTAACGTAAATTTTGAAGCTATCGCACTGTCAGGAAACATTAACTAAAATGTTTTGTTAATCTGTGTACAAGAGTTCAGAGACATTCGCTTGGACAACACTTCCATGGCCCATATTATTCCCGACTTTGTTACATCATCTTTCACTACATAAGCATTAAGGTCGCTGGGCTTCACATCATCTTTCACAACATAAGTATTTGAGTCATTAGGCTTAATATTTTCTAGAAGTACTGATTCCACATTACCTAAGCTTGTTGATGGCAAGAGTTCGTTATTACAAAGAGAGTTCCTTTTCACAGAGGAAGTGAAAGAAGCAAGACTGACCTGAGACATTTTAGCACGGATGTTTTTCAAATGATTAGGGCCATTTCTGTGGCTGAAGACTGCCCGGCGCCCCATGTTGCTAAGCTAGAAAGTTATAGGGCACACTTTACAAGATGCTGATTCATTGTCGCCGTTCACAGCAGCTAACCAACCAGAAAGTTCAGGATTTAATTGTTCGTCCAACCACTGTTCATTAAACACACAACGCTTTGACATTGCTGCAGTCTTAATTGCCTTTTAACAAGGTATAACTTGTATCACAAATTTTCTTCTGCTCCTTTGACCTAAAACAAAAAGAGAAATGTTAACAAGTAATGTAACACAACTTACAATAATAGGTAGGAAATACAAGGTTACATTAGTAGGAAGGGGAAGTTAGTGCTGTCTGCATCACCAAGTGCAAGTGTGTTGGGCAATGAGGTCGTCACTCCCCGACACCGGGTTAAAACTAATTGTAGTCTAACTGTGATTGAAATTTCTCTGACTTTTTTTTTAAATATCACTGATTTTCCCTTACTTTTTTTTAAATATCACTGATTTTCTCTGACTTTTACCAACATTTCAGGCATTTCCCTGACTTTCCCTGACCAATTTGCATTTCCCTGACTTTCCCTGACCAATTTGCATTTCCCTGACTTTCCCTGGTTTCCCCTGACTTTCCAGAATGTGGACACCCTGTCATAGGTTCCAAAGAATTTAATTTATTAAAATGGCCATAAAGCCTAGTTAAAAATGTGGAAGTTAAAATTTTCATTAATTGGAAAGCTAATAGATTTTAGGGAAAGGGCCTTGAACTATTTCTTAGGGATCGACTTTTTCAGTACTCCACTAACTGCAATATACACAACATGTAAATGTCGATTGTAGGAAAGACATGTTATTTATGTTACTATTAGAAACACAGCAGCTTTTTGTCATAGCCTAGGTCTTGATCAAACAGGTGATCAAGACCTAAGCCAAGTCAAAAGGCTCCTGCTTCTAATAAATTTAGACATAACGTGCTTTTCTTACAACCTAGACTATTGGCTTTGTTGATTAACAAAACAAAGTGTTTCAATAGCATTTTACTGTCATGCATTAATTCTTATACTTTGTATTGTATAACATTATTGAAATGATCACTCCTTGTTACTGTTGTTATGATATTTTCTACTTTAGGTTGACCAATTTAAGCTAACTTAAGCTGTGTAAGATACTTAATATGGTGGCTCTCATGTAGGGTTACTTTCTACTTTCCAAAGTTGAAAAATGTAAAGCAGTTATATTGAATTTTTTGTTGAAAACCTGATTGTACAGAATTAAATTGTAATAATTTTTGCCAAAATGCACAAGAGGGAGAAGAAAAGTAAGCTTACTTTGTTAGCCATGTGGTTCAAAATAATACCACTCAAACTATTATATTTTTTTTAATCCTCATATATAATGTGTGATTGGACCCCTCAGATTTTGAAACATGGTTATGCCACTGCACTGCGCCACCGGGGCAGCTCAAATTATTACCAAACCAACCATGGTCAAATATAGTTCAGCACACCATGACTAAGACCAATATGGGTCTCAATCATGACTTTCAAATGCTGACCACGGTGTATGATAGTCAGGTGATACGACTCTGGAAACAAAAATCACCCGTTAATGTCACTTGTCACTAGTCACTTGATGGCGCGACGAACGTGTGGGCCAATGATTTGATACAACCTATGCTTTCTTATGGGAGGAAGCGGCAGAAACATTCGTATTTTACGAATGCTATTTTGCTTGGAATTAAAAAAACAATAACCTGGAACGTTTCGCAAACATACACTTTTGCGCCTATCACATGGAATTCGTCAAATAAGCGTTATATATATATATTTTTGGGCCAAAGAGCGTGTAATCTAACGTGAAGATTTCTGAGCAGACGGTGCTGAGTTTTTTTACTGAGCCAATAGAGAATAGACCCTTAATCGTCAAAAAAATTGCACTTCTTGTAAAATGAGATGGTGCTGTACATTCGGAGGAGCAATTTTAACATGGAATATCAGTTTTTGCGTAAGTCATTGGAGCATCGTTAACGGAAACTGCTGATTTTGAAAACTTACCGAAATTTTCGCAAAAATAATTTTGATTAATCTTCCGCTCGAGAAATCATTCACTATTGATGTTTTCATTTAGTAATAAACAATATATCTTACACATTTGTTTTATTTTGTACCTAATCATACTAATGAATAAGGCGCTCCCTCTATCTGTGTTGGCGATAACAGCAGAGAAAGTGCATCATGGCAAAATGGCTGCTTTTTCACGGCGGAGATTTCCCCAACCTGCGTGCATATAGTACGATGAACATATTTGATATCAAGGGATAAAATTTCTGATCCTACATTTAAACAACGGTTTAAATGTAGGATCAGAAATTTTTAACGTAAAAGTTTTCCACATTTTAAGCTGTCGAAAAATGTATTACATCCTAATGCTTGCCGCCATTTTTCCAAATCTGATGATGTTGCATATTAAGCCTTAATAAGAGATACGAACTAACTTTTAAGCAGTAACGAACGCCATTCGAGAACATAAATTTTTATTTCATAATAACAATCATTCGTCCGCCTCATAACAACTCCGCCATTACCATACATACCTCCTTGCCACAAACCCCAACGTCTCTAGTAATTCTTTATTATGTTACAGTTGGGTCAATAAAGGTTGGAACAAGTTTTTTATATGCTGCAAAACCTGTCCGATAACCTATAGTGCAGTACAAAACACTTACGCCTATACCTAAAATAGAACTGAACATATTCTAGTCCGACATTTAGCTGTACTATAAATTTGTCTCCTGTTAAGTAAAAACAGAGTTGACGTACTTTACCTTCTGTATAGAAATTTCAAATTTTCTGGAACACCATACAATATGATTACACAAAGCAAGAAATAAAAAATACTCAAAATAAATACCGATTTTGCACTGATGAAATCATAAACACCATATAATTCTATGATGGTTAGCGTGAACGATCGGCCCACAACTCCTGAGCGGCACCTGGTGAGCTGTGACATTAACAGTACGTTTTTCAAACTGTTAACAGCACGGGGAGTCGTATCACCTGTCTTATCATACACCGTGATGCTGACAAAGAAGTCCAACAACAGCAATCATTCTTCCTCCAAAGCATCACCACATTTCTTGGAAATAGCTTTTGTGCAAGTTTCAAAGATTTTAATATAAACTGTACATATATAAAAAAAAAAAAAAAAAAAAAAAAAAGACGAACACCTCTTTTCACATAAATTTCTTTTGAAGGGAAGGATAATTGGTAATTCCAATCTCATATATCTACGCAGGCATCCTAGATGCTGTGACTAAGAATGCTATTTAGGTCCCTGCAATTAACAAAGCATGACGTATTTCATTAAATTATTTTTCAGGTTAGGTTGACATTCTGACCTCTCTGTTGAGGGCTGGTATAACTTGAATACTAATAATACTCAAAAAACGTTGGAGAAAACAATCTCAAACGCAACCAACCCAAGGAATTAAGTTGGCACAGTGAATATTTTTGATTAGTATAGATTTGGTCTACTTTAACATATACCAAAATGGATTACAGCTACATGATCAGTACAGACTACATAGACACGCTTCGAAATAAACAACTTCGTAGAACAAATTGAACTTTGGGGCAGAAATCGATCCTATTAATAACGAACAGTAATTTATGAAATTGATCACACACACAACAGAGCTCTGATTTTTATGACTGGAAATAATTTATAACTTGCGTTAATTTTACTCTACACCACGTGTTTCCCACACGTCTCTCAGTCGATGTCAAGGTCTTTAGTCGATGTCATAACTTTCCACCAGCTTCCGGTTCCCAAGAGGGTGGAGGATTGTAATTTAAAAATTCATTGAAAAGTTATGTAAATCGAATATTTTAGTCAGGATATCTAATGTAGCGCTTACCTAAAAATAGTTTAAACCGTTCAACACCTAACCAACCTTTTGAAAAAAAAATATGTGGTTACATGGGTATGCGTTGTCATATTTTAACTTTTCTTTTTATTGATACATATAGATGGCGCTGTTGGGTGAGCCCAATTTTCAACGGTGAAAAAACGCTTCAAAAGTTCCATGGTTTCAACGTTTTACAGCCAACTGCCTTTCCACGTTGAAAACACGGTTCAAATTAACCATAAACCAATAATCAACAAATAAACCTGATTTCAACGTCGAAATAGCGATCCTCTGCTACGTGGGCAACTGGTGTTTTTCAGTAAATTAAAAAAGTGTGTGGCAATGCAAATACTTCATCTTTCCACAGGGTAGGAAAACACATACGCAGAGAGCCTTGGAGGCTTTTCACCATGCTTTGAGCAATCTTATTCAAAAAATGTGATTAAAAATTTAAATTCATAGGAAGAAATAGTTTCCAACTAGTGTTTTTCAGCAAATTACAAAAATGTGAGGTAATAAATATATTTCTTCTTTCCACAGGGGAAAACAGCAAGTCACGTTTTATAGGGAGATTGTCAAGGAACTGTATTTGCATTTTTAGTTATCCCAGGCCCAATTTAAAAATTCTGATGTCTCAAAACACGCAGTTTTTGAAAGTTTTAGTATCCCATGTTCGAAAACCTCAATTGCAAACAATTCTTAGGCCCCAAATGTGACTATTTGGATGTCGAACATGTGTTTCGTAGTTTGATTTTTTTAACACTGAATACAAAAAAATTGAAATGAACAAGAGAGGGTGTTCAAAAATTGTTAACAGTCCTATATTAAAACCAAAACACATTGTTCTATAGATAATTATTATATTTTGAACATGATATAATATCCACACATTCCTTCATACTTAAACCATATATTCGTTCATACTGAGTAAAAGCATCATATCTGCAACTACAGCCAGTCACGTTTCTTCATTGCTCCCGAGTTTTCGTCTAGTTTTGCGATTTCTGAGCCCTTTTTCCAGCTAAAAGTTCTCCGCTACGTATATGAAGTTCATCTTAATGTTCTGAACTCACTTATCAGATCGGTGAGTGGCTTATTTTTCATATTTCTTCGTTTATTTACTTGCTCGTACATCGATTTTGCTTAATTTCTGCCCGTCACCCTTTTCGTTGCGGACTTGCCTGGACTGGGTGCCGACGCGCTTTTATTTTGCGAACAGCAACTGCTGCTTGCTTTGGTTCTCACTCGGTAGCTTTTTTGCGCTGCCTGCGTAGTTGTCTCGGTTGACCGCTCCTAGTGCTTTGACTTGCGTTGGTCTGACTGCTGTACTGTTGTGACGTCATGGCTGCTACTCCTATGCTCGGCTCTTCTGTAACCGCACTGCTTGCTGACTGCGTCAATGTTGACATCCGATCGTCTACAGGTCCTATGGATCAGGCGTCTTCCTCCTTTGCTGGATTATATCCTCCTGCTCTGGATTCAATGTTTCATCGTGCAGGTACCAATTTCACCATTACTGTTCCTCCAGCCTCGGTTCTAGGTAGGTCAATGCTTTCTGTTTTACATCTTGGTATTGTTTTTAATGCCCTACCTAACACTCAACTCCCAGCATATTCATCAGCGCTGTATTCCTTTTTGCCATCCGATTCTATTACGCATATTGCTCGCAAACCCCGATCCGTCATTATTTATTTAGCTGCCTCAAAATATGTAGCGCAGGTTTTATCCACTCCCATTCAGATTGGTGATCAGTGTATTCATGCTGAAATTCTCTCCGAGCGTCCAGTTTTGATCTCGTTCTTTCCGGTTCCAGCTGAAATTCCCGATTCTCTTTTGCACCACTTTCTTTCGTATAGCGGTCGCACCGTTGGGTCGGTGCGTACCCTTCCTTCAAACGTTACTGATCCGTTTGGTAGTCCTGTCTCAGGGTGTCGCCGGCAGGAGCTCCTGATTTTCCCCTCAGATTCTGCAATTTCTTCCTTTCCCACCAAATTACTGATTAAACTTGGTCACCATTCCTACTCCATAAATGTTGTTACACCTTTCCACTGTTACGCCTGTCTTGGTTTTGGCCACCATTTTGTGCCTCCGGTCACTGTTCCTTCTACTGCAACGACATCGGAAGTGCCCGTGTCTTCTTCAGAGCCTAAACTATCCCATGCTTCGACTCCGCCAGGAACTCCTGTGCCCACTTCTTATGATGCTGCTTGCTTGACTCCTGTCTCCTCTGCTGTTGAAGTGTTGTCTGCTGGACTTCCTGCTGAATTGCCTTCAGCAGTACCGATATCTATTCCTCTACTTTCTCCACCGTGTACACCACCGCCTGTATCTACTGGCTTGTTCACACCATTTATTGCTCATCTCCATGACTCCCTGGATGTTTCACGTTTGGAGCCTTTTGACATCCCAGAACTTGCGTCTTCTTCTTCTAGTGATGCTGCCACACCATCGATTCAGCATATTGACTCTTCTGTGTCTTCTGTTGGAGAGGCAAGTGCTACTTTGCCTACTACTGCCCCAGTGCTCGATTCGTCGAGTTCCAGTGCCTTTTCAAGTGGTACTGTTTCGCCTAAGTCCTTGCCATTGACTCCAGGTTTAGTGGCAAGCTTTCCCTGCCCTATAGATGGTTCCCTTGTTCCTGCTGATGCTTCGATTGCACCCCTTTCTACAACACCATCTCTGGTTCCAACTGGAGTCGACGATTCGAAGTTATCTGAGCAGGACTTTCAAGCTATTGTTTCCAGGAAGCGAAGACGCCCTGCTCGTAAGAAAAATTGAAAGGTCTTAGCTTCCTGTGAAATATCCAACTCGGCTGCTCTAGATTTTCCGGATCAATTTGTGGTTAATTCTGATTATAAACTTGATCTTAAATGTGCTGCTCTTCTTCCTCTTCCAGAGGTTTCCCTGGAACACATTTATATGCTCGCAAATGCTGATCCTCGTTATCGTGCTTTTGTGACCCCCTAAATAGGCTATGATTTGTTTTTTCACGTGATCCGAAAGCGGCTATTGCCCGTTTTTGCTCATTTTATGATCCTATTGACTATGAGACTGTTTGTGCTTCTTTACGAGCCCTTCAAAGTGCTTTTGGCACTGCAGTGTCTTCGTATCCATCTCTCGGACAGTGTCTTGTGTTTATAGACTATTATTGTGCCCAATTTGAAAAGTTCTCCGGATGTTCTCCTCCATCTTGGTGAATTGTTTCTTGATACGTGACTTTTTTCCTAACTTTTTCTCCGCTAATGTAAATAGTTAATTGCTTTACTCCTGCGATTGTGTCCTTGACGTTTGTGTACTTCATTCCCAGCTGTATATTTCATGTTATTTCCTGTTATACTCTCTGTTACTCTATGTTACTGTAATGTATTTCTCTGTACCTTTCAAGTTTTAATAAAGCAATTTGAACTACAACCTAAGACATTATGAACAACAATGAGCAAAAAATTTAACTTACTTGTGAAAATACTCGTTTTTTATGTCGGCCGTTATGTTGTGTACATGTCTAAAACAATACAGCTTTCACTCCTCGCTAATAGTGGAACATATGTTTTCAAAAACTCACGGAAGTAACACTCAACTAGCATATGCTCAGGAACAGCTTTCACTCCTCGCTAATAGCGGAACATATGGTTTTCAAAAACTCACGGAAGTAGCTAGGTATTTGCCAGTCTATTCTCTCCAAGGTTTTTGGGTCTGGCACAGTAGATGTACGAACTTGCGTTCTCGAGCAAGGTTCGTAGATTCGAGTTCTTGCAAAATTACAAAATAACTATTAAGAATGGTGAAAGTGTGAAAAATAATGCTTTACGTAAATAAAAGATAATATTCTGAAAACGGAATTTTTGGCAATCATCTTTAATTAAAAAATAAATAAATATCGAAGACTGAAAACACCAGTGCTCCGTACATTTCTTTATCAGAAGTCAAGGAGGATAGAATAAAAGGAGGGAGCATGTGCTCTCACCGGTGAAACCAGCTGAGTTGCGTGGCCGCCATGTTACATTACCCTCAGTTGCTCATTTTTGCTTTGTAAGTTAAGGAAGATTTCATTTTTTTGTTTCGTGTGAGAAGGGCGTTTGCTTATGACTGATTTATGGAACTGTTCATTTGAAGTTCAACTAACATTAAAACCTGAAGAGAGATCTATTGTATTATTTACGGATCAAAAACTTGTGATGGAATAGCTAAACATTTCTAGTACGAATTGGAAATATGTCCAGTTTTCAATAACTACTGGTCAAAGATCACATTCCCTAAAACGTTTTATTAAAACTTTGTAAAAAGCATTCGCTTCTCGCGCACAATAAAATCCGTGATTTTTTTTTTGTTATTTTAAATTCGTAAATTATCGCATTTCTTATTAGTACATAGTAATCTATCAACGCTAACGGATTTTATTGTGCGCTACAAACGTTTTTCAGTTTGTATATTCCTAGTACTCTTCGTTAAAATTTTGTAAATTTTCAAAGTTTAGCACGAACTATTGTTTCTAAGGTAACATTTCGTTGCGTTTATATCTTCAGAAACATTCACTCGATCACATGAAATAAATCAGGGGTTTCTTCTTCGCTTTAGAGTTTGTGATAGGCTTTGTGCGTTACTTTAAACAGCATGTACTTTTCGTGTGACGAGTTAAAGGGATTTCTGTCGTACGCAGCAGTAAAACGTGACTTAACAGTGCTTTGAAAGGAAAGAATAGAAAACAGTGGTGATTTTATAGACTACATCCATAAATGTACATGATATTTTTTCTTTTCGCAAGAATGATCAGAAGTAGTTTGGATATTGCGAGTAGGCGGGGCCTATGAGGAGAGTCATGTGACGGAGACATCTCACTTTTCCTTTAGCTATGATTAGTACCGATGTGTTTTGTATGGAGAACCCATGAGTTGTTTAACGTTTTTTTTTCGGGGAGAAGGGAGTTTGAAATGTGGAATTGAAGGCATTTTTGACGAAGTTTGGAGGGACAAAAATATGAGGAATTTCCTAAATACTAGAAAAATATATGTATGACAGATCACTTACTATTTTATCAGACACAATATATGGCAAACAACATTCTGGAGTATTTATTACAACGGAACTGTCTTATTTCAACAGAACACTGTTTTGAGGTCTTACTTTGTGTCTGTAACACTGCAGTTCGTTACTAATACAAATTCCCTCTATATGATTTTTTTCCTAGCTAGACCTTCACATTCATGAGGAAAAAAACCTGATCGTCAGAATAAATATTTTGGTGTGGAGACATACTTTTCATTGTTACAGGTCATTTTAAGGGTAATAGAAAGGACCTTTAAAATGGTACTTTTTAGTATCCTTATATACGCACTTTCACAAAAGCACGAATCCTGAGGGGAACTAGATTGACGTGCTGCCATCTATTGGCCGATAGAGTATGGTATATCTATTTATTGAAGTCGTCCTCAATTTTAATATTAAGATTGATTTCGACTTGTTTTTTTTTTTTTTTTTGATTGAAGGTTTAACGACCACCGTGAGCAACTCAATGGGCTATAAGCAGTCGCCCGTCCCTAATTTAGGGTCACTGGTTCCAGGGAAGGGAGAGAGCCAGTGCCGGAAGACATAAACAACATCCATGCCTGACCGGGATTCGAACCCGGACCCCTTACGGACGAATGATCAGAGGCCAGCGCCTTAGACCACTGCGCCACCGGGGCGGCAATTTCGACTTGTATTCATCTAAGAAACTGCAGATATTCCTTACGATATCGTGCACAAAATTACTTTACCTTATTAGTCAATATGATCATTTGTCACATATGTTAAGTAACTTCAAAGTGAATTTCTTAGGAGGCAGAACTCCCCACGATAAAACTTTCCACGATATAATTCAACATGTCTCCGTCATATGACTCTCCTCATATGCCCTGCCTACTAGCAATCTCCAAAGTAGCTCAGAACCAATCGCGTGGCGGAAATTGGTTAATCGCAATTCCGTACATTTACTTGTGAAATACGCAGCCGGGTACACCAAGTACCAGTGCTTTGTATGTCTGTGGGACAGTAGAGGTGGTGGACAGAGAAAAGATCATATTGCCACCATTGCACATCAAACTTGATTTGATGAAACAATTTGTAAAGGCACTTAAGAGAGATCGAATGTGTTTCGTCTACATATGTAGAAAATTTCCAGCGTTGAGCATCGAGAAAATAAAAGCAGGTATATTCGATGGACCACAAATCGGGGAACTCATGAAAGACTAGCGTTTCCAAGACTCAATGGACAGTATTGAGGCCTGTGCGTGGTCGTCATTTGTATGGCTGTACAGAATTTTCTTGAAAAACATAAGGCCGCTAACTACCGCGAACTCGTGGAGAATATTCTCACTGCGTTTTGTACACTTGGTTGTAGCATGAGCATCAAATTGCATTTCCTCCACAGTCATTTGGATCGATTTCCACATTGTCTAGGTGATATCAGCGATGAACAACGGGAGCGATTTCACCAGGAAATAAAGGCCATGGAAGAATGATACCGTGGACGATGGGATGCGCATCTGATGGCGGACTATTGTTGGAGCACACACCACGAGTGTACACCGCATCGCAGGAAATCACAGAAACGCGGGTTCAGCAGCAAGTCTCAATGACGAAACTTGTGTGTTGTTGTTCATGTTCTAGGCTTCTAGGGATTTCTCTGTATATGTCATATCGTGAGAAGTAGATCTGATGGACAAAAACTAATGCCATTTTCGGAATCTGTGACCCCAAAATACCCCAAAAAGGGTCTAACATCTTAGGCACCAAAAGTTATGTTCCCCAGTGTAATTTGTCAGTAGCCACAAAGAAAAAAAAAGGAGTGTCCTTCACATAACTTTTTCAAACATACGCACGACCATATGTTCATTCATTTCATTCACGTATATGTTCATTCATATACGTACGAACATACCCCGTTCATTGTTTCACTCGAAGTTTGTTCGGAGCATTTCTGTTTCATAAAGCCCCAAAATATTGACTTTTATGCAGATCCAAAGAGCCGCCCCGGTGGCGCTGTGGTCTAAGCGATGGCCTCTGATCATTCTTCCGAACGGGGTCCAGGTTCGAATCCCGGTGAGGCATAGATGTTGTGTTTGTCTTACGGCACTGGCTCTCTCCCTTCCCTGGAACCAGTAACCCTAAATTAGGGACGGGCGACTTCTTATAGCCCATTGAGTTACTCACGGTGGTCGTTAAAATTCCAATAAAAAAAAAAGATCCAAAGAATGCCTTTAAAATATTGTTCTAAAAACCCAAGGTTTTTTTCGTTGTAACGAAAATCGATGCAACTTATTGTTTTGATTCTAGTGGATATTGTTTATACAGTGAATTAACTCGACAATCTTTCTTCCTCGCAAATCATTCTATAACTTCATCATGCCTCATACATCCTTTCTGAAATTTGCTGAGGATTGCCTTTTCAATTGACGTATAAACGAATGCTGAGAGACGATCTTGAGTCGTAGGATTTCTTAAAAAAGTTTTGATGCGCTTCAGGCATGAAAAACTTCTTTCTCCGAAAGCATCTGTACCAGGGATGGTCGATATTAGACACAATAACTTAAAAGTCGCTATAAGAATTTCATTAGTCTCGTTTTCAATCATTTTTTTATTGATTTGTCCAAGCGCAAATCATAAAATGTTTCTTTTTACAGTGGGGAGAAAACTTTTCCAAGCCAGTGCGTAATTTTTCTTTGTTGAACAATGCCCCATAATTTTCCATTAATGAAGTCAAAGCATCCGCAGGAAAATGTTCATCATACCAAAGAATATAAACGCTTCGCGTGAAGAAGCTCAACTCTCGTAGAGATAACGTAAAACAGGCGACAGCAGCGCCACCATGTAATGCGGCCATAGATGCTCTGCGGGAAAGTTAACATTCAGGCGCAAAAAGCGTAGGGGACACGGGACGGGAAGCCTATTTCACGGAAAGGAAGCGAAGCTTTGATCTGCGATTGTTTCCTTCGGTCTCATTGGGTCTACTAAAGCATTTGTTTTTGTTGTTCTTTTCTGAGTATCCCTCCTGTCCCTTCTTTTGGTGAAACAAATATATACATTAGCAATTAATATTATTTTAAGGAAATTTTAGCAGTTTTATTCTCACTTTAAGCATCATAGTAATACCAGGTTGCTTGGCATGAATTTCATATTTACAATATACCTTAAATGTCAAAAATGCTGAGGCTGGTTTTGAATTTCCATGGGATTCGTGGTACTTCGTATTAAAAATTGTTTGCATGGAATTCTCAGTAGCAAAACAAAGGAATGGGTTCCCACAAAACGTAAACATTAGTTAACCAGCTGAAACAGTCTTGCTGTGCCAGCACTGTCAGCCAATTTCCCAGTAGTAGCCATTATAATAAAGAAAAAAAGCAAAGATAACCGCAGTTTCCCAAAGCTACAATTTTTTTTGTATCCTTACGAAGCTTGTAAATTAAACGCGCTGCGCTGGGGAAATTTTCTCAACATATCGGGAAAACACCCGTATGTATCTGAGTAGGTTCGAACCTGGGCCGTTGGCGCGATAGCTGAGCCAAAGCGAAGCGTTTATATTCTTTGGCTGAGCTCTCTACCGACCGGACTAATTTGTCACCTTCGAGTATATGCTTAAAGCTGTCTGTTTGGTATGCAATGTGTAATCGAATGCTTCCCTCTTTCATTTTACAATATTACGAGGTATTTTTCATAAAAGTCAGTTTCATATAATTGATAAATTAATTTTTTTCAACATAACGATAGTTGTTTTTTTTTAACCTTAAGGGATCTTCACTCATTTTCAAGGCGTGTACATACTTAGAGTCGCTTTCCAAAGTTTTGTACTGTCTAGCCGTCTTGAAAAGAGATTGTTGAATAAATATATATTTACCCGGGTTCATGTCACATTCTGTTAAATTTTTAACGCTGTGTCTTTCCTTTCCGTTGTCCGAAGCTACATTTGTTTTAAAGAGTAAAAGATATTTTATTTTACTTCTCGTTATTTTTAGAAGCGAATTCCTCCGTCTTGTGTATTCGACCCATGGATGAGTACACCACATAGCGTTGCTTTTTTTTCTTTCAAATAATTAATGAATTTTGTACGAGTATAATTCTTTTTTTTTTCAACAAACGTTGTTTTAATGGTTTTCCAGGATATTTGTTTCAAGCGATTTCAAATTTTTTCTTGCTATTCATCCACTCCATTCCATGAATTGTTATTCATGGGAATGGAGTGGGTGTGTTTTATGGCTGTAATATAAACGCAGATCTAGATGAGAACAACAAAACCTTTGAACAAAACACCAACACAAACAAGCGTTTATATTCTTTGAACACAAACACGCATGCTGAGTCCAACTCAGTCTGCTCCGGCATCCTGCGGCATCAGCCTGTAATGTTGGCTTCTGTGTAATACTTTCGGCAATTCTTTGCCGCACAAAATAGTGGCGCTAGTTACGTCTCGCTGAGCCTTACCTTCTTATCAGTTAGATATCCTTTGATCATACGTTGAGAACTGCATCGTGTCGCTTAATTTAAGAAATTTTAATTTCTCAAAGTTTAAAAATCCTACTTTCAATTGAGTTAAAATGTTGTCCAAAATTTTGTGATACATCTGTTTGTACTTGGAAGCCACAACATGTTCGTCTCTTCGTTCATGGCGTTTCAGAGAAGTTAATGACGCTGACCCAGTTGCACTTTCGGAGAAAACCAAAAATTTATCGTACTGTTCTTCACTTCTGAGGTTTCTCATGTATGAAATAATTACTGAAACCGCGGTAATGCAGATCCGATCATCATTTGGCTTTTTTGAACCACATCGAAGGCAAATCTGTTTTTGAAAAATGTTTTAAAGAACTGAGAGTAGAAATATAAAATTTAAGTCCAGAAGGCTGTTTTCATAGCCTTGTGCTTCTCAGACTATCGCAGCATTTGAATCTGGAGAATTTATAATTTCATTGAACACCTGAATTAATTTCAATCTGTTTGTATGTGCTGCAGTGAGGCGTTAGAATTCCACCTAACCTCACTGTTTGTAGGCACACGTTGCTCACAAATTCTGTCGAGAACAGAATTACATTTTGAAGAGCAATGAAAAAGATGGCATGCCCTAAAAAGTGGAAATAAATATTTTCACGGACTTTATTCTAGAATAACTCTGTTTCAAAACTAAATTCAAATGGTGTACAAAACAATGGGTAAAAAAGGGCTTGAGGGGCAAATTCATGAATTTTCGTTTTTAAGTCATCCAGTTCTCTTGCCATAACACTAGCGCCCTCGTATGCTTGAGCAACCAGTTTATTCTGTAAGCTTTACTTTTCAAATACCCTGCGCAAAATACTGCATGGACTTTTGGCACTTCTGTTTTCACTAACATAAAATCCAAGGAAGTATTCTTGAAGTTCACCAGCAGAGTCCACTAGCCTCACAATTACTGAACACTGAGATTTTTCTGTCACATCGGTGGTTTCATCAACAATGCAAGCATAAAAAGGGGCTTCATTTATGCTATTTGCAATTAACTTCTGAATATCTTCTCGAATGTTTTTCAAGAGTTCAGTTTGAATAGTTTTGGATAAACCTCTAAAGTATCCCATTTTCCTCCAGTGTTCTTTTAATTCTTCGTTTCTGCTTAAAAGAAGCTGGAATATAGCTTTGGAATTCCCAGGATTTAGCGACTCCTCTGATTCATCGTGGCCTCATGTAACATCCATTAAAATTTTAAATATCTCTCTATTCTTTTTCATCTTTTCATTTTATGTAATTCTTAGCAATTTATTTTGTTCGTCTAATAATTCTGAGATATTGTATACTTGCTTGGATAGGCCCTTAGATGACACATAAGAATTCAAATGATCTTTCTAGATGCGTGTCTAACCACTGCCCTAGATAATTTTTTAAGTCGTCGTATCCTTCAGAAGACCAAACACTTTTATTCGAGCTCAATAGCAAACAAGGCCAGCAGAATAACTTCGCCTTCATTATGCTACCGCATAACCATTTATCTTGATGGTACCATGAATATTGGAATGTTCTGTTTTTGCCTTTGTCTTTTTGCATACGAGAAGACTTTTTTTTTTTTTGATTGGAGGTTTAACGACCACCGTGAGCAACTCAATGGGCTATAAGCAGTCGCCCGTCCCTAATTTAGGGTCACTGGTTCCAGGGAAGGGAGAGAACCAGTGCCGTAAGACAAGCACAACATCCATGCCTCACCGGGATTCGAACCCGGACCCCGTTCGGACGAATGATCAGAGGCCATCGCTTAGACCAATGCGCCACCAGGGCGGCGAGAAGACTTAGGAAGAGGCCTTCCTTGTTTTATAATCGCATGTCTTTCAATGTCATTTTTTCTTGAGAAAGGAACTTCTAACAAAGAAGTAATAATGTCAGTATTACACGCTGATGCACTGCAGCTACTACTTTCCCCTTTCATTATATTGATTTTGTACAGCTAAATCCAAAAGTTTACACGCAAAATTTATTGTTGTGACAATAAAAGTAACAAAAAATCACTCGCGCCGTCTGATGCAGCATACTCTCGGAAAACTTTTAACTGACTACTTTAGGACGGAAGCTCACTTGCGACGTCCCTCTTGTGATCTATTAATAGAAGCAGCAAGGTTCCGTTTGATGCTCTGCGCTGATTGGCTCCCGTACTGTGACCATGGTAACGCCGGTGGCCCTAGGAAAACGGCCCTCTCTTTGACAACTTTATCGAGTGCAGTTAGCTATGAAAGTCCAAGAAAGTGCATGCGTGAACGGGCGCTCTACGCAACTGAATTGGCAATCTCAGCGGTCTGCTCTCCCTCTAGCGGCAAAAGGAAGAATTACTGTAGTACGGGTAACGTTTTTGGCTCAATGCTTGGCTGTTGGTAGATCGCTTATTACGTTCAGTTGTCTTAGTTTGGTGTATTTTTGCATTCATTCTGGAATTAGAGGGTTGTATAATGGAGAATTCCATGAAGAACAACAAATCATATTGTTGTGTCCCGCAATGTCGTTCCCAAGGTTTCGGCTATGTTTTTCACAAGTTAGTATAAACGTTTGTGCCTTGCGTTTGAAATCCTTCCAGTGAAATGCTACTAACCTAGTAACGTCTTTGAATGAATAATAAACAAGACAGCATGTTTTTATTGCATAGTAGTAATTAAAAAATCCGCATTTCTACATAATCTTGAAAACAAATAATTGCTGTTATCCATATCAATTTAAACTCCATTAGGGAACAAGATTTGCAATGTTCTGTCAACAGTCATCGGTTCAAAAACGTAGAACCCAATGATGATCAACAATTACCAATTCACAAACACTTTTTGGAACAGAATGTTCAAAAATTACAAATGTTATTGTTGACAGTATTGAAAATGGGTCCTGGGAAACGTGAAGTGAAACGAAATGTCAACTTTTAATAGTAATCCAGATTAGAAGTACTGTTGATTTATGTTATATTCTACTCTTGGCATTTAGCAGTTTCATGTTATCCAAATTTTACATAGGTATTTAAACAGCAAAGGCAGTGCAAGTCTTTTGTGAACTAATGCATGTGTATTCTCATAATTCCAAACATAATGATCAAATTTTTTCCAGTGATGATGTACTAAAAATGGCAATGACTATACTGTTTGCTTTCAACTAGTCATATGTATCACATGAGTTGGTATTTTACCACTAGGTGTAAGGTCATCCTGAAAAAATTGTATGTATGCTGTACGTAATCTCACATATACTCCAACTGCACCCATTTCTACTAATTGTGTGTGCGAAGGGCAGAAGTGTACACAGCAGAAAATTTCATGATCATTTGTTTTCGTTAAAACTTAAAACTGAAACAGCCATTGCTTGTTGCAGTGAGGTGAATGTTGTCCCTCCCTGCCATATCATTTTTCATGTCTTCATAAAGGCAGTTAATAAATGCTTAGGGATCCCATTTGTCTAATTGTTTTGGGGACAGCCCCAGTTTTAAGGGTTGTACAGAAATGTGGCTGGCACCATATTAAATTTTGTATTTATGTCCATTAATTCGCTTGCTGTTAGCAGGAGCTCTCAAGAAACATTCCTGTGTCATCATGTTTGCCACATTTGTATTCAATCATGACATAATTAGAAGTCCAGATTCTTTCAAACATATGCATACTCACTGTACAGTATTAAAAAATGGTCAGTATGGGAGATTAGTCATTTACTTTTTCCATGTTTCCCCACACTATGATCATGTCGTACTGTGTTAGATAAAATAATATAATTCATATCCTCAGTATGTGATGGAACATATTTCCTCAGAAAACATAAGTAGTATTGTACAATGCAATACAGCAGTATTTTCTATGTAAAATATGATATTTGCACCTGATGAATGAAGATTAACTAGAAGGATGCTTAAAAAGTTTTACATGTTTTTCTCAGCACATGAGAATGTTTGTGGCAAATGTGCTGTTTCTTATATTGGTACAAAAATTTGAACAACACAGTGTACTTTAAGAAATAAGATTGATTTTTTTTTATGAAATTAAATTTCCTTCTTATTTTTGGCAATTTTTAGCTTGCTTCAGTTTTTTGAGTTATGCTTAAATTATTTTTAAGGCTTTTACTTTCAAAAATGCAAATTGTGTCTCACCTTCTTCCTCTCTCTTTTATGTAAAACTGGTGAAATATTGCACACTTCAGGCTATTGTTTTTTTTTTTATGTTTCTTGGTGTTTTAAATGCTCATTTTACGTTGTTGAAGGACACACAAGAAAGCAAACTATTTTGTGGACTGGTGAAAAGTACCATTACAGATTTGTCTCTATCAGAAGTATGATATTGAGGTGTGATTATATAAATATTCCACCTATTTTCATACTTCCGATGGACTGAATGCATCATGTATACAAAAACTGGCAAAGAATGAAAGCTTGAACAAAGTGCTGCTTGGGAACTTCTTTTTTAAACTCTGAAATGTTAGATTTCTGTATTTAATAATTTAATGGGAAGGTTTTTTTTTGGTATCCTCAATGATTGTAAAGGATTTGTATTTCGGCATTGTTGTAGTATTATGACGTATCAAAAATTATTTCTACTCAGGTAGGAAAAATCCCAAAGAAATGTGAGCAGAAGCTCGTTTTGGTATGCAAATTTATGTTGGGGGGGGGGGGGGGGGGTCGTCGGGTAGGATCCTGATGTTAGTGGTTCCACCACGTGTAGTTCATTTGTTTTGTGGGTGGGGTGCCACCTTAAAGTACTAAATAGTTGCCCAATTACAGAAACAAGATGTGGAAAAATTATGGACATTGTTCACATAATTAATTTTTGCAAATTGTGGCATCACAAAATGCAGGAGTGGTAACAAAATGGTGATGCCTGCTGAGTTTTCTTGTGAGAGGCAGAAAGAGTATTGACAGTGAAGTAAGTGCATGATGTTGCATTAGAAAAAATGAAGTAATGCCAAATGCGATGAACATCGGAAAATAAATTGTTAAATGTTATATTGCTCATAAAGATCACTGGCATGCTGTTTAACTTATATTTAACAATTTCTGTCTTTCAGATTTCCCTCTGAGAAAAGAAAAATTACTGTTAACAGAGTGGATCAGACACAAGCCATCAGCAGAAGAAATGAGTGGATTAGAGTCCTGAAAATAGGGAAGAAGGTTTCAAATAGAATGTCTGTGTGTTCCCTGCACTTTCAGAGATCAGATTACTTACATCCTGGTAAATATCTTGGATTACATGTGGCATAGAAATGCATTGATAGTATCATTATTACACATGTTGTGTCATAGTCCAGTTGTTCAGTGTAATTTGGAAAAAGAAGAAAAAAATCTTGATTGTCAAACCCGGTAAAAATGACCTAAATTTAGCAAGTTAGCTTATAACATTTGCATGTGCTGTGAATTAAAACACTTACTCAAGCACCCTTTAAATTTGAATGGATTCATTCAATGCTAGTGCTCCTTTCAGGTTACAAGCCCCCTCCCCCAACCCGGCGGCTATAACAGGGGTTAGCATAGTACCCGATAAAAAAGGAAATACATACATGGTTGAAGAACTTTAGAGATTTCACCTGAAATATCAATTGCCATAGTAGTGGACAGGTGCACCAGTGTTTCAGAAAATGACCTAGAAAGAATATAACAAATTTAAATTCGTCACGTTGGCCCAGAAGGGGACTTTTTTTAATTTCATTTTTTTTTTTTTTGCTTACTGGTCGCATCTCATTTTGAAGATCTTTTCATGAATACTGTTTTGGATCCTCAAGGGTAAGGGCTTTTTCTTTTTAAGATTACATTTTGGCACAGACACCTATCAAGAATGACATGGTCAAATGGTCAAAGGAACAGCTGAGGGAGCTGAAGAAGAGGCAGTGGACGGAGTTGCAGAAGAGGTGTGTGACATTAAGAACTTCACAGCCGCTCCGAAATATAGTGAAGAACTTCATACATTTTTATTAGCAAAAGGGACTAGCACTTTTGATGAATTTGAAAATTCATAGTGAAAAAGAGGCTGTAAACGGCAAAAAAAAAAAAAAAAAAGCTTTTTTCAGATTTTTTTGTAAGCAAGCATTTAGCTGTAAGTACCTTTATAAAGTTTTAGAACATTTGTTAATCAGAAACTTGCATTGAATTACGTATATACATTTTATTTGTACGTAAATTGCATTTTCCCTCATTATCGAAAAGCTCAAAGTATTTAAATTACAATAAATGCGTACATATATTCAATTTCATTTACAGTATTACTAATGCGGTTTCGGAATTTATTACTGCATAAATATGTACATATAAAGTAGGAATATTTATGCATGTAACGTTATTTTTAAAAGCAAAAAGAACAAAAAAAAACCTGACCACGAGGTACGTATTGCGCGATGGCTTGGGCAGACAGGCGTGTACCTCCCAATAGCGGACAGATCATCCGGTCCGGAGGTGTCCGCTATTTATAGGTTTTACTGTATTATCATAGCTGTACTGACTTTTTTTAAAGGAAAAATTCAGTCCCAAGTTTAGGTTATTTACTGTTTATGACGTGAAAATACATATTTGATAGTATTTTCACCTATACTGTCTAAGAAATCATCAATTGCAACACAGTTTTATAGTTGAGGATGACTTAGACAGCAAAGATGAAAGTACAGTTTAAAATGTATTTTTTATGAGTTTTTTTTTCTGCAATAAATAGTAAGCCGGAAAGCAGACTGACTTTTTCCTTTGTAAGAAGTACAGTTTTGATAGTATTTCAAAATTGGCATCATTTATATTTAGTACTTGTAACACACTTACATGAATGTTCTGTAGTACAAGAAATTTTTAGTGTTTGTAGCCATTTTTATATTTTAGTGTAACATTTTCATTATGTCAGAATATTTGGATTCACTATATATGTTTTGTGTGTTTATCAGTCAATAAAACATCCTGTTTTTCCATAGATTTGCTTAGATTGAGGAAGCAATTAAAAAATATAGCTGTACCAAGTTTGAATTTTCCAGTGTCATGTACTCAAAATTTAGAAACTTTGGAAAAAAAAAATGCTAAAGAAAAAGAAAGGAGGTATGAAAACCGCTGTGCAAAGAGGTAAAAAATTTTTATTTCTTTGTTCGAGGTATGTAGGTTGCTTTTTATGTTTGTGAATGGTAATCAAAATATATTTTTGTACTATAAATTTTAAATCAAAATTAACTACATATATGCTTCAGTGTACTGTCCTTTGATATTAATACCACGTGCATACTAAATGTATTAGCATTTGTGCCATTTTTGGACCAATAAAAATGAGTGATCACCTCATTTTGGTATACACTAACCTTGCCAACTATTTGACTGCTTACCATATTTTGAGTTTTATTTATTACCATATTTTCATGCGTACATGTACAAATTCTGTTGTTATTAATTTCTGATATACATCCAAATGAAATGATGTGTTAATTTTTTACATATATTGTAAATGCGTAAGTTTTTCATTCACAGACCAGTGGCTATTTTTGCGGACCAGTGTTTTGCAAATTCAAGTGGTCCGCTGGGCCTGTAGAAGATTTTTTCTAATTCCAACACTGCTATGTCTCTAGAAGCCTATAGTGCTACCGTGGGCACTGCCAGCATTTTCCCGGGGCAGATCTTTTTCGGAATCATGTCCATCATTTGCTTCTTATGGGGGGAGGGAAGTAAAACATTATGAAATATTACATTTGTAATTTTTAATGCATTTAAAATTATTAAACCACATGCATAAACCTCAAGCTTTTTTTTTCGCCCATGTACTATGTGCCATTTGCAACATAGCAATTTGGTATTAGTTGTTACAATTTTTTTAATGAGTGATCTCTCTCTTTTGGTTATGAAACTTCCTGAGGAGCTGTTGCCACCATAATCAGTTTCCTACAACTTGCATTGCTTCTTTTTTTTGTGTGTGCTGTGTGTGTCACATCAGAAATGGTTATGCCCAAAATGTCAGTAATCCCATCGTTCTGATAGCCTTCCTCCCATCATTAGTTTTTTGTTGTTCCTTTACAGTTTTCGACAGAATGATATCCCTTATATACACTGAAGTGCCATTGAATTCGACATACTAGTAACACAGCTCACCTCTTCTCCCCACCATAGCATGGGAAAACTCAAATGTCTTAATGACTTGTGAGATGGAGTGACCCAGTCTCTGGACACCAATGATCTGCCCTCAATCAAAAACATCCAAATCATGTATCTCACCCATTACACCTGTAATCGATCACTGTTAAGGAAATTGCATCCAATGGCTATATTTAAACCTAGTTTCGGCTGAGCATGTGTGATAATGTGCAGGTAGCTGACATGCATTTGCATAATTGCTGCCAACTCTAATTAAATGGCACTTCAGTGTACGATGAGGAGGCTCTATTCTTGGACTATGAGGTCCCTAGGTAAAGTCAGACCCAAATTCACTGGTAGTACTGTTTATTGGTTTGATTCTGATACAACACTTATATTAAAATAAATCTTAAGATGGATTTGAGGCAAATATTGGTACATGTTTTAAATGTCAGTACAGTGTCTTCAGGCAAACTCTTCTAATCATAATCGCCATGGTACGGGGATGGTATTTGTGGTGGATTGATGCTACAATTGCTCGATTTCATTTTCTAGATCCATCTTGCTTCTGTATATTGTAATGACGTCACACTGTATATAATACCAACAACATGGCAACTACTGATAGAAGAATCTGTATTAGTAGCAGTAATTTGTCTTTAGTAAAATCTCTTGCAAAACTTTCTCTATCACATCCTTCAAGCTTAATTATGTCACTTCCTGAAAACTTAAATCATATGAAATTTTGGACATTTATTGAAATTTATGTCCTTTAAAAATGCTTTTTGAATTGCTATTAAAATTTTGTGTTAAGGACACTACTCCATTATAGAATTCTTAGCTTCTGTTTTGTTTGTGAGCTTGGTAGTATTCCATTAATATAATCCACATGCACTGCCACATTAGTTTTATTTGTTTGAAGCATTGTATGTGATATTGCTGTATATCATTGTTGGTTGCAAATAAGGTATCCTCTGTTATAATGTTTTTCATTGCTGAGTCATTTCACTCTTTCTACAGGTTAACTGTGAAGGTAGGACAATCTTCAGGAGACCACAATGTTGTGCTTGAAGATGAGCTACCTGGGAAAGATGGTGAGGAAGATCTCCATCTTCCAGCAACTGGTTCACTTGAGCTGATGACAGATAATGTAGCCCACCTTGGTGAGAATCCAGGCAGAGATGAAGAGGAAGACCGTAATATTGCAGTGATGAGCCTGCTTCAGCTGATGGATAGTAGGCCTATACCAGCTCAGCAGCACAAGGCAGTGCAAATCTGTTCAGGGTCAATAAAACAGCCAACTGTGAATTTTGAACAGTTGTGTTCTTCAGGCACACAATTCAAATCTTTTAATGGACTACAATCCAAGGAACTGTTAGAAACCATTGTTACTATGATACAAGAAATCTTTCCCGAGCAACCAATTAGACTTAATTCATTACAGCACATGGTTCTCTTAACATTAGTGAAGATGAAAACTAATGTGAAATGGACCATATTAGGGGCTCTGTTTGATTGTAGCCCAAACACCTGCAAGACTGTCTTTTGCGAATTAATTAAACTGATGTCACAAGTGTTGGACTGTGCAATTTATTGGCCAACAAAAGAAGAAATTATGTGCAATTTGCCCAAGTATTTCACAAATTTCAAAAAGGTGAGAGTAGTACTGGACTGCACTGAAATACCAGTCAGCAAGCCAAAATGCCTCAGATGCAGAATCATGACATACTCCCAGTATAAGGGTACTCACACCATTAAGTATATGCTGGGAGTGACACCTGGTGGTCTCCTCACTTTTGTGAGCAAAGGCTATGGTGGAAGGGCATCTGATAAAGCTATATTTTCTCAAAGCAATATAGTTCATATGTTAGAACCCTATGAAGATGACATAATGGTGGATAAAGGATTCTTGGTTGATGACATATGCACTGAACAGGGTATAAACATTATCAGGCCCCCTTTCCTTAGAAAAAAGACACAGTTTTCTGCACACGAGGCAAAACAAAATAAAGATTAGCTCTGGCTCGTGTCCATGTCGAGAGGAAAATTCAAAGAATTAAGACTTTTTCAATTCTAAATCAAAGAGTTCCATGGATGCTGTTGCCTGTTATAGATGATGTGTTTAAAGTTGCTGCAGCATTGGCAAACCTTGGAAACCCAATTATGTCTGAAGACAAATTTTAATTTTATAGTGGTGGATTATTTTAAAATGACAAATAAAATCTGATTTTAACCCACTTCTCAGTAGATTTAGTATGTCAACTTGTAGGGACTTTTTAATAATGTTTTAGGTAATGTACACTTAATATTATATAAATTGTATTTGGTAAGTAAAGTATTTGAATTTCATGAGGATAGTGTGAAGTTTAAGTCTATTTGTAAGCATTGCAATTTAAGGTTAACTTTTGAGATAAGTGAGTAAGGTATATAATGCAGTAGGTGTAGTGTGATACCTAGAATTGATTTTGTATCAAGTAATGCTAAAGTGTTGTGCCATTATATTTCAGGCCAAATTTTCCTGGGAGTGTAGAACCATTTATTAATGCCATATTTTTATTATTGGTAAATTTGTGCTCAGTTGTTGTAATATCTAAGATTAACGTGGGTCATGTAAATCTGGTTGAGGAGGTTGTTCAGTTGAATATATGTCAGTTGAATATAACTTATATTTTCAGTATAAGTTATATTCAACTGACAAATAATGTCCAGCTCTTTGGAATAATCTACCTATTGAATGAACTAATGTAAATAATATATACTGTTCACAAAAAGATTTAAAAAAAACATTTATTCCAAAATCTGGTTAATTCATAGCATTAGATATTTAATATACAGTATAATACTAAGTGTTCTTCTCCCTATGTGTATTGTATACTGCCTGCAGCATAAGTCTCAAGAGTTCTTCCTCGCCTGTGGTTTAGTAAGAAGGCAATAGAATCCATAAAAATTATGTGTAGTCCATAATGGTTGGCATTACTACATTATGTTGGCAAGAAAGAACTCTGAGACATGTGCACCTTTCCGCATCTTGAAAAAAGGTGGAGAAACCCATGTTGTCCTAGTCTATTGCAGCAATATTGCCAAAAATGCTAGAACCATGGGCACAGAGATTGAAAGTGCTTGCAGAACAAGAAGCATTTTAAGTTAATAAGCACTGTGAGGTAGTGACTGCATTTAGTTGCTAAGCAAAATGACATGATAAAAATACAAGCATACACAATATGTAGTACAGTGAAATGCAAGAATTAAAAAAAAATGAAATCTATGTCAACAAGAAGGAAATAACACAAAACTTTCCCTTATAGTTACTCAAAGAAAGATTATGTGCAATGTAGGTAGTTACTATCTTCCCACCTCCAAAAAAAATGTACATGGCAATTTTCCATACTTCTGATATTTCTCATGTAATTAATTCATATGAAAGTAAAAACAGCTGACAGTAAAAATATGTATTTCTAGCAAAGTTACATTTTTGACATTGCATTTACTTAGGAAGAGCCATGTAATATATTGTATGAGAACAAACACAACAAACTTAAAATGAGCTTCATTTCTTACTGTTTATTGTGTGATAAGTGAACAAAATCACACGGTAACATTTTCAGTCTGTTGTACAGACCTTCAGCCTTCATACATGAACTCTTTGTTTTGTAACACCATGTTGAATGTCTTGATATCATATTACTGTTGTCCAAACCCTTAATAAAAGATACATTACAAGATACAATAAACAGTAAAAAATGAAACTTATCCAATTTTTTTTGTATTTATTGTCATTTAGACATTGTGTAGTGTTTAATTATTATGTGCTTATTGAGTTGCATAGTTTCTCTTCCTAAGTAAATACATTATAATGAATATAGCTTCTACTAAGCTAATTATAATGAATTCAGCTTCTTCTAATGCTTCTAATGAATGTTGTGTTATTAATTATATCATGAATAAACTTTCCTGCTAGTAGTGTAGTAATAATAATGAACAAGCTTTTAACTGCTAGTAATGTTGTAGTAGTAATTTAAGATGAATAAAGTCTTAATGCTGGTTGTTAATAATAACAACTAATGAAATAAACCTAACAGCCAGACAGAGGTCTGACAGTACTATGAACTGAGAAAAACGTACTTACTAAGACAATCTTTTATTAGGCAACTTCTGTTATTTATCCACACTCACTTCATTGGTCACACAACTACTCGATATCTGGCTCTCACATAAACGAAGATCTCTTTACACACGAAACAAAGCTCTCACGCACATAAACAACCGCTCTCCGACACATAAACAACAGCTTACACTACGTATCGTTGAACGCGCCTATTTATACTGGCTACCACCACGTCATGACTTACACTCATTGCCAGATCTCATTCAGCGGGAGAAATAAAATCTCGTTCAGTAAGAAGATAATTTACATAGTAAAATAAAATAACCAGAGATAGTAAAAATCAAAAGGAAAGTGAATCTAGAGTATACGTTACAACATTTACTTAAAAAGTAAAGATATCTTTACTTAGGAAGTGAATCCATGTAAAATCAATATTTTTACTCAAATTGGAAGTTTACTTTGTCTTAGAGCCATTCTTCCATATTAATGTAAAATCAGGGATAGAAAATACTTTTTTCTTCAGTAGGTAAGCACTTACAACTTACTTCCTTTCAAGAAGAATCATGATTATCATACATTTTGAGACATGATAAACTGTATCAATGAACTGCTTTGTGAAAATATTTGCAACATGAATATTCATACATTTCCAAGTAACACTCACTTTGGTTTTTGCACAGGGTGCAATGGTGTCAAATTTGCTGCATGATGTCTCACGAGAGAAGAATTGGGGCATGCGGCAATAAGCTTCAGAAGGCACTGTGATTTTTGTTCATCAGAAATATGAGCAGTTGTTCCACTTGTGACATGGCAGAAGTCTTGTAATGGGACTGGGTCATATGACAGTCTTGTATCTTTGGTATTAGTTCTTGACCATGCACATTTTTCATCCGTCACAGACAGTCTCTCCAGACTTGCAACATATTTCCTTGAAACATAATTTTGAAGAAAAAGCAGGTAAGGAAATTGATCACATATTTCATAACAAGAAAAACTCAGAAATGTTGAAAAATATATAATGGCTGCTTAGACCAAAAGTGGTTGATTAACACATTGTAAGTTTAAGGAATTTCAAGATTGTACAGAAAGTAAAAAATAACACAAGGCAATTAATTATGTATAGCCGATTCAGTGGGATACCATCTTGCACTGTTTATGAAGCCATTTGAAGGAAACGTATGGGTACAGCATACTCTAAATTCCCTGCACCACAAGTGTTGTCTTCAAGTGGCCCATTACTCATCAAAGAACAGACTTGCATCTTTACCCATCAGGTCAGAACACCATATTTTAAGCAGAAAATGCTACAATATCATATTTTAGAACTCAGAGCTGATTCAACAACTTTTTAATGATGAAATATGTACCATCACATATTGTGGATAAACCATTATTTTGCCTGAGTTAGTACATGATTGTACCGAGTAGAATCATAGGGATGACTATTTTTTTAACACTGTGCACTGAGAGAACATATGTTTATAAGGATTTTGAGTTCTAATTGCATTGAGATTCAACAGGAACGCTTAACCTGAATTAATTGGCAAATACATTCCAGGACATAGGAATGAGTTTTCTGACAGCTCCTACTAATAGAAAACAAATTAATGGATATAAATACTGAATTTAATATAGTACAAACAGATCTGCAGTGGAAGCTAGGTAAAATTATTCTATCTGGTACTTCAAAACTCAGAAAAAAATCAGAGCACTTTCAAAATTTGATAATTTATTAATATTCTGTAGCACAGATATTCTAAAACCTAGGCATCATACACAATGGCCAAAATAGATATTGGGCCACATTTTGAAATTAACAAAAACATGTCTCAGATTTTCCACCCAACAGGTCTACTTCACTTGGGTTGGGAGAGCTACAGTTTATTAAAACGTTTTCGATTGTGGATTAACTAGACCAAAATAATAACTGGACAATTTAAATTACACTTAGAAACTATAAATAATCTTACAATGTGTCAATGATCCAACATTAAATGGTTTAAACAAAAATATAGGCAAATATATCAATCACTATGTGACAAACATTGATCAGAATGATACTTGCCTCTACCATGTTGAATTTCAGTTACTTAAAATTTTGCATCTGGAGTTATTGATATAATTCCTGGCTTTGAATTATATGAATCTATGTATACTGCATTAGCTTGTTTTAAATTGCCAGATTGTGCGGACTCTAATTTTTTCGTGAATGTAATCTTTTAATATTTATATTGTTACATGAATTTATAGAATCTTCCAGACCGCCCCCCCTTATACCAGTTTTTTTATATGAGCACTTCAAACGTACATCTTACTGCATAATGGTCCTATTACTTTCTTTCACTTTACAGATCCAATTGTTTTGTCTAATTTACAGACGGAAAAAACAAAACTAATCTGCCAGTATACCTACTAGTGGTGTGGTGGGTGGAGGAGGACACCAAAATGTGACTTTCCCAGGGTCCCGCTAATTCTTGCTACACCCCTGTCGGTATTACTATATCACTTGCCTGAAAATGTAAAAATAAAAATTCTCTGTTACATTAAAGCATTACTGCTACACAGTGCTTACACGTTCCACTTCTGCCCGCTTTACAAGAGCAATCAAATGACTTTACAGAAATTTCACTGTTACTTGTATCTAAAACACCGTTGATGGAGTGAGGCAACGATGTTATTGCCGTGGACTGAATGCAGTGCGAAACTATGAGAATTTCTCTTCCATCTTCCTTCTTAATTCCACAAGAAATTATATGGCCTGCATTAAAAATCCCTTCCCCTTCTTTAATGCATCTTGAATTTTTGGAAGCGTCCACAAATTTCATTATTTCAAGGATTGAAAGCGTCAAACCAGCCATTCTTACATTCGACTTTATGGAAACACGTGCGACGTTACCCGTACTAGAGAAGTTCGTTTACGTTTGCGCAGCGCCCCCTATAGTTCGTTGAGGTTCCCAATACTACTGTATTTTATAACATTGTATTTTTGTTTTTCTGCTTAAATGTAATTATTCTTCTGCTTTATACAAATACTTTACTCAGAGAATCATTGGGGAGGTCCAGCCTTCTCTGCCGCCCCTCCCTAGTGTGTATAAAAATTTAATATATATAAAAATACACACATATGTATAGGTGTGAGTGCAATATATTGTTCTTCTAATTATATGAACACAAAGAAAAAGAACTATTTCTTCACGCCTTTTAAGAGCTGTTTAAAATTTTACAAAATTAATTCTTGCTTTTAATCGTAACCAATCATTTCCTATACTTTTTGTGCACTGCTTATCTACTTACAGGTAATTAAATTGTTAATATTTTTTTGCAAGACTGTTTTATTCAAAAACAAAGATAACTGAAGTTAAAGAAAAAAATCGTTCATCACATAAATTTAAAGAACATACTCAAAAAACAAAACAGAGAGTGAGAGAGAGATATACTTACCTAATAGCATGTTGGTCCTCCTGTACACGTCAGGCTATCGATTCACCAGATGCTGGAGGGTTTTCCGTGATAATGCCAGCCACGCCTCTTGCAGCATTGGCCACAATTCCTCCCGAGACGTCAGTCCAGGATCTATGGATCTGATGCTACGCTCCACGGCATTCCAAATAGCTTCCACAGGATTTAAATCCAGGGATCTCGGGGGCCACTGGATGGTAGCAAATTCAGATGAGTGCTTTCTCGACCTATGCTTGCGTTGTTGGCCGTTGGAGTGCCGCATTTTCTTCCGGAAAAAGACCACCGGGCGCAGTATGCACGGAAATGAAAGCGTGTAGGTGATAAGTCGTCGCATGCTCGTAGCGTGCAGTGGTTAGCAAACCTCTCCAGATAGTCAAAGGAACCAAATGTGTCTCACAAGAAGACTCCCCAAATCATCACCTTGAACAGAGCCGATTTGGAACAACGGGGCCATGGCCTCATGATGTCAATACCACAGTAATGTTCTGCAGAGCGACTGATGAAGCATTATACATAGGTAGAATTTTTTTGGGGGAAAGTATCAGCTGTCAGGAGTTGGGTAAACGCGAAGGTTCCATGGTCCCATGGACACTGAAATAGGTGCCTCCCAATTTCCTATCTTCCCACAGAGATTCTATGATGAAATCTCCCTCTTGCTGCATGCCTTTTCCTCTCATAAAATGTTGAACAAGTAACTAGAAATGCATCGCTAATTGCCCACACAAATCACTAACTCGTTTTTGAATCAAAGATGATTCTTATTAAAATGCCAATAAAAGAAACTATAATGGGACCAATGGTTTCAGCCACTAAGGCTCTCGTCAGCTATCAATCAAATGGCACGCGATTTGATGGCTGACGAGAGCCCTAGTGGCTGAAACCATGGTCCCATTATAGTTTCTTTTACTGGCATTTTAATAAGAATCATCTTTGATTCAAAAACGATCTAAGTACACTGAAGAGCAATTGAATTAGAGATACCTGTCTAGTAAAGTGTAGCACCACCTTTCATCCTGATGACGGCGGCGATTCGTCTCGGCATGGACTCAACAAGACACCGGAAGCGTTGGGAAGCCATACGGATCCACAACCCCTGAACAATCTTCCACAGTTCACGAAGATTTGATGGAGGGGGTCAGAGCCTCGAACATCTCTCTCGATGGCATCCCAGATGTGCTAGATGGGATTGAGGTCAGGTGACCTAGTTGGCCAAGGAAGCGAGGTCACGTCGGTGGAGTGTTCATCCAACCATTCGGATACAATTCGGGAGCGATGGCACAGTGCATTGTCTTGTTGCAGGATGAGGTCCCCAGTGGGATGTTGAAGGCGCACAAACGGGAGCAAATGGTCGTCCAGGATATTCCCGGTAACGTTGACCTATGAGGGACGATGTTCCATTTCAGTCCACGTAGATATTCCCCAGACGAGAATGCCAACCTCACCAGCTTGAAGAGTACCCTGCTGGCAAGAAGGACCCATCGCTTCATGTGGTTTGCCCGGTACTCGTATACTGCCATCCGCATGTACCAATGTGAATCTCGACTCATCAGTCCAGGCAACAATTTTCCACATGTCTAGAGTCCAGTGGCGATGTTCCTGCGCCCATGCTATCTTTGCACCCTGTGATGTGCGGTCAATAGCGGTACCCTCGTGGCACGATGGCTTCTGTACCCCATAGCGAGTAGATGGTTCTGGATGGTGTGGCTGTTTACAAGTTTCTGTGCACCAGCGTTAAATTGCCGAGTGATTTCTTGCACTGTGGCCCGTCTATTTGCTGTTACAATGCGAGCTAGTAGACGATGACCCTGCTCATTCACAAGATGTTGTCCACGGCAGTTGGCACTTGCAGGGATGGTTTTACCGGATTCGATGTACTCACGGTGCACCCGTGACAGAGTGGCTCGTAAAAATCCCAGTGCCCTCACGACTTCCGAGATGGAGTGACCCATTCGCCGAACTCCGACAATTTGCTCACGATCAAATGCGCTTAGATCCTTCGTCTTACCCGTACTGCGTCCGACTCTTACTGATTCCCGTCGCATCACTCCTTTTATTGTCGGATCGCTGCATACGTCATGTCGTTTCCGTTTACAGGGCCGCCCACAGCGCCACATTTGCATAACGCCAGCTGTCTCTATTTCAATTGCTCTTCAGTGTATATTTAAATGCCATTGGCAATTTTTACTCTGATTTATTAACTAATCATTAACTCGTATTCAATATCCCGCGAATGGGGCTACTGGAAACATACTTGGACATTGAAAACACACACGCACACACACAAAATCCCTAAGAGTTTTAAAAAATAATTGTCAAGGCATGATTTTTAGCAAAGCAAAACATAATAACAATTTTTTTTATTGTGTGTTTAACGACACCGTGAGCAGCTGAATAGGCTATTAGAAATTGACGGTCCCTAATTTAAAGCACTAGTTCCAGGGAAAGGAAGCAACCAGTGCCGAAACACAAAAACAGCATCCATGACTCAGAGGGATCCGAACCTGGACCCACTTGGACGAACCATCATAAGCCAACGCTAAAACCACTGTGCCGCAGTGGTGGCAAACTACTTTTCGTCTTCCACTCCGGTTCATTATGCTTCATTTTCTTCGCACCCGAACCCGGCGCAATCAATGCAGACTTCTACATCAAATCATAAATATTTACATCAATTTAATAATTTGCAAAAGTTCATGTGCAAATGCATTCGGGCCATCCCGGTGGCGCAGTGGTCTAAGCGATGGCTTCTGATCATTCGTCCAAGATGGGTCCGAGTTCTAATTCCGTTGAGGCATGGATGTTTTGCTTGTCTTGAGTCGCTGGCTCTTTCCCTTCTCTGGAACCAGGGGCCCTAAATTAGGGAGGGCGACTGCTTATAGCCCCCTTAGTTGCTGACGGTGGTCGTTAAACCTCTAATAAAAAAATGCATTGGTGTTGCGTTTATTCAAGATACACTGTGTTCAAGACTAATGTTTCTGCTTCTGCAAAAACTATCCATCTATAAAGTGCATTTTTAGATACTTCGGGGTTTTGTCCTGCCCACAGAATAGAGCTCTTTCCCTTGATACCAATAAAATAACTTTAAATTAAGTTACTATTATGGTTAACATTTGATGCTCATTGGGCCCTCAAGAAGGATAGAATAAGGGAGGGAGTATAACAAGTAGTTCCCACGTAAAGCTCCGAAATCTCTGAGCTTTACGAGTGACAGCCATCTTCACTTACCCTACCTGACGGCGTTTCCATCGAATTATGTACCTGGGGAAGCACTTTTAAAGCTTTCTTGCAAAAAGAAAAAATACCAATTACATTTATGAATATACTCCATAATATCTCCACTGTTTTCTTTTCTTTCAAAGCAATATTAGGTCACGTGTTAGCATGCTTACGAGAAAAATCGTTTGAACTTACCACTCGAAAAGTGCATGCTGTTTTAATGCTGAAGAGTTCACAAACTCTGTAAAAAAATAATGCGAGCTGAATTATTTCATGTGATCGAGTGAATATTTTGAAAACACAAACGCAACGAAATTTTATCTTTTCTGGGGGTGAGGGTTTTTTTTGTTTTTGTTTTTTCTAAGTGGTGGTTTAACAACTACCGTGAGCAGCTTGATGGGCCACAAGCAGTCGTCCATCCCTGATTTAGGGTCACTGCTTTCAGGGAAGGTAGAGAGCCAGTGTCGTAAGACCAAAGACAACATCCATGCCTTACTGGGATTCGAACCCGGAACCATCTCGGACGAATGATCAGAAGCCAGCGCTTAGACCTCTTGCCAACAAAGCGGCCACATTACCTTAAAAACCGATATTTCGTGCTAAACTTGATAATTCACAAAACTTTAAAGAAGAATATACGATATATACAAAACTGAAAAACGTTTGTAGCGCACAATAAAATCTGATTACTGGCGTTGATAGGCCAATAGGAGGTTAGGAATCTCTTTGATTACTATCAAGGAGGTTAAAACTTCATTAATTACTATACACCGATAATAAACGCGATAATTTACAAAATTTTGAAAACAACAATACACACCAAAGACCTTGGAGGAGATTAGACTGGCAAAGGCAATGGAGGTAACGAGAAGCAATTGAAATAGCAGCGCCATCTGTAACCCCGAGGAGCTTGTGGGAAATACATAGCTATTGGAAAGGTACACACAATATTTCATTCAACGCATAATACATCATATAAATAGCGCAGAAGGAATGTTCGGGTGTGAATGCGAATGCGAACCAACAAGTTTCTAGAACAAAATTTAATTAGAAAGTTCTGAATTTCGATGAAAATCAGCTATGAAATACACTGGTGTGCAAAAATTAAGGACGAGGAGGAGAAATTAGCATAACAGCGGAACGAGCAGCCAGAACGGACCGAAATACCACTCAGCAGATAGACTAGGGTCCGGTATGGTAGGGCATGTGCATATATGCAGCATGACGTGGGGGGGGGGGGTCGGAAGAGTATAGAGCACACGGGCGGTGTACGCTCAGCAATTCGCTATTGCACGGTGTACATCGGCTTCAACGACGTCGAGTTGCTGCCACCGTGCGATATGGCCAACAGGCAATCCAGTAGACGACATCTGGATGACTTTACCCGAGGTCGCGTCTTTCGGAAGTTAGAAGAAGGTCGAAGTGTGACTAGTGTGGCCGAGGAGTACGGGATCGCCCACAGCATCGTTTCACGAGCTTGGAGAGCACTTCAAACGACAGGAACAGCTGTTCGAGAATTTAACAGTGGTCGTCCACGAGCAACCATGGCTGCGGATGACCGGTATATTGTCCTACAGTCGAGAACAGACAGACGGCAGACAGAGGAAGAAATCGCAGTGCACATGCAACAGACAACTGGACGTCCGTTATCGCGTTTGCAGAAAGGTGGTCTATTTGCACGACGACCGGTACCGTGTGTGCCATTAACGCCTGCTCATTGGAGGCGGCGGTTTCTGTGGTGCCAGGAACACAAGAACTAGAAACATCAGCAATGGGGACGAGTTCTCTTTTCGGATGAGAGCAGATTTAGTCTGACGAGCGATTCTGGACATATACACATCTGGAGAGAGCAGATAATACGCAATCACACCTCCAACATCATGGAAAGGGACCGGTTTGAAGGTGACGAAGTACTCGTTTGGGGCGGTATCATCTTGGTAGCCGTACTGACCTTCACATCTCCCAAGAAGGTTCAGCCACTGATGTCAGCTATTGTACCGAGGTTCTCCTGCCTCACGTGCATCTGTTTAGAGGTGCTGTGAGTCCTGAGTTCCTTTTTATGGACAACAACGCCGCACCTCATCGTACAGTGGCTGTCGCAGAGCTGTTGGAGAGAGAAGATATTCAACGCATGGATTGGCCCGCAAGGTCCCCGGACCTAAATCCAATCGAACACGTGTAGGACCTTCTCGGTAGACGCTTGACAGCACGTCACCAACCGCCAGCAACGATTCCGCAGCTGCGATTGGCGCTACAAGAGGAATGGGCCGCGATGTCTCAACAGCTCCTTGACAACCTCGTCCTCAGCATGAACAGACGTTGTAAATCCTGCAACGCAGTCAGGGGTGATCATATCCCCTACTAAAGACTGGATTTTTCTTGGCAGCCGTCTGTCACACGGACGTTTCTGTCTTGTGTCCAGTTGTGCTCGAAGCTACCTTTTTAATAAAGTGCCTTTGGATCCTTTGGATTCCTTGTTTGGACGGTTTTGCTCACTTGTCCCAAATTCTTACATCTAGGGGATCTTATGGTATGATTTGAGTCGATGAGGAGCACTTCTGCACGACGTTACATTCGAAAAACCGTCTCGTCCTTAATTTTTGCACGCCAGTGTAGAAAATACGCCGATACATACAACGAACACTTAATACGTGAAGTTGCAGCAATGCGAATTTAAATATTCCGCATTATTGTTCCCTCATATTACCCTTAATCACTCGATTTTGTTGCTCAAATTGTTTTATTGAAAAATATTTTTACCCTGTGAGCTCATGAAAAATGAATTTTGCATAAAATAAAAAACGGGGTCTAGAGACATCATGTTTGCAAAACTGTCACGGCTTTTCCTCAGACAGAAAGAGCTCTTTATATCTATTATTAATTGCAGTGCTGCATGCACTATCAATAAACTAATTTTAAAAGCTACTCCTGCATATAATGTAAAAGAATAACACAGCACTTTATCTCATCTAATTTTCTAACCAAGCACTTCTATGCCTCAGTAAACACTGTATGTTCTTATGAAGCAAATGGACAATTAATACATCACTCCCTCTAAGTGATACATGCGTACAAAAATCCTTTTTATACCTTTATTTTTCCTTTGACTACAGACCTGTGTGAACGTTTTTTTTTTTTTGCTAAGAAAAGATGACAACATAAACATTTTTTTTCAAATTATCCTGTAAAAGATCAAAAAGGAGAACATAGCACAAGATAAGCACTGAAATAGTGGTAAACAAGTTTATTTTTCTTCCTGCAATCATGATTTAGTCAAATGCTAGCCTTAACATGAACTGAATATGAACAAACTGAGTTCAGTGCAGTAGGATCAACATAGTAGAAAGGAAGCTTATTTCTTTCTTCTTGTAAAAGCAATTTAACAATTAGGTAAAAAAAATGCTTCTAGCTACGTGATTGACAATAACCATTATCATAAACAATAGCTTCACTGATGCACAAACACGTCGTTTTGATATTCCTTTTATCAGTTTCGTAACCATGTTTCAAAATCTGGGGGAGGGGGCGATCACACATACACACATTATATACATACATATGTACAGGGGGATCCATTTAAACCAGTACCCTGAAAAGACCTTACATTTTTGCAAAGGATCGCACACGGAACTTCTTCTTTTTTTCAATAGAAGCAGCAACTCCTGGAGAATGAAAACCGCCATCGTGAAGAAGATTGTTAACCGTAACTGTAACTCAGCTCGTGATTTGTTTGTTGTTGCGTTGTCATTCACTTTCGTGCATTCGGAAACATGCAGTACTCTGTTCCAGAGCGTGTTTTTTCCGTGAAATCCTATTGTGTAACCAATTCTGTCATCAAAACGCAACGAGCATTTCGAAGGGAGTTTGGAGTTCGAAAAGTGCCAAGCAAGTCAACAATTCTGTCGATGGCAAAAAAACTGGAGCAAACCGGTTCTCTTCTTAGCGGTAGCGATAGACATCATCCTCCGATGACCCAAACGCGTGTGGACGATGTTTGGCAACGTTTACTTCAATCTCCGACGAAATCGTTGCGTAGATTAAGCCAACAGACAGGATATTCATACGGAACTTGTCAAAGGGCAGCAAAAAAGCGAATATTCGACCATTTAAAGTGCACGTAATCCACCAGCTGCAGGAACCGGACACGGGGAAAGAGAGTAAGTTACTGCAAATGGTTTCAAAATTTTCTTAATTTGAGATCTGATATTCTGTCCATCACACGGTTTGCGGATGAAGCCTGGGCTCATCTGTCAGGCTACGTCAATTCGCAAAACGGCAGATACTGGGCTGCCGAAATCCCACACGTTATGTGTGAAACACCGATGCATTCACGAAAGGTTGGTGTATGGTGTGCGGTTTTGTCCACGAAAATTACTGGCCCCATTTTTTTCTCTGAGACTGTCAACACTAACATTTATTGCCGCATATTCAATGAATTTGTGGAACAACTTGATGACATTGAATTGACAGAGGGCTACTTTCAGCAGGATGGCGCTACGTGTCACACATCGAAAGTCTCAATGGAACTCATAACCAGCTTCTTTGATGACAGATTAATTTAAAAAAACATATGGCCTCCCCGATCTCCGGACTTAACTTCCCCTGACTTTTTTTTTATTATGGCTACTTAAAGGATTTTTATGGGGCTACTTAAAGGATAGTTAACTTCTCCTGACTTGTTTTTTTATGGGGCTACCATTCAAAAACATTGGATGTATTGCGTGAAACAATCACGACTGAAATTGGCAATGTTACTGCTCGCACTGTACATGAGACATCACTGAATATGGTGCGGCGTGTTCAACTGTGTTTACAAGAAAATGGAGGACAATTCCAACATTTGCTTTGATAAAATGATTCTCCAATACCACATGTATAATTCTCAACTTACTGTATGATTTTGTTGTTATTTATAAAAAAGTTATAAGTAAATCACATTGTACTGGTTTAAATGGATCCCCCTGTATATATGTGGATCCCCCTGTATATATGAGGATCCCCGACCCTGACCCCCTTCCCCAGTGGTCATGCCTATGCCTTTTATGATATTTTCTGTCTTATTCTTTCAATAGTGAAATGCCGTTATTAAAAAATATTTAAGCATTGTCACTTTCAGTAAATTTGTATAATAGCTTTAATACAAATCATAATATTGTTTGAAATTTAGAAACAAGTTTTTGTTTGGAAGTTCATGTACTGCTTCAAGTTTTGTTATTAAAAGTATTTTCCACTGTCTTTATTCCAAATGCAAGTAACGATTTCTGGGAGTGTCAATTAAATATGCTTCTAAAATTCAGGGAAGATCCCAGAATTGAAAGACATTTCCCACCAGTGGAGGACTGGGTCTAAAAATGTTGGTTGCCAGGAGAGAAAGGGGGGGGGACACCCACAGCAATAAGGCTATCATTGAATTTTTATAATAAATAATTTTTTTTTTCAAAAAATACATAAGTGGGGAAAAGGTGCAATTAAAATGTTTGCGAAATAAATATATATTTTTTAGTAATTACCGTGTACATATATTGTACATATTACTGGCAGTATACAGTAGATACTAAATGCAAATACAGATTGTTATAATTGATTTTTTTTAAGTTTTAAATAAATGGTGGAAATTTTTTAAAAGTGTGCATGTACTGAACATTTTACATATTAACAGGTAGTTCAAAAGTATATTTCATGCAGTCCACTATATTAAGAACAATCTGAATTCACTAGATGATTGTGCTAATCTGACAATAATTTCTTCTGCATCCAATTCATCTAATAATCTAATCCTTTTCAATGGATAGCAACATGTATGATTCTAAGTTCTCCTCAAACAGTGAATTTCTTAACTTTGTCTTTATGATCTTTAGCTTTGAAAATGTCCCCTCACATTGGATTTGAGTAATTGATAGTGTGCAAATGCATTTATAAAGTTCATAAAGTTTATCCTTTGCCTTGTCATGAAGTCTGTTGAATGCTAAAACTTTTATCACACACAATGAGCAAGCGCTACAAATTTTACACTTGTTGCAACTGGAATCCATATTCTCACCATCATTAAGCAATAGCTTTAATACATCAAAGTTCGAAACAAAAGAAACAATTCCAATATTACTTAGTCTTCGTCGATTTGTGGAGACAGCTTAATAATACCTTCCAATGCTTCTTCTTGAAGGCCCTTCTCTACAATAGTTTTAAAATCTGCTGGGTCAAACAGGAAAAATCTTTATATAGCTTTTTGTGTTGTACAAAGGGTGAATCCAGTGACTGGACAATGCGGTCCATTATTAAGTTAAACACATTTACTCGAAAATAAGTTAGAGAATCTGAAGAATTTCCTTCATCATCTATAAGCTCATCTGTCATTCTTTTCTTCTTCCTCTGCCTCTTAACTGGCAATGCTGTTTCCAAAGATTCAGTTTCCAACGCTTGATTTTCATCCATATTCAACTGTGAATTCTTGTCATTACATTTATTTACAAATTCCAATGACTTGCGGTGAATTTTATCAAATGTTCTTGTCTGTTCATTCAACTTTGTTGCAGCTGAATCTAAACTCATTGTCATAAAAATCCACGCACCAGGAAGGCGTTGGACTGAAATGAGATTTTAGTTGTGAGATGGTGCATACCAAGGACAGAAGTGATTACAATATCACAGCAGCAGGGCGATTTCCCGCGGACATACGGTACACATTCTGGTCAGCGTTAGTACCGCGTCGTACCGCCTCGTGCTCGGATACATGCGGTGATATAGTCCGGCATGGAGTCAAAAAGACGCCGTATATTATTCTGGGGCAGATTAGCCCACATTTCTTGCAACTGACGCTCTAAATCGCGAACACTGGTACATTGAGAAAGCTGGCGTCTCGTCTGGTCCTACACATGCTCGATGGGCGAGATATCAGGCGATCTGGCAGGCCACGGAAGCGTAGAAGCATTAGTAAACAATCCTGGGAAACCCGAGCCGTGTGCGAACGGTGTTATCTTGTTGGAAAATAGCTTTGTGCCGCTCCGCCAGGAAAGGCAACACATGGGATAGCAGGAACTCTTGTACGTAGCGCTGGGCTGTCAACGTCCCTCGGATCACTGCGAGGGCAGTGAAGTTGTCATACGGGATGGCTCCCCAGACCATGACGCCTGTAGTTCAGGACGTGTGCCGCTGTACAGTGAGGTTGGGATTCTATCGCTCACCTGCGGTCCGTCACACTCTGACACGGTGGTCGTCCGTTCCCATACAGAAACGGGATTCGTCGCTGAACACATGCGTCACAAGTTCGTAGCATTCCACGTTGCTTGCTGCTAACACCACTGGAATCGACGCCGACGATGGTCAGGTGTTAATGGCAGAAAACGTAAGGAACGTCGAGAGTGCAGATTCACCTCTGCCAGGCACCTACATCCGCCACATGTTTCTAGGTATTGGGCAAGGACATCGTTGCATCTGTGAGTGCCGCTCTCAGGATCCCACGGTCCTCTTTGCTGGGCCGCCCCGGTGGCGCAATGGTCTAAGCGATGACCTCTGATCATTCGTCCGAACGGGGTCCGGGTTCGAATCCCGGTGAGGCATGGATGTTGTGTTTGTTTTACGGCACTGGCTCTCTCCCTTCCCTGGAACCAGTGACCCTAAATTAGGGACGGGCGACTGCTTATAGCCCATTGAGTTGCTCACGGTGCTCGTTAAACATCCAATCAAATCAAATCAAAAAACCTCTCTGCTGGTGGTGTGTCTGGGTCTTCCAGAGTCAGTCCGTCGTGTCCGGGTGCCTTCCCGTGTCCATTGCTCCCAAAACGATCGCACTGTATTGTCCGACCGGCCCGAATGGCGCGCGGACTCGGCGCGCCTGCCACCTTACCTCTCTCATCCCAACGATACGGCCTTGTTCAAACTCCGTCAGTTGCCCGTACGCTAAGCTGACCAGAAGTCCCCAATTCTTGAGGATAGTCATCGAATTTAGTTTGCTGTCCTCAAAAACGTCTGATGCCTTTGGGGACGCAAATTGTCTTCAAATTTCGACGTTTGTCCTCAAATGTCCTCGAATTTACACTTCCACATTAGCTCGTTAGATTTCTAGTGAAAAATGTTCTTAAAAGCAGTTTTCGTTGTACTAATTTCCGACATGCTTCTTGTGAAAAGAAATGTTGACTTTTTTTTCTTCTTTTCGAGTTTAACGACCACCGCGAGCAACTCTAGTCACCTGTCTCTAACTTGGAGACATTCGTTCTAGGGAAGGGAAAGAGCAAGTGCTGTAAGACAAACACACCATCCAGGTCTCAGTCGGGACTCGAACCCGTACCCACTTGTACGAATGGTCAGCGGCCAGCACTAGGATATTGAATTACTGGCGCGGTCAAATTTCGACTGCACTTGATCTAAGTTTCTCCAAAAACTTTGGCAAAATAAAAAATTTGCCATGCAATTAGTTTGGTGTGCAGCTTGATTTTAATTCGTCACATATACAAGGTAAAGCATTTCACTTTTGCTAATGTGTTCTGGCCATCATAATTCTACTATGTCAATACAAATTACCAGCGTTCTACAAGATATATCCTTTTAAGATATAAATTTTCATATGTATAATATCACACTTATTGAAGGAATGCAGTTTTGTGACAAAAAGATTTGCATATTTATTTTGAGTACATATATGTCCTCAAATGAATTGCCGATTTACGGACGCCAAGCCTTTTTATCCTCAAATCAGTGTTCCAATATCTGATCATCTTACCATACGCACATCGGAAGCGGCTCCTCGGCATGTCTATCGCTCAGGGATCTCTCCTAACTCTTACCGTGCACTTTGGCACCCATGTGGAGTCCCCTGCGCGGCGCCGTATAAGCCCCACGGAATGCAATTGTAGCGCCGGTTTTGGACGCGTGTGCATGCGGAATCGCACGAAACTTTAATCATTTGTATGTCTGCCCTCCCCGTAGCTATTCGCCGAGTTTCGCGTAATCCGCGCAGTTTTTTCTTGGTGTGCAGATCTTAATGACAATGAGTGTATTAAAGTCCATGTAGTAAGCATATCTAAACCACCTGTCTATAAACAACTTGATGACGGGGCTGTAGTTTCAAATATATACAAGTAAATGCTGTCAATATTGTTTCAAACTTAAAAAGACTTTAAAATAAAACATTTGCTTCCTGTTTTTTTCTTGGGGATTTTTTTTATTGGAGGTTTAACGAGCCTTGTATTATTGATAAGCATGTCAGTAAACAGTCTCCTAGGTGAAGGTCGCAGAGATGACTTATCAGAGAACTACCCCAATAAAAAAGTCAGGAGCGGCGGGAGTGCTAAGTACTGCCCTCTTCTGTAAATTCAAAAAACTCATTCACGTGGAGCACTCAGTGCCCCACGTTTCTCTTCCAGGGTTAAAATAGTAATACAACGTAAATTTTAGTTGCATACAGCAATAGTATTGGAACTTCTGATATATTTTCAAGCTACTAAAAGGTCATTAACATTTTGTGTGTTTTGAATATATCAATTTTGATTTTTAGTAATCAATGGTTGACGTTGACCGATAGGAAGAATATGTTCTATATACTCTGCTGGACACCCAAAATGCAACACCAAGAAGGAAGCATCCGATTGGCCTGAAATTCGCAGCATGCGTCGCCCGCGAGAGGACATGCAAATGATTAGCATTGCAGGGCGTATGCAAATCATGTGCGCCCGGCACGCCACCGAGAAGCACTATAAGAAGGATGCACAGAAGGCGGGGTGTAAGTAGTGGAAGTGTGTTGTGCTGCCGGACCTGTGCGTGGGAAGCTTCCTGATGCCTCGTCGCAGAATACGGCAGTCATTCCAGCACGTTTCGGAGTTTGACAGAGGACGAATAGTGGCTTATCGCGACATCTGTTTATCGTACCGAGACATCGGCGCCCGTGTGGGATGACATCCAGCCACAGTGAGGCGAGTATGGATTCGGTGGGTGCAGGAGGGACGGACGAACCGACGTGAGCGATTGCTGCAGCCGTGGCACACCACCGAACGAGAGGACAGTCATGTCGTGTGGCGGGCATTGACGGCTCGCACCGCCACATCACGAACGTTAGCGCAGGAATTAGGGTGTGTTGCGCAACAACCTGTGTTAGCACGTACCGTTCGACGTCGTCTGCAGGAGCGGGGACTTGTCGTACGGCGCCCATTGCTCCGATTGCCATTTACGTTACACCACCGGAGAGTGTGGCGGCAGTGGGCCGTTGAACGCCGCACCTGGACTACGGAATGGCACGACATTGTCTTCTCCGACGAATCCCGCTTCTGCCTGCAACACCACGATGGTCGGTTCAACGTGTGGCGACACCGCGGCGAGAGACCGTGTGACGCCTGCATTATGCATCGCCATACCGGCCAGTCGCCTGGCAGTAGTATAAAATGACCGATCCTGCGCCAAGGAGCAGCTCCTTCTAAAGAAGGAGCAAGGGGCGTGGCTTGCGGCAGAAGGATGTGGGGGCGTGGCAGATGACGCTAGTGTGTAGGGTCGATGTGCTGCCCCCTAGCGGTGCTTTTTGGAACTTTCGATGGACCTTTGAGAGATGGCAACGACCGAGTGGGGGAAAGGAAATGTGCTGCCCCTAGCGGTGCTTTTTGGAACTTTCGATGGATCTTTGAGGGATGGCAACGACCGAGTCGGGGAAAGGAGATGTGCTGCCCCTAGCGGTGCTTCTTGGAACTTTATTATTATGTTAGATTTTTGTTTTTGAGTGATGGCAACGACCGAGTCGGGGAAAAGAGATGTGCTGCCCCATAGCGGTGCTTCTTGGAACTTTTAATGGACCTTTGAGAGATGGCAACGACCGAGTGGGAGAAAGGGGGTGGATATAGGGGATGTCAACTCGATGTGCTGTCTCCTAGCGGTGCTTCTTGGAACTTTCGATGTATCTTTGAGAGATGGCAACGACCGAGTGGGGGAAAGGGGATGTGTACGTTGCCCCCTAGCGGTGCTTTTTGGAACTTTTCTCGGCAGATTTATTGGACGTTGACAAATTTTTAAGAAGTCTTTCCAATATTTATTTTTTTAATTTTCTCGGGAGATTTACTGGACTTTGTCAAATTTTTGAAGGAAGTTTTTTTGGCGTTTCCAATTTTTTTACTCGTATTTTTTTTTTGTCCTATTTTTTCTCTCTAATTTATTTTATTAAATTTATATTTTCAGGAATTCCCTGAGGTATTATAATTTTTATAGACGTTGCATTATTTTTTTAATTTTCTCGGGAGATTTATTGGACGCTGACACATTTTTGAAGGAAGTCTTTCTAATATGTTTTTTTTTTATTAAATTTATATTTTCAGGAATTCCCTGAGGTGTTATAATTTTTATAGACGTTGCATTATTTTTTTAATTCGTATATTTGTCCTCCCTCCAATTTTAATTTAGACGAGGAAAGGCTTTGTTTGAAAAAATTTCGTTCCTGTTGATTCATGTTCCGCTATCTTTTGTCCGACATGTGTTTTGGGATGACTCACCATTTTCTCTTTGACTCAGAAAACTTTGTATGACACGTGTTTTGGGAAGAGTGACTATGATGTGTGACGCATGTCGTGATAGCAGACATGACATCAGCCAACGCCATTTCCTCCGCGGGGTCGGCGGTTGAAGTCATTTGAGATTCTGTTAGACGCCTTAAGTTCCAAGACTGGTTTTTTTTCAATAACTTGATCATTTAGCAACGAATTTATTCCTTATTTTTTCCTCATAATTTCCCATTTTATATTCATAATTTTTCAACGTAACGATTTTTTTATTTTCTTTGAGGAGACTTCACGCATTTTCAACGGACGTTCCAACATAAAAACGTTTTCCAAAGTTTTGTGCTGCAGACATAATCTTAAAACACGATTGTTTATTAACGTATTTACGTGTTCATGACATTTTCTGTTACATTTTTTTAACGTTGTACCTTTTTCCAACGTACAAAGCCACAATTTTTTATGCATAGTTAAAATATTTATTTTTTTTATTTTTTCGTATTTCTTCATGATTAATCAGTGAAATGTATCTTTTAACGCATTATCTTAATCTTTTTATTCTAAATGCTTGCGTACTCCTTAAACTTCTTGATGTACCAACATTATTTTATTTTCTAACTTTTCAAACTAAGAACTACTTTTATCGAGGCTTTATTTTTTCTGATTCAAACAAGCAAACGTTTCTTCATTATTATTTCCGTTACCTATACAAACAACTTTTCTTACTTGCTTTTAATGTATGACTTAATCTGGTTTTCTATATAGCTGTTTCATGTTTGTGCAAGAAATATACAGATCTATAGCAACTAGCTATACATAACATTCGTTCGTAACAGTATCTTTTTTTTTTCCAGATTTAAACCAACACACGCTTCTTAACGACTTGATATCGGTTTTCTGGGGAACTTTTCTTTTTCCTTCATTCAATTTTATTCCAGATCATGAGACGAGGAAATGCTTCTTTAGAAACGATTTCGTTCCTGTTCGCAGTAATTATTGGATTTTGACAAATTTTTTGTGAAACGACTTCATGCTAATTCTGAGTCTTTCGCCTTTACAATATTATTTTCTCGTAATTTTTTCGTGTGTTCAAGAACTCTACAGGTCTTTCACAGTTAAAATTCTGGTAAAACTATATTTTCTTATTTTATTTAGCATATCATTATAGCTTCCCAATTTTCGCTATTTTACTTCATCTTTTTTGAAATTTAGTAAAACTTTTCAGTATGTCAATAATTTATTTCTTACTTGGCCAAACTTAAGACTCCTTTTATTTAGACTATTTTTTTTTCATTTCATTTCAGCAAAATGATTATTTTAGATGTTGCAAACGTTTCTTCATTATTATTTCCGTTACCTATACAAACAACTTTTCTTACTTGCTTTTAATGTATGACTTAATCTGGTTTTCTATATAGCTGCTTCGTGTTTGTGCAAGAAATATACAGATCTATAGCAACTAGCTATACATAACATTTGTTCGTAACAGTATCTTTTTTTTTTTTTCCAGATTTAAACCAACACACGCTTCTTAACGACTTGATATCGGTTTTCTGGGGAACTTTTCTTTTTCCTTCATTCAATTTTATTCCAGATCATGAGACGAGGAAATGCTTCTTTAGAAACGATTTCGTTCCTGTTTGCAGTAATTATTGGATTTTGACAAATTTTTTGTGAAACGACTTCATGCTAATTCTGAGTCTTTCGCCTTTACAATATTATTTTCTCGTAATTTTTTCGTGTGATCAAGAACTGTACAGGTCTTTCACAGTTAAAATTCTGGTAAAACTATATTTTCTTACTTTATTTAGCATATCATTATAGCTTCCCAATTTTCGCTATTTTACTTCATCTTTTTTGAAATTTAGTAAAACTTTTCAGTATGTCAATAATTTATTTCTTACTTGGCCAAACTTAAGACTCCTTTTATTTAGACTATTTTTTTCATTTCATTTCAACAAAATGATTATTTTAGATGTTGCAAATCATCAGGTTTTTTTTTGTTTCCTTATATATCATATTTTCCAACTTGCTTTTAAAGTATTTCTCAAAGCTTGCATGTATGTCAAATACGCATTTTTTTAATCCTTCCCTAGTTTGCTATACTTTTTTCGTGGACTGCCCCAACAGGAAAGCATTCATTGTCAAGGCATGAAATCTAAAACCTTTTTTCTTACGATAAAATTTGTATTCTTTGGGACATGTTTTCTGTATATTGTTCTGTCTCGTCCGAAAAAAACATTCATTCTGGAGGCAAAGCGAGTAATTCCGTTCTTCCACTAAACATCATTTTTTTACGTTTTACTAACTCACCACCCCCATAGCGAAAATAAAGAAATACTTACTCTGTCCTCTACATATCGACTCAATCTATTTCTTTTCGAAATGCTGATCATGACATTTCAACTAAAATTTCATACTTTCACCAAAAATCATATTCTTAAACGAGCTATTTTTTACACAATTATTTCATGTATAACTAAATTTTTGTTGTTTACTCACCTCATAAAAGTCAAAGAGAACTTCCCTAATCTCATTCCTTTCCCTCATTTAGTTCGCTTAAATTGAGATGTTTCAAAATTTCGCGTATATTTCATTCCCTTAATGTCCAGTTCTCCCGTGTCGGCCCCTTCATTTTTAACTTCTGTGCATGATGCATTTTATCTTTAGACGTTTAGTTTCATTGACCTTTTCTTTCGTTTTAATTAGGTTTTCATTATCGTATTTTTTATTCATTGTCACAGCAGAAAAATCTTTCATTCTGGAGACATAGCGACTAAGTCCGTACTTCCTCTAAACATTTTTGTTTTCACATTTTACTAATTGTTCAGAAAAGCAGTTGTTTCCAAACTCCCATAGTGAAAATATCGTATTCCCCTTATAGTACTTATTATATTTTTCCTTCTGTTCAGTGTTGTATGATTCTTCAAACTTTGGTTTATTTTTATGAAACTTCTTTTTTTTTCCTAGTTTTTTTTTCTGATTCAAACTTTCAATCTTTTCCTATCGATGTAATTACTCTTATTTTCCCATTCGACTTTACTTTTGAACAGAAATGTATCTAAAATCTTCAGATGTATTTTAGTCTACAAGGCCGATTCTTCCCTGTTTCAAATAAAGTCATTGTAGGATTTTAGTGTAAATGCTCCTAAATCTTTAGAACTTACTTTTCATAGTTAGATACAAATTCCTCGAGGTTTACATGAAAGAAGAGTGTTTTTACGCTCTCTCCAGTGTGTGAGCTTTCCCCAAGAAATTAACTTTGAATTCCCCCTTGTTTCTGTCGGAAACTGACAATCTCCTGCAACTGTTTTCACGCGTCTCTTGCTTACAGGAAAACCTCATATGGCATGAAATCACTTTGCTTGGGAGATTAAACTAAATTCTGGTTTTGAACTTTGAATGCAAACTCAAGCTCGCAAAAGCATAGTTTTCTGAGCAAACTTAAACTGTCTAAGATGACAAAAATCTAAAACTGCTGACTCAATGGGACAGAGCGTTTGAACTTTGCCGTTAATTCACCATTTAAGAGATCCGTCGTGAACCACTAGAAGGGAAGTAAGCAGACCCTGATTTAGTCCACTGTTTCCGAGGAAGGTAGAAAGCTAGTGTCGTAATTCAAAAGCTCTTAACTCAAGCCTCCCCAGGATTCAGTTTCGGACGAACGAATACTCAGATGTCCATGATTAGACATTGAAAAATTGCTTCAGACAAATATTTTCTTACTTAAAGTGCTTCAGTTCAGAATTTGTACTATTTAAGATTTTCCTTAGTCAATATTTTTTCTATCTTAAAAACTTCTAAAGGGTTGATTTTGAAAAAAACGAGTTCTCATAAAAATGTAAAATTTCCTCAGATTGTATGAGGAACCAAAAAAATTGATGAAGCTTGGACGTTAACCATTCCAACCATTTCTTTCTCTTCATGTTTCATTCCATAAACTTTCTTCAAATTCCTATATGTCCAAGAATTTTGTTAAATGTCCAAGTTCGACTCCCAGAAATTTTCTGAAAATGATATTCTGGAATTTTTTAAAAGAGAAACTAAGAATCCTTTCACTGAAACAAGAAATTCATATTCAAAGCATTACATCCCTCTTTCTACTTCAAATACTCTATTTGTAAATCTAAGGAAGTTTGTTTTTTTAATATTCATATATTTTTCCTCTAACTTTAGAAGATATTGTCCCAAAATGTATGTACATATTACGATAGTAAAATATCTTACTACTTACTGCTTGATGTTCAATTCACTTCACACCGTCTTAAGGAAATTCCTTCATTTTCTCATAACACATAGACATGTTATTTTTCTTTCCATTCACTTCAAAGACTCAATTGAGATCAACCTAATGGAGTCCTTTGAGAAAAATTTTCATAGGAAAGCATAAATTTGCCTAAAAACTACATTAAAAATAAACAAATGTTGAAAGTTCCTGTACAAGAAGGAAATTCTGTTGTAACTTCTAAACGAAAAAAGACAAATTCTAAGAAAATATGTAAAAATGTTCGTTGGATTCCATATTAAAAAAATTAGTTGAAGAAAAGTGTCATTCTTTTTTTTTTCGGAACAGTTCATTCTTTCCTAGGGTTAAAAATGGAACACTTCATTTTTCTTAGTAGACAATTTTGAGAAAACACATTTCATTAAAAGCAGGGAAATTCCCATAGAATAACATGGGAAAACTAGTATGCATAAAAAGACTGTTTCGAAACGAGTAAAAATCTGTTGAAGTTCGTTTTCGAAAAAGTTGGAAATGGAATGAAGTAAAAACAGTCACAGCAAGTTCCTGAAAGTTGAAAATTGGATGTACTAAAAATGTCTAAGGAAAGAAATTTTTATAAAACACAGACTGTTTAGTTTTTCCAGGCTAGGGGGTCTTCAGTGAGAGCGCTTCTTTTTTCAACTCAAAGAATAAAGCGAGTCAGTTTGAAACATTTCAAACTCCCCGAAATTAAGCTGTGTACTCTGGTTTCGACTCAATACTGTAAAGCATTGCTCTCAGACCAGTCGGAATTCCGCCCCGATTGGTTGCCTAATGGAAAACATCAGACCCCTTTCCAATAACAATCCCCAAATATCCTTAAGAAAAGTCTAGCAAAAAAGCACTAGTTCACCATTAAAACAATTGGATTCATTCTGTTACTGTTTTAAACATTTCAAAAAAGAAGTTTACATTCTCACTTTTACTTTAAAAATCTTGAAAGCTTAAATTTTGACCCATTTAAAAAAAATTCACTTAAAATTTAATTTTAAAAAATAATAATTACTCTTTAAATTTATGTCTTAAAACTAAAAAATATTTACGCTTAATATTTCAATAAATAATAAATATTCACAAACTCACCTTCTACCTTGCCCATTTAAAAAAATAATTCTGAATTTATATAATCGAAATCATTACTTCTCCAAATAGTTCTTTTCCCCTGATTGTAGAGAAGAACTCTTCTGAAATCTTCACTTTTCCACATGTGTTCATAAAAGCTTGATCTACTTCCTTAGGATTCAACAAGGCCACAGCGTTCTGGAAACTTGAAATCGCTTTCCTGTTCCACTCAGTGGTTAGGCATGGAGGATGCATCTCAATAGGTGGAAGTACTTCCGAAATGCATTCGCGACATCTACATACCTTCAGGATGCTCTCCCCGATTAATTTTTTTAAACATTCAATTAAATTGTGTCTAAGTTCACACTCCTCAATCGATGTACTTTGAAACTTTCGGGATTCTCCGAGTACGATTTTCTGGAATTCTGAACCCATTAACAATTCCTGGATGCTGTCCCACACGCCATCCAAAATAATTTGGAGTTTCTTAAACTGCTTTCTGGTTAATGCAACTCCTGTTGTTAAGTGAAAAATCCGAAACCAGAATTTGAAAGACTTGAAGACTTCTTACTTTATTCAAACTTAGAACAGAACTAAAATTCGCTCAGCGTTTCCTTTGCATACTGTAACCAACACATGACCCTTATCACCACGTGGTGATTGATGTGTCACGATGCGTCAGCACACTAACTGCACGATGACTGTTTCCTTATCTGGTCATCTCGCAACGAACATGCTATTGATTCTAATCAGGCAAAGCTAACTTCAGCTTGAGAGATAAACGAAAGGATTTCATTATAACTTTCATATCTTGAGAGAATAAACTAAAAAAATCTTCATAGAGTGCATAATAAGAGTAAAGAAATTCTTCAAGGCTGAATTTCCACTAAAATGATGGTGGTATACGGAAAGCGTGAGAATTTAATCAGACACCTTCAAAGAATTCATCTTGGAATTAACGCTGCTTTTGAAAAACGAGTGAACTATGAAATTCTTTGTTCTCCACACAAGAAAATTTCAGATTTCGAAATCTCGCCGTCCTGACCCACTTTTTCCTGAGTGAAATTTAACACAGGGTGGAAATCTCCACTTACGCATTCCTTTGAGTGGGGAATAGCTCTCATGAAAGGGGTCAACGGTTCCAAACAACATTGATTAAAACTGGAGAGAGGAAAAATATATGAATTAAAAAATAATGCATAAGCAGGATTCCCAAAAACATAAAAAATATAAGTTTTATATAAAAAAGAAATTCCAGGAAAACTATTGGTGGGGCGAAAGATTTCCCATTCTTCCATTCCCACAAAAATTTAACGAAGTCTAATAAATCTCTCGAAAAAAAAATTAAACAAATACTTGAACTGACAAAAGAGAACGACACGTGACGTCAACCTATCCCGCGGCTAGTAGTAGGAGATACACTGTTCCCCCTCTGACATCATTTTTTTTCTATGCGAACAGAAATTTACTTGAACAACCGTCTTAGAAAATGCCCCTTCCACGTTTTTTCTTCCCAACCATGCAAAAACAATCAGATTGCCTTTTCCCACCAAAAGTTCTAGCAAGAAAGAGCAGGAGACGCCGGAACGAAACCCGAAGGAGCTCCCTCCCCTGTCTCGCCCCCTTGTTATTCGGCTCCTTCGGGCTACGTTCCGGCGTCTCCTGCTCTTTCTTGCTAGAACTTTTGGTGGGAAAAGGCAATCTGATTGTTTTTGCATGGTTGGGAAGAAAAAACGTGGAAGGGGCATTTTCTAAGACGGTTGTTCAAGTAAATTTCTGTTCGCATAGAAAAAAATGATGTCAGAGGGGGAACAGTGTATCTCCTACTACTAGCCGCGGGATAGGTTGACGTCACGTGTCGTTCTCTTTTGTCAGTTCAAGTATTTGTTTAATTTTTTTTTTCGAGAGATTTATTAGATTTCGTTAAATTTTTTGTGGGAATGGAAGAATGGGAAATCTTTCGCCCCACCAATAGTTTTCCTGGAATTTCTTTTTATATAAAATTTATATTTTTTATGTTTTTGGGAATCCTGCTTATGCATTATTTTTTTAATTCATATATTTTTCCTCTCTCCAGTTTTAATCAATGTTGTTTGGAACCGTTGACCCCTTTCATGAGAGCTATTCCCCACTCAAAGGAATGCGTAAGTGGAGATTTCCACCCTGTGTTAAATTTCACTCAGGAAAAAGTGGGTCAGGACGGCGAGATTTCGAAATCTGAAATTTTCTTGTGTGGAGAACAAAGAATTTCATAGTTCACTCGTTTTTCAAAAGCAGCGTTAATTCCAAGATGAATTCTTTGAAGGTGTCTGATTAAATTCTCACGCTTTCCGTATACCACCATCATTTTAGTGGAAATTCAGCCTTGAAGAATTTCTTTACTCTTATTATGCACTCTATGAAGATTTTTTTAGTTTATTCTCTCAAGATATGAAAGTTATAATGAAATCCTTTCGTTTATCTCTCAAGCTGAAGTTAGCTTTGCCTGATTAGAATCAATAGCATGTTCGTTGCGAGATGACCAGATAAGGAAACAGTCATCGTGCAGTTAGTGTGCTGATGCATCGTGACACATCAATCACCACGTGGTGATAAGGGTCATGTGTTGGTTACAGTATGCAAAGGAAACGCTGAGCGAATTTTAGTTCTGTTCTAAGTTTGAATAAAGTAAGAAGTCTTCAAGTCTTTCAAATTCTGGTTTCGGATTTTTCACTTAACAACAGGAGTTGCATTAACCAGAAAGCAGTTTAAGAAACTCCAAATTATTTTGGATGGCGTGTGGGACAGCATCCAGGAATTGTTAATGGGTTCAGAATTCCAGAAAATCGTACTCGGAGAATCCCGAAAGTTTCAAAGTACATCGATTGAGGAGTGTGAACTTAGACACAATTTAATTGAATGTTTAAAAAAATTAATCGAGGAGAGCATCCTGAAGGTATGTAGATGTCGCGAATGCATTTCGGAAGTACTTCCACCTATTGAGATGCATCCTCCATGCCTAACCACTGAGTGGAACAGGAAAGCGATTTCAAGTTTCCAGAACGCTGTGGCCTTGTTGAATCCTAAGGAAGTAGATCAAGCTTTTATGAACACATGTGGAAAAGTGAAGATTTCAGAAGAGTTCTTCTCTACAATCAGGGGAAAAGAACTATTTGGAGAAGTAATGATTTCGATTATATAAATTCAGAATTATTTTTTTAAATGGGCAAGGTAGAAGGTGAGTTTGTGAATATTTATTATTTATTGAAATATTAAGCGTAAATATTTTTTAGTTTTAAGACATAAATTTAAAGAGTAATTATTATTTTTTAAAATTAAATTTTAAGTGAATTTTTTTTTAAATGGGTCAAAATTTAAGCTTTCAAGATTTTTAAAGTAAAAGTGAGAATGTAAACTTCTTTTTTGAAATGTTTAAAACAGTAACAGAATGAATCCAATTGTTTTAATGGTGAACTAGTGCTTTTTTGCTAGACTTTTCTTAAGGATATTTGGGGATTGTTATTGGAAAGGGGTCTGATGTTTTCCATTAGGCAACCAATCGGGGCGGAATTCTGACTGGTCTGAGAGTAATGCTTTACAGTATTGAGTCGAAACCAGAGTACACAGCTTAATTTCGGGGAGTTTGAAATGTTTCAAACTGACTCGCTTTATTCTTTGAGTTGAAAAAAGAAGCGCTCTCACTGAAGACCCCCTAACCTGGAAAAACTAAACAGTCTGTGTTTTATAAAAATTTCTTTCCTTAGACATTTTTAGTACATCCAATTTTCAACTTTCAGGAACTTGCTGTGACTGTTTTTACTTCATTCCATTTCCAACTTTTTCGAAAACGAACTTCAACAGATTTTTACTCGTTTCGAAACAGTCTTTTTATGCATACTAGTTTTCCCATGTTATTCTATGGGAATTTCCCTGCTTTTAATGAAATGTGTTTTCTCAAAATTGTCTACTAAGAAAAATGAAGTGTTCCATTTTTAACCCTAGGAAAGAATGAACTGTTCCGAAAAAAAAAGAATGACACTTTTCTTCAACTAATTTTTTTTAATATGGAATCCAACGAACATTTTTACATATTTTCTTAGAATTTGTCTTTTTTCGTTTAGAAGTTACAACAGAATTTCCTTCTTGTACAGGAACTTTCAACATTTGTTTATTTTTAATGTAGTTTTTAGGCAAATTTATGCTTTCCTATGAAAGTTTTTCTCAAAGGACTCCATTAGGTTGATCTCAATTGAGTCTTTGAAGTGAATGGAAAGAAAAATAACATGTCTATGTGTTATGAGAAAATGAAGGAATTTCCTTAAGACGGTGTGAAGTGAATTGAACATCAAGCAGTAAGTAGTAAGATATTTTACTATCGTAATATGTACATACATTTTGGGACAATATCTTCTAAAGTTAGAGGGAAAAATATATGAATATTAAAAAAAAAACTTCCTTAGATTTACAAATAGAGTATTTGAAGTAGAAAGAGGGATGTAATGCTTTGAATATGAATTTCTTGTTTCAGTGAAAGGATTCTTAGTTTCTCTTTTAAAAAAATTCCAGAATATCAGAATATCATTTTCAGAAAATTTCTGGGGAGTCGAACTTGGACATTTAACAAAATTCTTGGACATATAGGAATTTGAAGAAAGTTTATGGAATGAAACATGAAGAGAAAGAAATGGTTGGAATGGTTAACGTCCAAGCTTCATCAATTTTTTTTTTTTTGGTTCCTCATACAATCTGAGGAAATTTTACAATTTTATGAGAACTCGTTTTTTTCAAAATCAACCCTTTAGAAGTTTTTAAGATAGAAAAAATATCGACTAAGGAAAATCTTAAATAGTACAAATTCTGAACTGAAACACTTTAAGTAAGAAAATATTTGTCTGAAGCAATTTTTCAATGTCTAAGCATGGACATCTGAGTATTCGTTCGTCCGAAACTGAATCCTGGGGAGGCTTGAGTTAAGAGCTTTTGAATTACGACACTAGCTTTCTACCTTCCTCGGAAACAGTGGACTAAATCAGGGTCTGCTTACTTCCCTTCTAGTGGTTCACGACGGATCTCTTAAATGGTGAATTAACGGCAAAGTTCAAACGCTCTGTCCCATTGAGTCAGCAGTTTTAGATTTTTGTCATCTTAGACAGTTTAAGTTCGCTCAGAAAACTATGCTTTTGCGAGTTTGAGTTTGCATTCAAAGTTCAAAACCAGAATTTAGTTTAATCTCCCAAGCAAAGTGATTTCATGCCATATGAGGTTTTCCTGTAAGCAAGAGACGCGTGAAAACAGTTGCAGGAGATTGTCAGTTTCCGACAGAAACAAGGGGGAATTCAAAGTTAATTTCTTGGGGAAAGCTCACACACTGGAGAGAGCGTAAAAACACTCTTCTTTCATGTAAACCTCGAGGAATTTGTATCTAACTATGAAAAGTAAGTTCTAAAGATTTAGGAGCATTTACACTAAAATCCTACAATGACTTTATTTGAAACAGGGAAGAATCGGCCTTGTAGACTAAAATACATCTGAAGATTTTAGATACATTTCTGTTCAAAAGTAAAGTCGAATGGGAAAATAAGAGTAATTACATCGATAGGAAAAGATTGAAAGTTTGAATCAGAAAAAAAAAAACTAAGAAAAAAAGAAGTCTCATAAAAATAAACCAAAGTTTGAAGAATCATACAACACTGAACAGAAGGAAAAATATAATAAGTACTATAAGGGGAATACGATATTTTCACTATGGGAGTTTGAAAACAACTGCTTTTCTGAACAATTAGTAAAATGTGAAAAAAAAATGTTTAGAGGAAGTACGGACTTAGTCGCTATGTCTCCAGAATGAAAGATTTTTCTGCTGAGACAATGAATAAAAAATACGATAATGAAAACCTAATTAAAACGAAAGAAAAGGTCAATGAAACTAAACGTCTAAAGATAAAATGCATCATGCACAGAAGTTAAAAATGAAGGGGCCGACACTGGAGAACTGGACATTAAGGGAATGAAATATACGCGAAATTTTGAAACATCTCAATTTAAGCGAACTAAATGAGGGAAAGGAATGAGATTAGGGGAGTTCTTATTGACTTTTATGAGGTGAGTAAACAACAAAAATTTAGTTATACATGAAATAATTGTGTAAAAAATAGCTCGTTTAAGAATATGATTTTTGGTGAAAGTATGAAATTTTAGTTGAAATGTCATGATCAGCATTTCGAAAAGAAATAGATTGAGTCGATATGTAGAGAACAGAGTAAGTATTTCTTTATTTTCGCTATGGGGGTGGTGAGTTAGTAAAACGTAAAAAAATGATGTTTAGTGGAAAAACGGAATTACTCGCTTTGCCTCCAGAATGAATGTTTTTTTCGGACGAGACAGAACAATATACAGAAAACATGTCCCAAAGAATACAAATTTTATCGTAAGAAAAAAGGTTTTAGATTTCATGCCTTGACAATGAATGCTTTCCTGTTGGGGCAGTCCACGAAAAAAGTATAGCAAACTAGGGAAGGATTAAAAAAATGCGTATTTGACATACATGCAAGCTTTGAGAAATACTTTAAAAGCAAGTTGGAAAATATGATATATAAGGAAACAAAAAAACCTGATGATTTGCAACATCTAAAATAATCATTTTGTTGAAATGAAATGAAAAAAATAGTCTAAATAAAAGGAGTCTTAAGTTTGGCCAAGTAAGAAATAAATTATTGACATACTGAAAAGTTTTACTAAATTTCAAAAAAGATGAAGTAAATTACATAGCGAAAATTGGGAAGCTATAATGATATGCTAAATAAAGTAAGAAAATATAGATTTACCAGAATTTTAACTGTGAAAGACCTGTAGAGTTCTTGAACACACGAAAAAATTACGAGAAAATAATATTGTAAAGGCGAAAGACTCAGAATTAGCATGAAGTCGTTTCACAAAAAATTTGTCAAAATCCAATAATTACTGCAAACAGGAACGAAATCGTTTCTAAAGAAGCATTTCCTCGTCTCATGATCTGGAATAAAATTGAATGAAGGAAAAAGAAAAGTTCCCCAGAAAACCGATATCAAGTCGTTAAGAAGCGTGTGTTGGTTTAAATCTGGAAAAAAAAAAGATACTGTTACGAACGAATGTTATGTATAGCTAGTTGCTATAGATCTGTATATTTCTTGCACAAACACGAAGCAGCTATATAGAAAACCAGATTAAGTCATACATTAAAAGCAAGTAAGAAAAGTTGTTTGTATAGGTAACGGAAATAATAATGAAGAAACGTTTGCAACATCTAAAATAATCATTTTGCTGAAATGAAATGAAAAAAAATAGTCTAAATAAAAGGAGTCTTAAGTTTGGCCAAGTAAGAAATAAATTATTGACATACTGAAAAGTTTTACTAAATTTCAAAAAAGATGAAGTAAAATAGCGAAAATTGGGAAGCTATAATGATATGCTAAATAAAGTAAGAAAATATAGTTTTACCAGAATTTTAACTGTGAAAGACCTGTACAGTTCTTGATCACACGAAAAAATTACGAGAAAATAATATTGTAAAGGCGAAAGACTCAGAATTAGCATGAAGTCGTTTCACAAAAAATTTGTCAAAATCCAATAATTACTGCGAACAGGAACGAAATCGTTTCTAAAGAAGCATTTCCTCGTCTCATGATCTGGAATAAAATTGAATGAAGGAAAAAGAAAAGTTCCCCAGAAAACCGATATCAAGTCGTTAAGAAGCGTGTGTTGGTTTAAATCTGGAAAAAAAAAAAAAAGATACTGTTACGAAAGAATGTTATGTATAGCTAGTTGCTATAGATCTGTATATTTCTTGCACAAACATGAAACAGCTATATAGAAAACCAGATTAAGTCATACATTAAAAGCAAGTAAGAAAAGTTGTTTGTATAGGTAACGGAAATAATAATGAAGAAACGTTTGCTTGTTTGAATCAGAAAAAATAAAGCCTCGATAAAAGTAGTTCTTAGTTTGAAAAGTTAGAAAATAAAATAATGTTGGTACATCAAGAAGTTTAAGGAGTACGCAAGCATTTAGAACAAAAAGATTAAGATAATGCGTTAAAAGGTACATTTCACTGATTAATCATGAAGAAATACGAAAAAATAAAAAAAGAAATATTTTAACTATGCATAAAAAATTGTGGCTTTGTACGTTGGAAAAAGGTACAACGTTAAAAAAATGTAACAGAAAATGTCATGAACACGTAAATACGTTAATAAACAATCGTGTTTTAAGATTATGTCTGCAGCACAAAACTTTGGAAAACGTTTTTATGTTGGAACGTCCGTTGAAAATGCGTGAAGTCTCCTCAAAGAAAATAAAAAAATCGTTACGTTGAAAAATTATGAATATAAAATGGGAAATTATGAGGAAAAAATAAGGAATAAATTCGTTGCTAAATGATCAAGTTATTGAAAAAAAAATCAGTCTTGGAACTTAAGGCGTCTAACAGAATCTCAAATGACTTCAACCGCCGACCCCGCGGAGGAAATGGCGTTGGCTGATGTCATGTCTGCTATCACGACATGCGTCACACATCATAGTCACTCTTCCCAAAACACGTGTCATACAAAGTTTTCTGAGTCAAAGAGAAAATGGTGAGTCATCCCAAAACACATGTCGGACAAAAGATAGCGGAACATGAATCAACAGGAACGAAATTTTTTCAAACAAAGCCTTTCCTCGTCTAAATTAAAATTGGAGGGAGGACAAATATACGAATTAAAAAAATAATGCAACGTCTATAAAAATTATAACACCTCAGGGAATTCCTGAAAATATAAATTTAATAAAAAAAAACATATTAGAAAGACTTCCTTCAAAAATTTGTCAGCGTCCAATAAATCTCCCGAGAAAATTAAAAAAATAATGCAACGTCTATAAAAATTATAATACCTCAGGGAATTCCTGAAAATATAAATTTAATAAAATAAATTAGAGAGAAAAAATAGGACAAAAAAAAAATACGAGTAAAAAAAATTGGAAACGCCAAAAAAACTTCCTTCAAAAATTTGACAAAGTCCAGTAAATCTCCCGAGAAAATAAAAAAAAATAATGCAACGTCTATAAAAATTATAATACCTCAGGGAATTCCTGAAAATATAAATTTAACAAAATAAATTAGAGAGAAAAAATAGGACAAAAAAAAATACGAGTAAAAAAAAATTGGAAACGACAAAAAAACTTCCTTCAAAAATTTGACAAAGTCCAGTAAATCTCCCGAGAAAATTAAAAAAATAAATATTGGAAAGACTTCTTAAAAATTTGTCAACGTCCAATAAATCTGCCGAGAAAAGTTCCAAAAAGCACCGCTAGGGGGCAACGTACACATCCCCTTTCCCCCACTCGGTCGTTGCCATCTCTCAAAGATACATCGAAAGTTCCAAGAAGCACCGCTAGGGGGCAGCACATCGAGTTGACATCCCCCTATATCCACCCCCTTTCTCCCACTCGGTCGTTGCCATCTCTCAAAGGTCCATTAAAAGTTCCAAGAAGCACCGCTATGGGGCAGCACATCTCCTTTCCCCGACTCGGTCGTTGCCATCACTCAAAAACAAAAATCTAACATAATAATAAAGTTCCAAGAAGCACCGCTAGGGGGCAGCACATCTCCTTTCCCCGACTCGGTCGTTGCCATCCCTCAAAGATCCATCGAAAGTTCCAAAAAGCACCGCTAGGGGCAGCACATTTCCTTTCCCCCACTCGGTCGTTGCCATCTCTCAAAGGTCCATCGAAAGTTCCAAAAAGCACCGCTAGGGGGCAGCACATCGACCCTACACACTAGCGTCATCTGCCACGCCCCCACATCCTTGTGCCTCAAGCCACGCCCCTTGCTCCTTCTTTAGAAGGAGCTGCTCCTTGGCGCAGGATCGGTCATTTTATACTACTCCTGGCGTTATGGTTTGGGGCGCAATTGGATATGACACCCGCACCCCTCTGGTAGGCATCGCCGGTACACTCAGCAGCCACCACTACATCTCTGACGTTTTGGAGCCTGTAGTCCTCCCTTACCTGCAGGACCTTCCAGCGGCCACGTTTCAACAGGACAATGCGCGCCCGCACGTGGCACGCATCGTGCAACAATTCTTCACGGCCCACCAGGTGTCACTGCTGCCGTGGCCCGCCTGTTTTCCCTCTATGTCGCCCATAGAAGACGTCTGGTCGCTGATCGGCAACCGAGTGTCTCGGCAAGCACCACCTGCGGCTACTCCTGATGAACTGTGGCAACGTGTGTTTGCAGCCTGGACCGATATACCCCAAGCCCACATCCAAAGCCTCTTTCGTTCGACGCTGCGGCGTGTAGTGGCCGTTATTGCCAGCCATGGTGGCCACACGAGCTATTGATGTCTGCGTGTTCCGCAAGTCGCACGGGCCTGTAAGCTCAATCGTTTCATCTTTGTATCTGTTGTTATGTGTTCAGTAAACCTGGCTTTGCTATCTCGTGTCCTTCTTGGTGTTGCATTTTGGGTAGCCAGCAGTGTATTATTAAGAATATGTTCAACTCTTGAGATATTTATACCGTTCTCATCCGCTCCTTGCTTTTCGTATCCACTACCGAGTGGTGACCTCGAAGGAGCCACAATAAAAAAAAGTTTTGTTGGACCAAACTAGGTTAGAGGAGGCCCAACAATTATTAAGAATAATAATGAGGTTATTACTGTGGTTGAAAGAGAAGACCTCTGAAGTGATTCTGAAATTCGTTGCAGTAGAACGTCTTTCACATTTGCTAGAAGATACAGCAATGATTTGCATATATTGTCTAGGAGGCCCACTTCATCAGGGGCTCACTTGCCATCGGGCAAGTTGACACCCTGGACAGTCCACCACTGTATACAAATGAAAAATATTTCCAGTGTAATGTGTGTATCAAGATATTCACACAAAACAGAAATATTTTAAGTCATGTAAAGCTCAACTATGGCCTTGGCTCAATACTGAGGGGAAAAAATAATAGTAGTGTGGTACGTATTAGTCACAAAATATTCACCCAAATTCTAATGTCTCAAGACATATATTCTTTCATACTGGTAAAAAGCATCATCTATGCAATAAAAAATGAAAAAAATGTGAAAAATCAAGCTGATTCACCACTACACATTGTTCCAAATGCACGTAAAAGATTGCTAGGAGAGTGAAATATGCTTCCAAAAATTCAGAGAAGATTCCAGTATTTAAAAACATTTGCCACTGTATACAAATGAAAAATCCTTCTAATGTATATCAGCCGCCCCGGTGGCGCAGTGGTCTAAGCGATGGCCTCTGACCATTCGTCCGAACGGGTCCGGGTTCGAATCCCAATGAGGCATGGATGTTGTGTTTGTCTTACGGCACTAGCTCTCTCCCTTCCCTGGAACCAGTGACCCTAAATTAGGGACGGGCGACTGCTTATAGCCCATTGAGTTGCTCACGGTGGTCGTTTTTTTTTTTTTTTTTTTTTTATTGGAGGTTTAACGACCACCGTGAGCAACTCAATGGGCTATAAGCAGTCACCCGTCCCTAATTTAGGGTCACTGGTTCAAGGGAAGGGAGAGAGCCAGTGCCATAAGACAAACACAACATCCATGCCTCACCGGGATTCGAACCCGGACCCCTTACGGACGAATGATCAGTGGCCAACGCCTTAGACCACTGCGCCACCGGGGCGGCCACGGTGGTCGTTAAACCTCCAATGAAAAAAAAAAAGTTCACACAAAAAAGAAATCTTTTAAATCATGTAAAGCTCAACACTGATGAAAAATCATAATAGTGTCATATTGGTCACAAAATATTTACCCAAATTCTAATGTCTCAAGACATATATTCCTTCATACTGGTAAAAAGCGTCATCTCTGCAACTACAGCCAATTTCGAGCTCTCGTAATTTGACTTCGTGAGTGAGTGTTTTCGTGTTTTGAGTGGTACCTTTTGTCCCAGCCTTCAGTTAAAGGCCAGGGGCTTCGTTTTGGTTTACTTCCCGAGCTGGTGAGTGCTTATTTTGTGTTGTTTCTTCGTTTGTTTACGTTTTGACCGGGCCGGTTGGCCCTGTCTGGGCGCCGCCATTAAAGAAAGTGACTTCCGGAGGTGAGGACAAGTTTCCGGACCTCACTTTCGATGATACTCGTTCTTCTTCTTCGATGCCTGGCTTCCCTACGCCGTCTTCCCCTTCCGTCGGAGTTCAGCTGCCTTCCGATGATGCTTCTTCTCGCTACCCTCCTGCTGTGATGTCACCGATCAGCTCGACTTCGTCACCGCTCCTCAAGGATCCTGTTAATATGGACACTATTCCTGCTACATCCCCTGAGCCTATAGCGTCGTGCCAAGCAGCTCCACCTTCATATTCAGCTGCGACCACAAAATCTCGTCCTGCTGTTGCTGAGATGTACACTGATGCACCTAGTTTGAAATCTCACCTTCACCGTGTTGGGACCTCTTTCCAATTGGACATACCAGTAGCTTCTCCAGAAGGACAAGCCTTCACTACAATCCTGGATCGAGGAGTTTGTTTTGTCGCCTTGCCGAATACACCTCTCTATGTGTATGAAGACGCCCTAAAAGGCATGTTTCCATCTGATTGTATTCAATTTATGGCGCGTCGTCCTACTATTGTAATTGTTTATTTTACAAAAGCTGAATATGCTCACGACGTTATTTTGAAAGGTCTCGCTATTCGAGATCAGCATTTGTACCCTGATCCCGCTGCACATCGTCCTGTGAGTGTATCATTCTATCCAGTGCCACCAGAAGTGTCAGATTCCAAGTTATATGTTGTTGCTTCTAGTTTGGGTCGTGTTGTCGGCCCGATCCACACCCATTCCGCAGCGCCCGCTAAGCCGGATGGCCGAGCGGTCACCCGTTCTATCCAGGGAGCTCGACGAGTTACACGGATTGTATTCCCTACACAAGATTCCATTGAAGCCTGTCCCACTCAGTACAATGCTAAATGTGGTGATCATGTTAGACGTATTGACGTGCTTACTCAATTTCACTGTGGGAAGTGCAAGGAATTTGGACATAATCAGACCGAGTGTAGATACGTCTCCTCTCGACCGCTTACTACTCTGGATCGTTTACCTCCTTCTCGGAACGCAGAAGCAACTGTCTCTGCACGTCCTTCTGCAGGATCTTCCACAACGTTGGATGCTGAGTCGGCAGTACCCCAACCACCACCCGTCACTGTTGGTCACTACCCTGATCTTCCATCGACTGCACCTTTCCAAACTCCGGATGTTCCTGGACATTCAGATAGTGGCAGCGGTGTTTCGGATGCTGAGGCTTCAATCGCAGATTCAGAGGATACCTATTGTAGTTCTGGTGACCCTGCTCCCAGTGATGGATCTGTGGCACACTCCAGATTTCGAAATGAGAAGCGACTGGCTTCCCGCGGTCGCGGCGCGAAGGCTAAAGGCGGAAAGCCTCCTGGTCACTCTCCTCGTGCTTCAAGTAGGAAGCGTACTTCTCCAGCTGCGTTCAAAGATTATGAAATGTCTATGGATATTGAGGTGTCCTCGGGTGTTCCTTCCCTTTGATGATTTTGCACAACAGCTGTGGCATTACAAAATATTAGAGCAACCTTTATCTCATAAGCAAATTTATAATTTGTTCTGCTTTGATGTGAAAAGGCCTGCAATAAAAGCTCTTGTTCTCGAAGCAGGTGCGCTCATACCGTCTGTTCTTCAACAGCTCACCCATGTGGCAGCGGCTATTCAGAGTGTGTATGGCGAACTTGTTGTAACGATTCTCCGCCAAGTAAAGAAGTTTAAGACTGTTACTTCCACAATACATCAGCCGACAGTGGATTTAACTATTCCAGATCACGACGTTTAATTGTAGGGGTTTTGCTACCCCGGAGGTTAACTCTCTTGTGTACGAGGATTTGGTTTCTGCCCAGGCAGATCTTCTATTACTACAGGAGACTAACTGCGATGCACATACCCCGTACCATTTATGGCGTACATGGCCATATACCTTTTCCCATGACTATCGTATTGGGAGATGGGGCGGTGTAGCAGTTGGTGTCCATCACCGTCTGTTGCATCGTTTACTACTAATGTTTTTCGTTTACTATTGATAATGTTACCTATCATGTGCTGAACGCACATTTCCCGCAGAATGAATCTCTGATGACAACCTTTTGTGATTGTCTTCGAGACGCCCTTGCTGCTCTCCCCGCTCAGGATTTTGTTATCTAGGGTGGGGATTTCAACTGTACTCTCGAGCCTTCCCTCGATAGGTGTTCATCCAGAGTTGAATACCGTCGTAATCTCACATCTTTGCTTTCACCTATCATTCATAACTTTCAGCTTGTTGGCGCTTTTCGGCATTTACGACCAACTGACATATCCTACACGTGGTATGGTCCGGTGACACTTGGCTCTCAATTGGCACGGCTTGATCGTGTGTATGTCTCGACGACGATGACTCCGTCCATTACAGACGTGGTGCACCTTCCTACGGTTTCCTCCGACCACTGTGCAGTATGTCTCACTGTCTGTGAGACTTCTACACCTTCTCGTACACGTCGCACGTGGACTTTTGATGATGAGCTTCTCACGGACTCTGGATTTTGTGCCGCAGTCAACAAATTTCTGGCCGATAGGCGTTGTCTTTTAGACTCCACACCGAGTGCTCTGCATCTTTGGTTAAAGGTTAAGAGTGATCTGCAGTTCTTTGTTCGCAATTACTCCTTTACTGTTTGCACAGAACGTTTCCAGAAGATTGCCAATCTACGAGGTCATCTGTCAATTCTGACTCCGGCAGACCCTCAGTATACCGTGTATCAAAGTGATCTCTCTGCACTTCTTAAACCATTGGCACGGCAAGCTGTCCGGCGGATGCGCTGGCGTCATATCTCCTCGTCTGCGCAGTCGTATGAATACTTTGCTAAAATGGAGTCCAAGAAGCGAGCCTCATCCTCCATTCGACATCTTCGCCTCGCTGATGGTACCGTTACCGATGATCAATCCGTCGTGTGTTCCCATGTTCGGAATGCTTTTGTGGACAAGTACCGAGCGGTACCGCAGACTACTGATCTTTCTTCTTCCTCGCTTCTTTCTAATCTCCCTCAGGTCCCAGCTCACCTTTGCTCTTTCTTACAATCGGATTTTTCCCCTTCTGAACTCCGAGAGGCGTTCGCGTCCCTTAACCCACATGCTTCTCCAGGACCTGACGGTCTTCCACTTTCCTTTTACCGTGCTTTCTTTCCGTCATTACTACCCTTTCTTTCTTCTTCTGCGTTACCACCGGACTTCACTGTAGCACATATTACTCTCCTGCCTAAAAAGGGAGACCTTTTTATATTTGACGAATTGGCGCCCCATTTCAATTCTTAACTTAGATTATAAATTCTACACTAAATTACTTTCTCGCCGACTTAATGTTGTCCTTCCTTTTTTTGTTTCTCCCGACCAGTCATACACTGTGCCTGGTCGGTCCATTAATAATAATACCACTTTTCTAATTCTTCTTACCTTCCTTGCTCGTAAATTTTCTGAACCTTTGGCACTCCTTAATATCGATCAAAAATCTGCCTTTGATAACGTTTCCCACGATTATCTCTGTAGTGTTCTTACTTCTTTTGGTTTCCCTCCTTCTTTCGTTTCTATCCTTCTCAGTCTCTACCGGGGTGAACGTCTTCACGTTCGAACGGCCTTCTTTTTGACGGCGGCTGTGCCTCTCCAACGTGAGATCCGGCAGGGTTGTCCCCTTTCGGGACAACTCTTTGCCTTGGCCTTTGAGCCCTTTCTTCTTGCAGCGAAACGGTGCCTTCTCTCTGCTATGCCACCTACAGTCGCTAGCACTAGGCATAACTGCTGTGTATATACTGCGTATGCCGATGATGCTACATTCTGCTTGCGTTACGACCACCTCTTTGATGTTTTACATTAAGTTTATCTATCCTATGCGGACTTATCTGGTGCTACTCTTAATGCTGCAAAAAGCACCGGCTTATGGTGTGGATCGCGGGTGGGCCGTACTGATGCCCCATGGGGTGCGGTGTGGTCCTCTTCGTCTCAGAAAATCCTTGGTACTTATATTGGGCATCCGTTTACGGCAGCAGCTGCTTCGTGGGATGCTTTACGCCCACGTTTTCACCGTACGGTGGGATTCTGGAAATCAACGCACTCGTACACTTCTTACCATCAGCGTGCTGCCATTGTACATCGTTACCTCTTGCCACTTTGTTTTTTTACCTGGTCTTCTACTGTACTGCCTACGTATCGTCTTGATCATATCAAAAGTCTGTGTACATCTATGATTTGGACCACAAAGCACTGGGTCGCGGCGGCGACGCTCAACCTTTTACAGGAGCACGGAGGCATCCATTTACCGGATGTGCACATATATTATCGTGCTCACCGACTTGTTTCCTTTCTTCGGATCTTGGTTGCTCCCACTCCGTCCCTTTCTTCTACCCTTGACGTTCTTCTCTCTCTTCACGATCCATCTTCCTCCTTTCCCCTTTATCTTAAAATGGATTCCTTCTCTTCTTCTTCCATTAATTTTCCTTTTGTTCTTTCTGAAGCTCTGACGTTCCTCAGCGCTCTTCATCTTTCCCGGGCCCCTCCGACCACCACCCTTGATCTCTTGGATGAACCTCTTTTCTTTTCCACACTCGTCCATTCCTCCGGACAGCCTGTTTTTCTTTTGCCTTCCTGGATCCGCTCCGGTATACTAACTGTTCGCACACTCGTTAATCCCGACTTGACCTGGAAACCCCTTACCTCCTTATTTTCTGATCCTTCACCTTCCCATGCTACTGATTATGCTCTTCTTCGCTCTTCCCTAGGTTTTCTTTATCCATCTCTCGTCAATTCTTATGGCCTCGTCTCTGTCCTTGGTCCCAGTCTCCTATTCCTTTTTTTCTCTCTATTAGAGGTATTTCTGTCCCTATTCTCTCAGTTTCCACTGTTTCCTTTTACCGTTTCATTCGTACACCAACCGGAGCTCCGCACCCAATTTCTGATGTTCCTTCTCCCCTCTCTCAGGCCATCTGGTCTGCCTCTTCTTCTCCTCTTTCTGCACCGTTGGAGTTTAACATTCACTGGCGATATCTCCACCGCCGGCTTCCTGTCCCTCTTCTTCTATCCCCTATGTCTCTCCTTTCTTCTTCCATTTGCCCATTTTGTGAGTCCATAGGAGATATCGACCATATGTACTGGCATTGTCCCATCCTGATTCCTGTTTTGCATTGTGTATTTCGTTTCGTGAACCATATCACATCTCGCAATCTACCTTTTCTCGCCTATTCCTGGTTGCTTTTAACGAAGCACCCTCCATCTCGTTTACCGGACGTTTGCGCCTTTCTCTTTGTTTTGGTGAAACAAGCAATATATATCTATCATCTTTATCTCCGGAATGCCGCAGACTCTGTTAATCCACTTATTGCGAGTGACAGAATCCTCACCTATTTTCGCAGCCGTTTAACAGCTCGCCTTCTCCTCGAATATGCAGAAGCACAATCAACTAATTCTTTAGCACGGTTTCGTCAGGTCTGGGCGCAGGATGCCGGTTGGTTCCGGATTGATGGTACCACCATTAGTCTATCGTTTTAACCAATCAGTGCTTCTTGCAAGTTGGAACGTGAAAAGTTTTTCTTTGTTCTGTAGCCTTTTGTTTGTTGTTTCTTCCTCGGATTGTCGGGACTATTGTGTTACATTTAAATTGCATTAAGAGGATAATTATTTTGGAGCTTGACTACTGTACCTCTGTATCTTTCCTCCTGACACAGGTTATCCACCATGTGTTGTTCTATTATGGTGGTGTCCTCATGAGTTTGAGGGCTCTTGTTTTCGAATGCGTTGAACGACGTGTTCTAACCTTTTCATTGCTGTTCTGTGTATGTGTTCTGTAGTATATTTGTGATGGAGCTGTAATCTCGAGCAATTTGTATTGTATCTTGGTACTGTACTGAACCATTGACTTGCCTCAGTATTACTATGTTCTATTGTACCATGTGCTAATGGAAGAATTGTTATGTATACATGATTATTGTTTACAAATTGTGCATTTTCTGGATGAATTGTTTGGTGCAATGGAAATCGGCTGACTCCTACGTTTCTCACTATGTCATGACACAGGGTTTGTTATGAGAATTTATTTGCTGATTTCCTAGTACTTCTGTCTTGTTGTTTGCCTCTACCGTATTGTTGTATTTTGCTTATTTTCCTTAGAGTTATCATTATATTGTTTTTCATGTACCGTTCTGCCGCCGTTTTTGTTTTTTGATTATGTTGCGTAATGTGCAAACTTTCAGTGCATTGTATAGCAGAGGGGTTTTCTTTGTTCCCACGTGTTTTATCTGTTAATCACTTGCATAGCTCCTTGCACGTGGCTTTTTTTTTCTGGTGTTTTTTGAGATTTGCACATGTGTTTCGTTTTTTTTTATAGTGTATAAGTTTGTTGTGTTTCCTCCCTGTAATTTTGCATTGTGTTTTTTATACGTTGGTTACCTATGTCGACCACTATGTTTTCCTATAAAATTTGCACCATGTTTTGGTTTATTCATGAGTGATTGTTGACAATGTATCGCCATTTAAATCTTTTAACTTTATGTTTTTTCCGGAGGCTAGTTTTGCTCCGACATATGTCGTTCTCATATATTGTTATCAAATTACTCCTTGAGGTACGCTATGTGTTCTTATTCCTTTAGCTTAATGTTTTGATTTCTATGTGTACAATTGTAGACACTGTTATAGTTTCTCACCAGTTTTACCTTCCTGGTTTCTTTCCGGATGTGGGTCCTGCTCCGGCATTTGTAATTATTCATGTTTGTTCTCAAGTTAGTTCTCATGTTTTAACAGCGTGTATGATTCTGTAATGCTTTTAGACCAATAAAGATTGTTTGAACTACAGCCAATTTTGAGCTCTCGTAATTTGACTTCGTGAGTGAGTGTTTTCGTGATTTAAGTGGTTCCTTTTGTCCCAGCCTTCAGTTAAAGGTCAGGGGCTTCGTTTCGGTTTACTTCCCGAGCTGGTGAGTGCTTATTTTGTGTTGTTTCTTCGTTTGTTTACGTTTTGACCGGGCTGGTTGGCCCTGTCTGGGCGCCGCCATTAAAGATGGCGACTTCCGGTGGTGAAGACAAGTTTCCCGACCTCACTTCCGATTGTACTCGTTCTTCTTCTTCGATGCCTGGCTTCCCTACGCAGTCTTCCCCTTCCATCGGAGTTCAGCTGCCTTCCGATGATGCTTCTTCTCGCTACCCTCCTGCTGTGATGTCACCGATCAGCTCGACTTCGTCACCGCTCCTCAAGGATCCTGTTAATATGGACACTATTCCTGCTACATCCCCTGAGCCTATAGCGTCGTGCCAAGCAGCTCCACCTTCATATTCAGCTGCGACCACAAAATCTCGTCCTGCTGTTGCTGAGATGTACACTGATGCACCTAGTTTGAAATCTCACCTTCACCGTGTTGGGAACTCTTTCCAATTGAACATACCAGTAGCTTCTCCAGAAGGACAAGCCTTCACTACAATCCTGGATCGAGGAGTTTGCTTTGTTGCCTTGCCGAATACACCTCTCTATGTGTATAAAGACGCCCTAAAAGGTATGTTTTCCATCTGATTGTATTCAATTTATGGCACGTCGTCCTACTATTGTAATTGTTTATTTTAAGAAAGCTGAATATGCTCACGAAGTTATTTTGAAGGGTCTCGCTATACGAGATCAGCATTTGTACCCTGATCCCGTTGCACATCGTCCTGTGAGTGTATCATTCTATCCAGTGCCACCAGAAGTGTCAGATTCCATGTTATATGTTGTTGCTTCTAGTTTGGGTCGTGTTGTCGGCCCGATACACATCCATTCCGCAGCGCCCGCTAAGCCGGATGGCCGAGCGGTCACCCGTTCTATCCAGGGAGCTCGACGAGTTGCACGGATTGTATTCCCTACACAAGATTCCATTGAAGCCTGTCCCACTCAGTACAATGCTAAATGTGGTGATCATGTGAGACGTTTCGACGTGCTTACTCAATTTCACTGTGGGAAGTGAAAGGAATTTGGACATAATCAGACAGAGTGTAGATACGTCTCCTCTCGACAGCTTACTACTCTGGATCGTTTACCTCCTTCTCGGAACGCAGAAGCAACTGTCTCTGCAGGTCCTTCTGCAGCATCTTCCACAACGTTGGATGCTGAGTCGGCAGTACCCCAACCACCACCTGTCACTGTTGCTCACTACTCTGATCTTCCATCGACTACACCTTTCCGCACTCCGGATGTTCCTGGACATTCAGATGGTGGCAGCGGTGTTTCGGATGCTGAGGCTTCAATCGCAGATTCTTTTTTTTTTTTTTTGATTGGAGGTTTAACGACCACCGTGAGCAACTCAACGGGCTATAAGCAGTCGCCTGTCCCTAATTTAGGGTCACTGGTTCCAGGGAAGGGAGAGAGCCAGTGCCGTAAGACAAACACAACATCCATGCCTCACCGGGATTCGAACCCGGACCCCGTTCGAACGAATGATCAGAGGCCATCGCTTAGACCACTGCGCCACCGGGGCGGCAATCGCAGATTCAGAGGATACCTATTGTAGTACTGGTGACCCTGCTCCCAGTGATGGATCTGTGGCAGACTCCAGATCTCGAAATGAGAAGCGACTGGCTTCCCGCGGTCGCGACGCGAAGGCTAAACGCGGAAAGCCTCCTGGTCACTCTCTTCGTGTTTCAAGTAGGCAGCGTACTTCTCCAGCTGCGTTCAAAGATTATGAAATGTCTATGGACATTGAGGTGTCCTCGGGTGTTCCTGCCTTTGATGATTCTGCACAACAGCTGCGGCATTGCAAAATATTAGAGCAACATTTATCTCATAAGCAAATTTATAATTTGCTCTGCTTTGATGTGAAAAGGCCTGCAATAAAAGCTCTTGTTCTTGAAGCGGGTGCGCTCATACCGTCTGTTCTTCAACAGCTCACCCATGTGGCAGCGGCTATTCAGAGTGTGGACGAAGCTTCTGGTGATTATGGCGAACTTGTTGTAACGATTCTCCGCCAAGTAGAGAAGTTTAAGACTGTTACTTCCACAATACATCAGCCGACAGTGGATTTGACTATTCCAGATCACGACGTTTAATTGTAGGGGTTTTGCTATCCCGGAGGTTAACTCTCTTGTGTACGAGGATTTGGTTTCTGCCCAGGCAGATCTTCTATTGCTACAGGAGACTAACTGCGATGCACATACCCCTTACCAATTATGGCCTACATGGCCATATACCTTTTCCCATGACTATCGTATTGGGAGACGGGGCGGTGTAGCAGTTGGTGTCCATCACCGTCTGTTGCATCGCTTCTCGTCTTATGCAGTTCAATCTATATCTCCGGGTTGCCTACAATGTTTTTCGTTTACTATTGATAATGTTAACTATCATGTGCTGAACGCACATTTCCCGCAGAATGAATCTCTGGTGACAACCTTTTGTGATTGTCTTCGAGACGCCCTTGCTGCTCTCCCTCTCAGGATTTTGTTATCCTGGGTATGGGGATTTCAACTGTACTCTCGAGCCTTCCCTCGATAGGTGTTCATCAAGAGGTGAATACCTTCGTAATCTCACATCTTTGCTTTCACCTATCATTCATGATTTTCAGCTTGTTGGCGCTTTTCGGTATTTACGACCAGCTGACATTTCCTACACGTGGCATGGTCCGGTGACACTTGGCTCTCTGTTGGCACGACTTGATCGTGTGTATATCTCGACCACGATGACTCCGTCCATTACAGACGTGATGCACCTTCCTACGGTTTCCTCCGACCACTGTGCAGTATGTCTCACTGTCTGTGAGACTTCTACCCCTTCTCGTAAACGTCGCACATGGACTTTTGATGATGAGCTTCTCACGGAATCTGGTTTTTGTGCCGCAGTACGCCAATTTCTGGCCGATAGGCGATGTCTTTTAAACTCCACACCGAGTGCTCTGCATCTTTGGTTGAAGGTTAAGAGTGATCTGCAGTTCTTTGTTCGCAATTACTCCTTTACTGTTTGCACCGAACGTTTCCAGAAGATTGCCAATCTACGAGGTCATCTGTCAATTCTGACTCCGGCAGACCCTCAGTATACCGTGTATCAAAGTGATCTCTCTGCACTTCTTAAACCATTGGCACGGCAAGCTGTCCGGCGGATGCGCTGGCGTCATATCTCCTCGTCTGCGCAGTCGTATGAATACTTTGCCAAAATGGAGTCTAAGAAGCGAGCCTCATCCTCCATTCGACATCTCCGCCTCGCTGATGGTACCGTTACCGATGATCAATCCGTCGTGTGTTCCCATGTTCGGAATGCCTTTGTGGACAAGTACCGAGCGGTACCGCAGACTACTGATCTTTCTTCTATTCCTCGCTTCTTTCTAATCTCTCTCAGGTCCCAGCTCACCTTTGCTCTTTCTTACAATCGGATTTTTCCCCTTCTGAACTCCGAGAGGCGTTCGCGTCCCTTAACCCGCATGCTTCTCCAGGACCTGACGGTCTTCCACTTTCCTTTTACCGTGTTTTCTTTCCGTCATTACTACCCTTTCTCTCCGCATGTTTCTCTTGTGCTCTTTCTTCTTCTACGTTACCGCCGGACTTCACTGTAGCACATATTACTCTCCTGCCTAAAAAGGGAGACCTTTTGGACTTGACGAATTGGCGCCCCATTTCAATTCTCAACTTAGATTATAAGTTCTATTCTAAATTACTTTCTCGCAGACTTAATGTTGTCCTGTCTTTTCTTGTTTCTCCCGACCAGTCATACACTGTGCCTGGTCGGTCCATTAATAATACCACTTTTCTAATTCTTCTTACCTTCCTTGCTCGTAAATTTCCTGAACCTTTGGCACTCTTTAATATCGATCAAAAATCCGCCTTTGATAACGTTTCTCACGATTATCTCTGTACTGTTCTTGCTTCTTTTGGTTTCCCCATTCTTTCGTTTCTATCCTTCTCAGTCTCTACCGGGGTGCCCGTCTTCACCTACGGACAGCCATCTCTTTTTACGCTGGATGTGCCTTTCCAACGTGGGATCCGGCAGTGTTGTCCCCTTTCTTATTGCAGAGAAACGATTCCTTCTCTCTGCTATGCCACCTTCAGTCGCAAGCACTAGGCATCACTGCTGTGTATATATTGCGTATGCCGATGATGCTAAGTTCTGCTTGCGTTACGATAATCTCTTTGATGTTTTACATCAAGTTTATCTATCCTATGCGGACTTATCTAGCGCTACTCTTAATGCTGCAAAAAGCACCGGCTTATGATGTGGGTCGTGGGTGCGCCGCACTGATGCCCCATGGAGTGCGGTGTGGTCCTCTTCGTCTCATAAAATCCTTGGTACTTACATTGGACATCTGTTTACGGCAGCAGCTGCTTCGTGGGATGCTTTACGCCCACGTCTTCACCGTACGGTGGGATTCTGGAAATCAACGCACTCGTTCACTTCTTACCATCAGCGTGCTGCCATTGTACATCGCTACCTCTTGCCACTTTGTGTCTTTATCTGGTCTTCTACTGTACTACCTACGTATCGTCTTGATCATGTCACAAGGCCGCCCCGATGGCGCAGTGGTCTAAGCGATGGCCTCTGATCATTCGTCCGAACGGGGTCCGGGTTCGAATCCCGGTGAGGCATGGATGTTGTGTTTGTCTTACGGCACTGGCTCTCTCCCTTCCCTGGAACCAGTGACCCTAAATTAGGGACGGGCGACTGCTTATAGCCCATTGAGTTGCTCACGGTGGTCGTTAAACCTCCAATCAAAAAGAAAAAAATGTCACAAGTCTGTGTACATCGATTATCTGGACCACAAAGCACTGGGTCGCGGCGGCGACCCTCAATGTTTCACAGGAGCACGGAGGCATCAGTTTACCGGATGTGCACATATATTATCGTGCTCACCGACTTGTTTCCTTTTTTTTTTTGATTGGAGGTTTAACGACCACCGTGAGCAACTCAATGGGCTATAAGCAGTCGCCCGTCCCTAATTTAAGGTCACTGGATCCAGGGAAGGGAGAGAGCCAGTGCCGTAAGACAAACACAACATCCATGCCTGACAGGGATTCGAACCCGGACCCCTTACGGACGAATGATTAGAGGCCAGCGCCTTAGACCTCTGCGCCACCGGGGCGGCCTTGTTTCCTTTCTTCAGATCTTGGTTGCTCCCACTCCGTCCCTTTCTTCTACACTTGACGTTCTCTCTCTTCACGATCCATTGTTCTCCTTTACCCTTTATCTCAAGATGGATTCCTTCTCATCATCTTCCATTAATTTTCCTTTTGTTCTTTCTGAAGCTCTGACGTTCCTCCGCGCTCTTCGTCTTTCCCGGGCCCCTCCGACCACCACGCTTGAATTCTTGGATGAACCTCTTTTCTTTTCCATCCTCGTCCATTCCTCCGGACAGCCTTTTTCTTTTGCCTTCCTGGATCCTCTCCGGTATACTAACTGTTCGCACACTCGTTAATCCCGACTGGACCTGAAAACCCCTTACCTCCTTATTTTCCGATCCTTCACCTTCCCACGCTACTGATTATGCTCTTCTTCCTAGGATTTCTTTATCCATCTCTCGTCAATTCTGATGGCCTCGTCTCTGTCCTTGGTCCCAGTCTTCCTATTCCTCCTTTTCTCTCTATTAGAGGTGTTTCTGTCCTTATTCTCTCGGTTTCCACTGTTTCCGTTTACCGTATCTTTCGTATACCTAAAGCAGCTCCGCACCCAGTCTGCGCGGGACGTCAAAGGAGGTACGCGTGGCAGGAGAAGAGCGCCATGTGAGCACGTCGGTGAGAGGGCAGTGTCGGCGCCTGGGGCTTTGCGCATGCGTAGTGCGGAGGAGGCGAGGAGAGTAGGTCTCTTAAGAGGAACTTGTTAGTTGGTCTGCTTTCGTCTAGCGGAGAGAGTAGTTCTCCGGTAAGGGGACGCGAAGCGTTGTCCTTTTTTTTTTTTAGTGAGCAGAAGGACGCTCCCGTTATACGGAGGTCCGAGGCTCAGGGGGAGGTTAGCCAGCGCACTATCTTTGGAGAGATAGAGCTGTTGGTTGCAGCGGTACAGGTCCCGGTCAGGGAATCCCGCTTGCGTTATAGATATTCCTCAAATAGCAAGTCAAACCTTATAACTGGCTAAGCTTGAATTCGTAACGACAGGAAAGCACGAGTTAGGCTAATCATAGTATTCTCGGAGATACAGATCTACCTAATAGTAAGTAAATTCTCTCTGGAACGCCCACGCCGAAAGCTAGGAAATAGATACTTTTCTTCGGAAGTGATTCTCCTAGATTTCATGTCTACGCACCGTCAGATCTAAGCCTTAGTGAAGCCCGATGCTAGAGGAAGTTTAATCCACCGCCGTCAGAACCTAACTGATTACTTAATAAATGTTTGTGTTATGTTGATAAATCCTCTGGAGATCCTTATATCTGAGTTGTGATTATTATTCTGTTCGTTCAGCTGTTTCGATCCGCCTTCCTGGATCACAGATTTCATAACAAAGTGGGGAAGGCTTCGTTTGTTCGCCCGAATAGAGTTTAGGGAGTGTTTCAGAGAAACAGAAACGCTTCCATGTGTCTGTGAGAAGCACCTATAACGTTGACGCCTCAGTCATAAGTAGGAGGCGGGGCCAGGGCACGTGACCAGTACTTTCGCTCTCACACTCGCTAATGGCGGAACGTCCATTTTTCAAACACTGACAGAAGTAGCTAGATATTTGCCAGTCTATTCTCCTCCAAGGTTCTTGACACACGCAAAAAATTATTTTATTGTGCGCTCAAAACGACTTTGGTTTTTTTTTAAATTTAACAGAACTTTTACAGGAACGTAGTTTTTAATCAGAAGTTACTGAAAACAGGGCAATTTTCTAGTTCGCAATGGAAATTTTCAGCTATTTCATCATAACTTTTTAAATGTGAAAGTAGAATATCAGATGTATAAATAAGGTGACCAGATATCGGGACACCGATTTGAGGACAAAAGGGCGTGGCGTCCCCAAATCGGTAGTTCATTTGGGACACATGCGTACTCAAAATAAATATGCAAATCTTTTTGTCACAAAACTGCATTGCTTCAATAAGTGTGGTATTACACGTTAAAATCTGTCTCTTGTGATATTGTAGAATGTTGGTAACTTGTATTGACAAAGCAGAACTTTGATGGTGAGAACATATTAGCAAAAGTGAAATGCTTTACTTTATAGATACATGGCGAATTTTTCATTTTGCCAAAGTTTTTGGAGAAACTCAGAACAAGTACAGTCAAAATTTGACAGCGCCAGTGGTGCATTGATCTAGTGCTGGCTACTGATCATTCGTACGAGTTGTTATGGATTCCAGTCCCGAATGAGGCAGTGGTGGTGGGTTTGTCTTGCAGCACTTGCTCTCTCCCTCCCTAGGACGAATGTCTCCAAATTAGAGACAGGCGACTGATTATAGTTCTTAGAGTTGCTCGTAGTGGTCGTTAAACCCAGAAAAAAGAAAAAAAAGTAAAAATTTGTTTTCACAAGAAGCATGTTGGAAAATTAGTACAACGGAAACTATTTTTTTTTGATTGGATATTTAACGACCACCGTGAGCAACTCAATGGGCTATAAGCAGTCGCCCGTCTCTAATTTAGGGTCACTGGTTCCAGGGAGGGAGGGAGCCAGTGCCGTTAGACAAACACAACATCCATGCCTCACCGGGATTCGAACCCGGACCCCTTTCGGACGAATGATCTGAGGCCATTGCCTTAGACCACTGCGCCACAGGGGCGGCGAAACCACTTTGAAGAACATCTTTCATTGAAAATCTAAAGGGTTAATGAAGAAGCATAAATTCGAGGACATTTGGTGACGAACATTAAAATTTGAGGACAATTTGCTTCCCCAAAGATTTCAGATGTTTTTGGGGTCGGTAAACTAAATTCGAGGATTGTCCTCAAGAATTGGGGAAATATGGTCTGCTTATTTATAAAACTTACTTAGAAAACGTGATTCCAAGCAATTTTTTTCTGCCTTATTGGTGCAGGCTACGGCTTCGCAAGCTGGCATTTTAAAAAAGGTGCTTTCACTCAAAAACAACATCAACAAAAATGAAAATCAGAAAAACAAACAAATAAACAACAGAAATATCCAGTAAAAGAAATCTCCACTGCGGTAAGTTGAAATGAGCAATTAAAGTAATGTAGCATGGTAGCCATGCAGCTTAGATGGCTTCACCTGAGAGAGCACATGCTCCCTCTCTTTATTCTATCCTCCTCGTGGACATTATATTTAAATTAAAAAAAATCGTAATAGTGCTGTAGCATGATTTCTTTGTATTGTTCTTAATCTCGTCTAATTATACATTTTTTCGTTTATGAGCATCAGTGGGGAACTTTTGTATAGATCGAATCTATGTGAATTTAGCTCATCACTTATTCTGAAATGTAATGATCGGAATTTTAAACATAAATTCAATCAAAATATTGTGCAATATATATTTTGTAGAATTTCTAGATCGAAGATGTATTTGCAGTCCTTTTCTCGTGTCACTCCTTCCTTTCAATGAACAGGACTCACCACGACTCACTGCCATATCCTCTAGTCCTCTACTATAAAAAAAAAGAGGGAATGCAAAATTAGGCAAAGGGTGACTTCTTTCTTGTATAGGTTGGTATTTGGTTTAAGTGTGGATGAAAACGTGTTGGAACTGTAGAGTTTCTTATGCTTAGAAATAAAATAGTTTAATGTTTGGGGTTGAATTTATATTGCTGTTATTGTAAGTTTGAAATGATGTTTGTTCTGATGCGAAGATAAACTGTAGTTTTCAACGTGTATATGACTCCTCGAAAAACGTCGGTTTTGGTTTCGATTGTGACGTGCTTAGTGCTTGAAAGTTGGTGTGTCTGTTATGGTTATGGTTTCATCACTGGTATAAAGTCCACTTCTGTTTCCTGTTGTCATTTAGTTAGTTCCAGCACTCAAGTGAAGAATAAAGTTCAGTAACAAACATTTTCAGTGCTATTTCAGTCCCAGTGTAGTTTTCATGGAAATCGTAATTTAGGTAAGTGTTCATTAACTGACTGTTTTTTATTGTTAGTGAATTTAGAAGCTCTGGGAAACTTATCAAGAATTTTTAAATGCGACACATTTCTGCGAGCAAAAGCGGAGTTACATGTGTCTATGATTTAATTTATCGAGTTACAGCAAGGAATTTTTTTTGTTCTGATTGGTCTTAAAAGACTTTGAATTGAAGTTACTTTTAGTTCTAGTTATAAATTGTGAATTTCAAGCAACCGATGTGGGCCTCTTTGATGAAATTGCTACTGTTTGGTCCAAAACTGAATTCATTTCCAATAACTTAATTTGTAGGCTGTAATACTTATGCAATCGTCCACATCAGGGATGGAATGGTGAACTCCAACAGTTGTCATCTAGGAGCTCAGTGGAACTTTGGTTCATTTCAAATAATGTAATGGGGAGGGGTTTTTTGGTTTACAAATAAAACTCATTACTCCCTACCAAAAGTAAATAAACAAATGGGGAAGCAGATACTGTTTCAAGATTTTATATTTATCTATACAGAAATGAATCTACTAGTTGGATAAAAAGTGATCATAATTTTGTTCCCAAAGACTTTTGCATTGTCTCTTGATAATGATTTTAATTAAAACATTTACTGCGACCCATTACAGTTAATTTTTACTTGTTTACAGGCGACATTTGTTTTGAAATATATATATATGGAGAGCAAGCATAACTACAATTTCTGCACCCTTGGCAAACCGTAAAATATCATGCCCTCCGAGCTCTGTAAAAATTAAATGGTGTGTGTGTGTATATATATATATATGCATACATTGCATACATTTAAGTCAAATCCAGTGTTATCTCTGTGAGGGAGGCAAAATCAAACTGTGACTATTAGCACAGCTTTCTCAAAAAAATCATTGGCTGATCTAAATATGATTAAATGAGAAGTGCATGGAAACTATAATTTTTTTACTAAAGAAACACATATAGCATATTAAATTCGTTTATTTTTATGATGTAATAAGCACAAAGATTCGGCAAGCTTTGGCACTCAACTGGAAGGCATTTTCAAGGCAATGGTAGACATAAAGATGCTGGGAATTGGAACACGTAAGGAACAAAGATGATTTTTGAAAATAACGTGGTGACATCAGGAGCATCATATTACATGAAATTTTAGTGTGCAATTACATGGCGCGTTGCAACGTGTTCCCGTCTTTTAATAACACATGCCAAAGTATTCACATTGTGGTGTATTATAAATCACGTATATATATATATATCATCATCATCATCATCATCATCAACCATTATCAATCCACTGCTGGACGAAGGTCTCCCCAAGTTTCCTCCACAACGGTCTGTCTTGTGCCAGTCTCCTCCATGTCACCCCTGCATACTTTCGAATTTCATCCACCCATCTCCCATGTGGTCTTCTTCTGGGTCTTTTCCTGTCCCTTGGAATCCAATCTAAAATTTCGGCTGTCCATCGATGATCTGTCCTTCTGGCAGTATGTCCAGCCCATTGCCATTTCAGGGATTTAACTCTGATCATGATGTCTTCCACTCTTGTCATTTTTCTGATCCATGAGTTCCTCTTCTTATCTCTCCTGGTTACACGAAGCATGCACCTCTCCATGCTTCTTTGAGTTGTCTGCAGTCTTTGTATATCTCTTTTAGTTAAGGTCCACGTCTCTGCACCATACGTAAGCACTGGAAGGATGCATTGATCAAACACTTTTCTTTTAAGACATAATGGCACATTGCTCTTGAAAATTATGCTGTTTCTTCCAAAAGCTCTCCAGGCAAGTTTTGTACGGCGATTAATTTCTTCATCAATGTGACGCTCACTTGATATCTGCTGTCCGAGATAAACGTACGTGTCTGTTATCTCCAGCTTTTCTCCATCAATCAATAAATCTTCATTTCTTGTAAAAGCATTGAACATCACTTTTGTTTTCTGAAAGTTAATTTTTAATCCCACTTCTTTACTCTTGTCAGCAAGTTCCTGGATCATACTCTGCAGCTCTGATGGGGTAGTTGCAAAAATGACTACGTCATCAGCAAAACGAAGGTGGGTTAGATAATCTCCATTAATCTTTATCCCTTTGTTTTCCCAGCTCAGCGACTGAAAAACACCCTCCAATGTGGCATTAAAGAGCTTCGGAGATATGGTGTCACCTTGTCTCACTCCCTTTCCAATTTTTATGTGTGTTGTATTTTCAAACAGCCGAATCTTTGCACTTGCATTTTCATAGATGTTATTAATAATATTAATGTATGCATCTTCAATACCGCAGGTTTTCAGAGCCATTGTAACTGCTGATGGTTTCACCGAATCAAAGGCTTTTTCATAATCGATAAAAGCCATGCACAATGGAAGTTCATATTCCCTCGCTCTTTCAATTAGTTCTCTCAGTACGTGGATATGATCTATTGTGCTGTAGCCACTCCTGAATCCAGCTTGTTCTCTCGGTTGAGCCATGTCCAGTGTTACCTTCAAGCGGTGTGAAAGAACTTTAGTGAAGATTTTATAAACTGATAGGAGGCTGATAGGTCTGTAGTTTCCGAGATCCTCAATGTCACCTTTCTTATGTAGCAGGATCATTGTAGCGGTGTTCCAATCCTCAGGAATCTTTCCTGCATTAAGGCATCGAGTGAAAATTTGGGCAAGTACTGTTTCAATTTCTCCACTTGCTTCTTGTATGATGTCTACAGTAATTCCATCTTCTCCTGGAGCTTTTCCCCGCTTCATGTTCTTGATTGCATGTGCAACTTCTGCTGGAAGGACTGGAGGAACTCTGGTACTGGTATCTTTCATGATGTCTGGAGTGCATGTATCATCCCTTTCATATAATTTGGAGTAGAAATCTTTCACTCTTGTCAAAATTTCGCCTCTATTTCTTGTTACAGAACCATCTTCTTTTCTCAGTGCCATAATCTGTTTTCTTCCCTTACTGAGATGTCCCTTTGCTATCTTTAGGCTTTGGTTGTTTTCAATTGCTTTCCTCACTAGCTCACAGTTGAATTTTCTTACGTCTTCAGTGATACTTTTTCTTACTGTCTTGCATAGCTCTATATATTCCACTTTGGAAGTCACATCTTCTTTAGTTGTCCTCATCTCTCTTCTTTTTTGCATCAACATTTTTGTTTTTCCTGATAATTTGTTTACATGCAACTTGTTCTTAGACCCAGCTAATTTTGTTGCTGTTTCCATAAGAGCTTTGGTTACTTTTCTGTTAACTTCAGAGATGTCCACTTCTTCCGATGTTAGGCCTTCTAAAGCAGAGAACCTGTTCTTCAGTTCCAACTTGAAGGTATTATGGTGTTTTTTAAGGTTGGTTATGTCAATAGATTTTGTTTGTCTTATGAGCTTGCTACGTTCAAGTTAGGTGTTGAGGTGAATCTTACATCTCACCAATCTATGGTCACTACCTGTGTTGAACTTGTTTAGCACACTGCAGTCTTCTATGACAAATTTTTTGTTACACATAATAAAATCAATTTCACTTGTCGTCCCATTTGGATGTCTCCATGTCCATTTCCTGTGTGGCTTTTTCTTGAAGAAGGAGTTCAAGATGAAAAACCCTTCTGCCTCTGCAAACTCAACGAGAGTATTTCCACGCTGGTTTCTGTTGCCGTGACCGAATTTACCTACTGAAGTTTCATTCTGTTGCCGTTGCCCTATTTTTGCATTGAAATCTCCCATAATTATTTTCAAGTGCTGCTTACCTTTATTATTTAGATGACAAATTTCCTCATAAAATTCTTCAATTTCTTCTTCAGGATGACTTGTGGTGGGTGCATAAGTTTGAATAATCTGAGCCTGGTATCTTTTCGAGAGTTGGATAACAAGTCGTGCAGCTCTGTCAGAGGAACTTTCAACTTCTACCACTTTATCCTTCAGTTTCTTGTTTATTATAAATCCAACACCACTAATTCTGCCAGTATCTGTCCCACGATAGTAGAAGAGATGTCCACTTTTCAGTTCGATGAGATGTTCTCCTTTTCTCCTTACCTCACTTAGCCCCACGATGTCCCACTTGATCCTTTGTAGTTCCTCTTCCAATTCAAGAAGCCTTGAATCAGAAGATAGGGAGCGTCCATTGTACGTAGCCAAGGTCAGCATCAGATGGCAGCCTAGTCCGGTCCTCCGGTGATTCTTAGCACCCTCTGCCTTCATGTCGCACTGGCCGCTGCCTTGGCCAGGTACATTCCAGCTGCCAGAGACTGAGGGCCAAGATTTAAGTTGTGGAATCATTTTGGAGGGGTTTGGCCATAACTCACCACGCTGGCCAAGCGGGTTGGTGAGTGTGGGATAGAATTTCCTCTAATCCCGATGGTATAGTTATACCGCTATTGGCGGTCGTCAGAGCCCCTTTAGTGGGAACAGGATGTACCACGAGAAGGCGGGGTTGACATTTGTCAAGGAGAGGCTGTGATGTTACGCATCACCTGACCTTACATCCCATATATATATATATATATATATATATATATATATGTGTTTTTTTTTTAAGTTAAATAAAATTTCTACTTTAATAGTAGTGTATGATGACATTTTTCTTTCTCCACTAAAATACTGTGCTTGTAGGTCAGAATCAGTTGTTTTGCTGCCATTTAGCTAATATTTTAAAATTTTCCTTTGAAATTAATTTTTGCGTAAAAGTAATGAAAAGGTTACTTTTTCATCATTATTTCTGTATCTCACATAATAATTACAGCATAAGGCGGTGGGAGCAAGCCTCGGATGTTCTATGACATGCCTAATAAAAATTTACAAGAATATCTTCTTACCTTGTCCTTTGGATTTGCTTCAGTTGGTCAAAAACCATCTTTGTTGCTGGGTCTTATTCGTAACTTGGAATTGGTCTATAAAAACCACAACCACAGTAGGGTTGGGGTAAGAGACCAGAAAAAAGCATCAGGATTGTAATATCCGTGAAATATACGAACTCAAACATGTTGGTCGCTATCTAAAGTTGACAATTTCACAGTAAAACTCCACAACAGTCTGATTCAAATTCGCTTCTACCGTATGTCCACAGCTATCGTCAGTGGTAGAACTCACTCGAACATTGCAGTGGTTGTGGTCGTGCTTGAAAACTGCAGATGCATGTTTGAGTCTTGCCTTGCGTGCTGTCGTTGTGGCGCCATCTTTTAGGGGTCCAGCACAAGATTTCTTAATAGTTGTTGAGCTTTCTGTACAGTTTTGCATTTATTTCTTGAGTTCTCTGCATTTACATTACGCTTCCAAGAATCTCTCAATGGTTTCATTCGCTGTACGACTCATTAATTTCACGATGATCGAGTAAAATTTCCTGCTCGGGAATTTAGGATGTAAATGTTTCCAATCACAAAATTCTTTTTTCTTTTTTTTTTTTTTTTTTTTTGATTTACATGAGTTTTTGGTGACATGTTCCTAAAAAAATGATGTAGGAAAACAAAAGAAGCAGTTTTTATTTCTGTAGAAAAGTAGCTACTCACGTTCAACTTTTTCTCCAATGGGTGGTATCGTTGAATACTAATCTGAAGAAAAGTTCCTTCCTTTTTTGCTCTCTGAGATGCTAAGTAATTATTAGCATCATTGCCAAAATTTGGTTCTTGTTAGGAAATGGAGTTAGGGGAGCACTCAGCAGAACTGATTCGTGTATTTCTCTTATCCTTGCATCAACGATGTTCTGGTTTAGTAAATGCAAACTAGATGCGGGTTGCCATTCAGAGATACAAAATACAGAAGGGGGTGGGGGTGGGTAAGAAGGCCATTTGCCCTCCCTTTTAAATTGGATCATGCCCTTTGTATTCTTAGAAGGTACAGCAGAGATTTTCACTATTAACACTAATTCTGATTAATGAAGGAAGAAATATTCTTCAAAATACATGGGAATTCGATAGAATATTCATTCATAGCAATCAGATTATAAACTCTGAATTTGCTTGTAGTTGTTACTGGTCATCAACCTTCCCGAATGTCGGGCGCCAGGCGCCAAAAGGCGAACAAAAAAATTGTACTGGCGGGTAAATAGTGAAGCACAATCGCCACCGTTGGCAAGTAGTTCTTTATTTATTTATTTTTTGTTTTTCTGTTTTCAGAATCGGAATTCCGATTGTTAAAAAAGAAATCTGGATTCCGATTCTGAAAAAGGCCGAACTTCTTTTAGCAGTATCTGCTAAAAGAAGTTCGGCTGGTCACTGATAAGAACGAATACCTACCCCTAGCATTCCCTCTTCCTCTGCACGCACTTCGAGAACGGCGGCTAAGAGTGGAGCCCAAGATCCGCTACAAACCAGGTTTCTGACGCCGCATGGTCGTTAGATGACATTTAGCGTCTGCGCTCTTGCAAAGGCTGCATTATTGTTGAACTCAACGTGTTTTTGGTTTGGTGTTTGGTTATAGCTTATAGTCGATCTCGTTTAGGTCAGAAATAGTTTGGTTGTTTTTCGATGTCGCAAAAAAACTTTTTGCGTTTTGGGGTGGAAACTCGGATAGTAGAAATTTTATTTGGGAAAATGATTCTCCTGAACGTGAGAATGTATAGCATAGCGCAGTCGAAAGTTGTAATGTGCAAATTAATGCTGTTTCAGCTGAAATTGCTGACGCTAACGTACAGATTTGTGAACCGGAAATTTGTGATTCCTCAGACTTGCCGCAGGCCAAAAATCTCGCATATTTAACTGTGGTACTTTTGAAAAGTGGCAAAAAACTTACATAGCTGGCTGCAGATGGAAAACGGAAATCTGTTTTGTTCTGTATGCCGACGGAACGCTCGAGCTGATCACACCAGTTTTGGAAAAGGATGCTCAATGTTCAAGTTGGAAGCGGTAAGTTATATTACTTATTTTTTAGTTTATTGTAATAAGATTGTTAACAATTTTTCTTAATCTTTTAATAATGTATTTATTTGTTTTCATGTAATTAATCATGTTTTGTTTCATTCTTTGTTGTTTTTGAAAACGGGAACATCGTAACGCATACCGACGCTGGAGGCCAGCCATTTTTAGATAAAGTTAACTGATAATAATCATCTTAAATCGAAAAAATATTATCATAAATTGACATTTCGAATAATTTTTAAATAAAAAGTTTAATTTTTCTATTAATAGTTGGAAAACTTCAACTTTGAGTTAATAAAACTCTGGATTTTCCGAAAAAATAAAGATAATAATATTATAGTTTACACATATTGAAAACTAGTTGACATAATTAGTATAGTTAAATGCCTATTTTCCGGAGGATTATCAGAAAAAATTATTGATGACTATTGCAACAACGGCATTCTCCCCCTTTGTGTCCGTTTTGCAGATAGGTTTTTGCGACATGCAGTGGAGACGCATTCCGGTGTAAAGGTAGACACTAAAGTTCAGGATTACCAACATTCGGTAATAAATGCAGTTTTTTAACTGCAGACTTAGGAAACAGTGTTTTACTCACCATATGTTAAAAAATGCATGTTACTGCCCTATTTTACGCTTTCCAACCGTTGGTTGAAGAAGCGTATAGGCTCCAGCTTTGTCCGTCTGTCCGCATGATAACTCGCGTAAAAATAGTTTGATTTCGATGAAATTTTAGTATGTCGTAGGGCACAACCTGGGGACGAACCCTATCGAAAATGGGTGAAATGGGGTCAAAGGTCTGGAAGAGCGAAATCCATTCTATCGCCTTTATGCGTCATAACTTGCGACAAAACTTTATCATGGTGTTCCGGAGGTATACTGAACCTGTTTTGTTGAGTATCACCAAAATGGGGTCAAAGGTCAGGGCACAGGAGCGAGATTCATTCCGCAGCCATTATTCTTATAACTGGACTAAACATGCTTCTATTGCAACAAAACTTTAGTATGTTGTTCCAGAGGTATATTGAACCAATTCTGTTTGATATTATCGAAATGGGGTCAAAGGTCAGAGCACACTAGTGAAATTTACTTTACAGCCATTATCCTCATAACTTGAGTAATAACTTCTGGTATGTTGGAAAGCGTATCATAATCAATGCATTGCATGATTTTACTAACTTGCTTTAATTATATTTTAAGAAATCTAAACAAATTATGTAAGTGATATTCCAAGTGCAAATTCTCAGTCTTTTATGTTTACTTTTCAGGTTAAAAGTCATAATGCTTCTAAAGTACAATCAACAAGCATGTTCTGTGTACAAAGCACAGACCAAACCATCTGAGGCTCCTCTTGCTATAGCTATATCTAAGATGATCCAAGAATTAGAAAAATCCATGAAGGTGTTATTTCTTATTTCATACACAATTGCAAAAGGCAACTTTTCATTTAATGATTTCAAAAGTTTATGTGCACTTCAGAAAAAATTAGGAACTCAGTTGAGTGATACATACATTAATGATCAGGCAACAAAAATATTTGTAAGCTACATAGCAAAAGAAATTCAAAGCAATCTTGTAAAGGATATTAACGAATATAATTTTCATGCCTCAACTGACAAAAGTATGTCAGAAAGTGAAATTGTGTGCATCCAGTATATGGATGGGCCAAATCAAAAAGTTTCTTTTCTTGGTCTTCAGCCACTTTGGAAAGCTGATGCATCTGGCATAATGGAGGCCATAGACACAATGATGAATGAGAAAGGCATTGCTAATTGGAAAGAAAGATTAGTTGCTTTGATGGAGCATCAGGGAACACGGGATCAATTAAAGGTATTGCCAAACAACTGAAAGATAAAGTTGATGGTTTAGTTGTGGTTGACTGCTTGAACCACAGATTAGAACTTGCCTTGAATGATGCCTGCAATGATGTGAGCTACTAGACAACTTTTGAGGATGTAATAAAGGGACTGTATAATAAAAGTCCGAAGTTATTGCGAAATGTAAAGGAAGTGGCTGACTTTCTTAATGAGTGTCACCCAATAAACAGCATCCGATGGGTCATGTCAAAGTATAGAGCAGTTTCTGCAAAGACTCAGTGAAACCATCAGCAGTTACAATGGCTTTGAAATCCTGCAGTATTGAAGATGCATATATTAATATTATTAGTAACATCTATGAAAATGCAAGTGCAATTATTTGGCTGTTTAAGAATACAGCACACATAAAAGTTGAAAAGGGAGTGAGACAAGGTGACACTATATCTCCCAAGCTCTTTAATGCTACATTGGAAAATGTCTTTCAATCACTGAACTGGGAAAACAAAGGGATAAAGATGAATGGAAATTATCTAACTCACCTTCGTTTTGCTGATGACGTAGTCATTTTTGCAACTACCCCATCAGAGCTGCAGAGTATGATCCAGGAACTTGCTGACAAAAGTAAAGAAGTGGGCTTAAAAATGAACTTTCAGAAGACAAAAGTGATGTACAATGCTTTTACAAGAAGTGAAGATTTATCGATTCATGGAGAAAAGCTGGAGATAACAGATGCGTACGTTTATCTTGGACTGCAGATATCAAGTGAGGGTCACATTGATGAAAAAATTAATCAGCGTATAAAACATTCCTGGAGAGTTTTTGGGAGAAACAGCATAATTTTCAAGAGCAATATGCTATTATGTCTTGAAAGAAAAGTGTTTGATCAATGCATCCTTCCAGTGCTTACGTATGGTGCAGAGACATGTACCTTAACTAAAAGAGAATATAAAGGCTGCAGACAACTCAAAGCAGCATGGAGAGATGCATGCTTGGTGTAACCAGGAGAGATAAGAAGAGGAACTCATGGATCAGAAAAATGACAGAGTGGAAGACATCATGATCAGAGTAAAATCCCTGAAATGGCAATGGGCTGGACATACTACCAGAAGAACAGAACATCGATGGACAGTCAGAATTTTAGATTGGATTCCAAGGGACAGGAAAAGACTCAGAAGAAGACCACCTATGAGAGATGGGTGGATGAAATTCGAAGGTATGCGGGTGTAACATAAAAATCCAGACTTACAAGTTTTGCTATTAGACATTGGCCACCAAGTCCAAAATTGTTAGTGGCCATAAAAAAACAAACAAAAAAACTCAGTGGCCAAACTTTGAAAAAAAAATCAAATTGTATATTTCATACTAAATTATTTTTATAAAATTGCTTAGTATATAATATCAGTATGTTTTATTTTTCATATTTCTGTTATAGTATTCATAAAAGTTGAAACTGGAGTAATAAAACAATGAAGGAGAGTGGGAACATCGCACAGGGAGGGGAAGTGCGCTTACGGGATAAATTTTTGCACCGTCCGATTTCCGGTTTTGGAAAATTTCCCGCTATTTTCAAGCTAAAATACAAATATTTATGCAGTTAAATATTACTTACCAATAATACTGGGCAGAGGCTACATCGCGAGAAAAAAGGAATTACGATTCTGGAAAAAATCTGAACTCCGTTGACCTTCCGTTTGCGAAATTTTGCAAAGGTGGAATTCCGTCCTCTGACGGACATCCCCTGTCACCCCCTTCCCAAATTGTTTTCACTGGTTCATTGATCTCGCGAAAGACCAAAATAATAACGAAAACTGCGGAATTCCTTGATTTCGCGGAAGAATCTGATGCCTGAGATTACGGGGAAATTTTTGCGGCGTCTAACCTCCGTGTTCGCACATTGTTGCCTACAGTTTCAAGCCGAAATACTTTTATGCAATAAAATCATATTTAACAATAAAACTCTACACTAAGGCAACATCGGGAGAGAAAAAATTACGATTACTGTAACCTTTTCACTCCAACTACCGTTTTCGAAAGTTTTGAGACACGAAATACTGTCTCCAGACGGAACTTCCCCCTCCCACATACCCGCAAATTGTCTTTAGTTTTACACTGATCCTGAGAACGATCTAAATGATGACAAAAAAAAAATGCATATCATAAAAAAAAATAAAAAAAAATGAAAATTCGTAGAGTATGTAGTTTTTGATAGCGAGGTCCGTAGTCAGCCAACTAAAGCTGTAGAAACTACAGACATTCTGTAGTAGTTCGCAGGTATAGAAATATTATTACAGTACAACCTCGAAAATGTGGAATCGTCCGGAGATCCGGACCATGCCGATTTGGGATTTTAGAATTTTCCTATGGACTATGCAAGCTTTCAGTGAACGAACATTCATTAAAAACAATAAAAAGAAAATGCCTAACTTCTAAAGTTTTCATCGGATTTTGACGAAATTTCACATGGGAGTTTATTTTGACGTGTCTTGGTTACTGTAAAATTTGCATTCAGTTATTTAAAAAATTGGAGAATTTTTTTTTAATAAAAATTTCTCCCAGTTGGACTTTTCCGATGCAGACAGTTTCAAGCTGTCCACCACCGGCTTTCATCCGCACCGCAACCTTGCTCACCTCGTTCCCGTACGATGACTCATGAGCCTTGGCGCATTCTTCGTGATCAAAAACCGACGTGCTCGCCTTTTTCATAACCTTTTTTTTTTCTTTTCTGCTGTTCAAGCAGAATAGCAGAATGAAAAAGGTGATGGCCGACTTCCGTACAACTCAAATTTTGTGCTATTTCGTGTGTTTTCCGTACATTTGGAGTAAAATTTTTCAAAATAAATGTTTTTCCCGTACAGGTTGCCAGAATTGGCGATTTAATCAAAAATTTTTAGTCGCCATGATGATGAAGTTTATCACCTGTGGCAACCTGGCGACCGTGAGTCTGGATTTTTAGTGTAACATGGAGGAGACTGGCACAAGACAGACCGTTGTGGAAGAGGCTTGGGGAGACCATCGTCCAGCAGTGGCTTGATAATGGTTATGTAAAAACTGTTTTCATGGACAAAAAATTTCTGGTGAGACTGCGCCTCACTTGCCTCATCTGATGAACCGCCCATGATTATATGGTTAATCATTACTTATATGCCTAATTCTATTTCCTTATCAGTTCTTTGAATTTATGGAAAAAGTGTATTAACACTGTGGTGGTCATTTTAGTAAGAAAACACCATTCAAAGTACCGGGTGCACCATATAAAAGAGGCCCCATGGCTAGACGTTAGGCGAGTTAAAGTTGTTTGGCGGGTATTACAAAAGACAAGATTTTGAAACGATAAACCTGTACTTACGTATCTCGTTTAGGCTGCTGCAAGTAGTTATCCGAAGAAATCTTTCACCTTAAAACTGTCAAAGAACTGTTATGTATTCCAAGATAATCAATCAAGCACTGTAAGTTCACAAAAAAATCCCGTTTATTTAATACAGCACTAAGATATACAAAATCACTGCCATAATCCCCCATCTTTCCCACGGAGCTTCAACAACAACAGAAAAAAAAAACTTTTTTTTTTTCTTTTTTTCTCTCCGCTGTCTCCCTCTTGCGGTTAGTCGTGTCAAAATGCAAGATCAACAACTCCAGCTGTTAATGTGAAATGTTTCCATCTAGCTTACTGGGCAAGCCGCCAAATGCAACAGTGGGTTCCCAGTTAAAACCGCTTTGTTCCACTTCTAACCGGTTTCTGCATGTACAGCTGCAAAGGAATTCTCCGTAGTGGTTAGCCAGAGCAGTGTAGGTACGCAGTCATTAAGTTTAAGTGAACAGAAAACAAAGGCAACGGAAATGGTTTTAAGTACGGAACAGTGGATTTTTATTGTGAAACAGTATTTCAGAAATAACTCATACAAGGTTTTAAATGAGTTCTTTACAGAAAAATTTCCACATTGTGCAGCACCGGAGAAATCAGTGGTATAGAAGTTAGTGCAGAAATTTCGGGAAACCGGCACGGTGTGTAACAGGAAAAGGAACAAACCCAAGACAATTCGTACTGAAGACAATATGAAGGATGTGTGCACGATGATGTTACAAAGCCCTCGGAAGTCGATTCATCGATTATCCTCTGCAACGGGAATAACTGCCATGTAATGCCGACGCATACTTAAGGTGGATTTGCATTTTTGGTCGTACAAAAGTTATGGTGCTCCAAAAACTTTAAAACTCCTGATTATGCAAAACAGATGCAATATTGTAAGTGGTTTCAGGAGACCATCGTCAGCAGTGAAATGAACCCAACACTTTATTACATGACAGATGAAGCATGGTTTCATTTGTCCGGGTAGGTCAATGTGCAAAACAGCGGGATTTGGATCGACACAAATCCCAGACGGATAATAGAGATTCCTCTGTACGACCAAAAGATAGGCGTTTGGTGTGTTGTGTCTGCGAAGAGGATAGTCGGCCCGTTCTTTTTCACTGACACCATCAACTCGGAGCGCTATCTTCAGCATCTGTTCAACCCATTTGTTGTCGCACTTACAGAAGAGCGAACATATGCTTTCTTTCAGCAGGATGGTGCAACAGCGCATACTGCGTGGAACAGTCTACATGCTGTGCATGAAGTGTTTGGGGAGGACAGAACTGTATCAAAGGGACCCACCCAGATCACCCAATCTCTCCACCTGTGACTTTTATCTGTGGGGAGCATTGAAAGAGAAAAACAGATGCAATATTGTAAGTGGTTTCAGGAGACCATTGTCAGCGGTGAAATGATGCAACTAATCCGCACACCCTTAATGAATTAAAAATGAACATTACGGATGCCATAGCCCAGATGACTGCTGATGAGTTGTGGCACGTTATGGACAACATGTTCCGTCATGTGCAGCTGTGTCTTGATGTTGCAGGACAGCACTTTTAGCAATTGTTTTAAACGCAGGTAAATTACTCCCGTTTTCTGTCATTTCCACTGTTCTTTACCATGTATAGTAACATTGCCTGACTGTTGTCATTCATTATACTCGGGCCTCTTTTATATGGCACACCCTGTATTTAGCACATGGACTTCTTTAACGAAGATAGTTTTGTAGTGTTTTTAAATGTGCAAACTTTCCCCGCCATGTAGTCTTTTATTTGATTTGGTTGCAAGTGAATGTGCTATCAATAACACCAAAGTTTTTGTTCGAATCTTTTTTCTAATCACTTCCATGATTTGCGCATGATAATACAAGTGTGTGTATAATTCACACAATTTAAGATAACATATGTAGCATTGATTTCTGAAGATCCAGACTCTCGGTCGCCAGGTCGCCACTGGTGATAAACTTCATCATCGTGGCAACTAAAAATGTTTGATTTAAATCGCCAATTCCGGCGACCTGTACGGGAAAAACATTTATTTTATTTAACTTGTATTGTATGGAATTTTTTTTAACTTGTACGGAACTCGCACGTTTTTGAAATTTTTACTCCAAATGTACGGAAATCGCACGAAATTTGAGTTGTACGGAAGTCGGCCATCACCTTTTTTATTCTGCTTGAACAGCAGAAAAGAAAAAGTTTATTAAAAAGGCGAGGGAACGTGGTTCGCAAGGTTGCGGTGGCGATGAAAGCCGGTGGTAAACAGTTTAACTGTCTGCGTTGGAAAAGCCCAACTGGGAGAAATTTTTATTAAAAAAAAATTCTCCAAATTTTTAAATAACTGAATGCAAATTTTACAGTAACCAAGACACGTCAAAATAAACTCCCTTGTGAAATTTCATCAAAATCCGATGAAAACTTTAGAAGTTAGGCATTTTCTTTTATTATTTTAATGAATGTTCGCTGGCATAGTCCATAGGAAAATTCTAAAATCTGGAAACGGCATAGTCCGGATATCCGGACGATTCCGGATTTTCGAGGTTGTACTGTAATATTTTCATATCTGCGACCTACTACGGAATGTCCGTAGTTTCTACTGATTTAGTTAGCTGACTACAGACCTCGCTGTTGAAACTACGGATTCTATGAATTTTCATTTTGTTTTAAAATTTTATTGTTTTATGATATGCATGAAATGTTTAAGCGGACTCGCGGGGAGTTCCGTCAGTAGACGGTATTTCGCGTCTCAAAACTTTCGAAAACGTAAGTTGAATGGAGTGAAAAAGTTGCAGTAATCGTAATTTTTTTCTCCCGATATTGCCTTAGTGTAAAGTTTTATTATTAAATATGAAATATGATTTTATTGCATAAAAGTATTTCAGCTTGAAACTGTAGGCAACAATGTGCAAAAACGGAGGTTAGATGCCGCAAAAATTTAACTGTAATCTCAGGCATCAGATTCTTCCGCCAAATTGAGGAATTCCGCAGTTTTCGTTATTATTTTGGTCATTCGCGAGATCAATGAACCAGTGAAGACAATTGGGGGGGGGGGGATGTTCGTCGGCGGACAGAATTCCATCTTTACGAAAATTTCAAAAACGGAAGGTCGACAGAGTTTAGATTTTTTCCGCAATCGTAATTCCTTTTTTCTCGCGATGTTGCCACTGCGCAGTATTATTGTTAAGTAATATTTAACTGCAGAAATATTTGTATTTCAGCTTGAAAATAGCGGGAAAATTTCCAAAACTGGAAGTTGGACGGTGCATAGAGTTCTCCGGTAAGCTCCCCCTCCCCGCGTGATGTTCCCACTCTCCTGCATTGTTTTATTACTTCAGTTTCAACTTTTCTGAAATATGCAAAATAAAACATACTGATATTATACTAAGCAATTTTATAAAAATAATTTAGTATGAAGTAAACAATTTGATTTTTTTTTCAAAGTTTGGCCACTGAGGTTTTTTTTTATAGCCACTAACAATTTTGGTCTTGGTGATCAATGTCTACTAGCAAAATTTGTAAGTCTGGATCTTTATTGATTTCAGTGCCATCCAAAATATTTGCTATATTTATGTGAGAGATGCAGTGTTTGTTTTATACTGCAAAGAAAGGGGGCAGAAAGCACATCTTCAATACAACTGTTGGTACTATTTCCATCAGCGGCTTCATACTATTTACCCGAAAATTTTCATAAAACTCATGTTTTCTTGTTATTTGTGGTCTTATGTTACCAAATATGTCTGCAGAACATGCACTTTTGGCATTTAAAAGTGATCAAAAAGAAATTTGAAAATCAGTGCCTACCTGCTGCGATGCTTCGGCACCTGCCATTTGCAGTAGCACATAAAGTTGTTTTCATGGCATAGGTGTCATCTGTTATATGGAACTCCTGGTTGCCAACTGATAAGCAGTGCATGGGTAAAATTAAGCTCCATGCGTTGTATTTCAGCCGAGCAGAAAACATCATTGAACTACCATATGTCACGTGACGCAAGAGAATGGTTTGTGATGTTTCCAGTTGTACATCTATATATTTCTTTTTATTTCAACTGTGCTCGACTTTACGAATAGATCCTGCTAAGATTATGATATGATTAATGTTTTTTATGCCATGGACATGCATTTGATTATAAATTCTTTTTGAACTGTTTAGTAAGAGTGCGGTGTAAAACAGTAAGAGTCAAAAAGGGACAAAAAATCAGTTTAGAAACACATATGACTTTGTATGTCTTATTGCACTAGCTGCATATCTGGTTTATCGCCAAGGTGGCGCAATGGTCTAAGCGATGGCTTCTGATCATTCGTCTAAGATGGGGCCAGGTTTGAATCCTGGGGAGGCATGAATGTTGTGTTTGTCTTACGGCACTGGCTCTCTCCTGTGGAACTAGTGGTCCTAAATTATTGACGAGCGGCTGCTTATAGCCCACTGAGTTGCTGACGGCGGTCGTTAAATCTTCAATAAAACAACAACAACAACAAAAACCCATCCCAAATTGGGTTATGTTGCACAATTCTATATTAACGACTACCGGAAGGCCTATCTCATATTAAACTAACATGATTTCGATGTCACCTGATAAGAATACTATAATTGAAAGTGTGGGACAGAAGTGAAAGGGATACCTCAAGATTTGGTGGAGTGAAGAAGCATCAGGTACTTAGCAGAGTACATGTTCAAATGTATTGTGTGTGATTTAAGACATATGGCTCCATCGCAGGAAACGACCACTGTGTGCAACTCGCAATTGCCCATGTCCACACTGTGCTCATACTTAATTTAAGGTCACTGCTTTCGGGGAAGGGATCTTCAGTGTCATAAGCAGAGTTGCCAGCCATTACAGAATTTTCGTAATTGTTGAGGATTAATATGTTTTTGTTTTGTTTTGTTTTTATTGGGGTTTAACGACCACCGTGAACAACTCAATGGGCTATAAGCAGTTGCCCGTCCCTAATTTAGGACCACTGGTTCCAAGGAACGGAGAGAGCCAGTGCCGTAAGACAAAAACAACACCATGCCTCACCAGGATAAAAACCCGGACCCAACTCAGAAGCCACCGCTTAGACCACTGCGCCACCTTGGCGGTGAACTGGATATGCTGCTAGTGCCATAAGACACACAAGTCACATGTGCTTCCAAACTGATTTTTGTTCCTTTTTGACTATACTGTTCTACACCACACTCGCTGCTAAGCAGTTCAAAAGGAATTTATAATCAAATGAATCCATTGCGTAAAAAACATTGATCATATCATAATCTTCGCATGATCTATTCATAAAATCGAGCAGACAGTCAAAATAAAAAGGAATATATAGATTTACAACTGGAAGCTTCACAATCCGTTATCCTGTGTCACGTGACATTTGGTAGTTCAACGCTTTTCCGCTCGACTAAAATATGACAGCGTGGAGCGAGTTTTGCCCATGTACTGCTTATCGATTGGCAACCAGAAGTTCCAAGTAGCAGACACCTATGCGGTAAAAACAATTTTACATACTATTATTGCAAATGGCTTGTGCCGAAGCATCACAGCAAATAGGTACCGATTTTCAAGTTTCATTTTGACCAGTTTAAACACCAAATGTGCGTGCTCTGCAGACTGATTTGTTAAGATAAGTGCACAAATAACAGGAAAACACGAGTTTCATGAAGAAATTAGGGTAAATTGTATGAAGCCGCAAAAGAAAACTAGTACCCAACTGTTTCCTTTGAAGAGTAGATGGCCAGGTAGTCAACCTAACCTCCAAAAACTGATTGAAAGACATTTTCCATAGATCTGTCATACTGGCCACTAAATAAATATAAAAATCCCACATGGCAGTGTGCTGTATTCTGCTGCTCAGACAAGCAGTATTCACAAAAAAAAAAAAAGTATGGCAAGGAAACTGGGTGGAAATTGTTCTTACTGCACCAGTTGTGACATTGGCTGGTGTGCATCATCCTGCTTTTATATCTGCTATACTAGACTCCTAAAGTTATATTTTATAAGAAATTTGTTTGTGAAATAAAAAAAAAAAAAGAGGAGGAGGAATGGGTTGGTTATGAAATGGCATGTACGAACACAATTTGTGAACTTTTTGTCATTAAAAAATACAATTTTTATGATTTAAAATAGGTAGTTTTTTAATTTGTTCTTTCTGCATACTTTTACATTGAAATATTGAAATGAAAAAACAAAACAAAAATGACCTGATTAAAAAAATTAGATAAGGTCACACAGAAGTTGTTAATGCTTTATATTCAAATGCTATTAGTGTCTCATACCATGCTACTTGGAAAATTTTTGAAATATTTCCACTTTATTTGGGGGAGATTATATTTTCAAAAAGAAATGAACAGATTTCATTTTCTGAATTTCAGGGTCAAGGTAGAAAATGCCACCAAAAAGAGGAAGAGGAAGAGGTATGTTAATTCCCTAAATTGTTAATTCAAACTCATTTAATGAAAATAAAATTGCACTAATCAAATGACATTGATATGCTTTAATATTTAAAGTGTAACTTTACAATTTTAATCTCGTGAGTGCTGCCCCTGATGGTGCAGTGGTCTAAGTAAGCTCTGCTTTATGACTGTTTGTCCAAGATTGGTCTGCATTTGAGTCCCGGATGGGGCTTGAGTTGTGCTCATCTTTATTGCACAGGCTCTGTCCCTTCTCTGGAACTGGTGGCCCTAAATTAGAAATAGATGACTGCTCATAGCCAAGAGTTGCTCATGGTGATTGTTATATTCTTAAACAAACAAACAAATAAATAAATAAGAAGGAACTTTTTTTTGATCAGTCATACAGTTAAGATTTCCCTTTGTTTCTGTTTTTATTCCATTATAACAGTTTGCTAGTTGGTGGTAGAGCTGTTTTTTTTATTTCCTTTTCATGATATTCTGCTGATAACTTGCAAATCTAAATGATTCCCCATAATTGCAGATTGAACATTGTTTACATTTATGGTAGATAGGTATTAAATGTGTAGAATGTTTGTGATGGATACATAACAAACCAAACATATGATTAATGCTTAGTCATGACTTCTGAACGGAAGAAACCATGTGTAGGGTTGCCCCCTCCATTTATGATTATTGTAGAAAACTGTTTGTTAGTTCCCTGGATTTGCTCATTTGATGAAATAGTGTTTATGACATGTGAGTGGGTGGAATCACAACTCATGCAAACAACTTGACAGTGCTGCAGTGATATATATGAATGGGTGGGGGAGGGTGGTAATTGTCTCAGTGTTATGTTAATGGGGCCCGCCTCATTTCCAGACAACATTCCAATGGCATTAAGCACCTCTTTGAAATGTCCTTTCATACATTCACCTGAGTGTACACTGTACAGCCTAAATTTCCCTATTAAACTCCCTTTATTTTTTGTTGACCAATTTGTAGCTAATCAATAAAGCTCTCCAATTCTGGAACTGAAGTTTTTGTTATCATATATTTGGAGTTTGGGAATTTAAGTTCACGAATTTGCAGCAAGGAGCACTGAGTTTGAGCTTATAGGATTGACTCTGTGGCACTCGCACCTACTTATCTTGTTGGTTGCATATTTTTAGCAGCATCGGTTTATCTGTGAAGCAGCTGTTACTACATACCCTGTATAGAAGGTAAAATTACACACACACACACACACACACATCACTAAGCTGTTCTCTGATATTCAGAGGTTAGCTCCACATAGAAATACAAAATTGCCTTGCAAATGAAATCTTGAACACCAGTATATAGTATATCCCTATCAAACATGAATGCATATTAGAAAATTTTGTGTATCCCTCTCCCTCTTCCCTAATGTGATGTCAAGACCTCAAGTATATGTTGATCAACTGCCATGTTTTAGCCTTTGCCTTCATTTGGCAAAATTGGCATTGAAATATTAATGATGGATACAGGCACATCTCAGAGATATTGCAGGTTTGGTTCCATACCATTGCAATAAAGCGAGTCATACAATTTTTTTGTTTCCCAGTGCATATAAAAGTTATGTCTATTAAGTGTGAAATAGCATTTTCTTAAAAAAAAACAATGTAATACCTTAATTAAAAAATACTTTATTGCTAAAACATGCTAACCATCGTCTGAGCCTTCAGTGAATTATAATCTTTTTGCTGACGGGGAGGGTCTTGCCTTGACGTTGAAGGCTGCTGACGATCAGGTTCAGGTGGCTGTGGCAATTTCTGAAAATAAGACAACAATGAAGTTTGCCACATCAATTGACTCTTCCTTTCATGAAAGATTTCTTAGTAGCATTTGATGCTGTTTGATAGCATTGTACCCACAACAGGACTTCTTTCAAAATTGGAGTCAATCCTCTCAAAGCCTGTAGCTACTTTATCAACTAAATTTATGTAATGTTCTAAATTTTTTGTTGCCATTTCAACAATGTTCACAGCATCTTCACCAGAAGTAGATTCCATCTCAAGAAATCACTTTTTTTGGTCATCTATAAGAAGCAACTCCTCATCTGTTAGTTTTATCATGAGGTTGCAGCAATTCAGTCACATCTTCAAGCTCCACTTCTAATTCTAGTTCTCTTGCTATTTCCACTGAAGTCTTTGAACCCTTTAAAGTCTTCCATGAGGGTTGGAATCATCTTCTTCCCAACTCCTGTTATTGTTGATTGATATTTTGATATCCTCCCACAAATCACAAATGTCCTTAAAATGGCATCTAGAATGGTGAATCCTTTCCTGAAGGTTTTCAATTTACTTTGCCCAGGTCCTTCAGAGGAATCACTCTGGCAACTATAGCCTTACCAAATGTATTTCTTAAATTTAATAAGACTTGAAAGTTGAAATTGCTCCTTATCCATGGGCTGCAGAATGGATGTTATGTTAGCCAGCATGAAAACATTAATCTTAAACCATGTAATTTATTCCTTATGATGGGAAACAAATTTAAATTAAACGTGTTGCTTATAAATATATTGATTATCTTCAATTATTTGAGAATTCTTAGCATTCGCTTTTGCCACGTTATATTCTGGACGTTGGAAGTTGAAAAAATGCCTTGCATTTGAAATATGATATTACCATAAAATATAATAAAAAAGGGCTTTACTCACAATGTTTTTTTGGTGGTCCTCTTCCTTTTATTGCTTTCAATTTTTGAAGTTAATATATTATGCCATTATTATTCATGCCAAAAATTTGGTAACTTGTTCACACTTGCAGGTACCCTGTTGGTGAGTATGGCTTAAAAAATGAAGTCTTGGTTCTTCTAAGGTGAGTATGGCTTAAAAATGAAGTCTTGGTTAAAAACTCAATGAACAAACGAAATCTTTTTTAAAACCTAATGACCAAATGAAAATATTCGAAAAACCTGGCCCTATATTGACTAAGTATTTTTAGAAAATGAAGTCTTGGTTCTTCTAAGGTGCGCATGGCTTAAAAACAAAGTCTTGGTTAAAAATCAATGAATAGACAAAGTCTTAGTTAAACCTACTGACCAAAAAAAAAAAAAAAAACATTCAAAAGAAACCTATCCTATATTGACTTTAAGTATTTTCCCTAGAAAATCACATAGGTGAGCATTCAAGCCTTGAGAAGCAAAGAAATTCTGGTTAGAAATTCTAATGAAAAAGATAAAAAGTTAAAAAATCTTAAAAACCTTGGGACCGCTGTCTAAGAGTGAGGAGGACGGCCGGAAGTGTTTGAAAATGTTGAGAGACAGCAGTCCCAAGGTTTTAAAGATTTTTTAAACTTTTTATCTGTTTCATTCGTCTGTTCATTGATTTTTAACCAAGACTTCGTTTTTAAGCCATACTTACCTTAGAAAAACCAAGACTTCATTTTCTAAAAATACTTAGTCAATATAGGGCCAGGTTTTTCGAATATTTTCATTTGGTCATTAGGTTTTAAAAAAGATTTCGTTTGTTCATTGAGTTTTTAACCAAGACTTCATTTTTAAGCCATACTCACCTTAGAAGAACCAAGACTTCATTTTTTAAGCCATACTCACCAACAGGGTACCTGCAAGTGTGAACAAGTTACTAAATTTTTGGTATGAATAATAATGACATAATATATTAACTTCAAAAATTGAAAGCAATAAAAGGAAGAAGGACCACCAAAAAAACATCGTGAGTAAAGCCCTTTTTTATTCGATTTTATGGTAATGTCATATTTCAAATGCAAGGCATTTTTTAACTTCCGACGTCCAGAATATAACATGGCAAAAGCGAACGCTAAGAATTTTCAAATAATTGAAGATAATCAATATAAACATTAATCTTGTTGTACCAGGTTTGTGTCAAAAGTAATGCAAAAGTGGGCATAACTTGTTTATTAACTGACAGAGGTCGTTTAAATTGCACATGTTGGTAGAGAAACTCTATACAAAAGTGCTTCACAACATAACATCCATCAGAAGCGATGCATTTGCACCATTGTTTAACCCAACTCTCGAATCCTGTTTGAAAAAATAATCCTGTTTGAAAAAATTCAGGTGTAGAGTGTGGAATGTTGTACCCACTTCTTCACAGCCACTTTCACCTTGTCTGTGTCATCAAATCATTGTCCCAGGAGACTGTCCTTCATTGGACCGAAAAGGTGGGAGTCTGAGGAGGGCGGCATCAGATCTATCTTTCTCTCCTTAAAATCGGGTATCGACTGCTGAGGTACCTACTTTGCACACACTTTCCGATACCCTAAGTCTTCCACCATCTTCTTTATGGCATTGTAACCACAGCCCAGTTTTGCAACAAGCTTAAAAATTGTGACTCGTCTCTCCACACGAATCAGTTAATCTAGTCACGGATGATTCGCGTCTGTGGTCGCAGATGATAGTCTCCCACTGCGTGGTTTGTCTTCAATGCTGGTTTCCCCTTCTTTAAACTTTTTCATCTGTCTGTGCACCTCTGTCAGTGGTGTCACCTCGGTCCATAAGCATTCTGTAGCCTTCTGTGGATGTTGGACAGCCTGCACTCTTCCTTTGTCAAGAACTCAATGACGGCACGTTGCTTCTGCTTGGAATCCGTTATTTATCTGCAGTGAAGAAGAATGGTTACTATAGAGGAAGAGTTACTCTACCAACATGTGCAATTTGAACGACCTCTGTCAGTTAATAAAAAAGCTATGCCCACTTTTGCATTACTTTTGGTACAACCCTTGTACATCTCCATCAGAGATCTTGCGTGACCAGGTGCATTGTCAGGGTGCAGTAATATTTTGAAAGGAATTTTTTTCTGAGCAGTAGGTCACAACAGTGGGCTTAAAATATTCAGTAAACCATGTTGTGTAAACAGTCATGCCATCATCCAGGTTTTGTCGTTCCATTTATAGAGCAAAGGCAGAGTAAATTTAGCATAATTCTTTTTTAAAAGCCCTAGAATTTTTGGAATGGTAAATGAACAGTGGCTTCAACTTAAAGTGACCAGCGGCATTAGACTCTAACAACAGAGTCAGCCTTGCCAGGCATTGACTTCTCTTTAGCTATGAAAGTCCTAAATGTTACCTTCTTTTGTTATAAGAAGGCTGTTTCGTGTACATTGAAAATCTCTCTTGCTTGGTGTAGCTACCTTCATCAGTTGATAACTTGCTGCAGCTTCTACATCAGCCCCTTCTGCTTTACCTTTTATTTTTCGTAATGAAACGGCTTCTTTCCTCAAGCCTCACGAACCAACCTCTACTATCTTCAAACTTGTCTTCTCCTGCAGCTTCCTCACCTCTCTTAGCATTCATAGAATTGAAGATAATATTTTTTTCATTAGGGCCTTGCTCTGGATTAGGCTTTGGCTTAAGGGAATGTTGTGGTTGGTTTGATCTGCTACAGAGACTCCAGCTGTTATGGTTTCTCCGTAGTCACTACAGGTGCATTGTTGTGATTAATATATCAAATTCTGATAAATGCTGATATGCGGCAATAAATTTTCACAGCTTCTTTGCAGGTGTCTGGAAATCTCTTTTCTATTACAGTTTTTAATTTTTGAATTATGTTTTTCTCTCGGGGAAATCTGTGTCCCGTGAATTGACTTAAAAATTATTTCAAATTGTTCTACCGTTCTCATCCACTTTGGAGAAGGCACCGTTAGTTCCCCCGAGTGACAAAGTTTTAATCCATTTAGCTGATGGAAACTCTTTGGCATTTCTAGAAATTGTTCTGAGGGAGGGATCTTTATCGTGTAGGCAATACGCAAGGTAACCTGCGACATAACTCATAGGTTGTTTCTTAGCATTACATTGCTCATTTCGAACTGTTTTAAGTATGTCGTCATGCCAATCTTGCAGCCATGGCCAGGGCTCGACAAATATGTTCTATATCTAGGAGCCTGCTCCAAAATTTAGGCGCCAGGTGAAACAAACTCAATAATGCATGAACACATGTTTGGTTATGATGCTGGAACGAAAAGTGGTAAACCATATTTGTTGTCATTTTTTTCTTATTACCCAAACCACTCACTGCAAAATAAAGTTCCAATTTGCTTCATAATTTTCTTTTTATATTCTTTCAGTAGACGATCTCAAAAAAAAATTCAGATTTTGATTTTATTAAAATACTATTTGTGGAAGTCATATTTTTTACATATTAATTTAAAGTGCCATTTTTTTTTCGTATAATCTGTAAACCATAAAATTCAGAAAAAAATTTTTGTTTGTGAGATCCACAAGGGTATCCAAAGGCTGTGAAAAAAAAAAAAATACCACGTATAATCCGCTGCGCATGTGATCTGTAGATCGTGAAATTCTGAAAAAAACAATTTTTTTCCTTCACATAATCTGCAGCAGCATGTCGCAGAACATGAGATTTATAAAAAAAACAAAAAACAGTCCATACCTGCCAACAGCCTTGTTACTTATAACTATGGCATACATGGACTATTTTATGAAATAATCCATCTCTTTGTAAAAAACAAATATGTGCCTCAACTAAACATTACAACAAACAAGGACTCTAACGAAACAAACTTTCCACGTGTGAAACACAAAGTTTTTTCCTCAGCAAGATTCTAAACTTCCACCAGTAAAAATCAGTAAGATGCGTTAAGGATTCCACGATGCTTGACAGACAGGAAATCCAAGCAAGTGAACGCGCGGTGCACGAACCTCCACTTACCACATGATCATGCTGCCCCTAAAATAGCAGTTTAAGGAGATGAGGAGACCAAAGAACAGGGGGAAAAAAGCTGAATATTTTAACTGGTGAAAAATCAAAACAGACAGCAAGAATGCCTACTACTGTCAGTTTGTTTTTTATTGACTCTGCAACTTCACTGCACCACTGCTTAATTTTTCTTTGTGCTAATATCATTCTCTCCCTACTTCTTCATTGTCACTTTTCTTGTTTTTTATGCCCTCTGATAAAAACCATCAGTCTGAGGACCATGAGTGTATGATATCAAAGCTTCAACTATTTTAGATAAATGGTGTAACTTTCGGAATATTAATACTTTTGAACACCATGCATCAATTTTTAAAAATTTTCGTCACTTCCGTTTTCGGGAATTTCCTTCTTCCTTTAACAAGATTTAACAGTGCTGGAGAGTGGGAACAGCGCATGGGGGTGGGTGGGTGGGTGGGGGGTGATTCGATTATGGGAAATCTGTCCGACTTCCGGTTTCCGGTTTTGGAAATTTTTCTCCTATTTTCAAGCCTGAAATACAAAAAATTATGCAGTGAAATGATACTTAAAAATACTGAACAGAAGTAACATTGTGAGAAAAACGAAATTATGATTACGGAAAAAATCTGAACTCCGTCGGCTTTCCGTTTTCGAAAGTTTCGTAAAGACGGAATTCCATCCTCCTCCGACCCCCCCCCTTCAAATTCTATTTACTTGTGCATCGATCTCCTGAGTGGCCAACATAACAAAAAAGACGGAATTTCTCGAATTCGCGGAAGAAGCCTGCAGATTAGGAGGCAATTTTCGCGGCGTCTAACTTCCGTTTTCACAAATTCTTGCTACAGTTTCAAGCTGAAATACGAACATATATGCCATAAAATGATATTTAACAAGAATACTAGACACAAACGCATAATCGGGAGAAAAAAATTACCATTAGGGCAAATTCTTTTTACTCCATTTAACTACTGTTTTCGAAAGCTTTGAAACAAAATACCGTCCCCAGACGGAAAATGACCCCCCCCCCCAAATTTGTTTTTAAACAAAATGAAAATTCGTAGAATCCGTAGTTTCGTAGTCAGACAACAAAATCCGTAGAAACTAGACATTCCGTAATAATTGGCATGTACGACAGTCGTATAATCCGCACCTATCATGTTTAATCGTGAATAGTAATTTCCGACAGAAAACGGCGATTCACAGGACCGCCTCAAAAATCCAAAGATGTAAGAAAGAAATGATCGTCGTCTTATTGAAAAAGTAACTGTCATTTTGAAGTACTTCTGTGCTACTTTTAAGTAAATAAAGAACTAAAATCGCTAGCTGTTGCAGCATTACTGTAGTTCATTAGTTACACTAAAAAATCCGTTGAAATTGCGGACAGTCCATAGCATTGTCTTATTTCTGGATACGTTTTAACTGAATACCGAAAGTAAAAAAGAATTAACTAACACAATTAGCGCTCCAAAACTAGGCAATGCGATTCACAGAAAGGTTGCACGCTACGGAATAGCTTTGTGGGATTCCCGAGAGTAGCGGATTCTCACACCACGTAGGCTTCCGCACGCGCTAATAGTAAAGCGTCTTCCTTGCGTCATATTTTCTGTCAAAATGCTTCTAAAGTACAAATAAATATATATATATATACATATATATATATATATTCTTACAATCTCCTCGCAGTCTTTTATTTCGCTGTTACGTTACATTTTTTCTGTTACCGCATTTTTAGTACTTTCCCAATAACAGCACCTCTCCTGACAATTACCTCGCAGACTTTTTTAAACGCCGCATCGTTTTTTTTTTCCTTTAGCGGTGTCCGCATACTTAAATTTATAACTTTTTAATTGATAATCTATGGATTATACAACAGAAATTACAGTATTTACTGCAAATTACGATATTTCAAGTAAGACGAAAATTAGGCGCCATGGCCCAAATTTTAGACGCCTGGGCGACCTGGCGCCCGGGATTTGTCGAGCCCTGGCCATGGCTCATTGCAAAGTTTTTCTACAGTTTCTAAGTCATCTGCATTTATTTCTCCAGATACTTCATCAAGAACCTCTTAATTATCAGCTGTAGTGAAAGCTTCTTTTAGTAGCTCTGCTGTCAAATATGTTTGGAGCGTTTTACCTTCTTGAAACTGTATTAACGTTTTTGGACAAATTAGGCAATTTATTTGCCAGCAGTATCTTAAAATGACTAATAAATTCCGTAGCTGAGGGATTGGTCATAAAAAGCACCTGTGCCTCTTATTTGACTGAACAAACTCTCCAGGGCATCTTGAGTCAAACGAGTAGTTAAAATGTAAAGGACTCCACGAAGCGTTAAATCCTCATAGAGACCGAGAAGAGAAGAAATTGATGCAAGAATGCGTTTTTGGAAAGGCAGCTTATGTTTTCTTCCCATTACTCTGAGATTCAGTATTTCTTACTTAGTTTTGTTCAGAATTTCCTAGTGTTGTATAAAAATGGGGTTAATACCAAAACCTGCTTTTATAGGTTTGCTTTTGTCAGGGTATGGGTAACTGCTATTCATAATGTCAAAAAAATGAATCCACTAATTGAAGAAAACTGCAGTGCTTTTATGCTCTGTTAGATATTCAATGATACCCTTTGCAGTGGTGGCTAAAGCTGAAAACAAAGTTTTTACTGGGCCTACTTTTTGCCTCTCGTTCCCTTTGATTGCTATATAGCACGGCAGCAACTTAGGACAACTTTATCTCCCCAGAATCCTTTTCAAAAGCTTCTTTGATGATGCCAGTTTGGAGCACAGATCAGTTCTACAAGACTAAAGTTCATGGTCAATGAAATGATTGCGTAACATTTTTAAATAGTTAGAAGGGTCTGCAAAAACCCAAATCTTAAAACGATCGTTCAGCGAATGGTTAAAAAAATGATTTTTCGGGAGGAATTAATAGTTCCTTCCACAAGGTCGTCATCATTGTCAACCATTATCGATCCACTGCTGGACGAAGGTCTCCCCAAGTTTCCTCCACAACGGTCTGTCTTGTGCCAGTCTCCTCCATGTCACTCCCGCATACTTTCGAATTCCATCCACCCATCTCCCATGTGGTCTTCTTCTGGGTCTTTTCCTGTCCCTTGGAATCCAATCTAAAATTTCGGCTGTCCATCGATGGTCTGTCCTTCTGGCAGTATGTCCAGCCCATTGCCATTTCAGGGATTTAACTCTGATCATGATGTCTTCCACTCTTGTCATTTTTCGGATCCACGAGTTCCTCTTCTTATCTCTCCTGGTTACAGCAAGCATGCACCTCTCCATGCTGCTTTGAGTTGTCTGCAGCCTTTGTATGTCACTTTTAGTTAAGGTCCATGTCTCCGCACCATACGTAAGCACTGGAAGGATGCATTGATCAAACACTTTTCTTTTAAGACATAATGGCACATCGCTCTTGAAAATTATGCTGTTCCTTCCAAAAGCTCTCCAGGCAAGTTTTGTACGCCGATTAATTTCTTCATCAATGTGACCCTCACTTGATATCTGCTGTCCAAGATAAACGTACGTGTCTGTTATCTCCAGCTTTTCTCCATCCATCGATAAATCTTCATTTCTTATAAAAGCATTGAACATCACTTTTGTCTTCTGAAAGTTCATTTTTAATCCCACTTCTTTACTCTTGTCAGCAAGTTCCTGGATCATACTCTGCAGCTCTGATGGGGTAGTTGCAAAAATGACTACGTCATCAGCAAAACAAAGGTGGGTTAGATAATCTCCATTAATTTTTATCCCTTTGTTTTCCCAGTTCAATGATTGAAAGACATTTTCCAATGTGGCATTAAAGAGCTTCGGAGATATGGTGTCACCTTGCCTCACTCCCTTTCCAATTTTTATGTGTGTTGTATTTTCAAACAGCCGAATCTTTGCACTTGCATTTTCATAGATGTTATTAATAATATTAATCTATGCATCTTCAATACTGCAGGATTTCAGAGCCATTGTAACTGCTGATGATTTCACCGAATCAAAGGCTTTTTCATAATCGATAAAAGCCGTGCACGATGGAAGTTCATATTCCCTCGCTCTCAATTAGTTCTCTCAGTACGTGGATATGATCTATTGTGCTGTAGCTACTCCTGAATCCAGCTTGTTCTCTCGGTTGAGCCATGTCCAGTGTTACCTTCAAGCGGTGTGAAGGAACTTTAGTGAAGATTTTATAAACCACTGATAGGTCTGTAGTTCCTGAGATCCTCAATGTCACCTTTTTATGTAGCAGGATCATTGTAGCGTTGTTCCAATCCTCAGGAATCTTCCCTTCATTAAGGCATCGAGTGAAAATTTGGGCGAGTACTGTTTCGATTTCTCCACTTGCTTCTTGTATGATGTCTACAGTAATTCCATCTTCTCCTGGAGCTTTTCCCCGTTTCATGTTCTTGATTGCATGTGCAACTTCTGCTGGGAGGACTGGAAGAACTCTGGTACTGGTACCTGTCATGATGTCTGGAGTACATGTATCATCCCTTTCATACAATTTGGAGTAGAAATCTTTCACTCTCTTCAAAATTTCGCCTCTATTTCTTGTTACAGAACCATCTGCTTTTCTCAGTGCCATAATTTGTTTTCTTCCCTTACTGAGATGTCCCTTTGCTATCTTTAGGCTTTGGTTGTTTTCAATTGCTTTCCTCACTAGTTCACAGTTGAATTTCCTTACGTCTTCAGTGATACTTTTTCGTACTGTCTTGCATAGCTCTATATATTCCACTTTGGAAGTCACATCTTCTTTAGTTTTCCTCATCTCTCTTCTTTTTTGCATCAACATTTTGGTTTTTCCTGATAATTTGTTCACATGCAACTTGTTCTTAGACCCAGCTAATTTTGTTGCTGTTTCCACAAGAGCTTTGGTTACTTTTGTGTTAACTTCAGAAATATCCACTTCTTCCAATGCTAGGCCTTCTAAAGCAGAGAATCTGTTCTTCAGTTCCAACTTGAAGGTATTGTGGTGTTTTTTAAGGTTGGTTATGTCAATACATCTTGTTTGTCTTATGAGCTTGCCACGTTCGAGTTTAGTGTTGAGGTGCATCTTACATCTCACCAATCTATGGTCACTACCTGTGTTGAACTTGTTTAGCACACTGCAGTCTTCGATGACGAATTTTTGTTACACATAATAAAATCAATTTCACTTGTCATCCCATTTGGATGTCTCCATGTCCATTTCCTGTGTGGCTTTTTCTTGAAAAAGGAGTTCAAGATGAAAAACCCTTCTGCCTCTGCAAACTCAACAAGAGTATTTCCACGCTGGTTTCTGTTGCCGTGACCGAATTTACCTACTGAAGTTTCATTCTGTTGCCTTTGCCTAATTTTTGCATTGAAATCTCCCATAATTATCTTCAAGTGCTGCTTACCTTTATTATTTAGATGACAAATTTCCTCATAAAATTCTTCAATTTCTTCTTCAGGATGACTTGTGGTGCGTGCATAAGTTTGAATAATCTGAGCCTTGTATCTTCTCAAGAGTTGGATAACGAGTCTTGCAGCTCTGTCAGAGGAACTTTCAACTTCTACAACTTTATCTTTCAGTTTCTTGTTTATTATAAGTCCAACACCACTAGTTCTGCCAGTATCTGTCCCACGATAGTAGAAGAGATGTCCACTTTTCAGTTCAATGAGATCTTCTCCTTTTCTCCTTACCTCACTTAGCCCGACGATGTCCTACTTGATCCTTTGTAGTTCTTCCAATTCAAGAAGCCTTGAATCAGAAGATAGGGTAGGGAGCGTCCATTATACGTAGCCAAGGTCAGCATCAGATGGCAGCCTAGTACGGTCCTCCAGTGATTCTTAGCACCCTCTGCCTTCATGTCGCACTAGCCGCTGCCTTGGCCAGGTACATTATTCCAGCTGCCGAACACAAGGCCATACAACCACCTAAATCTGAAATAATCGCTTTTTCTATAATTCCTGTTTTTTCAAGGTTCACAATTATTTCAAACAGAAGCCTTTTTATTCATTGTACGTTGAAAGTCAAAATGCACGGGTTGTTTCCAGGAAGACAATATTCCTCTATCCAAAACAACTGGCACCTCTGAGTATGGACCTAAAATCTGGTCCATTCCTGTATCGTTACACACTTTACTATCAAAGCTGAAGATGCAAACTTTGTCATTTTTGGAAAGGGTTTCGCTATTTTTTAGCATAAGGAGCAAAACATTATGCAGAATTCTGGGATGACAACTAAATTTAGAACACCATCGCTTTAATGTACTAGCACTTGGCAAAGGAATGCCAGTTTTATACTTCCAAAATGCGTATGCTTTTCTTGAAATAGGTCTAGTTACTATTCCTCTAGATATATCTTCTTCTGTTCATTTGTTAATAATTTTTTGTGTTGCGAAGAACTATCTGTGTTGGTGTAAAATTTTTCCTGAGGTTCATTTCCATCTGTTCAAGTTTTTTTTTTTTTCATATTAGCATTTGACAGGGCTTTTCGTATCAGCACAATTTCTGCTTTCTTGTTTCGTATACTGGTTTTTTGTGACTCAAAACTTGAACAGTATTTTTGTGTTTGCTTTTCAAGCTACGTATTTCTCGTTTCAGTGTGTCCAGCTTCTCGGTGAGAATTTTGTTCTGACTTCTAACCTCTGAGTAAGGCATGCACTGAACACACTTTTCTTCCAAATATTCATTGTCAGAACTGCAAGCAACTTCATCGATGCGTAACTTTTCAGGACTTTATTCTGGAGTTCGATTCAATGCCCTTATACGGATATATCTCTTAATTCTTCTATGCTTTTGGCTTGCATCTAGTGTTGATTTTTCATTTGGTAAATTCAAACTGGGAACAGCTGTGAGTATCAGAATTTTTTTTCGCGAAGCCCAAGTGGGCGATTTTGCATGTCATCTTTGTAGTCTGAATTTTGGAAATGATCACTTTGGAAAATGATTTCGTTATTTGTACAATTAGCGACAGCACAGGAGGAAGGTATATTGCATATTACTTTGAATAAAAACAATAAAAAAAAAACAGATGCTGAATTTTAGTTAAAATAAAACATCAGTAAAAAACAGATGTTAATAAATAACTACATAAACAACTACCAGTAAATGGAAAGCAACAGAAATGGACTGCAGAGCACGACTGGAATGTTGCAATGGTCACCATACTCCAGCCCTGGGTCACCGATGAGTGTCCTCGCAGTGACGTCACAGCTCCTTCCAATTGCCTCTCGGTCGGAGCACGAAACTGAGACCGCAAGACAAAAGTATGAGCCAGCCCTGGCCATCCGTGCTGTCGGAGTTTTATATTTTGATTGGCAGTTGGTGGTGGGGAGTGGGGTGGTTTGCATTTGTGACAGTGGCACATTACCACCCTGACTGTGATAGCAAAGTGAGGGGTTGGGAGCAAGATCACGGTGCTGTTTGTTGAGTTTCACTGCAGATGTATTTATCATAAAGTTATGGTACTCTCATTGTGCAACGTTGCTGAGTGCACTTTGATCTTACACTTGAGGGTTGAGGTTCACTTCATTCTCCTGTTCAATTCAGTCATCTTCCTTTCCTCAGTATTTGTCGATTTCTTTCCATGTTTATTTTTCACACCCCTCGATGTATGCAAGTGTTTCCCTTTGAGCGGATTATTAGAATGACAAGTTTTTAAATGTGGATCAGAAAAGTATACTTTAATTTTTCCAGAAGAGAAATATTGCAACCGTCAGTGACATGGCAAATGAGGAATTATCCATTGAGGCAGTGGTTCATGAGAAAGATGGTACTATATCTCAAGGCAGATCTGCATTATGTGAAAATGCTGAAAAAAGAAAAGATGGCCAAAGAAAATTTCAGCAGAAATGGTGTGATGAATTTTCATGGCTAGTATTCGAAGATGGTATGGCCCAATACAAAATATGCTCCAAGTATCCAGATATTTCGGATAAAAACTCTAAAATTGTTTGAGGATTTCAAGGACTTTTCAAAATTGAAACTTTTAAAGTACACCAGAAATCAAAAATGCACAAAAATTGTATAGATCGTGATGCAGCTAAAAAAAACCCGGAGTGCACTCGACTGGCAATGTGTCATAAGAAAATAGATGAAAAAATGTTTAAACAACTTGAAAAGCTTTTCAATACAGCATATTACATAGCAAAATATAATAAGCCATTCACTGATTTTGAAAATCTGATTGTTCTTTTAAATACATTTGATAATGATGTTCTTCAACAGTATCAGAATGACATGCAATGCAGAGTTTATATCGCACATTGCAGGTGTAATAAGGCAAGAACTAATAGTGGAAATAAAAAAATGTGGTCATGTAAGGCTTCTTCTAGATGCATCGACACATAAATCAACAGTAGAAGAGCTAGTAATTTATGTTCGATACATCAGAGACAGAAAACTAAAAAAGTCTTCCTCTCAGTTGTCCCCGGCTTCAGTCAACTACTGCAGAAGGCTATTACAGTTTTAGATAAACAGATGAAGAATCTGGGGATTGATTGGCTGAAAGGACAATGGCTGGTTGGACTTGGTACCGACGGTGCAGCAAATATGGTTGGAAAAGAAAATGGGCTTATAGCTATAGTAAAAAGAAATATCACTGATGTTATTTCCCAACACTATGTTACTCACAAACTGAATCTGAGTGTCCTGAGTTCAGTACGAAATGTAAAATACCTTGATGAATTAGTTACTGTTTTGCGGAAACTGTACAAATTTTATAGAAATTAACCCAAAAGACTGAAACGGTTAAGCCAAGTAGCAAAACTTTTGGAATCAAAGATTTTGAAATTCCAGTATCTTCATAGAGTTTGCTGGGTTTCTAGCAAAGTTGGAGCTCTTACAGCATTAATAAAAAAATTCAATGTAGTTGTCACTCACTTGGAGGAAGCTTCAAATGAAAAAGGGGTTGATGCTGCTGTTGTCAGAGGCATTTTGAAAAAAATGACAAGTTTTTGATTTGTGTTCATTTTCTGCTTGATTTTTTGAGTATTTTTTAAGGAAGTTTCTTTAATATCTCAAAGAGAACAGTTGCTTTTAAGCCAAATTGCAATACACATAAAAAAGCCATAAATTAATTGCAAAACTTGGAAATTTGTTCTGGCTCATATGAAAGTTCGTTTGTAAATTGGACCACTATTGCTGGTATGTACAAGAATATCAAACTTTCCAACATTGATCACAAAGTGCTTGAGTCAGATAAAAAGAAAATGATCAATGATGGGGTGAAATATCTTCAAGTGAGGTTTTTAGAGTCTGAAAATCAGGTTGTAAGAGTTACTGCTGTGCGAGGTCTGACAATTAAGTAGTGAGACTGATTTTGCTCATGCTGTGGCAACGCTGCAGCCTCGTACGTCACATATGTGTGACATTGGTTCTTCCCCCACATGTAGTCCAAGTGGCAGCACCCTGGAAGGCCTCAGTGTGTAGTAGCTGCTTGGCTCGTGAAGTGTGTGCTTCTCGTCAGGAAAATGGACTCACGGAATATTGTGCAGTGGTAAGCCATCTTTTTTTGTGTGAAACTCTGTGAAAATGGCTGCGGTAACGTATGGAAAACTGCAGCAGGCTTTCGGCAATGAGGTAATGTCAAGAGCACAAGCCTTCCGCTGGCACAAAATGTTTTGTGAGGGCAGAACCAATGTGGAAGACGAACACCGGTAGTGGGCGACCAACAACACGGACAGAGGACAACACAGCCCGGGTGAGTGAAGTTGTGCTACGTGATAGGCGATTAACAGTGAGAATGATAGCAGAAGAACTGAACATGAATCACGAAAGTATTCGCCGAATGCTGACTGAAGATCTGGGAATGAGAAAATTTTGTTCGAAATTGGTTCCAAAAAATTTCACTGAACAACAGCGAGAAGAACGGCAAAATGCAACACTACCGCATTCTCCTTATTCACCCGACATGGCTCTCTGCGACTTTTTTTATTCCCAAAACTGAAATCAGTTGTGAAAGGATGCCATTTTGACACAGCAGCAGACGTCCAAAAGGCTGTGACGCAGGGTTTGAACAGTGTCTCAGCTGATGAGTTCCACAGCTGCTACCTGCAATGGCAGAGCACTGTTGGAATAAGTGTGTGCAAACTCAAGGGAACTACTTCGAAGGTGATCACATTGTAGTTGATTAAAAGTTTAAGACCAGTCTCATTACTTAATTGTCAAACCACCTATTTGATAACTTTACCTGGCCTCAAGAATATCCACAAAGTTTTGGTAATCAGGAAATAAAAATTCTTTCACAGCACTTTCAAAGGTATCTTTCCTCCCATTATAGTGAAACTTCATGGGAGAAGGAAATGAAGTCCCTGATGAATGAGTGGTACGAGTTCAAAGTTGTCGGAAAAAACTCGCTGACTGCTGATTTACTCGAAAAGGCATTATCTAACCGGCAAAGATTTCCACTTCTTAGCCATTTAATGGAAATTGTATCTGTTTTACCTACATCTACCTCATCATGCGAACATGGTTTCAGCCACACGAACGTATTTAAAAGCACAAACAGAACATGCATAGGAGAATCAGCATTAAATGATCCGATGATGATTTATCTAAATGGACCAGCACTCAAAGATTTCCTCCCACAGAGAGCCGTTGATAGCTGATACTTTTCATCCAAAACAGTGAGAAGCACAGAAGGGCACATGTTAATCAAAAGAAAATTACCCCAAACAAAATTTGATGAATCACATCAGAAACACTGTTGAGATTTTTTTTTCCAAAGAGAAATCATGTAGAAGATACAGTTATTATTTTGCAGTAAATTTCTTGGATACAAGGAATTAACAATTTTTTTTATTATTATTTTTCTATTTATATTTTTGCATTTATAATGAGATTTACTGTACCAAGTTTTTTCCTAAGCCGTGGACTTTTTTTTTTATGTTGCCAAAATACAAGCTCTAGGATCATGAAGGATTCAAGGGTATAACAATTTCGTTTACTTCTTGGATTAATTCTTGACTTGTTTCCTCACATGCACAATTTTTGAAAGAAAATAGATAAAGAAATGCGTTAACTCTTTTTGCAGAGTTTGTTAGATAATTCAGTATGAGAGAAAAAAAAAAAAAACTAATTAGAGCATCTCATTCATGAAAGACTCTATTATCTCAGTTTCAGTATGCAATGATATTTGTTAGACTAATGGGAAATCGTCTTTCAGAATCCACAGAGGTTATCTGAAGTATGCTTTTTTCCTGGTATGTACCAAGTAACCTAGTATTTTTACTCAATTATCTGAAATTTCTATCTGTGATTATCATCAAGCTATCTCAGCTGTATACATCTCACAATTCAATTTTTTTGACTAAAGCTTACCAGTAGATAAACTGAATCAGTCATCCATATAATTGATGCACAATAATCATTAGTCATTACTCATTACATTAATTAATTGTAAAAATTTATTTTAATAAACCTATACCTGAGTATATAATTTAACTGATAACATGATTATGCAAACTGGTGACAATTGAAATAAGAAAAATATATATACAGTAGTGGCCAAAATTGTGGAAAACTTTTGGAAATAATGTATTTTTTAGGTTTGATGGCTTATAACACCACTTTGTTTTGGAGTAATACCATAAAATTATATATCAATTGAAAGATAATTCCATTAATGTAATGCAATAACTTTTATGAAGGATTTTGTATTAGAAACAGCAGTTATAAAGAAGAAAAGTGAAACAGAAAACATGAGATATACAAAACTTCTCACCATGTCAGTTAATACTTAGTTGGGTAACCTTTAGCATTAATTATGGCCTTACAACACCTTCCCATGGAGTGAACCAAGTTTTTTAGCCCTGAAGCTGTTATAATATGAAACCAAGATTGAATTATTGCTTCCATTAATTGGGTTTTATTGCTGGGTTGCTTCTGACTAACAAGTTTCTTTAGTCGGCTCCATAGATTTTCGATGGGGATAAGGTCTGGGCTATTCCCAGGCCATTCTAGCAGTGGAATATGATTATGTTGAAACCACTTTTTGCACACAGCAGCAACATGATGTGGAGCTGAATCCTGTTGAAATATAAATGCTTCATTATCTTGGAAAAGATCACGTGCAGAAGGCTTCAGTTTGGGCTCAAGTATTTCATTAAGGCATTTTTGGCCATTTATATTCCCATTAATCACGCAAATTCTGCCCACACCTTTTGATGTCATACAACCCCAGATCATAAACTAACCGGGTGTTTCATGGTACTTGTAATGCAATCAGGATGAAAATCTTCTCCGATTCTTCTCCTTATGTATTTTATGCCATCACTACCAAACAGGGAGATTTTGGTCTCATCACTCCAAATAACACCGTCCCATTGTTCCGCTGTCCAGTTAACATGGGTTTTAGCCCAGTTTAATCTTTTCAACCTTTGTTTGAGAGATAAAAATGGCTTTTTTCATGGAATTCTAGCTTTTAGACCAAATTCCTGCAGCCTGCGCCGAACAGTCCTTGTACTCAACTTCACATTGCATTGCATCATTTCATCTTGTATACACCCAGATGATTTTCTTCTGTCACCTAGGCACAGTCTCTTAATTCTTCTATCAACACTTGCTGTTGTGCACCTTTTCCTGCCTTTACCAGTCTGTTTTTTTAGTGACCGAGTCTCCTTATACGTATCTCTTCAAAACTTTAGAAATCCCACCTTTGGTCAAGTTTCCACCAATTTTTCTTCTAATTTCTTCATAACTGAAGCCTTGTTCACTTAATAGTAATATTTTACACCACTTTCTGGGTGACCTGTCAACTCTTTGCACCATTTCTTTAATTTTATTATGTTTTACAAGTTCACTAAATGAAAAAATGAAAGAACGAAAAAAAAAAAAAAACTTGATAGCAATCGCATAACACCCTGACAAATGCCCTCCTCTCAGCTCCAATACATGACATCAATAGCTGAATCCAACTGTGACCTGATGGGCTCATTCCCAAAAGAAGATGTCACCTGATTGGTTCTCTAAACACTCATGTTCATTGGCTATATATTCAAATGAAGGAAAGCTACTTCATATCAACCTAAGCAAGTTGTGCTTCCTTTTTCTGATTATTTGGCTATAACTTTTCATAGAATACGAATAATTGAACAAACTTTGTTGCATTACATTCTTGATGAAATTATCTTTCCATTGATATATAATTTTATGGTATTACTCCACAAAAAGTGGTGTTATGGGCCATCAAACCTTAAAAATACTTTTTTTAAAAGGTTTCTACAGTTTTGGCCACTACTATATGTTCGTTTTTTACAGTTTCCATTTTTTAGCTGGCTACCAATTCTTAAAAAAAATTTGGAGCCCTGTTCAGTACTACTGAAAAATGCTGAAAACTACTGATTTTTGTAGTTTTTGCTACTCAAAAAGCTAAAACCTATCGATTTTTTTAGTGTTTACCACTGAAAATTTCCAATTACGGTTGGAGTTTTTGCATCATAAGCTACTATGGCTTTATGATAGGTTAAGTATGAGCTTCATCAAATGTGAGCATGACTGGCTGTTATCAGTTGAAAGTGTATAAGCATATTTAGTCTTTGAAATATTTTTTCATAATTTGTTATACATTTTTTTAATGAATAGAATGTTTTAACTATCCACTCTGAAGAACAGAACATATATTCTTTTTCACATTATAGTGTCTGTTTTCTTGAAAGAGTTTCAACAAAGGTCTTAAATCTGTGACATTTTAGCACTTGAAGAGGGAAAAAAAATTCAGCAACAATTTCCTCAGAAAAATACCAGCACATTTTTTTTTTTGAAAAAGAAGCTACTTATTTTCATGCAAATATGCTATGTTTGGTGTAATGCCTTTCAAGACCAAAAGAGAGAGAGAGAGAGAGAAAGTAGTAAACACTAAAAAAGCCTTCCTGTAACAAGTAACATAATGAAACTGGAAGTGTGAGATGGCTGCAGCTGACTGTTGTGTTTGACTAATGAAAGTAAACAAAGCTGTGATTAGTTAATGAAAGTCAAAAGCAAGCTGAAAACTCTAAAACTGCTACTGGTCAAATTCCGAAATGTTTCCGGTTTAAAAGGGATAACAGGGTTTGTGTATGCCAGCACATGAAAGCAACGAAATATAAGGGGAAAAATTTGGTGGCAAAAAAATTAGTGAAACCTCGGGGGTGTCATTAAGAACCTTGAAAAATCAGGGAACTTTGTAATCCTCTGCTGTTTAAGAAGGGGGAGGGATTTGCCACAAAAACTCATTTTCACATTTTACTGTTAATCTTTGCTCACTTCTTTCATTTTTATTTGCAGCAGTTTCTCTCTCTCTCCCCCCCCACACACACAACACCTGCAATGCAAAGATGCATTTATTATATTATATGGGATATAAACTTTGCATTTAATAATTATATTGGGTTAAACTTATTATTTAATTGTCAAACACTTGCAAAATGTCCTGTTTTGTGATAATTTTTGGTTGAGATTCCTTCAGTTAAATTTTTTATAAATAATGATCCTATTGGGGTCCCAACTTAAAAGTTGGCATACTAGTAAACAAAATTGTAACAATGCCAGATGGTTTTTTCAAAATTTTAAAAATATTCAAGGTCAAAGGTTATTTCTGTGACTTTGAAAAGGCCAACATAATTTTTTTAGCACAGGATTTAGAAAGAAGCTCATATAAATAAAGTGCTATAAAAAAAAAAAAAAAAAGACACAAATTTCAACCTTCTTAGCATATTTAGGTAACGAGATACAACTACTTGTAGATTATCCGAAGGTCACGATTTTCTTATTATCAAGGTCACATAATTTTGAAACCCCGTTAGTGGACAGAGCTAAAATTTGGGTGTGTACAACTCTGCATGCCTAACCATGACACCAAATTTCAAGGAAATCAAATGGGGTCAGGTTGAAAACGGCCATTTTATTGGTTGATTTGACAAGGAATGACCTGTATGCTAAGCTGCACAGGCCAGGAAATTTTAATAAAAAAATATCAAGAAATAACTGAATTTGTTCTCCTTGACTACAATGATTAAATTTCTCAATCAATGCTCCTAAAATAAATAAATAAATACTAGCGCCGTCATACTGCACGCAACGCCTTTGGTGGCTGACAGACTTCCCAGTTAACCATTTGGTTAGCTGTTGTGATTGTAGGCAGGCACCCTCAGCTTCCCATCCCAGCAAATAACTCTACAGGAAACCTGTAAATGTTACATGATTTAAAGAATGTTTTTTTGAAAGTAGCATGACTGGTAGCAAACATGCCCATGCTATTGTAAAAGTAGCATGCTGCAGCAGCAGTGCTACTTTTGATCTCTGAAGATACATTACTGTTAACTTTTTGACTTGACAAATAATGCTGCCCTTGAAATACTGTTTAAGGGTTCTCTCACCTTTGCTAAAAGCTTTGCAGTAATATAGTTTGTCTCATGTGTTGCCGCATCTAAAAATAAATTAAAGTAATGATACATTTTAAAATTATTTTCAAAGTTTTAGTGTAATGAAATTAAGTTTTTGTAATGCAATGGTACAATTTTAATAGCTTCAGCTTCTAGAAATGTTGTAATGAAGTCAGTGGCAAGTTTTTTAAGTAGTAACAGAGTCTTATCTATTGGGTGTGTGCAATAGTTCTACCTGTTTTTGTAATAGATGCAAATTTTGATCGGAGTAGTTACAAATTTTCGTCCAATAAAGCGTGGAGCAGTAGAGCCATATAGAGGCACTAGGTTTGTCTGAGTAAGTCATTCGTAACGGAAATCACGGGCGGTTTAACATGGCATGTGATCAAGAGCAATTAGACATTGTTTACTGTACGAGTTCGATAAAGGCAGTACTGTAGCCGCGGCTTGCCGCAACATCTGTCAACCGTAAGGGGAGGATGCAGTTGATGATAGCACATGTTGTCGTTGGTTTCGGAAATTCCGGGATGGAGATGGAAGCTGTTCAAAGATAAGCCACATCCTGGATGCCCATCCGTGGTTTCTATTAAATAGGAATTAGCAGAAACATTGTTGGTACACAGAACAACAGTCGAAAGATAGGTGCATGTGCAGGTGTTCATCACCAAGTTCGATAACTGAGTTCTGCACCAGCTTTCTGCAAAGCAACAAGAGGAGAGAATCCGTACCTGTGTTTCTTTGTTTTCTCGTCACGGAAATAAACTGTTTTTGGGATGAATTTTAACTTGTGATTGGAAATGGGTACTCTACCATAATTTAAAGCATCGATGGACTGTGTGTGCCAAGGTGCAAAGCCTGCTCCATCGACCTCAAAAGGAAAACTGTATCCCAAAAAGGTTTTGTTGAATGTTTGGTGAGATGTCCAGGAAATAATCCACTGGGAGGTGTTGGCACCTAACCGAACGATAAATGCTGACCTCCACTGCCAAGAGTTGGACAGATTGCAAGAACACCTGACATTGAAGCGGTCAGTACCCATCAGTCGCAAAAGCGGGATCCTTCATCATGATAACGCCAGACCGCATGCTGCTTTAATCACTCGACTTTGGTTGGGAAGTGTAACCTCACCTGGCATATTCCCCTGACCTGGCACCTACAGACTACTACCTTTTTAGATTGTTACAGAACACTTTGCTCTCCAAACCTTTGATGATGTGGACGATGTGAAAATGGCATAACATGACGTTTTTGACTCTAAAACACAGGTGGTTTTCTGACGTGGGATTCACCTACTCATAGACAAATGACAAGAGGTCATACTGAATGATGGCAATTATGTGAAATCCTAGGTACGTTATTTGTTTTATTCTCCTCCTTTCTCTCTGTAGCCTACAAAAACGGGTAGAACTTACGCATACTCCCAATACCAACTTAAATAAAACATTTGCATGGTTATGTTAAATTTATTTTGTAATTAAACTGTTAGCAGCAGAAATTATAAGACCAACAGGACAATTTCATTTTCATATCTGGCCCCAGTTATTTCAAGTACAGTATTTTGATGATGACCCGAGCACAGACACAAGCAATACATACTACCTTTCCTCTAGCAGTATTATCTTTTTAGCCTTAGAGAAGATAATTTTAAAAATCTTACTAATTTGTGTTCTATTTAAAATTCTTATACAGAAACATTTTCTGGGTCTGTAATTTTATTTCGACAACCCGTTTTCACGAATACCAATTCTTTTTACCCAGAGCAGGTTCATCATGTGTTGAATACTTGGAGATCTGTGTTCACTTTACATGCCTTCTTTTGTATATGAATAAGTGTGTACATATATATATATATATATACTATATATATATATATATATATATGTGTGTGTGTGTATCATTATGTTCTAGGTAGAGGTGCTGCACCAGGACGTGGGGAACCACAGCCACCGGGTCGTGAAGACAGACAAGTGCAGCAGCCGCGGCCACCAGCTCCAGGTCACAGACAGGAACAACAGCAACCACCAGCTTTTGCTCGTAGACAAGAGCAACAGCAACCGCCACCACCTGGTTTTAGACAAGAGCAACAGCAGCCTCCACCACCTGGTTTTAGACAAGAGCAACAGCAGCCTCCACCACCTGGTTTAAGACAAGAGCAGCATTATCCACAAACTACTGCTGCTGTTGTACCTACACATCCCCAAGCTACTGAACATGGTAGAAGAGGTGGAGATGGAGGATTACCACCACAGGAGAGAAGACCAGATCCACCAAGGAAAAAAGAAGTGCCTGTTTCTGCTGTTGAGGCAGTAGGCTTACGCTTAGAACAGTCTTTACAATTAAGTAGTCCCTTGGCAAGTAGACCTGGTTATGGGACAAGAGGTAGACCAATTGGTCTCATTGTGAATTATTTTCCTGTGGAACTGCCCCATGGTTATGTTTATCATTACGATGTTGAAGTAACTCCAAAGAGGAGAGATCCTGAAAAAACTGCAGCTGAAGCAGCAAAATTTGCTGAAAAAATATCGCTGTTTGAGTACAAAGAGAAATAGGGAAGTAATTAGTGTTATGTTGCAAGCATTTGATCATTTTAGAGGACAGAAACCTGCATATGATGGCCAAAAAAATTTGTACACTAAGAAACCCCTTGATAAAGCCCCATTCACGTTAACTGTGGAACTTGACGATGAACCTCGAGGTCATGGAGATACAACTGCAAGAAAGGATACTTTTGAAGTTTCTATAAAGCCAGTTCATAAAAAAGAAACTAAAAGCTGCGCCATCAGTTTAGATCCATTGCATGCATTGTTTGCAGGAAAAATTAACGAAGTGCCCCAAGAAGCTGTCATGGCAGTGGAAACAATTTTGAGAAATGGCCCTTGCTTCAGATACGTGCCAGTGGGACGCTCATTTTTTTACCCCCTAAATCACAAGATGAAATGCACCCTTTAAGTGGTGGCAGGGAAATATGGTATGGTTATCATCAGAGCCTACGTTTAGGTGAATGGAAACCCATGGTAAATATTAACATTACTGCTACAACATTTTACCAGGCTGGGCCAGTAATTGATTACATTAGTGAAATATTAGGAATATCTGCTGAAGATTTGTATCGTACACCATTTCTCAAAGATGCACAGATAGTTTTATTAAGCAAAGAGTTGAGAGACCTAAGAATCAAAGTTAATCATTTGAAGTATGCTAGAAAGTACCGTATTTTGAAAGTTACTAGAGAAGCTGCAAATAGATTGGACTTTCCAATTGAGAAAGATGGAGTAACAACTCGTAAACGAGTTTCTGACTATTTCCTGGAAACATACAACAAAAAACTCCATTATCCTCAGTTACCTTGTTTGCAAGTTGGGCCTGAGTCAAAGAAAGTGTTTCTTCCTCTTGAAGTATGTGATATTATTGAAGGACAGCACTGCAAGAAAAAAATGACTGAAACTCAGACATCTGAAATGATAAAAATCACAGCTCGCCCACCAAAAGATCGTTTCAACGAGATACGGGATATTGTAAAACGTGCAGATTTCAATAATGATGTCTATAACAGAGAGTTTGGAATAAGAGTTTCTCCTGATCCACTACGAGTTGATGGAAGAGTTATTGAACCTCCCAATGTACGATATGATAATAACACACGTATAATGCCAAGGGATGGTTCATGGGACATGCGTGACAAACAGTTTTTTCGAGGAGCAGAAATTAATTCTTGGGTTCTCCTGAGTTATGCCTCAGACCGTTTTTGTAACCGAGAAGCACTGAATAAATTTGCTCACATGCTTTGTACTATTGGACGAGATAGTGGAATAACTCTTAACAGACCAGCAGCTGTTGAAATCTTTGGGGATGGTCGCAATGTCAAAGTAGATGCAACACTGCAGAGAATTCAATCTAATTTCAGAGATGTCAAATTAGCTGTCATTGTATTGCCTGATAGAAATGCTTCTATTTATGGTGAAGTAAAGCAAGCTGCTGAAACAGATTTAGGTCTAGTCACACAGTGTGTGAAAGCTTTTAATGTGGTAAGAAAGTGCAACCCTCCTCTCGTTAGCAATATTTGTCAGAAAATAAATGCTAAAATGGGAGGTGTAAATAATTCTTTGACACCGGGTGAAACACCTGAAATTCTGAGAAAACCAGTGATTATTATTGGGGCAGATGTGACTCATCCATCCCCTGGAAGTGGCCTCAAACCATCGATTGCTGCAGCAGTAGGAAGTTTGGATGCACATCCCTCTCGTTATGCTGTGACATGTCGGGTCCAGAAACATACTGATGAAAATAAGAAAGCCATTGAAATTATTTTAGAGCTAAAATATATGATTATTGAATTGTTAAAGGCATTTTATAAAAGCACTAAGGGTAGAAAACCAGAGAAAATTATTTTTTACCGTGATGGCGTTAGTGAAGGTCAGTTTGCACATGTACGTGACTACGAAATACCGGCTGTTCGTGAAGCATGTCATTCCCTGAGTCCTGATTATGAACCTGGAATAACATTTGTTGTGGTGCAGAAAAGACATCATACTCGTTTTATGCCCCGTGACCACAGAGATGGAGTAGGCAAAATGAGAAATATTCCTCCTGGTACCACAGTTGATCGAGAAGTGACTAGCAGCATTAACTTCGACTTCTTTTTGTGCAGTCATTTTGGACTTCAAGGAACAAGCAGACCAAGTCATTATACTGTTCTTTCAGATGACAATAATTTTACTTCTGATGATATGCAAAAACTGACGTACTACCTATGCCACACATATGCACGCTGCACTAAGAGCATTTCGGTCCCTGCCCCTGTAGCCTATGCTCACCTAGCAGCATTCCGAGCAAGGCAGCACCTGATTTCCCAAGTAGATGAATCCAGTGCTAGTAGCCAAACATCTGGTGGAACTATGCGTGATTTGCCAAGTAGTTGGAAGGAAGCTATTGAAATTAGACCCAACCTTAAAGATACCATGTATTTTGTGTAGTGAAAGAAAGTGAAGAAAAAAGGGTTGCTGAAAAACAAATGGTAATGCTTTTATGTATTATTTTACTTTATCTGTTATTGTGAAAAGATCATTTTCAGATGTTTTTAAACAACACAAAAATTGGAAATCCCAAGCTGATTTTTTATGTGAGCTGTTCCTTTTGCTGATATTTTTCTTTTGTAATGAATTTTAAAGACTTTATTTTCAGAATTTATTTTAATTTGTTGTATACATTATTCTGTAACATAAAGGCCCATGAAGTATTCCTAATATAACACAGTGTTTCACTGCTAGGTTGACCTGGTAAATTAATTATTACACAAATCCTATTTGTTGTAGGGAGATTAACTAGGTTGATCCAGTAAATTAATTATTACTCAAATATTGTAGGAAGATTAAACTGTACCTGAATAGGTGTCATTACAGCAAATGCTGGAAGTGGCTGCTGTAATGACACCTATTCAGGTACAGTTTCTGTTCCAAGCACAGAGGGATACGTCTTTCCATACTGGCAAAGGCTGAAGCAAGCATAGCAGGAATAGTGAGAGCAGTTTCGGTGGTGATGTTGCACTTTAATTCATCCAACATGTGTGGATTGTTTCTGTACACCCTGTCCTTCAGCATTTCCCAAAGGAAATAGTCTGGGGGTGTCAGATCCAGGGAGTGAGGCAGCCAGAGTCATTTAGAAATTATTCTGTTCTCGAAGAAGGAGCTGATGAACCAAATGGATTTTTCAGAAGTGTGAGAGGTTGCCCTGTCTTGTAAATAACCGAGACAGCTCAGGTTTGTCCAACAGGTTGAAAAACTCCAAAATTTCCACGTACACATCGCTGTTCACATTTCTGTTGAAGAAAATTGGACCCACTCTGCGTGTACGAGACAATGCGCACCATGCTCCAATAACTCTCTGTGGGTGAAGGGGCTGCTCGTGGATGGTATGTGTATGTTGTGCAGTCCAAATTTGCGTATTCTGGGAATTTTCATAGCCTGAAAGGTGAAACCAGGCGTCATCGGAAAACCATGTTCAGTCCAAAATGTCCTCGTTACCTTCAAATGAAGCCTGTAAACCATTGGCAGTAATGACACCTTTTTTCCAAATCATCCCAATACAATTCATGCAGCACAGTGACGTGATAGGGATGCATTTTTGCTTGCTTTGCCACTCAGTGACATGATTATGTTGAAATTCCCATCTTCTGTGATAAACGCCATAGAGATTTCGTTGGTGACTGCTCAAACCGGGCCTGCACATCCCTCACAGTATCCGCTGACATTTTTGGTTGACCTCCTGTACAAATTGGCACTAATGTACCAGTGTTCTCCAACTTTTTCACCGTTTTATTGATCGCCTGTTTTGAAGGTGCAATTTTGCCATACTTTTCTTGAAATGCTTTTCGTCACAATTTAAACGATCCTGTTACCCAGTAGGAGTGCAAGAGAAAAACACATTGCCTCTATCATCAGCATTGTCTCAACTGACAAGTAACAGCTGCGGCAGATCCAGAATGCGCGTGGAGTTGGCTCGGTGCCAGACGTTACGTCATCTGTCTGGAGAATGCGACAACACGGCTCCTGGTCGCATTCGCTTTCCTATTAATCCAGTTATGTTGTACCACAGTTTAATCTTCCTACAATAAATATAGCATTTCTGTAATAATTAATTTACAGGGTCAACCTAGTAGTGAAAGCACCCTGTATTAGAAATAAAACTTCACACTTTTCAGTTATCAGGTGGGATGTTTGTTAGTGACTGCTGTCTTTATAGCCATGAAACATGTGTTAATACTATGCAGCAGTATAGCACGTGTTGATTCAAATGTTGCGTATTTGAGAAAGTACTTGGTGACTGCTATCTTTATAGCCATGAAACGTGTAAATACTGTGCAGCAGTATAGCACGTTGATTCAAATGTTGCGTATTTGAGAAAGTACTTTTTAATTGGAATATGGCATGGTGAGCCTTTGCCAATGTGATGGGAAAGGCAAATTTCTTTACTTTTGCAAAACCTAAGAGATTTCTGATCAATGAAAGGAACTAGGCATTTCATTTTTTCCTGTTTGGGTGCAGCAGATGCTGATACTTTTGTGATACTTAGGATTTATCAGGGGAGAAATTTCGAGATCAAATGCTCTCGCCCCAAAAAAACCCCCACTCGCCACTCCTTAGCGCATACCTGCGAACTTTCAGAAACATATCAATTAAAAAACGATATGTTAATGATATAATATGACTACAGATGTTTGAATTTATCGGCACGTTTATTTCGATTAAAATATAATCTATACATAATTTCTCATTACTATGCTATCATTTTGATCTATAAAGAGACAAAAACTTATTTTTATGGAAGTCCCACCCTTTGACCTCCAAATCCAATAGGAATGTATCCCACGCTGTCACGGAACAAACTAAAATGTTTTCAAAAGCGAACCATTTTCATACTAGGTTTATCTTGCGGAGTGACGGACAATGAGACAGTCAAATGAAATAAATAAGTGATGAGGGACACTAATTGTTAAATTATGCTCAACTAAAAACGAAGTGAACATTTTTTTGCGTGATCGCATCCAGTTCATAACAATTTTTAACAAAGGAAGTTAATTTCGTATTTTTTCCCCATGCAGTCGACATTAGATTTAGGCTTGGCACTAGAAATATGATTAGTAATATCATTCCACCACGCGAAATGCTGAAATTACATCGACGCGTAGTGCAAAATGCGTATTTTTCATTTTTTGAAGATTTTGCAATACTCTGGAATTTCGCAGAATTCGCATCACGGAATGTTTGTTCGTTGATAGTACTCCCCCCCCTTCCTTTTTTTGCTGCTCATAGCGAATCACTAATACTAAATTTAATGACACTTGAAAAAAATGCAACTAAAACTGCTATAGTAAAACAGCAACAGCTGAAAGAGACACAATTTGCAGGGGAAAAAATACTGACTACTGAGTTATCCGATCAAGCTGGTCAGCTAGGAAAGCTGAGATCAACTGAAAGTTATTATCGAGAAATAAAGGTTTAGATTTTAGTTATGAACGTCATACGATGAATTAGTATGGACCCCAACATACTAATTTCGTTGAATCCAGTCAAGACATCATGCAAATTATCGTACCGACAGACAAATCTGGAACATATTACACATCCTCAATCTACAGTTGGAAAGCGTAGAAAACTTACTTACTAAAGGACCAGCAAAATAAATCATTGCTAGAGAAGCACTGGGTCGAATGAGCATTGGATTTTTTTTTTTTTTTTGTTAACTTCCTATAATACTGCATTCTTTCGTTAGTTATTGCCAGAGAAGTTACAAAACCATGACCCAAATGGATTTTTAATTTCACAAAACTGGCAGCTTTTGTTTAATTTCGTCATGTTGGGTATCGATCTGGGCTCGGAAATTCCACAGATTTAAAATCCGCTTGATTTTCTACGATAAATACGTTCTGAGATAGCATTTCGAACTAGGGGTAATAAAGACTTGCTCAAATGGAGGATGCGCCTGTCAACACGTCGAGAGATAAACAAGCCCCGCTGCAACTCTTTACATACCGTTTACGCACGGTGTTAAGTTCTTTAATGTTTGAAACAACCCAAAACAACATGTGGGAAAACTGCAGACAAATGTTCCCAAGTAACTGAGAAGTTTATTTGTAACTTACATCGGTGTTTCAATTTAAATGGATTATGTTAAATAAAAAGTGTTAATGCTGGGTGCAAAATCATCATAAAAAAAAATCTGGAAGAATCAAATCTGTAAAATTAACACTGACGGTAAAGCAAGTTGTATTTCCGTAAATTTTACGGGTAAATCATAAAACCTGGCAGATATTTTAGCATTTCGAACCCTGTCCACCAAACGACAAATAGTATTGGTTTACGCAATTTATAGAAACATGGTTTCATAAGAAAAATCCAATAATATACATCACTTTCTATTTTTTAAGGATTTCACCAATTCAGAAAGAACTTTGATAGCTCACAATGCGTGAAGGCTTTGCAAAGGTTGTGATCTCCAATCAAAGATCATGACGTCACATGAAAGGAGAATGCTGCTAGAGAAAAAAAAAACCAGCATTTTACATACCATATACACTCCCATATAAACTGAGCCCCCTAGTTCAACAGCTAGAAATTGGCAAAAAACCAGGACCTACATATAAGCCGACACTTTAAAAAAAAGAATTTCTTTCAAAAACTTTCAGCTTTTACACGAGTATATATGGTATTTATAATGAAATTTTAAGGTTTTGCTAAAGTTTTAATTTAGTCATCTTGGGAGCAAACGTTGCCGTATGTGCCGCACACGCGTTAACAGCTGTAGCCCTGTTAAAATGGGGACGTGTAGAAAACAGTCATTTTATGAGCCGATCCCTAAAGTTAAACCATCTGGTTACACAGGATAGAAATACTGTGCTTATATTCACTTTTTTATCCTACTATAATTTTTTATTATTCATTCACGTCTTCCAAATATTTTTTCTATTAGGTAAACATTTCATGAATTTAACGTTGACAGTGAAAATCCTCCAATCAACCGTTGACAGTGAGCAGTTTTCTTAAAAAATTAGTATCTACAGTGATTCACACTTTTTTTTAACAGTAAAATACTTACAAAAATTGTTTTCGCAAAGAAAAAACACTGCTCCTTCCAGTTTCTAAAAATACGATTAAAATAGTGCATATTTTTATTTTTCCCCGTAAACAAAGTTTCTCTGTTATGCCTTTTGCTATGTATGAAAAGTAAAGAAAAAAAAATGCAGTGCCGAAGACCCGGTGTTTTGTGTTTTCGCGCACTGCTGAAAAGTTCGTTCTAGTAGCTCAATTGCGAGTGTCATAAATCTGAGGGAAGCTTTATTTAATTTTTGCTGTTCCTTCTTCGTTTGAGGGATTGTCTCTGCTGTGGCCTGCCTGCATCTCTTGATGGGATTAACCCCCCCCCCCCCCGTTGGTCGAAGTTCATTTGAGTGAGTCAGTTCTCAGTAGTGGCACATAAACAAGCCTGCAGAGTGATCTTTACAGACTTCATACGAACAATATGAGCACCCGGCAGTTTATGGATGAGTAAAGAAAAAAAATTCTCTGAAAAGGTGTTTACTCATCAGCGTGGAAATTTCAGAGGGGAAAAAAGTAATTACAGAAAACAAATTCAGCATATCAGCAGCACCACATATGTGTGCCGCATATTTAAGAAAAACAAAAAAACTTTTATCATAATAACTGCGGCCGTTAACAACGGAATTGTGGTAATTCAATGAGAAGTTTTACTCGCCAATGACAATTCTTCACTCGCCAATGGCGAGCTGCTGACCGGAAATTTCGTGCCCCAGATTTATGATTAATAATAAAGACTAGGAATTTCTTGTGTTTCTGAATTTCTTGTGTTTCCCTGATAGGGTATCACAGATTAAGAAGAAAAAAATCCACAGAAAATTCAGATTTCTAATATATTTTTTTGGTTCATTAAAAATTAAGGATGTTCGGAATGCAAAGCTAAGCAGTTTGTTTGAAAATTTATGTTAAATTTTTATTTTGACTGTGATTTCTATTGTTAATTTTTTCAAACAGTAGGAAAGAAATTTAGTATAAAAACATACTAGAATGACATGCTTTAGAGGTATTTTCATATAAGTATTCTCAGTATTTTCAGAAAAAAACAAAACAAATAATGAAAATTTCAATTCATGAGGCAACCTTATGGGTTGTCTTATGTTATAAATGTGCTTTTGATTAATATATACATAATATCTAAGGTATTTTACCTGATATTGTTGAAGTATTTCGCACGTTGTTTGCTCTGTGAGGCACGTGCTCCTGGCCCGAGAGGGCCCTTCGCTACGGACCTTTGGTTAGTTATAAAAAATTTGGCAGAAATAAAACAGTTAGCTTATATATTTTCAGTTCCACATTCATTCACTTGCACAATCAAACGTTTAAAATTTGCTATTAATGAAAAGATTTTAGTAGAAAGAGTTATACTCATCGGGTCAGGAGTCTTCTCACACGGGGTTCGTTGTCACGGCGAGCGCTTTCAGCGGTGCACAACCTCCATCATCTGGCCACTGTTACTACACGAGGGTTCCTCGTGTGTATGTGGTTTTTTGGAGTTGCATGTCGGGAATCGATGAGAAGGTTTGCTGCTTGTATTTGTTAGATGATTTTGTTTCCAATGTGTCGCCATCTATTGGATGAGTTAGTAGGTATCGGTCGTAAGTATATTTCTGTTGTGTGTCTGTATGTGTTAGGTGATTTGTTTCTAATGTGTCGACATTTATTGGATGAGTTGTTAGGTATCAGTCGTAATTATAATTCTTTTGTGTAGGTATTTTTGGGCTATTATTGTTTGTTTGTAGAAACAGTTTTTTTTTTTTATTGGTGTGATTTTTTGTAATGTTCTTTTTTTTTTTGTCTTTTTTTATGATTTTTTTCTTTTTTTATAAGTGATTTCCAGGCTGTGTCTAGTGTGGTGGGGTCTTGTAAGTTGCATATTTTATCTTTTTTTGTTCAATTATAACGCTTTCAGAAATCCTTAATTCTTTAAAAAGTATGAGTGGGTGGTTTGTAATTTAATATTTTCAAAATCTGGGTATTGTTTATGTTTAACACAGTGTCGGATAAGTGCAGTTTTTTCTTCTTTTTGTTCCAGTTTTTTATAATGTTGATGTAGTCTTTTTATTAATCTATTTTTTGTGCTGCCAATGTATGAAATGTGGTCTTCAGAACTCTGTGAAACAATAGGAATTTCATATACGCCTGCTGATTGTAGTATATTATTGTTACTTTTTTTCTTTATAATTAAATCACCAATATTCTGAACTGAATGTCCAAAAAATATTTTGTGTTTCTTCATTAATCTTAGAAATTTCCCACTTAGTCTCTAATAAAAGGGAAAGAACCTGAAAATTTGTATTTCTTTTTTGGGATGTTTTGTCTAGACTCTTTTAATTTCATCTTGTATTCAAAAATCAACTTTTTAACAGTTTTTGTGTCATATCCAAATTGTTTGGTTGTGTTAATAATCCATTGGATTTTTTTCTCTGTATTTTCTATTTGAGGAATGTGTGAAGGCTCTTTTTACCCAATTCCTAATACCATTTACTTTATGACTTTTTGGGTGTTCAGATTGATATGGGATCTTTATAGGTACATAGGTTGGTTTTCTAAAAACTCTGTATTCAAAATTTAAGTCTTTTTTTATTATTTCTATATCTAAGAAGGAAATTTTTTTATTTTGTTCAAATTCTAAAGTTAATTCAATCTCTGGGTAACAAGTGGTAAATTTCTTCAATATTTCAAGTTCTTCTTGTTTTAATTTAGATAATATAAAAATGTCGTCAACATATCTACAATAAATGATGGGTGGGTTTCGTAGTTTTTTAAAAATTTTGTTTTATATCACTCATGATTATTTCTGAAAATAAAGAAGATAATGGGGATCCCATTGGGGCTCCTACTTCTTGCCTGTAGATTTTTTTGTCAAATTCAAAATAATTGTTGTTAGAAATATAGGTTAAAATGTTAAATAACTCTTGTAATTTTGTATTATTAAAGTGAGATTTATTTTTTAACTCTTTAATGATAATGTCAGACTTTTGGTACAGGGGTACTTGGGAATAATGATTTAACGTCTAAACTTGCCATAAACATACCAGATCATCATCCATTATCAATCCACTGCTGGACGAAGGTCTCCCCAAGTTTCCTCCACAACGGTCTGTCTTGTGCCAGTTTCCACCATGTCACTCCCGCATACTTTCGAATTTCATCCACCCATCTTCCATGTGGTCTTCTTCTGGGTCTTTTCCTGTCCCTTGGTATCCAATCTAAAATTTCGGCTGTCCATCGATGGTCTGTCCTTCTGGCAGTATGTCCAGCCCATTGCCATTTCAGGGATTTAACTCTGATCATAATCTCTTCCACTCTTGTCATTTTTCGGATCCACGAGTTCCTCTTCTTATCTCTCCTGGTTACACCAAACATGCACCTCTCTGCTTCTTTGAGTTGTCTGCAGCCTTTGTATGACTCTTTTAGTTAAGGTCCATGTCTCTTTACCATATGTAAGCACTGGAAAGGATGCATTGATCAAACACTTTTTTTTAAAGACATAATGGCATATTGTTATTGAAAATTAAGCTGTTTCTTCCAAAAGCTCTTCAGGCAAGTTTTATACGCCGATTAATTTCTTCATCAATGTGACCCTCACTTGATATCTGCTGTCCAAGATAAACGTATGTGTCTGTTATCTCCAGCTTTTCTCCATCAATCGATAAATCTTCATTTCTTGTAAAAGCATTGTACATCACTTTTGTCTTCTAAAAGCTCATTTTTAATCCCACTTCTTTACTCTTGTCAGCAAGTTCCTGGATCATACTCTGCAGCTCTGATGGGGTAGTTGCAAAAATGACTATGTCATCAGCAAAACGAAGGTGGGTTAGATAATCTCCATTAATCTTTATCCCTTTGTTTTCCCAGTTCAGTGATTGAAAGACATTTTCCAATGTGGCATTAAAGAGCTTCGAAGATATGGTGTCACCTTGTCTCACTCCTTTTCCAATTTTTATGTGTGTTGTATTTTCAAACAGCCGAATCTTTGCACTTGCATTTTCATAGATGTTATTAATAATATTAATGTACGCATCTTCAATACCGCAGGATTTCAGGGCCATTGTAACTGCTGATGGTTTCACCGAATCAAAGGCTTTTTCATAATCGATAAAACTCATGCACAATGGAAGTTCCTATTCCCTCGCTCTTTCAATTAGTTCTCTTAGTACGTGGATATGATCTATTGTGCTGTAGCTACTCCTGAATCCAGCTTGTTCTCTCGGTTGAGCCATGTCCAGTGTCACCTTTAAGCGGTGTGAAAGAACTTTAGTGAAGATTTTATAAACCACTGATAGGAGGCTGATAGGTCTGTAGTTCTTGAGATCCTCAATGTCACCTTTTTGCCACGTTCGAGTTTAGTGTTGAGGTGCATCTTACATCTCACCAATCTATGGTCACTACCTGTGTTGAACTTGTTTAGCACACTGCAGTCTTCGATGACGAATTTTTTGTTACACATAATAAAATCAATTTCACTTGTCCCATTTGGATGTCTCCATGTCCATTTCCTGTGTGGCTTTTTCTTGATAAAGGAGTTCAAGATGAAAAACCCTTCTGCCTCTGCAAACTCTACGAGAGTGTTTCCACGCTGGTTTCTGTTGCTGTGACCGAATATACCTACTGAAGTTTCATTCTGTTGCCGTTGCCCTATTTTTGCATTGAAATCTCCCATAATTATCTTTAAGTGCTTCTTACCTTTATTATTTAGATGACAAATTTCCTCATAAAATTCTTCAATTTCTTCTTCAGGATGACTTGTGGGGGGTGCATAAGTTTGAATAATCTGAGCCTTGTATCTTCGTGATAGTTGGATAATGAGTCATGCGGCTCTGTCAGAGGAAATTTCAACTTCTACAATTTTATCCTTCAGTTTCCTGTTTATTATAAATCCAACACCACTAGTTCTGCCAGTATCAGTCCCACAATAGTAGAAGAGATGTCCACTTTTCAGTTCAATGAGATCTTCTCCTTTTCTCCTTACCTCACTTAGCTCGACGATATCCCACTTGATCCTTTGTAGTTCCTCTTCCAATTCAAGAATCCTTGAATCAGAAGATAGGGAGCGTCCATTATACGTAGCCAAGGTCAGCATCAGATGGCAGCCTAGTCCGGTCCTCCGGGGATTCTTAGCACCCTCTGCCTTCATGTCGCACTAGCCGCTGCCTTGGCCAGGTACATTCCAGCTGCTGGAGACTGAGGGCCAAAATTTAAGTTGTGGAGTCATTCGCTGCCTTGGCCAGGTACATTCCAGATGCCGGAGACTGAGGGCCAAGATTTAAGTTGTGGAGTCATTTTGGAGGGGTTTGGCCATAACTCACCACGCTGGCCAAGCGGGTTGGTGAGTGTGGGATAGCATTTCCTCTAATCCCGATGGTATAGTTATAGCGCTATTGGCAGTCGTCAGAGCCCTTTTAGTGTGAACAGGATGCACCACAAGAAGGTGGGGTTGACATTTGTCAAGGAGAGGCTGTGATGTTACGCATTACCTGACCTTACATCCAGATAGTAGAATAATAATAGATTTTATTTTCTCAATGAACTCTAAACTGTTTTTTAAACAGTATTCATTATTCATGAAAAAGGGGGCCAGAAATTTGTATAATTTCGTTTCTAGATTTATTAGTGGGGACTTTGATTTTGGAACAATTACTGTAAATTACTAACCACCCACACAAACGAAAAAGAATTAAGGATTTCTGAAAGCATTATAATTGAACAAAAAAAGATAAAATATGCAACTTACAGGACCCCACCACACTAGACGCAGCCTGGAAATCACTTATAAAAAAAAAGACAAAAAAAAAGAACATTACAAAAAATCACACGAATAAAAAAAAAAAAACACAAAAAAAAACCTGTTTCAACGAACAAACAATAATAGCCCAAAAATACCTGCACAAAAGAATTATACTTATGACCAATACCTACCAACTCATAGATGGCGACACGTTGGAAACAAAATCATCTAACAAATACAAGCAGCAAACCTTCTCATTGATTCCTGACATGCAACTCGAAAAAACCACATACACGCGAGGAACCCTCGTGTAGTAACAGTGGCCAGATGATGGCGGTTGTTGCCCGCTGAAAGCGCTCGCCGTAACAATGAACCCCGTGTGAGACAACTCCTGACCCAATGAGTATAACTCTTTCTACTAAAATCTTTTAATTAATAGTAAATTTTAAACGTTTGATTGTGCAAGTGAATGACTGTGGAACTGAAAATATATAAACTAACTGTTTTATTTCTGCCAAATTTTTTATAACTAACCAAAGGTCCGTAATGAAGGGCCCTCTCGGGCCAGGAGCACGTGCCTCACAGAGCAAACAACGTGTGAAATACTTCGACAATATCAGGTAAAATACCTTAGATATTATGTATATATAAAAGAAATAATATTGTTACCCTCAAAATTTTGTTTAGCTAGTGAAATTTTGAGTGAAGAGCAAGCATATCAAAGAGACTAGGTACCTGAAATCATGTTACAGTCAGAAAAATTTTCTGCAGCCAGAAAAAAAAACAAAAAAACAAAACAATAAATAATATTATTACCCTCAAAATTTTGCTTAGCTACGTACTGAATGCTTAGTAGTTTGGGGGAGCAAATGTAAAATCTTTAAATCTTTTTTGATTTTTTTTCTTATCCCTACTTTTAAAAGTTTGATCTCAGAATTTCTTCCAACATTGGATACCTTTAACTTTGTGGACCATTTTGCATATACTCTTGGATTTTTACGTTGAAGAGTTTTGACGCTAAGCAGCATTAATGCATATCTATGTTTGCCACTATATCTCCACTTCTTAAAACGATATGAAAAACATTGTTTTTCTGTCAACTTAGCTTTTGCAGCAAAATATATTCTATGTGCATTTTTAACTTTCCATACTTTATAATTCTGCAGCAAGATGATGTCAGACTATGTTTGAAAAGATATCTCCAATCCTAAAAATCCCTTGCAAAAGTCCATTCTTGGCAGGGCACTCTTCACAATGAAGAATATTTTGTTTTCATTTTCATCTTCAGATAATGTAAGTAACACATAGCTGTACCAATGTGTAGTGCAAAGTTATATGATGTTTTCCTCCACATCTCTTCTAATTGTTCCAGTTTGGGAAACTCATTTAGATTTGGGTATCTTCTGCTGTACCAATGTGTAGTGCAAAGTTATATGATGTTTTCCTCCACATCTCTTCTAATTGTTCCAGTTTGGGAAACTCATTTAGATTTGGGTATCTTCTGCTGTGAGGAACATTTTTTTTACAAGTTGTGATTTCTTGTTGACAAACTTCTGCTACGAGTCGGTGTAAGTAATTATTTCTATTTGTGGATGTTTTACTGATTGCAAAAATTAGAGATAAGTCATTTTTGAATGATCTGTTAAAAAAGAATGAATCAGCAGAGTGAGTCAGTCATTCATAAAAAGAATTGACTCTGCAAAAGGTCTGATTCCCTGAATGAATCGGTCAGAATACTTGTCACTAGGCATTGGAAGTTCACCATTGTGTCTTGGTGAGCTTCATGTTTCCAGTCAGAAAACTTGACCCAAAAATGTGATCAATTATGTGAATGTTTTGAAATTAACTAAAAATAAAAAGTCCATAAGAATTGCGGGCGGTCGTAGTGAGCGATGGGTTTGCCTCCTCGGGGCGCTCCGTGGTAACAATGGCACACACAACAGCAACTAGGGCCTCTGTGAATTTTGGAGAGGTACAAGCTAGTTCTGTGTGACATTGGCAAAAAGACCCCAACTCACTGGGTTTTGTTCCAGAATCCTTAGGTGGAATGACCAACTGGAACCCTCAGCTGTGGGCTAATCCCCCACACTGATGTACTTACCTGATTAAAAAGACAAAAAGAAATATTAAGAATGACTCAAGTGTGGGATATGGTGGACCTACCACACTTGAGAAGGACGGTCCACCACGGAATCGACCTGGACTTTCTAAACGGCGTATGAGAAAGAGATCTCAGCTGAGTGAATGTAAGATTGGTGTATGGAATACTAGAGGTATAAATGGCAAGATGAGTGAGGTGATTGAGGAGATGAATAAGTATAAACTGGATGTGCTGTGCGTAAGTGAAACCAAAAAGAAGGAAATTGCGGTAGAAGAAGTGAATGGCACGGTGAGTGTGTGGTCTGGGGTGTTGGATAATATGAGAGGACAGGCTGGTGTAGGTGTGATTTTAAGTGAAAAGATGAAGAACAACTTGATTCACTATAGTTGTATAAGTGAGAGAATTCTCTGGATTCGTTTGAAAGTAAAACTTCAGAGAATTGTAATTGTTGTAGTGTATGCTCCTTGTGACTTGGAACCTTCTGATAAGAAGGAAGATTTCTGGAATGAGCTAAAAGCTGTTTTGAGCCAGTTTGGTGCTAAAGCAAAAGTTATAATAGCAGGGGATTTCAATGCTAGAGTAGGTGTGCAGAATGCAATTTCTGACAATGTTCTGTTTAAGTTTAATGATCCTTGTGTGAATGATAATGGTGAAAGATTAATTGAACTCTGCATTGAGAATGGTTTGTGTGTATCTAATACATTTTTCAACCACAAGTATATCCACACATATACTTGGGAAAATCGTACTCTTGGTCAAAAGAGTGTGATAGATTTTGTTGTCTACGATCATCTTTTGAAACACTTAGTTGTTGACACCCGTGTGATGAGAGGTGCGGATGTTGGTTCTGATCATTACTTGGTAGTGTCACGAGTGAAACTTAATGTTGGTTGGAGGAAAAGAAATAGGAAGAGACGCAGGAAAGAAAGAATAAAGGTTGATAGGCTCCTTGAAGATCATCAGCAGTATTCTGACTAACTCAGAGAACGACTGAAGGATCTGAAGTCTGGTGAGAGGGATGTAGAAAAGAAGTGGGAATGTTTTAAGAACTGTGTTGTCACTGCTGCTAAAGAGGTATGTGGCACCGCAACAGTATGTAACAATAGAGGTGATGCTTGGTGGAATAGTGAGATTGAAGAGGCAGTAAAGAGAAAGAAGGAAGCCTATTTGGGGATGTTGTAAGGTAGAGTCTCTGTGGAAGAATATTGCTGTAAGAAGTGTGAAGCTGCTTAGCTGGTTCGCCACAGTAAGGCAAAAGATAGGAAGGAGAAAGTGGAAAGGCATGAAATGGCTTTTTGGAAAGATAGGAAGTCCTTCTGGAAGTACACGAGACTCAGGAAAAATAGGGGAAACAAAGTTGAGTTGTGTGAAGAATGATTGGGGAAATGATATGGGAGCCCAATGAGTTAAGTGACAGATGGGGTGAATACTTCTGTGACTTATTAGATCAGGAAAGCAAAGATGATTCTGAGACAGATGCAGATGATGTCACAATGAGGGATGAAAGCACAGGAAGGATCTCAAGAGAAGAAGTGTGTAAAGCTCTAAAATCTCTTTAGAATGGCAAGGCTCCGGGAGTTGATGGCATAACTGCAGAGATGTTGAAATATGGTGGTGACTCTATAATTGACTGGTTCACTGAAATTTGCCAGTTGTGCTGGGAGTTAGGAATGGTCCCTTGGGATTGGAAGGATGCTATCATTGTTCCCTTGTATAAGGGAAAAGGTGATCAGACTGAATGCAAGAACTATCGTGGTATTAGCCTACTTAGTGTGCCAGGGAAAGTGTTTGGTAAGGTTGTTATTGAAAAAGTACGGGTTCTTACATCATTGAAAGTGTGGGATGTTCAGAGTGGTTTTATGCCTGGTAAAGGCTGCACTAACCAGATTTTTGCATTACGCACGATGATTGAAAAGTATCTGGCTGTTGGGAAGAAAGTTTTTACTGCCTTCATAGATTTAGAGAAAGCTTACGACCGAGTGAATAGGACACTTTTGTGGAAGGTATTGAATGAATATGGTGTTACTGGGAATCTACTTAATAGTGTAAAAGCCATGTATGCTGGTAGTAGAGCTTGTGTACGAGTGAATGATGTTTTATCAAAATGGTTTTCCATTAGTGCAGGAGTTAGACAAGGTTGTGTAATGTCACCATGGCTGTTTAATATATTTATGGATGCATGCATGCGTGATGCCAAAATAGATAATAGTAGTTTATGTCTTGGTGATATCCGTGTGTGCAGATTGCTGTATGCTGATGACACTGTCCTGTTGGCAGAGAGCAAAAGTGAGTTGCAGAGTATGTTGACTCGGATGCATGAAGTTTGCATGAAATTCAAACTGTGTATAAATAAGGGAAAAACCAAAGTTATGGTGTTTCAGAGAGGAACGGGTAGCATTGAATGAAATGTAAGTATAAATGGCACTGTGATTGACCAGGTGAGTGAGTTTGTGTATTTAGGAAGTATGTTTGACAGGGAGAACAAGTTGGATGGTGAAATCAGTAGGCGAGTGAATTCTTCTTTGAAAGTCATAGCTGCTCTGGGAGGTTTTCACAGGAATGATGGGTTCTCTAGAGAGTCCCGCATGGCTGTGTATGAAACAGTAATTGTTCCTACTCTGATGTATGGCAGTGAAACCTGGGTACTGCAAAAGAAACATAGGAGTTGTTTGTGTGCTGGAGAAATGCGTTACTTATGTGGGGTTTGTGGCAAGACACGATATGATTGTGTGAGAAATGATGTATTGCAGTTGTGTGATGTGAAGCAAAATGTTGTTAGCAAGGTGGAGACCAATATGCTTCGGTGGTTTGGCCATGTTGAAAGAATGAATGATGAAATGCTTACTAAGAAAATCTTTTCAGCCCAAGTGGCAGGAAGGAAGGGCAGAGGAAGGCCAAGGAAGACATGGGTGGATCAGATTCGGGAGTGTCTGCATGAGAAAAAGATTATGAGTATGAAGTATAAAAGATCTTGTGTACGGTGTGTAATGGATATTAGTGAAGCACGAGTTGTATGTCAAGATCGCTGTAAATGGAGAAGTTTGATACGACAGCAATATGTAAAAAATACCTAGAAGTTTGTATTTCTTTTTGGAGCTAACCTCAGATTCTCAGAGAACAGCTTAGTGATATGTATGTATGTATAAGAATTAAAAATAAATTGAAACTGAAAATTGTTCAAAACAATAATTACATATGAATGAAAGGATCTGACTGAGAATCTATTCCTGAAAGTCATTTCCTGTTTAAATCGTTCACTAAACTGGTTTTGTCTTGGTGTTATATCCGTATGTGCAGATTGCTGTATGCTGATGACACTGTCCTGTTGGTAGAGAGCACAAGTGAGTTGCAGAGTATGATGTCCCGGATGTACGAAGTTTGCATGAAATTCAAACTGAGTATAAATAAGGAAAAACCAAAGTTATGGTTTTTGAGAGTGGAATTGGTAGCACTGAATGCAATATAAGTCTAAATGGCACAGTGATGGACCAGGTTTGTGTATTTAGGAAGCATGTTTGACCGAGAGAACAAATTGGATGGTGAAATTAGTAGGAGAGTAAATTTTTCCATTGGAAGTCGTGGCTGCGCTGCGAGGTTTGAATCACAGGAATGATGGGTTCTCAAGAGAGTCCCGCATGGCTGTGTATGAAAGTGTTAATTGTTCCTACTCTGATGTATGGCAGTGAAACCTGGGTACTACAGAAGAAACATAGAAGTCGTTTGTGTGCAGGAGAAAGAGGGGGTGGTGGGGTGTGTGGCAAGACACGTTCTGATTGTGTGAGAAATGAAGATGTTTTGCAGTTGTGTGATGCAAAGCAAAATGTTGTTAACAAGGTGGAGACTAATATACTTCGGTGGTTTGGCCGTTGTGAAAAGAATGAGCGATGAGATGCTTACTAAGAAAATCTTGTTTGCCCAAGTGGCAGGAAGGAAAGGCAGAGGAAGGCCAAGGAAGTCATGGGGTGATCAGATTCAGGAGTGTCTGCATGAGAAAAAGATTGAGTATGAAGTATAGAAGATTTGTGCATGGCGTGTGATGGATGTGAGTGAGGCCCGAGTTGTATGTCAAGATCGCTGTAAATGGAGAAGTTTGATATGGCAACAGTAAGTAAAAATTATCTGGTAGTTTGTGTTTCTTTTTGGAGCTAACTTCTAAATCTCAGAGAACAGCTTCGTAACATGTATGTAATGTACTAAACCAGAAGTGTCAACGAACAAATTGAACAAATCTGTGTGACACAGTTTTTCCTGGGGGTGTAGATGAATTCAATTTGTCATTGATTTTTTTTTCTCTAAAAATCCATGTGAAAAAATTCTTGTGTTGAAAAGAATTCAAAAGACCTGCTCATTATATTCATTCTTGTTTCATCATTCTTGTTTATTTGCAGTTGGCAGTTTTCAGTATGCATATGTTATGTTGATTTTTAAAACTGTTGTCTTGAACATTTCTTTTGTCCATCTCCTTTGCTGGATTTTTCTTTTGAAATGTGTTGTAGAAGTGGTTCCAACCAGAAGTGTAAAACTGTTTTCCATCATGCCATTTAGAACTTGAGTAATGTTGAAATACTTTCTTCCATGACTTGTTTATTACCTGTTGGCAGGCTGCGTGTGTAAGCAAAAACTGGAGCTCAGGGGTAATATCTGACACTGTCTGTGTTTTATGTTGGAATTTTCACCTGATTTTCTCTTGTTTTTTCACTCCAATTTCACTAAAAAGTTATGTGCAATTTATATACCATTCTTTGATGACATTCTAAATAGGACAGAAGGCAGAATGCAAATTGTACATATCCACTATAATTGAAGTGACAAGAAAAAGAAAAATGAGAACATAAAACATGTAACGAGAGAGAAAAAAATGTAAGAAAAAGTTCCAACTTCTAGATAAAAATGGACTAAGTATGAACTTTAGGCCATCTGTGAAAGTGCAGTGCTGTAAAGCAAAAAGCTAAATATGAAAACAGAAAGTTGAATTAAAAGGACCATTTATAACAGAGTAAGAAGTTAAAAAGATTTTGTAACATGATCCATTCTTGTGTTTTTGTATGTTAGAATGAAAAGTGTAGATCATTAAAGAATTGTAGGTCTCTTCCATCCCCAAATTAAGCAGCCCAATGTGAAATGTTTCAGCTGACCATCATTCTTCATTGCTTGTGTTCTTATACGTTCTATTGTCAGGGTATGTACAGATCATAGAAACCCTGAAAAGTAATGGAATGTTGCACTGATTAAGGAAATCATAGAGAGGTCGTGAAAAACAATGTAATTTTTTTTTTCATTTAGTACGCAGAGATGATATGGGCAAGGTGTAAACACTTGTTCCTCACAAAAAGCTTTTTCCTTTAATATTGGGTAACTATGAATGCTATGGTGGGTATTCAGAACAAAGCTATTTTAGGTGGGGAGTGGGCAGAATCCTTTGTATGAAAGAAATCTTTTGGGTCCTTCATAATAACCTGCGACTGAGAGAAGCTTGTTTGCTTGTAGGAGTTAGTAAGTTGGCCTATCTGTTGTGTTGTAATAATTGTTTTGGTATCCTTATTATAATTTTGTAGTCCCTTAATAGCGGTTCCAAGCAAATATTCTTTTAATCCTGCTTTAATCCCATTTTTGGTATGTAAAGTATTTAAGAAATGACTGTTAAGTTTTTTTCTTTTTTAATAAGAATATCATTTCTGTTTTACTTTGGGCTTATGTGTCATTCTGGGAAGTATGACTTTTCTATTCTGTTGGAAATTACAGTTTGGGATTAATGTGGCAGTTGCATGTTATATGATGATTTTTTTTTCTCAGTTTCATGTTCTACAAATTATACATTATCATTTTTTGCTTTTGTTTCCAAATTTCATGGCCTGTGCATTTCGTGTCACCACACGTTGTATAAAAAAAAATGTATTTCATGGTCTGTGGATAATTACAAGAAGGAAAATAGAGTAATATATATACTATATGTGATTCAGAAACTTGCAACAAGTCTATGAAAAGATGGAATTACATTATACAAGCAGCAAGTGGAGGAATTAAAACTACACTAGTCCAAGTTTTCACCAGATGTCTCAATGAAGGGAAGACTCCTGAGATTGGAACAATGCTACAATGATTCTGCTACATAAAAAAGGTGACGTTGAGGATCTCGAGAACTACAGGACCATCAGCTTCTTATCAGTGGTTTATAAAGTCTTCACTAAAGTTCTTTCACATCGCTTTAAGGTAACACTAGACATGGCTCAACCAAGAGAACAAGCTGGATTCATGAGTGGCTACAGCACTGTGGATCATATCCATGTACTGAGAAAACTAATGGAAAGAACAAGAGAATATGAACTCTCATTATGCATGGCTTTTATTGATTATGAAAAGGCCTTTGATTCTGTGAAACTGTCGGCAGTTACAATGGCTTTGAAATCCTGCGGTATATAAGATGCATACATTAACATTATTAATAAAATTTATGCTGCCCCGGTGACACAGTGGAATAAGCGATGGCCTCTGATCATTCGTCCGAATGGGGTCCGGGTTCGAATTCCGGTGAGGCATGGATGTTGCGTTTGTCTTACGGCACTGGCTCTCCAGGGTGTCTACTGGCCATGAAAGTCATTAAAAAGCCATGAAATTGAGCTGGTGGTCATGAAGTAATGAAAAAATAATGAAATTGAGTTAGTGGTCATGAATTTTTTTTTTTTTTTTTTGTATCTGCACCCGAATGAAGACAAGTTTGCACACCTAGAAGAAAACACGAACTGGCACCCTTATAAACCGGTATGTAGTCGATGCCCCATAACATATATCATCATCATCGTCATTGTCAACCATTATCAGTCCACTGCTGGACGAAGGTCTCTCTAAGCTTCTTCCACAACGATCTGTCTTATACCGGTCTCCATGTTACTCCCGCATGCTTTCGAATTTGATCCACGCATCTCGCATGTGGTCTTCTTCTGGGTCATTTCCTATTTTTTGGAATCCAATCTAAAATTTCGGCTGTCCATCGATGGTCTGTCCTTCTAGCAGTATGTCCAGCCCATTGCCATTTCAGGTATTTAGCTCTGATCATGATGTCTTCCACTCTTATCATTTTTCTGATCCACCAGTTCCTCTTATCTCTCCTGGCTACACCAAGCATGCACCTCTCTGCTTCTTTGAGTTGTCTGCAGCCTTTGTATGACTCTTTTAGTTTTAAGGTCCACGTCTCTTTACCATATGTAAGCACTGGAAGGATGCATTGATCAAACACTTTTTTTTAAAGACATAATGGCATATTGTTCTTGAAAATTAAGCTGTTTCTTCCAAAAGCTCTTCAGGCAATTTTATACGCCGATTAATTTCTTCATCAATGTGACCCTCACTTGATATTTGCTGTCCAAGATAAACGTATGTATCTGTTATCTCCAGCTTTTCTCCATCAATCTATAAATTTTCATTTCTTGTAAAAGCATTGTACATCACTTTTGTCTTATGAAAGTTCATTTTTAAGCCCACTTCTTTACTCTTGTCAGCAAGTTCCTGGATCATACACTGCAGCTCTGATGGGGTAGTTGCAAAAATGACTATGTCATCAGAAAAATGAAGGTGAGTTAGATAATCTCCATTAATCTTTATCCCTTTGTTTTCCCAGTTCAGTGATTAAAAGACATTTTCCAATGTGCCATTAAAGAGCTTCGAAGATATGGTGTCACCTTGTCTCACTCCCTTTCCAATTTTTATTTTATGTGTGTTGCATTCTCAAATAGCCAAATCTTTGCACTTGCATTTTCATAGATGTTATTAATAATATTAATGTATGCATCTTCAATACCGCAGGATTTCAAAGCCATTGTAAACTGCAGATGGTTCCACCGAATCAAAGGCCTTTTCATAATCGATAAAAGCCATGCACAATTGAAGTTCCTATTCCCTCGCTCTTTCAATTAGTTCTCTCAGTACGTGGATATGATCTATAGTGCTGTAGCCACTCCTGGATCCGGCTTGTTCTCTCGGTTGAGCCATGTCCAGTGTTACCTTCAAGCGGTGTGAAAAAACATAAGTGAAGATTTTATAAACCACTGATAGGTGGCTGACAGGTCTGTAGTTCCTGAGATCCTCAATGTCACCTTTTTTATGTAGCAGGATCATTGTAGCTTTGTTCCAATCCTCAGGAATCTTCCCTTTATTAAGGCATCGAGTGAAAACTTGGGTGAGTACTGTTTCAATTTCTCCACTTGCTTGTACACTGGTGTGCAAAAATTAAGAACGAAGAGGAGAAAGTAGCATAACAGCAAAACGAGCAGGCAGAACGGACCGATAGACCACTCAGGAGATAGACTAGGGTTCAGTACAGTAGGGCATGCACATATATGCAGCATGACGTAGGGGAGTGTTGGAAGTATATAAAACACACGGGTGGTGTACGCTCAGCAATTCGGTGAAAGCTATTGTACGGTGTACATCGGTTTGAACAACATCGAGTTGCTGCCACCATGTGATATGGCCAACAGGCAATCCAGTAGACGACATCTGGATGACTTTACCCTAGGTCGCGTCATTGGGAAGTTGGAAGAAGGTGGACGTGTGACTAGTGTGGCCGAGGAGTTCGGAATCGCTCACAACATTGTTTCTCGAGCTTCGAGAGCATTTCAAACGACAAGTACAGCTGTCACAGAGTTTAGCAGTGGTCGTCCATGAGCAAGCACAGTGGTGGACGACTGGTATATTGTCCTACAGGCCAGAAGAGACAGATGGCAGACAGCGGGAGAAATCACAAGGCACATGCAACAGACAACTGGACGTCCGTTATTGCGTTTAACCATGGGCAGGAGGCTGCACAAAGGTGGTCTATTTGCACGACGACCAGACGGTGTGTGCCATTAACGCCTGCTCATCGGAGACGGCGGTTTCTGTGGTGCCAGGAACACAAGAACTGGATACATTGGCAGTGGGGTCGAGTTCTCTTTACGGATCAGAGCTGATTTAGTCTGATGAGCGATTCTGGACGTATACACATCTGGAGAGAGCAGGAAACACGCAATCACACCTCCAACATCATCGAAAGGGACCGGTTTGGAGGTGGCGGAGTTCTTGTTCGGGGCGGTATCGTGCTTGGTAGCCGTACTGACCTCCACATCTTCCAAGGAGGTTCAGTCACTGGTGTTCGCTATTGTACCGAGGTTTTCCTGCCTCACGTGCTTCTGTTTAGAGGTGCTGTGGGTCCCGAGTTCCTCTTCATGGACGACAACGCTACACCTCATCGTACAGTGGCTGTCGCAGAGCTGTTGGAAAGTGAAGATATTCAACGCATGGATTGGCCAGCAAGGTCCCTGGACCTAAATCCAATCGAACATGTATGGGACCTTCTCGGGAGACGCTTGGCAGCACGTCACCAGTCACCAGCAACGATTCCGAAGCTGTGATTGGCACTACCAGAGGAATGGGCCGCGATGCCTCAACAGCTACTCCTTGACAACCTCGCTCTCAGCATGGACAGACGTTGTAAATCCTGCAACGCAGTCTGGCGTGATCATATCTCCTACTAAAGACTGGATTTTTCTTGGCAGCCGTCTGTCACATGGACGTTTCTGTCTTCTGTCCAGTTGTGCTCGAAGCTACTTTTTCAATTAAGTGCCTTTGCATCCTTTGGATTCCTTTTTTGGACGGATTTGCTCACTTGTACCATATTCTTACATCTTGGGGATCTTATGGTATAATTTTAGTCGATGTGGAGCAGTTCTGCACGACATAACATTCGAAAAACCGTCTCGTCCTTAATTTTTGCATGCCAGTGTATGATGTCTACAGTAATGCCATCTTCTCCTGGAGCTTTTCCCCTCCTTCATGTTCTTGATTGCATGTGCAACTTCTGCTGGGAGGACTAGAAAAACTCTGGTACCTTTCATGATGTCTGGAGTACATGTATCATCCGTTTTCATAAAATTTGGAGTAGAAATCTTTCACTCTTGTCAAAATTTTGCCACTATTTCGTGTTACAGAACCATCTTCTTTTCTCAGTGCCATAATCTGTTTTCTTCCCTTACTGAGATGTCCCTTTGCTATCTTTAGGCTTTGGTTGTTTTCAATTGCTTTCCTCTCTAGTTCACAGTTGAATTTCCTTACGTCTTCAGTGATACTTTTTCGTAGTGTCTTGCATAGCTCTATATATTCCACTTTGGAAGTCACATCTTTAGTTGTCCTCATTTCTCTCTTTTTTTTTTTTTTTTTGCATCAACATTTTGTTTTTTCTGGATAATTTGTTCACATGCAACTTGTTCTTACACCCAGCTAATTTTGTTGCTGTTTCCATAAGAGCTTTGGTTACTTTTCTGTTAACTTCAGAAATATCCACTTCTTCTGATATTAGGCCTTCTAAAACAGAGAATCTGTTCTTCAGTTCCAACTGGAAGGTATTATGGCGTTTTTTAAGGTTGGTTACAGCAATACATTTGGTTTGTCTTATGAGCTTGCTACGTTCGAGTTTAGTGTTGAGGTGCATCTTACATCTCACCAATCTATGGTCACTACTACCTGTGTTGAACTTGTTTAGCACTCTGCAGTCTTCGATGACGAATTTTTTTACACATAATAAAATCAATTTCACTTGTCCCATTTGGATGTCTCCATACCCATTTCCTGTGTGTTTTTTCTTGAAAAAGGAGTTTATGATGAAAAACCCTTCTGCCTTTGCAAACTTTATGAGAGTATTTCCACACTGGTTTCTGTTGCTGTGACTGAATTTACCTACTGAAGTTTCATTCTGTTGCGGTTGCCCTATTTTTGCATTGAAGTCTCCCATAATTATTTTCAAGTGCTGCTTGCCTTTATCATTTAGATGACAAATTTCTTCATAAAATTTTTCAATCTCTTCTTCAGGATGACTTGTAGTGGGTGCATAAGCTTGAATAATCTGAGCCTGGTATCTTCTCGAGAGTTGGATAACAAGATGTGCAGCTCTGTCAGGGGAACTTTCAACTTCTACAACTTTATCCTTCAATTTCTTGTTTATTATAAATCCAACACCACTAGTTCTGCCAGTATCTGTCCCACGATAGTAGAGGAAATGTCCACTTTTCAGTTCAATGAGATTTTCTCCTTATCTCACTTAGCCCGACAATGTCCCACTTGATCCTTTGTAGTTCCTCTTTCAATTCAAGAAGCCTTGAATCAGAAGATAGGGAGCGTCCATTATACGTAGCCAAGGTCAGCATCAGATGGCAGCCTAGTCCGGTCCTCCGGGGATTCTTAGCACCCTCTGCCTTAATGTCGCACTGGCTGCTGCCTTGGCCTGGTGCATTCCAGCTGCCGGAGACTGAGGGCCAAGATTTAAGTTGTGGAGTCATTTTGGAGGGGTTTGGCCATAACTCACCACGCTGGCCAAGCGGGTTGGTGAGTGTGGGACAGCATTTCCTTTAATCCCGATGGTATGGTTATACCGCTATTTGGCGATCGTCAGAGCCCCTTTAGTGGGAACAGGATGCACCACGAGAAGGCGGGGTTGACATTTTTCATGGAGAGGCGCATCACCTGTAGTATATTGCACATCACCTGACCTTATATATATATATATATTAAAAAAAATACGGCATCATGAAAAGCTGATGTTGTGAAGTGGGATTATTTGCAGTTTTCTAAAAAACAACTGAAACAGTTCAATCCTAAGGAGGACAAACTTGATCACTTCTTGATGAATTTACTACCAAGTGCAAACCACGACTATCAAGTTCTTACAGAAGCTGCTATGCATGTTTCATGGCAATGTTGCAGTTGAAAGAGGCTTTTCTGTTAACAAAGAATTTTTAATTGAAAACTTAGAAGCAGATGCAGCTGTTGCAGAAAGAAGTGTTTATAGTGCAATACTATCGTTAGGTGGTCTAGCTAATAGTGAGAAAGTACTGAATGCGGTGGACATCACGAAATCAATGATATTAGCTGTCAAGAATGCTTCATCAAAAAGAGTAGAAGCCTTAAAGAAGAAGAATTCTGATGAAGATGAAGTGGCCAATTGTAAAAGGAGAGCAGTCCAAGAACCAAAAAAAAAACAACTCAAAGATAAGAAAAGAAAGCTTTATAGAAAAGGCAAAAGAAGAGGCTGAAGTTCTAGATTCTGAGATAGCAAGTTTAGCTAAGATACCTAAACACCGAGTCTTTCACTGTGAAATTTCAGTCTCCATAAATTTTGTACATTTATAATTTTTATATTGCCTTCATAAAAACTTGTAAGTTTTTACAACATTACCATGTTAAAAGAATTTGTGTATTAATAGATGTAATGGTAACAGGGATCGCATTCCTCCTAAAATTCCTAATATTTTGTGACCCTCCTTAAATTCCTGAAATTATACCTAAAATTTGCTATTCTTCCTAAAATTTTCATAAGCTTATTTATTAAAAATACAACCGTTATTAACGCCAATAAATTTACCATTACGGTAAGGTAAAAAGACCTATTATTGTAGAAACACAGCCTATATGCTGTGCTGCTGAAGGAAGGGAAAATGACGCCATCGAGATGCACTTGCTTCGGGGTGGGCGCTCCACCTTTTTGCCTTCGGACAGTTTTCGAGAGTAACAAGAGATCTAAGGGAAAAGGGGAGGGGTCATTTCACCCCTGGTTTGCGCTTTGCAGACGAACTCCGTGGCACGCAGAAGATCGTACTTTATTTTTGTACATGCCTTGTGGAACCTCCTCTTTCTGCTGATGTTTTGTTATGGTAAACCGCAGGTGGGTGGAAGCAAAGAGGAAACATGTGGTCTCTTTCCGTAACCTCCGGTAATGACGATGGGATGGTAGCTGAGTGTTATCGTGGCAAGCAGTAGAGCACGTGATCATTGACCTTTTGATCGTAAGCGTCGGCGACAGCGACCTTCGATGCGCAATATATCTCTGCTCCGACTCGCTTTGACTGAACTTGCGTGAGATGCGTATGATAGTTTCTGGTTTTGCGTCTTTTATGGTGTTCTCTGTGCTGTGTGCAGGTTCAGTTCTCTAGTGGTGACCTGCTTTTTTTTTTTTTTTTTTTTCTATCTTCTGACATCCTCGCAGCTAAATTTCGGGAAGTTGTCTGGTTTTGCAATATTGGAACGTGTTTTTGTACTTCCCTTTCATTTTCTGGTTAGTAATACAAATGTTTAAGATGCCTAAATCCAAAACGAAATTTCAAGATGCGTGGCTCGCCAAAGAATTGGACGGAGGAAGTTGAAAGAATGGTGTTCTGCAACTGAAACAATATTTTCTGCTAAGTGTATATTGTGTTCAGAAATTTTCAACATTTCTAATAGTGGCTTTTCACAAGTAAAAGCGCATCATAAAGGAAAAAATATTTGCAGAAATTTCAAAGTAAATTTCAAAATAAGTCCATCCTGTGAAAGCCTTTGGAGGACGGGATCTTCACCCCAAAACAAATATTAGTGAAGTACTGAGTCATGATTTACAGTTGGCTAAAGCCGAAGCATTATGGGCCATGAAAGTTGCTAAGGACAATATGTCTTTTGTTTCATGCACTGAAACAGTTGAACTTTTCAAAGAAATGTTTCCTGATTCTGCTATTGCAGCCAAAATGCAACTTAAAGAAAAAAGTTGCTTATGTGATATCACATAGATTGTCAAAATATTTTGAAGAGGATTTGAAAAAAGACATTGCATCTAGTAGCCCAGGAAAGGTTACTATAGCATTTGATGAAACTACAAATACACAAGTGAAACGGCAGTTGGATGTGTATCTCAGGTCCTGGTCTTCAGAAATAAATTCAGTTTCTTGCCGATACCTAACAAGCGTTTTTCTGGGTCATGCAACAGCAGATATTTTGCTAAAAGAAATTCTTGATGTGTTATCATCCTTCAATATTTCGTTGAACAGAATTATTTGTGTATCCATGGACAGCCCAAATGTAAATAAGTGCTTTTTACGCAAATTCAATGAAGTTGTAAAACAAGAAACAGGCCAGAAATCTTTTTGGAACAAGGTTTTTGTAACCTGCATGTTGTTAGTAATGCATTTAAAAATTTTTTGACAAGCTTAAATATAGATTTTAACGAATTTGCTACTGATATGCATTACTTTTTAAAGAGTAGTGCTGTAAGACGAGAGGATTATAAATCTGTCGAGGATATAACATTGGTCACTGCCAAATTTCTTTTGCGTCATGTCAGCAACAGATGGTTAACCGTTGGTTCTGTAGCCCAGAGGCTCTTGGATCAATGGCTAAATATTACAGAATATTTTTTAAACTTCTTGCCATCTCAAAAGGTATTTGAAAAACAACTACGCAATTCGGCAAGGTATAAAAGAATTCACTGTTTCCTGAAAAATGAGCTAACTCCTTGCTATTTAGCATTAATTTCATTTTCACACCAAAATTTTGAAAAGTTTTCATTATGTTATCAGAGTGAAGAACCAAAAATACACCAGTTATATTCTGATTTAAATACTTTAATGAGGAATGTTATGGCTCAGTTTATCCAAGATGATGTTATTGCAGGGAAATTTGGAGAAGACCTAAAGAATGTAGATTTTTAAAACAAAAATTCATGGAAAAAACTAGGGGAGTTAGAAGTTGGTATGAAGACAAAAAATCTCCTCAGGAATGTTCAGGAGACCAGGCAGAAATTATTTCTCTTAGATGTAAGATCATCACTAATTGCAACCACAAAATATTTAAAGTCAAATTTGCCATTCTGCAATCAAAAGCTAAGAGACATAGAAGTTTTAAAGGTAAAAGGACCAAAGAAAGAGTCAACTCAACTTTCAGTCACTGAAGGACTTTCGGAAATAACCAGAATTTCAAGTGTTTTGCATCTTTCTGAGGAACAAATTGATAGAGTAAGAGAAGAGTGGAAACTTTTAAATTGCGATAAGCCAACTCTAGATGAACTAGTGAAATTTTCAGAGGAAGGGCATATTCCAGTGCGGATTGATCATTACTGGCGTAATATATTTAGTATTAAAGACTCTAGCGGAAAAGAAAAATACTCAAATCTTGCTAAACTCATCAAGTCAATTTTAGTTTTACCTCATGGTAATGCTGATGCAGAAAGGGGATTTTCGGTTAACACTGCTCTGTTAAGGAAGGACAAGGCTAACTTAAAAGACTCAACTATAACATCATTAAGAATAGTTAAAGGGGCCATTAAACACTATGGATGTGTAAGTAAAGTTCCCATAACAAGAAATTTGTTAAATAGTGTTCGTGATTCACATAAATTTTATAAAGAATATGTTGATAAGCTGAAGGAAGAAGAATCAAAAAAGGTAAAAGAAAGGAAGCAGAAAGAGAGGGAAAATAAGGAAAAGCAGCTAGAGAAAAAAGAAAAGCTGAGTTTGATGACAAAATAAAAGAAAATGATGCAGAAATAAATAGGCTTAAAAAGGATAAAGAAGCCTCCCTAGCAGTAATTTAAGAGGGAACAGAAAGAATGAGAAAAGCTGTAGAAAAACAAAATACTGTTGAAATAGCAGTTGCCTCTAACTTGATCATACAAGGTTCAGCTGAAATAAAGAAAACTGAAAGTAAATTAGTTGTGGTGGAAGCAGAAAAAGATAGGCTTATCAGGAAAAGGTGTGAACAATTGTACATAGTTCTTGGTTTTCAATTACCTTTTTAGGATATTATAATTTAATGTGAAACCTGAAAACTTTACTGTGAAAATCGTGAATTGCTTCTGGTTCAATAGCATATTAATGTTCAAAGTGAAACTTGAATGTGGTAAATATACTTGAATATGATAATAACACGTGAAAAGATAAGAACTGAACATTAGAAGTAAATCATACTTAAACTTTAGACATTAGACGTTATGCAAAAAATTTGGGTGTGAACTTCGACCATATATACTAATGGACTGTGCATTGGCAATAGCTGCATCAAAGCCGCCATTGCTCAAACATTGGGCACGTCATCATCAGACTCCAAATTTCGTGTAAAAATGCTGTTATGATTACTAATTTACGCAGAACTTCAGTGTTTTCGGTGTATTATGTGAATGCGCCTCATATATAATGAAAACTCTTCAGGTAAGTTTACTTTATGAGCTATATACATGCATGATCGGGTTGTTTACATTTTGTGATTTATAATGTGATGAACATTTACGAAGAATTTGGAACATGCATTCCATTTTTTTTTTCTTAAGTTACTATATTTTTATATCAATAGCTGCAAGTTTCTGGTTAAGTAATTGAACTTTATTGACTTAGGTATTTAATTCGTTTCTTACCCATGAAAAATCATAGAACTTTCTTTACTATATCGCTCAGAGCAACCATAAGCACAGCAGGTGTAATCCATCTTTTTGACTGTTGTCATGTGATTTTATGTTGGAGCCAGAAATGTTGATGTCATGCGCAGTCTATCAGTATATATGGTTGAAGGGTGTGAAGCAAACTCTTTACAATGTATACAAAGTTGTTTTACTAGATGTATACAAATTTACATCTAGTTTTTATTGAAATACACTCCTAAAATTTTCCTAAAATTTTTCTAAAAAGTCCTAAAATTCCTACCTAAAATTTTCCAGAAGTATGCTATGATCCCTGTGGTAAATATTTCTGAAAATAGCCATACCCCATTCTAGATGAGAGTTGAATGTTTTTATTTCTTTAAACACATAGAATTTGGTGAATGGCATAGTGCAAGCCATACATAATTACATTATTCATGTTAAGCAATTTTAGTGACATAAGAATTGCATTCAGCTTTCATCTCAACTGGCTTTCAGGTAGGGGTTCTCATTAAAAAGCACCACTCCCAGCCATTTTAGCAGCAATAATATAGACACATCAGTTTTGCCTAAACTATTGTTGCATGGAATTAATTTCAATGTTTGTAAAAATAAAAAAATAACCTGGGATCTCAAGCCAAGGGTACTAGATTATGAGTCTAGAATGGTTGTCATTGTTCCATGCATTGTCGAGAAGTCATGAATTTAACTGAAGATGTCATGAATTTGGTTAATTGGAAATCAGTAGACACCCTACTCTCTCCCTTCTTTGGAACCAGTGATCCTAAATTAGGGATGGGCAACTGCTTATAGTGGTCGTTAAACCTCCAATTGAAAAAAATGAAAATGCAAGTGCAAAGGTTTTGATATTTGAGGATTGTACGGCACTAATAAAAATTGGAAAGGGAGTAAGACAAAGTGACACCATATCTCAAACTCTTTAATGCCACATTCCAAAATGTCTTTCAATCATTGAACTGGGAAAACAAAGGGATAAAGATTAATGGAGATTATTTAACTCACCTATGTTTTGCTGATGATGTCATTTTTGCAACTACCCCTTCGGAGCTGCAAAGTGTATGATCCAAGAACTAGCTGACAAGAGTAAAGAAGTGGGATTAAAAATGAACTTTCAAAAGACAAAAGTGATGTACAATGCTTTTACAAGAAAAGAAGATGTATTGATTGATGGATAAAAGCTTGAAACAACCGATACCTACATTTATCTTGGGCAGCAGATATCAAGTTAGGGTCACATTGATGAAATTAATCTGCATATAAAACTTGAATGGAAAGCTTTTGGAAGAAACAGTACAATTTTTACGAGCAGTATGAGAAAAAAATGCATGCCCTGACAGAGTTTTTACATGTGCTGATTATGTTGGGAAAAATAACATTTGAGATATGGGCCACTGGTTCCATGGAAGGGAGAGTCCTCTAGTGCAGTAGAAGTACATCACCCATGTCTCATTGAACCCAGACTACTCTCCAACGAATGATCTGAAAACCTCAGGCCACTTGCCTGCCACTTGATCAAATATCATATTGATAGTGTTGGGAGAGATTAATGGAAAGTTGCACACAAAATCTCTTAGGATTATTTCCATATTATATGTACTTGCCACTTTCTCTGTGTGTGTGTGTGTGCTAGAGCTGAGTTCGGGCTCAATTTTCGGAGCTCGAGCCCACCCGAGCTCAAATGTCATATTGAAAGATAGAGCCCAGGCCTGAACGAGCCCGAAAATTGGCTAACCTGTTCAACCGTTAAAAAACATCTCCTTTTCCACACTTCCATTCTCTTCTCTTCCTGCAATTAACCAATATACACTATCTACCAACAAGTAATTGGACAACTGTGATAGCAAAGGAAAACAAAGTTTATTCACCTTCAATAGTTGGTGGAGCCTCCACGAGCGGCGATTACAGCTGCGACCTTCCGGGGCATACTCTCAACCAGGCGTTGTACGACGGCTAGCAGTATTTTCTTCCACTCGGCTTGGAGAAGACAGGTCAGTTCCTTCACCGATTTCAGACGGTGGGGGCACCCCTTAAGTCGACGCTCCAACTCGTCCCAGAGGTGCTCGATAGTATAAAGGTCCGAGCTCTGCGCAGGCCAGTCCATTTGATTAACCCCATTGTCACCATACCAAGCCATGGTGAACCTCGCAACATGACAGGTGGCATTGTCATCCTGAAAGAAACACCGGTCCACCCCGTAAAACTGCCACAACGTAGGAAGCGCATGGTCATCCAAAATGGTGCAGTAGGTCTCTGTGTTGAGTCTACCAGGAATTGCGACCAAGGGTTCCGTGCCATAGCAGGAGAAACGCCCCCATAGCATAATTCCACCGCCGCCGAACTTCACAGTTGGCACAATACATTCCGGCAGGAGGCGTTCTCCAGGCAGACTCCAAACCCAGACCTTGCCATCCGAACGGTAGAGGGTGAACCTTGATTCATCGCTCCAGAGAACCTGTTTCCACTGTTCAACGGTCCACTGTCGACGTTCTTTGCACCACGTTAGCCGAGCAGCGCTATTGGACTTGGTGATCAAAGGCTTGTGGGCGGCAGCACGTCCATCATAACCGAGCAGATGGGTTTCCTTACGGATGGTATTCATCGAAAGAACACTCCCGGATGCCTGTTAAAACTCCTTGCGAATGTGGCCCATTGATTTGGTGTGGTTCTTCGAAATTTCTCTGGCCAGCACCCGTCATTCTCTAACTCCCAGTTTTGTGGGTCTGCCGGGTCGGGGCACATTCCGACAGTCACCTCTCATCTTCCACTTGCCAATCACGTAGGCCACTGTCGATTTTGGGTACTGCAACTCGCTGGATATGTCACATATGGATCGGCCATTTCTGTGATACCCGACGATTACACCTTTCTCGAAATCGGAGAGTTCCGAACTGTGTGGCATCTTGCATGCGACTGGTGGCGTTGTTGTTTCCCATACAATATTTAACGGCGGCGGCCGTGACTTGTATCAGAACCGCAGATATCGTCGATTGTAGGATGCCCAATTACTTGTTGGTAGATAGTGTATTTCTCAAATAGGGAGTGAGGAAGGGATCTCATATCTATTTTTACAGTGTAACTGTATGATTTTGTTTGACCATTCCTTTCCACCCGAGCGCTTCGGGCGGCCGGCCATCCAAAATGATTCTGCTATGCTACAATTGTATATTGCGCAAATAATGCTGATATTATCGTGCCATAATGCGCTGAAATATGTACGTTCGTCCGAGTGGGCCCAGACTAGCTAAATAGAATTAGCAGGAAGCTACTGTGTGGAGATAGGGGGTAAATTATCGTCGGCATGCTATCAACTATCCAATATCTATAGATCTTGAATAAGCTTTTTTCCCTGCAGAAACACACTAATGCGCTGTCTATGCCATTTTCTAGCCAAGCCCGGAATAAATTGCCATCTCGAATGCGTGCTCCTCAATCAGAACCAGTTGCCAAAGAATTCCCTTTACCAAATATTAAGTGTCTCATTTGCTAAATCATATAAAATCACATTTATACATAAAAAAAAAATCTTTCGCTCTCCCTCTCTCTAAAAGCCCGAGCCCGAACCGCAGTAAATATTCTACAGCCTGTCTCAGCTCTAGCGTGTGCGCGCGCAGCACAGAAATGAACTTTGAACATTGAGAAAGGTTCAGTACTACTAACTATGTGCCTAATCATAGTTTTAAAACTTCCAGTTTATGAATGGTAGCCTTTCAAACAAAATAACATTCTGTACTTTTAAGTTATTTGCTAGTTATGGCTTAGGATGACCTCTTTCTTTGTTAAAAGATATGGAACATTTTTTCCTTTTTTCACTTAGCAATTGTTCATGCTTTTCACTCCTGCTGTAGTGTATATCCATAGTAAGTGAAAACAAGTGACTGCATTATAGCAAATGTGCCCCAAACTTCATCATGACAGGTAGTAGTACTTAGCTGTAGAGTTTTACATTCCCGTTATAGAGTGAGGAGAGAAAGGGCAAAAAAGCAACCTGGGATCAACAGTAAATGTTACACCTGTTTGAGATATAGCCTTCAGTAAATTTTCTTATTTTAGCTTTTTTTTTTTTTTTTTTTTTACACGACCAACTGTTGTGAATCAACACCAAGCTGCCTTCAGATTATAATGTGTGACCTTTGGCAAATAACTGCTTTAGATCACTGACAGCAGAAACCACTGCAATGTAATTTCTCAGCTTTCCTTCATTCACTTAAAATTTGAAACTTCCTGCTTAGTTCTTCAGCGTCTTTACGCATTATACCATAATGAATTAATTTTCAAAAAATAATAAATACATAAATAAGGCAAAAAACTAATTCAAGGGAATAAAATTAACTTGCCAATATGGGGATGAAAACAGTGGGAGGTGTTACAAATAAGGAGAGAGAAGCGCATAAAATGAATCAACTGCTATCACCAAATAGTTTAATTCTGTAATTGTCTTAAATGTATCGGTAAACAACACCAACATATTTTCATTGTTACACATTGCGTGCTACATTAATGAAAAAGTAGATTTGGTGTGTTAAAAGTATTTTATAATGTTTCCCAATATTTTGAAATTTATCATCAAAACTCAAGAGAAGAAAATAAATGAAATAAATATCAAAAGCATTTTTTGTGTAACTAACACTAGATTTCGGTGTTTGACATAATTCACTCCAGAAAACAAAATCGATTAAGGTGATTCACAATTTATTAAACTGTTCTGAACACTAGTCTGATTTTTTTTTTCAGCTGATACCAATCAGCTTGAACATGTTATTAATCTCAGCAGTAGAACTATTTCACATCCAAAATATTATGTCAGACCTTGCTTGAGTTGCAGATATTGTTAGCGCGTCTTTTGTAAAAAAAGATCGTGCTTATGTTACCGGTTTGACCGTCAGTCCGTCCCTACGATATCTCTGCAACTATTAGTCTGATTTGAAAAATTCTTTTTAAATTGGAAAGCTTGAAATATGCGAATGATGATCCTTCATTTCGTTTACTTTTACGATGTACAATTTTGCCGCTAGAGGGCTTAAATGCAGATGATGTCGAATTCAAAAATGTTTTATTCCACATATTTGCTTCTAAACATCCGATTGAAAAAATTCTTTTATCTTTCGATTCCATTTATGTTGAAGAGTAGTTTAGATATAGTTACTTTTTCAAATTACGCATAGATTTTCCGCTAGAGGGCGTCAAAATAAATTACATTTCCCCCGATAAATCTTCTTCTATAACTCCGATTTGAAAAAAAATTTCTTCAGCGAATACACCTCCAGATGAAAAATGTTTTGCACATAATTTAAAATTTTTGGTAAAGAATACTTTAGCCACCAGGAGGCGTAAGTGTCAGTTAATTTTTGCTTCTGATGTATTTGCCATAAAATCTGAGCTTCTAAAATATCGATTGAAAAAATTATTTCATGGACTGATGCCACTCACATCGATAAACGTTTTCGGAATATTTTCTTCTTAAAATATTCCACAGTTTCTCCGCCAGGGGGCGTAGATGTACATCTTATTTTTGTCAATATCTCTACTTCTAGGAGTCCGATTTGAAAAATTCCTTCTTTGTTGGCTAGTGTTTTCTGTGTGACACATTTCTCATATAACTTCAAAATTTTCAAGTAATTCATAGACTTTCCACTAGGGGGCGTAAAGGTAAATTGCTTTCCCCTTTATATCTCTGCTTCTAAATCTCCGATTTGAAAAATTCTGTTTGCACCGGATACAGCTCCTGATGGGAAATCCTCTGCACATACTTTCCAATTTTTGTAAAAATATTTTGGCCACCAGGGGGCCTAAGTCTTAATTTCCGCTTCTGATGTATTTGCATAAAATATGAGCTTCTAAAATCTCCATTGAAAAAAAGTCGTTTTTGACCGATACTACTAATGTTTACAAACCTTTTAGGAACGTTTTCTTCTTGAAATGATGCATAGTTTTTTCTATGCCAGGGGGCGTAGATATATATCTTATTTTTGTCAATATCTCTACTTCTAGAAGTCCGATTTAAAAAATTCCTTCTTTGTTGGATAGTGTTTCCGATGTGAAATGTTTTTCCTATAAATTCAAAATTTTCAAGTAAATCGTAGACTTTCAGGGAGCACAAAGGTAAATTACGTTTTCTGCTTTATTTCTGCTTCTAAAACTCCAATTTGAAAAATTCTTGCTGTATCGCATACAAGACCAGATGGAAAATATTTTTCACATAATTTCTAATGTTTGGTAAAGAATGGTTTGGCCACCAGGGGGCATAAGTGTTAATTTCTGTTTCTGATGTATTTGTAGCAAAATTTGGGCTCCTGAAAACTTGACTAAATGTTATTTTTCTTGGTACGATACCGCTCATATGGAAAAACCTTTTGAGAATACTTTCTTCCTAAAATAATGCATGATTCTCCCACTAGGGGACGTAAAGTCACGTCTTATTTTTGTCGATAAGAGTCCGATTTGAAAAATTCTTTCTGTGTTGGAGAGCGTTTCCGGTGCAAAATGTTTCTCATATAAATTCATGTTTTTCTTAACACACAAGTCTGCAACCAGAGGGCGTAAGCTCACGATTCCGTTTTCAGCAATATCTGAGGGATTAAAAACCCAGTTGAAAAACTTCTTTTTTCCGTTAGATAGTATTGTTTTCCATACCGGTTCCGTTGACTTTGAACAGCTTTGATAAATTTAATTTGCTTCAGAACGGATTCAAAAGATATGCTTATTACACCCGGAAATTCGGTGTCATCTTTCTTCTTAATAACTATAAACAGTGTTCATTGCATAATTTATATCTATTAGATTTATTCTTAAGCTATATAGAAAAAATAGGTTTTTATTAGAGGTGGGACGAATCCTAAATTTTCTCGAATCCTTCGTATAAGAATAATTATAAGAAAAAAAGGTAAAGAAAAGACTTCTACTTCAAATTAAAAGTTTGTAATTGAAGCAAAATTTGAAATCTGTGTTTAATGAAAAACAAATTAAAGAACACAGTTTTCAAAAAATATACCCATACTTATTAAGAAGATGCAAATGAAATTTATAATTTATTTACTAAATGAAGTACTCTTGAGTCTTGATGTTCATTTCCCGAACATAATTTGACAAAAAATTATTTGAGTAAGAATTCATATTTTTGACATTTTTCTTTAATAACAAAAGTTCCAAAACCTTTTTAAATCAAAGCGCGTGTAGAGATGGGGAGGATTATTCAAGAGTTAATGTAGATAAACACTAAACATGGAACACTAAATTGAGTAAATTCTTTCCAGAAAACTAAGAAAAATCAAAATCATGTTTGTTTTAAGAGTTAATAAAAACACTAAACTCTTTCAAGGCAATGTAAAAAATTAGGAACATTTAATGGAGATTTTTATTTAAAAACACTAGCATTCAAACACTCTGGGTTTAGCTTATTTTGTTTATCAGCTATGACACCTGATGTGCTTGAATAGTCTTACTGACATTACTGTAGGTGGTGTGAATATGAACTTTTTGGAGTTTTCCCTCAAATTTTGATATTTTTTGTTGTCCTTCCAGTATTTAAAGATATCCACGGTGGTGGAAGCTGTTTCTGCTAAGTAGGCATTTATTTCTTCTTCAGGAGACAAACTGTAAATCTGCTCACTGTGGGTAGATGGTGCCATCAATTGAAAATAAGAACTCCACATACTATGAATTTCTTGCTGTTAAGTTAACAATTTTTGAGTGGTATCTCTTTGACTTTGTTCTGATGACTGCAGACTGCTTGCAAAATACTAATATCAGAAATTTCAATGGCCAGTGTTGATTTACAAAGGTTTTCTTTGCTCAAAAATACACTTCCTTTGAATCGGGGATCCAGTATAGTTCCAAAAGCATACAATTTTTCGGGGCTCCCAACAGACTGATAGCGCCTTTTTACAGATATAATCAAGTAATTTCGAAAACCCTGTATGGAACCTAAAGTTGATTTGAAGTTTTGTAGAATACTAGTGGTGCTATTCACTAAAAGAATTATTTCTGAGATTGTTACTTCACTGGAACTGGCCACAAATGCATCTCTATTGAACACATCTAGGATTCATATTACTTCTATAGTTGTCCACTGTCGAGCACTAAATTTGGAAATGGTTCCAGATATTAGAAGATGCTTGAGATGATGTCATCTCATGGATTGACATTCGTTGTAGGTTATAGGACATGTGTGACAGGCACAAGATAAATCACTCCTAAGTATGCATAAATGCTGCGGTTAGCAATAGAAACTACGTAGGGATAAAAACAAAGCGTGAGAAACGCTGAGATTGAGACAAAAAATACAGACCGGATAACGCTGAGCGTATACTGATAGCGTGTGCAAGTGAGACGATGTGGAGAGTTGAGAACTAGAAATGCTGAGCTGTGGACAGAGTAACTTGAGTCATGTGCTCGACATGGCTTAAGGTCAGACTCCTCCTCCATTGTCATGCTTGTTACCACGATAACGGTTGCCAGGACAGAGATAAAATATGGCTAAGTCACTTTTCTGACTATGCTTGAGGTATGGTGGCTAAGGCACTGTTCGATGGGAAATGCCAGTCACTTTGGCGATTGCTCTATGTGTTTGGCTGAACAATTCCTTCACTGTTGCATCCGGTTTGGGAGTAACGAGCTATTCCAAATAGCTGTGTACACACAGTAGACGACCTTCTTAGATTGATTTCTAATGTCAGAACTTGTCAGGCTGACAAAAATTCAAACAAATATCGCTCTAGAACAAGCACCAAGTTTTGTAGGTTAAGATTCAAAAGATTCGAATGAGGAAAAAAGTGCAAAGATCGGAGTTTTCGAATCTCGAATCTTTTTCAAGATTTGCGGGATTCGAGGATTCAAATGTCCCATCCCTAGTTTTTATTCTTGTTTTTTGTTTTTGTTATCAAATGGCCAGATGTGCCAATATTTGACAATTTCTTTCTGAGACACTGCTAATTACATTTAATGGTATTTAACAATTTTATTATTTGAACTGCCACTAAACATAACATTAATGGCATTCCATCCTTCAGGCACCAAATGTTCGTGTTCTCACATATCTTACTGGACACATGCTTTGGTATCTTTATCTGTCATTATTTCAGAAGACTGCCTCACTCCTGCTGCTATGTGGCCGCACAATGTGTTTCACCAACTGCATTTTCACAGTGACCCTCAGCATACAGGCAAAAGCCCCCATTTCCCCCATCATTTTTTAGATACAGTGTAACTTGGATAATTCGAAGCTGAAGAAACCACAGAAATAATTCAAATTATCGACAAATTCGAATTAGGCAAGTTTGAATATGGGCACATTCAAAAATCACTTCAAATACTGTAAAAACCAACATATTTATTCACAACATAAAAAAAAAAAAAAATACAGTACAGTAAATTTACATATTTTATGTAAAAAAAAAACCCGTGAAAATTTGGCCTGCTTCTTAGAATTTGTTATGGGTAAGTGTAAATTCCTCAAGTTTATTGACTGAATGAAATAGAGAGTCACTTACATTCTGCTATCCCTCAACAAACTTCCTTAACTGTTCAAGGTAAACCAAGGCCTCTACTGAATTTGGAAGGCGCTCTTTAGGAACTTCTGGCCGTTCCAGTTCTTCATCTGAAGATACACAGTAGGTCTTCTTATTTAAAACATCAGCCAAGATCTCATCATCTGTGAGCTCACCACAAACAGCTCAATTGTCATCAACGCTCACAAAAGCCTCATACGGTACACGGGTACATCGTGGGCTATGCCTTCCCAGTACTCCACAGTGGGTATTGTCTCCTCGCCACCATTATCTTGATGTAGTTGAGACTCATCATCAGGGTGCTGGAAGCCTGCTTTTCGGAAACAGTTGGCTATAGTTTCAGGTTTAACTTGTTGCCATGCACTGCAAGTCATACGACCAGCTTGTAGAAGGTCGATTTTGAAGCAGTCTTGTGTATCGATACCTGATAGAATTGTCTGGACTATATGGTGTTGGTAGAAGTGTTTAAAGTTGTTCTTAATCACACCCTGATCCATGGGTTGAACTACTGAAGTCATATTTGGCAGAAAGAACAAAACCTTTACATTTTCCAGCAGAGGTATGGTGTTATGTGCTGTACGTCAATAAACAACAAGATAGTTCTGTTTTCTTTCTGAAATTTTTTATGTATTTTTTAGAAGCCATTTTTCAAAGATGTCATTCGTCATCCATGCTTTTTTATTTGCTTCATATTCAACTGGCTTAGTTTTTACATTTTTGAAGCAGTGTGGGTTAGCTGATTTGCCAATCATTAATAAAGGAAGTTTCTCCGATCCATCCATATTAGCTCCGACTAAAATCGTTACCCGTTCTTTGCTATGTTTTCTACCACTGCAGAGTTCCCCTTTGAAGGCTAATGTTTTGTCTGGGGTACATTTGAAAAATAAACTTGTTTCGTCGACATCCGTATAGTTACATTTAAGAAATTAGATGGCGCTTTTTGTGCTCAAGGTTAGAGCTGCAAGGAAAGAGAACGTAGAACTGTTCAAAAAGTTATGAGAGTGGGTTCGGTATCGTAGTAGAATATTGTTTTCTCTTTAGAAGGAAGGCTGTATTTTGTTTTCTTTTCATTGAGGTTGAGATTCTTTTTACGTTTATATCAATTTGTTATTTTTGCTTGTGAAACATGTCGGATAGTGATTCAGAAAGCAAAGACAGTGACTATAAGTTTTTACTGTAAGACATGGTAGGATTTTTTATTGTAATTCTTCACCTGTTACTGTGAACTGTTGAAATTGAACTCTTGACAGCTTTGCATGAACTTCATTCACTATTTTTGCACTACAGACGCTTACTTCTTTTCTCCTCTTACAGGCTGTTTCATGATCGATGACTCCAACGCTTTGTGCCTTTTTGGGCTTCAAATTTTACATCCTGTGTATATAATAATGTAAATGGTCTTATATGTTTGTTTTGTCCTCTTGTTGTGATTTCATTCTAGAATAGAATGAAGGTTATTCTGATACTTTTCATCATCAGGAGCAGAGATATCCAATTCTTTTTTTTTACCTTCATCCCTGTGTATATTTAAGGCAATTATTACCCAATCAAGTTTTTATTAGTGTTATAAAAAGTGAGAAATACTTAAGGTATAAACTTTGTTTACTTTACATCATCATCATTGTCAACTATTATCAGTAATTAATACACAAAATTGACATGGATTAGGAACATCAAACAGAAGTCATCGCTCTTTCGCTATTTATAAGTTAGTCATGGAAAAATTATCATCAGCTGCCACTGGGAATTAAACCCAGGGTCTTCCAATAACACGCCAGACATGCTACCACTGCACCACAGCGGTCTCGAATTCTCCAGACTCACATATGACTAACTGCCAAACCACTAGCAGGTTGCTTCTTGGAGCTGCGCACAATGGCACAATGCTGGGGGTTCACCAAAGATGGTAAGCAGCAACTGAACAAATAACGAGCAGGCAAATGAATACTAATAAACACAATTGACATGGATTAGTAACATGAAACAGAAGTCATCATTCTGTCCACATTTATAAGTGAGTCACGGAAAAATTCTAATCGGCCGCCATTGGGAATCGAACCTAGGGTCTTCCAGTATGCTACCACTACACCACAGCGGCCTTGAATTCTCCAGCCTCAGATACGACTAACTGCCAAACCACTTGGCAGGTTGCTTCTTGGAGCCCCGCACAATGCTGGAGATTCTTTTCCGTGACTCACTTATAAATGTGGTAAGAGCCATGACTTCTGTTTGATGTTCCTAATCCACGTCAATCGTGTGTATTAATTATTCATTCGCCTCCTGGTTATTTATTCAGTTGCTGCTTACCATCTTTGGTGAATCCACGAGTGTGAGATTGCAGGGTTGTGGATCCAGCTGTCTGGTGGCTCGTTCAACTTCATCCCACAAATTCTCAATGGGGTTGAGATCTGGAGATTGTGGGGGCCACCTAAGCAAAGTAAACTCACTGGCATGCTCCTGAAACCAATCCTGTACAATACGCGCGCTATGGCAGGATGCATTATCTTGTTGAAAGTAGCCATCGCCATTGGGATAAACCATCCACATGAGAGTCGATGCACTTGGTCTGCAACGATGTTTAGATATGATGTGCCAGTCAGATGTTTATCAACATGAATTAAAGGGCCCTAAGCATGCCAGGAAAACATTCCCCAAACCATAACGTTGCCTCCACCAGCTTGAAGGGTTGTAGCAATGCATTTGGGGTCCATGTTTTCGTGCTGTTTCCGCCAAATTCTCACTCGTCCATCGGCATGGTGCAAGTGAAAACGTGATTCATCGGACCACATAATTTCCAATTATCGACTGTCCAATCCTTGTGCTCCTGTGCGAACTGGAGATGTTTTCTCTTGTTAACTGCAGTCAGCAAAGGTGTTCGAACAGGGGTCATTCCATGCCAACCAAATCAGCCAAAAAATTTCAATATTCAACCTGACCATCTCAGATTTCAATGAAACCTTGATGGATCATTCTCCATAATGATATAAATGAGAATATATTTTTAAATGTTCTTTATCTCATTGGGTTTTTGTGTAATTAATTTAATTTTTTAAAAAAAAATCGTTGTTTTTTTGGCTTGCCTAAACTTTTTAATCTTGAATTTCTCAAGTTCTATAAGGCCTAGAGACTGAGAGTTGTTTGACCCCTCATTTTAAAGATAATTTCATAAGTTTTAATTTGATATGCAACTTGACCATACTTGGTGAAAAAACAAATTTATTTAAAAAAAATACAAATTATTAAGATAGTGTTTTTTAAAAATTTTGAAAAAAAAAATGTTTTTTGTAATATTATAAGCTTTAAATCCTGAAACTTTTAGAGTGGGATCTCAATGTGATCGGGAGCTATGGCAAAAAACTTAAAGTTGCTGTACAAGTAATAATGGATTATAAGTGTCATTTTAGTGTGTTTACATGATAACAGACACTGAGTTTTAAAATCTACATAATACATCATACTAATACATAGTCAAACATAAAACAAGAGAAGGATGGTTCGAACAGGCTAAAAAAATTTACCTAGTAAAATTAATAAAAGTTTTTTTTAGTTAGCACTCAGAGTTGTAGTTACGCCAAAATAGCGACCTCTTAGTTCTTCTTTAATTTAAGAAAATATTTTCTTGTTTGCCTTTTTGGTTTCTGAGTCTGTAAGTCGATAAACTCTTCCTGTAGCTGTTGTAGGATCAACTTTTGTTAAAATCTCACTTTTATGCACAACTAGTATGTCAGTAAATTGTGGGTATTTGAAAGATGGAGAAGGGCCATGTTGTTCCAAAAAACTTATTATTACTTATCTCCTTCTATTCCTAACGCACAACCTAACCACCACTTGTCTGAGTATTGGCATGTAACAAAGCCAACAATGTCATTAATGTCCAGATCAATATCAGTGTCATCAGCTGAAACTATTTCTACACTTGATTCCTCTGAAAATGAGTAGCTTTTCACTAAAACTCTAGTCTCATTCACAGGACTGTAACTGTGACATTGTTGAGTACCCTTTATTGTTGTTGCTGTTTCAAACCTACTCTTCAAGGTCTTTTCCTCTGCCTCATATTCGTCTATAGTGGAATACAAAAAACTGATGTTAACAATATTGTCTTTAACGCAATCATGAAGTTGGTGAGGGGTCATAATTTGATCATTGTAGACCATTCGTAGACTGGCTAATGCCGCTAATCGTTTAGCAGTTCCTCTGACACCATCACATGAAATTTTTCCACGTGATGATGCAAAGAAGTTCCATTCCGCCTTGATGCCAAAATCTTTCTCATGATGGCAGAGATTGAGAAAGTTTGATTTGTTTTTAAAAAGTACTGTGATGATGCTCCATCTGAAAAGTAATTCAGCTTTTCTGTTTTATGGGACAGATTCTGTTTAAGAAAGTCAATCAGGAGGCGTTGAAACAAATGAACAGCAAGTGTATCATGCACCATACATTCAGAAAGAATAACTAAGTTCAGGTGCACCAACTTTTTGGTTTCCTCGTCAACGTAGTACACTGAAGAGCAATTGAATTAGAGACAGCTGGCGTTATGCAAATGTGGTGCTATGGCGGCCCTGTAAACGGAAACGACATGACGTATGCAGCGATCCAACAGTATATATGGAGTGATGTGATAGGAATCGGCAAGAGTTGGACGCAGTATGAGTAAGACGAAGGATCTAAGCACATTTGATTGTGGGCAAATTGTCGGGGCCCGACGAATGGGTCACTCCATCTCGGAAGTCGTGCAGGCATTGGGATTTTCACGAGCCACTGAGTCATGGGTGCACCATGAGTACATCGAATCCGGTAAAACCACCAACTGCCATGGGACAACAGCGTGTGGATGAGCGGGGTCATTGCCGGCTGGCTCGCATTGTAACAGCGGATAGACGAGCCGCAGTGCAAGAAATCACTGGGCAATTTAACACTGGTGCACAAAAACGTGTAAGCAGCCACACCATCCAGAACCGACTTCTCGCTATGGGGTACAGAAGCCATCGTCCCACGAGGGTACCGCTGCTGACTGCACATCACAGGAGTACAAAAATTAGCATGGGCACAGGAACATCGCCACCTGACCCTAGTCATGTGGAAAAATGTTGCCTGGACTGATGAGTTGAGATTCACGTTGGTACATGCGGATGGCAGGATACAAGTACGGCGCAAACCACAATGAAGCGATGGATTCTTCTTTCCAGCAGGGTACTCGTCAAGCTGGTGGGGGTGACATTCTCGTCTGGGGACTATTTACGTGGACTGAAATGGGACCCCTGGTACGTGTGACATCATTCCTCACAGGTCTACATTACCGAGATATCCCGGATGACCATTTGCTCCCGTTTGTGCGTTTTCAACATCCCACTGGGGACCTCATCCTGCAACAAGACAATGCACCACGCCATCGCTCCTGAATTGTATCCGAATGGTTGGATGAACACTCCACCGACGTGACCTTGCTTCCTTGGCCAGCTAGGTCACCTGATCTCAATCCCATCTAGCACATCTGGGATGCCATCAAGAGAAATGTTCAAGGCTCTGACCCCCCCCCCTTCAAATCTTCGTGAACTGTAGGAGCTTGCTCAGGGGTCGTGGATCCGTATGGAATTCCGCTTCCGGTGTCTTGTTGAGTCCATGCTGAGATAAATCGCCGCCGTCATCAGGGCGAAAGGTGGTGCTACACTTTACTAGACAGGTATCTCTAATTCAATTGCTGTTCAGTGTATATAACAAACAGATGTATTGTTGCTTGAGCATTGTTCCAATGAAAGCCTTGTGCAAAATCTTGGAGCACAAATGCATAATTTTCAGCAAAATCGCAAAGTACAGTGCATTGGTTTTAAGGTAGATTTTCTTTCAAGTGTCGCAAATAAGAAAATAAGAAGACTGTTGAGTAGCAATGAAAGAGTGTCTTAAAAGTTTTGGCAAACTCTAAAACAAATAATACAAAAACTCTTCTGTCGGTTTTATAATAATTTCTAGGACACACTTGTTATCAATCTGCATCCGTTGTTTGAAACTCTCATAATTTTCAGTGCTATTAAACTCAAAAGCTTCTTCAAACTGAGCCTTCAAATCATCACTTCCTGGGCAATCAACACAATTTGCGAAGTAACATTTAGATGTTGGCGTTTTGCAAATTATATTGCTTGTTACATCTTTGTATGTTTTAATCGGGAGTTCACCATTTGTCAATTCAGGTATTTTACACTGAGCCATCATTAATTTGGCATTCTGATGTATTGTGCAAACGCACACCGAATGTGTCTCACTGGACCCAGGAAGAACACAATGCTTGGGATGAAGCTCACAAAATTTAGAAATTCCAATTCTCTGATCAGGGTAACACTCCTTAAATAGTACATATGATTCTTTTAATGTACTTAGAATTAAATACTTTTGAACATGTACACGTTTGCCAGTTTTTTGACTGAAACAAAGTCTTTTTTTACCAGGCATTTGACGACTAACCCCATCATTTTGATATAAGTCTTTGATTAGGGCTACTGTTGCAGGGTTTTGTAAATCATTATCTGTAATAGACCCCAATGTAAATTGGTTACCTTATAGCCAATGTATTTTATTATTATTATTATTATTATTATTTTTTTACCTTACAAAAGTTAAAGGTAGCAATGTAGCCCTAACTGGTATTTAAAATAATACCATTGGTACCATAACTCCTGATCCCACTGAGATTCCACTCTAAAAGTTTCAGGATTTAAAGCTTATAATACATGTATTAAAAACATATTTTTTTCAAAATTTTTAAAAAACACTATCTTAATTTTTTTTTTAATTAATTTTTTTTCACCAAGCATAGTCAAGTTGCATTTCAAATTAAAGCTTATGAAATTCACTTTAAAATGAGGGGTCAAACAACTCTCTGGGCCTTATAGAACTTGAGAAATTGAAGATTGAAAAAGTTTATGCAAGCCAAAATACGACAATTTAAAAAAAAATTTTTAATTAATTACGTGAAAACCCAGTGAGATAAAAAAAATTTAAAAATATATTCTCATTTATATCACTAGGGAGAATGTTTCCTGAAGGTTTCATTGAAATCTGAAATGGTCAGGTTGAGTGACTGGTTGATTTGGCATGGAATAATCACCCACAGGCCTTCGGCTGCCATATCCCATCCGATGCAGTGTACAGCAAACAGTGTGCAGACGTAATTTGAGGGGATCCTTGATTAAGATGGTCTGTAATTTGCTGCACTGTTGCCCTTCTGTTGTCTGTTACCAGTCTGGACACTCTCCGTTCCGCCCGAGCAGTCACTAGTCGATGACGACCACACGTTGCACGTAGAGACCCAGTTTTTTGGCTGACAATCCAGTCTTTAAACACTTTAACAACAGCTGCTCTGGAACATTTCACGAATGCAGCGGTTTCAGTGATACTCACTCCTACAATCATCCCACGTTGAAAGTCCGTCAAATCACATTTTTTCACCCATCTTGTCACCCAAAAATCACTTCTACTACTGTCGCAAGCACAAAGCTTTCCCTTTTTATACTAGCCTCACCCTCTGTCAGCAACAGCGTGCAGCCATAGCTCATTTGCTTAAAACTGTCAGGTGGTCACAATAAAGTGGCCACTCAGTGTATACATATAGAAGAAAATGTATTTACATACATTTTCTTCTATATGTATATAAAGCTAGTGCGCGTGTAATTGCTGAGGTCCTTAAAATTTTTTAAATAGGTGCTTAAAAGTCCTTAAAAAGTGCTTATTTTTTATGGGAGAAAAAGAATGGGAACCCTGTATCAGTCCACTGCTGGATGAAGGTCTCCCCAAGTTTCTTCCACATCGGTCTTTCCTTGTGCCAGTCTCCTCCATGTTACTCCCGCATGTTTTTGAATTTCATCCACCCATTTCCCATGTGGTGGTCTTCTGGGTCTTTTCCTGGCCCTTAAAATCCAGTTTAAATTTTTGGTTGTCCATTGGTGATCTGTTTATTTTATGTAAGTGTCCATTCCATGGTTTGAATATGTCGCCATCCATCGTTTTTGTAGAAGGCCCAAAGCCTCCAGTCAAATCTTTTGAGTATATCCGAACCATACTGCATCATATTTAACAAAAATATGTGGTCCTTAAGGTGTTGTTAATAACAGAGATAAAATAGACTCACTTGATAATCTGGGAGTCTATTCTAATAAAAACTTCATTTAGACAGATCTTCTACACTGGAACTTTTACTGAAGCATCAAAAATAGATTAAATGAACACCTAAAATATGTAAAAATTGGAAATTCTAATACTGCCGTTGTATCTTTCACTTTAGAAAACACTTCAGGTTAACTTTATAGGAAGGATTCAAAATGAATTGCACCATTTTTAGGTTCATATCATGAAAGTGTGGAAATATATCTGTCTTCCAATAACTGCAATTTGGAATCTCTGCATATCATCTCTATGATCTGGAAATCTATACTCTTTTATAATAAAAAAAATGTTCATGAATCTAATAACCATTCACAGAAACTGAGTGATGAAGACCTGACAACAACCAAATCATTTCCATCCAAACTCTGGTTGAAGAAAAACTAGAGACATGGCATGAATGCTTCCATGTGACATATAACTTTTATGTAACTTAAGCATGATTTTCTGATTTCCTTTAGCATTCATTGTTTCAGTTATGTGTTGCTGCCCAGTTCCCTCAGTCCTGCTAATGTTATAATATAGGGAGCATTCATTTATATATATATATACCGTAATTTCGGGTACACAAGTTCAAAATAAAATTTTTGGCCCGCGCGTCTTATACAACATGGCGGCGCATACAGCTGGTTTTTTTTTTTTTGTTTTTTTTCCGAAGTGAAATTATGTAACGAAAAACGTTTTGGCTTGTTCCTTTATTTTTTCTGTGGGAAGATATCTCAATAGAGAGGGAAATGGAATAACAATGTTACAGTCACGTTCAATAAATTCCACCCACCCCTCTTAAAACAAGACATGAAAATAATAGTTTATAGGATTGAGGTGGAACAGGCAAGAGAGAGGCGACTGATAAAACCCGTGGCTGGGGGAAACTTCGCAAGGAATTGATCTTGTTAGCAAGGATCGCCCTTGTTTCATGCTCCTGATGTCATCAGCTTCGCTCTGAGGATAACGCTGTCTCTCCCCTCTTGAAACGGGATATCCGACTACCATCCAAGATCGATTACATTGGTCAATGACAGCATGTGCAAATTTTGTCAGTGACGTGTGCGTTCATTGCATTCAGTTCTCCAAATCACAGTTTCTAGAGTATGCTACGCATAGTTCTACGTTATCATGGAAAGTAAAATGACAAAACACATAAGTTATACATTTCTAGTTTTAAGCTAATGGTAAATAAATATGTTTTTCTGAATCTTGGAAAAACATTCAAACTTCGACGATTATTCCGGGCTTCACTGAAGCAAACATTATTTCTAAAAACTGCGGTGAAACGCCAGAAGACAGCGAAAGTAATGCAGACGACCCCAAAGTTTTTTTTAGATGATGAGCTTTTTTTAAAACTTCCGATTTTGATGGATTTGATTGAAAAACTATGTGTACCAGATATTTTCAGAATGTTGTACCTGTATTTTTAAATTCTTGAGGTATAAATGTTTTGCAATTGGTTTAAGCGCCTTATGAATTCTTTGAGTAAATTTTTATAAAATAGGTAGTAGTGTAAGTGTTATCCTTAAGATTGAATCTTATTTAATTGATATTTTTATTTATCATTTGAAAGATCAAGTGCTATATTTTTATCTACGTAATGTTTTCAAAACTCCGGCCGTGGCACTACCCCACCTTACTGCGAAGGTGCGGCACTTTTGGTGACCCCCCCCCCTTTATCGCTGCAGCTATATGCCAGCGGCTTATTTACCCGAAATTACGGTATCGGTATATAAGAATAGCCTTTATTGTTGATGTTCATCAATGGCAATCAGACTTCTTGCCACTATGTCACCAGATTCAAGAACTTGTCTGTCTTCCATTTCTTACTGGGATGCGTGACACTGTTTTTCAGCATGATAATGCTCATATACATATTTCTTTTAAAATCTTCCTGGTGTTGATGTACTGCCCTAGCCAGCCAGGAACACAGATTTTTCCCCTATCAAGCATGCGCGTGGGCCATTTATAAAGCATCTACACTGCTGGCCACCCAAAATGCAACACCAAGAAGGACACGATAGCAAAGCCAGATTTACTGGACACATAACAACAGATGCAAAGATGAAATGATTGAGCTTACAGGCCCGTGCGACTTGCAGAACACGCAGACATCAACAGTTCGTGTGGCTCCCATGGCTGGCAATAACGGCTGCTACATGCCGCGACATCGAACAAAAGAGGCTTTGGATGTGGGCTTGGGGTATGTCGGTCCAGGCCGCTTCCACACGTTGCCACAGTTCATCAGGTTTAGCCGCAGGTGGTGGTTGCCGATCAGCGACCAGACATGTTCGATGGGCGACATATCGGGAGAACAGGTGGGCCATGGCAGCAGTGACACCTGGTGGGCTGTGAAGAAATGTTGCACGATGCGTGCCACGTGCGGGCGCGCTTTGTCCTGTTGAAACGTGGCCGCTGGCAGGTCCTGCAGGTAAGGGAAGACTACAGGCTCCAAAATGTCGGAGATGTAGCGGTGGATGTTGAGTGTACCGGCGATGCATACCAGAGGGGTGCGGGTGTCATATCCAGTTGCGCCCCAAACCATAACGGCAGGCGACGGACCGGTATGGCGATGCATAATGCAAGCGTCAAACACTCTCTCGCCACGGTGCCGCCACATGAGGATCCGACCATTGTGGTGTTACTGGCAGAATCGGGATTCGTCGGAGAAGACAATGTCATGCCATTCTGTAGTCCAGGTGCGGCGTTCAACGGCCCACTGCCGCTGCACTCGCCGGTGGTGTAACGTGAATGGTAATCGGAGCAATGGGCGCCGTGCAACAAGTCCCCGCTCCTGCATACGACGTCGAATGGTACGTGCTGACACAGGTTGTTGAGCAACACACCCTCTAATTCCTGTGCTAATGTTCGTGATGTGGCGGTGCGAGCCGTCAATGCCCACTGCACAACATGCCGGTCCTATCGTTCGGTGGTGTGCCACGGCAATTACTCTCATCGGTTCGTCCGTCCCTCCTGCACCCACCGAATCCATACTTGCCTCACTGTGGTTGGATGTCGTCCCCCACGGGCGGTGGCGATGTCTCGGTATGATAAACCGCTGTCGTGATAAAGCCACTATTCGTCCTCTGTCGAACTCCGAAACGTGCTGGAATGGCTGCCACATTCTGTGACGAGGCATCAGGAAGCTTTCCACGCACATGTCCAGCAGCACAACACACATCCACTACTTACACCCCGCCTTCTGTGCACCCTTCTTATAGTGCATCTTGGTGGCGTACCGGGAGCACGTGATTTGTATATGCCCTGCAATGCTAATTGTTTGCATGTCCTCTCGCGGGCGACGCATGCTGCAAATTTCAGGCCAATCGGATGCTTCCTCCTTGGTGTTGCATTTTGGGTGGCCAGCAGTGTATAACCCACCTACAGAAGTTCTGCAGGACCAAGTAGAAGAGGCTTGGGGATAGGTATCACAGGAGGCTATTGTATGATTCCATATTGTGAAATGTGTAATTCTATCTGCAACCAATGTGGATTTACTCATATTAATTTATCTATAATCAGCATAGTTTTGTGTTATTTAAAAATGCATTAATTAGCATCTGCAATTTTTTTCATGTATTCTTTCTTTCTTGGCTGTCATTACTCCAAGTATCCTACATGTATTACTGTTCCATCAGGGTGCTACAATTTCAGTGTGACTGAGTGTTTGTGGTGAGCTGGCTTATATGTTTATGGTAGCATTTTCAACAGAGACCGAGTGGTATCCCAGTATCTGTCACGTAATAGCACTTTCCTATGTGCAAATGCAATTGTAGCAGGATCATGAACATATACATACATACATACATATATTGGGTTTGATGCATAAGTTCATGCCGTTTTTTTTCATCGCACTACAGGAATGTATTACATCAGAAGGGAAAACGGAATAAAAAAATGTGCAGGTTTTGCTGTGAAGAAATCAAGGAAATTTGGGAGATCAACATCATTGTTGAACATTCTGCCACGGAGTGCATTCAACAGAGATCAGAACAGGTGATAATAATCTGAAAGAGCGACATCTAGGGAATAGGCCGGATGTGGAAGGATCTCTCATTTCATGTCCTGAATGGCCATTTTGGTCATGTTTGCACTGTGAGGGTGTGCATTATCATGTTAGAGAAGGATACCATGGCACTGATGTGGCTGTTTCTGCTGAATTGCTCCCTCTCCACACAGCGGAATTGCTCATAATAGAGTGCAGCATTGAAGGTCTGATTTCTCGACAGCATTTCCCAGTGAATAATGCCTTCCATGTTCCACCAGACACACAACATGATCTTCAAAGAATAAAGGTCATGTTTTGGACGTGGTGTGGGCATCTTCTTTCCATTCCCTCCGATGCCTGAAATTCACGTTCAGGCACCACTTTTAGTCTCCAGTAACAATATGTGACAGTAAGGGTTTGTGTTTCTGAGAACATTCGTGATTACGGGTGAGCAAGGAACCACATATGACAACACGCTGATTCTTGTTGTCCTCAGTGAGAGGGGTGAAGCACCCAAGACCCCAATTTTTGGACCTTTCCCAAATGTTCCAGGTGTTGCACCACTGGCCTGATCATAGCCCATCTCAGTGTCCAATTCGCATGTAATTTGACGCAGATCCAAGTGGATGAGATGGTTCAAACAATCCTCATCAAAGTGAGATGGATGACCTGAGCGTGGAAAGTCATTGAGGTCAAAATTGCCACCTCGGAATTGCTTAGACCATTTGCGGGCTGTCCTCGGAGCAATAGCATCCTCCCCATACACAGCACAAATTTGTCGAGTAGCCTCGGCGGCTGAAGATCCCTTGTTAAACTCGTAGAAAAGCAGAGGTCGGAAATGTTCATTGTTCTGTACTTAACACTCCATACTTCCGGACCTGAAAACCAAAAAACCATTAGCCACAATCACACAACGCAATATGATTTAAATACACAATATTACTGGCTACATTTTGATATACAACTGGCCACCTGCACTGTCACTACTGACCTGGGAAACACTTGTGAAATAAAACTGCATGAACTTATGCTTCAACCCAATATATACAGGGTGATTCAGAACTCATGGGACAAACTTAAAAGGGTGGTAGAGCACACTGCAACAAAAAATTTTTTTTGTATAGGAATGTATGGGCGCAAGTGACGCGTTGAGGCACAAACACAAGAAATAGACATGAAAGGAAACATAAATTGTGTACTTACAGCATCATTGACAAGTGCTTCTTTACAGCAATGTTTACAATAATTGCTCAAAATTGCGTCCACCAACAGTAATACATGCGTGGCAGTGTCAACAGAGTGATTGGCGTGTACTGTTGCCGGTAGAGGGCAGTAGGTGGCTTGCACATTATGCATCTGCTTGGTCCATATCTACTACCAACGTAACTCGATTGCAGATGTTATCGTATTTTTCTGGAAGAGGTCCAGAATTGCTTCAAGATGTACTGCTAGCCGTCAGACAAGGACTGTGGTTTAAGCATGATGGGGTGCCAGCCCATTTCAGCATTAATGTGTGCAATTACCTGGATGCCACTTTTGGGGCGCGATGGATTGGTCTTGGTAGACCAGTGCGTTGGCCACCCCGATTTATCCAGCCTCGATTACTTCTTATGGGGACATCTGAAGGCCCTCTTTTACGAGATTCCAGTTGACTCTGTTGAGGACCTCGTTGCTCGAATATCCGTTGCGGCTGCACGTGTGCGAGAAATACCTGGTATCTTTGAAACTGTACGCCAACCACTCTGTCGATGCTGCCAACGCATGTATTACTGTTGGTGGACCTAATTTTGAGCAATTATTTTAAACGTTGCTGTAAAGAAGCACTTGTCAACGATGCCATAAGTACACAATTTACATTTCCTTTCATGTCTATTTCTTGTGTTTGTGTCTCAATGTGTCACTTGCGCCCATACATTCCTATACACAAAATGTTTGTTGCAGTGTGCTCTACCACCCCTTAAAGTTTGTCCCATGAGTTCTGAATTGCCCTGTACACACACTCACATTATAAGCGGGTGGTTAAAGTATGTTTTGGAGATACTTCAACCACCCGCTTATAATGTTGGGTCTGCAAGCAATGTTTGGGTCTCCATCCCATTCTGCAATGGGATGGAGACCCAAACATTGCTTGCTGGATCAAAGCAGATGGCATCAGCTGCACCCTGTGACTAAACAAGCATAGACAGCACCTGTGTAGAATGGTTGCATGTTAGTCACACAGGAGAACCTGCAGATGAAGAAATAGCTGTTTCACTAGTAAATTTGTTTAAAGTAAACTGTGCACTGCATTTCCCAAACTTTGAAAGTTAGAAGCATGCCACAAAACAAAGATATGTATGTATGTTTAGCCCATAGCACATCACAGAGATAAAAATGATCTGTAGGTATTGTTATGAGGACTGCCCAGCAAAAGTGATTATGGGATATCGCCTTTTCTTCGATGAGATATGGATCTGACTGTAACAAGAAATGGACATGTGTTCCGCAAGACAAGAGTCAAAGGTTGTGATAATGCACACCTTGGTATGCTATGGGTAGGTTACAGTTATACAGTGGCAGACTTTCCATTAGCTGAGTTGCTTCTAATGCAAAAGTGAGTACAGCACATTATATTTATTGTATTATTAATAGAAAATAGATGATCTTGCACACACGACTGTCTGTGGAAAGTGTACCAAGGGTATTGGGTCATATTGTACAGAACCAGGGTGGAAGTAAGTAGAGTTGAAGTCGTACCATCGTTTCACTATATTTTGCACCAAGAAAAACCATTGTCATCAGATGTCTCAAAAGTGTTCTTTGAAACAGAGGGTTATCTTGTTCTCAAAATTGTTTATTATAGTCAAAGTGCTTTGATTCATCAGTTTGTTGAATCACTGAAACAAAGATGAAAACTTTGAAAAGGAGTATTTTGTTGACTTTGCCAGGTTGTTCTGTGGTTAAGTTGTGGCAAAGCACTGGAATGATTTATTTAATTGCTCTCAAAAATATGGAAATTTCTGACAGAAAAGCAACAACTTGAAAAGTTCTCTGAAATTGAGGATTTGATGTGGCAGTGTGATTTGGATTTCTTGTGTGACATTTTGATACACCTGAATGTTTAGATCTTCAATGAAGTTGCAAATGGAGAAATTTTGCCACTTCATTGGAGAGTTCTAACACAGTGAAGAAAGACTGTAACAGTGGAACCAAAAGAGCTTAATCAGAATTCTGAATGCATGGTAAATTTCACTCCATTTTGCAAAATATAAAACAAAACATTGTGATTCTAGCAAAAATTTAAGCTTTTGGAAATTTTTGATGAACTTCTGGAAACATTCTGGAATTTTATTTTCTGTAAATGTGTACGAACCCTGCATATCTCATGGAGGTGAATGTATTGTGCAAAAATAAGAAAATCTTTCATGTTAAGTAATACATTTTTTCAACATGTGTAAATAGTGTGCCTAATAACTCTTTATAGTAAGTGCTTATAAAGAGTTATTAGGCACACTATTTACACATGTTGAAAAAATGTATTACTAGTGGTGTAAACTAATTTTAAAAATAACTTTATGCGCTTAGTGAGAGCAAAATGTGCTCTGTTATCCATCTATTATTTTCTGTGATGTCCTTCTGTGTGTCTCTCCAGGTGAACCAAATAATGTAAATGTTTGAAGAAGAGCATTTAAAGTATACTGTATGACCAAGGATATCAGGATAAACATACACATAGAAAATACTACACAATATTCAAACTTAGAAATATTAAAAAATTACACTGCTGGATAATTGCTAAGGACGGATCATAAACGGCTATATAGCGCATAAAAAAGTAAGTGTGGTTGGATGCCAAGTGAAATAAAATAATGTCAGAATGCCAGGACATTACAAGAAAGACAATTTATTGTGCTCTGAAATCCAGAAGGCTTTGGAACGTGTTCAAGGGACAAACAGGCCATTTTGTGCAGAATACGTAAATGTGAAAAAATGCAATTACCGTCCGCAGGCGTTCCGGCGTAAGATGTCAATACGGGATATGGCCACCATGGAGGGCGATGCAAGATTCCACACGTCGTGTCATGCTTTGCACTAGATTATCAAGCAGCTGTTGAGGTAATTTATCCCATTCCTCTGTCAGTGCACGGATGAGGGTGTCCTTGTTTATTGGAGGGCATTGGCGACCAGCAAGACTCCTTCCCAAAGCATCCCACACATTTTCAAGGGGATTCAGATCTGGGGAACGTGCTGGCCATACAAGGCGTTGAATATCCTTGCTCTCAAGACACTCCTGGACAGCGACTGTTCGATGACATGTTGCGTTGTCGTCCATGAAAATGAATCTATCACCGACAGCACCACGGAACATGAGGTAGCAGAACATCATTATTAATGTGTCGTTGGCCAGTCATAGTCCCAGTTGGAAGCACATAGAGGGACGTACGGCCATTGATCATGAGGCCAGCCCATACCATGACACTACATGTCGGATATCGGACCCTTTCCTGTATGTTTGCTGGACAATATGCAGTACCATTATCACGCCCGATCAGTTGTCGTCGACAATCAGACGTTAGACTGTATCTACTCTCATCTGAGAAGAGGACAGCAGACCAGTCGTTATCAGTCCAATTGATGTTGATGGCACCATTGCAAACGGGTGGTACGGTGATGTCTGGACAATGGGATGGATGCATACAACAGGACAGCGGGCGTATAGTCCTCCTTCATGCAAACGTCTGGCGACAGTTTTTCGGGAGATCCGCTTGCCAGTAGCAGCCATAAACTGATTTGCTACCTCACTAGCTGTGCTGCGCCGGTGTCTTTTTGTTGATAGCACTATGTACCGATCTTCTGCAGGTGTCGTACTGCGAACACGACCTCCCCCATGACGTTTGCTACACTCTCCATTTGTTTGAAATGATTTCCAAAGCCTTGAAACAACACTGGCTGACGTCGAACTCTCTGGCAAGATCTGTTATTTTTCGCCCTTCTTCAATCTTGCCAATAATACGGCCACGCGTAAAATCATCTAGGTGATGTCGGGAAGACATACTGAAAATTGCAAGTTCGTCAATTGATTCTTTCCCTTTCAACTTTGTGTTTGAACAACAACAGTCAATACGTGTCAAATCCTTTATATCTCTTATCAGCGCTATGACGTCACGAACAAGTTCGGCAATCCAAAATTTGCATACGCACAACACATCTTACTGTATCCCGCACTTATGCTAATTTCCACATTTTCCTGCCTTCCATTTTATGGTTGCTATCGTTGCTATTGTCATCCGTCCTTAGCAATTGTCCGGCAGTGTATATAAAACTTGAATTCCAATTAAATTTATAAGTAATGTCTCTTTTGTTCCTAAAATACTAGTAAATTCACAAGTGGTCATTTGCTTTCTATGTGTAGTGATAGAAAATCCCAAGTTAATATTCATGTATGTGTGATGTACATAGTTAAATAGGTTAAGCATTTTGTATCAGTTCTTATTTGTTTTTTATTAAATGAACATGATTAAAAACTATATATGTGAATTAGTTTTTACTGTTTTTTTCTTTTTGTAGGCTTTATCACCTGATGCTCATCTCTGGAGAATTAAATTTGCTTTGAAATAATTCCTACATATGTCAGCTGTTAAAATATTGATTAGCTGAACAAGAAAATAATTTTGGTTTTGCAGTCATTCTTTGATTGTGCAAATTTGCGTGAAAATTTAATTTTTTTAGATTGCACATTGATTTTGAATAAAAAATATTCATGTTAATACTGTCATGTCTGTTGTAAGGCAATTTGAGTTGTATTAGTAATAATTCATTTAGAAAATTGTACATGGGTGGAATTAAGGAAACATTCAGGTAAATCCATGTAGTGAGCATTACTGTAAATACTGAGCGGTTCGAAGTGGCTTTGAAAGATCAAGGACCAGTTTTTTTATGTCTTTATGTTCATGGGAAAAGAACCATTACATCTTAGGGCTTGAAAAATACCATGTCCAGGGCATGTAAATTATTGTCCTGGGCAGGTAAATGAAAAATCTAGTTGCTCAGACTGGGCAACTAAATTAAAAAACTTTGGAACAGAATTTTGTACTGCAAGAAAAAAGACGGCTGTTGCATGTCATGCTTCATTTTACTGGTAATCTTCAAAAGTTGTATTATTGTTACGGAGTACCTAGAACAGAAGAATATCATTTTTTAAATTTTATTATGCTCCAAGTCCAGAAATTGGAACCATATGCAGTTTTGCTCCTAATGTCGTTTATAGTCAGTGGTGGGATGCATGCCTCTGATGGAACTAGTCTCCGATGTTTAGTGACAAAGGGCGAAAACTTTAACAAAAGAAACACGATAGAATCACTAAATTCCTCAAATACCAATTTCATCATCATACAATTTCATACCAATTTTAGCATCATCATTTTAAAACTTGAGATACATGCTTTTGTGCATTGAACATTTTGAATGCAGACCCTTAAAACAAAAATGCAAAACATGTAAGAAAAGTTCATGTTTTTTTTACCTTAAAAAAACAATGGTTCTGATTTGTTATCTTAAAAGATAAATTTTCCTGGGCAACCAGCTTTTACTATCTGGGCAGGTAAATAATTACTGCACATGTCCAGTTGGTCATGTAACTTTTCAGATGTTTTTCAAGTCCTGCATCTGCTCAGACTCTCGCACCAGAAAAATGTGCAAGATATATTTCTAAATTAACGTGTAGTAACTTGGGATCTGTGTAACAATGTTGGCTTCTTGTAAGCGAATTAACAGTAAAACAAGGATAATAAAAACATCTTCAGTCAGCAAGGAAGAGTTATTAGGCCTAATTTTATTTTTTTGAAGTGAAGTGATGGACAATATATGTTGTAGTGACACTTTTGTGACTTAATTGACAGGAAGGTTTGAAAAATTCAGTTGCTAATTCTTAAAATTATTACTGACATGTTTGTACCATTTGAGAAAGTTGCTGCAATAAACTATTTTTTTTGTTAATTTTCTGATTTCCTGAATACCAAGAGTGTCATTGTCTTGTTGAGACAGAAAAATACTTTACATTTTGCATCCAGTGATAATACACAAGGCTATTAGTTGTTCCACATTTTGCTGAGTTTCTACACAAGGATAGAGTGAATCCATGTAATTAACATTCTCTGCAAATATAAAAAAAATTCCACATGTGTGAATTTTTGCCTAAGTATAGCACAGGGGTGCAGAATATGTCTGAACGCGCGGACAAGGTTTGGGGGAAATTAAGGCAGCTCTGGGGAAATTTTTGCCCGGGGCTAAAATAATAATAGTGAAAATTAAAAAAAAATGACTTATTAACAACAAATATAACGTGAAAAATAGGAGTAATTTACTTCAAGGTAATCATTTTGAAAAATGTGTCGTTATGAGGGCTGTGACGTACTGTGAACTGCCGCTTGCAAACGACTCACCGAGCCTAAATGACTTTACTAATGCCAAGGTGGAGACAGCGTGGCATGGGTAACAAGTACGACGCAACCACTAGTCACGCTAATAAATGTTTCCGAAACTAATGGGCCACACCGGTGGCACAGTGGTCTAAGTGATGGCTTTTGATCATTCGTCCGAGATGGATCCAGGTTTGAATCCTAGTGAGACATGGATGTTGTGTTTGTCTCATGGCGCTGGCTCTCATCATTCCCTGGAACCAGTGGCCCTAAATTAGGGACGGGTGGCTGCTTATAGCCCACTGAGTTGCTCTAGGTGATCGTTAAACCTCCAACAGAAAAAAAAAATATAAGAAAGATGACACCAAATTTTTGGGTGTAATAAGCACATCTTATGAATCCGTTCTGACGCAAATTAAATTTATCAAAGCTATTCAAAGTCAATGGAAGCGGTATGGGAAACAATGGTATCTGACGAAAGAAAGGAGTTTTTCAATCGGGTCTTTAATCCCTGAGATATTGCTGTAAATGGAATCGTGAGCTTACGAACTCTTAGAAACAGAGTTATCGACAAAAATAAGATGTGACTTTGTCCCCTGGTGGGAAAACCATGCATTATTTTAGGAAGAAAGTATTCTCAAAAGGTTTATCCATATGAGCGGTATTAGTCCAAGAAAAAAAAAATTTAGTCGAGTTTTCAGGAGCCCAGATTTTGCTACAAATACATCAGAAGCAGAAATTAACACTTATGACCCCCTGGTGGCCAAACCATTCTTTACCAAACATTGGAAATTATGTGGAAAATATTTTCCATCAGGTCTTGTATGTGATACAGTAAGAATTTTTCAAATCGGAGTTTTAGGAGCAGAAAACGCAATTTACCTTTGTGCGCCCTAGCGGAAAGTCTTAAATGATTTACGTGAAAATTTTGAATTTATAGGGAAAACATTTCGCGTCGGAACACTATCCAGCAAAGAAGGAATTTTTTAAATCTGACTTTTAGAAGTAGAGATATTGACAAAAATAAGATATACATCTACGCCCCTGGCGTAGAAACCATGCATTATTTCAAGAAGAAAATGTTCCTAAAAGGTTTGTCGACACGAGTAGTATCGGTCAACAAACTACTGTTTTGGCGCGTAGAAACCATGCATTATTTCAAGAAGAAAATGTTCCTAAAATGTTTGTCGACATGAGTAGTATCGGTCAACAAACTACTTTTTTTTCAATCGAGATTTTAGAAGCTCATATTTTGCTGCAAATACATCAGAAGCGGAAATTAAGACTTACGCCACCGGGTGGCCAAACCATTTTTACAAAAATTAGAAATTACGTGCAAACGATTTCCCATCAGGAGCTGTATCCAGTGCAGAAAGAATGTTTCAAATCGGAGATTTAGAAAGCAGAGTTAATAGGGGGAAACACAATTTACCTTATGCCCCATAGCGGAAAGTCTTATGAATTACTTGAAAATTTTGAATTTACAGGAAAAACATGGCACACTAGAAACACTATCCAACAAAGAAAGAATTTTCTAAATTGGACTCCTAGAAGTCGAGATATTGAAAAAAAAAATAGGATATACATCTACGCCCCTTGGCGTAGAAACCATGCACTATTTTAAGAAGAAATTGTTTCTAAAAGGTTTGTTGACATGAATAGTATCGGTCTACAAACGGCATTTTTTTCAATGAAGAATTTAGAAGCTCATATTTTGCTGCAAATACATCAGAAGCGGAAATTAAGATTTACGCCCCCTGGTGGCCAAACCATTTTTTTTTACAAAAATTAGAAATTATGTGCAAACGATTTCCCATCAGGAGCTGTATTCGTTGCAGAAAGAATTTTTCAAATCGGAGATACAGGGAGAAACGCAATTTACCTTTACTACCCCTAGCGGAAAGTCTATGAATTACTTGAAAATTTTGAAATTATATGAAAACCTTGCCACACTGAAAACACTATCCAACAAAGAAGGAATTTTTCAAATCGGACTCCTAGAAGTAGAGATATTGACAAAAATTAAATATACATCTATGCCCCCTGGTGGAGAAACTGTGGAATATTTTAGGAAGAAAATATTCCGAAAAGGTTTATCGGTGTGAATGGCATCAGTCCACAAAAGAATTTTTTCAATCAATATTTTAGAAATTCAGATTTTATGGCAAATACATCAGAAGCAAAATTAACACTTTGCCCCCTGGTGGCCAAAGTATTCTTTACCAAAAATTCGAAATTATATGCAAAAGATTTTCCATCAGGAGATGTATCTGCAGAATTTTTTTTTTTAAAATCGGAGTTTTAGAAGAAGAGTTATCGGGAAAACTGTAATTTACTTTTACGCCCCCTAGCGGAAAATCTATCTAAAATACTCTTAGACATAAATGGAATCGAAAGATAAAATAATTTTTTCAATCGGATGTTTAGAAGCAAATGTGTGAAATAAAACGTAATTTTGAATTCAACATCATCTGCATTTTATGCCCTCTACGGCGAAATTGTACATCGTAAAAATAAACGAATCATCATTCACATATTTCAAGCTTCCGAACACAATTTTTTTTTCAAATCGGACTAATAGTTGCAGAGATACCATGAGTACAGACGGACAAACCGATAACATAAGCACGATCTTTTTTTACAAAAGATGTGCTAATAATGGCAGCTAATGTGTCGTAGGCACGATTTGAAAAATTATTGGGGGTTCCAGACAATAAAAAAAGAATTTTTCAAATCGGACTAATAGTTGCAGAGATACCATACCGTGGGTACAGATGGACCAACGGATAACATAAGCACGATCTTTTTTACAAAAGACGTGCTAATAATGGCAGCTAATGTGTCGTAGGCACGATTTGAAAAATTATTGGGTGTTCTAGACATTTTAAAGCGAATGACCCATGCATTTTTCAAAGAATTTGTTTAAATTAAATTTCATTCTGTAAAATTATCTGGCACAATTAGATGCCTGGAATAGACGCGTGGAATGCTAGAATGAAATAAATTGTACAGGGGTGCTTATTTTCCAGAAATTTTCGGCGTTTTTTTTTTTATTTATTTATTTATTTTTTTACGAAATTTTCGGCTTTTTTTTTTTTTCACGGAAATTTGCGGCGGCTTTTTTTTTTTTTAGAAATCTTATTTTATAGCCAGTGGCAAGGCCTGTCACTGTCCTTTCCCTTGGTTGGTGGCCAAAGCAAAACTCAATTCCACTGGGAGTTGGGAAATCTGACTGCCAATCTACCCCCACAGAGAAGAGAAACAGGTCCACTCTGTGTCTACCCAATTCAGCTGGGAGAGACCCACTCCCACCCCTTGCCCTCATTCCCCACCTAATGTTATATTTGTCTTCTAAAAGTGTGTTAACTGTTTGCTTTTCTTTGTGGTTTGGTGCTGGGTTTGCCCAGAGCTACTCCAAACAGAAATTTCTCACCCCTTTCTTTTCCTGGCAATGCCCCTTTGCACCTGCCCCACCCCAGGGCTTAGTGGCCCACCTACTCTGTCTGCTGCTTTTGACCTTCAAGACTTCTCATCTCATCATCACAGAGATCTAAGGAGGATCTCCCTGCTGACTTTTTGTTCACCCCTCCCCCTTCCCTTTGGGATGCCTGCTGGTTACTGCTCAGGAAATCTTTGTCATTGGTTTTAATGCACTCTTTGACCTTCTGGCTTTCTTAAAATGCAGAGAAATCTGAGTCTAGGATGTGGGTGACTGTCCCCTCTTCATCCCTCCCCCACCCTGCTTCAGTAGTATGGTAACTTGAGTTTACTGCACTTCTCTAAGTACTTCAACTTGTTCCTGCTCTATTTGACTGCTGCCTCACTGGTGACCACTGGTTATCCTTACTGCTCCTCCTGGTGAAGTACTATTCTACAGAATGGTTTCTGTTCCTGACATCGCATGTAATTTATGATAATGAAGATTTTGAAAGATTCTGATGCTGAGCTCATAAAATATTTTGGAAAAAGATATCCACAATAAATATCGCTGGGATTGGCTTCAGAAGCAAGATGCTTCTGACGCCATTGGGATATGGTGCCAAAAAACAGATTCTCTTGGGGAATGTTTCTGCATTTGGTGCAACAAAAGCATTCAATATGAAAAGGATGGTGTAAAAGCATTGGTAAGCCATTCAAATTCTTCACAACACAAATCTTCAAAAACATCCGTAAAGAGTTCAATGAACTCGTATTCTTATACGTCTGCAGAAAATCCTACTGGTGATGAAAAGCCACTAGATCTAAGTACCCATACAGTTAGATCAGAGGCAATTTTATGTTCATTCATAGCGGAACACTCTCTTCCCTATACACTTGGGCCTCAACTTATAAAACTGGCTCAGACATTGTCAAAGGACCTAAAGGCATTACAGGCATTAAGTATGAATAGGTCAACTGTTACATACAAAATGAGAGATGGCCTTGCTCGTACAATAAAAAACAAATTGTCGATACCCTCAAACAGACTCCCTTCTCATTAAATATTGATGAGAGCACAAGTCGGGCGAATTGTAGTGTCTTAACTATTCTTGCACAATATTTTTGCCCTGAGCAACAAGAAGTTGTAATACAACATTTATCATCGATTCAACTTCAGGTTTGTACTGCAGCCAATATTTACTCAAAAATAGTAAATTTAATAGAAGGAAATGGTATTCCTTGGAGTAACCTAATTAGTCTCCTGATGGACTCTTGCAACACTATGAGGGGTAAAAAATGGTGTAGAAACATTAGTTCGTAACAACAAAACTCCACATCTACTTCAGATTGATGGTGATAGCTGCCATACTGTTAACAACAGTGTAAAAAAATTCACTGCTCCTTTTAAAATGCACATTGAATCATTGTGTGACAACATTCACATTGACTTGCTAAGTGTTGACAAAAGAGAACTATTTTTCCAAATCTGTACGATTTTGGAAATTCAAAAGCTCTCCCGCTTTCACAACCAAATCATAGATGGCTGTGTGTGCTCCCAGCAGTTGAACGCATGATTTTGTTGTGGGATGCTTTGCTAATCTTCTATTATTATTGGATTAAAGATTCAGACAGAAATTTGTATAAGTCTGATTTGGATAAAGTGTATGAGGAAAGAAAAATTAGTAATTCTTGTGTGTCCAAACTTGTGAAAATCCAAGATTCTTTGAAATCAAAAAGTTTAACAGAAATGGGAAAAGAAAGGAAGAATAAAATTATTGAAAGCCTTTTTGTGGTGCAAAAGAAAACATTACTTGAAATCCATCTGTACAAAGCTGTTCTGCCTATATTCAATGAATACATAAAGCTGTTTCAGACCAAACAACCTATGTTGCATAGATTGCATGTTGAACTTTTTGTGATCATTTTTCATTAAACATGAAATAATCTCAAAGTGCAAAACTCACAAGGATCTTTTGAAAATAGATTTGAAGAGTGGCGATAATCACCTGCCAGACAAATGTATTTATGTTGGAGGAGAAGCCAAAAAACTTATTGCTGCAAGTACCGTAATTTTCGGACTAAGAGTCACAGGCACAGGTGAGAAATTTTGCAATCTTGGAAGCAAAAGTTGCCGTAAGGGAAGTCGTGCAAAAGTTGCCGTAAGGGAAGTTACCTGTGAAGTCGTGGTGCTGCTCAGAAAACTAAATTATCTTCCTTATTTTCATGAATTAACTCACACCCAGCGTGATTATATGTATACTTCAAAGGCTAATCTGTAATTCAGTGTCGATCGGCTTTATGCACTTATTTTTTCATACTGGCAAAATTTTTTATTTATACATTTTTTATTAATCATGTTAAGGATGTTATTTGTTTGCCTTTATTAAATGCTCAAAACCATTTATGTAATCAATATAAATCATGGTTAATCTTAAGACTGCCGCTAGAATATCGCATTGCTCGTAAAACCGCACAATTGTCTAAATTCCATTCAATGTGGATGTCTGCTACAGGATGGTTCTCTGTTCACCGCAATAGAATCCGTCTTAGAAGTAATTAACTTATAAATTATCGCTTGTAATGCTTTTGATTAATGTTTTCTTTAATAATATGTTCCTTCTATGTTATGCTTTTTGTCTTTACCAGCTGCCTCGCACGTGTTCGCAGATCTGGCCGCCAACACTTCCATAACAGCGGTGCCGCTCTCTTTCAAGCGGTTTGACCTACTTGCATTTACTGCGCACTGAGCCTTCGCGTTGAGCTTCGCTTTTATATGAATCCCTTCTTTTTTTATTTTCCAGCTGAAGTCTTCAACTTCCACTATCGTCAGCCAATAAAAAAAAATAAATAAAAATAAAATCGAAGCAGAACTCAGGAGCATGAGCCAAGAAACACTTGTATCGCATGCCAGATTAACCAAGAAGAGTGAACAGAATTTGTCCTTCCGTCCCGCCAGTATTGTTTGAAATTGGTCTCAGCTAATGGAATCATCCTGGGGCAGGCTTTTGCATTGTTCATGTTCTTAAGCTTTTGTTCAGGAAAGTGCCTGTTAAACCGGTCTCCCCACCCCACTGAAAATCATCACACCTTCCTGCATGATGTATGCTGCAGCCAACAAAAGAGATACGCTAGGCGCAATATCCACAGAAGCCTCGGACGTCACGCTACTTGTCTGTGTGCTTATGTCCCCATTCCATCCCCCACTCCTCCATGCAAAGGGCATTTGAGTCAGGCATTCCTGTCCTCCCCCACTTTCCCTCCTAAACCAACATCAGGACATAAGAGTTATCGTTTAAATAGACGTGTTTAGCGTATGAGTAGAAAGGGGGAAAACTTGATCACAGTCGAGTTTGTGAAAAAAAAAGACATGGTTTGAAAAAATTTACTAAGCATCTGCATGAAAAAAAAAAAAAAAAAAAAAAAGGGAGGGAAGAAACAGTCTTATCAAAAACAAATTCGGCATAAGGGCCGCACACCCGAAAATGTTCACTTTTAGTAACGTAAAAGCCGCGGTTCTTAGCCCCAAAATTACGGTACATCAAATGATTATATGGTATCTTCATTTAAGAAAGAGCTAAAGGAATGTTATCTGGCATGCTCCTTATACATGATCCAAAAACTTCCTGTGGGAAATTCTACTCTGATTAGTTTTTCAGGGTTAGACCCCTCTCTTAGAGGCCAAACTACTACCTATATAGCTCTTTCAAAATTGACTGATACATGTAGCTCAGTGCTATCTGCTAACGAAATGCTTGTTATCGATGAAGAAATCAGATCATATCAAATCGATACAGCAATTAGTGATATCTTTAATTACTCAGCCAATGAGAAATGTGAAAGAAAAAAATCCTAAAGTCATTGATAAATACTGGGCTGCAGTGTCAAAAATGTACTCACATGATGGAATACAAAAGTACTCCACATTGGGTAAACTTGTAAAAGCCCTCATCTCATGCTTTCATGGGCCAATTGTGGAAAGCTCATTTAATTTCATGGATAATATCATCACACAGCACAGAACTAGTTTAGATGCAAAAAGCTTGGACAGTTATCATACCATCAAATATAACCTCTTAGCAAAGAAATGTTCAACGTTTGAAATGTTTGGTGTTGAAAATCCGATCACCACTGCAGTTGACAAAACTTTGTTACAGAACATGTTGCAAAGCTAGAAAATTCATCACAAATCAACTAAGGAAAAGTCTGATAGAAGAAGGCATGAAGTAATTGGAAATCATTTTTCTGGAATAAATAAATCATCAGCAGCTAGCTCTGTAAGTATAAAGATTGTGGTGAGCTCTAAAATTCCAACACAAAATCTGTCAACACCAAAGCTGGAATCTGGGTGCAGTAAACGTAAATCTCATGCAAAGGATTTGCAGCAAAATAAAAACAAAATAACCAAATTTTTTTCTAAAGCATTATGAAGTTTGCATCCATCAGCAGCATTGATGACTTATTACGTGACTATACAAATCATTTAAAAGTATAAACTGAACAAACTTTGTCATATACATTTCAGTCTTTTCTGCATAAGAAAATACACCATTGACACAGGCAGGCAAGGCATCAATTATGTAAGTTGCCTTTTTTTATTTTTTCTCAGTATTTTCCTTTTTATAGTTTTATTTATAGCTTTGAAGGGCCAAACACTGGAAATTTGCAATTAGCCAAAATTTTATAGAGGCCACTGTTCTTTAACAAAATATCAGAACCTGGGAAATAAATTACGAATGTAACACATATATCCTGATTTTTTTTTTTTTGTTAGTATTGATCTACGTTAATTTCACAGAATAAGCACCCCTGATTATAGTTAATTACAGAATTTTTTAGCTGTTTATTTTTCAGCCTCTCTGCCCCGAGTTACTTCTTGATTCGCCTATTCTTTCTACGTCGAAAGTTAATGGGTTCCGCCATTTTAGGCGAGGAAAGAATTCTTGATTCGCCTATTCCTGTCGCGCCTAAAACTTTCACCTCTAGAGGGGAAAGATTCACTTGGAGCACTAAATCTTTCGTGCATTAAAAAAAAAAAAATCATGAAAAAAAAGCTAGTTATTCATTGGAATAAATAGTTTTTTTGTTTTTTTTTTCAAATTTTTAAGTAATAGGCTTTAAGAGCAGTTCTTCATCATCGACATATACTCTAATAATCACTTGAACTTGTATGAAAATCCGCTACAGTTTTGGGGGAAATTTCAAAAAAAAAAATGTTCTGGGGAAATATTGGGCCCTGAACATTTTCTGCACCCCTGGTATAGCATAGCTACCAGGTGTTTCGATTTAATTGAATGTCAGTAATTTCCATATTAAATAAATACATGGAAATCAATTGGTGTTTCATTACAAGGGCATGTATTGTCATCCACAAAAATTAAACTGTGTGCATCTATAACCCTTCGATCTCCCAGTTTCTCTATTATTTCACTCTTGTCCCACTTCAAAGATGTAAAGGACATGTATATCCATTTTCATCAGTGCTAAGAGATTTTAGCAGTAATGGACTTGTTTGGTGGTAACAATTCAAGGCACAAATAATTCCTTTGATGTCCAATCAATCTCAAAATAGCCACCTGTGGATACCAGTGGTATGCAGTTTGGAAATTTTTTACAAATTTTACATCTCTTTGATCACAGAAATGCTTAAGCCAAAATGGTGTTTGTGACAGCTTGAGTTTTTTGTTTATATATTCATTGACATGTCAAAATAGTGTTGGTAACAGCATTTTTAATACAAATGTTTACAGCTATTGATTTGTAAGAACTAGTATAAAGGGCATTTTCAACAATTGTTCTACCACAGGAATTAAATTAAAATGAGCCATGCAAATATTTGAAAAATTGAGTGAAACATCACAAATATGAAATTTTTGGGGATGCATTATTTAAAATTTCACAAATATGTCGGTTAAAAGGCATGGATTGAAAGACATTTTGTTTGCTTTAATTAAAAATGCATTATCCAAGTGCAAAACAGCATTATTGGAATATAAAAGTCCAAGCAGAATAAAAATATTTCCATGTACTGTTAAATAACTTTGTTGAATAAAATAACAAATGCAATAAAAATTTCCAAGCTCTCTCACTTCCAACAGGAAAATTAGCTAAAGAGCAAAAGAACTTTCTTGAACAGTTGAGAGAGTAGTCAGGGTATGCAGCAGAATTTTTGCTTGCCAACCGTGACGAGCGAAGCAAAGGCTTTCTGCTGTGGCCTCCACAGAAAATGGGCAGTACGTGATTAACGCACATGCACAGGAAGAAGCAATGTCACTTGTGGTTACCTAAGTCAACAACACCAGCAGGTAAAAAGTGATTTGACATACACTGACGGAAAACAAAATCCCAACACCAAGAAGGGGTTGTGTTAGATAAACGACAGTTGGTAGGCGGTGAGAGTACATCTGTAAGATGACGTCTATGCAAATTTTGCACTCGGTGCATACGTGTGGCGCTAGTAGCGCCCATCGGAACATGCAAAACAGGTTTGCTGTAAATAGGCGCTGTAACGTTCGTGAGCGTTAGTTATCGTTGAGATTCGACGTAGTGTGTTGATGTTAGTCAAGAATGCCTTTAAGAAGACGAAGAAGCCATTATCAACAGCTCATGGAGTTTGAACGAGGTCGTGTAATAGGGCTACGAGAAGGTGGATTTTCTTTCCGCAATATTGCAGAACGACTTGGCAGGAATGTAGCCACTGTGCAAGATTGTTGGCAGCAGTGGTCAAGGGAAGGTACTGCCTCAAGAAGACCGGGTTCTGGCCGTCCACGTGGCACTACTGAGAGGGAAGACCGCCGTGTACGGCGTATGGCCGTGGCGCATCGTACCGCGTCTGCGGCAGCAATTCGAGCTGCAGTTGCCACCACAGTGACACAACGAACTGTTATAAATCGGTTACTTGAAGGACAGCTCTGAGCCAGATGCCCTGTAGCGTGCATTCCACTTACTCCAAACCACTGCCGTTTGCGACGTCAGTGGTGTCAAGCTAGAGCTCATTGGAGGACGGAGTGGAGATCTGTTGTGTTTACCGATGAAAGCCGGTTCTGCCTGAGTGCCAGTGATGGCCATGTGTTGGTTAGAAGGAGGCCAGGTGAGCGCCTGCAACCAACCTGTCTGCGGCCGAAACACACTGGACCTACACCTGGAGTTATGGTCTGGGGAGCAATTTCCTATGACAGCAGGAGCACTCTCGTGGTTATCCCACGCACCCTGACGGCACAGTTGTATGTCGGTCTGGTGATTCAACCTGTTGTGCTGCCATTCATGAACAGCATTGCAGGAGGTGTTTTCCAACAGGATAACGCTCGCCCGCATACTGCTGTTGTAACCCATCATGCTCTACAGAGTGTCGACATGTTGCCGTGGTCTGCTAGATCACCAGATCTTTCACCAATCGAGCACGTATGGGACATCATTGGATGACAACTCCAGCGTCACCCCCAACCAGCATTAACCGTCCCTGTATTGACCGACCAAGTGCAACAGGCATGGAACTCCATCCCACAAACTGACATCCAGCACCTGTAAGACACAATGCATGAACGTTTGCGTGCTTGCATTCAACATTCTGGCGGTTACACCGGTTATTAATGTACCAGCATTTCACATTTAAAATGGCTCTTCTCGCGCTTACAATAAGCTGTGATCTTGAAACCTTAATCGATTAAATATGTTACCTATACAAATGTATTGCTGCCATTTCATTCCTCTACAACTATTTTTTCGTGGTGTCGGGATTTTTTTTTCCCGTCAGTGCATAAAAGGCTGGAATGTGTTCTGTTTAAAACAAAAAACAAACCACTTAAATGTGTAAAATTTTGTTAAGAACTGCTCTAATTTTGAGAGTAGAAAACACTGAGGAGGGAGAGAGTGGAAGTCTTTAAGGAAAGACCTTTTCTTTCCATTAACACACAATAAATGTGTACAGCAGTACAGACATATATCTAAGAAACTGTGATACTCATTTCTAAAATGAACGGAGTATGCAATTAATACTGTGCGTGCTAGTGATGGATACAGATTAGTGCTGAGCCTGAAAGCCCAGCTTGGGCTGCATAACATTTACTTTGGCTAGGGCTTTGAATTTTCTTTTTTTAAACTGAATTTGCATGAGTTAAGTATCATAAGAGTCTAATTACTCTTCCAGGTTGATAAAGAAAATTCTTCAACTGGGTCTAGCAGAGGATTGGGGAGGGCTATTTATTCTGGGTTTGGGGAGCAAATGACAAGGCTATTCATTAGTGGATTTCTGCAGAGAAGGAAAAACAGCTTCAAGAACAGGCACTAGATATCACATATTTGAAACTTTTTATCATTCCACCACACATCAGTTTCCTGATAATTTTACTGAGTAACTTACATAGATCGCAGCACAGTTCTGTTTTGCCTGATTGTCAGAAGCAGTTTAGGAGGAAACGAACAGACAATGGAAATAGGGCGACTATGCTACAGAAATGGATAGTTGTCCCTTCCAGAGTTTACAAAGACACTATTTAATTGAAGGGGAAGGGGAGAGAGTGGAAATCTGTAAGAAGAGATTTTTTCATTAACACCTAAAAAGCTGCAGGCTTTTGGGGCCAGGCTATATTTTATGATGTAAAATTAGGTCTCGGGCTGACATGGGCTTGAAGTCTTAAACTTTAGCCTGAACTCCTCACCACTGGAATGTGTGTGGAAGTTGAGTTCATATCCTATAGCAATATAGTCCAAAAATGGATATTTGCTTAGATGGCCATGTAGTAAAAGGCAAACACCGAATTTCTGCATGCTGTTTTGTGACTAACATCTGACACGATACTGCTAAAACCTGGATGGTTACCGTTGCCAAAAGATGACAAACTGTTGAATAAGCAATACTGGGTGTGGACAGCTATTTCTCTTAACTGATAAGCTCCGAGATTTGCACAACCATCAGCATGGTTTGACGAATGGCGCAGGGATGCTTTTTATCAGTCTGCAATTGTGAAATTTTGAAACCAGTTTCCAACAAACACTAGATGCTTCTAAATCCCAAAGACTAGTCTTGTGATGATTATATATATTAAGATAATACAACGTAGTTTGTCACAAATATTTAAACCACAATTTATCGGAAGCCTTTTACTGTTTTCTCACCTCCATATGGCAAGTCCAATCACCCTTGTCAGCAAAAACTCTGTGCCTTTTACAGTTACGTATATCGCATGATACATATATGTTCAGATAAAGACAGTTTGGAAAAAGAACTTTATTTCCTTAAACGTGTTGCAGTACAGTGAGGATACCACCCTTCCATTATATACAAGGCTAACACGTCACAGAAGCCTGTCTCCATGTTAACTCCTGTGACGTGCCCATTGTGGGAGAATTTTGTCATTATTCCATTTTCCCCGTGACATTTCCTTCAAAATTTTAAAAATTCTCTAAACCTTTAATTTTAAAGTGATTTTTAAACCAATAAACAAAATGAACATTTCAGGATCAAAGGACTATGTTGAAGACAAAAACTCTTGGGGAATTTATCAAATTCCATGTGAATGTGGCGCTTTGTATATAGGACAGACCCATCTAGCCTTGCGTTTTCAATTGGAGGAGCACAAGACCTACATACGGAACTGTGACCTAAAGAAGTCTTTGATGGCTAAACACTATTATGAAAAGGACCATAAATTTCTTTTTGAAGAAACAAAACTAATTGCCAAGCCAGATTCAACCACCAAACTTGATATTTTGGAAGCTTTCTGTAAAACCTTGAAAATCCGGCATCTACGGTACCAAACAAATGCCGGATTTATGAAACTATCCAAAAGTTGCGCAATGGGTGTTATGTAAAGCACGTATTTGCGTGTAACAGGTCACTTTAATGAAACTTTGTGCGTCTACGTCTTATCTGCGTCTACTGCAGGGGTTGTTGCGCTGCTAATCGCATTCTTCGCAATTTGCGAAAAAAAAAAAAAAAAAAAAAATTGTTTTGGCGATGGAAAAAAAGCCTTGGCGAAAATATTGACAATTACCTTTGTGTACTATTTATTATAAAACTCAGTCGAAAAAGCTGAATTTGGCGAATGGTTAGGCAAAAACTTTGAAAAAGCCAGAGCAACCGCTAGGGCTGAGCATCGCGTGAACACATGATGCGAATTTTACGTCGATGTTACGGTTTTTCTACTGACGAAACTATGACACATTGCGAAGGCGATTACCGCGATGCATCATGAAGGCCGATGTAGATGTCATTACCAAGCACAGATCATCATCACACGTTCGACAAACATTTCAAATGTACACGCCACTTTGACAACGGTGGGGCCCAATGAGATGACAAATTTGAGAAACCTGATGTTACACGCAGGCGGCTATCGGTAATTCGCATGCTGAGATCGGATGATTTCGTGATGTGTTGTTGAGACAGTACATCGGGAGGTTTCCATGGTTATTGGTGAAACATCAGACGTTCTCCCGAAATCAGAAAAGTGCCGGATTTTTGAGGTTTTACTGTATATCAGAAGTCTTTGCAACTTGTTAATGACATGGCATCCACCCCATTTCTATCAAGTGCATGGAAGTAACTAATCAGAACCTGTGACTGTAAACACCATTTATGACATCATATAAAATTTGAATATTTACATGCCATTTGTTCTGATGAAGCTAGGTCAATACCCAGCTAAACCATGATCAACTTGAAAAAATAAATATCTGCGACAAAGTACATTGTATTCTCTTATATATACGCTAGACGCTTTTCGAAGTTTAAGTATCAGTTTCCCTTTTCTTAAACTCGTACAGCTTTATATGCTATTTATGGGTTTTACTGACTTCCCCCTCTAACTATTATGGCATTCTCTTTCACACTGAAGTAGAGGTGGAGAACTATCAGTAGTCCAAAAATAACAATCTATAGCTATCGATAGTGTGTGAGCAAAGTTGCTTGGAAGAAAATTTGTTTTCTGGGATGAAAAATTATTTCTGACAGTAATTTTCCTTACCTTTTCACAATGTCCAACAGCTAAACTCCGATAAACTTTGAAGCTAACCTTTTATACTTCTTTTTGGGGTTTAACAAACACTGTGGGCAACTTGATGGGCTGTAAGCAGTCGCCAGTACTATAAACAAACACAGCCACAACATCTATGCTTATGGGATTCAAACCCCAATCCATGTCGGACAAATGGTGAGAAGCCAGCGCTTAGACCACTGCATCACCTAGGCAGCGAACCTAACATCTTGACGATATCCTTCCGAAGTAAATAAGCAGAAGTTATTAAAAAAATGTTTTTCCTGAAGAATGAGCTAATTACTAGTTCCTTAATCCTCATTTTCTGTTTGCGTTGTATGATTTTTTTTTTTTTCTGTTCACAAAAGCTAAAGAAGAGAATTCTGCAGTTTTCTATGCAAAATAATTTTTTCTATGTTTGGCAAAATCATGGTAATAATCCATGAGAAATTGAGTAAAGTTTTGAATGTGACTTGTTTTAAATGATCCCAAAGATTTGACACATTGCCTGAGGTTTTGTAGTTTTTCCTGCAAAGGCTACATTTTGCTTAGACCTTATTTTTACCAAAAGAAAAATAATGCTGCACAAAAGATATTTTACGTTTACCTATTATTGCTGATTACTTACTTTTAACTAATAACTGTTTCAACTTCCAGTACAAACAATGAGAACAACGCTTTTGACTTTGTCTTTATCTGACTGATAAGTACACTTTCCCTTTGAGCTTGACTTAACATGTAGAACAACAGAGTGCAAAAACTGCATACACTTACCATTTACTCTTTTGGTTTAACTTTGGTTTTGTATTGTTATCACATATCACTATGGCTGGGCTCAAATCTTTTTGACACCAGCATAAATGAAGTGAAAATGATCATTCCAATCATCGATGACATCAGTGGACGCTGAATAGTTTACATTTACAGCACTGAAAAATGTAAAACTATCAATAGTACCTCTACACTGAGGGTAGTGAACCATATTCATTGCAACACAAAACATACCATAGCACACTTGCATGTATACAGGGTTCTTAGGAGTCTGTTTACCTCCCTCCAACTTTTAAACCGCATATCGTACCTCCACAAAAGTAACGTGTACCTATAGGAAAGTGACCGTGCGCAATCGATTGGTAGTGCTTGTGACGCCCCTAGTGGTGAAATACAGAACTTAGCAAAACTAACTCGGAAACCAAGAGAGATACACAAAAAAGTCCAATTACAAAATAAAAGAGCGATGTTTAAGCAGTACAAAATGACGGTTAAAAAAAACCCCTGCGAACAAAGTCAGATGTCCGGCTGCTAGCAAGCAACAGCAACAAAAGAGTGGTTACAAGATATAGCGCGTAGTCATGCTAATTTCAAGTTTGACGTGAAATGATGTCGGACAGCCGAAGGGCTATAAATGATAGGTGGGAATTCAGAGTGAATCACAGTACAAGGTCGGCAGGTAGATGGCTATCTTCACTAATGACGAGTACTGCGATATAGTCTTGCTGTGCGGCGAATGTCAGCAGAATGCAAAACAGGCTGCGAGGTTGTATAGAGTACGGTTTCCCACTCGTCAGCATCCAGCAGCACAGACAATTGACAAAGTGCCCGCTAGAAACGGGAAACTTTACTGAGCATCATCATTCCGGTCGTCCCATTGGTGCCGGTGTGCGAGTACCTTCTGCGGATGTTTAGGGCTATGTTCTTGCAAATCCCCGAAGTAGTACGACGGCAGTGAGCCATGCTTGTGGATTATCGGCATCACTAGTGTGGCAAATTTTGAACGAACATGGTACCTGGAGACCTTCAAAGGCGATATGACTTTTGTAACTTCATCTTGAACACCTTACAGGAAAAGCAGTGGTTTGTGGACAACATCCTATCACCAGAACACCTACTACTGGGATGTGAGAAATCCACACATGATGAGACAAACATGCCATCAGGTACGCTGGTCACTTATTGTGTGGTGTGGAATGTGGCAAACATCCATAATTGGACCTGTATTCATTGAGGGAAATTTTAACAGGTCAGCGTTACTTGCAGCTGTTATGTGGTCCAGTAAGCGATTTGTTGGATGATGTTCCTTTGACTATGTTACCACGCATATGATTTCAACATGACAGCTGTCCTTATCACAAAACCTTTCCAGTTCGCTCGTTGTTGTCTTGCACATTCGGCAACAATATTATTGGGTGTATGGTGGTTGTACGGAATGGCCGCTATGGTCACCCGACCTAATACAGATGGACTTTTTTGGGGATACCTGAGATCAAGTGTACTCTACGGAACCTTCTAGTGTCACAGATTTAAAGGAACACATCGTCAGGGCCTGTAATTTGGTAACCCCTGCGATGCTGCATGAGATGCATTTCTGTCCCGAGTCCAGATGTGCACCGTCGCTGATGGTGCACACTTCGAGCAATGTGTACGATAGACCACTTGCCAGGTTAGTTGCACTTGTATTATACAAACTGTGTGTTGCGTCTGTGTGTAATTTAAAGTTTACTACTTTAACATGCCTTGTCTTTTCTGTAAGTGTTTCTGTTAAACCAAGTGCCATTTTGTACTAATTAAACACCGCTTTTTCATTTTGTAATTGGACTTTTTTGCGTATCTCTCTTGGTTTCTGAGTTAGTTTTGCTAAGTTCCATATTTCGCCAATAGGGGCGCTACAAGCACGTCCAATCGATTGCACATGGTCACTTTCTTATAGGTACACATTACTTCCATGGCGGTACGATACGTGGTTAAAAAGTTAGAGTGGGGTAAACGGACTTTCCTAAGAACCCTGTATGTATACTAGAAAGTAACAAAAACCCTTCAAAAAATACAATAATCATGAAAATCTAACCACACAAAAGCAGCCAGTATAATAACCTAACTGAAAGAACAGGCAAATCAGGAACCAGTAGAACAATGAATGCAGAATTTTTGAGATGGCTAGCCATGGCATTTTCAAGGACCAGCATGGATAACACCCTCATTTCTGCAAAGATGTAGTAAACGTGGGTTTTTGCTACAACAGTGGTCTCTAAACTCGCGGCTCGGCACCAACTGTTTTGCGGCCCACATGAATGATTACAAAATAAAAATAAACCACCCTTTCTTCAAGTAATACATTAAATATAATATAAACATAGTAAATATATATAATACATTAAATATAATATAAACATAGTAATGCTTAGTAAAGCCATCCTCTTTATAAGTAAGGAGTTTATTTATGAAGAATATAACTGTATTAAGCATGCATATTGTTACATCAAAAAGAATGCAAAAATGGTACAGGTGTCTTCCCCCGACGTGCTGTCTACGAATCCAAGAACGCTAGCAACATTGATCGACCTTGAAAAGCTCCCTCTCGCTCAGCTGGTGGCTAGTTTCTTCCAGCTATATCGGTAGCTTCACACGCTATTTTTCAACTGAAATTGATTTGTGTAATTTATTTTTACCATGTCTGTTTCTAAATCAAGTTACAGTAGAAAACGATCCATTGAAGATAAACGTAGAGTATTTAACAAGAAATGGGAGTTACAGTACTTTTGTTGTGAAAGTAAAAATCGTGTATTGTGCCTTATTTGAAGCAAGTGTTAGTGGTTCCAAAACAGTATACCTTATGACGTCATTTTCAAACCGTGCTTGGGGAGAAGTATGATTCACTGCAAGGGTATCTTCGAGAGGACAAACTGAAGAAACTGAAAATGGATCTAAGTTCGCAACAAAATGTGTTTTAAAGCAGCAGAATGTATTTACCCTGACAAGGTGGATGAATTTAAAGAAATAAGTCTTTCGCCAAAATCGGTTGTTAGTAGTATTGAAGAATTAACTTTAGATATAAATGATCAATTAATTCAGAAGATGTCAGAGTTTCTTTACTTTTTTCCCTTGCCATTGACGAAGGTACTGATGTAACAGATGTTGCTCTTAGGCTGTTTTTATTTGCGGGGTAGATGGAAATCTTAAGCAACTGAAGAACTATTGCAACTACATAATACCAATGTACAATACTATGAAAGCTGATGATATTTTTGACATAATGAAAAAAATGTTTGAGGAGGAAAAATTGTCTTGGCCTAAACTGGCATGTTTAGTTAACAGATGGTGGTGCACCTGCAATGGCTAGTTCAAAAAACAGTGTTGTTGGAAAGAAAAAAAAATGATCGATGAAGGTTCACTTACTGCCTTTGTACATTTTCATTGCATCATAAATACATGAAGGTGCATTGTGTGGCCGTGTTTTAAAATCTGAAAATATTTTGAAGCCGGTGGCGAAGATCATAAATTGCATTCACTCCTGAAGCTTAAATCACAGTTTACTGCTTTTCTCATAGATATTGGCTGTGAGCATAATGACATTTTGTATCACTCTCATGTAAGGTGGCTTAGCTGTCGACAAGCGTTAAAACAATTTTGGGATTTGAGAGATGAAATAAAGATGTTCCTTGAAAGTAAAGATCAAGATGTCTTGCTTTTTGATGATCCAAAATTGTTACATGATCTGGCATTCAGCACAGATATAACTGGACGCTTAAATGATTTGAATATCAAACTATAAGGCCAAAATAAACTAGTCACGGATATTATTGATAATGTTAACGCATTTCAGAGGAAACTTCAGCTTTGGGAAGCTCAGTGGAGGAAATCTTGCTCACTTTCCCACTTTAAAAGCTTCAGCTGAAAAAGAAGAAATCAACTTTGGTGAATTTTCTACGAATGGAGCTATCTATGTTAAAAGAGGATTTCAACTGTTGGTTTAAATGCTTCAAAGACATGGAAAATGTTTTCAATATATTTAAGTCTCCCATTTTCCTATAATGCTGACAAAGAACTTCAGCTTGAATTAATAGATTTTTAGTGTGATTCTTTCCTAAAAGAAAAATTCAACAGTTGTAATCTAACAAAGTTTTACCAGTTGATTTCAAAGATCAAGTACATAAACATTCATAACCTAGCTGCATGGGTTCTGTCTTATGTTCGGAACAACATACTCATGTGAACAGTTTTCTAAAATGAACCAAGTAAAATGTCTTGAAAGGAATAGGTTAAGTGACAATTACTTATGCTCACTTTTAAAAGTAGCATGCTTAAAGGACATTATTCCAAATATTGATTAGTTAGTGACAGAAAAGCGAGCCTAAGTTTCTAGTCAGAACATGTAATATTTTCTGTACCGTGTTCAGTTGGTAAAATGCGATTGTTTTAAGATTTAAGTGAAAATAATTGTTATGTAAAAGTGATCGTTTTCAGTGATTGATGAAGCATTTGTTTTTACTATTTACCGATAATTAGAAAAAATATCAAGTGCCAAGCCATTGGTGTAGTTTTGTAAAGTTGACATTTATTTGTAAGAAATTTATTAATATTTATGCGGTCCCCCAAGTTCTTTCAAAACTGGAAAGTGGCCCTTCCAAGGGTCTGAAGTTTGAGACCACTGTGCTACAACAAGCATTTACATGTGCGAATTAAGTATTCATCCCAACTGAATACTTAATTCGTACATATATAAGCATGTCGTAGCAGAAACCCACGTTTACTAGGTCTTTGCAGAAATGAGTGTTATCCAGGCTGGTCCTTGAAAATGCTATGGATAGCAGTCTTGAAATTTCTGCATTCATTTTCCTGCTAGTTCTTGGTTTGTTCTTTCGTGTTCTTTCAGTTAGGTTATACCTGCTGCTTTTAATTGCCTTATGTATATTTGTGGGGTATTGGGAAACTTACCCACTACGTTTCCATCGAATCACAACATTTAAATAATGGACAGGCTGGACACACACATTTAATCTGACATACACTTATAGTTGATATCAGGATACACTAACAATGGAAACTACTCGTTCCGTTAAAAAATACAAAATGGCAAACAATCTTCGGCACACAGCCTGTCTCGGTGTTCACGCTTCAGAACTCTTCGCAGCTCTGACTCTAGTCTCTGGGAGCATGTTTTAGCGACGTAGCGATGTCCGATGCTCATGTCATCCAGCGGTCGTTCCTCTGTGTAGTGATCTCGGCATTGCACCATCAGGACGACACATACTGAAAACCCACACATATTTGTATATATATATATATATTCTTAGGTTATATCTTTTGTTTTTGTCTCTGCTCTTTATATATATATATATATACTTACAATAAGTAGAAATAACTATAGCAGGAGCCAAAATAGGAAAAAAATAGTTAAAATAAAAAAACATCAAAGCAAACGAGCAGGGAGAAAAAAAAAAAAAATGGAGTGCAGAAAGCTGTGAAAATGCTGAGCTTTGGCTTTATCAAGGACCAGCAAAACTCAGCATTTACTAACTTCCACAAAGACCTAGTTAAACATGGGTTTCTGCTATGTCATAAATGCAAAAGGTACAAGTCCCCCAAAATCACCAAAAAAAAAAAAAAAAAAAAACATAACCACCCATGTAGCTCGGAAACTTATAATATTAAGCAAAATTTTGAATTTTGCATTACATCCATAACATATCTGGCCCAACGCATAACTCCTCATTGTGCACAAAAACATAAAAACTTCAATACAGAGCCCAAAAATATTTCAAGATAGGCGTAGAATTTAGAACAAAGAAACGAAAAACAAAACCTGGGAAAAAGCTGCAAAAGAACAAAAAATATTTTTTTAGATGTACACAGCAATGTAAAATTGTCCAACTTGGAAGAAGACTAAAAATATAAAAAAAAACTCACCATGTAAAAAGACTTTATTTGAAGGCACAATTTATAAAAACTTTTTGTCAGCAGTGCCACGTGACACTAAACCCAACTAGGAACCACGGCAAAAACAAAACACGAAGACGAGAGACAAATAATAAAGCAAATGCCTGTGCTAAGAAACAACTAAATATTTCAGGAAAATAGCACAGAAAACAGGAGCAAAAAACAAACAAAATTCTTAACAGGCAATTCCCGGAATACACTGCATGACTTTAGACAATAGAAACGTAATAATATAAAACATTGGAAATGTACTTAAAACTAAAAATTGCGAAATGTATACAGTATTATAAGAATGCTGTACACAAATCCCAAATACAGCAAATGTTCTTCCTAACGCAAGGGACGCAAAGCTACGAGGCCAAGAACACTGCATGCAACCTGAACAGAGCACTGCATGAGAACAAGCAAATTAAAAGGCCAACAGCAAGAACAAATGCCAGTAAAAGGAAAGCCAATAATAATAAAAAAAATACTAACAAATTAAAACCAAAAACCTCCAAAAGGAAAAAAATAAAAATGAACGGACATACCTGCTAGGCCTCTGATCTGTATGTAGCCAGAATTGCAAATGGCTGACAAAATTCCCACATTACAGTAAGAGAAGTCGGCAGGCCCGCACAAAAAGCACTCCGCAGACGACGTTAGTCCACCAATCAGAAAATTCCCAAGTGAAAAAGATAAACAGTTTCTCTGGAAAGAGCAGAAGCTCACCAGAATGCGTGTTAAATATCATCAAATACACCTGATGTGTATTTAATAAAATTCATCTTTTTTAAAATACCTTATAGTAAAACTACAGACAAGATACAGTTTTTTATAGTTCTTAATTTTTTCTATTTTTATGCTAGCTATTCTAGATATCAAATATTTATTTTACATTTTAAACTTTTCTGGGGATTTTTAATTATAATCTTTTTTGGGGATTTTTAATTAATATTTTGTTATTTTTATTTTTATAATAAAACTGTTTTACCCATAGCACTTAAGGTTCCTTAAAGTTAGTTAATATACATCATATAGACCAACTTCCAAAAAAGGCTTTCATTTTTTTTATTGATTGGAGGATTAACGACCACCATGAGCAACTCAGTGGGCTATATGCAGTCACCTGTCCCTAATTTAGGGCCACTGGTTCCAGGGAAGGGAGAGAGCCAATGCCGTAAGACAAACACAACATCCATGCCTCACCAGGATTTGAACCCGGACCCTTTTCGGACGAATGATAAGAGGCCATCGCTTAGACCATTGCGCCACTGGGGTGGCAAGGCTTTCATTGGCCAGAATCATTTTATTAACTGTGATGCAATTAAATTAGATCTGCTAACCTAACTCCATTTTTGAGAACTATTTTTCTTAAGGCTGTTTTAATAAAATAAGCTGGTACTTGGTTATCTAGAAAGCTATTTAATGGATACTAATGTGTTCAAGGAAATCCGAAGTATTGTTGCATATTCTGGAAATTCTAAATACCTGCGAAATAAGTACATTCTCTATTACTTTGGTTGAGATATTATTTGTCCAGTGTAAATATTTAATTACTTTAAAAGGAAAATTCTTTGTTTTATCAAATAGGCTAATGGTAGGGTTACCATTGTTAAGTTTTATGCTTAAGTCTAAGAAATCAAGCTCCTGGTTATTTTGGTTGGTTTTACTTATTTTAAGACAGCTAGGGTAGATATCAGTAAAATCATTCTTTATTATTTTAGAGTTATTAATACATAGCAAATCATCAATATATCTGTAAGTATATAAGTAGCTATCTGAGTTCAAGGAACTATATTTTATAAATTTATATTCTTTATAGAACAGAAAAAGATTACAGACACTGGTAGAATGTGAGCATCCCATAGAAATACCATTGATTTGATTATAGAGAGTTTGATTATAAAGAATATGGTTATTATTAGTACAACAGTTAAGTAAAGTGTTCCAAGTATTGGCTTTAACAAGTTGGTTAATTTTAAATTCTACGAACAACTCCTTAAATGTGGAAATAATATCTAAAAGAGGCAGATTGGTATGTAGGTTCTTGAAATCATAACTATTAATATCTATGGGCCTTAAGCTAAGAATAGAGGAAATCACTTCGAAATTGTTATTTATAATCCAAAAATCCCTGTTCTGCAGATTAGTACTGTTTCTAATAAGTTCCAATACTTTTTTTCAGAAGTGCTTCAAAAGCCTGGTCTATTTTCTTTTTATTACTCCCAATTCCACTGGCTATGAACCTGAATTTCACAGAATCTTTATGAAACTTTGCAGTAGCAAAACGAAAAGGAAATTCAGGCTCATAGCCCCTAACTGAGGAAATTTTAAGCTTCCTGTAGTAGTCTTTAAACAGATTATCAATTTGCTTGGTACTGTAACTGACAGGCTCATAGGTTACTCTATTATTAAGTTCTTGATTAATTAATTAAAAATAGAAACTTTTACAAATAATAGCAAAATTATTGTTAGCTTTATCAGTTGTCGTAAAAATATACAGTATTTCTCTTGAAGTTCAGAGAGAGACTTTTTTGAAGCACTGGAGAGTTGCAGATTGCTGTCAAAGCATATCTTAAGACCAGTCAACTTTTTAGAGAAGCTAAGGATAACATTGAACTTCCACTCTGCAAATCCTCAATTGGCTGATAGAAAGCCAAACTAGTCTTAATAATATACCTATTAACATTTTGAGTGAAGTTATCAAGAATCTGCTTTTTAAAAATATTGAAAGAAGGCCTAAATTGTACCAAAACCTAATAACTTATGAAGCCCTACATCCTCAACAAGATTTAAGTTACCAGTGATAATGTGCTTGTAAAAACTATTATAGTAAACTGAATCCTCAAATTCTTCACAGGAACACTCAAAAGCTGCAGGTAAAGAAGATGAAGAACCTGATTTATAGTTTTTAACCAAGGAACCTAAGGTCTTAATGACCAGTGCCTAAGAATAGGAAAATGACCAGCATTATTATAGAACAATTTCCTGATATTGAGTTGATCATAGCATTTATTGAGGAACCTGATAGACACAAAATTCTTAGAGAAATCCTTACTAGTGATTTTTTTCTTTAAGGATATGCTTAATGATATCCAGAACCAGATCAGAAACATGTCTATCAACATTACCAGCAAGACTATTCCAGAAATTGAAAAGCTTTTCTGGACAGAGCGCCTAAAGGATTTAAGAAGGCAGTAAGCATTTTTAACAAAATTAGGATTATTTTTTAACCTACAAAGAAATTGCTGCAGATTAGCAAAATTTACCTTGCTAGCAGTCCAAAAAAGCTTTTGGCCTCTTTTTTTCCCCTAGAGCAGACTGTTGTTCACAAGAAAGAATAGTTCACGTATGGAAAATTTATGATGAGTAAGTTTATTTTCAGAGAGAGTGGAATTAAGGCCATAAGGATACAGAGACTGATGTTGCAGAATTTCAAGAGATTCTGTTTCAAGTCTAGCAAAAAGGTCAGAGATAATATGCAAAACTTCAATCTGAACCTTGTCAAACCCATGATTATGGAAATGTTCCAACTCAAAGGTAGAATAGTGGTTTGCACTCTGGGATGGGTTGATCGAATTGGAATTGAACTTGTTTACAAGGGACCTTTGACCATTAATTATAAGATGTAGAGGATTTTTGCTTTGGCCAATATAGCTAAGACTGCATACAGAACAGGTAAGCTTATAAATGGTGTTGTAGGCTTTGCAGAATTTATTTGAGTGTATCTGTAGCTGTAGAGTATAGGTTAGGATTCGCAGATTTTCATGTCAAACAACGCTTGTTGTTTCATAATTTTAGATTCATTTTGCCAGCGATTTAAAACACTATGGGAAAGGTTGCTAGCCTAACCAAGTGGGAGGAATTACAATATCTGATTCGGCCTCCACCCCAATCATTGTCAAGTAAAGCACTACAAAGGCCATTAACACAAACATTCCGAGTCAAAACAACCAGTAAAACTTTGCAGGAAATAAGCATTCCATGCCTAAGGTTGTCTCATGTTATAAACATGCTTTATATTAAATATACATAACATCTAAGGTATTGTTTACCTGTTATTGACAAAGTATTTTGCACCGTTGCTCCGTGAGGCATGTGCTCCCAGCCCGAGAGAGGTCAATTATGTTACGTTTTTATTTGGTTAGTTAAAAATTTTTTTATGAATAAAACAATTAGGTTATGTATTGTTAGTTCAACATTTATTCATTCGCACAGTCAAACGTTTTAAATTTACTATTAATTAAAAGATTGTATTAGAAAATGTTATACTCATCGGGTCGGGAGACGTCTCACAAGAGGCTCTTCATCACGTGTTTTCGGTGAGCCCTTTCGGTACTCCCAGAGCAGTAGCGGCTCGTGGTTGGAAACATAGGTGAAGAGGTACAAGAGCAGTATGAAAAGATATGTACTGTCTACAATGAAAATCACTTAATGAGAACTTACCTATTTTTTGTATATTAAATCAATTTTTCTTCCTTTTAAAGCTGCAAATTTGTCGATTATATCGTCATACGATGATTGTTTCTTCGTAAGCATCAATAAAATGTCTTCCTGAATAGAAATATTTGCCAAAGAAGCAAGTATATCTTGGGAACTAGTGTTTCTTGAGCAAGTTTGTATTCTTTCAAGAAAACTTCTTTCCACTGACACACTTGTAGATAGAATTGTTGAAATGAGTTAAATCAATTTAGAATCTTCTATGAAAATGTCTTTGTCTCCGTGAAACACTCGAAGTTCTTGAGTCAATATATTCCTTAATTTTTCATCGGCATATACAAGACTCAGTTCATTTTTAAGGCGCTGGTGTTTAGTAAATATGTTTCCGTAAATATGTAGATTTTTAAGAGTGCGAGAGGGAAAGCATGCATTAAATTATTCGAATTTAGTTGTGTCAGCAAGTCAGACAAATTGAAGTTTCTTACAGTTTTGAAATAAAATTACAGTCCAAAATTCTTACAGTCCAAAATTTAAAAATACAATTGTTTATAATTTTGAAAAATTGTTTCCTGTGTAAGAGCAGCATATTCCCGTGCTGATTTCTGTAATTTTGCTAGATTTTCCAAACTGTGTATCAAATACCTCATCGTTCCTTTTATGGCTCAAAATTTCAAGAGTTTTTTTTTTAATTTGAGTTACACAGTAGTTTATGTTCAGTGAGTTTTTCTTCAAAAGTTCGAATAATAGATCGGTGGAGCCAAAAATGTAATTTCAAAAGTGTTCATATCATTCAAAAAACCCATTGGCAAGATGAATTGGCTTTTTGTCTGATTGTTCGCTATTCGTCAGAAATACGAACACTTTCTTCAATTTTTCCCAATCTTCAACAATTACACTTACTAATTTTGAAGTGGAGGACCATCAAGTTTCTGTTATGGTTGGTATGCGTCTTGCGGCTGTTGATGTAAGTGTATAAGACCAATAATTTGCAGAATGGTGAAAAAACGAAGCAATCCCACTGAGGCTTGCAAAAAGTATTCAACACTTAGAAATTTTAGAAAAACTCTGCTGTAATACAAGATTCAAATGATGAACTAAGCAATGAACAAAAACAGCTTGATAAGCTATATCCTTGATTTTTTTTTCTGTAGCCCATTTAAGTGTCCAAACATTATCCCCGTCGTAATATTGTCCTATTTATTTACGTTGGTAATCAAACTGTTCCAAAATTTTGTCTATCTTTACTCACATCATGGAAACCCAAAAATCCCTCAACCAAATACACCTTCCGAATCAACAATAAAAAATTATTTAATTTTTGACGTGATTGTTTATACACTATCTACCAACAAGTAATTGGACACCTGTGATAGCAAAGGAAAACAAAGTTTATTCACCTTCAATAGTTGTTGGAGACTCCACGAGCGGCGATTACAGCTGCGACCCTCCGGGGCATACTCTCAACCAGGTGTTGTACGACGGCTAGCAGTATTTTCTTCCACTAGGCTTGGAGAAGACAGGTCAGTTCCTTCACCGATTTCGGACGGTGGGGGCACCCCTTAAGTCGACGCTCCAACTTGTTCCAGAGGTGCTCGATAGGGTTAAGGTCCGGGCACTGTGCAGGCCAGTCCATTCGATTAACCCTATTGTCACCATACCAAGCCATGGTGGACCTCGCAACATGACAGGTGGCATTGTCATCCTGAAAGTAACATGGGTCCACCCCATAAAACTGCCACAGCGTAAGAAGCGCATGGTCATCCAAATTGGTGCAGTAGGTCTCGGCGTTGAGTCTACCAGGAATTGCGACCAAGGGTCCCGTGCCATACCAGAAGAAACACCCCCATAGCATAATTCCACCGCTGCTGAACTTTACAGTTGGCACAATACATTCTGGCAGGAGCCGTTCTCCAGGCAGACGCCAAACCCAGACCCTGCCATCCGAATGGTAGAGGGTGAACTTTGATCTGTCGCTCCAGAGAACCTGTTTCCACTGTTCAACGGTCCACTGTCGACGTTCTTTGCACCACGTTAGCCGAGTAGCGCTATTGGACTTGGTGATCAAAGGCTTGTGGGTGGCAGCACGTCCATGATAACCGAGCAGATGGGCTTCCTTACGGATGGTATTCATCGAAAGAACACTCGCGTATGTGGCCCATCGATTTGGCGCGGTTCTTCCGAATTTCTCTGGCCAGCAACCGTCGTTCTCTAACTCCCAGTTTTGTGGGTCTGCCGGGTCGGGGCACATTCCGACAGTCACCTCTTATCTTCCACTTGCCAATCACGTAGGCCACTGTCGATTTTGGGTACTTCAACTTGCTGGATATGTCATGTATGGATCGGCCATTTCTGTGATACCCGACGATTACACCTTTCTTGAAATCAGAGAGCTCCGAACTGCGTTGCATCTTGCATGCGACTGGTTGCGTTGTTGTTTTTAACACAATGTTTAACGGCGGCGGCCGTGACGTGTATCAGGACCGCAGATATCGTTGATTGCAGGGGTGTCCAATTACTTGTTGGTAGATAGTGTATATTCAGGAATACATTCAATTAATTCATTTTGAATAGTTTTCGAGTTCCCAGTGAAGACATTTTTTATCCTTTCGTATTGATTTTGAATTCCTAAAGGACTTTTTGATATCAACAATGAAAATAATTCAATGAAATTTCCACGATTTATCGAGTCCATGCTTTCGTCATGGTCACGGAATGCTAGTTCTTGTTTGCTCAAATACAGTATAGACTAATACTGCATCAATCACTGTCTGCAGGAAAAGTCTATTCAAGCAAACATTTTCGTTAAAATGCATTTTCAAAAGCTTAGCATTTTTTCCTCAGGGCATCGACAATGTGTTTTAATTTTTTTCAAAATTCCTTAACATTAATTCGCATTTCAGGTGTTCGCTAGAATCACAATGCTTATGAAGTGACCGTGTTATGCTTAATAAATCTGAGAATCCGTTTTTATGCCACGCCGAATGCTTATTACTAAAAAGTAGGCAAGGCCAAAAAAAAAAAATTTACGCAGAAGTGCTGCAAATCCACTTATATTCAGTAAAACAATAATTTTTAATTTTAATATTATCTGATTTACCGCTCTTCTTGATTTCTTTCTTGGAAGCAATTGTCAGTGAATCCGTCAGTCGTCCTTGAAGTAAAATGTCTCTTTTATCTTCTATCCACCGAATAAATTGAGTTCGCAATAAATTACAATGTCGTCCACAAGATGATTACTAAAAACTATTACTATCAGTTAAATTGTACACAAACCTAAAATATCAGCTAAACCTTTTAACAAATAATCACAAAGCACGAAAGAACAAATTCCTTTCGGAAAATAATGTACCACAGCACTACAAGGAAAAAGCCCTAGTAGTCCGCCCGCTCCATCGTGATCTCTCACGACTTCACGCTCAAAAACTGAGAGATGCAGAGCTAAGGTATCTGAAGCTGAAACACTTCACTTGAGCAAGCAGATTGGGGAGGGTGATGTCACAGTTACCACGACAACTCGGCCAAAAATGCAGACTTCCAAGCATTCTCATTTCAGCTCTTCCCTTGCACTGTTTTGCGTATAAGGTTTGTTTTCTGTATTGAGCGCGCCATGTGAGTTAATATCTATTCAAAATTTTGAGTATTTTGGAACTGAATAAAGGCAAAAAAGAATATATTATAAAAAATTACTGAATAAAACTTTATTTTAAGTAAATTAGGTGAAGAGGCACTTCACCTACTTCACCTGAAAAGCCGCCACTGTCCCTGAGTACCGTCTTCGGGCCATCTACTACCTACACAAGGGTTTCTCGCGCGTGTGTGTAGGCGCAGAAGTTGCATGTTGGGAAACGAAGGGAAAGTTTGCGGCTTGTATGTGTTAGGTGATTGTTTTTCATGTGTCGCCATCTATTGGATGAGTTGGTATATCAGTCATAAGTACAATTCTTTTTCATTTTTAGTGTAGATATATATCGTTAAAATGAATGCAGCTATTGAGGAATTAACATGTGAGATAATCAAAAAAGACCCTGTTGACTCTCAGATAAACTTTTTGTCTAAAATTAGAAATCATAGTTCACTACCTTCAGAAATTACCAGAGCCTCTATCCACCAGTAGGTACTGTAGTTCCAAGTATTTTTGGAAAAATAAAAACCCATAAACCCGATAGACCATTTAGAGTTATTGTTCTAAAATCAAAGTCCCCACTAATAAATCTAGAAAGGAAATTATACAAATTTTTGGCCCCCTTTTTCATGAATAACGAATACAGTTTAGAAAACAGTTTAGAGTTCATTGAGAAAATAAAATCTATTAATGTTCCATTATCTGGTATGTTTATGGCAAGTTTAGACGTTAAATCATTATTCCCAAGTACCCCTGTACCAAAAGCCATAGACATTATCATTAAAGAGTTAAAAAATAAATCTCAATTTAATAATATACAATTACAAGAGTTATTTAATATTTTAACCTATATTTTAAATAACAATTACTTTGAGTTTACAAAAAAAAAATCTATAGGCAAGAAGTAGGAGCCTCAATGGGACCTCCATTATCTTCTTTATTTTCAGAATAATCATGTGTGATATCGAAAACAAAATTATTAAAAAACTTCCAGACCCACCTACCTGTCATTTATTGTAGGTACGTTGATGACATTTTTATTTTGTCTAAATTAAAACAAGAACTAGAAATATTGAAGAATAAATATACTGCTTGTTACCCTGAGATTGAATTAACTTTGGAAGTTGAACAAGATGAAAAAATTTCCTTTTAGATATCAAACTAATAAAAAAAGACTTAAATTTTGAATACAGAGTTTTTAGAAAACCAACCTATGTACCTATAATGATTCCATATCAATCTGAACACCCAAAAACTCATAAAGTAAATAGTATTAGGAATTGGGTAAAACGAGCCTTCACACATTCCTCAAATAGAAAATACAGAGAAGAAATCCAATGGATTATTAACACAACCAAACAATACGGGTATGACACAAAAACTGTTAAAAAGTTGATTTTTGAATACAAAAAGAATTTAAAGGAGTCTAGTGAAAACATCCCCAAAAAAGAAATACAAATTTTCAGGTTCCTTTTCTTTTATTAGAGGACTAAGTGGAAATTTTTTAAGATTAATGAAGAAAAACAACAGTAATACAGGATGTTTCATAAAGAATGTCCTGATTTGAAAAGTGGATATCTCGGCAACCACGAACCACCAATGAACGTGACTCGTATCATGTCTATGGGCGTGGCCCAGAGTTTGTCATGAATATCGCTAGATGGCAGCATGAGCGTCCAAACAGCCGCTACGCTTAGTGAGTGAGAAGATGACGTCGAGGCAACAGAAGGCGTTTTGTGTGCTCGAATTTAGCAAGACCAAGTTTGTGATTACGGTGCAGCGTGCGTTTAAACGGCGTGACGGCAGTGCTCCACCAGTGGGCAAAACCATTCGTCATTGGTGTCGACAATTTGAAGAAACAGGGTGTTTATGTAAGGGAAAGAGTCCTGGACGATCAACCACCTCAGCGACGAATGTGCAACGAATTCACGAGGCATTTTAGCGAAGCCCACAGAAGTCTACTCGTCGTGAGAGCCGCGAACTTGCCTTCCCTCATGTGACTGTTTGGCGTGTTTTACGACGACGTTTGCTGCTGAAGCTGTACAGATTGCAACAGGTGCAAGCTCTTCGTGGAGGTGACAAAGCACAACAAAAAGATTTTTGTGTAACTCTGTTAGAGGACATGGAGGACCACACCGTCGTACAAAGGTTGATTTTTAGCAATGAAGCAACCTTTCATGTAAGCGGGAAAGTTTTGCTCCACAATGTTCGCATATGGGGACTGGAGAATCCATACGAAACTCTCCAACATAAACGTGATTAACCAAAACTGAATGTTTTTTGCATGGTTTCTGTCCCTTTCTTTTTGTGGAGAACACAGTTACGGGCAACTCCTATCTTGCAAAGCTGAAGGACTGGCTACTTCCACAGCTGCAGGATGACTCTGAAGATAACATTTTGCAGCAGGACGGCTCACTGCCGCATTGGAACCTCCAAGTTCGTCAGTTTCTAAACGACACATAGCCTCAGCATTGGACTGGACGCAGGGTACCCCTTGACTTGGCACTACACGCTTGGCTTCCAAGATCTCCAGACATCACACCATGTCATGTTTTTTTATGGGGATACGTAAAAGACCGTGTTTATGTTCCCCCTTCACCCGCTGACTTGGATGAACTCCGAACGAGAATCACGGTCGCAGTAAATTCTGTGACAGAAGACACTCTGTGACACGTTTGGGATGAATTCAGCTATCAGCTTGATGTTGTCCGTGCAGCAGGTGGAGGGCACATTGGGCATTTGTAATTGTGGTGAGTGAAACTTTAGACCTTTCTTCATACTTGGCTCTTTGCTTTGTAACTATCCCACATTTGCCTTATTAAATATACTACTTTGAAATCGGGTCATTCTTTTTGAAACATCCTGTATGCTACAATCAGCAGACGTGTATGAAATTCCTATTGTTTCACAGAGTTCTGGAGGGAGACCACATCTCTTACATTCGTAGCACAAAAAATAGATTAATAAAAAGATTACATCAACATATAAAAAACTGGAACAAAAAAGAAGAAAAAACTGCACTTATTCAACACTGTGTTAATCATAAACAATATCCTGATTTTGAAAATATTAAATTACTAACCACCCACACACATGAAAAAGAATTAAGGATTTCTGAAAGCGTTATAAATGAACAAAAAAAAGATAAAATATGCAACTTACAGAACCCCACCACACTAGATACTACAGCCTGGAAGTCACTTAAAAAAAAGCAAAAAAATCCATAAAAAAAGACAAAAAAAACAAAAACAAAAGAACATTACAAAAAGTTACACCATGTAATAAAGGACTAAAAATAATACACCTGTTTCTACAAATAAATAATAATAGCTCAAAAATATCTACACAAAAAATGAAAAGGAAATGTACTTACGACTGATATACCTACCAACTCATCCAATAAATGGCAACACATGAGAAACAATCACCTAACACATACAGGCCGCAAATTTTCCCTTCGTTTCCTGACATGCAACTTCTGCGGCTACACACAAGCAAGAAACCTCAGTGTAGGTAGTAGATGGCCTGCTCGGGAGTACCGAAAGGGCTCACCGTAACAACATGATGAAGAGCCTCTTGTGAGACGTCTCCTGACCTGACGAGTATAACTTTTTCTAATACAATATTTTAATTAATGGTAAATTTAAAACGTTTGATTGTGTGAATGAATGAATGTTGAACTGACAATATATAACCTTATTGTTTCATTCATAAAATTTTTTTAACTAAACAAAAAAAACAAAAAACCCTTAACCAATACTTAAGATATTATTTATATTCAACAAAAATTAAAAAAATGCACCAAAAAAATAAAGAAACCATCAAACCCTTTCCAATTAGAATTCATGCAGAAGCTGCAAAATTTAAAATTGAAAACAAATAATTTAAATCAAACTTTAGCAATGAACAGAATTCTTTTTTATAGAAGAAAAAAAAAAGTAACAGACAATCTGAAAACCCAAATGCACAAAAGCAGCAGAGAAGAATTCTCAGAAATAATACTTACAATAAGCAGAAATAACTACAGCAGGAGTCAAAATAGGAAAAAAAATAGTTAAAATAAAAAACATCAAGGCAAACAAGCAGGGAGAAAAAAATGGAGTGCAGAAAGCTGTGAAAATGCTGAGCTTTGGCTTTATCAAGGACCAGCAAAACTCAGCATTTACTCACTTCCACAAAGACCTAGTTGAACATGGGTTTCTGCTATGTCATAAATGCAAAAGGTACAAGTCCCCAAAAATCACACACACAAAAAAAAAAAAAAAAAAAAAAAAAAAACCACATAACCGCATACATAGGCTTGGAAACTTATGATATTAAGCAAAATTTTGAATTTTGCATTACATCCATGACATATCTGGCCCCACCTGTAACTCCTCATCATCCACAAAAACATAAGAACTTCAATACAGAGCTCAAAAATATTTCAAGATAGGCGTAGAATTTAGACCAAAGAAACGAAAAACAAAACCTGGGAAAAAGCTGCAAAAGAACAAAAAATATTTTTTTAGATGTACACAGCAATGTAAAATTGCCCAACTTGAAAGAAGACTAAAAAACAAAACAAAAAAACTCACCATGTAAAAAGCCTTTATTTGAATGCACAAGTTCCAAAAATTTTTTGTCTGCAGTTCCACGTGGCACAAAACACGTGGCTTGCTACCTGAGGGAAAACCTAACTAGGAACCATGGCAAAAACAAAACATGAAGTCAAGAGACAAATAATAATGAAACAAATGCCTGTGCTGAGAAACAACAACTAAAAAATTCACTGTGGAATTACCTTTTTACGGGTCTTATAGAGGTTATTATTCAAAAAAGTTGGTGGTCAAATTTTCGAACTAAAGCCTAGTTCATCACCAGGACTACTTCACTGGAAACGTTTTTGAATAATAACCTCTATAAGACCCGTAAAAAGGTTAATTCCACAGTACAATATGAATAGAGGTGCCATAAATTCATTTACAACTAGGATTAAAAAATTCAGGAAAATAGCACACAGAACAAGAGCAAAAAACCAGAAAATTCTTTACAGACAATTCCTGCAATACACTGCATGACTTTAGACAATAGAAGCGTAATATGAAACATTGGAAATATACTTAAAAATAAAAAATGAAAATTGCAATATGTACACAGTATTATAAGAATGCTGTACACAAATTCCAAATACAGCAAATGTTCCTCCGAACAACAAATGCAGAGCCACGAGGCCAAGAACACTGCAATGCAACCTGAACAGAGCACTGCACGAGAACAAGGAAATAAAAGGCCAACAGCAAGAAAATAAAAATGCCAGTAGAAGCAAAGCCAAACAAACAAAAAAAAAAAAAGGTACCAACAAATTTCAGCAGTCACAGAAACAAACAAAAAAAAAAAACCCTCAAAAAACCTTGACGCTATTTTTCTACTGAAATTGATTTGTGTAATTTTATTTTTACCATGTCTGTTTCTAAAGTTACAGTAGAAAACGATCCATTGAAGATGAATGTAGAGTATTTAACAAGAAATGGGAGTTACAGTACTTTTGTTGTGAAAGTAAAAATCGTGTATTGTGCCTTATTTGAAGCAAGTGTTAGTGGTTCCAAAACAGTATACCTTATGACACCATTTTCAAACCATGCATGGGGAGAAGTACGATTCACTGCAAGGGCATCTTCGAGCATAACTTCAAAACTGATGTGGGCAAAGAATTTTATCCAAAACTGCACAAAAGCACTAAAAAAGCTGAGTGAGACAAACCAGCACAAGTACTGTATAAAATATTTTATTTTTCCAATGGAATGCTTAAAATGATAATTTTTTTTGCTTAGGTCCCTATAAAATATTCTGCAATACAATCTTAAATTCTTGCACTTTACCCCTTAAAAAAATGACTAGATTTCTGACTTTTTGGTTTTAAAGAAATTATGGCTGTGATGCAAAATATATTAAATCACTCCCCTAATAGGTTTGGTTGGTCTGTAGCTTCTGTGGCTTCTTCAATGTGCAATAATTCATCATCCCCATCTTCTTCTTCATCTTTCTCATCTCCATCTTGGTAGGGACTAATTGTTAAATCTGGATAGTGGAAAGTACTACGAGGAAGATCTAGTTCAATAGGAAAGATATTTGTTGTCTTCATTACATCATGGCAGTCACTGTGATACTGAGATAGGGCAGATACCAGACGATTCAATTGAAACACTATGTCTTGCACTGTAAAGAAAAGTATCAGACAAAATAAGTACATACTAAAAACAATATATATGTGGCTAATATGTGTTCGATCATTTAAGCCAGGGGCAATTAAATGTCTGGTTAGAGCTCTCAACACATTTTTTAAGTTTTATGTTGTACATCAAATTAAAACTCATTTCAAATTAGCAGTTCATATTCCGACCCATAAATTAGAATGGCAAACTACTATCCTCATTTACGTGCATAAATTTCAATATTACTGGGAAATATTCTAGTTGCTTAATGCTTACCTATGCATTCTGCTTCTAGAAATGAGTTACATTTCTTACATATTGTTAGGTCCTCGTTGATGTCATTGTCCTTTGTCCGTAGTAGATGATGCACACTCACTCACTACACACATTTCACTTTGGGTAGACACCGTAGATCATAATTTTATGGTTCATTAAACATCAACTAATACCATTTGCAATGCTCTAAATTTTTCGCCCAGCCATCCTTAGGAGTGTGGCGATGTGACCATCGATGTTCGTGGCTTACTACTCGCCTATGGAGTCCGATACTCCGCGTTTCCATTCGTCAGATACTCTGTCTTCGATACGTTTCTTGAAAAACCTTGCTGGCGCCATCTATGTTTCACTTTTCTCTTATAATTTATTATTATTATTCATGTTATTGAACGTCTATGCCGTTTATAACTTCATCTTTTCTTTTCCTATCTTTATTCTCTTGTCTTTTTAGCCGTTTTTTTTTTTTTTCTTGCCTGATTAATTCTTTCCAGTGGCTAGATAATATGTTAGGGTCATTATGGTGACATACTCTTGTCTTATTTATATATATTGATATTGATATTGATTCCTCCATTCTCATTTGTCTCTCTGATCTGTTATTTCTTTTTAGCATTTTTATTTCATCAAATTTTGGGAATGTTTGGTTGTCCATGCAGAATTGTACTAAGGCTGTTTTGGCTTTTTTTTTTTTGCCAGTTTGATATATGCTGTTTTAGCCTTTTTTTAACATGTTTTTTGTACTCCCTATGTATGATATCGGAGGGGGGATGTGTGCTATAGGAATTTCGTATGTTCCTGATTCCTCTAGGATCTTGTTCTCTGTTTTTTTTATTAATTGTCATATTCTTCATTGAATTTACCAAACTTCCTAATTGCAAACCATAATTTGAACATTGTTTATTTATTTCTTTGCTAATACCTTCTACTAAGTATGGGAATGCTCCAATATATTTTAATTTTTCTTCTCCATTCTTTGACCTCGTGATTTGTTAGTTTCTTGGCCGTTAATTTCTGTAGCCATATGTCTTTTACTCTCGCACATCCATTTTTTAATCAGCTTACTTGGGTAAGTATAATCCAGTGCAACTTTCATTATATACTCAAGTTCTTGACAAGCTAAAGAATCAAGAACTTGAGTATATAATGAAAGTTGCACTGGATTATAGTTACCCAAGTAAGCTGATTAAAAAATGGATGTGCGAGAGTAAAAGACATATGGCTACAGAAATTAACGGCCAAGAAACTAACAAATCACGAGGTCAAAGAAAGGAGAAGAAGAAATTTAAATATATTGGAGCATTCCCATACTTAGAAGGTATTAGCAAAGAAATAAATAAACAGTTTAATGTGCAAATTATGGTTTGCAATTAGAAGTTCGGTAAACTTAATGAAGAATATGACAATTAACAAAAAAAACAGAGAAGATCCTAGAGGAATCAGGAACATACGAAATTCCTATAGCACAAATTCCCCCAATATCGTACATAGGGAGTATAAAAAACATTAAAAAAAAGAAGACTAAAACAGCATATATCAAACTGGCAAAAAAAAAAAAAAAAAAAAAGCCTAAACAGCCTTAGTACAATTCTGCATGGACAACCAAACATTCCCAAAATTTGATCAAATAAAAATGCTAAAAAGAAATAACAGATCAGAGAGACAAATGAGAATGGAGGAATCAATATTAATATATAAAAATAAAACAAGAGTATGTAACCATAATGACCCTAACATATTATCTAGCCACTGGAAAGAGTTAATCAGGCAAGAAAAAGAACTACACAAAAAAAAAAAAGAAAAAAGAATAGAGATAGGAAAAGATGAAATTATAAACAGCATAGACATTCAATAACATGAACATAGATGCAAACCTCTAAAAGTAGTTTTCAGTAACCAACAAGTTCATTTTTCAGTAATTTTCAGTAACACATTTTTTTTTTCAATAATTTTTAGTAATCCAGTCTACAGTGGCAAATTTGGGTATTTAACACTGCAACAAATTTTAATCTGTCAGAACTATTAACAAAATAATAATAATAATAATAATAATAATACAATAAAAATAATTTGCTAGTGGGAAAATTTAAAATACTGTCTACCAGAAAAATATAATAAATTACCTCCAGACATGAAGAAAAATTATTCCTTGGAATGTTGGCCAAATTATTATGATAAACTGGCTGCAGTTGCCATTTTAGCCTTCCTTAGTTCAATTTGCGAAAACTTCTTCTGATAGCATAGTTCACTGTGTGCAATGCTGTTTATTTTTTCTACTAATAAAGAAGACAGCACATGAGTACTTAAATTAGGTCTGAATTCATTCATGTTTTTTTTTTCACAATACTGAAAATTCTTTTTGTACTTGCATTGCTATGAGGGACTATTAAAATCATTTTCATAATTTTGCTTAATGATTCATACTTCAACTGGCCACTTTCATTTTCCATTAAAGAAATTCTGTGCCACACTTCATCCATTCTCCCAGAAGTAACAGCACAGTTAAAATTTTCAAACTGGTAGTGAGCAAATTCAGATTCCACCTTGTCAGATTCTTCTGGTTTCAAAACTGGAAACAGGGAACACATATATTGGACTGATGCAAAAGAAACACTTTGCCTTAATGCTACATCTGCAATTTCAGCATGACTCAGAAATTCATCATTAAGTGGAAATTTTCTTAAAATGTAATTGCAGCCTGCCTTGTAAAATTCCCTTACCTCAGAATAAAAAGTAGCCACTGTGTCTTCAATCAGATCTGCAGTATATAAGATCTCGCTTTTGACCCAATTATGAGATCACAGTTTTCTTTTTGATTTCTCCTTCTTTCAAAATTTCCATCTGCAAGAGATGTTGCTGTCACATCAAATGTGATGGCTTGATAAATCGTACACGCAATTCAGATAACAGACTATGAAGTTTTCTTTTTAATACATGCACAAGTGCAGCTTCCTGCTGCAAGAACACGTTAACAGATGTAAACAAAAGAAGAGTAGCAGATAAAAAAAGACAAAGTTTAGATGAAGGATTTCCAATCATTCTTGCAAGGTTCTTATACTGTGAATTAGCTTCTTCATTGTCACTGAAATAATGTTCTAGAGCCTCCCACTGTTCTAAAATTCTGTCAATGGATTCCAAAAGTGATAACCAGCGAGTATTGACATGCTTTAGAATTTTGTGTGGTTTAGTACCACATACAGCTTGATTCAGTTTTAGATTGTGTTTCCTCTTTGAACTTTTCTCCAAAAAAAGTACAACTGTATCAGAAACTGCTCAACATTAAATCCTTTCAGTTGAGTAGCAGATTTCTGTGCAGCTAAATTTATTAAATGGCATGAACATCGCTGCACTATAATTGCAGGCTGAACCTTCTTTATGTGAGAAACAACACCTTTTACTTGACCTATCATAGTGTTAGCATTGTCACAGGAAAATGACACACAGTTGCTCCATGAGATATTTTTTTTAACAAACTCATTGTTCAAAACGTTGAATATTCCTTCACCTGTATTATTACTTGATTCAACCAATGATAACAAAACAGTTGAATTTTTCCCTATTTTTTCGTCAAAATATGTTTTTGTAATGGAATACAGTTTATTTGCTTGAGCATCATTACTCCCGTCCGTAGATAGAGAAAAAGGATTTTTTTAAACTTCAGATACGATGTTACTTGTAGAAACACTGGCCATGTGCTGAATTAGTGCAGTAGCCTTGGTTCTTCCACACGAATATTTTTTTACGATTGCTGAATTGGGAAACATGGCTTGAAATAACGGTTTTTCAAGCCTTCAGTTTTCGGAAATTTATCCAACATTTTCAAGCTAAAATACAAATATTTATGGAATAAAATGATATCTAACAATACTGGGTAGAGGAAACATCGCAAGAAAAAAGAAATTACGATTACCAGAAAAATCTTACCTCCGTCTACTTTCCGTTTTCGAAGAATGAAATTTCGTCCTCCGACGGAGAAAACGACCCCCCCCTCCCGCCGCCACCAATCCTCCCAAAATTTCAGTTCAGCTATGCATCGATTTCGTACATGGTCCAAATGATAACAAAAAAAAAAAGAGAAAGAATTCCTCGAATCAGCGTGAGAATCTCGTCGCCGAAGATTACAGGGAAATTTTCGGGCAGCCTAACTTCCATTTTCGGAAATCGTTGCCAACAAGTTCAAGCTGAAATTATGCAATGAAATTTTATTTAACAATACTGAACAGGAGCAACATCGCGAGTGAAAAAAATACGATTTCGGGAAAAATCTGCACTTCGTTTAGCTTCCGTTTCCGAACGTTTAAAAAGACAAAACAACGTCCCCAGACGGAATATGAACCCCCTCCCAACTATATCCCGAAAATTTCTTCACTTTTGCATTGACCTCGAAAATGACAAAAAAAAAAAAAAAAAAAAAAAGGAGGGGACTCCGCGGAAGAATCTCACGTATGAATTAACCGCTGAATCGATTTCAAATGTCGTAAGATAACGCTAAAATATTGGCGCAAAATTGGCGCAGATTTCGTCGAAATGGCGATTTTTTAGCAGAATGGCGCAAGAACAAGGTTTCAGCGCAGGCTGGCGCAATTGGCGTAGGTCTGGCAGCCCTGAATGTAGCATTTAATTCTTTTCCCCCAGAAAAGCTTGAAGAACCAACAAAATTTTTTAAGTTGATGAAAATTTGCTTTCTATCTCAGAAAATTAAATCAAATGGCGATTTTCCGTAATTTCAGCAGTGTTTCCGTACTTCCGTAACAGCAACCAAAAATCCGTAAAATTACGGAAAATCCGTACTAGTTGGGATCTATGCACGAATAATAATAATAATAATAAAAATTATAAAGAGAAAAGTGAAATATAGATGGTGCTAGCAAGGTTTTTCAAGAAATGTATCGAAGACAGAGTATCCGACGAATGTCAAAGCGGAGTATCGGACTTCATAGGCGAGTAGTGAGCCACGAACTTTGGTGGTTACATCGTCACGCTCCTGAGGATGGCTGGCAAAAAATTTAGAGCATTATAAATGGTATTAGTTGATGTTTAATGAACCATAAAATTATAATCTACAGTGTCTCCCAAAGTGAAATGTGTGTAGTGAGTGAGTGTGCATCGTCTACTACGGACAAAGGACAATCAGGGTTCCCACTCAAAAGTAGAAAAAAAAATTCCCTGACTTTTCCAGGTTTTCCAGGTGGTTCTGAGAGTTTTTCCAGAGCGGTAAATCAAATAACATTGTGACAAATTGTTGCATTTCCTTACATTCTTGCGTTCCTTACGAAAGCATACATTTGTTAATTCTTTAAATAACTGTTCTTTATACAATTACCTGCTTTTTATTAATAACAATTAAATGCATGAGGCATATATTTTTGGTATTATAATTCCATGATCTTTTTTGAACCTAAGTGGTATACTGCCCATGTACAATTTGTTAGTACATTCCCGTAGAAACAGTTCATATGTAAGAAAAAATCTGTATGTTGAATAGTTTGTTTTCCTTTCTTTTATAGCACAGTCTAGATAAGCTTAATGACCGAATGGGCTCCTGCTCAGAGAAATGTCGAAAGAGAATCAACCAACAAAGGGCTTTGATCCATTGTTTAAGTGGTTCTCTTGTGATGTGTTTCTCCAAGCAAGAGTGTACCAGGCCACTGTGCCTAATTGTTCCATGTTACAAAATATGAAGCAAACTATCTGCAGAAATCGAATAAAACCGTAATGTCTACAGGCAATTTTTTAAATTCAGTTTTGATAATTTTAGAGAACTAAGGAATAATGTTATGTATTGAAAGCAAGATTTATCAAATTCTAGACAGGCTGTAATTGCAAATAATTACTACCTGAAATTAATACTGATAATGTTATGTTCATCTCACATGAGGGAGAATTAAAAAGACACCACATAATGAACGTCCCCAATTATACAGTCCATAAAGATAAACAGAAAATATGGAATATAAAGGATAAATAACTTTCATTTTCCCTAATTACTTTATAGTTACAAAAATTAGTGTATTTAACATAAATTTTACATAATATTTAACAAAATCATGTCTTATTTTTTTGTTTCAGGTTTAACGACCACCATAAGCAACTTGTTGGGCTATATCCGTCCATCCCTAATTTAGGACCATTGGCTTCACGAAGAAGGAGAGCCAGTGCCGTAAGATAAACACACCACCCATACCTCATCTGGGACTTGAATCCAGGCTCACTTGGATGAATAGTCAGAAGCCAGAGCTTAGACCACTGCACCACCGAGGTGGCAAACCATGTATTTACATGTTTTAAAGAATATTTGAACAAAGACTTATTTTAAATTCTACATATAATGAAATATTTCAATCGATTAGGTGAAATTATATAACTGATTTATCTGTATTTTAAGTGCACACAAGTATATAAATAACATTTTAAACGACTCACAACATTTAGAGTTCCAGTTAGGTTTAAAAATGCAAGCTGGGAGAATTGTGACTGAACAGAATAAATTGTCGTTAAATGATACAATGCTGAAGCTTTAAATCCTTTAAGTGCTTATTTTACATAAATATTAAAGAACATGGAAACTTTTGCTGAAATTGAAGTCTAATGGGAATGATAAAATGGAGAGTGTCTGACAGAGTCTCTTAACATTTTGTTAGAGCGGGTTCTATCAAATCGATCTAACAATTTGTATTTTCTATTGGAATTCACTTAAAATCTTTAAAGACAAAGCAAACTAAAACAGCTATTAAAAAATAAAAAAAAAGAGAGAGAGAGAGAGAATGGAAATCGTGACAGCATTTCTCGCCTGAGGAAAAACGTGTGCCAGTACCATCCCAACAATTTCTAGAAATCAGGGAAAATACTGCTGATATTTAAAAATCAAAATTGTAATTATTTTAGCTAAAGTTAGTTCTTGCACTTGGCAATGAGAACATCGAATCTATGCTATTTCAGAGGGGCCAACCTCTAGCAGAACGTATCAGTAATCAATAGGGATTTTTCAGTAATGTTTCAGCAATGTAACACAAACTTTCAGTAATGTAACACGCCATTTTTTTTAAAGTTAAGGACAATATTATAGTATTACTGTGTAACCTGTAATACTTGTATGAGGTGCCTATCGGTAATCACCATACGGAGCCTCATCGTTAACGCGTGGAATGGGTATTTCATGAGAAATTAATGCATGAAATGTGCAATAACTTTGTATGTTAACACTATCCTCACAAAAAAATATGAAATTAAATTATCAATATTGTACTTACCTCATGTCATTGCTGACATAAAAACTCCCTAGTTGCTTTTTTTGCAGTGGTATATTCTTTTCAGAAAACTTTTATAACAGAGCTCACCTGAGGAAAATGCTTTACTTTTCTGTACAAGAAGGGCACTTAATGTTTTGGTGCTCATTGTTGGGCAAAAGTATGTGAGGTATCTCCTTACTATACTAAATATTCTCTACGTAGAGGAATTGCTGTGAGGATAGTCAATATTACCAACATTAGTTTAGGCAATGTGGAATACTTGAGAAGGCCAGATGAATCCTTTGTCTTAGATATTTCATTCCATGCCACATCTGCTCAAGGATATCCAGCTTCATCAATATCAGAGTCTGGGAACATAGCATGAAAGAAGCGACCAGCATGATCACAGCTTGTTATAGGTAGGTTATGCTCCACAACGATTGTAGTAAACAGCAATTCAGCATTTATCACGCTATTTTCATTCTTTTTTGCAAAAAAATTATCCAAAGGCTTTAATAGAGTCTTTAATTTTACACAATCCTGGTGTTTGTTTTGACTGGATATGCCTTCGGCAATCATCTCGTCCTACATGGGCTACTGATTACTCTCATATTAGAACCTTTATTTCAGCATTTGTAACATTTTCCATTTCCTTGCTCAAGATTTGGATGTTCCTGGAGAAACCTCTTTGCATATTTATTTGTTTCAGAAACGATAATTCCAAGGATGAAATTGGTAAAAAACAAGTAAAAATATGCAATAGGTGCCACATCAGTTGCAGGAGCATGTTTGGGCCCCTGCATTTCATGTTAATAAAAAAAGATGCTGAGGTTGTTCATCACTTCTCTCTATTAACATCCTCCCATTCACTTTCAGAACTTTCATGATCTGAAGATTCACTATGAAGATCTTCACCTTCTGAAGAAGATATGGTGGCTAGTTTTTTGGCTTGATGTTGCTAGGCCAATATCACTTTCAGATGATTCAAAATCATCACCATCACTTGGCAAACTTTCACTCTCACTACAAGCCATTTCAAATAACCTTAGAAAACAATTTCACGCAGTAGGAAAAAGCACGTCTCAAGTCTGAGGAACAAGCTGTCAATAAAGTCATCCTCTGCTAACACGAGTTTGGAAAAAGATGGGGATTCGTGAATTCACGGAATTTTGCGATTGTGTCTGTTTGTTTGGGAAAAAAGAAATGAATAATGTGAAGAGCTTCTAGTAATAAAACACAGCACTTCGTTCTCCGCGCGGCGAAAGTCCGCAAGAAATATAAACATCCGTCATCGCGGGACCACGCGTTGCGACGAGTTGATCGTTATTGCACTTCGAACGGGGGCTCGAAAAGTGATTTCCGACAGTACGACGTCTTATAATTCACCAACAATGCAAAGTGAACAGCACTGCCTCAACTGCAGCAGGAAAAGTTTTGGCTAAAGTAACCTTTCTCCTGTCACACGGAAAAGTGCGTAGCAAGCGCAAACTCTTTTACGATGACACTTACTGCATATTACCGGCAATTTTCGTCGTATTATCCGCAGACCACGAAATTCATATTAAAAAAAAATAATAATCCTTTGTATAATCCGCAGACTGTGACATTCAGGAAATAAAAATCGCCGTATAATCCGCACATCATAGATGTTGAACCAGAAGTGGAATTTCCGACAGAAAAAGTCGGCCACATAAATAAATAAATACATCGCTCTTTCACGTTCCAGAAACACATAGCAACCGAAAAATTGTTTTCAGCCGCCGCCGGGGAATTGAATCCACGGATCTCTCCATATATAGCCTAGCGCGTTAGCTTTCAGTTAAATCCAAAGGGCGAGATCCAAGGTGAAAATCCTCCAAATACGTGGCGTCAGAAAATAAATAAATACATCGCTCTTTCCACGTTCCAGAAACACATAATGAGTCCGAAGAAGTAAGAGAAAAAAAAACGATTTTATTAAATGAAGAAATTCATTTTTAAAGGTAACTGTTGTATATTTTTTTATCTCCGGACAGATAAAGGGTGTGGCACCCATAGATCACGCCGATGCAGCTCCAGAGTATTGCATTACACCTTGCCAATGACGAAAGGCTGATACAGAACAAGTCGTAGAAATACCGTATGTACTCGCGTATAAGTCGAAAGTTTTTGGAGGAATCCCTGTTTTCAGAGTTGAGAGATCGTCTTATACGTGGGCACAATAAAAAACCCGTGAATTCTCCCGCGGAATAAACAGACGGATTTGTTTACGTTTTAGATCGCGACACAGAGGCTTTCCGTGTGTTGCTGCACGATTGTGTTCTGACCTCAAAACTATCGCGCAGTGACACGATCATATCCTCAATTCTGCCCACCACTTCAAGCTTAAATTCGGCAGTGTAACTGAAACGTTTCCTTTTCAGAGACATCATGATTAGCAATGAAGGAAAACAGCAGCAAAGACGTTCGCCAAAACAACGAAAGCAAACTAGACACAAGGTCGCGCACATGAAATCCGAAGGAGAAACGCATAGGTTCGTGCAGCAAGTGCTGTGCGTACTTCGTTGGCTTTTTGCCAAAAACAGAGCCGGCACGACAGTCAGAGCTCTCCTCAACGATATCAAAATGACCCCTGTCGTCCTTCCCCACAACTTTCCCGATCTTTCGTTACGACATTCCTCCCCGCTCCGTACAAACTCCTGAACTGAGGAAAATTCTTCCGAGGGAGTTCCTTTTCCAATTATTACACCCTTCCCTGCACAATCACGCTGCAGATTTTTTAAAAATCGGAAGGTTGTAATTTTTTTTTTTAAATCGGCGTATTAACGGCATCGGTGTATAATCCACAAAACCTATAATTTTAACTTTTTTAACAGATAATCCGCGGATTATACGAAGAAAATTACGGTACCATTCTTCCGATAATATCGCTGTTTGTCGATATGATTCATGGACATTCCATTTTTTTTTTTGATTGGAGGTTTAACGACCACCGTGAGCAGCTCAATGGGCTATAAGCAGTCGCCCGTCCCTAATTTAGGGTCACTGGTTCCAGGGAAGGGAGAGAGCCAGTGCCGTAAGACAAACACAACATCCATGCCTCAACGGGATTCGAACCCGGACCACTCACAGACGAATGATCAGAGGCCATCGCTTAGACCACTGCGGGACATTCCATTCCAAAACGATATGATTGATAAATGATATGATCATTGAGACACCGAAATCTGCAGTCTGATTCGGAAAATATGCGGATCAAAATCGAAGGCCGACAAATCGGCAGCGTCGCACTAAAAGGGTTTAACGAAAAAGGATTCAAAATTGAGATTCTCCAAAACACACTGAAATCCGTAATTTTTTTTTTTTTTTTTTTGTTTGGAGGTTTAACGACCACCGTGAGCAACTCAATGGGCTATAGGGGCGGCAATCCGTAATTCTTCCAACCTGTCCGTAATTCCGTAATCTGACAGTCGAAACCATAATAATTACGGACAGATTGTAATAGTTGGCACCTCTGCTATTTGCTTCTAAATAACGCAGCATAGGATATTTAGACATTGTGCTGTTAAATTTCATAATCAATAAGCTGGCACACAGAGATCCTAATGCCATAACGGCAAAAAAAAAAAAAAAAAAAAAATTAAACCCAGGGATAAAGAAAAAATAATGGAAGCAACAAGTGGAGAAAACTAACAGTTAATACGGAATACCACTTTGCCTGAGAGGCTACAATTCATACAAGTACTTCCAAAATCCGGAAGTCTTAAAATTGATTGCATACGTTTGTGACACAAACATTAGTACTGAACTTTTTCTCGCAGGTCACAGTTAATTTCCACGCTACGTCAAATTACTTGTACGGGAAACAATTAGAGGAAGTTTTGTGTGCATGTGTGCTCATAAAATCCTCCTAACACTTTTTTGTCAACATAATTTTTCACCCTGTGGCGAGTGGCATGTTTGTACTTAACAATATCTTTACGAAGGGCAATACATTTGTGCGATGTTGATCAGGCAAAGTGCGAGAAAGGTCTGGAGCCCACTCAATTCATTTGCAGTAACTCCCCACAAATAACGTCATCCAAAACGGAGACAGAAGCTTTAGCGCCTGCACTGACACACCTGAAACCAATAGAGCACGCACGGCAAAGATTTAAATCAGTAGTAACTAAGTAGATTTTTTATATTTTTTTCGGCAATGTGAGGGTAAAGATGTGAAATGAATAATTTATGCAACTCTTGTGAGGTGCAGCAACGCAAGAAAAGAATTTACGATTACAAGAAAATTTCTACCCCGTCTAACTTTTGTTCTCGCAATTTTTTTTCCCCATGTATAAGCTGAAACCTTAGGAAAAATTACGAGAGAATGACGAATTTTATATTTCTTATTCTAAATAACAGAGATATTTTGCGTTCTTACGGAAAACGGTTCCACTATGCACAAAAATTCAAAAAAAAATAATATCTTCTAATCTATCAGAAACAAAAAAAGTTGAAACTTTTAGGGTTTTTTTCATAACTTGGAGGCAGCTACCCGTAAGAATCGGAGATGTGTTGGTGGAAAATTATTTCAATATCTGACGATTTTGCGTGGAATGACCCAGATGTGAAAATCTATGGTTCCGGGCGTCGGACTACCCTATTTTTCGCAACCAGCCAGCTCTTGCAGTAATCGGAATATCGTCTTAAAATAGCTATAAATAAATTTCTTCATGCATTATGAAATAGAAATATGACAGAATCAAGAAAAATCTCTTTCCGGCCGTAAAACAACGAATGTAGAAAACGGCCGTGAAATCTGGGAAATTTGGTAGGTATGCAATAGTACCGGCTTCATTGCATGGTATTTTTCATACAAAATACTCGTAAGTACTATGAAAAAAATTGATCTTTCCCCCTCTTTGAAGAATCTTTCTATTTCATAATATCTTCCCTGTTCAAACATTTGAAGGTACATACTTTTCCAACTATACCAACTCTGCTACAGAATTACGAAAGCGAAGCTTTAGTTCGTAAGTGATACGAACTTTTTTTCAAAATAAATTAGGTGCCCTCAATTTGCAACATTCATCCACACTGCTCTTGAAGGGAGGAGGGAGGCGAATTTATTAGGATGACCAAAATCCGGCAAAATAAAATGTTTTTGTACGGTTTGATAAAAGACAAGTGGAACATGCAAAAGGAAAAAAAAAAAAAAACGCAACTTCTAAAGTTTCCGATGAATTTCGGCGAAATTTAAAATGGAACGTTATTTTCATATATCTTGCCCACTGTAAAATTTTCAGTCGGTTATTTAAAAAATTGAGGAAATAGCTTTTTCATAATTTTTTTTCCCAGTCTACACAGAGAGCCAGGGCACCTACTTAGGAACAAGTGACTGCCTCTGCGCGAACGCAGCAGATAAGAGCCTGCGAAATGGGTGTGTGATTAATGGCTTTCTCTCACGCTTTGACGTGTCCGTTTGTTCGGTTGTAGTTTAGAGCATCTGGAGATGGGGGAAGCCGCGAAGAGACGCACTCCCCAGCACAGCTGCAATCGGTGGGTGGGTTACCTCGAAGGATAAAACAACTCGGAATTATTTTAAAACTTAGCAATACAGAAATATATCCTACAAAAGTCTGACAGAAAATATTTTTTGGCAAAATAAAAAATTCCCTGACTTTTCAGTTCCCTGATAAAAAATTCCCTGATTTTTACGGAAAAACACGATTTTCCCTGAGTTTTCCCTGATTTTTGAAACAATTTTCGAATTCCCTGAGAATTCCCGGTTTTCCGGTTTTCCAGGTGGCGTGGGAACCCTGACAATGACATCAACGAGGACCTAACAACGTGTAAGAAATGTAACTCATACCTAGAAGCAGAATGCATAGGTAAGCATTAAGCAACTAGAATATTTCCCAGTAATATTCAAATTAAAACTGATTCAAGACTTGGTTATATAATATAATAATAATTGTAAATAAATACATTTCTAATGTAAGGTGAATTTATAGGAAATTTAAAACAGTGGATCTCACTTTACTTTTTGGAATTAATTTTATTTATGAATTCAGATGCAGAAGCAATTCTGAACATTGGGGGGAGGGGGAAGGTTCTGATTTAAAAATAAAAGGACCACATTTTCATTTTGTATATACTTCATTATTATGTAACCAAAAGAATTGTTTAAGGGCAAAACAATGGTGAGATATGAAAGGCAAAGCATCTACAGTATTTACCACTGGATCAAAAATCATAAGATTGTATAAGTAATATATTTTGGTTTGCTTTCCTGAATGCAAATGTGCATTAAAGTAACACAAAGTATACATATTTTCTGTGTATGTAATATGTTTAGGGATGGTAATATAATTTATACCAACTGCAGCTTTCTTCTGTCTTTTGTAAATAATGTCACTTCTGGTGAAAGCTCTTAGCAGACTTTGAAGAAAAGCAATATACAAAATATATAATTGTTTGTAAAGTCATATTCATAAAACTGTATTTTATGAACAAACTTCCAAACAAATTAATTTTCATATGCTTAACTTCCAAACACATTAATCTTCATGCTTCAGTTATAAAGATGAATATATTTCTGTGGTGGTCATATGAAATTTAAAACAAATCTTCAGAATGGCCTTTCTTCTTTCTGTGTTTATAAGCAAAAGCAAAGGCACATATGCATACCTGCCAACTTTCAGAAACCGAAATCGGTAAAAAAAAGTGTATCGATATGTTCGATGAAATTTTTAATCAATATATTCAATGAAATTCCTTGGAAATTACTTTTCGCACATATTGATTAAATGTACTGAACATATCGATTAAAAACGATATGTTACCTTTGAAACAAGTATCAACTTTTAATTGATATGACTACAGATGTTTGAATTTATCATCACGTTTATTTCGATTAAAATAGAACCTATACATAATTTCTCATTACTATGCTATCATTATGATCTATAAAGAGATAAAAATTAATTTTTATGGAGGTTTGCATCTCAAGGGAAGGATGTTCCACCCTTTGACCCCCAAATCCAATAGGATCATATCCCACGCCATCACGGAACAAACTAAAATGTTTTAAAAAACGAGCCATTTTCATGCTAGGATTAATTATCTTATGGAGAGACAGACGATGAGACAATCAAATGAAATAAATGAGTGACTGAGGGACACTAATTGGTAAATTAACTAAAAACGAAGTGAATAAACACTTTGCAATGAATCACATCCAGTTCATTATAACTTTTAACAAAGGAAGTTAATTTCGTATTTTTTTTTCACGCAGTCAACATTAGATTTATGCTTGGCACTATATGATTAGTAATATCATTCCTTTCACCACGCGAAACACGGAAATTACATCGACACGTAGAGCAAAATGCATATTTTTCATTTCTTGAAGATTTTGCAATACACAGGAAACTCCGCAGAATATGCATTTTTATATTGCTGCTCATAGCGAATCACTAATACTAAATTTATTGACACTTGAAAAAGAAATGCAAGTAAAACTGCAATAGTAAAACAGTAACAGTTTAAAAAGATGCAATTTGCAGAGGAAAAAATAGTACCGCAACATATTAATTTGGTTGAATCAAGGCAAAATATTTTTACGCACGTTATCAAGAGACGAACAAAGCACAGTTGGAAAACATACAAACTTACTAACGGACGAGCAAAATAAACCATTGCTGGAGAAGCACTGGCTCGAATGAACATTGGACTTACTTTTTTTCTTTTAACTTCCTAGTAGCATTCTTCCGTTACGTCAAATTTATTACCACAGAAGAAGTTGCGAAACCATGACCCAATGCATTTTTAATTTCACAAAACTGACAAGTTTTTGCTTCATTTCGTCATGTTGGTTATCGATCTAGGCTTAAAAATTACACATATTTAAAATCCGTTTGAATTTTTGTTCTACGGTAACTACGTTCTGAGATCACATTTCAAACTAGGAGCAGTAAAGACACCTGCTCTCAAGTGTGTGCTGCAATGCAAGTCACCCCCACTTTGGCCTCCTCAGAAGTTGCGACCCGGGGGACGAAGAATGCATTACCTGAAAAGGAGAAAAAAGGGGGAGGGGTCGGCGAGAGAGAACCAAGCCCAATAAACAAGCCCAGCTGGTTGTTATGTTATCCTTATCAGCTTACGCGCGTTGCAGGTTTTAGTGTTTGAAACAGCGCAAAACCTAACACGTGGGAAAACTGCTGCAAATGTTCCCACAAACACATTACGAATAAGCTTATTTATAATAACTAAAAGGTTGTTTGCAACTTACATCGGCGCTTTACTTTGAATGGATTAAGTTAAATAAAAAAAGTTTTAATAGCGGGTGCAAAATCATCAAAAAAAAGGAAAATAAATCTCAGGAAACCATCAAATCCGTAAAATTAACATTTTGCCCGTAAAACAAGTCACGTTTCCGTAAATTTTATGGGAAAATCTTAAAACCTGGCAGGTATGCATATGCTCAGAAATGTGCTGCAACAATTCTAAAATGGTACTTATATTTACATTGTGTGGGTCATTGGCATCAATACACTTTCAAAAATAATCCTGGAAAAAGTAGTCAAAAAGTGAAGTCTGGTGATCATGTTGCCCATGATCCTTTGTAAATCACTTTATCCTCAAATATCAACATCACTTGTAATATGGAGACCATGGTAGTGTGAGCTGTAGCACCATCATGTTGGAAACTGCTTTATTTCATATTGTCTAACTGCTGTGCAAATAACAGAAATGTATCAGGGTAATAGTCTACAGTGATAGTTTGAGTAAACAATAAAGGCAAAGCAAAAAAAAAGAAAGAAAAAAGTGCCTTATAATTTATCATTGTGGCACTGAAAGCAGATTTTTTGTGCGATGTATGGGCAATTTTTGTGGTCCATATTCGTGTACAAGGGTTGTCTCAAAACAAATCTGAGAATGTTTTTATAATAAAAAAATTTGCATACCTTAATTATCAAGGAAGAGGTCATCTTTTTCGAAATACTGTCCATTGCATGGAATACAGGTTTCCCAACATTCCTCCCACTTTTTGAATGCCTTCTGGAATTCTGAAATATTGTTGAAGCACCCCTGCACAGCTGTAATAAACAACTGTAATAAGTTATTGATCAGTCTCTCAAATAGTTGTCCCCATAATATCTTTTTTAAAATGGGGAAACAGGAACAACCAGAAGTCACATGGTGACAAGTCTGGACTATATTCAGGTTGGGGCATCAAATTAATATCCATTTTCTCCAAATAAGAAATGACAGAACTGGCCATGTGTGACCTTGTATTATTGTGGTGTAACACCTGATTCTTTTTCAGGTGTGGTCATTTTGTTATCACATTTCTGCAGCACTGTTTTGTAGTAGTCGTCATTTATCGTAGTTTTTTGAGGAACAATGTGTTGATAGATCATACCTTGATGGGTTGGTTTATTTTAGAACTGCTTTGTTTATTTGCTCAGAGTAAATAATATAATGGGGTTGTTTTCTTTCCCACTGATTTTGATTGATGAACTTTTTCGCTTTAGGCGATGATAGCGATTTCCAACACAGATTTCTGCTTTGGTGTGTGGATCAAAGTAGTGTAGCCAAGTTTCATCACCTGTAATAACCCATTGCACGACTTCTGGATCTTTGTTTACCATTTGCTTTAATTGTTGTCAAACCTCAACTCGACGATCCATTTATTCCTTAGTCAAGAAATGGGGAACCCAACTTGAACAAAGCAGTTTCATGCCCAAATGCTCAGTTAAAATTGTGTGAATTAATGATTTTAAAATGTGAACTATATCTTCGATATCTCCAATGATAGGTGTCTGTTTTCCCATATAACAACATCTATTGTATTGATGTTTGCCGCTGTAACACTCTTTGAAGGTCTTCCTCCATGTGCGATTGATTAAAGCTGCCAACTCATTGTCATCTATAAATTATGTATGCTATTTGTAAATTGTTGTAAATTTCGAGACATCTTTATATGCCTCTTGCATAAGACTGAAAGTCTCACTGACAGCCTGCAGCAAAATTTAATGGTTCATCTTTGTTTCTCTTTCACATCTATCCCCCCCCCAAAAAAAATCACAGCATAAAAACACATGTTGGGGTTCACAAAATGACACTTATTAAACTGCGCACTACAGGTGTGGCCCCAGTTGCTATGGTTACTACGACTACTGTTTTTTCGAGACTTGTGCCAAGGTTGAACACAGTATTGCACATTTTTTATAAAAACATTCTCAGTTGTTTTGGGACAAGCTATATACTATGGCTAGGCTATTGATGCATTCATATCTCATCCATGGAAACATAACTGAAAGCTTAATCCATTGAATGTGTTGCAGAAGCCAGCTACAGTACACTTTTTACATAGTCCATGGTTTCCAAATGCTGCATAAACGATTTTTTGCAAGTAATACTTTAATATCATCAGTTTTCTTACATATGCCATATCAAACACCAGCTTGTACTGATAATGGCTATAAACATTTCTGAGGATATTGCTCAAGGTATGTCTTACATCTTTTACTGTAGTAGTAGAAACTACAGGCCTACTGTAGAATCATATGTTCTTTTTTCCTACCTGCAGAATAAAGTCAGGAAGAATGAACATTGATACCTATTTCACTATACACTGAGTGGCCACTTTATGATGACCACCTGACAGTTTTAAGCAAATGAGCTATGGCTGCACGCTGTTGCCGCCAGAGGGCGAGGCTAGTATAAAAAGGTAAAGCCTAGTGCTTGCGACAGTAGTAGAAGTGATTTTTGGGTGACGAGATGGGTAAAAAATGCGATTTGACGGACTTTCAACGTGGGATGATTGTAGGAGCTCAGAGCCATGGAGCGAGTATCACCAAAACCGCCGCATTCGTGAAATGTTCCAAAGCAGTTGTTGTCAAAGTGTTTAAAGACTGGACTATCAGCCAAAAAACTGGGTCTCTACGTGCAACGTGTGGTCGTCATCGACTAGTGACTGCTCGGGCGGAACGGAGAGTTTCCAGACTGGTAACAGACAACAGAAGGGCAACAGCACAGCAAATTACAGACCATCTTAATCAAGGATCCCTCGAATGATCTCTGCATGCACTGTTCGCCGTACACTGCATCGGATGGGATATGGCAGCCGAAGGCCTGTTCGAACACCTTTGCTGTCTGCAGTTAACAAGAGAAAACGTCTCCAGTTCGCACAGGAGCACAAGGATTGGACAGTCGATAATTGGAAACAAATTATGTGGTCCGATGAATCACGTTTTCAGTTGCACCATGCCGATGGCCGAGTGAGAATTTGGCGGAAACAGCACGAAAGCATGGACCCCAAATGCATTGCTACAATCCTTCAAACTGGTGGAGGCAACGTTATGGTTTGGGGAATGTTTTCCTGGCATGCTTTGGGCCCTTTAATGCATGTTCATCAATGTCTGAATGGCACATCATATCTAACCATCGTTGCAGACCAAGTGCGTCCTGTCATTGAGGATGGTTTATCCCAATGGCAATGGCTACTTTCAAGAAGATAATGCATCCTGCCATAGTGTTCGTATTGAACAGGATTGGTTTCAGGAACATGCCGGTGAGTTTACTTTGCTTAGGTGGCCCCCAGAATCTCCAGATCTCAACCCCATTGAGAATTTGTGGGATGAAGTTGAACAAGCCATCAGACACCTGGATCCACAACCCTGCAATCTCACACTCCTGGAAAGTGCTATTCATCAAGCATGGTCTCAGATTCCACAAACCACCTATCAACATCTCGTGGAGTCCATGCCACGAAGAATCGACGCAGTATTAAAGGCAAAAGGTGGCCCAACGAAGTACTGAGGGGATGGTCATAATAAAGTGGCCACTCAGTGTATAAACTGAACTGCATACTTAAAGCACAGGGTAAGTCTACAGTTCAGTTCTACAGTGAAATTGTTCATTGGGAGAAGCAGTGATTCCAAAGAAAGAAAGAAAAAACACAATGAAGAAATGGGAATAGAAAAATGCCAGCAAAAAGAAAAAAATAGTGGATGTTGTGAACCTGTAGAGTCAATGAAAAACAAATATGGCTGTGGAACGTGTCAAGTGGAAACCAAGGTTTACTCACAAGTGAAAACTTGAGCTGATGTGTAAGCAAATACAACAAAAAACTGTGTTTGAAGCAATGCCTTTTAAGATCATTTTATTTTGTTATGAATTGAGTAATTTTATATTGTGAATATAGTTATGTGCTCCAGTTTAATATATACATAAATTACAGAGAACAATTCCATTTTGCCCATGCTGCTTTATACTCATACTTTTCGCAGCACGTGAAAAATTGGAACACACTGTTCTAATTTTTGACCCAGTTAATTTTTCTCCATCAGTCAAAGAAAAACAGTTGTTTGCCAAAACATTGGGACCTTTTATATTAATTTCCCAACAATACATTTTTTCATTAATTCACAGCAAATCACCTGAAAATATGTTATCAGTTTAGCTTCTTGAAGTTATCGATGATTAGTATTCTTTTACAGAATTTGTGCGCTTCGTAAATATAAACAAAAGTAGTTTTCATTAAATACATTTTTTCCTTTCCAATACACATTTATTTCCACAATTTTTTTTTATTTCTAAAAATAACCATTGGAAAGAACGAAATAACACTTGAAATAGTGAACATTTTTATATAGGTTTATTTTTCATATTGACAGAATAAAATCATAAAAACATATGCAAAATTAAACTTTCATTAAATAACAGAAGTAAACCGTTCATTCTAGATTATCATTAGGAGGCCAGTACGATACAATATCAGTTAAAATTTGATTAAAGGCATCACTATTTGCTGCTTTCACCTTTTCTCTCCACATGAATTCACATAAATAACTACATAACATTAAGCGATGGGTGCCCCACATTTTTTTGTTCTTTGGTTTTGCTTTTCTCCACAAACTCAATGCCCTGAGTATGTGCACTAGTATCACTGTTAATGAATGATTAACTGTTAAATGAGTATATTTTGGTTCATTTTTTAAATTTTGGTATGCTTTCCATTCATCAGAAATTATTGTAGTATATGGAGCAATTTGCTGATGAATAACTTCTCACAAAGTAGTAGCAGATCAGTCAGGTACAGCAACTAGGAAGCACTCTTTCATTTCTCTGCAAATGCCACCGAATACCCATTGCTGGGGCGGATCTCGTCCTTGATTGTATTTACAGCGGCTAAAGAACGATTAATCTATTTCAGCATGAGTGTTCAGACCACTTATAACATTCTCACACTTCAATAATGCACTAGCACAAATTTCTCGCATGTAGTTTGATCAGTCAACAGCCATTCCTCTATAAATATTTAATTCTTTTTCACAGAATTTTATTGTTGTTAATTTATTTGCCCATGAATAAATGAAAAGGCCGACAGAAGTAAAAGAAAGCCTGCTACCTGTTAAATAACTGTACGAACGAAGTGGTTTTTCAGAACGACAACTACGTAGATTACATCTCCATCTGTCTTGTTTACCTAATTACAAAGTCATTTCGTGTCCCAAGCAGCACTAAAAACTGGAAGGCAGAATTCCCTTAGATTGAAAAAATGCAACTGCACTCTCTTTTTCTGTGATTTTATCATACAATGATAATAAATTCATTTTTCCATATAGAAAAAAACTAAGAAAAAAGTAATCACTTGAACTACTTCTGATGTATGCAATATCGACTACAAATATTTCGGACACATTCTGTAAAAGAATACTAATCACCGATAACTTCAGGAAGCTAAACTGATAAACATATTTTCAGGCGATTCGTTGTGAATTAATGAAAAAATGTATTGGCAGGGAATTAATGTAAAAGGTCCAAACTATGTAAAGGTACGTAGACTGACAGACTACTGAGAAGACAAATTATGGTGTTATGTCCAACTCGGAGACTTTAAGAAGGATAAATAGTTTTGCCTTATAAGAGAGCTAAGTATCATTCCATGTTATTGCCAAATGAAATGGCCAAAAGGTATTGGGAAATGCACACTATGAGTAGATGCATATGTCATATCAGGGTTTTGTCTATGAAGTTCAAAGCAGCCAATTTAGACATTTTAAGGTAAATCACTGAAGACAAGAAGAACTGATGGAAGATCGCTGGAGGTGCAGCTGTATCCAAACACACATTTTTGCTGAGGGGAAAAAAATTGAGAAAAAACAGATTGTTGGTCACTAGAAAGTCGCAACAGTTATAAATAAGTCATGGATGTGAAAGCAGGTTGAATGTACAAATATCGATAATAGTAGCCAACAACTGATACTGTAGCATCTTGTTTTCAAGTCTGAGAGAGATGCTGCATTTAAACCATACATCACATCACAGGATGACAGTCATTGTGCAGCCAGATCAGAAACCTACATTCCCAACATTGGGAAAATGACAACAGGTTTTATGGGCTGCCAAACCATATTCACTAAAGTATGGTCAAATGAAGCTAAAACAGCATTGATCCAGTACTGTATCGAAAATAAACAATATCTGCATTTTGAAGACATAATAAAATTTTCAATATCATTTTTTAAAGACATAAAAAATCATCAAAAGTTGTTGTACAGATAGGCACTTATGATTAGCTGAAACAGTATTGATAGAAAAAAACAGGAACAGGCTATGCAATTTTAATGATCCTAGTAGTTTAAATATTTATTGGAAGAAATTAATACGAATAAAGAGCCAAAAAGACTGGGAAAAAATAAAAACAAAGGAGAAGAAAAGCTGAATCATCCAATAGATGGCACCACCGCAGTAAATCAGGCAATGCATGTTTGGGGCGATGTGATGCGAAGCCTGAAATATTCACTAGCAGGAAGGCAAAGGGTGCGGTTGGTTGGCTGCAAGGCTCCTTGAGAATGACCTCGGAATGGGGTTGAAAGCGCTCAGAGAGAACGTGGTTGCCATGTGAGGCGAGAAAGGAATGATGGATGGAGTTTGTTGTTCTTTTGGGATTGTTTTGATTTCTTTGAAGTTCTGAAGCTAATTAAGGATATTTTGTAAATACGTAGCTAAGGGTTGTGACGTGCCTGCACCGCAGGACGCACACGAGATAAAGGCAGATAGCAGCGAGAGCATATGTCCGCGTAGCTCAGTTGGGAGAGTGACTTATTCCGGAATGAGGGGACCCGGGTTCAATGCCCGGCGTGGGCAAACCTGTGTTTTCACAGGGTTTTAAACAAGATACTAAGGTTTTAATTCGTTTTTAGTGATTTTAGAGTGTTGCGATTTCTTAAGGTTTGATCGCATTCAGTTTTTTTTTGTTTTTTTTTATTTGAGGTGTTTAGACATTTGCTGGCATGTGAAATAGAGAATATCAAGACTTAAAATAGTTTGGATATTAGAATGAACAATGTATTCAATAGGCAAAGTGAAAATTTATTATATGAAACGTCCGCTTCTCAAACCACGAAGAGCCAACTAACAACTGGTGCTGGAAATGTGATTTAAATGAAGTGAAAACCGTTGGAACTGTATGTGAAATTGTGAGTAACCTTCAAACGTATTTGATTATTAACAACCACGTAAATTTAGTGAAAGATTAATGAACTCTGCATTGAGAATGGTTTGTGTGTATCTAATACATTTTTCAACCACAAGTATATCCACACATATACTTGGGAAAATCGTACTCTTAGTCAAAAGAGTGTGATAGATTTTGTTGTCTACGATAAGCGTTTGAAACACTTAGTTGTTGACACCCGTGTGATGAGAGGTGCGGATGTTGGTTCTGATCATTACTTGGTAGTGTCACGAGTGAAACTTAATGTTGGTTGGAGGAAAAGGAATAGGAAGAGACCCAGGATAGAAAGAATAAAGGTTGATAGGCTCCTTGAAGATCAGCGGTATTCTGACTTACTCAGAGAACGACTTAAGGATCTGAAGTCTGGTGAGAGGGATGTAGAAAAGAAGTGGGAATGTTTAAAGAACTGTGTTGTCACTGCTGCTCAAGAGGTCTCTGGCACCACAATAGTGGGTAACAATAGAGGTGATGCTTGGTGGAATAGTGAGATTGAAGAGGCAGTAAAGAGAAAGAAGGAAGCCTATTTGGGGATGTTGTAAGGTAGAGTCTCTGTGGATGAATATCACTGTAAGAAGCGTGAAGCTGCTAAGCTGGTTCGCCACAGTAAGGCAAAAGATAGGAAGGAGAAAGTGGAAAGGCATGAACTGGCTTTTTGGAAAGATAGGAAGTCCTTTTGGAAGTACATGAGACTCAGGAAAAATAGGGGAAACAAAGTTGTAAGTTGTGTGAAGAATGAGATTGGGGAAATGTTATGGGAGCCCAATGAGTTAAGTGACAGATGGGGTGAATACTTCTGTGAGTTGTTAGATCAGGAAAGCAAAAATGATTCTGAGACAGATGCAGATGATGTCACAGTGAGGGATGAAAGCACAGGAGGGATCTCAAGAGAAGAAGTGTGTAAAGCTCTAAAATCTCTTCAGAATGGTAAGGCTCCAGGAGTTGATGGCATAACTGCAGAGATGTTGAAATATGGTGGTGACTCCATAATTGACTGGTTCACTGAAATTTGCCAGTTGTGCTGGGAGTTAGGAATGGTCCCTTGGGATTGGAAGGATGCTATCATTGTTCCCTTGTATAAGGGAAAAGGTGATCAGACTGAATGCAAGAACTATTGTGGTATTAGACTACTGAGTGTGCCAGGGAAAGTGTTTGGTAAGGTTGTTATTGAAAAAGTACGGGTTCTTACATCATTGAAAGTGTGGGATGTTCAGAGTGGTTTTATGCCTGGTAAAGGCTGCACTAACCAGATTTTTGCATTACGCACCATGATTGAAAAGTATCTGGCTGTTGGGAAGAAAGTTTTTACTGCCTTCATAGATTTAGAGAAAGCTTATGACCGAGTCAATAGGACACTTTTGTGGAAGGTATTGAATGAATATGGTGTTACTGGGAATCTACTTAATAGTGTAAAAGCCATGTATGTTGGTAGTAGAGCTTGTGTACGAGTGAATGGTGTTTTATCAAAATGGTTTTCCATTGGTGCAGGAGTTAGACAAGGTTGTGTAATGTCACCATGGCTGTTTAATATATTTATGGATGCATGCACGCGTGATGCCAAAATAGATAATAGTGGTTATGTCTTGGTGATATCCGTGTGTGCAGATTGCTGTATGCTGATGACACTGTCCTGTTGGCAGAGAGCAAAAGTGAGTTGCAGAGTATGTTGACTCGGATGCACGAAGTTTGCATGAAATTCAAACTGAGTATAAATAAGGGAAAAACCAAAGTTATGGTGTTTGAGAGAGGAACAGGTAGCGCTGAATGTAATGTAAGTATAAATGGCACTGTGATTGACCAGGTGAGTGAGTTTGTGTATTTAGGAAGCATGTTTGACAGAGAGAACAAGTTGGATGGTGAAATCAGTAGGCGAGTGAATTCTTCTTTGAAAGTCATAGCTGCTCTGGGAGGTTTTCACAGGAATGATGGGTTCTCTAGAGAGTTCGCATGGCTGTGTTTGAAAGTGTAATTGTTCCTACTCTGATGTATGGTAGTGAAACCTGGGTACTGCAGAAGAAACATAGGAGTTGTTTGTGTGCTGGAGAAATGTGTTACTTATGTGGGGTTTGTAGCAAGACACGATATGATTGTGTGAGAAATGAAGATGTATTACAGTTGTGTGATGTGAAGCAAAATGTTGTTAGCAAGGTGGAGACCAATATGCTTCGGTGGTTTGGCCATGTTGAAAGAATGAGTGATGAAATGCTTACTAAGAAAATCTTTTCAGCCCAAGTGGCAGGAAGGAAAGGCAGAGGAAGGCCAAGGAAGACATGGGTGGATCAGATTCAGGAGTGTCTGCATGAGAAAAAGATTATGAGTATGAAGTATAAAAGATCTTGTGTACGGCATGTAATGGATATTAGTGAAGCACGAGTTGTATGTCAAAATCGCTGTAAATGGAGAAGTTTGATACGACAGCAATAAGTAAAAATATATGGTAGTTTGTATTTTGTTTTGGAGCTACCCTCTGAATTTCAGAGAACAGCATAGTGATATGTATGTATGCATGTATGTAAATTTATAAGCAGCCAATTGAATAGTTACATTCATAGAGCTGTATTGATGTTATTTGGACGAACTGTTGAATTTAACCTTGGAGATACAAAAGAAACCAAAACTAATTAATGGATCTGATAATTTTTATTAAAGAAGGAAAAATTCTCCCTCGGCTATAAAAAAAATACTAGATTATAACTAACACCATCCAAATTGTATGAAGACAAATGTAGCTATGCAACTCAATTCATAGATCAAATAAATAAAATTGACTGAAATGCTAAAGAATTGAGAATTGAAAACATTACACAAAGAACTGAAGCTAATACCATCAAAACATAATTATTCTGAATCAGTTATTCAAAAATTGTATTAATAAAAACAAAAAGAAAAATCTTTAAGAAGAAATAAATGATTAAGAAAATTACTTCAGCAAAAAGTAATTTACTGTATTGACTCTAACTGTAGACTTGTGTGGAAAAGATTAGCAGACAGTTCAGAACTAAGCTGGTGCAACACAAATTGGCAATATAAAAAAAAAGCAAAAATGTCCAATTCGTCAGGAGAGGGCAGACATAAGAAACATGGACACTGGACGTATAATGAATTGAGAATCTCATATATCTTTACACACACACACACACACACACACACACACACACACACACACACACACACACACATACTGAGACAAGGTGACACCATATCTCCCAAACTCTTTAATGCCACATAGGAAAATGGCTTTCAATCACTGAACTGGGAAAACAAAGGGATGAAGATTAATGGAGATTATTTAACTCACCTTTGCTTTGCTGATGACATAATCACTTTTGCAACCACCCCTACAGAACTGAAAAGTATGATCCAGGAACTTTCAGACAAGAGTAAAGAAGTGGTATTAAAAATGAACTTTCAGAAGACAAAACTGATGTATAATGCTTTTACAAGAAATGAAGATTTATCAATTGATGGGGAAAAGCTGGAGATAACCGATACCTACATTTACCTTGGACAGCAGATATCAAACGAGGGTCACACTGATGAAGAAATTAATTCATGTACAAAATTTAAATGGAGAGCTTTTGGGAGAAACAGTACAATTTTAAAGAGCAATATGCGATTATGTCTTATAAGAAAAGTGTTTAATGAATGCATCCTTCCAGTACTTATATTGGAGCGGAGACATACATGTGATTATGTCCAACCTATCACATCTGAGTGTGATGGAGTACACTCCAGCTATCACTCAGACATAATACACTGGAGACCATGGCATGTGATCATGTTCCACCTGTCAGGTCTGAGCATGCTGGAATGTACTCCCATCCCCATAGTGTTGTACCCTGTTGAATCTAAAAAGTTATACTTAGGAATGACAAAAATGTCTCTTGGTACAAGGCTCAATTAATAACAGAAGGGAAGTCAAATATGGGAACTCATGGCTGCACTGTCAAGAGAAGTATTAAATAACAAGGCAACATAAAGGATATTGTTCTGTACACCACAGCAAAAGGAACTATACTAAGGGAGACCATAAAAATTCTATCTCACAGACACATGCAATGATCTTGTATCAATGGATCTACCATGTGCATGGACTGTGTTCTTAAAGCTAAACACAAAATAACTTTATCATGAGTACACAAGATATTAAGCTTATGTAACATCACATGACCATTGTTCATGTAATTTTATCTTATTTTTAACCTTTAGTTCTATTTACGCTTTACAGTTTTAATCTGGATGTTGTTCTAGTGTCTTGAAAATCTATCCGTTGGCGAGTGAAAGCTTGGCAGATATTGTATGATCTCGTACATACCTGGATTATTGTTTTATTAAGTCTTGCACTTTTTTTGTCTAACTCTGGTGTATCCACACTATTTTGTTCTATTAGAAATTCCTCCCATTCCTAAAACAAGAAGAAAGCAAGCAATATCAAGAAGGGCTAGTCTATAGCATAGACCATATCTGCAAACTAAACTATATGGGTGAAAGGGGGAGAAAAATCCATATGAAACAGCACAAGGTCTAAGCTACTAGCAACATTGCAAACAAGACAGAGTTAGACAGACCAGGCAACCGGACACTCCATAGATTGGACTCCATAAAAATAATCACCCACCAATCACAATAAAGAAGAAACTTGAAGAAGCAATGAAAATAGTGAGAAGAAAAAGTACCACACTAAGCAATAATTGCAGTTGGGCACTTCTGAATGACTGGCAAAACATAGTCCTGATGATTAATTAAACTTTACTTTGAAAATTTGACCGGCAAATATAAAACAAATTATCTCTATAAAATCTGCAAATTCAACTCTTTCACTGTAATTTCTTAAAGTCAAAATATTTTTTAATGTCTGCTGAACAATTTAACTTGAAACATAACTTGCAATACCACTTCCTGCATGGTTTAACTTGTGATATGACTTTTAGAGCAGCTCTAATTTTTAAAATTTAATGTTGATTACAGGCACGCGATTGCCTAAGCATCCAATTAACTGAAAACACCAAAAGCTATTCCGACATACACATAAAAAAAAACAACCGAACGTGACAAATGCAAAAATTATTATCATTAATTTTTTTATTATATATATATATATATGCAAAAATAGCAATACTGAACTATTAAAGTGTTTTACTTACCCGTCTATATTTTTAAGTGCGAATTTCCTTGCTAACATTAAGATTTAATAAAAGTATATATCATTTCCTATTTTCCCCCGCACAATATTCCCTTTATTAAATCAACTTTTAAATTAATTGATAATATTTAGTAGCAACAAATGTTACTCTTTCAAGAATGTGAATGGGTGGAAGGTGGGGGCGGGCACATCTTGTGCTGCACCTAGGGTCCGATTCTGAGTAAATCGGGCCCTGATCCTGACCCGGTGCCGTGCATTCTTTCTTCCACTTAGCTTTCAAACAAGCAAATCAAATTTCTACTCTTCCGAAAAAAAAAAAAAAAAAAAAAAAAGGAAAGAAGAAAGAAACAACGAGCAGCGTCACGAACTTGGTTCACAGACTTTCGGCAGACGAAATCCCGACCTGATGCCGTGCATTCTTTCCACTTAGCTTTCAAACAAGTAAAACAAATTCCAGCTCCAGGGGGTGGGGGGGACAAACAAAGAGCTGCACCATAAACTTTGTTCAGAGGCTTCGGGCTGATGTAATCCCGGGCCATGGCGAAAGAAGCACAGTGGGCCGACGTAATACCGGGGCACGTCGAAAGAAGTACACCAGGCCGACTTAATCCCGGCCCGGTGCCATGGTTTCTTTCCACTTAGCTTTCAAAAAAGCAGAACAAATTCCTCCTCCTCGGGGGAAAGAAAGAAAGAAAGAAAACAAATAAAGAGCTGTGTCACGAACTTTGTTCAGAGGCTTCGGGACAACGCAATCCCGGCGGCGTGCATTCTTTCCACTTAACTTTCAAACAAGCATAACAAATTCCTCCTCAGAAAAAAAAAAAAAAAAAGAAACAAACAAAGAGCTGCGCCATGAACTTTGCTCAGAGACTTCGGGACAACGTAATCCCGGCAGTGTGCATTCTTTCCACTTAACTTTCTAACAAGCAAAACAAATTCCTCCTCAGAAAGAAAAAAAAAAAGAAACAAACAAAGAGCTGCGCCACGAACTTTGCTCAGAGACTTTGGGTCGACGAAATCCCGGCCAGGTGCCGTACGTTCTTTCCACTTAGCTTTCAAACAAGCAGAACAAATCCCTGCTCCTTGGAAAGAAAAAGAAAAAAAAAGAAAAGAAACAAAGAGCTGCATCACAAACTTTGTTCAGAGACTTTTTGGCCGATGTAGTCCGGCCACGGCGGAAGAAGCACGCCGGGCCGACGTAATCCTGGCCCGAAGCCGTGCGTGCTTTCTTTTCACTCAGCTTTCAAACAAGCAAAACAAATCCTCCTCCTTGGAAAAAAAAAAAAAAAAAAAAAAAAAGAAGAAACAATGAGCTGCGTCCCGAACTTTGTTCAGAGGCTTTTACATTGATTAATTACAAAACCAGTAAAACATTCTTAATAACAGCGAAAATCTGAATTTCCGTACTTTTTCGTTAGTCATCCGTAATCCCAGAGGATGTTCCAAACAAAAACTTAAACATCTACGTATAGAGGATTACAGAATTATTCTAAAAACCAGTAAAACATTCTTAATATCAGCGAAAATCTTAATTTCCGTAATTTTTCGTTAGTCACCTGTAATTCCGTAATCCCGGGAGGAAATCTGTAATGGTTGGCATCTCTGGACGCGTACGACACTTTCGCCCACCAGTGAGAGAGAAGGTTCGTAACATAAATGTCCAATCACATGTGAACAGAACTTTTCTTTCTCGTTGATCTCTTGGCAGCTGCGTATGATGATTCAAGGCTCCGCCCAGTCTTTAAACGGATTTTGCCCTCCCCCAGCAAATAAATAAAACAAATAAGCAGTAGAAAGGACGGAGATGAACTGAAACAGCAGAGTGTTCCCCGAAGAAAACTGGTTTCGAGTACACCGAGACGTTTGCAGTGACGTCACCCGCAGCAGCTGCGTCAGCTCACTGCCAGTCAGCCACGCAGCAGCAGAGAGAGTACGCCTTATGACTGAAATATTGCCACCTACCTAATGAATATTTCTCTCTAGAACCGATTTTTTTTTTCCAACATGTCAACAATCACAAACTTTTGTCAAAAGCCTGAGATCACAAATAAAATGACAAGTTCAGAGGATTTCCTTTTTTCTAAAAAGTAAATTCACGGAATTCCGCTAATCAGCGAAAGAATCACATGCCTATGATTATTATAGTTTTTGTGTTTTACTTACACAAAAGAACATGGTATGTAGTTTTTCGTATCAAAAGAAGCTAGAAAAAACTTCGGCTTTGCTGAAATATATGTAGATGTTAATTTAGGGTTTTACATAAAATTAAGGATAAATGTTTTCACACTGTTTGTTCCATGAGTAATGCTATTTCTAAAACACTTAACTTACAACAGTCAAATGAAATGAATTGTACTTTTTAGGTCCATAAAATATTTTACAATCTTGTTTACGCTTTCCAACCGTAGGTTGAAGAAGCGTATATGCTCCAGCTTTGCCCGTCCGTCCGCACAATAACTGGCGTAAAAATGGTTCAATTTCGATGAAATTTTAGTATGTGGTAAGGGACCACCTAGGGACGAACCCTATTGGAAATGGGACAAATGGGGTCAAAGGTCATGACGTAGGAGCGGAATAATTCCATTGCCCATATGCGCCAGAACTTGCGTAAATATGGTTCGATTTCAATGAAACTTTACTATGTGGTAGGGGACCACCTAGGGACGAACCCTATTGAAAATGGAATAAATGGGGTCAAAGGTCACGACGTAGGAGCGGGATCATTCCATTGCCCTTATGCATCATAACTTGCATAAATATGGTTTGATTTCAATGAAAGTTTACTATGTGGTAGGGGACCACCTAGGGACGAACCCTATTCAAAATGGGTGAAGTGGGGTCAAAGGTCAGGACATAAGATCGGGATGCATTCCATTGCCCTTATGCGTCATAACTTGAGTAAAAATGGTTCGATTTCGATGAAATTTCAGAATGTTGTAGGGGACCACCTGGGGACGAACCCTATTGAATGTGGACGGAATGTGGTCAAAGGTCAGGACATAGCATTTCGATCCTTTCCATTGCCCTTATCCCATATTATTAAGGTGGACGTCAAGTAATTTTGCTTCCTATACTTCCAATGGAAAAAGTTTTGTACACATTTCCTTCACAAATAATGTGTTCCCAAGGATGAAAATTTGAACATCGATTAAAATAACTTCATATTATAACTTGGAAAACTAAATATGTTCTAAAACATAACCATAATCATATTAAAAATAAATAACTTTTCCTTTGGTGGTGTTGAAACCAGAGAAAAGATTGCGCGACCTGTACTTTGATGACGTCAGTGGACATAAAAAAGTTGGATTGCGTAATTACGGTTATGGTTTAGAAAATATTAAGTATTCCAAGTTAGGAAATGAAGCTATTTTAATCAATGTTAAAATTTTCATCCTTGTGAATGCATTAGTTGTCCAGAAAAAAATGGCGCGACCTGTGTTTTCATGACGTCAGTAGACAAACAAATGTTGAATTGCATAATTATGGTTATGTTTTAGAAAATATTAAGTATTGCAAGTTATAAAATGAAGATATTTTAATCGATGTTCAAATTTTCATCCTTGGGAACACATTAATTGTGAAGAAAATGTGTACAGAAGTTTTTCCATTGGAAGTATAGGAAGCAAAATTACTTGACGTCCACCTTAAAGTAGCAATTCTTGTATGTATGTATGTACATTTTATTTTGAAAACAGCTCTAAGAATTTTGATGAAAGTTGTTAACCTACCGTTTTCTGGTACTAAAAATCGATTTAGCTTGATCTCGACTTTAGGAGAATTCGTTCAGTGGGTTAAATAACCACCCCGAATTATAATGTTTTTAGTGAGGGTGTTGTTCCGTTAATGTTACCAATGCTTAGAAATCTTATGACGTCACAATCACGCCGCGTTTGAGAATGTTGGCGCGCGGTCATGCCATCTGTCTCATTACGTCACGCGTTGTGTGTGGATCCTATTAAAGTTTTCTGATGTCACATCTTGCTAGCAGATGGTCGCGATTCCCATCTGCCTCATTACGTCACGCCTAATGAGGCGGATGGGCGTATGTTCGTCCGCATGATAACTCGCGTAAAAATCGTTCGATTTCGATGAAATTTTAGTATCTGGTAGGGGATCACCTGGGAAGGTACCCTATTTAAAGTGAACGAAATGGGGTCAAAGGTCAGTACATAGGAGCGGGATCCATTCCACTGCTGTTATGCGTCATAACTAATGTAAAAAAGGTTTGATTTCGATGAAATTTTAGCATGTGGTAGAAGACCACCTGGCGACAAATCTTATTGAAAATGGGCAAAATGGGGTCAAAGGTCAGGACATAGAAGCGGAATCACTTCCATCGCCATTATGCGTCATAACTTACATAAAAATGCTTCAATTTGGATGAAATGTTAGTATGTTGCAAGGTCTTGCCTGGGGACAAATTCTATTGAAAATGGGTGAAATGGGGCCAAAGTTTAGGACACAGGAGCAGGATCTATTCCATAGCCCTTATGCATAATAACTTACGTAAAAATGCTTCGATTGCGACAAAACTTCATCATGTTATTTCGGAGGTATACCAAACCGGTTCTGTTGAATATCATCGAAATGGAATCAAAAGTCAGGGCACAGGACCGAGATTTATTCCACAGCCATTATTCTCATAACTTGAGTAATGATTTCTGGTATGTTGGAAAGCGTATTATAATCAATGCATTGCATGATTTTACTAACTTGTGTTATAAGTGACCAAACTGACTTGAAGGCATGAGTTCCAAACAAAATATTAAACATCTATATGCATGCACATATAATGATCAGAAAAAAAAATATCAAACCATGTTTCTGATCCAAGAGTTCTAGTTTTATGAGCACATCAGATCTTAGTTTAGCAAATCTTACTCGTGCTTCCTGCCTACAGCGTAACACTAGCCTAAAAAAGAAAGAAGACAGTATTTTCAGTACAACATTTTAAAAAGGACAGCTAAGTTAATCTTGCAAGCAGATAAAAACAGCAACACACAGAGGCAGTCATAATGACAGATACCCGTGGCCTTCAAAATCAAATTACTTCTGAAAATTGTCAGTGATTCATCAGATTTTGGCTGCAGTGTGTGCCTGCAACAAAGACACAATGGTGGCTACAACAGAGATCTAATGAACTACTGGCAGTTTTCAGAAGCAATTGTTTGAGGAAATATGAAATAATGAGACTGTTCTTAAAGTGAATGAAATGCATGGTGTAGGTCAATAGTGAGTGAACATTATTGAAACTGAACTTTGTTAAAGGAAATACAAAATTCATCTCACTCTCTGTATTAGTTTGGTGACACATGTAAATTTAAAGTAGACTTGTTGTTTGTCATGTGTCGGGGAAAATGCTGAGTTAAAAGAATTGGGCAATAGATGGATGTAAAATCCTGGTGAAATTAAAGAAAACACCAACCCAATCATTTCATATTTTAAGTGAGGCATGCAGAGAAGAATGCATGTCACATGCAAGCATTTTGCATGGCATAAGAGGTACAGTGAAGGCTGGGAGAACATTGAAGATGGTGAATGTCTGGGATGCTCAAACGCTTCAAAAACACAAGACAATGTGGAAAAAATCTATGCAATTGTTCAAACTGTTGAGTATTAGATTGATAGCAGAAATGGTAAACATCAAAGAGACCCTTTATGCAAATTTTACATAAGAACCTGAAAATGACATAGATTTGTGCCAACATGGTTTCAAAGCTTCTCAAGCCTGAACAAAAATAAAATTGCATGCGAGTTTGTGCTGACACTCTGGGGAAAACTTACGAGAACCCAATCTTTAAGAAAGTACTATCACTTGTGATGAAACCTGGACCTTCTGATACAACTCTGAAATGATCGATTAATTGGAAAACATCATCATCAAGGATGAAGAGAGCAGGTTTAAGGCAATGTTTATTGTTTTCTTTGACATAAAGGGTGTAATTTGGGCACATTGGGCTCCTGATGGAGCAAAGCAGGAGTGAATCAGGATTGCTACAAACAGGTTTTGATAACTTTGAGAGAGTGAGTCAGAAGCAAGAGGCCACAGTTGTGAAGAAGTGGCTTGATCCTTCACCATGAGAACGCGCTGTGACTTTTTCTTTTCCTTAAAGTTGTATGCGAAGTTTACCAGTTCTCTCTCATACCATCCTCTTACGCAGCTTCATTATTTTCAACGGTATAATGTCTATCACACTCGTTCGTACTCTTGGCCAAAAGAGTGTGATAGATTTTGTTGTCTACGATCAACGTCTGAAACACTTAATTGTTGACACTCGTGTTATGAGAGGTGCGGATGTTGGTTCTGATCATTACTTGGTAGTGTCACGAGTGAAACTGAATGTTGGTTGGATGAAAAGGAATAGGAAGAGGCCCAGGATGGAAAGAATAAAGGTTGAAAGGCTCCCTGAAGATCATCAGCATTATTTTGACTTACTCAGAGAACAACTGAAGGAGCTGAAGTCTAGTGAGAGGGATGTAGAAAAGAAGTGGGAATGTTTTAAGTTACTGTGTTGTCACTGCTGCTGAAGAGGTCTGTGGCACCACAATAGTGAGTAACAATAGAGGTGATGCGTGGTGGAATAGTGAGATTGAAGAGGCAGTAAAGAGAAAGAAGGAAGCCTATTGGGGATGTTGTAAGGTAGAGTTTCTGTGGATGAATATCACTGTAAGAAGCGTGAAGCCGCTAGGCTAGTTCGCCAGAGTAAGGCAAAAGATAGGAAGGAGAAGGTGGAAAGGCATGGATTGGCTTTTTGGAATGACACAAAAACTTTCTGGAAGTATACGAGGCACCGGAGAAATAGGGGAAACAAAGTTGCAAGTTGTGTGAAGAATAGGATCAGGGAAATGATATGGGAGCCCAATGAGTTAAGTGAAAGATGGGGTGAATACTTCTGTGAGTTATATCAGGAAAGCAAAGGTGAGGCAGAAGCAGATGATGTCACATGGAAGGATGGAAGCACAGGAGGGATCTCAAGAGAAGAGGTGTGTAAAGCTCTAAAATTTCTTTAGAAAGGTAAGGCTCCGGAAGTTGATGGCATAACTGCAGAGATATTGAAATATGGTGGTGACTCTATAATTGACTGTTTAACTGAAATTTGCCAGTTGTGCTGGGAGTTAGGAATGGTCCCTTGGGATTGGAAGGATGCTATCATTGTTTCCTTGTATAAGGGAAAAGGTGATCAGACTGAATGCAAGAACTATCGTGGTATTAGCCTACTGGGTGTGCCAGCGAAAGTGTTTGGTAAGGTCGTTATTGAAAAAGAACGGGGTTTTACATCAAAGAAAGTGTGGGATGTTTTGAGTGGTTTTATGCCTGGTAAAGGCTGCACTTACCAAATTTTTGCACTACGCATGATGATTGAAAAGTATCTGGCTGTTGGTAAGAACATTCTTGCTGCCATAATAGATTTAGAGAAAGCTTAAGACCGAGTAAATACGACACTTTTGTAGAAGGTATTGAATGAATATGGTGTTACTGGGAATCTACTCCACAGTGTAAAAGCCATGTATCCTGACAGTAGAACTTGTGTAAGAGTGAATGGTGTTTTATCCAAATGGTTTTCTATTGGTGCAAGAGTCAGACAAGGTTGTGTAAAGTCACCATGGCTGTTTAATATATTTATGGATGCGTGCATGCGTGATGCCAAAATAAATAATACTGGTTTATGTCTTGGTGATATCCGTGTGTGCAGATTGTTGTATGCTGATGACACTGTCCTGTTGGCGGAGAGGAAAAATGAGTTGCAAAGTATGTTGTCTCAGATGTACGTAGTTTGCATGAAATTCAAACTGAGTATAAATAAGGAAAAAAAAAACAAAGTTATGGTCTTTGAGAGAGGAACTGGTAGCACTGAATGTAATGTAAGTATAAATGGCACAGTGATTGACCAGGTGAATGAGTTTGTAAATTTAGGAAGCATGTTTGACAGAGAAAACAAATTGGATGGCGAAATTAGCAGGTGTGTGAATTCTCCATTAAAAGTCATGGCTGCTTTGGGAGGTTTTCACAGGAATGGTGGCTTCTCGAGAGTCCCGCATGGCTGTGTATGAAAGTGTAATTGTTCCTACTCTGATGTATGGCAGTGAAACCTGGGTGCAACAGAAGAAATAATAGGAGTCATTTGTGTGCTGGAGAAATGCGTTACTTACAGGGGGTTTGTGGCAAGACACATTCCGATTGTGTGAGGAATGAAGATGGGTTGCAGTTGTGTAATGTGAGGCAAAATGCTGTTAGCAAGGTGGAGACTAATATGCTTCGCTGGTTTGGCCATGGTGAAAGAATGAATGATGAGAAGCTTACTAAGAAAATCTTTTTAGCCCAAGTGGCAGGAAGGAAAGGCAGAGGAAGGCCAAGGAAGTCATGGGAGGATCAGATTCAGGAGTGTCTGCATGAGAAAAAGATTGTGAGCATGAAGTATAGAAGATCTTGTGTATGACGTGTGATGGATGTGAGTGAAGCCCGAGTTGTATGTCAAGTTCGCTGTAAATGGAGAAGTTTGATACGACAACAGTAAGTAAAAATTATCTGGCCGTTTGTATTTCTTTGTGGAGCTAACCTCTGAATATCAGAGAACAGCTTACTGACATATGGTGATATGTATAATGTAAACAATAATAATGCATTCAAATTATTTAATAATAATAATAATGATAATAATAATAATAATAACAACAACAACAACAATATCAGTAACTGATTTTAAAGCAGATTCCAAAAAGTCATCAATGCATTGTTACTGCCACATTTTCACGTGTCTTTGCCTTGTTCTTAGTGTCAATTACTAGATGTCTACTTTTCAGGAATCAGGAATTTATATAAGGTAAAAGTCGAAGCCATGTAGAGGACTGACCAGCTTAATCAACATCAGTAAACTTATAGTCTTCAGGTATATTGATGCCCTCTGGTGTTACAATAAATTCATTTGCAAGAAACCACGTTCACACATGCTGGTGCAAACGGGTATGCTGTTTTTTATTGTTATAAGAGGCTACAGGGCAGGTGGTAATTTCTTGTGGACTAAGTAGTTATGGTATATTCTTAGGATCTGTCTTCTGGAAACCCAAGTAGCTTACATAAATTCACTACTTCCATCTCACCGAATGACACATTTTCTTCGATGTTGCTAGGCCAGCATTTAGGATCTACGACTTTCATCCATTTGGGTGTTTGTGTGTCATTGTTTGACAAACAACGGTTTTCCATGCGCTGTTTTAGGCTATCATAAAACTTTGTAGGGTCAAGAGAGCGATTTACACTAGCTGGTCGACTTGTTTCTTTCTTTTCTAGAGTGACTCCTTTAAAGGTCAAATTTTCAACTGCTTTGAGACAGGTGCGATGCTACGGGTGGTCTGCTTTTCTTTGAGCCCACCCAAAATATTTGAGCAGTTAGAACATAAGGATGGTGCAACCATCAAAGATTTTAGGGAACTTGGATAAACATATCTGATTTTTTTGAAGTCACAGAATTTTCTTATATAAAAAACAAAGAAATTGTTTGTTAAATTTAGTGATTGTACTTCTGGAAAATGGAGAGAGTCCCTCTGAGCAAATTTCTAAGGGAGTAGTATAAAACACCGTTTTTATTTTGTGTGTGTGTGTGTGTGTGTGTGTGTGTGAGAGAGAGAGAGAGAGAGAGAGAGAGAGAGAGAGAGAGAGAGAGAGAGAGAGAGAGAGAGAGAGAGAAAGAGTGAGAGAGAGAGAGAGAGAGAGAGAGAGAGAGAGAGAGAGTGAGAGTGAGAGAGAGTGAGTTTCCTTGTCAGGTTACAAAAAAACTAAAATTCATAAACAGCCTTATGACAGCAAAAGAAAAAGAAAAAGAAAGTAAGAAAAAATGATGTAAGCAAGCTAAAATTGCGAAGAAATAGCGACTTGCCATAGAGATTCATATCCATGGTTACCATACTACATACATTGCATAAATACTCGTATTATGTACAGTATTCACCAGAAAACTTTTTGACAAAGGATAACACTATTAGCGTCGAGTAACATCCAAAGGAACAGATTTTTTTTTTTTTTTTTTTTTGCCAAATTTCCTGCCTAGCATTTCAAAATTTATGCCCCCATCATGCTTAGCAACCCCTCCTCCCAATAGCTTACCTAGTTCTGAGTGGCTGGCATCACCACTGCTTTGAGAGCTTCATGATACTGCGATCCACAATTACATCTCCTGTCATCAAACACTTGAATTGTCTCGAAACTTTTTGGTGAGTAGTGTGGAGAGCGATGTCACGTGCTTGCAGCTCAACACTGTGTTTTGATAATCCTTGCAGAGCTTCACACATCAGAGCAAGATCCAAAGTAAAATCAACACTTGTGATTTTCTTCTTTAGAGTTTGCTTCTACAAAGTGAGCAATGAGTATTTCAAAATCTTTTTCACCACAGTGACACTTCTGAAACTAGAAGCTATCTACCAAATGCATGCTTAAAATCCTTCCAATTTTAAATATTTCTTTGTCTAGGTCTTCAGATTTTTCCTCAGTTCTCTGGCATTTTTTGGTGACTGGTGATTCAGGCAACATAGTTTGTCAAAAAATGACTTGATATGATTTATTTGAGCTAGGGTCTTTTTTCACCTCATCTCCAACAGAGAGCTCAAGTCAGTGATTGGCATAATGCCAAACTAGCCTTGCTAAATTTTCGGAATTTTTAGTGCCTTGAAAAAGTCTGCTAGTATGTGCACATACCAGCTGAAAAAAGCTCTGCTCATACCTGTTTTGAATCAGTAATGGCGGTGAAGAAGAGAACAACCAAGCTTCTAAATGGGATCACACCAGATGAGCTACCGCACTACTTTGCCCAGTGGATGATCAGAATACAGCATTGTGTTGATGCAGAAGGACGGTACAGAAGGAGGTGATAAGAGTTAAAATGTAAGTTTTTTATTAAACTTAAGTTATTGCTACACAAAAAATAAATCATAATGACTACAGGGTTCCCACTGTCCCTGAAAGTCCTTGAATTTAATTTTCCCTTTCAAGGGCCCTTGAAAGTCCTTGAATTTTGTAAAAGTCCTTGATTTTTTCCCCTATTCACCAAATTGCAGAACAGCCGCAGTTCACTGAAGAGAAGCTATCGATCGCCAAAATGTCACAGGTGACCGCACTGTATCGTGGAACATTTTCTTGAAATCAGGAGCACGTAGCTGTCATATTTCTGGTTTTCCCGCGGTTGTGATTCTGAACTACGATAAGCGAAAGCGAGGGGAATTCTGAACTACAATAACCGAATGTGAGGGGGTGTAAGTGCAAGGTATTGACGTCTTAAATGGGGTTTGCGATCTGCCGAATGCTTGTAGCTCAGGAATCTAGTCTAAAATTTTGGTTGTCCATCTGTGGTCTGTCCTTCTGGAAGTGTGCCTGGTCCATTGCCATTTCAGGGATTTTACTCTAATCACGATATCTTCCATATATACAGTATATATATAGACACTGCTGTCCAAGATAAACGTACGTGTCTGTTATCTCCAGCTTTTCTCCATCAATCGATAAATCTTCATTTCTTGTAAAAGCATTGAACATCACTTTTGTCTTCTGAAAGTTCATTTTTAATCCCACTTCTTTACTCTTGTCAGCAAGTTTCTGGATCATACTCTGCAGCTCTGATGGGGTAGTTGCAAAAATGACTACGTCATCAGCAAAACGAAGGTGGGTTAGATAATCTCCATTAATCTTTATCCCCTTGTTTTCCCAGCTCAGTGACTGAAAAACACCCTCCAATGTGGCATTAAAGAGCTTCGGAGATATGGTGTCACCTTGTCTCACTCCCTTCCCAATTTTTACGTGTGTTGTATTTTCAAACAGCCTAATCTTTGCACTTGCATTTTCATAGATGTTATTAATAATATTAATGTATGCATCTTCAATACCGCAGGTTTTCAGAGCCATTGTAACTGCTGATGGTTTCACCGAATCAAAGGCTTTTTCATAATCGATAAAAGCCATGCACAATGGAAGTTCATATTCCCTCGCTCTTTCAATTAGTTCTCTCAGCACGTGGATATGATCTATTGTGCTGTAGCCACTCCTGAATCCAGCTTGTTCTCTCGAGGGTCACATTGATGAAGAAATTAATCGGCGTACAAAACTTGCCTGGAGAGCTTTTGGAAGAAACAGCATAATTTTCAAGAGCAATATGCCATTATGTCTTAAAAGAAAAGTGTTTGATCAATGCATCCTTCCAGTGCTTACGTATGGTGCGGAGACGTGGACCTTAACTAAAAGAGACATACAAAGGCTGCAGACAACTCAAAGAAGCATGGAGAGGTGCATGCTTGGTGTAACCAGGAGAGATAAGAAGAGGAACTCGTGGATCCGAAAAATGACAAGAGTGGAAGACATCATGATCAGAGTTAAATCCCTGAAATGGCAATGGGCTGGACATACTGCCAGAAGGACAGATCATCGATGGACAGCCGAAATTTTAGATTGGATTCCAAGGGACAGGAAAAGACCCAGAAGAAGACCACATGGGAGATGGGTGGATGAAATTCGAAAGTATGCAGGGGTGACATGGAGGAGACTGGCACAAGACAGACCGTTGTGGAGGAAACTTGGGGAGACCTTCGTCCAGCAGTGGATTGATAATGGTTGATGATGATGATGATGATGATGATATAGACACTGCTTAAAAGTGATACTGGACATGGCTCAACCGAGAGAACAAGCTGGATTCAGGAGTGGCTACAGTACAATAGATCATATCCACGTACTGAGAGAACTAATTGAAAGAGCGAGGGAATATGAACTTCCATTGTGCATGGCTTTTATCGATTATGAAAAAGCCTTTGATTCGGTGAAACCATCAGCAGTTACAATGGCTCTGAAATCCTGCGGTATTGAAGAAGCGTACATTAATATTATTAATAACATCTATGAAAATGCAAGTGCAAAGATTCGGCTGTTTGAAAATACAACACACATAAAAATTGGAAAAGGAGTGAGACAAGGTGACACCATATCTCCAAAGCTCTTTAATGCCAATTGGAAAATGCCTTTCAATCACTGAACTGGGAAAACAAAGGGATAAAGATTAATGGAGATTATCTAACCCACCTTCATTTTGCTGATGACATAGTCATTTTTGCAACTACCCCATCAGAGCTGCAGAGTATGATCCAGGAACTTGCTGACAAGAGTAAAGAAGTGGGATTAAAAATGAACTTTCAGAAGACATAAGTGATGTTCAATGCTTTTACAAGAAATGAAGATTTATCGTTTGATGGAGAAGCTGGAGATCACAGACACCTACGTTTATCTTGGACAGCAGATATCAAGTGAGGGTCACATTGATGAAGAAATTAATCGGCGTACAAAACTTGCCTGGAGAGCTTTTGGAAGAAACAGCATAATTTTCAAGAGCAATATGCCATTATGTCTTAAAAGAAAAGTGTTTGATCAATGCATCCTTCCAGTGCTTACGTATGGTGCAGAGACGTGGACCTTAACTAAAAGAGACATACAAAGGCTGCAGACAACTCAAAGATGCATGGAGAGGTGCATGCTTGGTGTAACCAGGAGAGATAAGAAGAGGAACACGTGGATCCGAAAAATGACAAGAGTGGAAGACATCATGATCAGAGTTAAATCCCTGAAATGGCAATGGGCTGGACATACTGCCAGAAGGATAGACCATCGATGGACAGCCGAAATTTTAGATTGGATTCCAAGGGACAGGAAAAGACCCAGAAGAAGACCACATGGAAGATGGGTGGATGAAATTCGAAAGTATGCGGGAGTGACATGGAGGAGACTGGCACAAGACAGACCGTTGTGGAGGAAACTTGGGGAGACCTTCGTCCAGCAGTGGATTGATAATGGTTGACAATGATGATGATGATGATATATATATATCTCCCCAAGTTTCCTCCACAACGGTCTGTCTTGTGCCAGTCTCCTCCATGTCACTCCCGCATACTTTCGAATTTCATCCACCCATCTTCCATGTGGTCTTCTTCTGGGTCTTTTCCTGTCCCTTGGAATCCAATCTAAAATTTCGGCTGTCCATCGATGGTCTGTCCTTCTGGCAGTATGTCCAGCCCATTGCCATTTCAGGGATTTAACTCTGATCATGATGTCTTCCACTCTTGCCATTTTTCGGATCCACGTGTTCCTCTTCTTATCTCTCCTGGTTACACCAAGCATGCACCTCTCCATGCTTCTTTGAGTTGTCTGCAGCCTTTGTATGTCTCTTTTAGCTAAGGTCCACGTCTCTGCACCATACGTAAGCACTGGAAGGATGCATTGATCAAACACTTTTCTTTTAAGACATAATGGCATATTGCTCTTGAAAATTATGCTGTTTCTTCCAAAAGCTCTCCAGGCAAGTTTTGTACGCCGATTAATTTCTTCACCAATGTGACCCTCACTTGATATCTGCTGTCCAAGATAAACGTACGTGTCTGTTATCTCCAGCTTTTCTCCATCAATCGATAAATCTTCATTTCTTGTAAAAGCATTGTACATCACTTTTGTCTTCTGAAAGTTCATTTTTAATCCCACTTCTTTACTCTTGTCAGCAAGTTCCTGGATCATACTCTGTAGCTCTGATGGGGTAGTTGCAAAAATGACTATGTCATCAGCAAAACGAAGGTGGGTTAGATAATCTCCATTAATCTTTATCCCTTTGTTTTCCCAGTTCAGTGATTGAAAGACATTTTCCAATGTGGCATTAAAGAGCTTCGGAGATATGGTGTCACCTTGTCTCACTCCTTTTCCAATTTTTATGTGTGTGAAACCATCAGCAGTTGCAAATGCTCTGAAATCCTGCGGTATTGAAGATGCATACATTAATAGTATTAATAACATCTATGAAAATGCAAGTGCAAAGATTCGGCACACATAAAAAAAAATATATATATATATATATATAGAGAGAGAGAGAGAGAGAGAAATACATTATACAACTTTAGCTCCGTGCAAGAGACCTTGTGGAACAATAATACATCACCAAAATAAGTCCCTATGTTTAGATATAACTATAATTTTAATTGAACTTTTTGACTGTTTGTTACAACTTATTTTAGTGTTTCATGAGAGTTCTTACTGGGCATGAATATAGCCTTGAAAAGTACTGGAATTTTTTGGTGGAAAAAGAGTGGGAACGGTGGACAATTCTGTTGACTGTGAATTTGTAAAAAAATAAAATATTTTTCTAACATTATGAAAACATCTACGAGACAGTGATAAAATGCAAGCAACACTAGAATTATAGGATACTCACTCTATTACCGTACGCAAAATTCGAAATATTTTTTTTTTCTTTTTCATTATAAACTTCTAGAAAAGCTTAACAAGATGGATGGAGAATAAATAAACATATTATGTAAACAAAGTCTATAAACATTTACGAGCCAAACACATTGCAACACAGCATATACCTGTAGCGTCTGAAACAATTAGTTGGTGACACTCATGTGATGAGAGGTGTGGATGTTGGCTCTGATCATTACTTGGTAGTGTCACGAGTGAAACTGAATGTTGGCTGGAGAAAAAAGAATATGAAGAGGCCCAGGATGGAAAGAATAAAAGTTAAAAGGCTCCTTGAAGAACAGTGTTACTCTAATTTACTCACAGAACAACTGAGGGAGCTGAAGTCATGTGAGAGGAATGTAGGAAAGAAGTGGGAATGTTTTAAGAACTGTGTTGTTTCTGCTGCTGAAGAGGTCTGTGGCATCAAAATAGTGGGTAGCATTAGAGGTGATGCTTGGTGGAACAGTGAGATTGATGAAGCAGGAAAGAGAAAGAAGGAAGCATATTTGGGGATGCTGCAAGGTAGAGTTTCTGAGGATGATATCACTGTAAGAAGTGTGAGGCAGTTAAGATGGTTCACCAGAGTACGGCTAAAGATAGGAAAGAAAAGGTGGAAGGCATGAATTGGCTTTTTGGAAAGATATAAACAATTTCTGGAAGTACATGAGACACAGGAAAAATAGGGGAAACAAAGTTTCAAGTTGTGTGTAGAATAAGATTGGAGAAATGATATGAGAGCCCAATGAGTTAAGTGAAAGATGGGGTGAATACTGCTGTGAGTTATTAGATCAAGAAAGCAAAGGTGATTCTGAAACAGAAGAATGTGATGTCACAGTGAGAGATGGAAGCACAGGAGGAATCTCAACAGAAGAGGTGTGTAAAGTTCTAAAATCTCTTCAGAATGGTAAGGCTTGGGGGTAGATGGCATAGCTGCTGAGACGTCAAAATTTGGTGGTGACTGTAATTGACTGGTTAACTGAAATTTGCCAGCTGTGGTGGGAATTAGGAATGGTGCCTTGGGATTGGAAATATGCTATTATTGTTCCCTTGTATAAGGGAAAAGGTGATCAAACTGAATGCAAGAACTATTGTGGCATTATCTTATTGAGTGTGCAAGGGAAAGTATCTGGAAAGGTCATTATTGAAAAGGTACAAGGTCTTACATGAGAGAAAGTGTGGGATGTGCAAAGTGGCTTTATACCTGGTAAGGGCTGCACTAACCAAATTTTTGCATTATGCATGATGATCAAAAACTATCTGGCTGTTGGTAAGAAAGTTTTTGCTGCCTTCGTAGATTTAGAGAAAGCTTACGACCGAGTAAGTAGGATACTTCAGTGGAAGGTACTGAATGAATATGGTGTTACTGGGAATCTACTTAATAGCATAAAAACTATGTATGCTGGCAGCAGAGCTTGTGTGCGAGTGAATGGTGTTTTACCAAAATGGTTTTCTATTGGTGCAGGAGTCAGGCAAGGTTGTGTAGTGTCAACATCACTGTTTAATATATTTATGGATGCATGCATGCTTGATGCCAAGATGGACAATACTGGATTATGTCTTGGTAATATCCGTGTGTGCAGATTGATGTATGCTGATGGCACAGTTCTGTTGGCAGAGAGTAAAAGTGAGTTGCAGAGTATATTGGTCTGGATGTATGAAGTTCGTATGAAATTCAAACTGAATATAAATAAGGGAAAAGGTTTTTGAGTAAGGAACTGTTAATACTGCATGCAAGATGAGTCCAAATAGCACAGTGATTGACCAGATGAATGAGCTTGTGTATTTAGGAAGCATGTTTAACAGAGGTGGTCGGTTGTAGTGAGCGATGGGTTTGCCTCCTCGGGGCACTCCGTGGTAACAATGGCACACACAACAGCAACTAGGGCCTATGTGAATCTTGGAGAGGTGCCAACTAGTTCTCTGTGACATTGGCAAAAAGACCCCAACTCACTGGGCTTTGTTCCAGAATCCTTAGGTTGAATGACCAACTGGAACAGTCAGCTGTGGGCTAATTCACCACACTGATGTACTTACCTGATTAAAAACACAAAAAGAAATATTAAAAATGACTCAAATGTGGGATATGGTGGACCTACCACACTTGAGAAGGATGGTCCATCATGGAATCGACCTGGACTTTCAAAATGGCGTATGAGAAAGACATCTCGGCTAAGTGAATGTAAGATTGGTGTATGGAATACTAGAGGTATAAAAGGCAAGATGAATGAGGTGATTCAGGAGATGAATAAGTATAGATTGGATGTGCTGTGTGTAAGTGAAACCAAAAAGAAGGAAATTGGGGTAGAAGAAGTGAATGGCACGGTGAGTGAGCGATCTGGAGTATTGGAAAATGTGAGAGGACAGGCTGGTGTAGGTGTGATTTCAAGTGAAAAGATGAAGAACAACTTGATTCACTATAGTTGCATAAGTGAGAGAATTCTCTGGATTCATTTGAAAGTGAAACTTCAGAGAATTGTAATTGTTGTAGTGTATGTATGCTCCTTGTGATGTGGAAACTCTGATAAGAAGGAAGATTTCTGGAATGAGCTAAAAGCTGTTTTGAGCCAGTTTGGTGCTAAAGAAAAAGTTATAATAGCAGGGGATTTCAATGCTAGAGTAGGTGTGCAGATAGCAATTTCTGACAATGTTCTGGGTAAGTTTAATGATCCTTGTGTGAATGATAATGGTGAAAGATTAATTGAACTCTGCATTGAGAATGGTTTGTGTGTATCTAATACATTTTTCAACCACAAGTATATCCACACATATACTTGGGAAAATCATACTCTTGGTCAAAAGACTGCAATAGATTTTGTTGTCTACGATCAGCGTCTGAAACACTTAGTTGTTGACACCTGTGTGATGAGAGGTGCGGATGTTGGTTCTGATCATTACTTGGTAGTGTCCCGAGTGAAACTTAATGTTGGTTGGAGGAAAAGAAATAGGAAGAGACGCAGGAAAGAAAGAATAAAGGTTGATAGGCTCCTTGAAGATCATCAGCGTCATTTTGACTTACTCAGAGAACAACTGAATGTAGAAAAGAAGTGGGAATGTTTTAAGAACTGTGTTGTCACTGCTGCTAAAGAGGTCTGTGGCACCACAATAGTGGGTAACAATAGAGGTGATGCTTGGTGGAATAGTGAGATTGAACAGGCAGTAAAGAGAAAGAAGGAAACCTATTTGGGGATGTTTCAAGGTAGAGTTTCTGTGAATGAATATCGCTGTAAGAAGCGTGAAGCTGTTAAGCTGGTTTGCCAGAGTAAGGCAAAAGATAGGAAGGAGAAGGTGGAAAGGCATGAGCTGGCTTTTTGGAAAGATAGGAAGTCTTTCTGGAATTGCATGACTCTCAGGAAAAATAGGGGAAACAAAGTTGTAAGTTTGTGAAGAATAAGATCGGGGAAATGATATGGGAGCCCAATGAGGTTAAGTGAAAGATGGGGTGAATACTTCTGTGACTTATTAGATCAAAAAATCAAAGCTGATTCTGAGACAGATGCAGATGATGTCACAGTGAGAGATGGTAGCACAGGAGGGATCTCAAGAGAAGAAGTGTCCAAAGTTCTAAAATCTCTTCAGAATGGTTAGGCTATGGGAGTTGATGGCATAACTGCCAAGATGTTGAAATATGGTTGTGACTGTAATTGAGTGGCTAACTGAAATTTGCCAGTTGTGCTGGGAGTTAGGAATGGTCCCTCAGGATTGGAAGGATGCTATTATTGTTCCCTTGTATAAGGGAAAAGGTGATCAGACTGAATGCAAGAACTATCAGGGTATTAGCCTACTAAGTGTGCCGGGGAAAGTGTTTGGTAAGGTTGTTATTGAAAAAGTGTGGGGTCTTACATCAGAAAAGGTGTGTGATGTTCAGAGGAGTTTTATACTTGGTAAAGGCTGCACTAACAAAAATTTTTGGATAATGTGTGATGATTGAAAAGTATCTGGCTGTTGATAAGAAAGTTTTTACTGCCTTCATAGATTTAGAGAAAGCTTCATCATCATCATCATTGTCAACCATTATCAATCCACTGCTGGACGAAGGTCTCCCCAAGTTTCCTCCACAACGGTCTATCTTGTGCCAGTCTCCTCCATGTCACCCCTGCATACTTTCGAATTTCATCCACCCATCTCCCACGTGGTCTTCTTCTGGGTCTTTTCCTGTCCCTTGGAATCCAATCTAAAATTCCGGCTGTCCATCGATAGTCTGTCCTTCTGGCAATATGTCCAGCCCATTGCCATTTCAGGGATTTAACTCTGATCATGATGTCTTCCACTCCTGTCATTTTTCGGATCCACGAGTTCCTCTTTTTATCTCTCCTGGTTAAATCAAGCATGCACCTCTCCATGCTTCTTTGAGTTATCTGCAGGCTTATTATGTCTCTTTTAGTTAAGGTCCACGTCTGTGCACCATACGTAAGCACTGGAAGGATGCATTGATCAAACACCTTTCTTTTAAGACATAATGGCATATTGCTCTTGAAAATTATGCTGTTTCTTCCAAAAGCTCTCCAGGCAAGTTTTGTACGCCGATTAATTTCTTCATCAATGTGACCCTCACTTGATATCTGCTGTCCAAGATAAACGCACTTATTTGTTATCTCCAGCTTTTCTCCATCAATCGATAAATCTTCATTTCTTGTAAAAGCATTGAACATCCCTTTTGTTTTCTGAAAGTTCATTTTTAATCCCACTTCTTTACTCTTGTCAGCAAGTTCCTGGATCATACTTTGCGGCTCTGATGGGGTAGTTGCAAAAATGACTACATCATCAGCAAAACGAAGGTGGGTTAGATAATCTCCATTAATCTTTATCCCTTTGTTTTCCCAGTTCAGTGATTGAAAGACATTTTCCAATGTGGCATTAAAGAGCTTCGGAGATATGGTGTCACCTTGTCTCACTCCCTTTCCAATTTTTATGTGTGTTGTATTTTCAAACAGCCGAATCTTTGCACTTGCATTTTCATAGATGTTATTAATAATATTAATGTATGCATCTTCAATACCGCAGGATTTCAGAGCCATTGTAACTGCTGATGGTTTCACCGAATCAAAGGTTTTTTCGTAATCGATAAAAGTCATGCACAATGGAAGTTCATATTCCCTCGCTCTTTCAATTAGTTCTCTCAGTACGTGGATATGATATATTGTGCGGTAGCCACTCCTGAATCTGGCTTGTTCTCTCGGTTGAGATATGTCCAGTGTTACCTTCAAGCGGTGTGAAAGAACTTTAGAGAAGATTTTATAAACCACTGATAGGAGGCTGATAGGTCTGTAGTTCCTGAGATCCTCAATGTCACGTTTTTTATGTTGCAGGATTATTGTAGCATTGTTCCAATCTTCAGGAATCTTGCCTTCATTAAGGCATCAAGTGAAAATTTGGGCGAGTACTGTTTCGATTTCTCCACTTGCTTCTTGTATGATGTCTACAGTAATTCCATCTTCTCCTGGAGCTTTGCCCCGCTTCATGTTCTTGATTGCATGTGCAACTTCTGCTGGGAGGACTGGAAGAACTCTGGTACTGGTACCTTTCATGATGTTTGGAGTACATGTATCATCCCTTTCATATAATTTGGAGTAGAAATATTTCACTCTTGTCAAAATTTCGCCTCTATTTCTTGTTACAGAACCATCTTCTTTTCTGAGTGCCATAATCTGTTTTCTTCCCTTACTCAGATGTCCCTTTGCTATCTTTAGGCTTTAGTTGTTTTCAGTTGCTTTCCTCACTAGTTCACAGTTGAATTTCCTTACATCTTCAGTGATACTTTTTCGTACTGCCTTGCATAGCTCTATATATTCCACTTTGGAAGTCACATCTTCTTTGGTTGTCCTCATCTCTCTTTTATTTTGCATCAACATTTTGGTTTTTCCTGATAATTTGTACACACGCAACTTGTTCTTAGACCCAGCTAATTTTGTTGCTGTTTCCATAAGAGTTTTGGTTACTTTTCTGTTAACTTCATAAATATCCACTCCTTCCGATGTTAGGCCTTTTAAAGCAGAGAATCTGTTCTTCAGTTCCACCTTGAAGGTATTATGGTGTTTTTTAAGGTTGGTTATGTTAATACATTTTGATACATTTTTGTTTGTCTTATGAGATTGCCACGTTTGAGTTTAGTGTTGAGATGCATCTTACATCTCACCAATCTATGGTCACTACCTGTGTTGAACTTGTTTAGCACATTGCAATCTTCTATGACGATTTTTTTGTTACACATAATAAAATCAATTTCACTTGTCGTCCCATTTGGATGTCTCCATGTCCATTTCCTGTGTGGCTTTTTCTTGAAAAAGGAGTTCAAGATGAAAAACCCTTCTGCCTCTGCAAACTCAACGAGAGTATTTCCACGCTGGTTTCTGTTGCCGTGACCGAATTTACCTACTGAAGTTTCATTCTGTTGCCGTTGCCTTATTTTTGCATTGAAATCTCCCATAATTATCTTTAAGTGCTGCTTACCTTTATTATTTAGATGACAAATTTCCTCATAAAATTCTTCAATTTCTCCTTCACGATGACTTGTGGTGGGTGCATAAGTTTGAATAATCTGAGCCTTGTATCTTCTCGAGAGTTGGATAACGAGTCGTGCAGCTCTGTCAGAGGAACTTTCAACTTCTACAACTTTATCCTTCTGTTTCTTGTTTATTATAAATCCAACACCACTAGTTCTGCCAGTATCTGTCCCATGATAGTAGAAGAGATGTCCACTTTTCAGTTCAATGAGATCTCCTTTTCTCCTTACCTCACTTAGCCCGACGATGTCCCACTTGATCCTTTGTAGTTCCTCTTCCAATTCAAGAAGCCTTGAATCAGAAGATAGGGAGCGTCCATTATGAGTAGCCAAGGTCAGCATCAAATGGCAGCCTAGTCCGGTCCTCCGGGGATTCTTAGCACCCTCTGCCTTCATGTCGCACTGGCTGCTGCCTTGGCCAGGTACATTCCAGCTGCCGGAGACTGAGGGCCAAGATTAAAGTTGTGGAGTCATTTTGGAGGGGTTTGGCCATAACTCACCACACTGGCCAAGCGGGTTGGTGAGTGTGGGATATAATTTCCTCTAATCCCGATGGTATAGTTATACCACTATTGGCGGTCTTCAGAGCCCCTTTAGTGGGAACAGGATGCACCACGAGAAGGCGAGAAAGCTTACGACCGAGTAATTATGACACTTTTGTGGAAGGTATTGAATGAACATGGTGTTAATGGGAATCTACTCAATAGTGCAAAAGCCATGTATGCTGGTAGTAAAGCTTGTGTATGAGTGAATGGTGTTTTATCAAAATGGTTTTCTATTGGTGCAGGAGTCAAACAAGGTTGTGTAATATCACCATGGCTGTTTAATATATTTATGGATGTATGCATGCGTGATGCCAAAATAGATAATAGTGGTTTATGTCTTAGTGATATCCGTGTGTGCAGATTGTTGTATGCTGATGACACTGTCTTGTTGGCAGAGAGCAAAAGTGATTTGCAGAGTATGTTGTCCGGGATGTACGAATTTGCATGAAATTCAAACTGAGTATAAATAAGGAAAAAAACAAAGTTATGGTCTTTGAGAGAGGAACTGGTAGCACTGAATGTAATGTAAGTATAAATGGAACTGTGATTGACCAGGTGAGTGAGTTTGTGTATTTAAGAAGCATGTTTGACAGAGAAAACAAATTGGATGGTGAAATTAGTAGGCGAGTGAATTCTCCATTGGAAGTCATAGCTGCTCTGGGAGGTTTTCACAGGAATGATGGGTTCTCTAGAGAGTCCCGCATGGCTGTGTATGAAAGTGTAATTAATTGTTCCTACTCTGATGTATGGTAGTGAAACCTGGGTACTACAAAAGAAACATAGAAGTTGTTTGTGTGCTGGAGAAATGCGGCAAGACACGGTCTGATTGTGCGAGGAATGAAGATGTGTTGCAGTTGTGTGATGTGAAGAAAAATGTTGTTTGCAAGGTGGAGACTATTATGCTTCGGTGGTTTGGCCATGTTGAAAGAATGAGTGATGAAATGCTTACTAACAAAATCTTTTCAGCCCAAGTGGTAGGAAGGAAAGGATGTTATCTCAAGTGATAACATCCCACTGGTTTTCATCAGCTAAATGTATGTGATGCAGCTTTACGTACACATAATTTTGATCTTTTTGGAACACTACATGATCTTAGCTTTAGGTATGAAATTCTTGAGGGTTGTTCTGAAAATAATTTGCCAGCATAGGCATGTCAAAAATAAAAATTGAAAACCCATACATGCATAGAGCATAGATCTAAGTCAAAGTGCCATCGCCTCTAAATAAATGTAAAACTATGGCATAAAAACAACTGTCCATCAAGAAAGTGAAATTCTGGTGTTAAAGGGCAGTTACTAAGTGCACCTCCAATAAATGACTAAGTATTTACATGCAAAGGGAGCAACATTTAACTAGGAATGCCATCCATAGAAAATTGGGACAAAGCAGTGTTTAAAAAAAACATTTAATTGCAGAAGAATTGGGAATTACTTGTTTTTTCACTTGAAATCAAGTCTAAAAATAAGATTTATGCCCATGATTGTGTTTTTGTTTACAAACTGAACTCAGCTATCTTTTCTGTGTGATTTGACACTCTTTTGCAACTTATTAAAATGAATGTAAAACTGATTAAATTTATTTTATTCACTTTTATAGTCAAAATTGCTAAATTTACAAATCCATATGTTGAAATCAAATTAGTGAACACCAAGTATGAGTTCCAGTTCTTCTACTCTGTTTATGTTTTGACCCTTAATATGGCATGCACTAGTTGGCAAACAAAATAGTGCCACAAGTTCGTGAGGGAAAAAAATTCAAAATTTTTTACCTTCCAATTGAATCCAGTTTCTTAGAACAAAAAATGGATGGGCGAAGCTCGATGCTTTTGGTCTTGATGATTACGGTTAACTGCAAAACTTTTTACTCTTCCACTTTGTTCATAATTTGACTTAAAGTCATGCATAAGTCGGCAAAGAAAATAGTCACTTGAGTTTGTGAGGGATAAAAAATTACAAAATTTTATTTTACTAAAACCATCCGCTCAATGAGCCCATGCGGAAAAAGTTACAATAATTGGTCAAGAAGTTTAGGAGGAGAAGTGTCACATATATACTTATTCTTTGTTCAAAAACTTTGAACCATATTACATGGCTCTATAAATCGTTAAAGTTTATACAACAGTTTTGTTGTACTGCTATTTACTGTTTCACACGTTAATTTATAGCATTAGTTACTCGGGAGCATTATTCATTTCATTTTTAGAACTATATGTAATTATTGAACATAGTTTTTTTGTTGTTCTTACCTTTCTTCAGCATAGGTCAATATTCCCATTCTCTATTGTTCAGTCAACGGTTGTGGCCATCCAAGTGCACTCGAAGTATCACATTGGAAAATTTCCATCGCTGTCACTTCAAGTTATTAAAATATAATAAAATAATTTGAATTAAGACTAGGAACGATGAAAAGAACCATTAAAAGAATTTGGATGATATAGTAAAAGAAATATTCGAGACTTTGAATGAGTAAACGACCATATTGGAAGGTATAGACATTAAGTCTATCAGTTAATGAAAAGGGTTAAAAGAGGAAATATTCTTGCTAAAAACGTAAAAAAAGACCTCGAATGAACAATCACTCCCGTGCAGCCGTACCCATACTAGTTTCGACTGTTTCCTTACAGTCATCTTCTGTGGGATTCACTACTTCCGTCGATCGCGACGTCTGATGTTGAACTGTCAAACTGAGATGCATATCCCTCCCGCTCTCATCGCCATGCCACGCCAGTCAGTCTTGCATTTTAGTGTGCAACTTTTATTGCGCATCCTTGTAGAAGCCTGGTTGTTTCATGCTTTCATGTGTCTTCACGTGTCACTCTTCATCATTGTGGAGCTCTATTGTTCGTGATGTTCACCATGCTTTTGTTTTCAATTTTTTTTTGGTTTATTTTTTTCTCTCCTCTTTTCTTTGTTTCTGTTGAATCAGATGTTTCCATGCGTACGGTAGTTCTATAGACCTGTTAGTGTTACAATTATAATTACTTGTTTTTTTTATTACTACGGCTTTGGATGTTAATATCTGCGCATGCATTCTGTGTGATGTTATTAGCTTGGCATCGACCCAGTCAGGGGTGGATTTGTTATCCATACAATGTTTAATTAACGATGTTTTTCTTCTTTCTTGTTACAATGATTAATATGTTCTTTCAGTCCTGATTGAAATCTTCTCTCGGTGCTACATACATATATTTCTTTTTGTTCATTATTTTTATAATTTTCGTCATAGTTTATAGGAATGCTGTACACCCGGCTTTATTCAGTATAGATGTTCTATCTTTGTTGGTACTCAGAAATGTACCATTATTGGTAATTTTTTCAGCTAGTGGCATATTGCATTTATTGCATTTTTTCTTTAGGATTTTACTTATACGGGGGATATATGGAAAGCTTCCACAAAATTCATTTGATTCTTTCATATTTTTGTGGATGGTCACGATTAAGTTATTACTATATCTATGCTCTCTGGCAGTTTTTTGACCCAATTCAGTTTTTCTTTTTCTGCTGTTTTATTGAAGGAGTGTGTGATGGCTCTTCTTACATAGTATTGGAAGGCTGATATTTTGTATCTCCATGGGTGATTTGAATTTCTAGCTATAACTGCTGGTATGCAAGTAGGTTTTCTGTAAACAGAATATTCAATTTTATTGTTATTTTTCAATAAAGAAACATCAAAGTAACATAGCTGTCCATCATTTTCTTTGTCAACTGTTACTTGTATTGATTGGTGGAATGTGTTGAATTTATGTATGAAATCATTCAATTTCTTTTCAGAATGCTGCCAGAATACCAAGATATTGTCTACATATTTTATATACAGTATGGGTATTTCCTGTTTTGCAGCTGTTAACATGTTGTTTTTGATTTCTTGAAGCACGACTTCTGCCAGTAGTCCTGACAATGGTGCACCGTATTGCGGTTTATATATTTTTTTATCATACATGAAGTAGTTGCTGTTAGTTTTAAATTTTAGGGTTTCAACAATACTTTCCCTTTCATTATCTGTAATATTCTCAGATCGTAATTTTCTATTGATGAGTTCAATAGATAATTCTGTAGGGGTATTTGGGTACAAAGATATGATATCCAGACTTACCATTAAGCAATTGGTATTGTTAATGGCCTTTATTTTATCTATGAAATCTTTTGAATTGTTAATATTGTATTCATGCTTATCATAAAGTTGTCATAAGAATTGGAAGAGGGCTCTTTCTAGATTGATAGTAGGTGCCATACTCTTGTTCACTACTGGTCTAATAGGACTTTCTTCTTTATGTGTTTTTATTTTCCCGAACACATATGGGATTGTCGCTCCTATAGGAGGGTATGCCTTACGTTTTATTTCATCCCACAGTTTGCTATGGTTCTTTAGAAAGGCCAATTGCCTAATGATAGTATCAGTAGGGTCTTTTTGAATGGATTATGCTTGTAAATCATCTATCGCTTCCTTCATTTTTTAATTATATCCTTTGGCAGTTATTATCACTATCTGTTTAGATTTATCTGCTTGCAAGCATTTTATATCTGGGTTGTCCTTTAGTTTTAATAATTCTTGTCTTTCATATAGCATACAATTATAACGGGAATACAATTATGTCGGGAAGTTTTTATACAGAATACAATTATGTCAGAAAGTTAAACACTTGAATTTTTTAACGACTTCTAAGAATAACTATGTCACTCCTAAATTCTTGCAAGTTAAAGTTAAATACATTAACTACAAAGAGATGGAAATAATAAATATCTGTGAAACTAAAAGACTAACAGCCTATATCACAGAGAAGAGAAAAGACAAAGATAAACTTAGTAAAAAATGCTATGAATTATACGGTCAATGCATGATTTAAGGAGATACAGACAAAACCAAAGAAGATTTCATAAATTTGTTTACAATTTTAGAGCGAATAGAACGTACATACAGAGAAAGACATTTTCGTAAAATCAAAAGTTTCATAGGTACCAAAGAACGAGAATAGACACATAGGACATTATATGAAGATAAACAGCTGTATATTAATAATACAGATGTTGAATTATCAAGCTTACTACGAAAAACGCTTAATAGAGGTATGAAGTTCGCATGTGAACAGAAGATACCTAAAACAGAAATCTTGATTCCTCAAATGGAAGAAATAATTAGGAAATTACCTAGAGATAGCCAAGTCAAACTAGATTCAAAATGGTTAGAACCATAAATATTACGAGAAAAAAAAAGGAACAACCACAGATAAAATATGAAAGACAAGAATTTTCAAAACTAAAGGGCAACCCAGATATAAAATGCTTGCAAGCAGATAAATCTAAACAGATAGTGATAATAACTGCAGAAGAATATAATAAAAAAATGAAGGAAGCGATAAATGATTTACAAGCACAACCCGTACAAAAAGACCCTACTGATATTATCTTTAGGCAATTGGCCTTTCTAAAGAACCATAGCAAACTGTGGGATGAAATAAAACGTAAGGCATACCCTCCTATAGGAGCGACAATCCCATATGTGTTCGAGAAAATAAAAACACATAAAGAAGAAAGTCCTATTAGACCAGTAGTGAACAAGAGTATGGCACCTACTATCACTCTAGAAAGAGCCCTCTTCCAATTCTTATGACAACTTTATGATAAGCATGAATACAATATTAACAATTCAAAAGATCTCATAGACAAATTAAAGGCCATTAACAATACCAATTTCTTAATGGTAAGTCTGGATATCATATCTTTGTACCCAAATACCCCTATAGAATTATCTATTGAACTCATCAATAGAAAATTATGATCTGAGAATATTACAGATAAAGAAAGGGAAAGTATTGTTGAAACCCTAAAATTTAAAACTAACAGCAACTACTTCATGTATGATCAAAAAATATATAAACAGCAATACGGTGCACCAATGGGATCACCATTGTCAGGGCTACTGGCAGAAGTCGTGCTTCAAGAAATCAAAAACAACATATTAACAGCTGCAAAACAGGAAATACCCATACTTATATAAGATATGTAGATGATATCTTGGTATTCTGGCAGCATTCTGAAAAGAAATTGAATGATTTCATACATAAATTCAACACATTCCACCAATCAATACAAGTAACAGTTGACAAAGAAAATGATGGACAGCTACATTACTTGGATGTTTCTTTATTGAAAAATAACAATAAAATCGAATATTCTGTTTACAGAAAACCTACTTACATGCCAGTAGTTATACCTAAAAATTCAAATCACCCATGCAGATACAAAATATCAGCCTTCCAATACTAAGTAAGAAGAGCCATCACACACTCCTTCAATAAAACAGCAGAAAAAGAAGAAATGAATTGGCTAAAAAAAAACCCACCAGAGAGTATGGATATAGTAATAACTTAATCATAACCATCCACAAAAATATCACAGAATCAATGAAAAACAAATATATAAAAATGAAAGAATCAAAAGAATTTTGTGGAGCTTTCCATATATCCCCACTATAAGTAAAATCCTGAAGAAAGAATGCAATAAATGCAATATACAACTAGCTGAAAAAATTACAGATAATGGTTAGATTCTAAGTACCAAAAAAGATAGAACATCTATACTGAATAAAGCCGGGGTGTACAGCATTTCTATAAGCTATGACAAAAATGATCAAAATGATAGAAATAATGAACAAAAAAGAATATATGTAGGTAGCACCGAGAGAAGATTTAGATCAAGACTGAAAGAACATATTAATAATTGTAACAAGAAGAAAAAACATCGTTAATTAAACATTGTATGGATAACAAATCCACCTCTGACTGGGTCGATGCCAAGCTAATAACATCACACAGAACGCATGCAGAGATATTAACATCCAAAGCTGTAGTAATTGAAACAAGAAAGATGACACCAAATTTTCGGGTGTAATAAGCACGTCTCTTGAATCCCTTCTGACGCAAATTAAATTTATCAAAGCTATTCAAAGTCAATGGAACCGGTATGGAAAACAATAGTATCTGACGGAAGAAAGAAGTTTTTCAATCGGGTCTTTAATCCTTCAGATATTGCTGTAAACGGAATCGTGAGCTTACGAACTCTTAGAAACAGAGTTATCGACAAAAATAAGATGTGACTTCACAAAAGGTTTATCCGTACGAGCGGTATCGGTCCAAGAAAAAAATTTTTAGTCGAGTTTTCAGGAGCCCAAATTTTGCTACAAATGCATCAGAAGTAGAAATGAACACTTATGACCCCTGGTGGCCAAACCATTCTTTACTAGACATTAGAAATTACGTGAAAAATATTTTCCATCAGGTCTTGTATGCTATACAGGACGAATTTTTCAAATCGGAGTTTTAGGAGCAGAAAACACAATTTACCATTGCGCGCTCTAGCGGAAAGTCTATGATTTACTTGAAAATTTTGAATTTACAGGGAAAACATTTCGCATCAGAAACACTATCCAACAAAGAAGGAATTTTTCAAATCGGACTTTTAGAAGTAGAGATATTGACAAAAATAAGATGTACATCTACGCCCCTGGTGTAGAAACCATGCATTATTTCAAGAAGAAAATGTTCCTAAAATGTTTGTCGACATGAGTAGTATCGGTCCACAAAAGACTTTTTTTCAATCGAGATTTTAGAAGCTCATATTTTGCTGCAAATACATCAAAAGCGGAAATTAAGACTTACGCCACCTGGTGGCCAAACAATTTTTTACAAAAATTTGAAATTACGTGCAAACGATTTCCCATCAGGAGCTGTATTCGGTGCAGAAAGAATTTTTCAGATCGGAGGTTTAGAAGCAGAGATATAGGGGAAAACACAATTTACCTATACGCCCCCTAGCGGAAAGTCTATGAATTACTTGAAATTTTTGAATTTATACGAAAAACATGTCACACTAGAAACACTATCCAACAAAGAAGGAATTTTTAAAATCAGACTCCTAGAAGTCAAGATATTGACAAAAATAAGACATACATCTACGCCCCTGGTGTAGAAACCGTGCATTATTATAAGAAGAAAATGTTTCTAAAATGTTTGTCGGAATGAGTAGTATCGGTCTACAAACGACGTTATTTTCAATCGAGGATTTAGAAGCTCATATTTTGCTGCAAATACATCAAAAGCGGAAATTAAGGTTTACGCCCCCTGGTGGCCAAACCATTTTTTTTTTACAAAAATTAGAAATTATGTGCAAACGATTTCCCATCAGGAGCTGTATCCGGTGCAGAAAGAATTTTTCAGATCGGAGATTTAGAAGCAGAGATATAGGGGAAAACCCAATTTACCTTTACGCCCCCTAGCGGAAAGTCTATGAATTACGTGAAAATTTTGAAATTATATGAAAAACATGTCACACGGAAAACACTATCCAACAAAGAAGGAATTTTTCAAATCGGATTCCTAGAAGTCGAGATATTGACAAAAATAAGATATACATCTACTCCCCTGGCGGAGAAACTGTGGAATATTTTTGGAAGAAAATATTCCGAAAAGGTTTATCGATGTGAGTGGCATCAGTCCACGAAAGAATTTTTTCAATCGATATTTTAGAAGCTCAGATTTTATGGCAAATACATCAGAAGCGAAAATTAATACTTATTAATACATCAGAAGCGAATTTTTGGTAAGAATGGCCAAAGTATTCTTTACCAAAAATTCGAAATTATATGCAAAAGATTGTGCATCAGGAGATGTATCCGCTGAAAAAAAAATTTCAAATCGGAGTTTTAGAAGAAGAGTTATCGGAAAAATTGCAATTTACTTTTACACCCCCTAGCGGAAAATCTATGCGGAATTTGAAAAATAAACTATATCCAAAATACTCTTCGACATAAATGGAATCGAAATATAAAAGATTTTTTTCAATCGGATGTTTAGAAGCAAATATGTGGAATAAAACGTATTTTCGCATTCGACATCATCTGCATTTACGCCCTCTAGCGGTGAAATTGTACATCGTGAAAAATCACGAAATGAAGGATCATCATTCGCATATTTCAAGCTTTCGAATGCAAAAAGAATTTTCAAATCGGACTAATAATAGTTGCAGAGATACCGTGGGTACAGACGAGACGGACGGACGGACAAACCGATAACATAAGCACAATTTTTTTTTACAAAAGACGTGCTAAAAACAAGGAATTATAATTGTAACACTAACAGGTCTATTGAACTACCGTACGCATGGAAACATCTGATTCAACAGAAACAAAGAAAAGAGGAGGGAAAAAATAAATCAAGAAAAATTGAAAACAAAAGCATGGTGAACATCAACGAACAATAGAGCTCCACAATGACGAAGAGTGACATGTGAAGACACATGAAAGCACGAAACAACCATGCTTCTACAAAGATGTGCAATAAAAGTTGCACACTAAAATGCAAGACTGACTGACGTGGCATGGCGATGAGAACGGGAGGGATATGCATCTCGGTTTGACAGTTCAACATCGGGCGTCGCGATCGACGGAAGTAGTGAATCCCACAGATGACTGTAAGGAAACAGTCGAAACTAGTATGGGTACGGCTGCACGGGAATGATTGTTCATTCGAGGTTCCTTTTTATGTTTTTAAGCAAGGATATTTCCTCTTTTAATCCTTTTCATTAACTGATAGACTTAATATGTCACCTTCCAATATGGTCGTTGGCTCATTTCAAAGTCGCGAATATTTCTTTTACTATATCATCCAAATTCTTTTAAAGGTTCTTTTCATCATTCCTAGTCTTAATTCAAATAATTTTATTATATTTTAATAACTTGATGTGACAGCTACGGCAATTTTCCAATGTGATACTTCGAGTGCACTTGAATGGCCACAACCGTTGACTGAACAATAGAGAGCGGGAATATCGACCTATGCTGAAGAAAGGTAAGAACAACGACAAAAAAACTATGTTCAATAATTACATATAGTTCTCAAAATGCAATGAATAATGCTCCCGAGTAGCTAATGTTATAAATTAACGTGTGAAACAGTAAATAGCAGTACAACAAAACTGTTGTATAAACTTTAATGTGTCACATATATTTTGCAATATGCCACATAAGAGTATTCACACAGGTTCTCGACTTCTTTGCAGTAGCATACATTGCGATCACTTGTAAGCGTATGCCTGCCGAGTGCTGTCTGTCTTTGTTGAGGCACATCTAAAGCGAACAACAGTAAAAACAAAGATTATATATTTTGAAAATTAGGATTAGCTTACACATGTATGAGCAAGTTTAAATTCCTGTCAATGAATTCTGCTTCAGCAAAAAATTGGACCATGGCCCAGGTCAACAATGTTCTCATCATCGAATGATGAATCACATGCAGTTTGCTATTTGATTCAATTTCTTAGGATGGAAAACAGATGGAACTCCAAAGCTCGATGCTTTTGGTCCTGACAGTTTTGACTCTTAACAGCATGTATCAGTAAGACCAAGAAACTAGACCCTCAAGTTTGTGAGATAAAAAAAATCAACATTTTATTTGACTAAAACCATCCTCTTAGTTACTCCAATCCATGTGCAAAAAGTTATGATGATCAGTCAAGTGGTCTGAAAGATGTAGCATCACATACATTTTGCAATATAAGTTGTGTAAGAGGAGAGCTCCACTTGCTTTGCTCCAATTATTAGTTCACTGCTTATAAGTTCGTAGTACAGAAGCTTAACATGGAGCATTTATGCTTATTATTAAAGTGGTTCATGCTCTTACTTTGCTCAAAGTAAAGGGCAAAAGCAATGGAAAACAATAAGGCATTTTGGAACATATATCTCTCATTGGCAAGAGAATTAAGTCAGTAGATAAAGGATCTTGTAAAGTTACACTCACTGTTTGCCTGACATACATTGACAGTGCTCTCTGTACATCATATGGCCCCTCTACGAGTCGAAGAAACATGTCTTTCTGTGTTATTACTTGCAGTGTAACATTCTTGGATATCTATCTGTAAGTATGGAGCACATGCAAACAGAAATGTAATAGTGTTAGATTTTATGTTAAACTGAATGTAATAAATTGCTCTAGACAAGATAGATATCCAAGAATGTTATACTGCAAGTGACAACACAGAAAGACAACTTCCTTCTACACAATTTTTCAAAAAAAAAAAAAATAAAAATAAAAAAAAAAAATAAAAAAAAATCGGTTAAGTAAACTAGCTGTGAAAAATGTTTTGTGAGGCAATAAAAATTATGAAGGGTACTTTATTTTATTAAATATATGATAAATGTTGTGCAGTTGAACTGTGAGTTCTCCTTCAGTTATATCATCGTAATTAGGATAAGCTACACATTTCAGTGATAGAAAATGACTTCAATTTAATCATAAAACTGAGGTACAACTACCTACCATAATTTAGTATTAAAATATCTCAATCAAATACAAATATAAATAATCTTGAGCTTCACATTAATATGCTCTAGTACAAAACAAATTCTGGGTACCTGTATTCATAATTTCCAGTCTCAACTCTGTATAAAGGTTCTTGTAAAGCCAGGTATGTGTACTCCTCATCATCCATTTCTTTTACTTTCAGGCAATAAGACTATCAGGAAAATCTCAAAAATTATTTCTAGATACAAGTAACTGCATTCAAATTCAACATTTAGAATAACTAGTTCTGCACTGAAAAATATTATTGGTTCTCTGAGTTCCAAGGGCTATCATGTTTGAGATTTGAACATTTAATCGAAAGGTCATGAAACCGAATTGCAACTGGGAAAAACAAAACAAAAGGCAAGATTTGGTGTCCAGAGAGTTTAGTGTATTCATGAAAAAAAAAAAGAAAAAAAAATATTCCAATAATGTTAAAGTTTTTAAGAATTAAAATTTTTTGACAAATTACTGATAGCATGGCTTCCGGAATTCATACTGAGTTTTCCCACTATAATCTTTTTTTTTTTTTTTCTGTCTTAGTCTGAATATTTAATGTGGAACTTCTGAATTCAGTCAAACATCTTGCCATTATTCCACATAATACAATGCAAACATGTACATTATCTCCTGAGACTGCAATTAAAATGGTTTGCTTCTAAAGTGGTTCACATGTATCATGATAACATAAAAATTATTAAGTTTTGGCACATCAGTCTCTCTAGAGGCTATTACTCATGTTGAACACTGTTCTGTTCACTTGAAAACTCAATGCTTATTGTGAGTTAAATTCTGATGTCTCCAATTAAAAAACCAAAACCAAACTCACATTTTCACACACTTGTGTAGAACTATAGAAACTGTGGTTTCTCTATCCAAGATAATAAAATAATTTCTACACGGGTAGCAAATGATGGGGGTATTTTTATTACAAGAAAAACTAGGTCTGATAAGGCACTTAGGTTTTGAAAGTTTAGAATTATGATTTAATAATAAAGAGGATTAAATATACAGCATGAATAAATTCACTCATGATACTTTGAAAACAATGTACAACCTAGTTTTTTTTTTTTTTTTTGTATTTAATAAAATAAAAACAGCATTTCGAAGCATAAGTTATTTGCATAGTCTTTTATATTAACATTACTGTAACTGGCAAGCATGTTACACGTGTGGGCTTATGTAAGACTTACGTCACAGCTGTGAGACATATGAGACTACCTACTAATAACATTATTACCAAATATACCACAATATACAGATAATAAAATTTTGTAAGCTCTACAAATAATGTTACATGCAAAATGAGCCATAATGATTCAAGTCTCACAATAATTTTCATTTATAAATCCAATGCCTGTGGTATTTCAATACAATATACCATATCATTCATATATAACATTTTATATGCTATATATGCATGGCAATTATACACATGTATACAGTTATCCATACAGTTCTGATTTGACTTACGTTTTGACTTCTGTTCGATATGGAGTTAGCATACTTAGGATATTAGCTTCCAGCATTGAGTCCATAGTATAACACAGATATCACACATTTTTACAGGTTCCACATCTAACTCTGCACTAAAGTTGTTAGGGCATTACTTTTGGCATAACAATGCCATCAACAACCGATATCCATATAAAGAATGGAAAAAACATGAAAAACATTTTGCCCTCATATGGGAATCAAACATTCACCTTCATATTTTAGTCTAATATGGAATGTATTTCTAAGCAACTGCAGTCTTTAAAAAAGCTAGTGAAGACAGACATCATGCCAATGCAGTCATTATCTGTTCTGATATACAGATCAAAAGAAAAAAAAATGAAACTGCACGCACTAGCCCGATGATAAGCATACTGAGATGAAAAACGAAAGATATGGGCTCAATTTTTTCTCTAGGCTGTAAAAATTTTCACATTTTTTGAGAAGTTCCCTGGCAGGCATTTGTCAACTGTCTTGTGAACCCCACCAAATGCCCTTTGGACAACCATATGATTGGGAAATTACGTATTAATTTGTACTTAAGATATCTGATATTTAATTTAAGGATGCATGACTCTGCCTCAGATGCTTGTTTGGGTCATAGAAGTACAAGTCACACTTACAAGCAAATAAGAAGGATGCCACATTCATACGGATGCAATGATTCCGTTATAGCTAAAGTTTTGGATTGCTATAGCTAAATATTTTATTCAAAGGTCTGAAACCCAATATGCTTAAGGCATTGCAAAATACCTTAAAGTGTGCAATCAGTAGCTACCTAAAGACCTAATTTTTCCTACACTTTATTATGATAAACTCGGTCATGTTCCTGATGTCTGATGCAGGAGTTTTTTCAATCCAACTTGCAATGGTATCAAACTAACATCTTGGTTATGAAAATTTTTTTAAAATAAATCAGAAGGTAAGTGGATAATATTGATAGTGGCTAGACATAGCCAGTTTTAAAAGATTTTTTCAAATTGGCCTGTAGAAGCTGAAATACTCTTTAATTAAAAAAAAATCACATACACCTCTTAGCAGGAAAAGTTTGCTTTGGAAATAAGAGAAAATGAGTGGAAAGTTGTGGTTATGGTTAGAGTAGTTGGATACAAGCAGACATTTTTCAGACAGGACACTCACAAATGTGAAAAAGTGTCAAATGTAAATATACTACAGTAAAACATCTGAATAGCAGACACCTCCGGACCGGATGATCTGTCTACTATTGGGAGGTACACGCCTATCTGCCCAAGCCATCGCGCGACACAAACTTCGATGCCATTTTTTTTCTTTTAATATTTTGGTGTCAAAAATAAAGTTACATGTAGAAATGCAATACTTTATATGTACTTATTTTTAACATGAGGAAAAAGGCATTTCACGTTCATGTGTACAATATGAGTAATTTTGTGTACGTTTCCAATTAATAAATGTCTTAAAATTTTTACAGCTAATTCATCACTTAGCATTCTTGCCTGCAAAAAAAATCTGACAAAAGCATTTGTTTTTTTCTTTTGCCATTTACAGCCTCTTTTTCAATATGAATTTTCAAATTCATCGGAAGTGCCAGTCCCTCAGAATCACCTTTGTTAATAAAAAATGTCTGAAGTTCTTCACTATATTTTGCCGCATCTGTAAAGCTCTTAATGTTGCACACCTCTGGTGCAACTTCGTCCATTGTCTCTTCATCAGCTCATTATGCTGTCTCTTCGACCATGTCATTCTTCATGGGTGTATGTGAAAATAAGAAGTTTTGCAAATCATCCATTGTCCATTCAAAGCACAGTTCATCATCAATTGCAATAAAATCTTTGGCATTTCCCTCACAGTTCAAACAAGTCATGAGATCAGAAATCGAGTGCAGATCCTCTTCTGTATTTAAAGTGCATACTGTACCTTCATTGCCTGCTGAAACAAATCCTGCCTTTCGGAAACAATGGCTGACACACTGCAGTTTAACGTTTTTGATTGCAGAGGTTACACAAGTGATGGCATGGAGAACATTAACGGATTTTGGCAGTTCTTCAGTTTTTCCCCATGAATCCAGTTGTGTAATGAAATAACACAAAAAACACTTCCTGTAGCATGCTTTGAAGCTACGTATTACACCCTGGTCAAGTGGCTGGCATACAGAAGTTGTGTTTAGAGGGAAAAACACAATTTTCACACTTATCAATTTCAAACTGGCTGGATGGGAAGTTGCATTGTTGAGAAACAACAGCACACTTCTTCGCTCTTTTTCATTCTAGCATTAAAAGCTGTCAGCCGTTCTGTCATTAAAGTGCATGTCATCCAAGCTTTATTATTTGCACACCACAGGACACCAAGCTTGTTTACATCAGTGTTCTTAAAGCATCTGGGTTTTAATGCTGTGCTTATCACAAGGGTGGTTTCAAATTCCCTTAACATGTTAGAGCATAATAACAGCATTAGTCGCTCTTTCGATACCTTGCCTCTGATGCCTTCCTCTTTCCTCAAGCATAATGTCTTGTTCGGCATTATACGAAAAAAAAAAAAAAAAAAAAAAAAACCCAGTTTTGTCTGCATTAAAAATGCTTCTGTCTTCATAGCCCTCACATATCGTTTGGAGACTTTCATACCAATCAGCCACTTCTTTTGCATCGATGGATTTGGCTTCTCAGCAAATGGCTTTGAAAGAGATGTCATGGCGTGACCTGAATTTCTCCATCCATTCATTTGAAGCTCTGAAGTTTTCTATGTCAAGTTCTTTGCTGATTTTCAATGCTTTCTCTTGCAGCAGAGGTCCACTAACAGGAATGTTCTTCGCCCGAACAGCTGCAAACCAGTTGAACACAACGGAATCAATCGCCCCACTCTCTGTCTTTCGCATCTTGACATTCTTCGCATTTTCGTTTCTGTTCGTTATCCACAGTTTTAACATCTTTTCCTTATTTCTTAAAATGTCAATGACTTGTGTTTTACCAAGTCCGAAATTTTTGGCGAGAATCCGCACACTTGATTTCGCTTTTTCAGACGCATTTATAATTTTGATTTTTTCTTTCAACGTCAGTCATTTCCATTTTGACGTCATAACAAGAACCAAACGAATCCACGAGTTCCCCAACTAAAGCAAGAAAAAAAGCTGTAGTGAGTGACCTTTGCTCAAGGTTGTGACTGCACCCAGTCAAAGATAAGACAGTGAATCGCCCACGCTCAGAAAGGGGTGCCAGGCAAATTGGCCAGTACAATACCGTGTGAGAGGTAGACTCGTCTGAATGGGGGAAATAATGACCTTCACTGCGCAACAGGGGTCAGTAAGGGAGACGCATTTACCGACGACTAGATTACGGTTGAGGCCAACAATAGCATTCTTTTTGCGAGGAGGTGGCAAAAAATAGCTAGGAATGTTTTCAGTGCAGTGGGCTTGACATCACAATACAATTTTGCGTACATTTTTCTCCTGCCTTCCTTTGGAGAACGTATTTTCAGTTTTTTCAACCAAAATCACTGTTCACTATACGGAGTGTCTGTTATTCATAGGTAAAGACACAGAATCACAGATACTTTGGGACTGGGGATTACAAAACTGTCCATTAAATGGAGGTGTCTGCTATTCGGGAGTGTCCGTTAAGGAGGTTTAACTGTATTATGTTCCCTGAAAGCAAATGCTCTGGCATGTGACAGCAGGGGACCATATTGTATTTACTCTAAGTATAACTTTATCTAGGATCATACTACTTACTTAGTAAATAGATCATACTATTTACTAAGTAAATAGTATAATATTGTCAGAGTTACCTGATGCTAATAGGATTCCTGGTACTTGAACAGAAGAAGCTCAGATATCAAACTCTAAACCTAAATTTATACTACGCAGTAGAAAAATGTATGAAAACCAATAAAAACAGGGTAGCAGAAACAAGTAATAAGAGACAAAAGAAAAGTGAAAATAACTTTAAATGACACATTTTTTACCATAATACAGCCACTAGATACAAAAAGAATTTTTCCAATTTAACTTTTGTTAGGTGTAGAAAATCACACTAAAACATAAGAATGTGTTTATGCCAAGCTCAAAAACTGCTGCACAGAAATCCAAAAACGCATGAAACACCATTTTCATGGTCAGTGCTAGGTATTGCAAAAAGAACTGTAAAATATGACCTATACATGTAGATACAGTGTATACAGATTAATGCACAGTAAAAGTGTTGACCTAAAGGGACTTTCTTTTCTTTTCCCATTCAAATGATAAGCTAAACATAAACTCGTTTTGGGAAAATCAGGAACTGGTTTTGCTTCAGATTCCTGGAATGGGTAGGTACTGGAGTGATGGCTGCAATGCTTTTGTGGCTCAGAGTGCCTCTGAAGTAAAGCTACAGTCTTTGATTTCACGCATAATGGGCATAATTCTAATAACCATTTTTCTGATGAAAGAATCTCTGTTACCAAGAAGGAATTCAATAAAATAGACAACTAAGTTTATACAGTCAAACCCTATTTAACAGACTGCGATTTAACGAATTCCATTATTTTACGTACATTTTTTATGGTCCCGACGGAATCGCATTGAAATTAATGCTTGTCGTTTCTCGATTTAAAGAACACATTACCTAAATTTAGCGAACATTTTTTTTTTAAATCACAAAACTATGTTAACCAGCATTTTCAAGTTAAAAGTTAGCCCAAATGCAATCCCATGATGATGTTTTTGATGACTAAATGCATCAGATTCTGATGAAGATGATGCAGAACTGAAAGTTAGCTGCTTTAGTGATGCTGGTAACAATATAGAATGTGCTAAAAAGTACTTGATGCCCTTTGATATTAATGTTGATGTTTTTCATGCACTTCGTAAAATTAAAGCTGCAATTTATAAAGCTAAACGTTTAGAAAAAAAAATCTTCTCTAAAGCATTTCTTTTCTACAATGTAAAAAGGTAATCAACACATATTCTGTTTTTACAAGTTAATTAGTACTAACTGATGTTCAGTTTCATGCAGTTTAAGGTACTGAAATCATTATTTAAGAAGCTAAATGCTTGAGAAAAAAATCAACTGTCGTATTTTTTTTAGCAAATTTTAAAGTGTCACGCTTAAATTTTGATGCTACATATCGAAGTCTAATATCTACGAATTATGTATTTAATATGCAAAGTAAATGTGTACATATTATAACAGTTTTGATAATAAATTCGTAATTAAAAGTACTACACATAATTTAAATGTCACTGAAAGAAAGAGAACATAGCTGCTTACGTATTCTATTATGAACACTAGTTTAATTTGAATGTTTCTTTCGAAAAGCTTCCTCGATTTAGCGAATTCCGTGATTTTATGTACAAGATTGTTGGTCCCTTGAAGTTTGTTAAATCGAGGTTTGACTGTAATCACAATTAACAAGACACATCTTAGATAACTCTTGAGTGATAGTAAGTATTAAATAAATAAATATTAAAAGACAGGTACCCTTCCGGCCTTGATCATGATTAACCTTCAATGGCACTTTTTGAGATACAATTTTGTGTGACTCATGTTAACAATTTTCCAAATCATCTGAATATAAACATATCTTGAAAATCCACTGAACCTCTATGCTAATGAGTTTTCTAAGAGCAAACATGACAATTTAAGCATGATTCTGCAAACACAAAATGCAAGAAGCTTCTAACCATATTTTTAAATTCATTAAGGTGACAGACTGGCTCTCAGTAAACCACATTTGTACCAGTTAAAATCAGAAAGATGAGATCACAATTAAAATGAATTGCTTGAAGAAGAGAGCTTTCTTTCTTCTTTCTGTTGCATTCATCTGTGAGGCTGTTGTAGCCATTACACTTCTTCAATTACTGCAGCTTTAACTTCAATGAAAGGCCTGAGAAACTCTCAAGTCATCAGTGATTCTGTCCTACCACCTAATAATTGCCTGATTCCCCTTCATTTTCTCTTCAAGTATTTATTGTTCTTGGCAGAAAAAAAAAACAACAAAAAAAAAAACCCTTTTCTCTTACAAATTTCCTGTTGTTGATAATCTAATCATTACACACAGTAAATCTTAACAAAACTTAAGGAACATGAAGATGATTAGTCTTTCTATTACTATGACAAATAGCATCACCAATTTTTAAATTTTAGCAAAAGCATGGCATTTTGAGTGAATTAAATTATTAGTCACTGATCAAATCAAAATAATGATAAAATAAAAAAACATGAATTGAAAACTTTTGTTTATTTTGTTGTATCTTGCCAACATACCATGGGTGTAGACTTTTCACAGAAATTGGATGGGAGAGGGGAGGGAGATGGTTGTTGTGCTTAAATAATGAAATATTTCAAGTAAGTAATTTCTATGTATATACAGCAGGACCTCGGGTATGCTTTTTACATTTATACATAATTCTGTGTTAGTCCCAATATTTTACTGTAGTTTGTAAATTGCTTTTGCATTTTGGTTATACATAATTCATTAACATGCTTTTTGCGATTATACGTTAAATTTTGAATTTCATATTATCAAAAATGCACAGTTCTTTGATTCTTTTATATTCAACCCAACAGGTTACAACTTTGAGAGAATCAAGAAAGCATTGCTCAGTTTCTTCTTGGTGCAGCCAAAATTGAACCTTGATCCCACCAAAGGAGGGTATATTGTTTACTTCAGTTTGGAAGAAAAATTGGTTCACATTCCGCACTCTGGGTTAAAAGTGCCACCAATTTTTAGGAAAGCTATGGCTTTATTTGATGTAGTGCAGGAGCTATTCTTTGTGTGTGTGTGTGTGTGTGTGTGTGTGTGTGTGTGTGTGTGTGTGTGTGTGTGTGTGTGTGTGTGTGTGCTGGCTATGAAATGGGGGACCCAACAATAAATTTACTAAATAACATTTACAGTTCTCCTTTTTCCCTTTTTCTTTGAATTGAAGAAATTTTAAACAAGCAAAGATTAGTGAATATTTTACTTGGCACTAACGCTAAATCAACTAGGGGACAAACTGCTTCAAAAAGAGTAATTTTAATATATGTTTTAGAAACAATGAGCTTTTGAAATTGAAGTATTTAAGAAGCACACAGTATGTTGGGTGACAAATGTTGAAGGAGATAGTCCCAACAAACGAAAAAGTTGAAGGGGACATGTTCCCCCATCTCCATATGATTCTATGCCTGTGAAACAAACAATTACTACAGTTCTCTACAGCATTCTATAAAGAAATGAGGAAGGATGGGAAGGAATAAAAGGGAGGAATGAATCAATAAAAAAATTGTTTGTGTTCCTTGTGGATGAGTAGTGAATATATTGTTATGAGTGATAGATAGTATCACATTTTTTTTTTACTAAAAAGAATATTCCAAAACCTAAATAAAACTATCAAGAACTTTATTACTCACCAGGTATTCAAATTTTGCATCAGCATATTTCTTAATTGTCAGTTTGGTGTCAGGGACAGCTTTTGTCAAGTATGTGCCAAGATCATTAAGCATCTAGATGAAAATTAATAAAATTTTAATTGCATGATGACAGTACACAAATTATTAATACATCACTTGATTTACATTTACAATAAGACACAAAAGCTTCATCTTATTACTCAGTGCTACTAGTAAACAATTTCATGCTTTCCACAGCCAACACAAAATGACGAAACATTCTTAAGTTTTGTGCGTAATACAAGATAATCTGAAATTTGCACCATTGTAATTTGAGACATTTGCCTGAAAGGAGAAGTTGGTTCTTAGAAAATATTTTTCAACCCCAGGTTGAAATCATCAAATCTTAAAATCACCACTTGAATCTGTAACAGTTTTAACAAACTGCAGTGATGCAATTACTCCTCATGACTTAATTAGAAGCAAATGCTGAAAAGCTACTAAGAAGCAAAAGCAATGTGTAATTTCCATGTGAAGTTAATTCTGTTGACAAATTGCATCTGTTAAAAAGGCGCACAATATGGATGTACATACAGGGTTAAACAAATCCAAGGCACCCAGTTGTCATGGTGCCTGGAAATTTTCATCTAACACCTGAGTTTTCAAATTCAATTCCAAAAATTGTATTTTTCAAAATTTAGATTTCTACAGTATTAAGAAGCTTCCATCTCTTCAATAAAGTAACAAGTACACTATACAAATTTTTCCTGTTTGTGCATTTTTGTAGACAGCTTACCATAAAATCAGAATAAATAAGTTGTCAATATCTATTTTTGACATTATTGTCAGCAGAGTTATGCATTCTGCAGTCATATTGGCAATAGTGTTATCTGCAAAACAAGACATATACAGGAAGGAACACATCAGAGATGCCCATGACTATATAATTGATTTTGTGAGGGAATGCTACAAGTGTATTTATTAATTAGTGATTTTATTGAATGTTATACACAGAAGACAAAGCTGAACTTCCTAAATGGAAACCTATTTTGAAATGTAACTAATTAATACAAATGTATAATGTGTTTCTTAGTTTTAGTTGTAGATATTACACTGAATTAGTGAAGAATATCTAACAAATAATATATTAATTTTAACTGCTGATCACATTTCTGTAGGTGTGATTTTTGTTTAGATTAATTTATTTTCCTCATATCTCGTGAAAAAATTCTCACTTCTGAAGAAAAAGAGCTGGTGCTTGAAAATTTTGGAGTTTTGTTTAACCCTGTGTATATATACACTGAAGTAGCAACTTATTGGCAACACCCAATAGCAATCAGGCAAGTGCCATCCTCATGTATATTGAGATGGCTTTGTGGAAGAGTTTACTGCAAAGGATTCAGATGTACTTGAAGCATAGATAGTGGCAATATGGAAAGACTTGTGATTTAAGTGCTTTGAAAGAGGCATGATGGTGGATGCTGTGCAGGCAGGTGCAAGCATCTCAGAAAAGACAAACATTCTCAGGCTTTGCAAGAACAATTGCTTTGAAGATATTCAACAACTGAGCACTAAAAATAAAACAAGCAGTAAGTGATCATTGACAGTAAACAAGCAGTAAGTGATCACTAACAGTAAACAAACCCTAAGTGATCACTAACAATAAACAAGTAGTCCCTTTGGTTGGAAATGATGCTTACACGAAAATACCACTTGTTTCTGCTAAAAACTGACTTATTTGTCTGCAGTGGGCATGGGAGCACCAAAACAGGACTGAAAAAAGGTTTCCTGGTAAGACGACTCATGTTTTCGGTGGATACATGCCAATGGATTGGTCAGAATATGGTGTCATCAGCATGAATTGACAGATTTCAGCTGACTAGCCTTAACTGCACACACTGATGGAAGTGGTGTAATCGGTCTGGGGTGCATTTTCATGACAAACAACTTGTTACAATTAAAATCATGACAAGTAAAATCTTTAATCATTAAAATTACACAAATACATGGTTAAAAACAAGAGGTATTTTGATCTGCTACAGGATCATCTTTAGATAAAATACCAGTAACCTAACACAAGAAATAGTTTATATGTTGAGTCATACATCAACCATGATGTAATAAATGCACACTGCTCATGCTCAGTTCAAATGATACAAGATAATTTCAGCTAGCTAGTTCAAAATAATTCAGCTAGCACATGAGGAAAAAAAAATCCTCATAGCTTTACAAATCTTTTCTCTTCAGATCTTTGCTGTGCTTTCTTCTCTTTCAGGGGCATCATCTGCTTTTACCCTAGAATTATCTTTGATTTTATGTTCTCGTAACCCACAGGAGTATTTACCCAATCTTTTATTTAACTCAATCTCTTTATGCCAACTGAAAGATCTTCAAGTCAATTAAACAGTGGATTATATTTGATATTCAGATTTACAAGAAGATTTCAAATGCTATAGCCACAGAGCTTCTGGTTGATACTAGAGCTGATAGCAAGTTATTTTCAACTTTCACATTGGTAACACTGATGTCATAACCCTCATTGTTCATCTTGGTATACTGTCATTTTGAGACACATCACTAAAAATAAAAAAATAAACAAAAGAAAACAGAGAGACACACAGAAAAGAAAACTAATACTTATCTGCAACAAGTTTTCACTTTCTCTTTTTGCCAACTACATGACTTTCTACCTCCAACAAATCACCTATTAGTCATTAATAGCTGATTTTCATAACTTCAATTCACTTGTTTCTGTCTTGCAACTTGGTCTGCAGCTTGAAATCACAAAATGCAACATCTGCCAAGGTAATTTGAAAATGCAACACCAGCCAAGGTAATTTGAAAATGCAACATCTGCCAAGTTAATTTGAAAATGCAACATCTGCCAAGTTAATCTGAAAATGCAACACCAACCAAGGTAATTTGAAAATGCAACATCTGCTAAGGTAATTTCTCATCTCCCCAGGTGACATGCATGTCTAAATCATCTCCATATGTACTTATTAACATTTTCAAAAGAAGTGCATTCATAATTTTATTCAGCCACTGAATTACCTTATGTTTGCTTCGTTATTCCTCTTCCCATTTTCTGCCATAAAAAAAGGAAAGTTTAAATACTGCATTGTATACAGTAAATTTTGTTCTAGCCAACCACTTTCTAAGTGAATATGGTTTTATTCAGTTGATAAGATTTTCCTTGCTTTACTGATACTGTTGTGATAGCTAGAGTGCACAGATCCATTAGGTGTTAAAACTCAGTGACACAACACATAATCACAAGCAATACAATTAGAATAAAAAATTAATCTCTTAATTTCCTAATAAGTAGTGTGAGTAGAAAAAAATGCACAAACACAAATTTAATAAAATGTAAAAAAAAAAAAAAAACCTTACAGGTTTGACTGTTTTTAATAACTTGATGCCAAATTTCTCTATAGAACGATGGGCTTCTCCAAACTGTGTGAATGCTTCACTGGCTCGTGGCTGTGGTTCTCTTACACCTATTGAAGCAAAAACATCACCAAAACCTGAAAGGATAATAAAAAGAAATAGAACAGCTGATGATCAGGTAAAGTTCAACATCAATGTGTGTTTTAAGGACACTTCATAACTAGTTTATGCTATACACTAGCAACCCTACTACTAGTTTATGCTAGATCACCAGAGAAGAAGGCCAGACCACAAAGACAGCACATACAATATACCCATTAAGTTATCATTTGCATTCATGTTAATGAAAACTACAGGGCGACTGGTTTAAAGAGAAACATTGAGAACACATTAGCAATTATTTAGTAATTATTACTTCCAGCACTATCTGTTTCTACTGCATAGTACTGATCATATCTCACAGGAGATAATGACTATATTCTAAACTAATTATTCAGCAGCTGTTCACCCAATGCAATTTATAAAATACGAGACAGAATCATGCAACTAATTCTTTAAATGAAAGCTTTATTGTGGTGTTTTAAGTTATACTGCATCTCTGGACTATCCAAGTACACCATTTCATTCATATGTTTCCAAAGGAAAATTCTGGTAATCTGGTAATGGGGGAATGAGAAGCAAGAGAAAGTGAGAAATCATGCATTCACTAAGAAGGTTATGAAGTTCAAAATGTTGCTTGCTATTTATGCTACAGCATTGTCTTTTTGCAGCTATCAAACTTTTCTAACATATCCAGCAATGCATGATAATGTTTCAACAGTCTGCTGGGTTGATCTGTTATAAAAAAAAAAAAAAAAAAAAAGAATCAGAGAAAGAAAAATTCAAGCAATAAACACACTTTCTGAACTCTGCACACCACATCCAATTTAGAAGAATGAACTGGCATTTATTTAGGAAGTTTTGAGCATGCTCTGTGTGTTCATTTAATCTGAAAATTACATTCCTGTGCTTCTCTATAAAGCTCTCACAACTCCTAAACCCCATAAACAGGGCAGGTATGGAGTCCATAATGTTTTGTTGCTTTGTGTACGCTACCACATGGCTGGTTAACCTGCAGACACATTTTTTTTTACTTAGGAATCACAAAAAAGGTGGTTGGGTTTCAGCAACTTTAAGTAGGAATCAAAACGTTGAGCAGGCTTACATTTTTTTGATCGTTATTACTACGAACATTTTCAAAATGTTTAAAATTCCTCAAAATTATTGCTTTTACGGGCACAAGAAAATATTCTTGCTAATTCATAAATGGCCTGGATGCCGCATGCTTAGCACATAAACACTGATGCAGTTAACAGGGAGTGGCATTGTGCACCTCGCAATAAAGCTGGTTACACTAGTGTGGCAACAATGAGACATAAAAAAATTATTTACCTCCCTCACTTTACTCCATAATTTAATGGTAACTAGTCTGGTTAAATCTGAAATTCTTTATGAGTGCCACTAAAACATACAACATTTTCCAGGGTTTTCTACTTAAACTGATCATTGTGTATCAGGAAAAATAAGGAGAATGCAGTTACGTGTTCCAAATACAAAATTATCTAGTCACTTTCTTCTCAACACTCTATTGTTTCCATAATTACTACAGATGATAATTTACGAAAGATAGGAGCTGTGAAAGTATGAAATCAGTATGTCTGTGGAGGAAGCGGGAGAAAATAGACTTACAGCAGTGATTCCAAAAACGCTCCAGTGTGAAGATCCACTTTTAAATTCCCAAAAATTTTGAAAATCCTTACATGCTAATAATAGTTGCCTTCATGGAACCCAAAACTATGCAATACTATGATTGCCCAATATAAGACAAATTTATGTAATGCTAATTTAAATAGGATTAGATATGTGATAAAGCATAGTTACAATTATGTAAATGCACCATATTCATAAAAAAACCTTGACAAGCATTTATGTAAATTTATGAAATTTGGAAGCATGTTTGAAAGAGACAAGAAAGAAAATTAAGTTCAAACCTGTCAGTAACTTTCAGTGCAAAGGATGGCCCAGCATTTGCCTAGTTTTCCAATTCTGAATGCTAGATTCATTTCATATTCCATATTTCTTTTTGTAATGCTGCTCCTGTTGAAAACCTGGGTTCACACAAGTGTTATGATGTGAATGAAACCAATGTTTTTATAGCTTTTCCCCATTTAATCTTTGCACTCAGTTTTCACACTAACCAAAATTTGGAAAGGCGACCTACCGAAAATTTTATTTTTGTTTATTCATTAAAACAGACATAAGTCAATTGCTCCTATTTGAGTGAATACCATCCTTCAGTTCAGCATCTAAAAGTTCTGTAATAGCCTACTATCAGTTATAATTATTGATTTTTGAATCAAAAAATAATTCTACTGAAAACATGAATTTTCTCATGCTACTAAATTACACACAATTAAAAGGTAATAAACTGTGTTTTGCACGAAAGGAACATGTAAGCCATAAAAGCTGTCTACGTATGATTAAAAAATTATCCCTGCAGATACTATAGACTAGTTTAAAAAACTTTATTCACAAGTAAAAGCAAGTTAAAAGCAAGATCTTTCGGGATCCCTAGATCCCATCTTCAGGCTTAAGGCCATAAAGAACAACAAGTGGTCCACTTATATACAATCAGGGTCAAACCTGATTGTATATAAGTGGACCACTTCTTTGGAGAATATCAGCAGAAATAAGAGCACTATGTGTGGTATGTTAAAATAAACCATACATACTCTAAAACAGGATCATAAATTTTTTGTTCACATAAAAAAAAAAAATCTTTTTTTTTTTTTAATTATGGGTATTGTATACACAATCAACTAGCAATTTGTAATTCAAATTTAAATTTCTTTAAAAAATGAGTTTTCAAAATTAAATCTCATTCTGTTAATACCTACTTTCAGAAAAAAAATAATAGCATTTCCTTTTTGTGAGCTTAAAAGTTAAAACATACATACCTCGGTAAACCTGGCACATGTCAAAGAAGGCTTTAAGCATCAATCTTGCGTGTTCAACCAATCCTTTATACATACATTCTGTTCTTTCTAATTCTAGCAACTTTTTCACCAAATTATCTAGAAAGCAATAAATATGTTTTCAAAATGCAATGCAAAATAATGAAAAGATCTTTTTTCTAAATGGACTATTCAGTTTCATAAAGTTAATAAACATTTATGTTAGAACAATTACAAGATACACCACAAGCCTACAAAAAAAAAAAAAAAAAAAAAAAAAAGGATTGCAAGATTGTAACTTTTCACAGTGAAAACATATTACAGTGGTTTCTTTAGCTGTTTGGTCCTGCAATTCATCCATCCAGCAATGTACTGACACATAAGTGAAGACTTCATTTAAATTAAAATCCATTAGAAAAAATAAACAATATTAAGATTCATGACCACAGTAAACTTTGCACATTCAATTAACAAAATAAAGAATGCATGATTGTGCTTCCTTGATTTTCATTACCAAGCTGATACTACTGACTTTTTCTTGCTTGAAAATACATTGCTTAGCCAATTTTTATTAACGTTTATCTGATTGCACATGAAAGTCGGTGCTACCGGCATATATATGAAAATGCCACATTGATGACATACTGGGCAAAGACATGTAACTATGAACATAGTAAATACTGGATACTGTGGTCATGGTGGAAAATTATGTTTTGATTCTATTGAACAGAAATTCCAATAAGGCAAGATCTTATGGATAGTATCTACAAAAAGAATGAATCGCACAGATTAGAAAATCTAAATTTTACCCTTAAAGGTTGTAAAGAAACAGTATAAATAAGAAGGCACTTTATTAAATAAAGAATGTCTGGTAAAAATTTCACATTAACTTCTTTATACATTAAGTAGAAATTTTGTTGTTGCCAAACTTGAAATTGTTAGTACTGTGTTTGATTACTATGAATTATGAAATCCATTGAGAGCCTTCAAAGTTGTATATTATTACTGACATTTTTATTAAAGTGTTTATCTCTTAATATGCAACACTACAATCAAATCTTTGTTCTCAATAAAAAAATTCAAGCATTGATCATTGGTGATTTAGATCAGCACTATCAAACTACTGATTGAAGAAAGGAGACAGATGTGGGCTGAAGGTGCTACAAGAGCTGAAGTCCAATTGAAAAAAGAAAAAAAAAAAAAGAAGAAAAATGCTTGAAAGTTTAGAGCAGAAGACAATATTTTAAAAAGCTATCTACAGAAAATGGCAAATTATATATATTTAGATATCCAGTCACTAAAGAACTGAAACAAACAAAAATTCAATCAGTTAAACTTCTCATGTACTGTGGACAATTCTTGTTTGACATTTGAAAGTCGGGAACTTTATGATTTACCTATACCTACTAATTGTTGAATATAGGGTAAAATCTTAATGTTTGCCAATCTGCTTGTCCATTTTCTTTTTCTTGTCTGCATTGTAGATAGGGTCATATGCACACAAATTTTAATATTCTCTTCTCGTTCTCTCTTTCATTTAAGCAGACTGCTCTGTCATGACATCTCAGGCTCATAACCAATAACACAGCAAGTAGATTATTCCTTGAAGATAAATGTTGTAACCAATCCATGGATTACTGAAATGCCCTCCACAGCTTGGTGGCTTTCTTTAGCTCATATTACTGTCTGCATTTTTTTTCATCCATTCAAAATTACAAAAATGCACCTAAAAGTGAACCACAATTTTATGTGCAGTGAAAAACAAAGGACAATGGTAATTTTCCACTGTGTATTGGGATAATGGGAAAATAAAAATAAACACAGTTTTAGTTGGCATCACATAATTTATTCAATGTTCCAAACTTACACCTAGCTTCACTAAAAGTGAGCACCATTCTTTATGCAGAACTATCTCAATTTTTACTGGTGATGATGCTTCCCAGGGATGAATCATCAAACATCATTCCAAATCACCCTAAAAGTGTTCAACTTGTTAATGAAGGCTCTGAGTTGTCTATTTCATTAGAGCTGTGTTATTCTCACATTATGCCACTGTAGACTTTACTTGCATGATAAATGGGAACCGTGCTTCTGGAACAGAAAAGACAATGGCATTCCATAGTGCAGGAAGTACACTGTGGTAAGTTACATTTTTCCATTCAAGGTAGTAGTAGTAATAAAACGGTAGTGTACCAATACCATGCAATGCAAAGGTGCCACTCAACTATCAATATTGCAAGAGAGAGAGAGAGAGAGAGAGAGAGAGAGAGAGAGAGAGAGAGAGAGAGCGAGAGAGAGAGAGAGAGAGAGAGAGAGAGAGAGAGAGAGAGAGAGAGAGAGAGAGAGAGAGAGAGAGAGAGAGAGCTTTCATTTCTGAAACTTTCTGGACAATACTCACAGACACACCTCAAAAATTTTTTGTTACCAACTGCACATATTCCCTGCAAACTACTGAGATAAGTACTTATATATATAAAAAAAAGTACTGATACAAACCATTACACAGAATAGCTCTGCTTAGACCCAATGCATCTGCAGTTGTAGAACTCATGTTCTCCACAACTCTGTGTTTTACTTTCTTCAAAACTAAATGTAGAAAAACAATATGTACAATTAGAGTAATGAGAGATAAACAAATATTGATATAAAAATTAAACATGCACACAAAGATCAACAAAGTGCAATTAAAGAGATGGGGAGAATTTTTTTCCCGCAAACTTTTAACACAAAATATCAAAATTACTGATTCCATTAACTACACGCACAAATGGTGCCATGTTGGTAAATACTAGTATCACCAAAAATATCAAAAGGTAATAAGCTAGCAACAATGTACATATAAAAACAAAACAGATCAATGAGTGCCACTTACAAACTATTAAGTACAGCAGATGCATTTCTGACAGCTGTACTTAACTCATGGCTTACTTTTCAGTTGTTTTTCTTTTTGTTCAACAAGTGGCATTAGCTATCTCAATGTCTGTCTAGCATCAGCACCTTATATTCTGCTTTACCATATTGTATGTTTATTTGTTATAAGCTTGCCTTGGATTAAGGAGGTACAGCTGAAACTAATTCAAAATTCCTTTTGTATTCTTGAGATGCATATTTATCAGAAAAAAAAAAAATTAGGAGGGGATAAAAGGAGGTTAATCATCACCACACGTATCTAAGTCTACAAGCAATCACCTGTTTTTAATTTAGGCACTGGTTGCATAAAAAGGAGACACCCAGTACCATAGGATAAGCACATCAACCATGCCTCACCTGGGACTCAAACTTGGCTTCTACCGAGATGACTGGTCAAAAGCCTGCACCTCTGATCACTTGCCTATTAGATCATGTCAATGCTTTGACAAATGCACAAGCTTAGACTTTTATTTCATAAATTATATTCATTTCCAAGTTGCATGGCATAGCAAGGCTTTTGTTATGAAATATGATTTCATGTATTTATGGAACCGACCTCCTCAACATATACTACTAATACATAAATAAGAAGCACGACTACACACCAATTTGATACAAATTATTACAAAAGTATTCATTTTATTGGTGTAACAATGGACATACATTTTTGCATTCTTAGTTACAAACCTGCGTAAATGAAGTAACACACACCTGTATCTAAATTCAAAGAGCAGGGTTATAATAAATACAATTTTTAATAGTTGAATGCATTATCACCATAAACATCTAGCAGTATAACACACAGGTTTATCACTTCCAGTTACACAAACCCCCAAAATATTTTAACATGATCTACAAGAACAGGCATGCTATCAAATTAATGTAAGCATTAACATATTTGTATTTTATACACTGTACACAGCCTACATGTATTCATATCAACAAAATTACATCTTCATATCTACTCAATTACAAGACTAATTATGGTAACATTTATCTTGAACAGAGCTTTAATGCTTTTACTTACCAATGTCTAATGTTTTTCCTTGCTTTGGATCAGCATGGAGTTTATTGTAGGTGATAGAAACTTGATCCTGTTTATGAGAAGGACAAAATAAAACAGATGATAAAATGTAATCCATCTTCTTCAAGCAAAAAATTCTGTATTTGATTTATTGAAATATAATACAAATGAACAGCCACCATATTTGTGTGTGCAAATTTACAACCTAATTTATAGGTAGATGATGATGAAATATGTATATGCACAAAAAAATTCACATGTACTAAAAGAAAATGAAATTATTAGGTAACACAAGTTAACAATTCTGCAAATTTAGCTTAAGATTTTTAATGAAATACGAATTTCAGTGGCTTTTCATCAATACGACAGTTACAGTCTACAAGCAATGAAAAATACACTTTTTTTTTTTAATGGTAGTTTTAGAATTCCTACATGTATCTGAAAAAGGAGGAGTTGCTATCTTTTCTTTAGAACTAGTGCTTTCTGGGATGGGGAAGAAGGAAGAACCAGAACAAGAGAATGAACATAAGAAAAATGTCTCACCTAGGTTGGGGATTGTGGAAGAAATATTCTTCACAAATGCATGGTACAACTACACGATTTTCAAGGCAGCAAATAGAATAGCCATTGCCTTGCTTACTGTTCAACAAATAACATTACACCAGAAACTTAAAAAAAAATGTCCAGGGTGAAAATTGAACCTGCTTGATTTCTGCTCCAAGGTGATGTCATTTTCAAGTTTTCTGATGTAATGATACATGTTGAACAGTAAGCTAGGCAATGGCTATTCTATCTGCCACCTTAAAAATTTTTGTCACATCTAGGACTTAAAACTGTATTAGAAGTTATCTTTCTAAACAGCCAACCTTTGGATAAAAATATTACCTACAAATCTATGTCCATGTACCTTATAAAGAGAAAGATACCAGTTTCTTTTACGTAAAGAGAAAGCTGGGAATTATCAATTTTCTCCAGAAAACTCAACAGATTTCATTACAAATGTTAATTCTTTCACTCTTTGGTAAAATATAAATCTAGTGGTTTCTTGAATAAATGTGAATGTATTATTTAATTGACCTTGAGAAGAAAAAAATATGTTGAAATGAAACAACTGACAATTAAAGAAAATTACACAACACATTGGAAGTGATAACAAACAAAAGAATATGAAATAAACATTCATATGGTTTCTTATCAAACTGATTTTAAAGAGCTTAGCCAATATCAGGATTTCTCAACTTAAACAGCAACACTGTCAATAGCTATGAATCCCACAAATAATTAATGAAGAGCTATGAAAGAAAATTTTTAGCAGATCAAATTTTGTTCTGTATGCCCTGTCATTTAATGCTGAATTGTAGTTTAAAAAAAAATGCAGTTTCTCTTTAGAAACAGAAAATGCTTAACACAACTCTCAAACTCTCGACATTTTGCTGATTAATCAAAAATTTCAAGCATAGTTAAAAAAAATGACACTCACTCACAAAAAGAAAAAACCATGATGAACTTTCACTGAAGGATCTGTTGCTGTGAAGATGTCATCTGCCAAACAATGAAAGAATCACTTGTTTCCATGTGAGAGATTCTACCATTCTGTAGTATAGCTATCCCTTTTCTTTCAAGCAAAAACTGAAGAGGAAAATGCCTGACTACTAATTAACTTAATAATTATACATTAATGGAAATGAATGCTGGAACATCATAAGAGAGAGGTTTGATTTTTACCAAAGTTGATAACATAATGCAAAAAGTGATGGCATCAATAAATCATGTAATTTTTACATTTTCACAAATTTTGTTTGATGTAACAAAGAGAATTATTTACATTTTGGAAAATTAATGAATAATACATAATCTCTACATACTTCAATGAAAGTGTTGTTTCTTGTGTGCATTTCACTGAAGTACTCGTCTTTTTGACGTATGTCACTTCAGGTCTGTTTACATTAGCTCTCAACAGAGGAATCAAAAGTACAAATACTGAATCTGAGGCCAGGTGTATTACAATCATATCCCAGACATGTCTGATTTGAAAATTATTTTTTAACTTGCAACATATAGGAGGGCATTAATTGCTTGAAGAGATAATTTAGGTGTGCTGGGGATATGAAGATGGGCATATACAGTCAACCCAACTTTATTTCTCCCAAGATCCTCATTTGTTCACAACCACATTATCAAGCAGGTATGAGAATGACCCCAGAAATTAAAATTCTGAGGTCACAAACTAACAGTATCACCATCTTCTGTATTATGGAAAAACAAGGGGGGACATTGGCACTTTGCTTTTAGTAGTTTTTAACTTAGTGTGTATTGCTCTGAGTTGTTTATGTGCAGCCTGTTCACTCTCAGCATTAAGCTGCATATATTTCATGCAAAATAAATTTTTGAAATAATAATAAATTACAACCCCCTAATGACACAGATTTTTTATATGAAGCAAATATGTAACAATGCAGATCCTTTATATGAAGGAAATGTATAATAATAATTACACTGGCGGAAAGTGAAAAAAGAACACCAAAGAGCAGACGTCTGATACCAACGAAATTTATACAGCACAATAACGGAATACAGAGGATAACGTGATCAAAACATTATGGCAAAATACAGCCGTATTTACTGGTAAACTGAAAAATAACATTTCCATGTAACATGGTTAGTACGAGGTTGAACCGCCATGAACTGCATCACACTGTGCATTTCTGGCATGGAGTCTGTCGTACAGATGTTGGATGTAAGTTTGGGGTATTGAGTTCCAAGCATCCTCAACCTGGACGCGTAAATCGGGGATGGTCGTGGCTGGCCGTGGAGACCAGATAAGTCGTTGTCCCATAAAATCCCACACATGCTCAATGGGGGACAAATCCAGTGAACGTGCAGGCCATGGAAGTTGTCTCACACCCTGAAGTGCACGTTGCATTGCACGTGCCATGTGTGGGCGTTCGTTATCTTGCTGGAAAACACCACGATGGACCTACCTTACAAATGGCAAAACAACGGGCTGAATTATGTTGTTGATGTAGGAGGTGCTGTTTAACGTATCCGGTACAAACACTAGTTGTGTACGGGAGTGATAGCTGATCGCTCCCCACACCAGGAGACCAGGTGTAGGCCCTGTGTGTCGCTGGCAGATGCAAGAAGGGTGGAGACGCTCCCCTGTGCACCTGCAAACACACATACGGCCATTGGAGGCTCCCAAGCAGAATCTGCTTTCATCGCTGAACACGACAGATCGCCATTGCGTTCTCCAGTGCAGACGTTGGCGACACCATTGCAGCCATTCCTGATGGTAGGCTGGAGTCAGAGGTACACATGCCAGAGGCACACGTGCACGTAGTTCTGTATCCAGTAGATGGTTGCAGATTGTTCGCACAGTCACCTCAGGTGCAACGGCAGCTCGGATTTGCGTCGCAGTGGATGTTCTGCACGACAACGCCGCTCTTCTTATGCGTCGATCGGTCCGTTCATCAGTCCGTCTGTGACTCTCGGTTCCACGTCTTCTCATGTGAGGATGTTCCTCGGACCATCTACGCCACCATCGTACCACCACCGATACTTCCCGTCCAATTCCGCTCCGCAATACGACGATACGACCACCTGGCCTTGCGGAGTCCGACTAGACAACCTCCCTCAAAGTCTGATAACTGCTGAAATCATACACGTCTTCCATGTCCAGGCATTGCAGCTTCTTCAGGGTCTTCGCACGTGTCCGTATGCCGACGACTGATTACATTCACTTCGCTGTACTCCTTAAATACCACCGATGATAATTTGCATATTATGCCGTGCTGTGGCGTAAGCGCTCACCGGTTGGTCCCGAAATTAACATCACACCTACGTAAACTCGACCCCATTAACATATGTAAATTTCATGATTGTCCGCCAATTCCTTCTTGGTGTTCTTTTTTCACTTTCCGCCAGTGTACAATAATAATAATAAAACAAACCTTTTCTTTTTTACAATGTTTTTTTATGCAAAGCTATTTTCTTTGTTCCTTGCTTTGTGTGTGACATCCTCTACATCCTTTTTGTGGATGCTTGGTGTATTTCTTATTTTAATAATGTATTTGCACAGAACTGATGTCAGAGGTCACTACAGATTCAGGTACATGTATAAGTTGCAACATATATACCTAACATTTAGCAGACTGATTTTTGGAATTCTCATTATGCATGCTTCAGCATTTAGATCCACTTAAAGAATTAATGAAAATCAAAAGATGTTAAGCCCTAAATTTCTGTTTTACACTTCATGCATTTCGTGTGTGTGTGTGTGTGTTTTGAATAATATATTCTTTCTGAAAACAAAACAACCCAAACAATACAAAAATGCTTCAAATGTATGCTTTCATTTTTGCCCTATGCTTTGATTTCCTTTCTTTAGCAGCAGAGCTACCACCTTTGCCGCATCATGCTGGGAATGATCAGGTTGTATATAAATAATGCAAAGCAGTACATTATAATCTGGGAATTACTTGAAACCACAAATCTGCCAAAGTCTAAAAGAAGAAGGTTCCCTACACATGCTAAACATGCATCATATTTGTTTGTGATCCAATGAACTGTGTGTAACTGTTGCTAAGCAGTGCAATACTTCAAGACTGATTCTCACTTCTACATAGTGGCAATGACACTGCATATGTTACTTTTTTAAAGAGGAGTTGTAAGTAACCCGATGGTGCTATAATTTCTTTTCTCTTCATTTAATGACCTTTATCAGTATCAGAAGAAATGAGGAATCACCAATCCCAAATTTTGGGCCACTGCTTCCAGGGAATAACAGAACTGATACTATAGGACAACACATGCATCACCTGGCACTTGAACCTTGATCAAATGTGCACAATTAGCCAGAAGTTGTTTCTGACCACTGAACTAAAGGTTTACACAGGCCTTAATTTGGGAAGCCCAGCCCAGAACTTTAGGGGATGCTGTCCTTGCTCTGCCTGACTCAGACTTTTTAGTTTATGGCCCGGCCAGTTTCAGGCTTCCTGTGTTTTCTGCGACTACTGCTGATAATGTAAAGCTTCCAAGCAGGAGAAATGAAGCTGCTCTACTGAGCGGAACTACTTCGATAGTGAACAGAATAGAACGCAAAGAGATGTGTCATTTCTCACAGGAATTCTTCCTACAGATGAGGTTTAATCTGACTACCTACTTCTGTTGCAAATGTAAAGGTACTTCCTCTTCAACACTTAAGTATGAACAAAGTAGTCTCAAACTCCATATATGTAAGCAAATACTTCAGACTTCCCCATTTCCCCATTTCCATTGTAGCAAAGAATTGATGGTCATCTGGTTTCATGTAACTGAAAAGTCTATTTATGTAAACATATCTTGAAAAAAAAAAAAAAAAAAAAAAAAAGCCTGGTGTTTTAAGTTGCTATGCCAGCTAAGTGAAAATGGAATTTGATTTCAACTGATAGAGAAATAAACTGTTCCATTTCAGTCAATGCTGCTTTAGAAGGAGTTCACATGAACAATGGGTTGTCCAAAAGGTCTGTGTATGAAAGCATAATTGGAAAAGTTTTCTGATGTGATTAATATTACATGAAGAACAGTAAATACAAATACAAGCAATTCAGAGATGTCTAACTGCTGTATTAAGGTGAACATCAAGTAATTTTGCTTCCTATACTTCCAATAGAAAAACTTCTGTACACATTTTCTTCACAATTAATGCATTCCCAAGGATGAAAATTTGAACATCAATTAAAATAGCTTCATTTTATAACTTGGAATACTTAATATTTTTTAAAACATAACCATAATTATATTAAAAATCAATAAGTTTTCCTTTGGTGGTGTTGAAACCAGAAAAAAGATGGCACGACCTGTACTTTGATGACGTCAGTAGACAAACAAATGTTGGGTTGCATAATTATGGTTATGTTTTAGAAAATATTAAGTATTCCAAATTATAAAATGAAGATATTTTAATCGATGTCCGAATTTTCATCCTTGGGAACGCATTAATTGTCCAGAAAATGGGTACATAAGTTTTTCCATTGGAAGTATAGAAAGCAAAATTACTTGACGTCCCCCTTAAAGATTCTGACATATCTCCACATATTCTGAGAAGAATATTTCTTCCACAGAATTTACTTGACAGACTGGTGATCTACTTAACGTTACGAAGAAGCAGAATTTGCTTCGACTGGCAAAACTCAGAGAATGTCCTGATTCTTAATACTCAGATACCTGGAACTTGGTCATTCTGGGTGGTGTAATGGATATGCATGCTCAAACGGAAATCGAGAGATGTGGGTTTCATTCCCATTCTAGGACGATGTAATTTCCAAGTTTTCTGATGTGATAAATGTTACGTGAAGAAAAGTAAATGCAGACAATTCAGATATGTCTGATAGCTATATTAATGATTCTGAAAGCGTAATTACTCCAACTTTGATAAATGGCAGCAAAACCTGGGTGCTGTAGAAGAGACACAGGAGCTGTTTAAGAGACACAGGAGCTGTTTGTGTGCTCGCAAGATGCATGACTTATAGGGAGGGTGTTTGTGACAAGTATTTGTGTCACATTTTATTTATGGAAGGAATTTTCAACATAATATCGATGCTGTAGCTATGTTTTAAATTTTTACTCGCCAGCAAACAATGTATGCACAAAAATTTCCAATGTGAAATGAAGGAGAATAACGGGAAAACCTTATGTCCAAGGGCTGCGTGCAATTGCATTCATTAGTGATCATGGCAATTTAACTGGGCATGATTAAAAAACTAATTATAAAAGCTCCGAAAATACTAAGAAACAACTAGATTTAAGTTTCTGATATTAGAAAGCAATTTATTTTATGGAACATTTTTATATAAAGTATTCATTACAAAATTTCAGTAAAGGCACCCCCCCCCCTCCCCGCACAAAATCTGTTATTTACGGTACTTCCACCAGTGGCTAAAAAATATGTTACAAAAATTAACAAATGGCGCAAAAAAGTTTCCCACAGCAGAAGGAAGGTATTAGAGACAATAATATTTTCAAATCAATCACTTAAAAGGAGAGATATAGAAGGAAACACAATATAACTATGTGTTTCAGCGGAAGAATTTTGCATAATGGAAACAGAAGAAAAGCATTCTTTGTAGCAAAAGCTATGCTAAGGAAAAAGAACTTTTCAAATACGTCGTCTCCCAGAAGCAGAGATAGCAAGAAAAACGTTTTGACCTTTACAACCCCTAGGGGTAAAGTTTTACATTATTTGAAGAGGATTTTCAAATAATTTGAATGAATTAAAGCCAAAGTAGGAGCAAAAATCTTATTCACTCTCCATCTTTATGATAGCAAATGGCATACAATAAAAAAAGAAAATTTTCAATAGGGTTTTTACAGGCAGAGATAGCCTGCAAACAGAAGTACACAAACACCACCTAGTGGCAGAATTGTGAACCACAAACCTCCTCAAACACAAAGCTAAAGTGTTCCATAAGGTAAATGGTATCTGGTGTTAAAAGAATTTTTTAAATCGGACATTTAGAAGTACAGATATTAAGAAAAATATATTAAATATTTGTGCCCCCTAGTGGCGAAATTGTACATTATTTTGTGAAGAAAATACAAATAAGGAGTTTCCATAGTTAGGTATCTGATCAAAAGGGAATATTTTTCAGTCGGGTTTTTAGTCCGCAGATATTGCTGTAAATGGAAATGTGAGCTTACGCCCTCTGGTGGCACACTTGTGCATTAAGAAATATTTGAAATTTTATGAGAAACATTTCACACCGAAAATGCTCTCCAACAAAGAAATAATTTTTCAAATGGGACTCCTAGAAACAGAGATATGGACAAAAATAAGATAAACGTGTAGCCCTCTGCTGGGAAAATTGTGCATTATTTTAAGCAGGAAGTATTCTCAAAAAGTTCTCCAAGTTGAGCAGTATTGGTTCACGGAAGAATTTTTTCAATCGAGTTTCCAGCTCAGATTTTGTTGCAAATACATCAGAAGCCAAAAACATTTACGCCCCCTGATGGCCAAACCATTCTTTACCAGAAATGAGAATTTGTATGCAAAACATTTCAACTTCAAGAAGAATTTTTCAAATCGGACTTTTAGAAGTGGAGATATTGGGAAAATCGCGATTTACCTTTACAACCCATAGCGGAAAAGTTATGCATTATTTGAAAAAGGGACTGTAACTAAAGTAGTCTTTGCTATAAATGTCATCGAAAGGAAAAATAATTTTTTCAATTGGATATTTAGAAGCAAATATATGAAATGAAATGCATTTTAAATTCGATACGATCCATTTGCGCCCTCTAGTGGTGAAGTTGTGCATTAAAAAAAAAAACAAAAAAAAAAACAGAACGAACGGATCATCCTTCTCACATTTTAAGCTTCCCAATACAAAAATAATTTTACAAATTGATCTAATAATTGTGGAGATATGGTCTCCCTGGTGGGACAAACAAAGTGATAACATAAGCATGATGCAAAAGATGCTAAAAAAGCAGCTTCAGTCCTCTTAAACAAGAAAACCGATAGGCCCCCTCCCAAAACACACACACATTTTGCAGGGGGTGGGGAGGGAAATTTGTCAGACATAAGTTATGTCAGTAGAAAAATCCTAAACTACAAAACATCATGAAGAAACAAAAAGGCAGGAATGGATAAAATTCCAGGACATGTAACAGAATTTTAGGACATTTCCAAGACAAAACGGAATTCCAGGATGTGTATGAACCATGGATTCGACATATACATATCTATATCAAAGTTGATATTCACGTGAATCAATATTAAAAATTATGTTATACAAGCACATCGATATATGCAACACAAATTACGTTTTAAAAAAAATAGTAGCCTTACAATTAAAATAGTTCAAGGTTTTTCTGAAAATAGTTGCTAATTATCAAAACCAATGGAAATCACTAGTCACTACTGATTTTTTGGGGGGTGAGGGAGATGATAATACAACATCAGAATACTGTAACAGTATATCCAATATCAAATTATGAAATTTAAACTATGTTCAAAAGAAATTCTGGATGGAAAGTGTAGCTATTACAAAAAAGTAAACATTGTGACTGCAATAGCATACTTGCCAACTTTGGAAAATGTGCATCAGCAAAACTTTTACATGAACGCCATTTACCACAAAACAAATCATGATTATATTAATAAATATGCAGTAAAAATCTCTGCATGTGCCACAATAATTAAACTAGTATTAACTGTGTTTAAAATAATAATTTAAAAAACCATAAAATAAAATCTTAATTTTGTTCAATATTAGCCTCGCACTCTTGTGGTGTTTCAACACTAAACTAAAATTTTCATTTGTTGATATCTTTGTTTCCCTTCCCATTTCTTTATTGTCGCCTTTTTTTTTAAATGCCCTTGGATGACAATTTTATCCATCATGAATGCATGACAGCTTTCACTATTTTAGATAAAAGATGAATAGTGTAACTTTGAAAATACAAATACTTTTGAACACCATGCATCAATTTTTATGAATTTTTCAGCTTTGCCAGTTTCGTTTTCGGACACCCCCTTCCCCACCGTTTATCAAACTGGCAAAACTTTTGGAGGAGGAATATTAAAGAATACAGGATACATCTTCTGATCATCGTTGGGAGAAAAAAAATTTGAGTTACAGGGGAATCTTTGCTATGTCCGATTTCCGTTTTCGGACTTTCCCCCTCCATTTTCAAGTTGAATTACAAATATTTATGAAATAAAATGATATTTAACAACAATACTAGGCAGAGGAAACATCACGTGGAAAATAGAATTACGATTACAGGAGAAATCTTCACTGCGCCTAACTTCCGTTTTCGAAAGTTTTGGAAGACGAAACTTCCTCTTTCAAAAGTTTAGAAAGTTTCAGGCAGAAAACATCCTCCACCACTACTAAATGCACCAAAATTTCTGTTCAGTAATGCATTGATCTCGAGGATAACTCAAATTATGACGGAAAAGGAGAAATTCCTCGAAGCCATCGCGTTCTCATGCCTAAAGATTACAGCAAAAAATTTTCACCATCAAATTTCCATTTTCCGGAAATTTTCCCCCATTTTGAAACTGAAATACAAATACTTATGGAATAAAATGATATATAACAACAATACTGGACAAAGGCAACATCACAGGAAAAATGAATTACGATTACGGAAAAAATCTTTATTTCATTTACTTCTGTTTCTTAAAGTCGAAATACCGTCCCGATGCGTATTTTTACGAATTGGTAAAATTCTCGATGCATTTTTACGCGTTGGTAAAATTTCGATGCGTACTAGACGTGTAATTACGCATTTTAGAGAACTCTGGTCGACACATCACTTGAGCACTCCCGTGGAGAGAGTGCTACCGCACGACGTCATGAAGCAGAGCCATCGTTATACTTGATGGCTCCGCACAAAGCCGGCGAGTAAAAGATGACGTCATCACATAACACAGCGCTCGTAAAGTACGGTAGAAAATCTAAGTGGATGGTTGCAGGGGATTGAAATATTTCGATTGAATATTAAAAAATCCATAAAAAAAGACTTCTATCCGTAAATCAGTAAAATTAAGCAGAAATCTGCAAAAGTTGGCAAGTATGCAATAGGAATAACATAATCTCAACAGTCAGGAAAAGAAAGAATATTCTTATAAAAAATCAGACATACAGTATCAGAAGACTCAAAGAAATTAATTAAAAAGTGTTTTGCTGATTCATCAGATGGCACCAAAGAGACCAGCCCATTGACTTAACAGAAAACTAAATAGGAATAGAAATAGCCAGAAAACTACTGAACAACTTTTCATCTATCATGTTAGGCGGAATGTAGTGCATAACAGTCCATATGATGATAGTCATGGCTACTGAAACTAGCAATAGATATCATACAAAGCAGCATATATATATTTTCATAAAATATAAAGCCAGTAATGATACACCTAAATTATGCATTTGGGAATGTAAGGTCAGGTGATGCGTAACACCACAGCCTCTCCTTGACAAATGTCAACCCCGCCTTCTCGTGGTGCATCCTGTTCCCACTAAAGGGGCTCTGACGACCGCCAATAGCGGTATAACTATACCATCGGGATTAGAGGAAATTCCATACCACACTCACCAACCCGCTTGGCCAGCGTGGTGAGTTATGGCCAAACCCCTCAAAAATGACTCCACAACTTAAATCTTGGCCCTCAGTCTCCGGCAGCTGGAATGTACCTGGCCAAGGCAGCGGCCAGTGCAACATGAAGGCAGAGGGTGCTAAGAATCCCCGGAGGACCGGACTAGGCTGCCATCTGATGCTGACCTTGGCAACGTACAATGGACGCTCCCTATCTTCTGATTCAAGGCTTCTTGAATTGGAAGAGGAACTACAAAGGATCAAGTGGGACATCGTGGGGCTAAGTGAGGTAAGGAGAAAAGGAGAAGATCTCATCGAACTGAAAAGTGGACATCTCTTCTACTATCGTGGGACAGATACTGGCAGAACTAGTGGTGTTGGATTTATAATAAACAAGAAACTGAAGGATAAAGTGGTAGAAGTTGAAAGTTCCTCTGACAGAGCTGCACGACTCGTTATCCAACTATCGAGAAGATACCAGGCTCAGATTATTCAAACTTATGCACCCACCACAAGTCATCCTGAAGAAGAAATTGAAGAATTTTATGAAGAAATTTGTCATCTAAATAATAAAGGTAAGCAGCACTTGAAAATAATTATGGGAGATTTCAATGCAAAAATAGGGCAACGGCAACAGAATGAAACTTCAGTAGGTAAATTCGGTCACGGCAACAGAAACCAGCGTGGAAATACTCTCGTTGAGTTTGCAGAGGCAGAAGGGTTTTTCATCTTGAACTCCTTCTTCAAGAAAAAGCCACACAGGAAATGGACATGGAGACATCCAAATGGGACGACAAGTGAAATTGATTTTATTATGTGTAACAAAAAATTCGTCATAGAAGACTGCAGTGTGCTAAACAAGTTCAACACAGGTAGTGACCATAGATTGGTGAGATGTAAGATGCACCTCAACACTAAACTTGAACGTGGCAAGCTCATAAGACAAACAAAATCTATTGGCATAACCAACCTTAAAAAACACCATAATACCTTCAAGTTGGAACTGAAGAACAGGTTCTCTGCTTTAGAAGGCCTAACATCGGAAGAAGTGGACATCTCTGAAGTTAACAGAAAAATAACCAAAGCTCTTATGGAAACAGCAACAAAATTAGCTGGGTCTAAGAACAAGTTGCATGTAAATAAATTATCAGGAAAAACGAAAATGTTGATGCAAAAAAGAAGAGAGATGAGGACAACTAAAGAAGATGTGACTTCCAAAGTGGAATATATAGAGCTATGCAAGACAGTACGAAAAAGTATCACTGAAGACGTAAGAAAATTCAACTGTGAACTAGTGAGGAAAGCAATTGAAAACAACCAAAGCCTAAAGATAGCAAAGGGACATCTCAGTAAGGGAAGAAAACAGATTATGGCACTGAGAAAAGAAGATGGTTCTGTAACAAGAAATAGAGGCGAAATTTTGACAAGAGTGAAAGATTTCTACTCCAAATTATATGAAAGGGATGATACATGCACTCCAGACATCATGAAAGATACCAGTACCAGAGTTCCTCCAGTCCTTCCAGCAGAAGTTGCACATGCAATCAAGAACATGAAGCGGGGAAAAGCTCCAGGAGAAGATGGAATTACTGTAGACATCATACAAGAAGCAAGTGGAGAAATTGAAACAGTACTCGCCCAAATTTTCACTCAATGCCTTAATGAAGGAAAGATTCCTGAGGATTGGAACACCGCTACAATGATCCTGCTACATAAGAAAGGTGACATTGAGGATCTCGGAAACTACAGACCTATCAGCCTCCTATCAGTAGTTTATAAAATCTTCACTAAAGTTCTTTCACACCGCTTGAAGGTAACACTGGACATGGCTCAACCGAGAGAACAAGCTGGATTCAGGAGTGGCTACAGCACAATAGATCATATCCATGTGCTGAGAGAACTAATTGAAAGAGGGAGGGAATATGAACTTCCATTGTGCATGGCTTTTATCGATTATGAAAAAGCCTTTGATTCGGTGAAACCATCAGCAGTTACAATGGCTCTGAAAACCTGCGGCATTGAAGATGCATACATTAATATTATTAATAACATCTATGAAAATGCAAGTGCAAAGATTAGGCTGTTTGAAAATACAACACACATAAAAATTGGAAAGGGAGTGAGACAAGGTGACACCATATCTCCGAAGCTCTTTAATGCCACATTGGAGGGTGTTTTTCAGTCACTGAGCTGGGAAAACAAGGGGATAAAGATTAATGGAGATTATCTAACCCACCTTCGTTTTGCTGATGACGTAGTCATTTTTGCAACTAGCCCATCAGAGCTGCAGAGTATGATCCAGGAACTTGCTGACAAGAGTAAAGAAGTGGGATTAAAAATGAACTTTCAGAAGACAAAAGTGATGTTCAATGCTTTTACAAGAAATGAAGATTTATCGATTGATGGAGAAAAGCTGGAGATAACAGATACGTACGTTTATCTTGGACAGCAGATATCAAGTGAGGGTCACATTGATGAAGAAATTAATCGGCGTACAAAACTTGCCTGGAGAGCTTTTGGAAGAAACAGCATAATTTTCAAGAGCAATATGCCATTATGTCTTAAAAGAAAAGTGTTTGATCAATGCATCCTTCCAGTGCTTACGTATGGTGCAGAGACGTGAACCTTAACTAAAAGAGACATACAAAGGCTGCAGACAACTCAAAAAAGCATGGAGAGGTGCATACTTGGTGTAACCAGGAGAGATAAGAAGAGGAACTCGTGGATCCGAAAAATGACAAGAGTGGAAGACATCATGATCAGAGTTAAATCCCTGAAATGGCAATGGGCTGGACATACTGCCAGAAGGACAGATCATCGATGGACAGCCGAAATTTTAGATTGGATTCCAAGGGACAGAAAAAGACCCAGAAGAAGACCACATGGGAGATGGGTGGATGAAATTCGAAAGTATGCAGGGGTGACATGGAGGAGACTGGCACAAGACAGACCGTTGTGGAGGAAACTTGGGGAGACCTTCGTCCAGCAGTGGATTGATAATGGTTGATAATGATGATGATGATGATATATTAAATGCAAGGGCAAAAAATCATGCATTTTTCATTTTTTGGAAGATGTATTCTAAAACTAGTACACATATTTTGAAGTTTCCATGAAACATTTGCAATACATGGCTGAAATAACATAACAAATATGAGCTGTTTATTACTAATTGCAGTGCACTGGAATTTTGCACTTCTCATACAATGACAGCAAATCTGAAGATTATAAACAAAATGAAAATGGAGATTTCTCTCTACAGATATTTAAAAAATTAGCTGGTTTATTATTCATAAATGTACAAAGGACAAAATTTAAAAGAATACAATTACTATGAAAGAAAGGTTTTGGAGACATCGTGATTTTTGGACAGCTGCCAGATGCAAGGGATAATAATTAAGAGTAAATACAAACATAGTTACCTTAAAAAAAGTTAGTTACCTTAAAAAAAGTTAGTTACCTTAAAAAAGTTTTTTTAAGGTAACTATTGACAGAAGTTTTGATTTATCAAGGGCAATAAATTATACAAAATCCTGTCCAAAAAACTGAAATAATTCCCTCTTCACTCAGAGAAAGCTTACAAAATGTTCACATAATTATAAAGTTTTGATTTTCATAGCCTAACATAGTTAAATAGCTTGGAAGAGACACCAATGGTGCCTTGGGTAAACATTAATTTAATCCAGACTTGTCCTTGAGAATGTAGCAAACTAGTTAGGAATAAAATACATCAAAATGCAAAGTTGTATATTCTACATCAAACTGTTAAAATTTTATAAAAACAAATAAGTTAAAAATAAGCTGACTTCTACCAAGAATCTAGGACCAGTGATCCAAACTATTGCCACACAGAATCCAATGAGTAGACAGCTTTCATTTTACAGACAGAACAAAACATGATGGTTGAATATAATTCCAGTGTAATCAAGTCACTTTGAAATCCAGCAAAAGTAATTTTAGAAGTGAAAATGTAAAACGGCAATACAGAAGAAATTATACTTCTGCATTAAAAAATATCTGCATCATGATCTATTTACATAGGGAAATAGTTTTTTTATTATTATTTACGAAGTATTAGTATTAAAATCAATCCTACGTGGTGTGGGCAAGCTCAAACATAAAGCAAAATAGATACCGGCTGTGCTCTCCCATTTTAATGTTGATTTAAAACATCCACTTTCGCTTCCACTGTGTTAGTGCTGTTTTGTTTACTTCCTCTTAATTTGGTATTTTAGACACACTGAATTCATATTTTATAGGATTGTAGAAATAAACAATTGCACGCACTGATGCTACAAAAGCAGGACAATGATTAAATTTGCTGTTAACAGTAAGCAGAAGTTGTTGACCACATAGAACACCAGAGGCATATTTACTGCTTTCTACACTCTGTGCCTGTCACACAAAAACACAAATGATTTTACACAGTTAAAAAAAAAAAAAAAAAAAAAACAAGTTTTATTGAAAAAAAAGTGTATGAATGGAAAATTTGGAGTTACATATTAGCCACAATCTTTTTCTCATTAACAGTCTCTTTAGATATCAAATGTAAAACTTCATGTTACATTCCTTGCTCAATTAAAAATGTGTTCCTCAAGAAATGCTTTCTTTTTCAGTTGACATTTTAAAAGTAAAGATATATTTTTATGGGACTGTTGAGAAGAGGAAGGCACGATAGAAACTATACAATATCCATGAAACTAAACTAGAAAAAATATAATTCAGTGGCAAGCTGACACCATATTGTTTTTGTGCTATGTTAAAATAAATATACAGAAAAATATATTAATATCTATGTGTGCATTCAATTACTGATAGCCATAAATTCCATACAACTGATTAAATTGGATAAAATTTATGGCTGTCAGTAATGAATGCATACATGGATAATCATATATTTTTCTAGTTTAACTTTATATACATGCCTTTTTTTAAACATATTTCTTGATATTTCCTTGTGGGCTGAGTCAGAATTGTTTACAAGTTGCAACCAGCCAATGTATATTAACATTTAAAATCTGTTTACAAATTTTGACATGTATTGAAATATTAACAGGATGGTGCACCCCAACACTGGGGGAGCTGCTGAAACATTACCATGGTTGCAGCTCTTCCAATTGAGGTGCAACATGCAGCTGCATCATGTAGAGGTAAATACCCAATGTAATGGTGGGCTCAATAAAAAAGAATGGTCCAATTACTTTGTTGCATATTAGTCCGCACCAAACATTGATTTTAGGGCTATCCCTCTGCTTCTCCAAAATCACATGTGGGTTCTATGGACCCCAGATACAGGCATTATGCATGTTCACTTTACCTGAGGTATGAAAAGTTGATTTGTCGGAAAAATAAATCAGCTTCAGGTGATCATTATCTTCGTCTATTCGTTCAAGAATATCCATAGCGAATGTCACATATCTAAGCCCATCAATTAGGTTCCAAGGCTTGAACAATTTGCAATTTGTAGGCAAAAAAATGAAGCCGCTATCTTAAAATGCAGTGCACTGTCTTTATAGGTATTCCCAGTTCCCTAGAGGCATGACAAATTGATTTCCTCGGGCTTCGTATGAATGCATCATGCACAGCGTTGACAGTTTCCTCACTAATGTAAGGTCTTCCACTTCTTGCATGATCGTTGACACTGCCCATCTGTTTAAACTTTTGATACCAGTTCCTAATGCTCTTCACATCAGGCGGAGCTCTATCATACTCATGCCTAAACTTCCTCTGCACTGAAATTGCAGATTTGGTTTCATGAAACTGCAGAACACAATTAGCCCCTTCTCCTGCATAGACGCTATTTTGCCGACTGACCCTTTCAACAACAAACTACACTGCAGATGTGCAACACCACCTATTGTTTCAAAAGTACAAAGAAAAAAAAAACTTGAGAATATGACCCAATCAATGCAACAAACCGTGCATGTCCAACTAGCTCGGTTCATTTTATATGATTTATTGTAATCAGGGAAAGACTTTAGACACACCCTGTATTTGTTTACGTATTTGAGGATCAAAGACTACCTTGCTTGTATCTAAGTGTAGAAGAGGGGGAAAGCATTTAGATCTGCATCAGAAGTACGTATTTAGGCTGAAACCTCAACCGTGTGAGAATTCCAGTGAGAAACGGCATGTCTCTCTGTGCAACATTTTCTTACAACTAATACAGTTTTTTTCAATACAGCACATTTGTTTCTCAAAATCTGGGGTTTTTAAAAAATTTGTGAATTGCGGAAAACATGGTAAAATGGAATAGGACTTGAGGACCAGAATGAAAAGAAAAAAAGGAAAAATGCATGTGTTTATTATGAATACCCTTATTTCAGACAGGTTTTGAATCCTAAAACATAACTTTAAAAAAAAATGTAGTTAACATGATATCTATAAGAAAAAGAATTCTGATATAGGTACCTGATATGCCTTTATTTTTCGGTACTCTTTAAAACTTTAACACACACTGTGTGCGTGCGTGTGTGTGTGTGTCTGTGTGTTCATTTCTCTATTTTGAAAGTACATTTTCTTCTATTTTAGATTTTGAACTTTCTTTGTGGACAATGTCTCATGGGTCATGCATGGGTTGAAGTCCCCTGCTCTAACAGAAGAACTGCGTTATTTGCAATAAATGGTGCAAAATGCCTTATGAAAGAATAAAATTGGGCCAGGCCTTAAACTGGAAATTCCGAGCTGGGTCAGGCTCCTATAGTTTGGGCCAGGAGTTTCCAAATTAAGGACTGTGCAGACCTGATCTAAAACACAGGTATCTATTCTGTTCATGATGCAAAATGGGGTGGGGGATAGGACAAAGCAAGATATACTGGTTTACATACCTTCACACCTTGAATAAGTTTGGCAACTTCTACTTTGGTCTTTCCTTTAACAGGCTCTCCATTAACTATAGTGATCTCATCCCCAGACTGTAAGGTCCCATCTTTGGCAGCTGGCGTGTTATCAAATACCTGAACAACATATAGGCATGGGCAATGAGGAGCACCACCACCAATGCTTATACCTATCAAGTTACTTTCATCTTTTTTTATGGTTACACTGCCAGATGTGACAGTCATGCCCCTGAAACAAAATACAAATTATTATTATTTTTATTTAGGAGGAAGAATGACAAAGAGCCTGTAATGCAATTTACAAAGGCACAGAAGTGTTATTCATAAATATGGTTTGCTAGTTTAATTTTTTTATTTGCTGTGCTTTTATCAACTTAAAGCTTTGAAAACTGGGAGAAAAGAAAACTATGCTGCACAACTTCTCTTTGGCAATGGGAAATGAGTTGTGGAAAAAAGCTTGCCAACCCACTGCTGCATGGAAATGAAAGAACAAATGTAGCATTCATAGCTAACAAGAAATTCAAACACATGCCCTTGGTATCATCAGTTATTCAGTTTTATTGCTTCCTCTCTGGGTGACCTGCATTACTACATTACATGAATTATAGGCTGATCTTGTGCACATAGGAAGGCTTCAGTGTAATGTGACAGACTCTACCTATTTGTATCTGGATATTACAAAATATTACATCCAGGATTTGTACACATTTATTCTAGGACTTTTCCAGGAGCAAAAATTTTTTGCTACAATTACAGAGCTCTGATTTATATTTTGCAAATTGGGGTGAAATTTACTATACATTCAGAATTCTTATGAAGTCCTATGGGTTTCACTGTTGCAGAACTTTCTTCAGAGCGTGTTAAGTCTTAAATGAAGTTGCAAAATTTCCCTGTATGAAAAAATTGCTCAGTATAAAACTTATGTGAAGCAATTTGGAACTTAGCACAATGATAACACAAAACAATTTTGTCACGGCACTGATGACTCCCTATTACATAATAATATGCCCTCATGGACATTGGCGGCAAAGCCACATATCAATCACCTTTCAGTGGGGAAAGTGTATGGGAAGGGTCATCTTGGAGTCATTGGAAGGTTTCCACATGCTGTTGTGACTCTAACTGCACATAACTGCTATACCACAAATCAAAGTCACTGGAATTATGGTGCTAAAAAATATTGCACTGCAGTGTCACACTAGTTGAAAGAGATGGCATCACGTTTCCACGCTCCATGGGAGGAAGTGATGTCATCGCAAACAGACATTCCAGGGAGTTAGAACTAAGTGACTCAATAATCCAAACATTTTGACCAACTTTTTTTTTCTTATTGCAAGATAAGATTCCAGGACTATTTCAGGACCTTTTACAAAAATATGAAAAATCAAGGACTTTGCAGGCCTGAAAAAAGAGAATTTGAATTCCAGGACTTTTCCAGTAAACCAAAGGCTGTGCAAACCCTGTACATCTACTTCCTTTGATAGTTTAGCCACAGATCTCTTGACAGGGAGTCATCGGGTGTGGAGTAATTGATACATATCACTTTTTTTTTGTAGCTCAAAGGCCTACTCATGCTGAGAGGTGTTGCTTGCCTCAAACTTGGCATGCATACAAAATGAAGAGAATCAAGAACCAGACCAACTCCATATCTTAACAGTCAGGTGCGGGGAAAAATAAGCAGAACTTCTAAATTCTAGATTCAATTAATAAGCAGAACTTCTAAATTGAACATAGGTCTTCAACATTAAAATTTAAGAATACCAACTGCTACACAACACATGCCTATATCTTATTTTATCACAGAAGAGGGAGGGGGTGGGGGCTAATCAGAATGTGCATTCTATAAATATTTTGAACTAATAATAATTTGCTCATGGCATTCTATAAGCCATGGTCAGCTAAATTACAAAATAATTTGGTGTACTGGAATGTGAAATGGAAAGGTTTTGTTCTGTTTTGAACTGAGAAAAATAAAAAATCCAAATTCTTTCACATAAGTAATACCATACAAAGTCTTTTATCTAGTATACTCCTATAATTTAAAAGTAGGTTGACCCCACCCCTCCCAACTTTCCAGAGAGCGAGAGAGAGAGAGAGAGAGAGAGTTTAAGCATTCTATTTGAAAAACAACTTTTTACAGCTTTTAAAAGAACACACGGGCACAATACCACTGATGTATTTGCACTTATACCACATCATATTAATGTCAGAATTCTGTAACCATATTAAAAAAACATATCAATCAAAACATAGATACATAGTTAGTGAGATAACTACTCAGTCTCTGAAAATTTATGACTGCTAAATGATCAAACCACATTCTTTCATTCAACTACTGTAACAGATGTGTGATACATCAACTAGCAACAGTGTAATAAATGTCTATGAATTTTTTATCAGATTTGAAGATTCATGTCAAGATGAAGATTCATGATTGTTCCAGTCCTTAATAAGTATTGGGCATTTGCATTTTTTTTTTTTTTTTTTTGAGAAGTCATTCCTGCTTCTATACCATTCCTTGAGAGTAATAACATATGTAGCATGCAAACGACTTCAGGGTTGAAAAACAATAATTTTACTAATATTTTATAAATGCTAGGTGATAATACTTCACATGACTTAAAACTTTTACCATGTTTTTGACTCTTAGGAATATTCTTCCTCTTCCTGGTATATATATAATTTGAAAGAATTATGATAGAAATTGAAGAAAAATAAATCTTCCCAAGTATGTCATACATACAAGCATATTAGTTTTGGCTCAGAAGCAATTTATTTTACCAGTTTTCATGCAGCCACCTCCTCAAAAAACTTGAAAATTGCATTGCTGTGAAGTGGGAAGTGAACCTGTATCTTACAAATTTTGTTCAAGTATGTACCATTGCACCACAGAGGACAACAAATTGCCAAACAACCATAACTACAAATCAAAACAAACTTTGGATTTTGCATTAGTAGCAGAATCCTGATGCCTTCTTGTAGTGTTGATGACCACTCTAATCCAAGAATCGATCCATGTTAAGGATCACCAGTTCTTCAGGTAATACAACAGAAATTAAGGAAGAATGAATTTTTTCACAGACGTGACTGGCATACAAGCACATTATTAACTGCCCAGAAATGCCTTATTTTCACTGTTGTGTAACAGTATGCATATGCAAACAGAAATTTTGAGATGTGTGGTTGATTTCTGCTCCAAGGTGCAAAATGAAATAATATCAGAACTGGTGATCCTTGACTGGGATTTATTCCTGCATTAGAATGGTTGTCAATGCTTCAAGGAAGCATCAGGACAATTTGACCAGAACAAAATCTGAAATTTTTTTCTGATTCCTAGATTAGAGTTGCTTGAAAATTTGTTGTTTTGGTCCATGTAAAAATTCTATACTTGAATAGAAATTGGGAGGTGTGGATCTCTTCTCATAACAATTTATCCTCTTTAAAAGTTTAGAAAATTTCTTAAAAACACTAGTGAAACACTAAAGATATTTAAAAAAAACTTTCTTAGAATCAGTGTTCTCACCAATCTTTATGAAATGCAGTGAAATACCTTATTAATACATTTCTTTCTTCAATCTTGTGATTTTCTTTTTCTTTACTAAGCAGGCCTGGTTCCAAACACTGAATCTAGGAGGAGAACTACTGAAAATTTAAGGAGATAAAAGGGTAAAAAAAAATATTTACCATGGATTACAAATGTTATCTGGGTTGAGAATACTTATACTGCCTATGTCTTATTTCATTATGTATCTTTGGATGAATTATTCTTGTTAGCATGTACAGTGGCTGCTTACTTTCTGACTATTGCACTCTGACAGTGCCATCTCTATTGGATGAGCCATTCTTTTTTCAATTTCTGTTAGGTTCCCTCTCCAATCAAAATTTTGCACAGATTTGACAGTTCATATCACAATGGATAAATTACAATTTTTGTCAAATTACAACTAATGTTACCTGAATTTTTTTCTTTATTTTTTTTTTATTAGTGTCCTATGTCTTGCACATTTTTGAAGTTAGGTTAGCAGTTTTGCTGTTTGTAACATTTTATTAGGGCTGTGTTTCCTTCTTGCTTTATCTTTCACAATCAATATTTAAACATTTTTTGAAGGTTTGGGCAATTCATTTTTATTGGATAAATCTCAATCTTTCCCTTCCTTTGTCCTTTTTTTGGATCTTACAACACATTTTTTTCTCACTGTTTTCATGGGAGAGGGTAGCTTTTAAAGTAGGGATGAGCAATTTTGCTGTTAATGTCAATATTTTACTTTGGCTGTTTTTCTCAACTGTCTGTGAACTGATTTAGTTTACTTTTAACCCTATTTTTTTAACCCTATTTTTCTGGTACTGGTTCATGTTGGAATTTAATTTTGCCCTTTTTTGCAGAGTGCTGTAGGCTCTTAATTTTTAACAAGTAATTATGAAGCTGAATGAGTGCTTTGTACTGAATACCCTGCACTGAATGCTTTGTCAGAAAGTGTTTGTGTGGTACTTGTTAACCTTGTAATCATTAAAACTACATAACCACAAAGAAAAGTAATCTGTAGTCTCACATCTGAACAAATGGATAAGCTGTAAGAAGACAAAAGCTCTGCACACAACATTATTGCAGCTCCTCAAATTGACAGTGGTTTAGAAATGAAGAGCATTCTTGTCTACAGAATGACCCTTGGAAGAAAACCCATTTCACTTTAAGACTGCCTGTTTAAATTCAAATTTTGACCAATGATGGTTAACTTACCAAGGTGGACATGTTGATACGACAGTTAGAAAGCTGAATATCGGTGGTGGAAATTTTAAAGTTTTCTAAATGCTCATAAGAGAAAACTGCTCTGAAAGCAAAAAGTGTGTAATATTCCATGAAAAGTGACTAGCCATGATTAACAAAATATTATAAATCAAAAAGTTGATCTGCATTAGGGATGTGAGAGTATTATAGAATTTACTATGGAGCCCCACATATTGTTATTGCATTACGTATTATGAGTTCAATATTTTTTATGCATTACTACACACACATACACTGAAGTGCCAGAAAAACTAGTACAGACGAGCTTATGCAAAATACATAGCAACGTCACCTATGCCACGTACTCAGTTGCATCCGCCAGTTTGTATATAAAGCGATAGACATCCTTGCCAGCTGTCAGAGCTGCTTTCGGCATGAGAATGACAAGTAATAATGATTTAAGCGATTTTCAATGCGGTGCCATAGCTGGCGTTTGTGAGATGGGCCATAGTATTTCGGAGGTAGAAACGAAGTTTTGATTTTCACAGACGACCATTGCAAGGGTGTACCGTGACTACAAGAATTCCGGCAAAACCTCCAACCTATGATACCAGTGGTATGGGGTGTGTTTAGCTGGACTTCACTGGGACCCCTGGTACGTCTACAAATGTCTGTGACTGGCCAACGCTATGTGTGCATCCTTTCTGATGAGGTACACCCGTTCATGTCCTGCCTTCATGCTGATGGGTTGGGCCTGTTCCAACAGGACAATGCACCTCCACACAAGTGTTGGGATGCGACATTATGGTTAGAGGAGCATTCATCTGAGTTTGGGGTGTTGCCATTCCCACCCAAGTCCCCAGATCTGAACGTGATAGAACGCATTTGGGATGCCATGCAACGCGCTATCGAACACAGGAATCCAAGACCTCTGAATACACCTGAATTGTGGAACGCTCTGCAGGAAGTATGGTGTGCATTGCCTACAGCATATTTCCAGAAGCTAGTGGAGTCCATGCCCCATCGTATTTCTGCAGTCCTGCGCTCCCGTGGGAGACCTACCAAGTATTAGACTGCTATACCAGTTTTTCTGGCACTTCAGTGTATATTTTCACTACACTTTTCCAGCCTCCCCAACATATGTTATTTCACTGCGATTACACTATCGGTGACACTCATAATGAAATAATGTTATAACAAATTCCCCGAAGTCTTTAAGGACATTACATTTCCCACGAACAATAAACATTATATATATATATATATATTTGAAGCATACACAATATTTGTTGAATAATATGCAACTTAGTAACATGAAACTGTATGGAAATGCAGTGTAATTTGAAGCAAAAAAAAAAAAAAAAAAAAAAAAAAACCCGGAAACATGAGGTATTTAAATGAACAAAATAAATATAACATGCATTAATTTAAAGAAGCAATGCCACCCCAAAAATGAAAAGAAAAAGCAAAACAAAACAAAAATATAAAGTAAGCATACATGCGGTCCTCCATATCATACACCAAACGAAAGCAATGGCGTTCTTCCAGATCAAATGTGGGTATTCGATGATAGGCAGCAGAATACATTACATTTATGAATATGCTGCATCATAATACAGAAGATCAGCTGATAAAAGAAAATACATATGCAGAATTTAAATAAAAATTGAACTAAGTAACAAAGTAAAGATAGCAACAAAAATAGCATATGAAAAATAAGCTAGCTTAAAATAATACAGCACAATGTTATGCATGAAAAGTATATTGAACCAAAAATACCATCATAACATAAACTGAGAGAGCCTTTTGGATATAAAATTATCATATTAAAATGAAGAACATATTCTACAATTAAAGTAAAATGAATAACCGTATGAAAAGGAAAAGGTATTTTCTTATTCACCATCTCCTTTTCTCAATTATATGGATGCTGGGTATGAAACCGTGACTTTTTATCATACAAAATATAGTTGAAACTACTAAGAAACTCACATGGAAGATTCATATACCTTTCATAAATGCAATGTTATTTTTCTACAAATTCTGTCTTGAACATAATTTTTTCAGTGCTTAACAAGAGTTATGTAACAGTGCTTTAAACTATCTTGTAAAGATTACTCAGATGGTGAAAGTTTTGGCAAAAAAAAAAAAAGTGCAGCAGGATAAAGAACTGTTGCCAGACAAAAATGGAGGATATCATTTTCAAAAAAAAAAAAAAAAAAAAAAAAAAAAATTAAATACACAAACTGCTCACAAGCCACCTAAATGTGGAAATCCTTCTGTGACCTGACCTTCACACGTTTAAAGTAGAGTTATTTTTCTGAAAATGAAAAGACTTTGTGTGCATGCATATACTGTACATGTATATACACAGGAGTCCAGAATCATACGAGTCCACAAGTCAAAAATTATAGCTGACAAGTGACGCAACAAGCAAGCATTTTTTAAAATTTCCAGCCATGTTTAACCCACTGGTTTTAATTGTTGTTATAATTTTTTTTAAATTTTTCTGCTTTTCTTGTGTAACATGCATCAGAACAAGAACATAATTTGTTATTATATAGGACAAATTAAATTCTTCTGAATTATTGAGAATAGGCTGGTGTTTTGCTTTAAACCTTTAATGGCAAAAGTATGTGAGCCATATAGTGCCCAAAATTTTCTGCACTTTCCAAACAGAAATGCTCACAAAGTGGCTGGGTTTTACGAAATCTATGGCAAAATGATTCCTTTCCCCCATCTTAGCTGTATGGATCATAAACCTGTCATTCATGAGAAGATATCCCTTCTAGTCCTATGTTTCATGACCTAAGGCATGACGGGGAAGGGACAGTCCCTCTGACACAGGCATCACGTCCCTGAGCAGAAAAAAGAGATTGAAACATCTCTCTCCTTTTGTACATTTGTCTCCATTGTTATAGTCCTTTTAGTAGGTAATAAGTGAGGAAGGATTAGTGTCAATCGTCCCTGTAAATGACCATTTTCTTTGAACAACAAAGATAAGGGGAAAGCAGCATTTTCTAAAGCGCAGGCCCACTTGTTGCACTCTTTTTAGAAAGTGAATATATTCGTTGGAGCTGATTTCAGATCGTTTTCCTAACCCTGAGTTAATTCATTCTAGATGCCTAAAGGCTTAAGGCAAAGAACAAAAGTGGAAGCTCTGTCTTGCTAATACAAGGGTTGTACCAAAAGTAATGCAAAAGTGGACATAACGTTTTTATTAACTGACAGATGGTGTTCAAATTGCACATGTTGGTAGAATAACTCTTTCTCTAAACAAAGGTACTACTCAACATAGTCTCCATTACAAGTGATGCATTTGTGCCATCGTTAAACCTATCTCTTGAATCTTCTTTGAAAAAATTCAGGTGTAGACTGTTGTACCCACTTCTTCACAGACATTTTTACCTCATCAGTGTCATCAAATCATTGTCCCAGGAGACTGTCCTTCATTGGATTGAACAAGTGGAAGTTGGAGGGCACCTGATCTGGGCTGTATGGTAGACCAACAACCAGCCTAATTTGCTGATCGCCTGATTTGTTGTCAAAGATGTGTGTGGTTTCGCATTGTCATGGTGAATGTGGATCCTTTTCAGATTCTTGTTCGGTCTCTTCCACCTTATGGCTTCTCTAAGCTTTTTGAGTGTCTCAATGTACTGCTTGCTGGTCATGGTATGGCCACGTTCCAGAGAATCAAGGAGAATGATACCCCTGCCATCCAAAAAAACAGTTACCATGACTTTCTGTGCTGATTGCTCTTAAACTTCTTAGGCCTTGGTGAAGAGGTGTGGTGCCATTCCATGGATTGATTCTTTGTTTCCGGATCATAAAGATATGTTCACATTTCATCCCTTGTCACCAGATCATAAAAAAAAACGTGTCTTCATTGGCTTCAAATGCTTCCAGCAGATCAGAGCAGACTTCCACTCTTCTCTCCTTCCAATCGGGTGTCAACTGCTGAGGTATTCACTTCGCACACACTTTCCGATACCCTACGTCTTCCACCATCTTCTGTATGGTATTGTGATAACAGTCCAGTTGTGCAACAAGCTCAAAGATTGTGACTCGTCTTTCCACGTGAATCAATTCATCCACTTGCTGATGATTCGTGTCAGTGGTCGCAGATGATGGTCTCCCACTGTGGTTTGTCTTCAATGCTGATTTCCCCTTCTTTAAACTTCTTCATCCATCTGTGCATATTGCTGTTGTCAATGATGTCATCTCCATACACATTCTGTGGCCTTCTGTGGATGTCGGACTGCTTGCAACCATCCTTCATCAAGAACTCAATGATGGCACATTGCTTCCATTTGAAATCCATTATTTACTGCAATGAAGAAAAAAGGTTACGATAAAGGAAGAGTTAACTCCACCAACATGTGTAATTTGAACGACCTCTGTCAGTTATTAAAAAAGTTATGTCCACTTTTGCATTACTTTCGGTACAAACCTCATACTAACAGCCATCCCAGGACAGCCAGCCAGTTGCCTGGCATCCTGAGCTGTGCAAGTGGAGGTGGGTGTAAAACAGTGGGGACCAGTCCTAGAATATAGAACAAAGAGCGCACACATGAAACCTGAGAAAGGAAATGCCAAAATCTCTGACCAATGACATTTTCTGCTGACTGGTGGACAAATATCATATTTTTTGACCCCTAAGCTAGCTAACTAATGAAAATGCAAAGTGAAAGAGCATTTTGTATTTCTACAAATAAAACTGCATAGTATAATGTAATTAATAGTTAATGTCATAATTGTATTAGTACTCTTTCAATTTACTGAATTATTAAAACACCAATTCAGTTTGAAACAAGGACAGGCGACAAGAGTCATGGGATTAAGTGAGTTTAGTAAGCCAGCAAAGTTACTTCTTTCTGGGAAAGTTAAACTTAGAACTCAAAGAGGAGGGGGGGGGGATGTTACTTTAACAGAGTTTGCTGACAGCCACGGGTGCATAAGAGTGGGAGACTGGGAAGCTGGAGCGGAGAGTTTTTATCCAGCATATTGACTAATTTGAAAGTGATAGTGGGAAGCCTGAAATCAGAACGGTTTACTCTGTGAAGCAGATTTCTACAACGTCAAGGCCCCCAAGGTTATGTGGATGATAGCAAACTGGCTACACAAATTCAGTAGTGTGTAGCGCCAGTTGGATTAATTATCTGAATTTCAACAAGGATGTCTGTATTTTAAGTAATTTTGGCATAATTTACATAGGCCAGTGACAGATTCAAGTGTTCGTGTTGCAGATATGTTGCAATATTATTAGGGGTGGGGGTGGAATCAACTTTTCTGAATATTGATGTTATCCTAAGGACTTGATGTAGTATATCCATGAGCAATGCCTCTGGAGAATGAAATTTTTCTCTTTTGAAAGCCATCCATAATTATTTGAGGTCATCTAGTTCTCAGGAAAGAACAGGAGCACTTTCTTACTTTATTCAAGTGTAAAATCATTGACATTTGATGATACAGTAGAAGATTTTGCCATAAAGAAAACAAGAAAAAAAAATCTTTTAGTTGTAAGTAATTTTATTAATTTATGTTTATTCATTTTCTTTTCCTTTCAATCACTCAATCAATTTTCAGTGAATTATTTTAAAAAAATTTCAGCAATTTATTTTAAAAAAAGTCTTAAAATAGTATTGTTTACATCAATTTGAAAATTTAAACACCAAATTGCAGGCAAATACTTTGTAAGTCTGTTAAAACCAAGTATTTTCAGTTATAAATGTAAAAATTAACAGTGAAATGAAGTTTTCAAAATAGTAAAATTAAACTTGCGTGAAAATGACATTTAAAATTTATATTTCAACGCCCAGTTTTAAATAACACAAGTACTAAAAATCATACAGAGTTGCTCTTGAGAATATGCCGAATCGTTTCATGATTTAAAAAATCCATATGTAATTAAAATATGAGATTCATACTAGAAGTAAATTTTATAAATTAAAATACATTTACCACATTGTTCAAATTGAAAGTACATTTTATGCATTAAAATACGTTTACTTGGGGTGTTCGATTTTTCTTCGCCCAGGGAACTGTAATGTTTAAACTCATTTCTGTATATATGCATAATACACTCTGAATTTGTTTCATTTATATTATAAAAATGAAACAAAACAAAATAAAAATAGCTTTTTTCCCACTATGATGTGTGCGACTTTATTTGAATACGTGGGAGGTGTTGAGCTATAGAAGAAGGATAATTTAGTCTTGCAGTAGGTATTATGCCATGTGGATCTTTGTGCTACAGATATATTATATCACTTAGCATCTTATTCAATTGCACTCTGCTTTCATCTTATTGGTTATTACAGATTCCAAATGTCTTGCTAGTGTGCTTCTACAACTGATGGAGCAGTAAATAAATGGAAGAGAACTCTAAATTTAGAAATGAAAAAGTCAAAAATTTCATCATACACTGATGCTGGTGAAGGGTAATCAGCACTTGGGCATGCATTCAACCAGGGAGAGTCAACAACACAAAAAATAATGCAGCACTATGCTGACAAAATTTGCACTGCTGTTGTGCGTTTCATGACATAATCTGCCAGCATAACCATGAAAATTAAAAACCCACAAATTCAGAAGATGGAAGAATTGCAGACTTGCAACTTTCAAGAACTGAAATCCATAAATCATTTTCAGTGAAAGTTTAATTAATATGTTTGATTGAATAATGTATCAAACATATTAATTAAATGTATCAAATATATATTGATTAAAATCAATTTATTATGAAAATAATTTGTTGATTTTAATCAATTTCATATGCTATAATTAAATTAATTTCACACTATTTCATGCTTTCAGCAATTGATTAAAATGCAATTGATACATAATTACATCATTAGTATGTTTAACCGTTATGTTTGATTGACTGAAGAACCGAATGTACTGGTTAAAAGTTGATTTATTATGCAAATGATTTGGCAATTTTTGTTGATTTGATGGGCTATAAAATTTAAGGAGTTTTGACCTTAAATTTTTGGGCCATGTTAGTATACCTTTAAAAAATGCAATTTTAAGTCTTATGTGAGGTTTATCTTTATCTCTCTCTCTTTTAACAGTTATGCATATCCTAATTAATTATACAGCACAGTTTTTTAAACAGTCTTTTAGACTAGACTGCAAGCAGAGAGGGTGGAAGCAAGGCCGTTTGGAAAGTACAAGGTCATTACATTAGAGAGATCAGTTCCCTCTGTTTGTGACATCACTCTCATGTTACACAGCCTGATATGTTGGTGTCACGTTTGATGCCATACAAGACAGTGTTAGAAACCAATCAAAGTCTTGGTTTCTGAATGGTTATGGAAATCTTTAAAATATGTGGTCCATAAAATAACTAAAACAAGTAGAATTTCCGTAAATTTTACGGGTAAACTGTAAAAGTTGGCAAGTATGGAAGTATTATCACACTACACTGATCATGCAACAAAGAAGTCAAGTCTTAGCAAACTAGTGCTTAAGTTTACAGCTATCAAGATTTATAAGCATTTTTTACAAGGATAAAGTGTTGCTGAACCTGAGACATTTCTAGCAAGTAAAGTATGGTTGAATAAGTTTATTTCACACCAAAACCTGTAGAACTCAAAAACTACCAGAGAAACTGCAAGTGTTGATCATGAAGATGTTGGCAAGCTTCCAAAGGATTAAAAGATGTATACCACACCTAAGGAAGTGTTCAATGTAGATGAAACTGGCTTACTATGGTAGCGGATGCCACCCCGAGACCTTACAACAGCATAGAACAGAAAGTAGCACCTGGAAATAAACCAGCTAAAGATAAGTTGATGCTGCTGCTGCTATGTACCATTGTAGCAAGTGACAAAAAAGGAGCCTTCACTTGTCTACCATATTCAAAATTTCTTCATACACTGAAAGGCTTAAACGAAAACATGCTAGTCTTGCTCTGGAAAGCAAATAGCAAAGCTTGGATACTGGCCAAGGCATTGACAAATGGTTCATGAATTATTTTGCAATTAAATTCAGAAATATTTTTAGAAATCTAACCTTGCTTTAAAATGTTATTAATCCTGGATAATTCTCCTGGCTGTCATAAACACTTGGATAATATTGTCTTTAACAGAACATTGTTCTTGCGACCAAACATAATTTCATTGTTTCAGACACACTAGACAAGTGAGCCATGTAAACTTTCAAGGCATATTACCCTGCTTAAAACTATATACCAGCTAATTAAAAGACATTGAAATTTTTGATAACCTAGGGAGAAAGTCTACAATTCCAGTGTCAGAAATGCTACAACATTAAGGGTGTTGTTGACAATTTTTAAATATCAAGGGAAGAACTCAAAATATAAACACTAGGGCTTGAAAAATATCCAAAAAGTTACAAGTTACATGCCCAGCCAAGCATGTGCAGAAATTACTTACCTGCCCAGGTAGTAAATGTTGGATTCCCAGGAAAATTTATCTTTTAAGATTAATAAAAAAAAAAGAGAGTTCTGGTTTGTTAAGTTAATGAATATGAAGAACTTTGTTTACACGCTTTACATTTTGTTTTAAGGGTCGGTATTCAAAATGTTCAATGCACAAAAGCATGTATCTCAAGTTTTAAGATGATGATGTTGAAATTGGTACGAAATAGTATGGATGATGAAATTGGTATTTGAAAAATTTAGGGATTCCCCCATGTTCCTTTTGTTGAAGTTTTCAACCTTTGCAATAAACATCGGAGGCTAGTTCCATCTCGTCACTGACTATAAACAACACTCAGAGCAAAACTACATATGGTTCCAATTTCTGGACCTAGAGCATAATATTTAATTAAAGAAGCGATATTCTTCTGTCCTTGGCACTATGTAACAATAATACAACTTCCAGTGATTAGCAATGAAATCAAACACAACATGCAACGACTGCCTTGTTTACTTGTAGAAGGAAATTTTATTCCAAACTTTATTTTAAAATTTAGTTGCCTGGACGGCGCAACTAGAGTTTTTATTCACCTGCCCAAGCCAATAATTTGCATGCCGTGGGCATCTCGAGCATGGTATTTTTCAAGCCTTGAACATGGAATGCATCAGAGAAAACTTTGTGAAAAGACATCATCGATGACTTCAAAGGTTTCCACTTGACAATGCATAACATTGTGGAGACTGGACAGAAGGTGGGTGGAGACAGCTTCTCTGATATGGAAGAGGATGATGTGAAGGAGTTGATTGACTGACACGAACTTAATGCTAATGATAGACATGACCCAGGAACAGAACAAAGAGAAGAAGAGCAGAACAATGAAATTCTCCAAGTGAAAAAAGTACAAGGCCATTACATTAAAATTCTCCAAGTGAAAAAAGTACAAGGCCATTACATTAGAGAGATCTGAGTTTGAAGATATTGGCATAATTATTTCTGCAGGTGGATAACATTGCACAACACTTTTTGATGATGACTCAAGAGTCTTAAGAGAAGCCTGTGGTTCACACATAAGCATGGTCTTCACAACACCTTTACAAGGAAAACTATATTCAGAAACAAAGAATGACAAGGCAAACAAGTATGGTGCAATATCTCAGATCACCATCTGCTTCTTCTGTTCCACCAGTTCTGAACTAGGATCATCAATACCCCTGGAAGTGAACCTGGATCATGTTCAAGACCTTCACTTTTGCCCCAGATGCTGTCTGCTGCAAAAGATGACTCTGTACCAACCTCTTCTGGTATATACTGATGTCCAAAAATTTAGGATCATTTATATTTTCATAGCATACTTTTAACCAACAGGATATGGATTAAAGTATTTTAATAAGGAGTAAACAAAGATGAAAAGAACATGTACATGCATAAATAAGCATGAATTTGTGCTTATTAATAGAGAAAATTGATAAAAGAACAAAAAATACAATTTTCTGACATTGGCACACAATAACTAAAATTGACAGAAAAAAGTTAATTTAATTTTTTGTGGATCATTTTAATAGGGTATAAGTATACCCCTGACTGCACATGCATGATTGGCAACGATGGACCATGCTTTTCATGAGATTGTCCAGAAGATCCTGAAGTAGGCTTCTTCATTCTTCTGGTTCCAGTTGAAGGACTGCATTCAGCAATGCGTTTCTCTAGATAATCCCAAGCATTTTCGATGGGATTCAGGTCAGGGGAGTACGCAGGCCACTCTATTCAGCTGATCCCCTTGATTTCCAACAGTTCATCAACACATCATGCTTGATGAGGATAGGCATTATCATCCATAAAAATTCAAGAATTTCTCACAGCATCATGAAAAAACCTTACATGCTCTAAAATAACCTCCTCACAATAACACTGGGCATTCATTAACCCTTTCTCCAACACTAAGAGCTGTGAAAGCCTGTTGATCATAATTAGGGCAGTAATTTTATTGTGGGAATAAAAGGCAAAATTTGCGGGGTAAATTATGAAATTTTGCAAAAAAGTTTGTGGCTGATGATATACAGTAACATTTCCAAAAAATAAAAATACTACCAAGTTACGAAGCAGTAATACAAATGACCAGTATGTAACTAAATAAGCATTATAGTTGGTATTTCATACTTATAACTTATAAGAAGCTATTTCATACTTATAACTTATAAGAAAGTATTTCATACTTATTAACGTACTGAAGTATTGCCTCGCTGACTGCTTTAAAATTTATGGATTCCAAAGTGGTGCACTCAAGGAAGATTGCATTCAAAGAAGTTTCATCATTGCAGCTTTCAACATTCGGTTCATCTGACAGAACAGCAAGAATATTCAATATGTATCTATCGCCTGAATCAGTTGTTTTGTCTGCTATGATGATTACACCGGATACTGATTTAAAAACCCTTGTTGCTTGTGAATATTATACATTTTCAGCAAATAACATTTCCGCATTCAATTTGCATTTGGAATAAGACTAATTTCTTTCCACGAATTTTCCAAGTAATTTTTTAATGTGGGGTTATCCAGTTTGGAAAGTTGGATGTTAGCTGCACAAAAGGCACCAGTTAAATTTCGAAAGTTCCATTGAGCGATGCTGTTATTGTGCAGATCTTTTCTCAATTAATTCATCAACACATTTCTGCATATTTTCAGTTGACTGTTCAGACACACCTTTTTTATGCAGCTTGCTTGCTAAATGCTTTTCACAACTGTCCTTTTTTGAAAAATTCATTGGTATGTTGCAACACGAACAGAACAATAGATTTTTGTTCACATGAAACGTTCCCTTGCTGTACTGCTTGCACCTTTCAGATGCACTCATTTTACTCACGTGGCTCATTCTCAAAATTAAAAAAACAATATCTAGAAACTTCATAAACTACTCATGTGAAAGTAAAAATTTTCTAAGCTAAGCGTCTGTGAAACACTCTTTTCTGTGAGTTGCTTTCCCAGCAAAAATTACCAATACAACTGACGACATCCGGTTTACAGTTTTCTAGTCCGACAAGTCGCAAAGGTCATTCAACAGTAGCGGGCGGAAATCACTAAAGACAACGTGTGCATTCTTCAGCAGAGTGCATTTGACCTTGAATTACCTGTCAAGCTTGTTCGAAAAGAGTATCTTCATAACAAACAATCTTGAGAGGTTAAAGCTCTGGTTTGGACTTTCGAGTTGGATTAATGAAGGCAGTATTAAAATTATTTAACAGTAATAAAAAATTATAATACAAATTAGGCAAAAATAGGTAAAAAATCTGAAATTTGCGGATACATTTGATATTCGCAAAATTAAAGAAAAAAACCCTAAAATTTGAGAAAAAATTTCAAAAATTCACGCCACGATGGAATTGCTGCCCTAATTATAATTCCATACCAGACAATTACTTAACTACGCCTGTAATAATCAATTTCTATGATGTTTCTAGCTGAATAGGCATTGTGAGGAATTCTCGACAGATGTATTGCCACCTAGAGACAGACAATAAACAAAATTGGCTTCCATCTGTGAAAACAACATTGGCCTATTGCTCCATATGAAGTGTTCACAACACCATCGGTAGTGAGTTCTTTAGCATGCTAGGGTCAATGTAAAACACTGTACAGGTTTTTGGGCATACAATCCAAAATTATTCAAGTGCTTTGTCGCAACATTTTTTAGCTGTGCTTGATTCCAGCTGTTTTACTAACTTGCCAGCAGTTAGTCAGTGAGATCTTTTAGCTGTACAACAAGATAACGATCATGTGATAGAGTAGTTTTGCATGGTCGACCACTATTGAACCATCTGGTAGGTATTCCATGTTCAGAAAATTGTTTCCATATCGGTAATACTACGCTCTGGGCAATTCATTCTGAACTCCTTCACTACATCTTTCATTGTCTGCCATTTTACCAGTTTACCAACAATTTGCCCATGAGTAAAATCTTCCAGATGAGTTCTTTGAGATGTACTAAAAGTCACCGTAACAACAAACAAGAAAGATGACACCAAATTTTCGGGTGTAATAAGCACATCTTTTGAATCCGTTCTGACACAAATTAAATTTGTCAAAGCTATTGAAAGTCAATGGAACCGGTATGGAAAACAATAGTATCTGACGGAAGAAAGAAGTTTCCCAATCGGGTTTTTAATCCCTCAGATATTGCTGTAAACAGAATCATGAGCTTATGCCCTCTGGTTGCAGACTTGTGCATTAAGAAAAACAAAAATTTATATGAAAAACATTTCACACCAGAAACGCTCTCCAACACAGAAAGAATTTTTCAAATCGGACTCTTAGAAACAGAGATATCGACAAAAATAAGATGTGACTTTACGTCCTCTGGCGTAGAAACCATGCATTATTTCAAGAAAAATGTTCCTAAAAGGTTTGTCGACATGAGTAGTATCGGTCAACAAACAACTTTTTTTCAATCGAGATTTTAGAAGCTCATATTTTGCTGCAAATACATCAGAAGCGGAAATTAAGACTTACGCCACCTGGTGGCCAAACCATTTTTTTTACAAAAATTAGAAATTATGTGCAAACGATTTCCCATCAGGAGCTGTATCCGGTGCAAATTTTTTTTTTTCAAATCGGAGATTTAGAAGCAGAGATATGGGGGGGGGGGCAATTTACCTTTACGCCCCTAGCGGAAAGTCTGTGAATTACTTGAAATTATATGAAAAACATGTCACACTGAAGACACTATCCAACAAAGAAGGTATTTTTCAAATCGAACTCATAGAAGTAGAAATATTGACAAAAATAAGATATACATCTACGCCCCCTGGCGGAGAAACTATGGAATATTTTAAGAAGAAAATATTCCGCAAAAAGTTTGTTGATGTGAGTGGCATGAGTCCACGAAAGAATTTTTTCAATCGGTATTTTAGAAGCTCAGATTTTATGGTAAATACGTCAGAAGCAAAAATTTGAAATTATATGCAAAAGATTTTCCATCAGTAGGTGTATCCGCTGAAGAAAATAATTTTCAATCGGAGTTTTAGAAGAAGAGTTATCGGGGAAAATATAAATTACTTTTACACCCCCAAGTGGAAAATCTATGCGTAATTTAAAAAAGTAACTATATCTAAAATACTCTTCGACATAAATGGAATCAGAAGATAAAAGAATTTCTTCAATCGGTTCTTTAGAAACAAATTTTGAATTCGACATCAGCTGCATTTACTCCCTAGCGGTGAAATTGCACATCATAAAAAAAAAAAAAAAAAAAAAAAATGAAGGATCATCATTCACATATTTCAAGCTTCCCAATGCAAAAAGAATTTTTCAAATCAGACTAATAGTTGCAGAGATATCGTGTCTACAGACGTATGGAGGGACAAACCGATAACGTAAGCACAATCTTTTTACAAAAGACATGCTAAAAAGGCAGATCAGATCCATACTTCAACACCTACAAAACAAACGATTTCTTCCCACTCACGCTTCAGGTTGCCAATATTGCTGAGCATTGATCGGTAATACTCAGCAGTACTGCCGACTGGCAATACGGATGAGTATTGCTGGTTGGTAGTACTCAGCAGTCACGTGATTCCTGACAATTTGCATGTGACCAAACACTCTCACACAGATTGCTCCTACATGTTTTAATGACATCAGAATGTTTTGACCGCTGACCAACGACTTTCGAGTAAAAAATTTAGCCTTTTGTCATCGATCCTTAATTTTTCAACGTGAGTGCATAAACATCTACTACTACAACCATAATCTTACTCAGAGCTAGACTGGTTGTTTATATTGGTGAATGTTGATTTGTTTGAGTAAAAAGAATGTTTCTGCTATGGTATGTGTTCATATTTCTGTTGTATTAAAATTACCTTGATGTAATTAAAGTTCATTTCAGACATCATATTTCACGTTTTTGCACACAACCCACTTTTTTCTATATGTAAAGCATTTGATACACACGATTTCAATTAATGAGAGGTTTTTGCAGAACAAAACCCTTGCATAAATTGAAGGCTTACTGTGCTACACAATATTTAACAATTTGGAATATTCAGTCCACTTGCAATTAAATTTGTTTTATTTAGTGTAACTCAATTTCAAGAAATATGGAACTTCATATTTTTGAGGGAAGTTCATAGTTTGTGTTTTAACCTACCCTAGTAGATATAAATATGCAGTATTTTTTCTGCAGGTAGTACATATTCTTGTATGTCACAGTACCAACTTTTAACATTATAGATCCATTTGTTCTTTTTTTTTATTTTGTTGAGATGATTTTGTGAACTAGAGACTACAAAATGAAAGAAAAAAAAGAAACTATCAGCGGTGACAAAATATTTATCTTTGAAAGGCATATCCCCCCACAGGAGGTTTATGATGATGTGCTGTAGACATTTGGGTGATAAGTCTCCTGCATATTCCATAGTTGTCAAGTGGTGTACATAATTTCACAGGGACAAGGAATCTTGCAATGGTGCAGATCATTCCAAATGACCATCCACATCAGAGGTTAAGCTATGGTCACTATTTTCGCAAAATGCGATGAGTTAATCTAAAACGCGAGAGAAAAATCAGTGTCTGTCACAAATTGGTGCCAGCTGTTTAAATATTAACCCGTTAGCAGATTCTGCTGCAGCTTTTGTATTTCTGTAAAAACAAGTTTCCGAAATTCTGGCAGCAATCTGCACTCTGCTAATGTTATTTTCTTAATCCTTAAGGCGTGTTCCTACAGCATCTGTAGTCCCCTTCCCCTCGTACGCTGTAGAACAGTGAGCACTCATACGGGGTGGGGTAAGATTATAGAGGGATTAGACCCTTTCCCTCATTCAAAGTTCAAGTTTAAACTAGAGTCAGCTGTGATGTCTGTGGCATTCCCCCCAAGGCCATAAACATTAATTTTTCACTGGTGTCCAAAACGTTGTTGGTGTGAATGATTCACTTGATGTTATGATCAAGTGAATCATTCGGCTAACTTACTTCAGCATTTTGCTACAACTTTCCCCCTCATTTTCAGCATTTTTGCTACAGCATTTTTTGAGCCACCTTAAACTCTGCTCCACATCCATCTCAAAGGAAAATGTCAATTGGGGACATCGAGATGCAAGACAGATGAATAAGTTAAGTGCATAGCTGAGTTAGCAGGTATTTCAATTATCAGTAACAACTTAATCCTAACAGCAGGTATTTCAATTATCAGTAACAACTTAATCCTAACAAATTCTTTGAAGATGAAAAAGGTCAATGCATGAAGGGTCCCTAAAATGCTGACAGAAGAGCAAGAGGTATGCTGTAAATGAATGTACCTCATTAACTTGAATATGCTTTATGTGGATCTAATTAATACCTGGTCCCAGATTGTTACAATGGATTAAACACGGATTTATCACTTTGACCCAGAGTCTAAGAAACATAGAGTCTAATTGGAAGCAGGAATATCTCTCTAACTTACAAGAATTTCCATGTTGCTCAATTAGCCTGCAAAGTGATGGCATCACATTTCTGGAATGCAGAAAGCTTCAAATAATTGAATACCTGGAAAGGGGGACCACTGTCATTGGTGCACACAATCTCATAGGCCAACTTCATGAAGCCATCAATGAAAATGAAAAGAGGCCTGGACCCCCAAAGCTGCAAAGAAGAATCTTCCTCCTTCAGGGCAATTCATTGAGTCACACCTCCTAGACTGCAGGATTTGAGTTGCTTCAGCATCCACCCTAATCTCCAGACCTTGCCCCAAGTCATTTTTACTTGTATTTGCTCCTCAAGCTGAAAGAAAATATCTGTGGAAAGCAATACGCTGTTGAGGGGTTGCAGCTGTGGGTGCATGGTTAGAAAACCAAGATAAAGATTTTTCCGCCCACCAGGATTAAGGCACTAGAGCATTGGTGGAAGAAATATGTTGCAGTGGCTAGGGACTATGTCAGAAAATAAAAAAGGAATAATAATGGCACAGCTTTCTTCCATCTGTTAGAAAGCAAACTTTTTGAATGACCATTGCCTAAGCATATGATAATCTGTGGGGTGCAATTCTTGAAATAGATAGCCGAACAGTAAGTCTCACATGTGGAGAGTATTTCAGAAAACTAGCAAGTTGTACTATTCCTAAATGGGAATCAAATTCATATGCCACCCAAGATGATGCACAGGCACAGTCAAACAACATTCAGAAGACTTGACAACAGTAAATTCTTGGAGCAGGAATCAAATCTCTGTCATCTAATTTCTGCCAGAGTATGCTAACCATTATATGCCGAAGGACAAGAATTTCCAAGCAACTTAGGTTGACAATGCACTGCCTTGGGCAGTACACTGGCTAATTTGCATGTAAATAAGGAGGATTGTAGCTGATTCATCCTCTGTGAACATGCAGTTTTTAAGTGTTTTTGAAGAACTTTCCATATAAAGAAGTGCTAATAAAATTTTTGCATTTAAAAAAAGAGTTTTGTTTTTAGTGGGTTATGCATCCCAAATCTTAAAAAAAAAACTTTTTGATTGCATTTCCATACATAACAGCGCACTATTTAGGACTTAAAACAATAGATTTGAACTTAGCTATCTTACATATCTTATATGTTTGAGCTCTGAAAGTGACCCCTCCCTCAATAAATCTTTTAACTTTACACTTATTAGTAGTTAAAATTAAATAAAAATACTATCAAATCAAAAAATGAATATCTTAAACAAGAAGGGCTAAAATATTTTGAATGATTAAACACACTATACTAATTCTGAACAATAAAAATAACTCTTTGAATAAAGCTCATATTGAGAAATGGCTTCCTAGTTTAATAGAATTAATAAATCTAAAGCAACTTATGGGAATTTACTAGAAATTTTTTTATTTATAGCAAATTTTCGGAGAAAACTCTTCTCCTTCTTCAGGCTCTCTTGTTGTTGTCACTTTTTGCTTGTCACTATCATGGTTACGGTTTACCTTGACGGTTACGGTTTTACGGTTTAGGTTATTTTTCAACAAATCCTGCCAGATGTTAGGCAGGGGAAAATCCTTTGCAGTCATTGATGATGGAATTTTGATTTTTCTCAATCTCTATTCCTTCTTTCAGTTTTCTTTTTGGAAATTGCTTTGGAAACTGATTACTTTAAGGGAATTCCATCCATGCTGTGCCCAGTTTAACATGCCTATCTAATCCAGTCTTGTTGGAGCAATTTTTATAGCTGCTTTATGCTCAGCTATACGAGTTTCTAGTTCGACCTGTTTCACCTATGTAAGATAGTCCACAACTACAATTTACTTCATAAACTACTTGCATTTTTAAAATATCTTCTTCTTCTGAACTATTTTAGGGAAAAATTTTTTAACTTTGTTCTCTAAACTTGGAGCTAGCCTAATATTGTATTTTTTACTAATTCTTCTTAAAAGCCTCAAATAAACCTTTGTGATAAGAAATTTTTTCTAGTGAATTTTACTTCTTGCTTTTGTGGTTCTTCTTACCATTAAAATTCAGAAGTTTCTCAATTTCTTCTTTTGGATAGTTATTTTCTGCAAGTATGACTTTAAGCTCTTCTTTATGGGCTTCTTTTTTATCTGCAGTAGAAACTATTTTATTAATTTTTTCTAAAAACTGACTTGCTACATTTTTCTTAATAGAAACTGGATGATACGAATTGAAATCCAGTAGTCTTTTAGTATTCATTGGTTTTTTATACCAACTAGTGAGGAATTTTTCATCTTCATAATAGATAGTAATATCTAAGAAGTTTATTCTTCTTTCTTTTTGAAGTTCAATAGTGAACTTAAGGGAATCATCTAATTCATTGAATGAGTCTAGAATTCTTTCTGGAAAAAATTTCTGAGCTATCTATTATAAATAAGATGTCATCCATGTATCTGCTATATAAGCAGAAGTATGTGGGTTGTACTAGTATCTTTTCTTCTAGTTTTCCCACATAATAAGAAAAAATGTAGTTTTCCCACATTAAGAAAAATGTAGCAAGTCAGTTTTTAGAAAAATTAATAAAATAGTTTCTACTGCAGATAAAAAAGAAGCCCATAAAGAAGAGCTTAAAGTCATACTTGCAGAAAATAACTATCCAAAAGAAGAAATTGAGAAGCTTCTGAATTTTAATGGTAAGAAGAACCCACAAAAGCAAGAAGTAAAATTCACTAGAAAAATTTCTTATCACAAAGGTTTATTTGAGGCTTTAAAGAGAATTAGTAAAAAATACAATATTAGGCTAGCTCCAAGTTTAGAGAACAAAGTTAAAAATTTTTTCCCTAAAATAGTTCAAAGAGAAGAAGATATTTTAAAAATGCAAGGAGTAGTTTATGAAGTAAATTGTAGTTGTGGACTATCTTACATAGGTGAAACAGGTCTCAGACTAGAAACTCGTATAGCTGAGCATAAAGCAGCTATAAAAAATTGCTCCAACAAGACTGGATTAGATAGGCATGTTAGAGAAACTGGGCACAGCATGGATTGGAATTCCCTTAAAGTAATCAGTTTCCAAAGCAATTTCCAAAAAAGAAAACTGAAAGAAGGAATAGAGATTGAGAAAATCAAAATTCCATCATCAATGACTGCAAAAGGATTTTCCTGCCTAACATCTGGCAGGATTTGTTGAAAAATAACCTAAACCGTCAAGGTTAACCGTAACCGTCAAGGTAAACCGTAACCATGATAGTGACAAGCAAAAAGTGACAACAACAAGAGAGCCTGAAGAAGGAGAAGAGTTTTCTCCGAAAATTTGCTATAAATAAAAAAATTTCCTAGTAAATTCCCATAAGTTGCTTTAGATTATTAATAAAAATAAGTTTAAAGCCAAGGGAAAGGTCAACCTTAAACCTGATTAAAATTTGAGAGTCCTTTCAGTGACATGAGTCGTCATCCTCGGGCAGAAGCAACTCAGTGTCTGGTCAGTAGAATCTGCTCTGTCTCTTAATTCAGAGTGAAATAAAGACATGGTCTTCATCTCCATTGCACACATCTCGTCATGTGTTGGCAGAAGTTGGATTGTAATGTGCTACCACCTATTGATCGAAACCATCACTTTAAAGATCAAATAACATCTTCTTTAAGTAACTTTCATTTTATGTAAGCATTTTAATCCCCACTCCTTTTTTTTTCTCTTTTGATATTCTTTCACACTATTAATCAATGCATTATTTAGAATTGTCAGGTCATGCAGCACAGGTTGCAAATTTTCTTTTCAATCAACACACTTTCTGAAATTCTCAATTCTCTTTTGTTTGTATGGAAAATTAAACAGTTTTATATCTTCGAAATTGGGGTACTGATTATTATTAAAACATTTTTTTTTGTATCAGAGCTATTTTTTTTTCTTCCTATTCCAATTTTTAATATCTTGCTGCAATCTTTTTCCTTTTTAGTCACTGAAAGTACTTGCAAGTTGTAATCAGATTTGAGGTTGGCCTTTCTCTTGGCTTTATTTTTTTTTTTTATGTTTTTATTGTTCAAAATTAGTAGTGTTCGTGTTTTTAATCATTCAAAGTATCTTAGCCCTTCTTGTTTAAGATATCAGAACTTTGATTTGATAGTATTTTAATTTAATTTTAACTTGTAAATATCATCATTTTTAGTCTAAGTGTAAAGTTAAAAGATTTACTGGGGGAGGGGTCATCTTCAAAACTCAAATGTACAAGATATGTTTTTAAGAGAGCAACTTCAAATCTATTATTTTAAGTCCTAATAATGTAAAGTTGTACATTATTAGTGATGAAAATTCAATTCATTTGGATTATTGCTTATCTTACAGTGTACTGTCAATTATTCAGGTCCTGCCTTAAGTATTTGCCAAATGTGACTTAAATAAAAAAACTGGCAAACCAGAAAAATTGGCTCCACTTCCGGTGAGTCCTGTTCATCTTTATGCTGTTGGAGATATATAATGGACAAATAAAGGCAACTTGATCACGCTAGTTACGTTAAATGAAAACTTTTACAAAAAGTTCGTAAGTTGGAAGCTTTCGACCTTATCTTAGGTCTTCATCACGCCAATGGAGGACTAAGATTGTTGCCAGATTCTACATTTGAATTTTTCCTATTTTTGTTGTTGTTGCCAAAACTTAAATAGGAAAAATTCAAATGTAGAATCTGGCAACAATCTTAGTCTTCCATTGGCGTGATGAAGACCTAAGATAAGGTCGAAAGCTTCCAACTTACAAACTTTTTGTAAAAGTTTTCATTTAACGTAACTAGCGTGATCAAGTTACCTTTATTTGTTAATATTGTTACCTGTTTTGCCCATCATCGTCATATATAATGGAAGAAGAAATGGCAGTTTACTCCCCAAAGTTCATTAAAATCATCTGTTTCAGACACAAGCTGAGCCATTAGAGAAGCTTCATGAGTCACTGAATGCTAAAACTACAAGAATAAAGATCCCTGCCACTGGATGGATGACCATTTGTCTTTGAAAGAGAAATTTGTTCAATATGTATCTATCCCACAAAACTGGCCGATGCCTTTATAAATGGTTAAAGAACTGTTTTTACTTCATTTCCTGCCTTCTTCTTCCCCAAATACTTCCACTCTGGCTATCTGACCATGGTGATATAACAACAACAGACATGTTAGTTTACCAATATAATTACTGTAGGCCACTCACCTTTCAAATTCATGTCCAGGAGTCATACATTTTAGCAAACATTTCCTACACACCTTTACAGAATTCAATCTAACTCCTGACTCAAGGATATTTCTGTAAATACATGTAGGAAATGTTCACTAAAATGTAGTACTCCTTGACATGAATATGAAAGGTGAGTGATCTACAGTAATTATACTGGTATTGTCTAGCACATTTTCTGAAGTATGGAGGGATGAATATTTTTCTGACATATTATTATATATGTTAGTTTACATCAGCAAATGCATTCATTATCTCAGGCAACACATCTCATTTTTTTATCATTTTCTCCTTATAGAAGAAAATAAATGGGAATTTGACTGACAATTTTTTTTTTGATAGTCATAATTTCTGTTAACTATTTAAAGGAATTATTTAAAATCAATCAGAGATCAATATTTGTCTTTTAATTAGGTTTGACATAAATGTAGCTTGTTAACTTTTAATAATTCATTACAAAATCAAAATTATTTTGAGTAAAATTTTTTTTTTTTGGCTACCTGATATAAAATCTGGCTACTGCTTTTTTCACTTGGTCAGAACAAATTTTCTAATGTCAGAACAGATTGGCTAATGCACAGATTTTTTTAGTGCTGCTCCTGTTGTAGTAGTTATTTTGAGCAACAGCTTTGTAATGGAGAAGTTCATTAAGGTTTCCAAATACATTACCCTATGCAAATTAAGTACACTGAAGTAGGAAATAATACATAGGATATTTCGTTAGTTCTTCTAGCTTTACCTTAGCTGTGGAATCAAGAGAAAAAAATGTGAAATGGTAAGCACGTGTTGATTCAAATCTTGCTAGATTTGTGAATAAATTTCTAGATGACATAGCAACTTGCTGTGCATTTGCTTGAGGAATATAATACTCATCAGAAAGACTGATCGTCTTACAAATCTTTCTTTGGCTTCAGTAAAACTACATAACAAAAGAGTATATATAACTTTTTTTCACCTTCAACACTTAAAAATTATTAAATGGTCCTTTGATTATTAAGTAAAAAAAAATATAAAAATTAAAGCATTTACAACACTGCCTCTCAAGTAAAAGCTGCATTCACAAAATTCATGATGAATTCTTTTGAATGATTAATATTGTTATCTGGTTCATATTCAGTGAAAACATTTAAATTTCTACATTTGTATAAGTAAAACAGTTAAACTGTGCACTGAAGTAATTAAATTTTAGTTTGATTCCATATACAATACTTGCCTCCCTTTCTGTGTAAAACGGCAACACCTGTTTAAAGTGATATGGGGAAAAAGCACCCACTTCTCAAAAATAGAAAAAAATGCCCACTGAAAATAAGAAAATTTGCCAGCTGTTGACTGATGTTTTGTTATATCTTTTTTTTTTTATTGGGAGTTTAACAACCATCGTGAGCAACTCGATGGGCTATGAGTAGTCACCCCTCTCTAATTTAGGGTCACTGGTTCCAGGGAAGGGAGAAAGTTAGTGCCGTAAGATAAAGAAAACATACATGCCTCACTGGGATTTGAACTCAAGACTCATCTCAGACGAATAGTCAGAAGCCAGGGCTTAGATCACTGTGCCGGCATTTCTTATGTCTGTTAGAAATATGTAAAAATATCCTAATCTTAACTGAGCATTGACAAAACTAGTTAGAACATTTCCCTTTCTTAACCACATGACATTACCTAGATTACAAAGACACTGTATAGTGTGCTCCCAAAGAGGCAAACAAAGTTCATTGCTGGAATGAACAGAACAATACTATGAGTAAACATAAAATAAAATATTGTCAAAAGTCAATAACCCATTGAACCTGAAAAGTTACAGTCCCTAGGTGAAGGATTTTGTAGGTGCACCCTTACACCCATATTAACCTATGAGATGGAAATTCTTTTGATTTTACCAAATGTCTAAGATTCATTTGGAAAGCTTAGTTCAAATCGCTTTCCCTGTAATATGTCACTCACATAAAAGAATTACCTTAGGCATAGTTTTTGTTCATGGATAAGCCACGCACGTTGATTTGAACAATGAACCTCTTCTGTCATTTTGAGAACAAATGACGTCTTTGTAATGCTAGTTAACATTATGCGGTTGAGCAGGAAAAATGTAACTAGCTTTGTCGATTGCTTAGTAGAAACTAAGTTTATTTCTTCATGAAATTAAAAAAAAAAAAAAAAGAAACCATGTTTCTAACAGACATCCGTCAACAGCTGGCATATTTTCCTATTTTCAAGAAGTGGGCATTTATTTGTACATAGGTCACTTCCCTGCATACATTTTAAGAATTGCCACTAATCATTTCCAGAGCATCTGATTGGTTTGACACAAACACTGCTTTTGAAGATGGCGCTGACTACTATCCACACAAGAGTTGACACTCAGCCAAGAGATGGCAATGTACAGAAGACAGAACAAAACTTCATGCCTATTCAAAAAATTCTTCATCGCTTTGCGGATGCATTATGATATTGGGAATGTTTGTGTGAAATAATACCCTTTTCTGGTAGCAACAACTTTTCGGTCACCAATAAAAGAACTACCTAAAATCACTAGCAAAGAAAAGGAGAGAGGGAAAAAGAGAGAGAGAATGTCTGTAAATTTCTAGAAAATTGGGTGCATCCAACTTCTACCAGGTCACAATGAAAAAAAGAATATCATCAACCTGCAGTGAATTGAAGGAAACTGTTCTCAAGATACGGAGCAAAATGGATCTAAAACATTAAAATTGAGGAGTTTCCCAATCCTAATTTAAGGCAAATGACTCATTGTAAACGTGAGCACCTGAAATTAAGAACAAGCATAAAAAATAGGAATCCATAATTTTTCTTATAGATTACTACGATGAAACATCCACGAACTATATCGACCTGCATGAAATGCACCCAAATCACGTTATCAAACACGAAAGAAATTATGTATTCGGGAATCCCAACACGTGATCATCGAGCGTCGTCGAAGTTAAAATGACAAGTTCTCAAACTATGAAATATCCAGAATTTGGCGCACAATAGATTTACAAAATTTTAAACTACTAGTAAAGTTTAAAAACAAGTGATTTATAAAGCACTGCAACGCCGGGTTTAAACCTATAAACCGCTCTTTCAGTCTTAATTTGACGACTTAAATTAATGGTGATCACACATTGGTGGAACGTTAATTAAAAAATAGCTACAAATAATTTTTACAAGGTAACCTACATCTTATCTTCTTCCATGAAACAACAATCGTCATATTCAAGAATCATTTTGTTTGTTTACAAGTGCTATGGAAGTTGTCGAAAAGTGACACGCTGAGAATTACGTCACTAATCACAGACATGAACTTGACTTAAAATTTCGGCTGGGCTACTCCGAGCAGCTCTGAATTGCCATGCTCCACGCAACTTCAGATAAATTGTGTAGAACATAATTGTGCCTTCATCCATTTAAAATCAAGTTTTTGATGTAAAATAACACCAACATTACAAGTGAAAATGGAAGCAAATATTTAAATGCTGATTCCTGACTTAATGATGAAGAAGAAAACGCATAAAAAGTTCGAAATTTCTCTGTATTGCACCCTTAGGTGTTTTCGTCCCCAGTGCGTGTTTTTTTAGCATGTTGTTTAAGTGACTGAAATTGATAGTGAACTTATTGGAAATGTAGAAATCTACAAGCGATGGTCACATGCACACAGAAGAAAATCTATCTGGAGCACATAAACGAATTTTAGCGCACCGCTCTGTGCGGTTCAAGACGTAATATAAAACCATAACCGCAATTGCATGTGAAAACGCGAAACTGAAAACTAGTGGAACTTTTCCACAGTTGATAAGAAAATAATTTTGTATTTTTGTACTGTGATTTTTTTTTCAAATTAAAGTTAACAAAATGGGGATATTAGAAAAAATTAGTGAAATTGAGAAAGAGATCTCTAGGACACAAAAGAATAAAGGTAAAGAGACGTATCATGCAAGGTTGAGTCCAGCTTAGCCTTGCCTGACTGGAATTTTAGAGGTTTAAAATAGCAAATGTAAATCTTTAACTTTAGTGATTTCACACATTAGTATCTACAATATAAAACTTACTGTTATGTGCAACGACATGTGAAGTATCATATGCATTTGAGTTGGGCAACCCCACCAAAAATCTTGAATTTATCAAATCCAGATTAAAATGTGTTTGCTCACCTTTAAATTTCTTAAGTGTATAATATTTTGTAATGCACATTTCACGTTATTAATTGGGTAAGTTTTCCAGGTGAGAGTGATGCGTAAATTACAGAAGTGCAATGTGTATTCAGTGCACAATAATGTGATATCTGAATCTGTACTAAAATCAAGTGAAAATATGTAGATTTAAAAATATTGCCTGCCACAGTGTTGTTTAATTTTTATGCGTTAAATACTGCTTCTAGAAAGTGGATCTTATATGGATGGTCCAGTATTCGAATCCCAGGGAAGCTGCTTATGTATTCGTTATTTTAAAATTTGTAGCCCGAAATTAGGGATCTAGATTCAGCTGCAGATACTTGTGGAGTCATTATGACCCCCCCCCCCCCAAAAAAAAAATGTAGTTAGGACTATTATAAAGAGCACTGTAATTGTGTTTTTTGTGAATCTTAGTTTTTTGCTTGGAAGTTTGAAAAATAATGAGGCCACATACTATTAAGTATCAGAAGTTTGCTGAGGCTTGGACACAGTCAGGGTTATTTAAAAGTTCTTGTAGGCCAAAGGGATTACTGTGTCATATGCCCTTTTTTTTTTTTTTTTTTTGGACATTTTTATGGGTGTACAAATTTCTGTAAGCTGTTCTAGTGGCACAGTCGTCTGACCAGCTGAGATGGATTCAGGTTTCGAATTCCGGTGAAGCATGGATGTTGTGTTTACCTTATGGCACTGGCTCTCTCCCTTTCCTGGAACCAGTGATCCTAAATTAGGGATGGGAAAACTGCTTATGGCTCATCAAGTTGCCCAACTGTAAAATCCCATTTTAGATACTTAAAAAAATGATCTTGACTTTAATTTCTAGAAGTAGCTACGAATTCTGTTATCCCTTAGCATATAGTTAGATTTTTCTTTTCAGATTTAGTGAAAAGATCTAGTTGTATTGTTTAACCCATAGAATTATACACTTTGATATGTATGTATATACTTATTGTATGGATGTATTGGCACCAAATTTATCTTTGTTCTGTCATACAGTGCATTTCTGTGATGATTGTGCTTATTTATATGCAATTGAGGAAAAGGTCTTCATATTTGAAAGCAAAGTGAGAGGTGCATGAATAAACATTTCTCAGTAGTCTGGCTGAAAATGGATGGTATTAGTGAATTTGAAGTCGATGAGTTATTTTAGCTGTGGGGAATGCACTAATCTTTTTATTGTGCTGTGGTGATACTATCAAGGAGAATGGGAAAATTTTTCTAGACCTTCATAAGAGCAAAGACATTTTCTGAAAGATTTCTTAGTTTCAAAATTATTTTGGGAAATCCATATCTCCGGCTGATTGCCCTCACAATGAATGTAGCCCTACAAAAGACATATATTGATTTTTAGGTTAAACTGGGTAAAACTGAACTACCAGCCAACCTGTACTCCTGTCTGTTTTCCGTGTTTGATATTTTGGATTTCAAGATCATTTTACTCATTGTAAATTTAGGCTTCAGCACTGGAAGTAATTACCACTGCTCTGTTAGAGCTGAATAAGACCTTATCAATGAACTTCGTTCTCTGCCAAGATTGGTGAAATGATAAGTGTCCTTTCATTACATTGTATCACCCAGTTCATATGGTTTGTGTAGTCTGAGATTGCTGCATGGGTTGTAACATTAACAAATTAGTGTAATGCAATTAGTATCCTAGTGTTCACCCTAGAAATTGAAAAGGGCAGGGTACTTTGCTAAGAAAGGGCACATTTCTATAAAAAAAAAAAAAAAGGGCTTGTTTTCACCCTAGAAATTGAAAAGGGCAGGGTACTTTGCTAAGAAAGGGCACATTTGTATAAAAAAAAAGGGGCTCGTTATGTGTGCAAAACTTTGCAAGATCTGAAAAAAGGGCACTTTGTATCACGAAGGGGCATTTTGTGATAACAAAACATATCTGAAAAAAGGGACATTTTATGTATGCATGAGGTCATAGTTTTAGACTCCCATCCCGGAATGAACCTCTGACCCTGTTCTCATCCTAAACATAATACCATTACACACAGTGGTGAAGTAGGAATATTTCAATAATGAGCTATATGCTTTTTGTAAGCTCATAACACAAACAAAATGTATTGACATAACCAACCTTAAAAAACACCATAATACCTTCAAATACCTTCAAGTGATGTTCAATGCTTTTACAAGAAATGAAGATTTATCGATTGATGGAGAAAAGCTGGAGATAACAGACACGTACGTTTATCTTGGACAGCAGATATCAAGTGAGGGTCACATTGATGAAGAAATTAATCGGCGTACAAAACTTGCCTGGAGAGCTTTTGGAAGAAACAGCATAATTTTCAAGAGCAATATGCCATTATGTCTTAAAAGAAAAGTGTTTGATCAATGCATCCTTCCAGTGCTTACGTATGGTGCAGAGACGTGGACCTTAACTAAAAGAGACATACAAAGGCTGCAGACAACTCAAAGATGCATGGAGAGGTGCATACTTGGTGTAACCAGGAGAGATAAGAAGAGGAACTCGTGGCTCCGAAAAATGACAAGAGTGGAAGACATCATGATCAGAGTTAAATCCCTGAAATGGCAATGGGCTGGACATACTGCCAGAAGGACAGATCATCGATGGACAGCCGAAATTTTAGATTGGATTCCAAGGGACAGGAAAAGACCCAGAAGAAGACCACATGGGAGATGGGTGGATGAAATTCGAAAGTATTCAGGGGTGACATGGAGGAGACTGGCACAAGACAGACCGTTGTGGAGGAAACTTGGGGAGACCTTCGTCCAGCAGTGGATTGATAATGGTTGACGATGATGATGATGATATATGGGATGTAAGGTCAGGTGATGCGTAACACCACAGCCTCTCTATGACAAATGTCAACCCCGCCTTCTCATGGTACATCCTGTTCCCACTATAGGGGCTCTGACGACCGCCAATAGCGGCGTAACTATACCATCGGGATTAGAGGAAATGCTATTAAACACTCACCAACCCGCTTGGCCAGCGTGGTGAGTTATGGCCAAACCCCTCCAAAATGACTCCACAACTTAAATCTTGGCCCTCAGTCTCCGGCAGCTGGAATGTACCTGGCCAAGGCAGCGGCCAGTGTGACATGAAGGCAGAGGGTGCTAAGAATCTCCGGAGAACCAGACGAGGCTGCCATCTGATGCTGACCTTGGCTACATACAATGGACACTCCCTATCTTCTGATTCAAGGTTTCTTGAATTGGAAGAAGAACTACAAAGGATCAAGTGGGACATTGTCGGGCTAAGTGAAGTAAGGAGAAAAGGAGAAGATCTCATCGAACTGAAAAGTGGACATCTCTTCTACTATCGTGGGACAGATACTGGCAGAACTAGTGGTGTTGGATTTATTATAAACAAGAAACTGAAGGATAAAGTTGTAGAAGTTGAAAGTTCCTCTGACAGAGCTAGCTGCACGACTCATTATCCAACTCTCGAGAAGATACCAAGCTCAGATTATTCAAACTTATGCACCCACCACAAGTCATCCTGAAGAAGAAATTGAAGAATTTTATGAGGAAATTCGTCATCTAAATAATAAAGGTAAGCAGCACTTAATAATTATGGGAGATTTCAATGCAAAAATAGGGCAGCGGCAACAGAATGAAACTTCAGTAGGTAAATTCGGTCACGGCAACAGAAACCAGCGTGGAAATACTGTCGTAGAGTTTGCAGAGGCAGAAGGGTTTTTCATCTTGAACTCCTTTTTCAAGAAAAAGCCACACAGGAAATGGACGTGGAGACATCCAAATGGGACGACAAGTGAAATTGATTTTATTATGTGTAACAAAAAATTCGTCATAGAAGACTGCAGTTGTGCTAAACAAGTTCAACACAGGTAGTGACCATAGATTGGTGAGATGTAAGATGCACCTCAACACTAAACTCGAACATAGCAAGCTCATAACACAAACAAAATGTATTGACATAACCAACCTTAAAAAACACCATAATACCTTCAAATTGGAACTGAAGAACAGGTTCTCTGCTTTAGAAGGCCTAACATCGGAAGAAGTGGATATTTCTGAAGTTAACAGAAAAGTAACCAAAGCTCTTATGGAAACAGCAACAAAATTAGTTGGGTCTAAGAACAAGTTGCATGTGAACAAATTATCAGGAAAAACCAAAATGTTGATGCAAAAAAGAAGAGAGATGAGGATAACTAAAGAAGATGTGACTTCCAAAGTGGAATAGCCGCCCCGGGTGGCGCAGTGGTCTAAGGCACTGGCCTCTGATCATTTGTCCGTAAGGGGTCTGGGTTCGAATCCCGTTGAGGTATGGATGTTGTGTTTGTCTTACGGCACTGGCTCTGTCCCTTCCCTGGAACCAGTGACCCTAAATTAGGGACGGGCGACTGCTTATAGCCCATTGAGTTGCTCACGGTGGTCGTTAAACCTACAATCAAAAAAAAAAAAAAAAAAAGTGGAATATATAGAGCTATGCAAGACAGTACGAAAAAGTATCACTGAAGACGTAAGGAAATTCAACTGTGAACTAGTAAGGAAAGCAATTGAAAACAACCAAAGCCTAAAGATAGCAAAGGGACATCTCAGTAAGGGAAGAAAACAGATTATGGCACTGAGAAAAGAAGATGGTTCTGTAACAAGAAATAGAGGCGAAATTTTGACAAGAGTGAAAGATTTCTACTCCAAATTATATGAAAGGGATGATACATGTACTCCAGACATCATGAAAGGTATCAGTACCAGAGTTCTTCCAGTCCTCCCAGCAGAAGTTGCACATGCAATCAAGAACATGAAGCGGGGAAAAGCTCCAGGAGAAGATAGAATTACTGTAGACATCATGCAAGAAGCAACTGGAGAAATCGAAACAGTACTCGCCCAAATTTTCACTCGATGACTTAATGAAGGGAAGATTCCTGAGGATTGGAACAACGCTACAATGATCTTGCTACATAAAAAAGGTGACATTGAGGATCTCAGGAACTACAGACCTATCAGCCTCCTATCAGTGGTTTATAAAATCTTCACTAAAGTTCTTTCACACTGCTTAAAAGTGACACTGGACATGACTCAACCGAGAGAACAAGTTGGATTCAGGAGTGGCTACAGTACAATAGATCATATCCACATACTGAGAGAACTAATTGAAAGAGCAAGGGAATATGAACTTCCATTGTGCATGGCTTTTATCGATTATGAAAAAGCCTTTGATTCAGTGAAATCGTCAGCAGTTACAATGGCTCTGAAATCCTGTGGTATTGAAGATGCGTACATTAATATTTTTAATAACATCTATGAAAATGCAAGTGCAAAGATTCGGCTGTTTGAAAATACAACACACATAAAAATTGGAAAAGGAGTGAGACAAGGCGACAGCATATCTCCGAAGCTCTTTAATGCCACATTGGAAAAAGTCTTTCAATCACTGAACTGGGAAAAAAAGGGATAAAGATTAATGGAGATTATCTAACCCACCTTCGTTTTGCTGATGACGTAGTCATTTTTGCAACTACCCCATCAGAGCTGCAGAGTATGATCCAGGAACTTGCTGACAAGAGTAAAGAAGTGGGATTAAAAATAAACTTTCAGAAGACAAAAGTGATGTTCAATGCTTTTACAAGAAATAAAGATTTATCGATTGATGGGGAAAAGCTGGAGATAACAGACATGTACGTTTATCTTGGACAGCAGATATCAAGTGAGGGTCACATTGATGAAGAAATTAATCGGCGTAAAAAACTTGCCTGGAGAGCTTTTGGAAGAAACAGCATAATTTTCAAGAGCAATATGCCATTATGTCTTAAAAGAAAAGTGTTTGATCAATGCATCCTTCCAGTGCTTACGTATGGTGCAGAGACGTGGACCTTAACTAAAAGAGACATACAAAGGCTGCAGACAACTCAAAAAAGCATGAAGAGGTGCATGCTTGGTGTAACCAGGAGAGATAAGAAGAGGAACTCGTGGATCCGAAAAATGACAAGAGTGGAAGACATCATGATCAGAGTTAAATCCCTGAAATGGCAATGGGCTTGACATACTGCCAGAAGGACAGACCATCGATGGACAGCCAAAATTTTAGATTGGATTCCAAGGGACAGGAAAAGACCCAGAAGAAGACCACATGGAAGATGGGTGGATGAAATTCGAAAGTATGCGGGAGTGACATGGTGGAGACTGGCACAAGACAGACCGTTGTGGAGGAAACTTGGGGAGACCTTCGTCCAGCAGTGGATTGATAATGGTTGACAATGATGATGATATATATATATATTCCATTTAATATATTTTTGCATGAAAACCAAAGAATGTAAATTTAAAATAACTTCATTTAATCGAAATGGTTTCGTTAACAACTTTCATTTACAACATAAGAATCAGATCTACTTTTCCCATTACCTGAAGAATTTAAAATTTTTTTAGTTGCCTATTTATGGATAAAAATTAAAAGTAAATGCTTCTAATCAATGGATTATTAAATACATGAAAACATTCGGTAAAATTATTTAAAAAGGATTTATTATGATTGAAATAAAAAAAATGACTGTTCTTGCTTCCATCCAGTGTTTTGCTGCTTAAAGGGAAAAAAATTCAGCATTTAACTTGATAGCCAACAAATTGTCCATATTTTCTAACTGGAGTTGAATTCACTGGTAACGGAGGTAAAACCATGAAATTAATAATTTCTTTTGAGCTATTCACTGCTTCACGGAAACAAACTTCCATTCAATTTTATTGCAGTTCGAAAATGATTGTTTTAAGCAGGTATGATAATGTACCGTGATTTTCAGAATCCCCCGTCCCCCTTCCGCTTTGTGATTATAATTTTTTTTTTGTGGAATAACTTTTTTACTGGTCTTATAGAGGTTATTTTTCATCAAAGTTGGTTGTCAAATTTTCGAACTAAAGCCTAGTTCGTCATCAGGACTATGTCACTGGAGTAGTTGCTGCCACTCAATTGGAAGAGTCCATCCGCAATTATCGTTAATTGTGGTACTTCTTCTTCTTGCTATTTCGATCCCTTCTTCTAGTTTCCTCTTTACTAAGTTTGACTGGTGGGCGATTATTTTCACTGAGTCCCAATTTATGGAGTGTCCACTTGCTTGTATATGTCTGTCTAGCCCTGTTTTGTTCCCAATGTTCCTAATAGCTGCTTCTTTTTTTTTTATGTTTTTCTGATCATATTTCTTGTTCTTAATATCTTTTGATTAGTGAAAAAGATAGATTCGATATTTTCTAAGAATTTTTTATAACAAAATGCATGTTTTCCTATTTCTAACAGTCACTTCAAAACCAACCGATCATTACAGTAAACATTTTGTCCTCTCTCTTTTTTAAAGCCAATTTCAATTTTAAAATCGGCACTTAATCTATCCATGATGGAACCTGCCATTTCCGTGACTCATAAAATTATCACGGCAAAGTGTACAATGCAGTATCGATTTTTGACATTTGATTTCACTAAAGCGTGTTTTCTCAAATCGTAGTAACATTTTTTTTATTGCTTTATTAAGAGCAGAGCAAAAATATTTTATTTTGTTTAAATCAAAATTAATGTTCCAAAAACGTTACTGCGTGCACACCGTGTAAAGGAAATGCAACTCAACAGGGAATGAAAGACAGTGTCAACGAAAAGCTCAAGTTCCCATTTGAGCTTCAGTTCTTTTCTTAACAAAAGTAATGATTGCTTTTTTTGTCTGTTGACAAGCAGAAAGTGACTAATCAATGGGAATTCATGCATTTTTGGAAAAACTTAATAAAATGCGAGCTGCTGATGTAGGTTTGGGACGTCAGAGTTCCAGCTGAAGCTCAGATGTCTATTATCATTACTTCCTGCCCAAACTTCGGTGGAGAAAACAACCACCTCCCCTTTTTTGAAGACTGAATCCACAAATAGATAGATTGCACTCACTTATTTACTAAGCAGAGCATTGTTTTCTCCCACATATGAAGTGGATAATAGAAAATGATCTTGCTAATTTATAAGAGGGTTTTGAAAAATGCAAATAAATTCTTTAGCAATGAAAAAATAATTTGACCACCAGACGATTGCGAGAGGCAAATTTTCGAGCATGGCAACTAAAGCAACTTTTCTTACCGGCCATTCTGTTTTATCCAGTCGCCACACTTCTAGTGGTGACCACTAATTTTTATCTTTTCTTGAAACCAGTGGCCCTAAATTAAAGATGGGCAACTGCTTATAGCCTTTTGAGTTGCTCATGGTAGTCGTTAAACCCCGAAACGGAAAAAAAAAAAAGGCTGCAATTTACACATGATCTCGTTAACTGTAAGGTTTGCAGGTATCGTCTTCAAGCAAGACAATTACATGGGTGCGTTTGTGACTGACGCTGTGGTCGTGGGCCTGGCAAGGGCAATACAAGATTAAGGGCAGGGTAAAAATTGGGGGAGGGCAGCTGGCATTTTACCGTCCCAAAATGGGGCAGGGCAAATTTTAACATGTCAAAAAAAGGGCAGGGCGCTGCACCCTTCTGAAATGGCCTAGGGGGAACACTAGTATCCCTAGCCATATTAATTGGATATACTGAGCTTATGTTGCCATAGTTACTTAATGAAATTCAATTTGTTATTTATTTGTCTTGAGTTGGTTGCTATATTTGAACTAGTTTATTGTAAGGAACATAGTATTTCTAAACATAAAACATTATGCATATTATTGTCTTAAATATTTTGTTTTTTCATTTCCTTATTTTAGCAACTGAGTATCATTTGGGCGTATTAAAAGCCAAGCTAGCAAAGTACCGTTCCCAGCTTTTGGAACCATCTGGAAAGAAGGACAAGGTAATTAATACAGATGTGTGTTGTATTTATCTTAATGTAAAGTTAGTGAGAATGAAGCAACTACTAATAAGCTGTACACATAATTATTTGTGTCAGGGGTAAAGATTTGGAACAGATCCAACTATGGTCAAATGTATGCATATTATATGTAGAAATTCTTAACCTTATTAATTTATGTGATGCAAATAAGAAAATGAGACTAAAAGGTTGCCCAAAAAGACACAAATAGTAAACATGCGACACTCTAAAAGGTATTCCATGTGTCTGCAACTTGGAAGACAGCTTCAAATGTATGCACCGTTACTTTGAAACTGCAAAACTGCTAATGTTTATATGATTATATATACACACTCCCATATATATGAGGTCCGATCAAAAAGTTCCGAGACTAGGCCGATATACAACAAAGTACTTACGTTATTTAAGTCTTGCTATGATCTCCCTCAAAGTAGTCTGGGCAGCGATACACGGCTGCCAGCATTTTTGCCACTGTTGGAACACTCCCTGGAAGCCCTGTCCACGAATTGTGTCAAGCACCATCTTCGATTTGCGCTGGATCTCGTCCACAGTTTCAGATCGGCTACCCTTGAGCTTTAGCTTCATCCTCGGGAACAGAAAGAAGTTGCAGGGGGCCAAGTCCGGCGAGTAAGGTGGGCAAGGAAGGGTAGTCGTGTTGTTGCGGCTGCAAAACTGGCATGTTGCTAACGCTCTGTTAGCTGCTTTATTGTCGTGATGGAGCAGGAAATCGCCCCTGCGCCACATTTCAGGTCGGTTGCGGCGAATGTCCTCCCTAAGATGCCACAGAACATCGCAGTAAAAAAGGGCGGTGACGGTCTGGCCCTGGGAGATGAATTCACGGTGCACTGCCCCACGAATGTGAAAGAACACTATGAGCAGGCTTTTGGTTGCACTCTGGACCTGTCGGGCCTTCTTTGGTTGTGGAGATTCCGGACTCTTCCACTGCGATGACTGTTGTTTGGTCTCCGGGTCGTAACCGTATACCCAAGTCTTGTCCCCAGTGATGACCCGCGACAGGAATGTTGGTTCTTGATTTGCCGAGTTTGGCGCAGATTTTGATGTTCGCTCGCTGCTGTAGTTTGCAGTCCATACCAAAACCGCAGAGGTGTTGTTTACGTGGTCACCAAATATCGTGTAGCACAGCTCTGGATGTTTGCAGAACGATGCCACTTGACACAATGACTCATGAAGGTCACTGCCCTCGACTGCTGCTCACGCATCTACGTACTGCCATCTGTTGAGGCGCTACATACCTAGTCTCGGAACTTTTTGACCGCACTACGTATATATGACGAGTTACGCTGCTGATTGCATTCTTCGCAATTGCAAAAAAGAAATAGTTTTGACGATGAAAAAAATTTTTGGTGAAAATAGTGATGATTACCTTTTTGTACTGTTATAACACTTCGGCAAAAAAAAAAAAAAAAAAAAATTATTTGGAGAATGAGTTGATGAAAACTTATAAAAAGCCAGAGCAACTGCTGCATGAAATCACATTACAAAGACTGCAGACAACTGAAAGAAGCCTGGAGAGATGCATGCTTGATGTAACCAGGAAAGATAAGGAGAAGAGTTTGTGGATAAGGAAAATGACAAGAGTGGAAGACATCATGTTCAGAGTATATTCCCTGAAATGGCAATGGGTTGGACATATTGCCAAAAAGACAGACCACCGATGGACAACCGAAATTCTAGATTGGATTCCAAGGTATAGGAAAAGACCCAGAAGAAGACCGCATGGGAGATGGGTGGATTGAGTTCGAAACCATACGGGAGTGACATGGAGGAGACTGGCTCAAAACAGACAGTTGTGGAAGAAACTTGGGGAGACCTTCATCCAGCAGTGGATTGATAATGGTTGATGATGATGTGATGTCATCATCAATCATTCTCAGTCCAGTGCTGGATGAAAGTCTCCTGAAGCATTTTCTGCAATTCTCTTTCATGTCACTCTGGCAAGCTTTCGAAATTCATTTGGCCATCCTCCACAGGATCTCCTGTCCCTTGGTATCCAAACCAGTATTTCTCTTGTCCAGTGGTGGTAAGTTTAGCAATATGTCCATCCCATTGCCATTTCAAGGTTTACTTTGATCATGATGCCATCCACTTTTCCTGTTCCTGTCTTTCATGGTTACATAAAGTGTGCATCTGTTCATGCATCTCTGAGCTGCCTGCAGCCTCTGTATTTATTTTTTTACACTTTCCAACCGTAGGTTGAAGAAGCTGCTCCGGCTTTCTCTGTCTGCCTGTCTGTCCATCCACATGATAACTCATGTAAAAATGGTCCGATTTCGATGAAATTTTAGTATGTGGTAAGGGACAACCTGGGGAGGAACCCTATTGAAAATGGGTGAAATGGGGTCAATGGTCAGGATATAGAAGCAGGATCCATTCCATCGCCCTTATGCATCATAACTTATGTAAAAAATGCTTCAATTACGACAAAAGTTTATCATGTTGTTTTGGAGGTGTACTGAACGGGTTCTGTTGAATATAATTGAAATGGGGTCAAAGGTCAGTTCACAGGAGCGAGATTTACTCCACAGTCATTGTCTTCATAACTTGACTAAAAATGCTTCTATTGCGACAAAACGTTAGTATATTGTTCCAGAGGTATACTGAACCAATTCTGTTTAATATCATTGAAATGGGGTCAAAGGTCAAGGCACAGGAGTGAGATTTATACCACAGCCATTATTCTCATAACTTGAGTAATAAGTTGAGTAATGATTTCTGGTATGTTGGAAAGCGTATCATAATGAATGCATTGCATGATTTTACTAACTTGTTTAGTTAGGTCCATGTCATTATCAGGGGTGTCCAAACTTGTTTAACATAAAAGTCACATATGATAATCTTCAGATGTTTGAGAACTGTTAAGAGATGAACAAATATTATACACGTTTTTATTATTACTGTATATTCACATTTTGTTACAAATTTTTTACATAAAAATTAAGAAATACAGGTACGAAATATTACTTATGTATGTAATTTTTAAACTGTAAATTTGTGTTAGTTTCAAAAATCATAAAGTACATATACACAGTCGGTCCAGAAAGTTCCAGGAATAATTCAGTAAAAAATAAATAAATATATATGTGGGTTTTCGGTATGTGTCTTCCTGATGGTGAAATGCCGAGATCACTACACAGAAGAACGATTGCTGGATGGCGTGAGCATCGGACGTCGGCGCGTCGCTAAAACATGCTCCCAGAGACTAGAGGCAGAGCTGTGGAGAGTTCTGAAGCGTGAACACCAAGACAGGGGTGTGTGCCGAAGGGTGTTGCGTTCGCCATTTAGTGGAACAAGTAGATTCCGTTGTTAGTGTATCCTGATATCAATTGTAAGTATACGTCATATTAAATGTGTGCGTGTTCAGTGTTCGTCAAGTCCGTCCATTATTTAAGTGTTGTGATTCGATGAACCCATAATGCGGAAGTTTCCCAATACCCCACAATTCTGGTGTCAGCAAGTGAGATATGCCCCGAATCGCCTGTGGATTACGCAGTATCAAAGACGAAGCTTTTATTTCACATCTTGAAGGTAAGCTTTCTTGTCAACCATGTATAAAAATTATCGTAAAGAAGACTTGATTCAAGTAGCACAAGAGATCGGTGAAGCGGTGCCAACAGGAGCGACGATATTTGATTTAAAATTAAAAATAGAGAGCACTGAAGTCTAAAAATGATCCGGATTTTGTAAAAGATGCCTTAAATTCTATAATAGAAGAGAAGAAGGCGAGGGCTGAAAATGATAAAGTACTAGAGGTGGAAAAAAATCAAATTAGCGCAATTGGAAAAGGAAGTAGAACTGGAAAGTATTCGAAGCCGTACGGCATTGGAGCTGAATGAGCTAAGTGATAATACGGGATTTGAGCGGCCTACGTTTAATATTGAAAACCTGATTAAAAGTGTTCGTACTCTGAGTATGTCTATTCCAGTTAAACCTGAGAATCTCAATTTGTGTTTCCGATCTGTGGAACGAGGTTTTGTTATAAAACGGGTGCCGCTGGACATGAGGTCAGAGATTTTGGTAAACCTTCTCGGGGGAAAAGCTAGCAATGTATTGCTTTACATCGGGAAGGAAGAGATGAAAGATTATGCTAAGCTTAAGTCGCTAATATTAAGAGAGTTTCAGCCAACAGCACAGGAATGCTTGAATAATTTTTGGAAAGCTCGTCGATAGCCGAGTGAAACACATATTCAATTCGCATCGAGATTAACAGCAAACTTTTAGTATTATTGTAAACTGCGTGAGATTAGTGATTTTAACTCGTTATGCAAACTGATGGTGGCGGATAAATTGTACCAAACCTTGGACAGAGACACGGCATCTCACATAGGGATTAAGCAGGGAGAAAGTTGGTTTGAACCAGTAAGATTAGCGAAAGAGTGCGATGTTTATTTTGTGTCGAAAGGAAAATTGTTAAACGACGTTCAAGCAAATGAGTACAAATCGGTGGAGAATATGAGTAAAGGTGGAAGCGGAAATTTTAAGAATGTACGGTACGCTAGTGCACATGATCATAGTCACCTGGTTTTTAGCCAGAAACTGGGTCGCAGTGTGGTAAAGGTGTGTGACAGAGCATTATGATAATAGGCGCAGCTACGGGAGGGGGGGGCATGTCCTCCCTGCTTTTGCAACGAAAAAAGCAAAAAAATTGGCATTTTAATCGTACAAAAAATTTTATTTGGGACTTTTTTTTTTCTCTTTTTTTTTTTAAACGAGTAATAGTAAGACTAAGAGACAAACTTCAACATGAAGGTTAATTGGAGATTGAGTTTGACTGGTAGAAAGTGTCTGACCTTGACGGAATGACTACACAAGATTACAAGGTAAGGGGGACATTTCCTTTGTACCATATCAGATCAGATCAGATCATATGTAGAGGATTTTAGAAAGGGTCTTAAACAACCCTTAGAAATATGAAGCTAGGAGATTTAGGCTAGAGTAAGTGCCCAATAGGAAAGTGACACAGAAGCGAGGTAAAAAGGGGGAGGAAGACGCCCTTATTTATTACCGGGGGCCAGTACTCGGGGTCCGATGGCTTAACGTGCCCATCCAACGCACAACGGATATTTAGTGGTGCGAGCGTTCGTACCTGCCTCGGATCGAACCGGAGGTTCCCCATGGCCGTCACGAACGTTGACCACCAGGCCATTCGTGGCCTCCTTTGTATCAAAGACCACTGCATTTTGGCTTTAACCAGAGTGAGAGGGTAGAGGGCAGGGTAGATAAAGTTTCGCTTCGCTTAAGGAGGGGAGTTCCCGAATGGGGGTGAAATGAACGCCGACAAATCCCTGCAGAGCAGAATCGAATGGAGTCGGGCGGGAGGGGACTAACTTACCTCCTTGTGTGCCTGTCTCAACCCCAAATACGAAAAAAAATTCAAGGTGTTAGTCGCCGCACCAGAAATGACCGCTTCCCTTTATCCGGTCGTTGTCAGTTTCAGACTTCGGGTCACACAAGAAAGAAATTGTTTTCTGGCGTCTGGCGGCGAACGTAAAAGCGGTTCCCTCATGGCGAAATTGTTTATTTAAACAGAAAACTGCATGCAGCTTTTGTCAAACATTAGTTCGTGTAGGCTTGCCTGGGCCTGACCCTACAAGAGTTTCTAATCAGGATTTTATGGTTATCGCTTTCGTGTTGTGTTGTAATTTACATGAAAAGAAGGCAAAAATCTTTGGATGATTGGTTCTTGAAACCTAAAAAAAAAATTAGTTGAAATTGAGCAAGTTCAGGATGCAGTTGTATGTGCTCCTGATTCATTGAAAGAAACTGAGCCAAAGATTTTGCAGCCGAAGATTTCTCTCAATTATCTGATAAAGGAAAGTATTTCATTTACCCAGCAACCATATCACTGCGATCCAGAATTTCTTCCAGTCCAAACCTTGAAGAACAGAGTTTTGACTTTTCAAAACCATTGGTATGTAAAATTTCCGTGGTTGCACTCAATTCAAAACAATGGTGTTGTATGCTATATCCGTGCAAAATTTTGTGAAAACAATCTTAATGCTCTTCCTCCCAAGTCACAAGAAACCACTTTCAGGACATCTTGTTTTAGTAATTGGAAAAAAGCTATCGAAAAATTCCACGCCCATGAAGGAAGTAAAGCACCTAAATCTCGTGTTTAGCAACTAAAGCATATTGCATAATCAGAACCGATTGAATCCCAATCATTCACTCAATCTAAACAACAGCAGCAAAAAGCCCGTGTTTGCCTAGGAAAGGTAGTGTGGAGCTTAAAACACCTCTGCAGACAAGGTTTGGCGATTCGAGGTCATAGACATGATGAAGGGAATTTCATAAACTTCTAGAATTGAGATGTGGTGATGTCCCTGAACTGAAACAATGAATGAGTGTCGTAAAAAAATTTACCAGCTGGGAAATTCAAAACGAAATTTTGGAAATGTTTGCTGGCCAAATAATATGTAAAATTCTGTTCAGAAATCAATGGGCAAGTTTATCCTATATTTTCCATTATTGTAGATGGCACGCATGTCATTACTGGGAAAGATCAGCAGTCGATATGTATTAGACACGTTGATTAAAACCTAACAGCAAGAGAGGAATTTATTGGATTTTACCTGGCGGAAGAAACAACGGGAAAAAAATTGAGTGAAATAATTATCGATGCCCTTCGTCGGTTGCAACTGCCGATAAGTCTGTTAAGGGGGCAAACCGCTGCAAGTACTGAATAAATCCTTACAAAGCCAAACCCAAATGGTCTCTGGCATGATTAAATCAGTAGAAATTGTTAAAGCTATGCTGGGACGTAAAAAAAACGAAAGTTCTTTTAAAATTGTGTACGAGAGAGCAATGAATATTATTGATTCGATGAATCTGGATCCCCTTGAATTACCAAGGCCCAGAAATCCCCCGAAGCGCTTCTGCGGAAATGCAGAAAATTACATAGCTAAAAACCCCGAGGAATATTACAAAATACAGTTTCTACAAATTTTGGACACGGCAACCGTGCAACTTACTGCACGTTTCCACCAAAAGGGGTTCACTAAATATGGAGATCTTGAAGATTGTCTGCTGAAAGGTGTGACAGATCAGAGCATAGCTTCATATCCGGAGTTTGACAAAAGTTTTCTTATAACTCAACTTGCTATGTTCCGTCAGCATTATAAATACTCAACAACAGCTGAGGCTGTCCAGATTGTTAAGTACATGCCACCTGAAGTAAAAAGGTTGTTCAGCGAAGTCATTCATTTAATTCGTCTCCTGCCAGCATCTACATGTGAAGCTGAAAGAAGCTTTAGTGCCTTAAGAAGACTAAAGACCTACCTGAGAAGCACAATGTCCCAACAGCGACTGAATGCCATTGCTGTTTGCCATGTACATCATGAAGTACTTGATAGTGTGAACATTAATAAAATAATGAAATTCTCTGAAAAGAATGAAGAGCGCAGACGAGTGTTTGGGAATTGGTGATATATACAGAACTCAACGGAACCTCAAACCTGTAAAATCACTAACTGCACTGCAGTTAACACTAACAACCAAGCCAAGTGAGTCAAGTAAGTGTTTCTGAAATTGATTTTTGTTTAAAAAACACTAGTTAAAAACCCCATAAAATAAAATTATGAGATCACTCTACTTCCATAAAACTTGTTGGATCACTCTGCTCATCTCTATTACTCAAAAGTTATTTAAGGAGGAAATTTTTAAAAGGATATTTAAAGAAAGGATTGCAATACGCATATGGACTGTAAATTGATTGGCTGTTAACTTAAACCAGACATTTCTATAAAATGGAAGATATAAAGTTTGGAGTGAGTTCTTAGTAAAAAGATTAAAAAAAAAATTGCAATACAATAAAAGCCTGTTTTCCTTTTTATATGTGTGTTTGTGCCCCCCCCCCTATCTTCACAATCCAATTGCACCAATGATTATGATGGAGGAGGGACCATTCTCCACTTTGATACAGATCCTGCCTAACCCATTGAATTATCTTGAGAAGGCAATCCTTGATTTCCTTGAAGAATAAGCCATTCACTGTTTGTCCTTCTGGCAGAAATTCAGGGTGGATAATCCCATGGGAATCAAAGAACACAATGAGCATCATTTTGATTTTCGACTTCACATCCCTTACTTTCTTTGGTTTCGGCTTTCTCGGACTTGACCATTCTCTAGTTTGTCGTTTCATGGGTGGGTCATACTCAAAATACCATGATTCGTCACCAGTTATTATTTTACTGAGAAAATCTGATCACTATTCATCATTTCCACCAAGTTTTGCAAAGCAGTCACTTGCAGCTCTCTTTGTTCCAGAGTAAGAAAGTGTAGGACGAACTTAGGCCACACCTTCTGCTTGCCAAGAACATCATGAATAATGCTGTGCATTATTGTTTTACTATTATTCAGTTCTTCTGCTATCATCTGACATGTTAGTTGACAATCCATAGCCTGCAGTTTGTGGACAGACTGCACATTTTCATCATTGTTGCTTGTTGAAGGTCATCCGCTCCTTTCATCATCCTCCAATAACTGTCGACCATCTCAAAAATATGCATACCATTCATACACCCTGGTGTGAGATAAACATTCGTCATCATATGCTTGTTTTGTCAATTTGTACGTTTCTAATACAGGTAGATGTGCCACATTTAGAGCAGAACTTAATGTTGGCTTCCATCATCTAAAGTATGACAAGGTCAAAATTCCAGCTTATGCACTGCTGACCACAGCTAAAGAAGAACTGGGTGAAAAAATTACAGTTGTTTACTGAGAGTTCATGGGAAATAGTTCATGTGCTGCCCAAGAGTGGTGCACATAGTACATTAAAAAAACTCGTACTTAGAACCAGGGGTGCAGAATATGTACGAACGCGCGAACGAGGTTCGGGGAAATTAAGGCAGCTCTGGGGAAATTTTTGCCTGGGGGTAAAATGATAATACAGTACACAATTCCGAAAATCTGCGCTCCTAAAATCCATGTGGATTCGAACATCGGTCACAGTTAAAGTTAACAGACGGGTAAAAAAAAAAAAAATGTTTAAGATATTTTTAAAGGTTTTTAAAATATTTTATGTGTTTTCCGTATTTGAAAAATATTACTAATGATATACGTAATAGCTCCCTAGAGACTGTTTGGTGGGCGCCTGCCCAGCTGACAGTGTTTAAGCTGCCTATCACTTTTTCACCAAATTGCGACAAGCACAATACGCCAAAAAAGTTCACCAGAATCGTCAAAAAACGAATGCTAAAAATTGTGTTTTGTTTGTTTTTTAATCCTTGTTACCATTAAGAAATTTGCTCATTTTTATTTTTATGTGGATAAAAATCAAACGCTTAATCTTACATCTTTCGTGCGCGCGGTCTCCGTACTGAGAATCCATGACTTAGATCTGTTAACTGCTAGGAGTTGGACATAAGGGGAGGGTGTGTGTGTGCGTGTGTGTGTATATCATCATCATCATCATCCATTATCAATCCACTGCTGGACGAAGGTCTCCCCAAGTTTCCTCCACAACGGTCTGTATTGTGCCAGTCTCCTCCATGTCACTCCCGCATACTTTCGAATTTCATCCACCCATCTTCCATGTGGTCTTCTTCTGGGTCTTTTCCTGTCCCTTGGAATCCAATCTAAAATTTCGGCTGTCCATCGATGGTCTGTTCTTCTGGCAGTATGTCCAGCCCATTGCCATTTCAGGGATTTAACTCTGATCATGATGTCTTCCACTCTTGTCATTTGTCGGATCCACGTGTTCCTCTTCTTATCTCTCCTGGTTACACCAAGCATGCACCTGTCCATACTTCTTTGAGTTGTCTGCAGCCTTTGTATGTCTCTTTTAGCTAAGGTCCACGTCTCTGCACCATACGTAAGCACTGGAAGGATGCATTGATCAAACACTTTTCTTTTAAGACATAATGGCATATTGCTCTTGAAAATTATGCTGTTTCTTCCAAAAGCTCTCCAGGCAAGTTTTGTACGTCGATTAATTTCTTCACCAATGTGACCCTCACTTGATATCTGCTGTCCAAGATAAACGTACGTGTCTGTTATCTCCAGCTTTTCTCCATCAATCGATAAATCTTCATTTCTTGTAAAAGCATTGTACATCACTTTTGTCTTCTGAAAGTTCATTTTTAATCCCACTTCTTTACTCTTGTCAGCAAGTTCCTGGATCATACTCTGCAGCTCTGATGGGGTAGTTGCAAAAATGACTATGTCATCAGCAAAACGAAGGTGGGTTAGATAATCTCCATTAATCTTTATCCCTTTGTTTTCCCAGTTCAGTGATTGAAAGACATTTTCCAATGTAGCATTAAAGAGCTTCGGAGATATGGTGTCACCTTGTCTCACTCCTTTTCCAATTTTTATGTGTGTTGTATTTTCAAACAGCCGAATCTTTGCACTTGCATTTTCATAGATGTTATTAATAATATTAATGTATGCATCTTCAATACCGCAGGATTTCAGAGCCATTGCAACTGCTGATGGTTTCACCGAATCAAAGGCTTTTTCATAATCGATAAAAGCCATGCACAATGGAAGCTCATATTCCCTCGCTCTTTCAATTAGTTCTCTCAGTACGTGGATATGATCTATTGTGCTGTAGCCACTCCTGAATCCAGCTTGTTCTCTCGGTTGAGCCATGTCCAGTGTCACCTTCAAGCGGTGTGAAAGAACTTTAGTGAAGATTTTATAAACCACTGATAAGAGGCTGATAGGTCTGTAGTTCCTGAGATCCTCAATGTCACCTTTTTTATGTAGCAAGATCATTGTAGCGTTGTTCCAATCCTCAGGAATTTTCCCTTCATTAAGGCATCGAGTGAAAATTTGGGCGAGTACTGTTTCAATTTCTCCACTTGCTTCTTGTATGATGTCTACAGTAATTCCATCTTCTCCTGGAGCTTTTCCCCACTTCATGTTCTTGATTGCATGTGCAACTTCTGCTGGAAGGACTGGAAGAACTCTGGTACTGGTACCTTTCATGATGTCTGGAGTACATGTATCATCCCTTTCATATAATTTGGAGTAGAAATCTTTCACTCTTGTCAAAATTTCGCCTCTATTTCTTGTTACAGAACCATCTTCTTTTCTCAGTGCCATAATCTGTTTTTTCCCCTTACTGAGATGTCCCTTTGCTATCTTTAGGCTTTGGTTGTTTTCAATTGCTTTCCTTACTAGTTCACAGTTGAATTTCCTTACGTCTATATATATATATATATATATATGTATGTTGGCAGCTTTCAAGTGTTTTAGTGAACTGGGGGAGTTAGATGGCAGAAAAGGGGAGGGTGATATTGGGTGGGGCCAGCAGAATGCGACAAGAGCAAGAGGGAAAAACTTCCTCTTCAACTCACATGATTGCTGACCTTAAATGAAAAACGCAAAAATGCATTTTCGCGAATTTTTCAGACAGCTGTCTGATATTTCTATAAGCACCATAAATCCTTGTTACGAATGGATCTGCAAAATTTCGCCTGAATTGTTTAATAACTTTTTAAACTAGCCATGAAAATTTTAATTAAACATTCCTGTGTACCTGTCCCTCGTAAATCACTTAATAAAAATGTTCATGGCTAATTAAAAAAGTTTTTAACCAATTACAGCAAAATTTTGAGAGTTGACTACTCTTAGCTGATTATGGAGTGTGTAAAAATTTCAGCCAGTTTCATAAAGAATTGACAATGATGAGTTTTCTTATTTTTTTATCCAGTCTACTGGCAAAACCTTTGTAGCAAACAGGGAACCCTGCTCTTACGTAATGCAAGTAATGCAATTACGGGAGATGGGGAACCCTCCTGCTTTCCCCACCATCCCACTTGTTGAATTAAGCGGACAACAACAAGTTTTGTTTCAAACTTGATAAGCTGCACTTTCCTTTGTATGCTACACTATGGATATTTGTTGAATACTGTATAAATAAAAATAGGCTTTTTTAATGTGAAACATTTGAGTATGATACAGTATTTTGTCATTTACAGTAGTACAGGAATTGCGATAGTTCAAAAGAAAAATGTACGGCGTGTGAACAATGGACAGAATGTCACGCAGGGACGAGGTGCTATAATTCCCGCACTTCAAACCCCAGTGCCGCACGCTCTTGAAATTAAAAGGGGGGGGGGAGTTTGTATACATACGTATGATGTTTACCACGATGCAATTACTTTACTGTAATGTCAAAACAATGATAAAATTAATTCAACTACAGAGAAATGTGCCGTCTGCTAGATTTAACAAGCAATCAGCACTTTCATTGTGCAATTGTGTTCATCACTTCAATCTTACTTAGCATTCGTTTTTTTTTTTTGATGGAATGTTTGCCAGCCAGAATGTTTGATTGACATATGCAGTATTTCGTAAATAAAAATTCAATTAATTAATATAGTACTGTATTATGAATTTGTTCCCTATATTTTACTTACTTATTAAATACTATACATATATCTACGTAAATTCCAAATACTACTAATTACAGTATTAAATACATATTAATTTTACTAATTATTAAACAAATGAAAGCCTATAATACATACATACATACCATTCTATTTGAATTAGTATTATATAGTTTAGAGAACCTGTGTGTGTTTACAGTACATATGTACTAGTAAACACACACAGGTTCTCTAAAATCCGCAAAATTCTAAAATCTGCACAACCTCTGAAACCAAGTTGTGCGGATTTTCAGAATTGTACTGTAGTAATATAAAACGAAAAATTGACTTATTAACAACGAATATAACGTGAAAAATAGGAGTAATTTACTTCATGGTAATCAGGTAATCATTTTGAAAAATGTGTCGTTATGAATACAAGAGGTTATGAGGGCTGTGACGTACTGCAAACTACCGCTCGTAAACGATTCACCGAGCCTAAACGACTTTACTAATGTCAAGGCGGAGACAGTGTGGCGTGAGTAACGAGTACAATGCAACCACTAGTCACGCTAATAAACATTTCCGAAACTAATGGGCTGCTCTGGCGGCACAGAGGTCTGAGCGATGGCTTCTGATCATTTGCCCGAGATGGGTCCGGGTTCGAATCCTGGTGAGGCATGGATGTTGTATTTATCTCATGGCGCTCACTCTTGCCTTCCCTGGAACCAGTGGCCCTAAATTAGGGACAGGCGACTGCTTATAGCCCACTGCATATTTGGCTGCATATTTTGCCTTTTTTCAAAGTGTGGATAAATTTTAAAGTGTTTCTTAAGTCCTTTCCAGGTGCTGAAATATGAAAAGGACAAAACTAGGAAGGCAGAGAGACAAGCAGAAGATCAAAGATTCCTTGAAAGTTTGCGAAGGTTTTTAAAAGTTTTCCTGAGGAACAGCAAGTATCTGATCCTGATCACGTCTACTGCTTTTCAGCTGATGAAATTGATGTCACTGAGCATTCAACAGATTGCACTGCGATTGCTGCAGAAGAGAAAAACCAGCTGCAAGAAGAGTCTTCTGATGCCCACTGCTTGACGAAATATGCTTTAGATTGAGCTCAGAACTTCACACAGAAAACCATGCAGAATGAACAATATCAACAGATACTTGCCTCCTCCTCTTTGACCGATATTGACTTTACAGACCCTGCCAGGCAATACCACTTCGTCATTCATTGATGCTGCTCTTATGATTGGAATCAGACTACAAAGTCAAAGTCTTGAGAAGAAAGATTTCCCAGTAGATGACAAAGGTTGCCAGTTTTCTGCTAAACACTTCATAAGAAAGTTCTTGAATGGTGAAGAATTGAAAAGGCGATGGCTGGTATATTCAAATCAGATGAACCGTGTTTTTGTCTGTGTTGCAAACTTTTCCCTGCTACAAAACAGTCACATCCAATGCTGACACAGCTAGGAAAAACTGGTTACGATGACTGAAAGCACCTTGCTGATCATCTCAAAGTACATGAGATATGCTGCAGTCGTTCTTTGTCATATTGTATGTGGATTGAAATAGAAAAAAGGCTCAAGATCAACAAGGGTGTTGATGCCCTGCACGAGACTAGGATAAATCATGAAGTGGAGCATTGGAAAGCGGTTTTGAAAGGACTAATGGCAACAGTTCTTTATTTGCCTGCACACAGTCTTGCTTTCAGGGGCTCATCAGACAAAACCTTTACAGCTAATAACAGGAACTTTCTTGGACTTGTTGAGCTTTTTGGGCAGTTTGGCGATACAATGCCGGAACATCTGCGGAGAATCCAAGACGGTTCTATAGCAGACCATTGTTTGGGGAAACTGTACAAAATAAGATCATCAATTTGATGGCAAATGAAGTATTAATGGACATCCATAAAAGAGCCAAGCAATCAAAATACTTCTCAATCATTTTGGATTGCACTCCAGATGTAAGATGCTTGAAAAAAAGCTCTCTGTGATTATCAGCTTTACAGATTTCAGTAATGATGAAGTCACTGTTAAAGAACATTTTTAGGGTTTAAAGAAGCAAATGAGGTCACAGGAAAAGGACTGACTGAACTTCTAGAAACTTTGCAGGAGAAGAACCTAGATTTTAATAACTTAAGAGGCCAAGGATACGACAATGTTTCAAATATGAAAGGAAAAAATGAAGGCGTACAGGTGAGAGTATTGCATATGAACCCTCAAGCATTCTACCTTCCTTGTTGCTCCCATTCCTTAAATTTGGTGATATCTGACACCGCGTCAGTATCCACGAAGCAGTCACTCTCTTTGGAGTGCTCCAAAGAATGTACACACTTTTTTCTGCTTCGACACAAAGATGGAGTGCACTCTTGAATCATGTTCCAATGCTTACCATGAAGTCACTGTACGATGAGATAGGAAAGTAAAATCGACGCGGTCAAAGCTATCTGCACTCAGACAAAACAAGTGTATGACAGCTTTTAGAGATCTATGAAAACGCAAACTTATCTGTTGATGCGGGAGTGAAACACGAGACTTATTGCCTCGCAGAACAGTTATGCAATTTTAAATTCTTAGTTGGACTCCATGTGTAATATAATCTATGTCTCAAGTGAAGAACATCAGCAAAAGCATGCAAAATGCTGACTGTGACCTAATTGTTGCTACAGCTGTGATAGAGAGTGCAATTAAATTTATCAAGGCTTTCAGAGACAATGGTTACGATGAAGCGAAACTGAAAGCTGCAAAAAGTGCAAAGAGCCTGAGCACACAGGTCGTTTTCCGAGAAACCAGAAGGAGAAAATGTACAAAGATGTTTGACTATGAGGTGGAAGATGAATTAATGGAAACTGCAGAAGGAAAGTTTAAAAGAGATTTCTTCTTTGCCACAGTTGTCAAAGTTCAAAGTGTCTGAAATGAGCAGTTTGAGCAAATGCTCAGCTACACTAAGTTATGGGGTTTTCTATTTAGCTTAAAATGTTTGCCGGAGAACTTGGAAGCTCATTGCATGGATTTACATCTGGTTTAAGTGACCAAGCCTCATCAGACATAAATGGTGCAGAATTAACACAAGAGCTAAAACACTAGAACTTCATTATGCCGTCTAAAACTAAATGTGTCAACCCTCGAGAAACATTGCAGTTTCTTCTCAAAATGAAAATGCAAGATAATTTCCCCAACATTTAGATTGCTCTGCGAATCCTGCTGACAGTTCCAGTAACTGTGGCAAGTGCTGAACTTACTTTCTCTAAGCTGAAACTAGTCAAAAATTATCTGAGGTCTACCATGACTGACAATGGACTGTCTTCTTTAACTGTGTTGTCAAGAGAAAATGGCATTGCTCAGAAGATTGACCTATCAAAAGCAGTGACAACTTTTGCTGAAATGAAAGCAAGGAAAGTGAAATTACCTTAAATCTGTAATTGAAGGAGGTTTTGTAAAAGTGTTGAATATGAAAGAAATGTTTTAACCTGTATCTCTTTAGTTGAATTGTTCCAAACCAAAGCTTTTCCTAGAATATTTATTTGGGGGAATGGGGAGCTGGACCCTAATATGGGGTGCCAACATTCACTCTCGCCTCGTGGTGCCATATTACATAGGGCCATCCCTTGTAAGCACCTATTTCCTTTGTTACATGTTAGCCATTTTCTTGGAACTGAGTCATTCATAATTTTCCTCTCATACAAACAAGCATCAAATGGCAGATCATCAAGTGCCTGAAATGGATGTTCAGCAAAAAAACTGTTTCAGATTTGCTCGTGATGGATATTGGAAGATTCCAGCAGTTGATCTTTCATTTTCTTGTGTAAGTTCATTTATAGGATGTGCTTCAGAAACCAAGTCATTTATGCCTGAAGGTATATCTGATTCCCTGTAACTAGTTGAAGCTATGTGTTCAGATGTTGCAACTACAGGTAGTAAAGATATCAGAACAATGAAGCCAGAAGAAGTACTGGGCCTGGGTTGGTGAGTAAAGAATGCTATTGCATTTGACTCTACATTCGAAGTAGCTCTTTCCAGTTCTTGTAACTCACAAGTCATTGCATCATCATCACCATGAGTATTATTTCTTGCTTCTTGTTTATTTGTTGCTGAACTGTACATTGATGTGGATGGTGGCTGTATTATTATAAAATCTGCAATAGATTAGCATCGTTTGGCTGATTCCTGCCTTTCTACTTGTTGCACTTTGCATTTCAGTGATCCAGATTTATGCTTTTTCTTTCCATGTTGGTAGGGGTAATATTCCTGAAATTAAAACTTAATTAAAAATAATCCACGTTGGGAAAAATGAACATCTACAATATTTACAGAACTTATTCGATGTAAGAAAAGTCTGTTTTCACAAGGTTTCTTAAAACAAATTAAAATTTCTACTTGCAATCAGCACACACTACCAATTTATGCTTTGTACAAACAAACTGACTGCACACACAACACCTAGCAGTTGTTTAGATGTCTTTAGCTCTCACAAAAACTTGAAAGGGAGAAAGAAACACATGTTAGTCAAAGTTACGTGAAAGGAAATGTGTGGCATTCAGTGCACCAAGGTCAACTTTATGAACAGTAAGCAGTCTCCTTGGTGAAGGTCGCCGGGATGACTTATAAGAGAACTACCCCAATAGAAAAGTCAGGAGAGATGGGAGCGCTAAGTGCTGCCCTCTTCTGGAAATTCCAAAACTAATTTACATGGGTCACTCAGTGCCCCGTGTTTCCTTTCCAGGGTTAAAATAGTAATACAACTTAAATGTTAGTTGCATACAGTAATAATATTGGAATTTCTATTATATTTTCAAGCTACTGAAATGTCATAAACATTTTGTGTGTTTTGAATATATCAATTTTGATTTTTAGTAATCTATGGCTGACGTTAACTGATAGGAAGAATATGTTCAACTCTTGAGATATTTCAACCATTCTCATCCGCTCCTTGCTTTTCATATCCCCTACCGAATGGTGACATCGTAGGAGCTACAATCGAGAAGTGTGTTTTGTAGGACCAAACTGGGTTAGAGAAGGCCCAACAATTATTAAGAATAATAATGAGATTATTGCTGTGATTGAAACAAAAGACCTAACTGTAGTGATTTTGAAATTCGTCTCAGTACGTCTTTCACATTCGCTAGAAGATACAGCAATGATTTGCACACATTGAACTGTTTAAGGAGGCCCACCTCATCAGGGACCCACTTGCCATTGAGCAAGCTGACACCCTGGCCAGTCTGCCACTGGATACTGTTGTTATATACATACTGATGCATAAATATCCCAATATACATCACCAATTGATATGTCATGCCGAGCGAGGTGAAAGATTCCACCTCTCATTACCAGTGTTGTGTTTCTGAGTGATCGTTGTAAGTATTCAGTGAGAGGATTTTTATATTGAGGAGCTGGCATATGAAGGATAAGCAGGTGCTAGTGAGGTGGAAACATATGAATTTAGTACTAGAGCCAAATGATAAGGGAGCAAAATTATGCACACACAAATATATTTATCTACAACTAACACTGTCAGCCAGGATTGTACTCTTTACACGTTACATGTGCAAGGAGTTTCCCCTCCTATCAAGTTCGTATTATCTCTTATAGTTCAGGAAGTGAGTTCTCCACCATTCTACATAACTGGAACATTTAAAGTTCTGAATTACCTGGTACTCTCTGGCCAAATAAAAGTTTGCTCTCTATCTCTAGAGTTTGCTATAAAAGCCCCTTCCAAAAGCTAACAGTTTCCTAATAGTAAAAGTACTTACAAACGATTTTCCTGGTAATCCACATTAGTTGCGGAGATCCTTTGGGCTAGATTTTGATGGGCCCTATGAATTTAGGTCAACAGATAAACAAGGTACTCACTTGCGCTCACACAGATACACACCGGAGAACAATAGCTGGTCACGGCGTTGGCTGGAAATTTACACTCCTTCAAGTCCTCAGCATCAACTGTGGGAGGAGGTAGGGCAGGTCACTTGGATACCTCCCTCTTTCTTAGGGCTGGTCGCATGTGGTGATGAACAAAAGCAGACATCGAGTTGGTCTCTAGGTTATTGGCCTTTACGAAGTCTGGTGTTTTCTGTACTCTTATTGTGCTTGCCCTTTAGTTCAAACGCTCCTATGGCATCGTGCACTGTTAGCTTAACTTCCAGGGAAATATTTTCCCTCCGTCTCTTCAACTGCGGCGCACAATAGATCAAACTTAAAACTGTCGCACACAGCTTGCATTCCTTGCTTAAAAAGTCTCTTGTTGGAATTCTCCTCTTGGTAGACTGACAGCTGCTACCCCAGTTATCAGCCTCCGCAGCTATTTTTTTATTCTATCAAAACTATTCCGATAGACTGACACCGGCTAGTTGCAGATTTTCACTCCATTTCATGGGCAAAAAGCCTGGTCCATCTTCTGTGGGAATTGAAACTCTATGCCTTCAGAATAATTTGCTCTTTTCTTCACGTATGTTGCTAGGCATCATTAGAGCCTCATGGCCTTCGTCAATCCTCTTTGTACAGGGAGCTTTTGCTTGTCTGCCATAGAATCAAAAGCCGAATTTGCCCTTTCGACCCTAACTATAAATTCTGATGCCCGCTAATCCCTTTTCAACATTAATGCTCGACAGAGAAACTTATTTATGAGGACTCCAATGCCAAACTCGCAAAGCTGTGTGTGGTCCGCATTCTCGGTCTGGGAATCCTGGGTGTGCTTTTCATAAACCGTTATCTCTCCTTTGTTTCACTTTTGCTAAGGCCTATTAACTCTCCTCCCCAATTAAAGCATAATAATTCCCTAATTAGTTTTGTAATTGGCCAAATTCTTAATCAAGTTATTGATATAATTTAATCACAACCTTTATTTAAGCCCATCCCCATGGTTAATTCGTTATTCCAAACCCCCAATCTCAGACCTATTGTACTGCATTTATTACTGCATTGAATCAATCATTTTTTATAACAAAGTTTTTATCACTTCCCTCAGATTTCATTATAAATGGGGATGCGACTATACAGAATACTGTGCAAATCATCTGAAAAGATGGAGAGGTGAAGGATAATAATATTTTGTTTGGAATTAAGAAGCAAAGAATTTTAATGTCAAAAAGGTATTAAATTCTGTTGTACCTTGCCATAGCCCACATGTTAATCCTGGAACAAGATGGATTGAAAATGTGATGTCAGCCACTTATGAACAAGGGATCAACATATTATAAGCAAAAAATCTTTTAATTTATAAGAAGAGATGAAGAAAATTCATTGCCAATAAGAAATTGTTTTTAATAATGTTGGTTTGTGCCAGAAGCATTCCTGAGCATTGTACAGGAACACAAACATGAGACATTGATATTGCATATATTTATGAAAATATTGAATGTCAACTTTTAATTAATATGCATTGCAGTTCTTTTTAGTGAGGCAGTGGTAATGTGTTTAATCCATTTCACATTTCAATTTTTAATAGGACAAACATTATTTAATTTTTCTTCTACCTCTCTGTAGGGTGAAGGTTTTGATGTAATGAAATCTGGTGATGCTCGTGTGGCACTAATTGGCTTCCCATCTGTTGGAAAGGTTTGCTTGTGTTTTTTTATATAATGAACACATTTTGATTCGGAAAGAATGTGGTTTTACTTATTTCATTTATGTAAGTCTGAAAATGTATGTTCTTTGAATGTTGAAGTAATAATCTTTTTCTTTATTATAATACTAGCCATACCCGGCCACGCGTAGCTGTGGCACATTGTGGTTGCATGGATGAGAAATGAGGAACAAAACAAAGCATACGTTTCATAGAAGTTTAATTTTGCAATACTTGTGGGTATACAATATTTTTTGTTTTTCCATTCTCTGCTTAGATATAAAGGCTATCTGGTTTGCCGACACGGGAACACGCAACATACAGTTGTCCATGTGAGAAGCAATCCGCATCTAAATGTAAACCACACAATTCTAAAGATTGACTTTGAGCTTTATTGATTGTGATTGCAAACGCCAATCGAATTGGGAATTGCAATCTTTTAAATTGAAATGGTGTATCGGTCGGGATCATGGGAATTCGAGGGATGAGGACATCTTCACCTTCGAAAGGCCCCGTTAAAATCATTGCTTCCACTACATTTTTCATCAGTTTTTTAACTGCGAGTCGCGTGCCGTTGCAGAGTTTTGGCTGATTAATATTCCGCAACATGATAATTGGCACACCTATTTTCAATTTTAATATGTGTGGTGGCATCCCTGGCAGATCAAGTGAGTTCAAAAATTCCATTGGATAATTAACTACTTCATCTGCTTCCACAACTGTATCTATCGACTTGTATGTAATTTCCTCACTTTGAATGCTGGATTGAATAACATTATTAATTTGATAGACATCTTTATTCTTCGCGGCAAGGATAGCTCGTTCACTGAGCCAATCGGGATTCTTATAATTAATTTGAATATTAGGAAATACTTTTTCGATCAGTTCTTCTTTCGATGTTACTAAATTACAAAAATTATCAGGAAATGATATTCGTCTTGACGTCTCATCGACTGGCAGTTGTCCGTTCCCAATGTCCAGTAACTGTCGTGAGAATACCTCGGCTGATTGATCGTTCTGCAGCTGGACACGCACATTCGTAGTCAACTGCAATGTACGTACGTGTCGCCACAATGTTGAATATTTCAGGCAAGCATTTATTTCGTCCGCTGATGTCGATCGAGAAATTACAGGCAATGTTTGCCTAAAATCTCCTGCGAGCAATATCAATGCATTCCCGAATGGTTGAACGTTTCCACGCAAATCTCGCAACGATCGATCAAGAGCTTCAAGCGATTTTTTATGTGCCATCGTGCATTCATCCCAAACAATGAGTTTACATTTTTGTAATACTTTTCCCATACCGGATGCTTTGGAAATATTGCACGTGGGAGTCTCGATGATTCGCATGTTTAATGGCAACTTCAGAGCTGAATGAGCAGTCCTTCCACCTGGTAACAATGTCGCAGCTATTCCAGACGAAGCGAGAGCTAAGGCTATGTCATTTTTTGATCGAACCGTTGCCAGAATCAATCTGATAAGGAATGTTTTCTCAGTTTCTCCTGGCGCATCCAAGAAGAAGCCCCCCAACTCCGTCATTTATCATTTGCATTATGCGATCATAAATGCCCTTCTGTTCACACATTAATTTGGGAATGTTTGATTGGACATATGACTGGAGATCACCGGTGTTGTAACTCTGTTCACGGCGCAAATCCACATCAAATGAAGCAGTCGTAGTTCGGTTGGGTGCTGGCATTCCCAATTGACCAAGAACTTTATTTGCAATAGCTAAGCACTTGTCTTCAATATTTATCAATGTTTCGTTGTAAATGCCTTCTGTAAATTCCATGGTCATATTGGCATTTTCTAGGCGTACTCTATGCAAAATATCCTCAGCCATATGCGATCGATATCTTTCCCATAACTCTGTGGGAGATGAAGGGAAGCAAGCGGTCAATATAATTGCGAATAGTGCTCGAATTTGGTTTGGATGTGCAGTGTTACACGCGTCACTAATACATATATCCCACTGTTGGTCGTTTTCTAATAAATTAAGAGCTTGACACGCACTGCGGAAAGTGGCATATGTGACGCCGTCAACAATTTTCAATTGCTGGAAAGATCTAGGACCAGGCACATTTACCAACAGCATGCGAAGGAAAAACATTCATCTTGATTAGGATGCACTGTGTAAAGTCTACCAATTGTATTTTATCTGAAAATGCCAGGTTGACCGTCGACTGGCTCCCCTCGTCTGCGTCATACGAATGCTTTTTAGTTACATTCCACGTGTAATAAGAGGGCACTTCTGTGTACATCAGTGTTCTGGCAAAAGAATCTTCCTGACATAAGGTGAAGAAAGCAGTCAGAGTTGTACCAGGTGGATTAAGGGCTTTTTGTTGTACATTTGCATCTGTGAAATAAACACGCTGTCCATTCTCTAAATGTACTGCTAAGTGAACCACAGCTGGATTGCGTTCATGCATGGGAAATGAAAAATTTGCATGCAGCCTCATTGCTGCTTATGTATCTTCCAGCCTGGTATTGTGCAATTTCATCGATAACTCGTACTGCATTTCTGTCACTATTTTCTGGTTGCACACCAAAAACTGCCATATCGCTGCCTTTATTCACATACTTACAGATGTATTTAATTGATTTGACCGAATTGCAATATTCTATGTTTATGTGCGCTTTGTATGTTTTTGACTACAGAGGCGAATATGGGACCACCCAACGGTTGTCTACATCAATATCACCATTTCGCATGTGTATAGTTGCCGAATTCCAGCCATCTTCAGTTGATCGTCTCCTATACTGAGGATATCCATCGTCTCCTGTTACTGTGTTGGCTGCGAATGCTCGAGGATATTGCTTAGAACATTTCCCGTCTACCATGCATGGTGAATTCGGATTTAGTGTACCGCATGGTCCATGTATCATGTTTTTGATGATAACTGCATGCAAATCCTTATCGACGTCGGCCCGTGGAATCTCAGCGCATATCACATCGTCGATTTCGTCTGAAGTTATTTTATCGTATAGCCAGATTAGTATATGCGCATGTGGCAATCCTCTCTTTTGCCATTCTACTGAATACATCCAGCAGAGCACAGATCCAAACACTTCATGTTTCACAATGAAATCCATCAGCGACTTAAGCTTTTGTCTGAAAACACGTGGTGTGATGTCATGCCTATCCACGGGTGATTGCCCAGGAAGTAACAGCTGCTGTATCTCGTCCCAAGCTGGATTGCACGTGAAGGTGATAAATAAGTCTGGACGCCCGTAATGACGAACATATGCCATTGAATCTTGAGCATATTCCTGCATGTGACGTAGACTGCCTATGTATGAAGATGGCAAAATAGTAAGCTTTCCAACGTTGGTTGTATTACCGTCATTCACAACTGCATCTTGCAAATGAATGTATTCTTCGGAGCGGAGTTTGGTCTGATTCAAACGAAGAAATAGCAAATGTTCCGTTTTTAATTTTTGCACACATATCCACAATGTACTGGTGAAACAACTGACGGCATTTCAAAATATAATTGTCCTCGTTCCTCCGAATCATTAAGCGGTAGGCGTAAAAGTTCATTGCGCTGCACTTTTTATTAATTTCTGCACCATTCACTGGGTTTATCATCTTCACATTGAAATGATATCCATCGGCACCATCCCAGAAGATAACTGGATATTGCAAAGCATCGTAACAACGGTGAGTTTCTGCGACGTTTATCAATTGATCGTTTCTTCGATGGAGAACAATATCTCTAGGTTGGAACTGATCTCCGACTATGACAATTGCTACTTCGTCTATAGTTGGAGCATTATATCTTCGGACATGTTCTCCAGCGGGCATTTTGTCGGCGTGAATGACAATCTTGTGGGTATCTGATGGCATCATATCCATTGCCGTTTTGAACAAACGCACCAAATTGTTCTTTTCGTGAAGGAGCTCCTGTAGTTATGAAATGATGGATCTTCTTAGTGATTTATGTATTCCACAACGTGCATCGACTTCATCTCTATCATCACCGATGAAGTACATTTGAAGGAATTTATGGTCACTATCTCGGAACGGGAGCAGGGAGCCAGCTTTGTGATATATTTGTCCTTTGATTTTAAAAGTTGGCATGAATTGAGCAGTCACAATTTCCGCACCAAATGACGTCATTTGGAAGCAAGAGTTATATTTCCTGATGTTTGATAAGAAATGCTTCGATTCAGCGGTAGATCCAGCAAGTAGAGTTTTCAACGGCTCTGGTGGTGCTTCAAGTTGAGGCAATTTAATTTTTCCGCCAGCGCAACACATCCCATTCGTTTCATTATTGAACTTTAGAGCCTGGCAGTAAGTACAGACATGACTCATCTGGCCAATGACAACATGTGGACTTGAACTATAATCAACAGCTGGATTGTACAGGAATGCAAGACGATTGTATTGCAGAATCAGATCTGCTGTTCTTTGGGTACGTGCTTCAGCTATCCTCGACGCCTCGCGTTCATTCCGTTGAGAACGAACCAAATCTGTTGCTGCAGAATGCGACTGCCGTGCTCGCAATCGTGCATCCTCAAGCCTGGCTGCTCGTCTTTCTGCTGGTTCCGTGTTACGCATCTGGATGGTGCTTAGTCTGTTCCTCTCTCGTACGTATGCCCGCTCTTCCGCAGTCATATTCGAAAGCCGTCTTCTCGATCCTTCTGTGTGGCGAGTGCGACGACCCAAATTCGTTTTTTGCGAGGCATTATTTCGGTTTTCACTGGAACAGAAGGAAGGGATAAGATTATAACCTCTTATGGCTCTCACAGCTCTAGGTTGAAAACCATGAGAGATAAGAGACAAAACATAACCTCTACTTACGATGTGGCGAACGGTGCAGCTCAATCACGACACGATCACCTAGTATGGAGAGTGTTCCCCTCGCTCCCAGCAGATGGCGCGTTTGCTGGTACACAGCTGATCATTGAAAAAGCTGTTTTTCTCGCGGTCGTGGGTATGTTACTGACGCGAAAAATAGACAAAAACAACACGATCACCTAGTATGGAGAGTGTTCCCCTCGCTTCTGGCAGATGGCGCGTTTGCTGGTACACAGCTGACCGTTGAAAAAGCCTTCGACCATATATACTGATAGACTGCGCATGGCATCAAAATTTCTGGCTCCAACATCGCAAGCCACGAAATCACGTGTCTTCGGGCAAAAAGATGGTTAACTCGTGCTGTGCTCATCATGAATTTTAGGAGTTTCTTTTTTAGAATTCCATTACGACTTTTCATTCGTGAATACATTTATTACGCTCTGATGCAGCTATTGCCAGTGCGCAGTCCATTAGTATATATGGTCGAAGGAAAAAGCTGTTTTCTCGCGATCGCGGGTATGTTACTGACGCGAAAAATAGATAAAAACAATCTTTGAAGCGGGTTGTATATCGTGTGAAAATTTGAGCTCAATCGGTGCAGAACTTTTTGAGTTTTTGAAGCGTACACAAACCAACCTAACATTTTTATATATATAGATTTTCTTGTCATATTCCTTGTTTTTAATATCTTCGGTAATAGTGAAAAGGAGCGACTTCGTTTTTTTTTTTTTTAAAGAATTTTTCCTACCGAAATGCATGTTACCCTAATTCTAATACATACTTCTTTAAAACTAATCAATAGAGCAATAGTTTTCGCCCCTTTCCCTATTACTAAACAAAATTAAATTTCTGGATCGGTATTTAATCTGTCCGTGGTGGAATCCGCGCCGTTTTCGTGTCCCGTAAAATTGTTTCACGGCAGAGTAAGCAACCCAGTATCGATTTTTCACTTTCGTTTTGCATAAAATTCGTGTTTTTCCACTTCTTAGTTACTTCTTACTCATACATGATATTATTTCGTGGATTCGCGGAATTCCGCTTTTTCTGTCATCCTTCGGGTCATACTCGAGACCGATGTAAAACTGAAAAGAAGCTGTTTTGGGGGAGGAAGGGAGGGGTCTTTTCCTTCTGGGGACGGTATTTCTTCTTTCAAAACTTTCGAAAACGGAAGTTAAACGGAGTGAAGATTTCCCCCATAATCCTAATTTATTTTTCTCGCGATATTTCTTCTGCCCAGTATTGTTATTAAATTTAATTTTAATGCATAAGTATTTGTATTTTAGCTTGAAAAATGGAGGGAAAATGTCTGAAAACGGAAATCGGGCGGAACGAAGATTTTGCTGTCAATGGTAGGTAATCCCTGCCCGCGCGACGTTCCCTCTACCCTGTGTTGTTGTTAATGTCAGTAATTTTATATGATTCAGTGATGTGCTCCAGTTTAATATTTACATAAATAAATTTCAGTGAATCCCAAAACATGCACTTTTTAAGTTAAACAAATTCAATGCCATCTCAAAAATAATGAAGGCATTATTGAGTTGTTTTCCTGGCTCTCAAGTGGAAAATTCTTTTAGTATGATGGGGGATGTACATGATAAAGAATCCAGCAGCATGAAAATTTAAACATTTTCATCTGTTCAAACCATGAAATATAAGCTACTGAATCAGGATAAGTCAGCCTTGGAATTTTTAAAGTAATATGCATATGACCTCATCAGCAATTTTTACCCTTACATTATATTGTACTATATATTTTTCTTGAAACAAAATACATACGTTAAACCTATTTAGTTGGCAGGCATGTGGCCAATACCTAAATGTCATGGTTGTATACATTAGAGAGTGAAATGCAAGATTCAACACTTTGTTACCATCCCCCCACCTCCAACCCCCCTGCTTGTGGAAGTTTAGCTTTTCCTATCACTGCCCACTTTCTCATGCCTGTGTGATGTTACGCATCACCTGACCTTACATCCCAGGAACTGTATATATATACATATATATCTTGACTGTTGCCATAATCTGTTTTCTTCCCTTACTGAGATGTCCCTTTGCTATCTTTAGGCTTTGGTTGTTTTCAATTGCTTTCCTCACTAGTTCACAGTTGAATTTTCTTACGTCTTCAGTGATACTTTTTCGTACTGTCTTGCATAGCTCTATATATTCCACTTTGGAAGTCACATCTTCTTTAGTTGTCCTCATCACTCTTCTTTTGCATCAACATTTTGGTTTTTCCTGATAATTTGTTCACATGCAATTTGTTCTTAGACCCAGCTAATTTTGTTGCTGTTTCCATAAGAGCTTTGGTTACTTTTCTGTTAACTTCAGAGATGTCCACTTCTTTCGATGTTAGGCCTTCTAAAGCAGAGAACCTGTTCTTCAGTTCCAACTTGAAGGTATTATGGTGTTTTTTAAGGTTGGTTATGCCAATAGATTTTGTTTGTCTTATGAGCTTGCCACGTTCAAGTTTAGTGTTGAGGTGCATCTTACATCTCACCAATCTATGGTCACTACCTGTGTTGAACTTGTTTAGCACACTGCAGTCTTCTATGACGAATTTTTTGTTACACATAATAAAATCAATTTCACTTGTCATCCCATTTGGATGTCTCCATGTCCATTTCCTGTGTGGCTTTTTCTTGAAGAAGGAGTTCAAGATGAAAAACCCTTCTGCCTCTGCAAACTCAACGAGAGTATTTCCACGTTGGTTTCTTCCAGCAGAAGTTGCACATGCAATCAAGAACATGAAGCGGGGAAAAGCTCCAGGAGAAGATGGAATTACTGTAGACATCATACAAGAAGCAAGTGGAGAAATCGAAACAGTACTCGCCCAAATTTTCACTCGATGCTTTAATGAAGGAAAGATTCCTGAGGATTGGAACACCGCTACAATGATCCTGCTACATAAGAAAGGTGACATTGAGGATCTCGGAAACTACAGACCTATCAGCCTCCTATCAGTAGTTTATAAAATCTTCACTAAAGTTCTTTCACACCGCTTGAAGGTAACACTGGACATGGCTCAACCGAGAGAACAAGCTGGATTCAGGAGTGGCTACAGCACAATAGATCATATCCATGTGCTGAGAGAACTAATTGAAAGAGCGAGGGAATATGAACTTCCATTGTGCATGGCTTTTATCGATTATGAAAAAGCCTTTGATTCGGTGAAACCATCAGCAGTTACAATGGCTCTGAAAACCTGCGGTATTGAAGATGCATACATTAATATTATTAATAACATCTATGAAAATGCAAGTGCAAAGATTAGGCTGTTTGAAAATACAACACACATAAAAATTGGAAAGGGAGTGAGACAAGGTGACACCATATCTCCGAAGCTCTTTAATGCCACATTGGAGGGTGTTTTTCAGTCACTGAGCTGGGAAAACAAGGGGATAAAGATTAATGGAGATTATCTAACCCACCTTCGTTTTGCTGATGACGTAGTCATTTTTGCAACTAGCCCATCAGAGCTGCAGAGTATGATCCAGGAACTTGCTGACAAGAGTAAAGAAGTGGGATTAAAAATGAACTTTCAGAAGACAAAAGTGATGTTCAATGCTTTTACAAGAAATGAAGATTTATCGATTGATGGAGAAAAGCTGGAGATAACAGACACGTACGTTTATCTTGGACAGCAGACATCAAGTGAGGGTCACATTGATGAAGAAATTAATCGGCGTACAAAACTTGCCTGGAGAGCTTTTGGAAGAAACAGCATAATTTTCAAGAGCAATATGCCATTATGTCTTAAAAGAAAAGTGTTTGATCAATGCATCCTTCCAGTGCTTACGTATGGCGCAGAGACGTGGACCTTAACTAAAAGAGACATACAAAGGCTGCAGACAACTCAAAGAAGCATGGAGAGGTGCATACTTGGTGTAACCAGGAGAGATAAGAAGAGGAACTCGTGGATCCGAAAAATGACAAGAGTGGAAGACATCATGATCAGAGTTAAATCCCTGAAATGGCAATGGGCTGGACATACTGCCAGAAGGACAGATCATCGATGGACAGCCGAAATTTTAGATTGGATTCCAAGGGACAGGAAAAGACCCAGAAGAAGACCACATGGGAGATGGGTGGATGAAATTCGAAAGTATGCAGGGGTGACATGGAGGAGACTGGCACAAGACAGACCGTTGTGGAGGAAACTTGGGGAGACCTTCGTCCAGCAGTGGATTGATAATGGTTGACAATGATGATGATGATGATGATCTTGACTGCTAGGATAAGGACTACTGGATTTGTCACCACACTTAAGAAAAAAAACTATGGGAGTTTTCTGAGCCGTTTCCAATGTTGAATACGAGATGAATTCAGAAAGCATCATTCTAACTCATTTATTACATATTTTTAGAATGAGTGGCATTCAATTTTATTATCAGTACATACTTTAATGGAAGTTAAGCAGACTTGTATCTAAGAGTAGTTTGAACTAGGATAACATGATTCATACTTTGTGACACATTTCCAGTACAGTAGAGTCTTGGTAATCCGATACTTTGCCAGTCTGACACGTCCAGTTATCCGACATTCGTGGTAACCGACCGGAAGGCGCACACGAGTACATGCATACCGGAAATGTGACGTTCTTCACGCATGTGCAAATGACGAGGAACAAGAGGGGCCAACTGTACAACAAGTTCATGTCGTACAGCACAGTAGTGCAGTAAGTGCATTTACTACATGTGTCATGTGAGCCGAGGAAAATGACGTAGCAGCTGCTGCAGGGATCGCATTCCTCCTAAAATTCCTAAAATTCCTAATATTTTGTGACCCTCCTTAAATTCCTAAAATTATACCTAAAATTTGCTATTCATCCTAAAATTTTCGTAAGCTTATTTATTAAAAACACAACCGTTATTAACGCCAATAAATTTACCATTACGCAGGGTGCGCACGCATGCTTGAAAACCTGGAAAGTCCTGGAAAATCATGATTACGTTTTCAAGGCCTGGAATATCCTGGAAAAACGGTGTTTTTTTAATGCCGTCTTGAAAAGCCTTGAAATTTGAAATTAGTGCTTAAAAAATGCCCTTTTAGGAAATCGTGCTACTGTTACCCCTTCATTTTTTAAAGTTCCTTTTCTCTGTTCTCAAAGAAACCACCGGCAGCGGTTTCCGATGTGCACCAAATCCTAATTTGGCTGGGGGGAAAAAAAGAAAAAAAAAAGGCACTACTTCCAGTGCAATAAAATTGGATGATTACTAGTAGGTCGAAGGGGAGCTTGATGTCTGTCCTGTCCGTCCGACAATTGAGAACAGAAGGGGAAAGAAGAGGCATTTAGCATTTGCAGGGGGTCGCGTATGTACCAAGTCAGCTGGCATCCACCAGTGAGGAGTATGCCTGAACAACACATTCATCTACTTCTTGTTTATGTGCATGCCACCCTCCCTCCCTCAAGAGACTTCCACTACTTATGATAAAAAATAAGAAAACTATCTTTGCGAATTTTTCACGAAAGTGGCTGAAATTTTTACATTCACTGTAATTGGATTACAGAAGCTCACTTCCAAAATTCCAGTTGAATCGGTTTAAAACTTTAAAAGTTAGCATTGGTAATTTTTATTATAGACAAGTATGTGTGCCTCTTTGGACAGAGTGAGCCTCCAGCAGAAAGGGTGTTACCATAGCAACGGTTGATTGACAGCTGGGAGCGCTGATCTGAAGCCCTTGGTTGGGAAGAAAGCAAACACCTGTTTATCACTTCCACAGCACAAAAGGACTAGGAGAATATTTTCAGAAATCCATTTTTCTGAATTTTGAAAATAACACAGTAAAATTTTTACAGTAGTTAAGATACATCACAATAAAGTTCTAGTGCAAATTTCGCCAAATTCCGTTAGGAACTTTAGCAGATGCAAAAAAAAAAAAAAAAACGTTGCATAATCGGATTGAAAAAAGAAACAGTAATTATAAATTACGGGAAAAGCAAGTGAATTATTTTTTTTAGATGCCATGGTTTATTTAAACAGAGTGATCCTTAAATTTTTTTTCTGTGATGATATGGACTCTATTTGAATTACAAACACGTTTTTATTCAGACGTCTGAGTTACTGTTTTAATAAAAAAATCATCTATAATTAAAAAGTTTTCAATGGATTTAAGCAATATTCAGCAGATAAACAAAGGTATTTTAGTAAATTGCAACATCATGACGTAAATTTGGTAATTTAATTTTGTCGAAAATTAGGGAGCATTTTTTTTTTTACAGTTTCTATTATAGTTAAAGTAAGGAGGAAGGGTGCAACTTGACAGTTCAGTGAGCTGCAGGTGGTGATTTATGGCGATGTGCCAAATGAAAAGAAGCCATTCCATCAGGTAATTCCAAAGGTTGTGTTGTGTGGACGCGTCCTCCTGCTGTTTGATCTTAATTGGAATGTTTTTGTGCATGGGGGGGGGGGTTCGAGAGAAATAGCCGTTTCCAGTTTTCACGGCTCTTTTTTTTTCTTGGTAATAAATAAAAATCATAGTTGCTGCATTCACCATTGATCCATGTTTGCATTTCTTGAATATAAACAGCAGACAATCAGAAACATAGTGTTGGGCGGGTCTTGATGATCTTCATTTTGCATATGCTGAATTCAGTTCTGTGGGAATAAGGAATGACTTATACTGTGAATATATACAAAACTACATATTTTTGAGCTGAAAAAATAGGTCTACTTGTACACAGTAGCTAAAGTGTGAACTCAGATGAAGACAATCAGACATACGGACGTCTGATTCCATAAAAAAAAATCAACATAGTTTTTTTTATTTACACTACAGGTAAAAAAGCAAAAACATTTATTATATTTGCACTTTTAAGGTATTAACCTCTTGCAAAGTGCGCATAGTTTACGTGCAATTCATAAATGAAAAAACCATGAGGAATAACCACTCACCATAAAGATCATGGTAACCTCCAATGGACCAAACACTTCCAACACGTCAATTCATCGTGATGTAACTGGGCTTCCACAGGTTTACAGACCTCTTGCTTACGCTTCTTATTTTCGGGTGTGAAACATCTTTTTTTTTCCTTTGCCTTATAGTATGTTACTATAATGCTTGTCAATTCGATAAAAATCATACATACAACTCATTCATACAATTCAAGTAAAAACTATGTACATAAACCTTACATTCACAGGTGATTAAACCTTAGTCAACTCTAATTATGGAACTCCTCCTTCTGTTTCACAACCTCTGCTACTCCCACTGCAATTGTCACACCCATTCAGCCCCGCACATCCAATCCTCTAGTACTTTCGACAGATCCCTGTCATCTTCAGGAGGCAGGTGTGTCTCATCCGCCCACCGCAGCTCAAGTGAGCAGAGCCATCGAGGCCTGGGCTCCAGTCGCTATCTCTGAATCGTTGTGTCTCTGGCGCCATCTATTGTCCCTGCTGCTCTTTTTTCTCTCTTTCTTTTTACGCTGCTGTTCAATTTTTACGCTGCTGTTCAATTTTTATTAGGAAAGCCCTAATAAAAATTGAACAGCAGCGTAAAAAGAAAGAGAGAAAAGAGCAGCAGGGACAATAGATGGCGCCAGAGACACAACGATTCAGAGATAGCGACTGGAGCCCAGGCCTCGATGGCTCTGCTCACTTGAGCTGCGGTGGGCGGATGAGACACACCTGCCTCCTGAAGATGACAGGGATCTGTCGAAAGTACTATGAGGATTGGATGTGCGGGGCTGAATGGGTGTGACAATTGCAGTGGGAGTAGCAGAGGTTGTGAAACAGAAGGAGGAGTTCCATAATTAGAGTTGACTAAGGTTTAATCACCTGTGAATGTAAGGTTTATGTACATAGTTTTTACTTGAATTGTATGAATGAGTTGTATGTATGATTTTTATCGAATTGACAAGCATTATAGTAACATACTATAAGGCAAAGGAAAAAAAACGATGTTTCACACCCGAAAATAAGAAGCGTAAGCAAGAGGTCTGTAAACCTGTGGAAGCCCAGTTACATCACGATGAATTGACGTGTTGGAAGTGTTTGGTCCATTGGAGGTTACCATGATCTTTATGGTGAGTGGTTATTCCTCATGGTTTTTTCAAGCAAAAACATGTTTTTAAACGTTATAAAGGAAAACGGATTTTTGAAACGCATGACTTGATGATCTTAATTTCTGAAAGTTTCTTTTTTCCACATCCTTTTTTTCAATTACAATACACTGTAACAGGATACTGTGTGTTATATCACTTAGAGATATGGCAGATTTTCGGTTGCTGATATCCGCGATCGTAAGCGGTAGTTGCATTGCGATTGTTGATGATGACAAGATAAATACTGGAGTGATGTAAAATGTTGCATAAACTAAAAAATAAAAAAAAATAAAGCCCTCCCCCCCACCCCGAACTTTTATGCGGTCATCATAGCTGATCAACCATTTCATTCCATGAACATCAGCACATTTCAATCATTTGAACATTGGGGGTATCTGAAGGAATTCAGCCGTGCTTAAGCGCCCTAGCGCAACGAAAACATGCTAATTTTGGACAGTTGTATTCCCTTCCCCTCTACCATCCCTAATAATTGAGAGTGCATATACATTGAGAGTGTTTCAAATATTCTATTTATGAGCTAGTTTTCGCGCTGTTTGTTATGCTTTTATTTTCGAAGAAAGAGAGGGAAAATAAGGAAAAGCAGCTAGAGAAAAAAAGAAAAGCTGAGTTTGATGACAAAATAAAAGAAAATGATGCAGAAATAAATAGGCTTAAAAAAGATAAAGAAGCCTCCCTAGCAGTAATTCAAGAGGGAACAGGAAGAATGAGAAAAGCTGTAGAAAAACAAAATACTGTTGAAATAGCAGTTGCCTCTAACTTGATCATACAAGGTTCAGCTGAAATAAAGAAAACTGAAAGTAAATTAGTTGTGGTGGAAGCAGAAAAAGATAGGCTAATCAGGAAAAGGTTAAAACAATAATATGAAAAAAGTAATTCAGTGAACAATTGTACATAGTTCTTGGTTTTCAATTACCTTTTTAGGATATTATAGTTTAATGTGAAACCTGAAAACTTTACTGTGAAAATCGTGAATTGCTTCTGGTTCAACAGCATATTAATGTTCAAAGTGAAACTTGAATGTGGTAAATATACTTGAATATGATAATAACACGTGAAAAGATAAGAACTGAACATTAGAAGTAAATCATACTTAAACTTTAGACATTAGACGTTATGCAAAAAATTTGGGTGTGAACTTCGACCATATATACTAATGGACTGCGCATTGGCAATAGCTGCATCAAAGCCGCCATGGCTCAAACATTGGGCACGTCATCATCAGACTCCAAATTTCGTGTACAAATGCTGTTATGATTACTAATTTACGCTGCAGAACTTCAGTGTTTTCGGTGTATTATGTGAATGCACCTCATATATAATGAAAACTCTTCAGGTAAGTTTACTTATGAGCTATATACATGCATGATCGTGTTGTTTACATTTTGTGATTTATAATGTGATGAACATTTACGAAGAATTTGGAACATGCATTCCATTTTTTTTTCTTAAGTTACTATATTTTTATATCAATAGCTGCAAGTTTCTGGTTAAGTAATTGAACTTTATTGACTTAGGTATTTAATTCGTTTCTTACCCATGAAAAATCATAGAACTTTCTTTACTATATCGGTCAGAGCAACCATAAGCACAGCAGGTGTAACCCATCTTTTTGACTGTTGTCATGTGATTTTATGTTGGAGCCAGAAATTTTGATGTCATGCGCAGTCTATCAGTATATATGGTTGAAGGGTGGGAAGCAAACTCTTTACAATGTATACAAAGTTGTTTTACTAGATGTATACAAATATATACATCTAGTTTTTATTGAAATACACTCCTAAAATTTTCCTAAAATTTTTCTAAAAATTCCTAAAATTCCTAAAATTCTGACCTAAAATTTTCCAGAAGTATGCTATGATCCCTGCTGCTGACGTACTGGTTTTAAAAAGACTGTAAGAACAAGTTATAAAACTATCTTTAAAAGCAAAAAAAAAAAAAAAAAAAAATGATGAGTACAGGGTTCCCACGGTGCTTATAAATCCTTAAAAGTCCTTAAAAAGTGCTTATATTTTTACTGGGTGCTTAAAAGTCCTTATATTTTCCCAAAAAGAGCAAAAAGTACTTAAAAGTGCTTATTTTTTATTTTGTTCGGAGTGCTTAAAGGTGCTTATTTTTTATTTTGTTCGGACTTTTTTTTTTTTTTTTCAATTTTTCCACATTTGCCTATAAACTCGATCGGGTGTTTTCGTGGAGCACGTGAGTTCATATGAAATGCTATACCTAATTAATATTTGGAGCCTAGACACTGAGAAAAAAAAAGTTGATGTCTTTATACACTGAGTGGCCACTTTATTATGACCACCCCCTCAGTACTTCGTTGGGCCACCTTTCGCCTTTAATACTGCATCGATTCTTCGTGGCTTGGACTCTACGAGATGTTGATAGGTGGTTTGTGGAATCTGAGACCATGCTTTTGATGAATAGCACTTTCCAGGAGTGTGAGATTGCAGGGTTGTGGATCCAGCTGTCTTATGGCTCGTTCAACTTCATCCCACAAATTCTCAATGGATTTGAGATCTTTAGATTGTGGGGGCCACCTAAGCAAAGTAAACTCACCGACATGGTCCTGAAACCAATCCTGTACAATACGAGCACTATGGCAGGACTCATTATCTTGTTGAAAGTAGCCATCGCCAGTGGGATAAACCATCCTCATGACAGGATGCACTTGGTCCTCAACAATGTTTAGATATGATGTGCCAGTCAGACGTTTATCAACACGAATTAAAGGGCCAAAGCATGCCAGGAAAACATTCACCAAAACATTACATTGCCTCCACCAGCTTGAAGGGTTGTAGCAATGCATTTGGGGTCCATGCTTTTGTGCTGTTTCCGCCAAAGTCTCACTCGGCCATCTGCATGGTACAAGTGAAAACGTGATTCATCGGACCACATAATTTGTTTCCAATTATCGACTGTCCAATCCTTGTGCTCCTGTGCAAACTGGGGACGTTTTCTCTTGTTAACTGCAGACAGCAAAGGTGTTCGAACAGGGGTCATTCCATGCCAAATCAACCAAAAAATTTCAATATTCAACCTGACCATCTCAGATTTCAATGAAACCTTCAGGGATCATTCTCCCTAATGATATAAATGAGAATATATTTTTAAAACTTTTTTATCTCATTGGGTTTTCGTGTAACTAATTTTTAAAATTTGGGAAATCTTCATTTTTTGGCTTGCCCAAACTTTTTCAATCTTGAATTTCTCAAGCTCTATAAGGCTTAAAGAGTTGTTTGACCCCTCATTTTAAAAGATATTTTCATAAGTTTTAATTTGATGTGCAACTTGACCATGCTTGGTAAAAAAAAATATTAAGATGTTTTTTAAAAATTTTGAAAAAAATATGATTTTTGTGATATTATACGCTTTAAATCCTGAAACTTTTAAAGTGGGATCTCAATGGGATCAGGAGCTATGGCAAAAAACTTAGTTACTGTACAAGTAATAATGGATTATAATTCTTGTTTTAGTGTGTTTACATGATAACAGACACTGAATTTTAAAATCTACATAATACATCGTACTAATACACCATCATCATCATCATCATTGTCAACCATTATCAATCCACTGCTGGACGAAGGTGTCCCCAAGTTTCCTCCACAATGGTCTGTCTTGTGCCAGTCTCCTCCATGTCACTCCCGCATACTTTCGAATTTCATCCACCCATCTTCCATGTGGTCTTCTTCTGGGTCTTTTCCTGTCCCTTGGAATCCAATCTAAAATTTTGGCTGTCCATCGATGGTCTGTCCTTCTGGCAGTATGTCCAGCCCATTGGCATTTCAGGGATTTAACTCTGATCATGATGTCTTCCACTTTTGTCATTTTTCGGATCCACGTGTTCCTCTTCTTATCTCTCCTGGTTACACCAAGCATACACCTCTCCATGCTTTTTTGAGTTGTCTGCAGCCTTTGTATGTCTCTTTTAGCTCTGCACCATACGTAAGCACTGGAAGGATGCATTGATCAAACACTTTTCTTTTAAGACATAATGGCATATTGCTCTTGAAAAATATGCTGCTTCTTCCAAAAGCTCTCCAGGCAAGTTTTGTACGCCGATTAATTTCTTCATCAATGTGACCCTCACTTGATATCTGCTGTCCAAGATAAACGTACGTGTCTGTTATCTCCAGCTTTTCTCCATCAATCGATAAATCTTCATTTCGTGTAAAAGCATTGTACATCACTTTTGTCTTCTGAAAGTTCATTTTTAATCCCACTTCTTTACTCTTGTCAGCAAGTTCCTGGATCATACTCTGTAGCTCTGATGGGGTAGTTGCAAAAATGACTATGTCATCAGCAAAACGAAGGTGGGTTAGATAATCTCCATTAATCTTTATCCCTTTGTTTTCCCAGTTCAGTGATTGAAAGACATTTTCCAATGTGGCATTAAAGAGCTTCGGAGATATGGTGTCACCTTGTCTCACTCCTTTTCCAATTTTTATGTGTGTTGTATTTTCAAACAGCCGAATCTTTGCACTTGCATTTTCATAGATGTTATTAATAATATTAATGTATGCATCTTCAATACCGCAGGATTTCAGAGCCATTGCAACTGCTGATGGTTTCACCGAATCAAAGGCTTTTTCATAATCGATAAAAGCCATGCACAATGGAAGTTCATATTCCCTCGCTCTTTCAATTAGTTCTCTCAGTACGTGGATATGATCTATTGTGCTGTAGCCACTCTTGAATCCAGCTTGTTCTCTCGGTTGAGCCATGTCCAGTGTCACCTTCAAGCGGTGTGAAAGAACTTTAGTGAAGATTTTATAAACCACTGATAGGAGGCTGATAGGTCTGTAGTTCCTGAGATCCTCAATGTCACCTTTTTTATGTAGCAAGATCATTGTAGCGTTGTTCCAATCCTCAGGAATTTTCCCTTCATTAAGGCATCGAGTGAAAATTTGGGCGAGTACTGTTTCGATTTCTCCACTTGCTTCTTGTATGATGTCTACAGTAATTCCATCTTCTCCTGGAGCTTTTCCCCGCTTCATGTTCTTGATTGCATGTGCAACTTCTGCTGGAAGGACTGGAAGAACTCTGGTACTGGTACCTTTCATGATGTCTGGAGTACATGTATCATCCCTTTCATTTAATTTGGAGTAGAAATCTCTCACTCTTGTCAAAATTTCGCCTCTATTTCTTGTTACAGAACCATCTTCTTTTCTCAGTGCCATAATCTGTTTTTTTCCCTTACTGAGATGTCCCTTTGCTATCTTTAGGCTTTGGTTGTTTTCAATTGCTTTCCTTACTAGTTCACAGTTGAATTTCCTTACGTCTTCAGTGATACTTTTTCGTACTGTCTTGCATAGCTCTATATATTCCACTTTGGAAGTCACATCTTCTTTAGTTGTCCTCATCACTCTTCTTTTTTGCATCAACATTTTGGTTTTTCCTGATAATTTGTTCACATGCAATTTGTTCTTAGACCCAGCTAATTTTGTTGCTGTTTCCATAAGAGCTTTGGTTACTTTTCTGTTAACTTCAGAAATATCCACTTCTTCCGATGTTAGGCCTTCTAAAGCAGAGAACCTGTTCTTCAGTTCCAATTTGAAGGTATTATGGTGTTTTTTAAGGTTGGTTATGTCAATACATTTTGTTTGTCTTATGAGCTTGCTACGTTCGAGTTTAGTGTTGAGGTGCATCTTACATCTCACCAATTTATGGTCACTGCCTGTGTTGAACTTGTTTAGCACACTGCAGTCTTCTATGACGAATTTTTTGTTACACATAATAAAATCAATTTCACTTGTCGTCCCATTTGGATGTCTCCATGTCCATTTCCTGTGTGGCTTTTTCTTGAAAAAGGAGTTCAAGATGAAAAACCCTTCTGCCTCTGCAAACTCTACGAGAGTATTTCCTTGCTGGTTTCTGTTGCCGTGACCGAATTTACCTACTGAAGTTTCATTCTGTTGTCGTTGCCCTATTTTTGCATTGAAATCTCCCATAATTATCTTCAAGTGCTGCTTACCTTTATTATTTAGATCACGAATTTCCTCATAAAATTCTTCAATTTCTTCTTCAGCATGACTTGTGGTGGGTGCATAAGTTTGAATAATCTGAGCCTGGTATCTTCTCGAGAGTTGGATAACGAGTTGTGCAGCTCTGTCAGAGGAACTTTCAACTTCTACAACTTTATCCTTCAGTTTCTTGTTTATTATAAATCCAACACCACTAGTTCTGCCAGTATCTGTCCCACGATAGTAGAAGAGATGTCCACTTTTCAGTTCAATGAGATCTCCTTTTCTCCTTACCTCACTTAGCCCGACGATGTCCCACTTGATCCTTTGTAGTTCCTCTTCCAATTCAAGAAGCCTTGAATCAGAAGATAGGGAGCGTCCGTTATATGTAGCCAATGTCAGCATCAGATGGCAGCCTAGTCCGGTCCTCCGGGGATGCTTAGCACCCTCTGCCTTCATGTCGCACTGGCCGCTGCCTTGGCCAGGTACATTCCAGCTGCCGGAGACTGAGGGCCAAGATTTAAGTTGTGGAGTCATTTTGGAGGGGTTTGGCCATAACTCACCACGCTGGCCAAGCGGGTTGGTATACTAATACATAGTCAAACATAAAACAAGGAAAGGACAGTCCCAACAGGCAAAAGTTTTACCTGGTAAAATTAATCAAATTTTTTTTAGTTAGCACTCAGAGTTGTAGTTATGCCAAAATAGCGACCTCTTAGTTCTTCTTTAATTTAACAAATAAGTTCTTGTTTGCCTTTTTGGTTTCTGAGTCTGTAAGTCGATAAACTCTTCCTGTAGCTGTTGTAGGATCAATTTTTGTTAACACCTCACTTGTATGCACAGCTAGTATGTCAGTAAATTGTGGGTATTTGAAAGATTGAGAAGGGCCATGTGGTTCCAAAAAACTTATTTTTACTTCATCTCCTTCCATTCCTAACACACAACCTAACCACCACTTGTCTGAGTATTGGCATGTAACAAAGCCAACAATGTCATTAATGTCCAGATCAATATCAGTGTCATCAGCTGAAACTATTTCTACACTTGATTCCTCTGAAAATGAGTAGCATTGGTACCATAACTCCTGATCCCATTGTGACCCCACTCTAAAAGTTTCAGGATTTAAAGCTTATAATATTACAAAAAACATTTTTTTTTCAAAATTAAAAAAAAACGCTGTCTTAATTTTTTTATTTTTTTTAAATTATTGTTTTTTTCACCAAGCATAGTCAAGTTGCATGTCAAATTAAAACTTATGAAATTCTCTTTAAAATGAGGAGTCAAACAACTCTCTAGGCCTTATAGAACTTGAGAAATTCAAGATTGAAAAAGTTTAGGCAAGCCAAAAAATGACGATTTTTCAAAATTTAAAAAATTAATTACATGAAAACCCAGTGAGATAAAAATTTTTTTAAAAATATATTCTCATTTATATCACTAGGGATAATGATCCCTGAAGGTTTCATTGAAATCTGAAATGGTCAGGTTGAGTGACTGGTTGATTTGTCATGGAATCACCCACAGGCCTTCGACTGCCATATCCCATCCAATGCAGTGTACGGGGAACAGTGTGTGCAGAGGTAATTTGAGGGGATCCTTGATTAACATGGTCTGTAATTTGCTGCACTGTTGCCCTTCTGTTGTCTGTTAACAGTCTGGACACACTCCGTTCCGCCCGAGCAGTCAATAGTCGATGACGACCACACGTTGCACATAGAGACCCAGTTTTTTGACTGACAGTCCAGTCTTTAAACACTTTAACAACAGCTGCTCTGGAACATTTCACGAATGCGGCTGTTTCGGTGATTCTCGCTCCATGGCTCCGAATTCCTACAATCATCCCACATTGAAAGTCCGTCAAATCGCATTTTTTACCCATCTTGTTACCCAAAAATCACTTCTACTACTGTCACAAGCTTTAAGCTTTCCCTTTTTATACTAGCCTCGCCCTCTGGTGGCAACAGCGTGCAGCCATAGCTCATTTGCTTAAAACTGTCAGGTGGTCATAATAAAGTGGGGTCATTCCGCATCAAATCAACCGGTGACTGTTGCTTGACATTTTTAAATATTTTTTATGTTTTGCATACAATATTCCCAATATATTAACACTTCAAAAATAAAAAATAAAATTTTTTATAAGTCTTATTTTTATTCTGGCGGCCATTTTTCTTCGGCTTCACATGACGTTTTTGACCAAAATCATTGTTTACGTAAAATTTAATAACTTCTTTACTACTAGAGCTATCATGTTCAAATAAAGATCATTCTTTTTTACATGAAATGTTCTACAGTTTTGACCAAGAATGCTTTAGCTACCTCTTGTGAAAAGATAAGAAATGGCCCTTACAAAATGTTTAATAATTTTGCTTAAATTACTGATTTCAGGCATAATTTTTTTTAAGAATGGTAAAAGTCTCATACCTCAGACTTTGTATGTTTACATGTATCTAGTTGGACTATTAATTCACATAATTTGAAACTTGAGACTGTATTCCTTTTTTTCTATAGACCTCCAAACATAGTCCGAACCTTAAAAGTGTCACTTTTTTAGGCCTAATATCTCAAAAGGGACAGCTCCTAAAATTCTAATATTTTTACACAGCAAATGTGGTCTTAGGGGTAAACCTGCAGTAAAAATTTCAACTTGTAGACACAAGTAGTTTTAAGGCTGTGCTACATCAAAAATAACGGAAAAATACGACCATTTTTATTTGCAAACTTGTGAGCCAGAGTTGCTTTTAAATCATCTTAAATATGTAAGGAAAATTATAAATGGTACAGTAACATTTTATTATTCATCGAAATAAAGAAATATTAAAAAAACAAAAAAAACAAAGAAGACAAGGAGCAAAATAAATTTACCTGATTTTGAGTGCATGATTTACAATCGTCCATAAACATATATGTAGTTATAGACAGTAATATGAACATTTTTGTCATATATATATATTTTTAGATGTATTCATGTGATTTCCTGTTGGAGGCAGCATAATTCCTGTCACTACATGTCCAGATGAGTCATTGTTTTTGTATCCTGTTCAATTCTTGTTAAGCTTTTAAGACCTATTGAGCTTTTAAGCTACCTGTTAAGACCTGTTTAAAGCTATTAAGACCTGTACATTTAATGCAGCTATATATACCACCACCCTCATTCTTGTCCCAGTTTGATGTTTCCTTTGTGACTGGCAAGTAGTTCAAATGTGACTTTGTGATATACCTGCAATAAGTGTATTTGTGCCAAATCAAAATGGAATGCTCTGTTGGTGTATATGTCAATAAAGAATGCCATAAATGTGATTATGGATCTGTGACTAAGGATTTATGTAGTGATTTAGAAGCTGTTAAGTGCAGAAGTCTTTGCATTATAAGTGATCATATGGAGCACAACACAGCTGCATTCCATGTATTCCAGGGTCATCTAATTTCTGACATAAAAATAGTGGCACCTTCAGTGAAGAAATTTTTTTATTTCAGTGATGGTGCTGCCAGCCAATATAAAAATAAAAAGAACTTTGTTAACATTTGCTAACATTTTGACGATTTTGGACTTGAAGCCGAATGGAATTTCTTTGCTACATCCCACGGCAAAAATGCTAGTGATGGAATAGGTGGTACTACAAAAAGAGAAGTATCAAGAAGTAGTTTGCAAAGAACATATACAGACCAAATTTTAATACCACAGGATATGTATAAATATTGCTCCGAAAAAATCTAGGCATTGCATACATTTATGTATCAACTGATGAGGTACAATCAAAGTATGCAAGACTCAAAGCAAGATTTGCAAATGCTGAAACAGTACCACACACAAGAGATTATCATAGAATAGTTCCTCTCGATTCGTCTCAAATAAGATGCTTTAAAACATCCCAAACATCAGAATTTGAAGACGTATTAGTGTCCTCAATCACATCTCATCAAATATTTTCATTCCATAAAAATGACTGTGTTGCCTGTGTTTATGATAAAAAATGGTGGATTGGAAAAATTCAAGACATCAGTGAAGAAAACAATGATATGCAAATTCACTTTTTCCATCCACACGGGCCACGAACATCCTTTCAGTTGTCATTTCCACAGGACATTGTATGGGTTCCTGTGGCGAGGTGAAGAACAGGGACGATAGGGGCCAGTATAAAAAGTTACTCTGATCAAGGGACCGTAGAAAAAGTTACGTCAGGATTGCCAGAAGGTGGTCAGCTTTCTCAGAATTGAGAAGGATGCGGAGGTCAGGAGTGCGTGGGCGTGTCCCATAGCAGCAGGTGGATAGCTTGGAAGCATGGAGAAAAAGGGAGAGTGACATTGACTTAGGTCATGAGAGTGCTAGCGGCTGGAGGAGGAAATGCACGTCTGTGATTGGCAGAGAAAGTGCAGAGGACCCCGGGGAGAAACGGTGGCTAAACACGGAGTGGAGATTTTCGGGCATTTTTTTCGCTGCTCACGCCTGGGTCTGACAACATGGCCACGAGTGATCTCTGACACCTGAGGGTGCCGGAGAAAGTAGGGAAAGTGTGTGACTGAGGTCACAAAAAAATCCTGTAACTGTGATTAGCAATGTACTGCGGTACATGAGTGTAACTGATAACATACTGAGGTGAAAATAGTATTAAGAGTTGAGAACTCAGGACTTGCTGCATCACTGGTAACTCACCCAGCAATACTAACGGAACTTTCGTCGCTCACGAAGGAGTGCATGACCTCGACTCTCCTATTGACAGTGGCATCCTGCTCTATTGAAGTGCGTATATTCATGTCTGATATGTTGGTGAATCATATGCTAAACTCTGGCGACATCAGCCGATCAGTGTACATAAACCGGATTCCCTTCCGGGATGCTTGTAAATAAAGTTGTACAAAGGAACTCCGAGTGCTGTAAGTATTAATCTGCAGCAGCCGAGTGTTGCGGCAGGTGAATGATGTACTGATTCAAACCGGTACCAGAATAGTTTGAATGGTGGCAGCATACCAATGTAGGGGTAATAAATGCTTCTCATTCCGGTGCTATAAAATAACCGCTAAGCCATAGCCACCGAATCACACCACCACAGGAGGAAAATAATATTGGCCGCAGCGGTGGGATATGAACAGAGAGGCATTCAGAAATTGAGTGAAAAAAAAAAAAAGAAAAACTCGGAACGCAAGAAAAAATAATAAAAGGATTCCCAGCTAAATCAAGAACTGGTCAGTGGTTGAGAGGATGCCGTAGCGAAAAGAAAAAGAGAAATTGAGGAAAAAAAACACAAGAATAATGCGGTTTGAAGTAAGGATGAATTGTCATCTGTAGGAGCAAGCCATCCATCAGCAAAAGCGAGCAAGCGCCATCTTGATATATTCAGATATAGATCCTAACTTTTGTCAAAAAGTTCAAAGGGCAAGTAAGCTGCCGAATCGTCATTGGTTCCCGTGGGAGGAGAAGCGAAGTAACGCCATCCAGTGCACGCACCAGGAGAAAGCGTGCGGGACATCCGAAAGAGAGGCAACGCCCCCACCTGAAAGAGGGTGGGAAATCAGTGAAAGCCAAGTGTTGTGGCAACGGCGCGCTCAAACAAGTGTGTGTGTGCTCCCAAGAAAACAACAACAACAAAAAAAAAACGACTGGTTGATCATCGTCCGTACAACTCAAGGTAGGAGGATTGTACAAAGTAAACATACATTTTTCACGGGCTAGAGATTGCCTATTCTAAAATGTGCTAGAAAGGCTAGGAAATAATTAAAGTTAATTAAATGAAAAAGAAGGGCATAACTAAAAATAACTGATAAATGTAGGAAGTAACATCACTTAAAGTGGTGACAGGTCTAGTTAGATTCAAAAGAAAAAGGTGAGGTGGTCAGAAAAAAAGGAATAATAACGAAATATCCCACTTACACATTAATGTATTTGGAAAAAGTGTATATAACAGATATGACACTATGAGGAAAATAACGGGGAAAAAAAAAAGAGAAATAACTTCACATCTACACATAACGAATATTGTAATAAAGTGCATAAACAGACTTGACACGAAAAAAAAAAAAACGCAAAAAAGAGCATGAACACCAATACGGTAAGCTTAAAAAATAAATAAATAGAAACAGTGTATGACAAATTGACACTTGCAGTTACAGTGAGAGAGCTAGAAACAGAACATCACAATGAGTGAGTTAAGAGATCACTATAATGCTATGAGCATAGAAGAAATTAAACAAAAATGTAGAGAAAGACAAATCAGTATTGGAAAAAAATCTAGATCAAAGCTCGTGGCTGAGTTGTCAAGGAGAGAACAGCGTGAGCGAGAAAGAGAACTACAAATGCAGTTGTCAGAGGGTGAGGGAGAACCTGTGCATATCAGGGAGGAGATGACAGTCAGGGATGATAGACAGTATCAAATTGAGATGAAAAGACTAGAAATTCAGGAAAAAACCTTAGAGATAGAAAGATTAAAATTACAAGTGGAATTACGGGACCAGGGAGAATTGGTAAATAATGCTAGTAGAGCCGTACCACAGGAAAGGTCCTTAAGTAGTTATGGGGACATCATTAGGAGGTATTCCGAGAACACAGATGAGATGGACGCCTACCTGGATGAGTTCTCGAAAATTTGTACAGTCTTAGCTATCCCCAGGGAAAGATGGAATCAACTGTTACTCCCCAGACTGAGCCACCGGGGTGCTGCAGTTATTCACTCCATGAGTGCGGAGGACTTGCTCAGCTTTGAGAAGCTGAGGAGGGCCTCCTGAGAGAATATAGGGTAACGCCAGAAAAGTACAGGGTGCTATTTAGGAATTTGGGCAAGGAAAAGCACCAAACCTATCGGCAATTTGGTGTTAGGCTGACTGAGCTGCTAGAAAAATGGCTAGCGGGAGCAAAGGTAAATAAGGATTTTGAGGGGCTCAAGAATTTAATTTTGTTAGAGCAATTATATTCTGTTGTGGGGGATAATGTTAAAGTGTACATTAAGGATAGCGAGCCAGAGACCTTCGAGAAAGCAGTTAGTTTGGCAGACAGATATGTGGATGCACGGGAAAGACAGCCAGTGTATAATGGGTCTCAACGGCCAGTGCAGAGTAAGGGATTCTCCAAAGAAGTGAGGAAACCGGGATTTAGGGACAGCAACCAGGGCCAACAGAAGCAACCCGTGGGTACAGCAGATGAAGGACAAAAAATCAGGTGTTTTCTGTGCAATAGATTTGGACATAAAAGTTTCCAATGCAAGACTAAGACCGAGAGATATACTTGGAGTAGCCAACAAGGAGGCAGTAGGGAGGGTGCCCCCAGAGAAAAATCAGGCACAAATAAACAGCAAGGAACACCAAGTAGAGAAAGGTCTCCAACTATGCTGTGTGCAACAAATAAATCAGTATGGGCCAGTAAGGATTCAGTATTTGGACCATATCTGGGTGAGGCACTACTAAATGGGGAAGTACTCTCGACTCTCAGGGATACAGGGTCCTGCATTAGCCTAATTAAGGAGACTTGTGTACCAAAAGGGGCAAGGACAGGAGGACGGGTTACGGTATACCCGGTGACAGGCCAAAAAAGATTTAGAACTGGCAACCGTGAGTATCAGTATCAATGATGAACACAGGACACATGAATTTGCTATAGTCTCTGACATCCCGTGGGACATCATTATAGGCAATGATTGGGATACACCCAGTGGTAACTCAGGCACCGAGGAAAATGAGGAAAGGGGCCCAGAGCAAGCATGGATTCAGAGTGGGAGTAAGTTAGGCCCTCGAGTGGTTGGTGAAGGAGAAAACATCCTGGTGGAGACAGCGAGCTGCACCAGAGGGAAACAGACTCTTAAGGGAGAATGTGGAGTAGTTACTCGGGGAATGAAGAGAGCAAGGGAAATGGAAGACAGACCAGATAGGGTTAGTCAGGAAGATGAGAATCAACTTCCAGATCAGGGAGATGACTCCAGGGAAGGTTTGCACAAAATTGAAGATGATGGTGGTCAACACCAAACGGAGATGGAGGAACAGTTACAGTCCGTGTTTACAGGAGAGGAATTCCGTAAGGAACAACGGAAGGATGAAACTCTGTCAGGGTGTGGGAAAAATTGAAAGGAAGTACACCGGAGAAGAATCTGTCTCACTTTGTAGTAGAAGACAACTTACTAAAAAGGGTATACAAAAATCAGGCAAAGCAAGAGGAGATTACACAGCTGGTAGTACCTAGGAAATGTAGGGGTAAAATTTTGAAGATGGCTCATGACTTGCCAATCGCAGGGCATCTAGGAGTGAAGAAGACCACTGATAGAATTTTGAAAAACTTCTATTGGCCCGGGATATATAAGGAAGTAGGAGAATATGTTGGCTCATGCCCGGACTGCCAGGTGGTTAGAAAGAGAGGAGTTCATGCTCCGAGCCCACTTCAGCCCTTACCCATCATTGAGGAACCGTTCACGAGAGTAAGCGTGGATCTAATTGGACCACTACCAACTACAGAATCAGGAAGAAATACATTGTTGTTGTCATAGACCATGCGAGCAGGTATCCAGATGCTCGAGCGCTGGAGAGCATAGAGGCAGAAGAAGTAGTCACAGCCCTGATCGACGTGTTCACCCACGTGGGATTTCCAACTGAAATACTGTCGGACCAGGGAAAGCAGTTTACATGTAGGCTTACTCAAGAGTTGTGGGCACATTTGGGAATTAAACCCATATTTAGCAGTCCGTACCATCCCCAGTGTAATGGTTTGACCGAGAGATTCAATGGAACTCTCAAGTCACTGCTGAAAAGAGTCAGCCAGGAGCATCCAGAGGAGTGGGACAGGATGTTGCCTTATGTACTGTTTGGGTGCCGAGAAGTTCCTCAGGCCAGCACAGGTCTGTCGCCTTTCGAGCTCATTTTTGGCCACACCGTTCGAGGTCCTTTCGATCTGTTGAGAGGTATGGTGGATAGATCTGACGGGGAGAAGGTAGAAATTTTGGAATATGTGGACAAAGTGAGTAGGAACTTGGACAAGGCACTGAATTTGGCACATGAAAATTTGGCACAAGCCCAAGACAAACAGAAGGCATGGTACGACAAGCAGGCTAGGGTGAGGAAATTCACTGAGGGAGATGAGATACTGATTCTCACCCCTAACAAGAAGAGAGCACTCCAGATTGAGTGGGAAGGACCCTACCAAGTGGTCAGAAGGAAGGCGGAGAACACCTATGTTGTGGATATTGGTGACGAGGAGCCCTGCCCGAGAACCTACCATGTAAACATGATGAAAAAATATAACAGAAGAAGCGAAGCTGTCAGTAATGTATGTTATTGGCCGGGGGAGAAAGACGAGGAAGCCGGAACCGAGTTTCCCAGCCTGCCGGAACCAAATGACCCAGGAACAGTAGCAGACTGGAGACTTGGAGATAATCTCAATGCAAAACAGAAAAAGGACTTGGTAGCAATGCTACGAGGTTTTCAAGACATATTGACAGAGGAACCAGGGCGGACCAACATAGTTACCCATGATATTGAACTACTGGAGAGCGCACCGGTAAAGTGCAAACCCTACCGAGTGAATAGGGAGAAGAAGCTGCTCATCGACCAGGAGATTGAGCGAATGCTTGCAATGGGGGTCATCCAAGAGAGTAGGAGCCCCTACGCTGCACCAGTAGTTTTGGTCCCAAAGAAGGACGGTAGCATGAGGTTCTGTGTGAACTACAAGAAGCTCAATACTATCACCAAAGGGGATGCATTCCCCACACCTAACATAGACGAGTTGGTCAATGGATTGCACACCTGCAACTATCTGACTAAGTTAGATCTGACAAAGGGATATTGGCAGGTGGGCCTCACGGATAGGGCAAGAGAGCGTAGTGCATTCACTACTACAGACCAACTCTACGAGTTCAGAGTCATGCCCTTCGGATTGAAGAACAGTCCACCAACGTTCTTGAGACTCATGGCAAAGGTGCTGAAAGAAACCGAGGACTACGCCAGATGCTATGTGGACGATGTAGTCATCTTCAGCGGAACATGGGCTGACCATCTGATCCATGTGAATGACATTTTGTCTAGACTGGTAGAGGCAGGCTTGACAGTCAACCCTCGCAAGAGTGAGTTTGGCAATGCCAGCGTCGACTACCTAGGATTCCAGGTGGGACCAAATGGTATAGCACCAGAGGAAGCTCGAGTCAGAGTTATACAACACTGGCCGAGGCCGAAGACCAAAAAGGATGTCCGAGCTTTCCTTGGGATCACTGGATACTACCGGAAGTTCATTCCGCACTATGCAGAGATCTCCAGTGCATTGGCGGAGACACTGAGGAAAAAAGAACCAGATAGCGTCCAGTGGAACGAGGCTTGTCAAAAGGGATTTGACACCCTGAAAACCAAATTGAGTGAGACAAGCATCTTAAAGTGTTTTGACCCAAGCAAAGAGACCATCGTGCAGACGGATGCCAGTGGAGTAGGCATAGGGGCGGTCCTCAGTCAGAAGGATGCAACCGGGAGAGAGTATCCTGTTGCATACCTCAGTAGGAAACTGACTGAGACCGAGAAGAGGTACTCGACCATAGAGAAAGAAACACTTGCTGTAGTGTGGGCAGTGGAAAAGTTAAAACCATACCTAGGGTCGAGACCATTTGTGATCATGGGTGACCACAACCCCTTAGTCTGGTTAGACCATATTAAGGAAAAGAACTCCAAGCTGATGAGATGGTCCTTGTACTTGCAAGTGTATAATTACACCGTGCAGTACAAGCCGGGTGCCCAACATGGGAATGCGGACGGATTGTCCAGAAGAATGTAAATAGAGGTGAATGGGAGAAACTTGAAAATGTTGTATGTTCAATCAGTAGTGTAATTAGTAGTCATAATCCAGAAGGCAGTGATCAGTATTGTATTGTAATGTAATGTTGTATTTTGTAGATAGTATTAGAGCCTGGAACCACCAGTTAGTTGAAGGGAGGTGATCGAGGAAGTCAGATTGGATTTGAAGTGAGGGAGTCTCAGAGTTACTCACAGGGTTGAGAGGTGAGGAGACTGAGTTCTCGCCAAGCGGCAGTTGACAAGAACCAGTCTAAGGACTTGGGGGGGGAAGGACTGTGGCGAGGTGAAGGACAGGGACGATAGGGGCCAGTATAAAAAGTTACTCTGATCAAGGGACCGTAGAAAAAGTTACGTCAGGATTGCCAGAAGGTGGTCAGCTTTCTCAGAATTGAGAAGGATGCGGAGGTCAGGAGTGCGTGGGCGTGTCCCATAGCAGCAGGTGGATAGCTTGGAAGCATGGAGAAAAAGGGAGAGTGACATTGACTTAGGTCATGAGAGTGCTAGTGGCTGGAGGAGGAAATGCACGTCTGTGATTGGCAGAGAAAGTGCAGAGGACCCCGGGGAGAAATGGTGGCTAAACACGGAGTGGAGATTTTCGGGCATTTTTTTCGCTGCTCACGCCTGGGTCTGACAACATGGCCACGAGTGATCTCTGACACCTGAGGGTGCCGGAGAAAGTAGGGAAAGTGAGTGACTGAGGTCACAAAAAAATCCTGTAACTGTGATTAGCAATGTACTGCGGTACATGAGTGTAACTGATAACATACTGAGGTGAAAATAGTATTAAGAGTTGAGAACTCAGGACTTGCTGCATCACTGGTAACTCACCCAGCAATACTAACGGAACTTTCGTCGCTCACGAAGGAGTGCATGACCTCGACTCTCCTATTGACAGTGGCATCCTGCTCTATTGAAGTGCGTATATTCATGTCTGATATGTTGGTGAATCATATGCTAAACTCTGGCGACATCAGCCGATCAGTGTACATAAACCGGATTCCCTTCCGGAATGCTTGTAAATAAAGTTGTACATAGGAACTCCGAGTGCTGTAAGTATTAATCTGCAGCAGCCGAGTGTTGCGGCAGGTGAATGATGTACTGATTCAAACCGGTACCAGAATAGTTTGAATGGTGGCAGCATACCAATGTAGGGGTAATAAATGCTTCTCATTCCGGTGCTATAAAATAACCGCTAAGCCATAGCCACCGAATCACACCACCACAGTTCCCATAAGCCATATCTTACAAAAACTGACTCAAATGGACGTGACGACAGTGACTGGCCGTTCTTACAATATCGCGGAAACACTGTGTAACAACATTTCTCAAGCAATGAATTTATTTATTTCTCAGTGCAACTAGAATATCAATAGAACTGTAAGTAACTTATTTTTTCATAGTTATTGTAATTTAATGTGTTAATGTTATTGTTTATACTGTAGTAACACATATACGTAAAATGGACATTTGTAAAACATGCACTCAAAATCAGGTAAATTTATTTTGCTGCTTGTCTAATTTGTGTTTTTTTAATATTTTTTTTATTTCAATGAATAATAAAATGTTACTGTACCATTTATAATTTTCCTTACATATTTAAGATGATTTAAAAGCAACTCTGGCTCACAAGTTTGCAAATAAAAATGGTCGTATTTTTCCGTAATTTTGATGTAGCACAGCCTTAAAACTACTTGTGTCTACAAGTTGAAATTTTTACTGCAGGTTTACCCCTAAGACCACATTTGCTGTGTAAAAATATTAGAATTTTAGGAGCTGTCCCTTTTGAGATATTAGGCCTAAAAAAGTGACACTTTTAAGGTTCGGACTATGTTTGGAGGTCTATATAAAAAAAAGGACTACAGTCTGAAGTTTCAAATTTTGTGAATTAATAGTCCAACTAGATACATGTAAACATACAAAGTCTGAAGTATGAGACTTTTACCATTCTTAAAAAAAATTATGCCTGAAATCAGCAATTTGAGCAAAATTATTAAACATTTTGTAAGGGCCATTTCATATCTTTTCACAAGAGGTAGCTAAAGCATTCTTGGTCAAAACTGTAGAACATTTCATGTAAAAAAGAATGATCTTTATTTGAACATGATAGCTCTAGTAGTAAAAAAGTTATTAAATTTTACGTAAACGATGATTTTGGTCAAAAACGTTGTGTGAAGCCGAAGAAAAATGGCCGCCAGAAAAAAAATAAGTCTTATGAAAAAAAAATAATTTATTTTTGTAGTGTTAATATATTGGGAATATTGTATGCAAAATATAAAAAATATTTAAAAATGTCGAGCAACAATTTAATTTGTTATTGGTTGATTTCACATGGAATGACCCAGTGGCCACTCAGTGTATACATATAGAAGAAAATGTATTTACATACATTTTCTTCTATATGTATATAAAGCTAGTGCGCTTGTAATTGCCGAGGTCCTTAAAAATATTCAATAGGTATTAAAAGTTTTTAAAAGGTGCTTATTTTTTATGGGAGAAAAAGAGTGGGAACCCTGTTGTACCCTCTACTGTGTGATTAACTAACTGTGTATTTTGCTAACTTGTACATAAGTATATTAATAATCAGTGATTTGTTCCTGTACATACTATGTACATTACGTACTGTAGTTCTATTTTTTATTCAAAAGCCAGTAATCTGACAATCGCCGGTCCGATATGTGTTGGATCACCGAGACTCCACTGTACATATTTTTGTAGAAGTTATGCAGACTTACTTGTATCTCACAGTAAGTCTGACATGCAAGCAGATATTTCATTCATGACATGCAAGCAGATATTTCACACGTCTTATTCAGAGCATATTTATTTGATGATAAATGTAATGGATATGGATGCATATTATTTAATTTTCTAGGCACATAATAATTTTGAAGTATTGTACCAACATCAGGACAGTGGAGTTATCGTTTAAATAGACGTGCCTAACGTATGAGTAGAAAGGAAAGAAAAAACGATCACCGTCGAGTTTGTGAAAAAAAAAAAAAAAAGAAGAAGAAGTTGTTTGAAAAAATTTACTAAGCATCTGCATGAAAAAACAAGAAAGATGACACCGAATTTTCGGGTGTAATAAGCACGTCCTTTGAATCCGTTGTGACGCAAATTAAATTTATCAAAGCTATTCAAAGTCAATGGAACCGGTATGGAAAACAATAGTATCTGACGGAAGAAAGAAGTTTTTCAATTGGGTTTTTAATTCCCGAGATATTGCTGTAAACGGAATCGTGAGCTTACGCCCTGTAGTTGCAGACTTGTGCGTTAAGAAAAACATGAATTTATATGAGAAACATTTCACACCGGAAACGCTCTCCAACATAGAAATAATTTTTCAAATCGGACTCTTAGAAGCAGAGATATCGACAAAAATAAGATTACTTTACGTCCCTTGGTGGAAAAACCATGCATTATTTTAGGAAGAAAGTATTCTCAAAAGGTTTTTTCCATATGAGCGGTATTGGTGTCCAAGAAAAAAAAAATTAGTCGAGTTTTCAGTAGTCCAGATTTTGCTACAAATACACCAGAAGCAGAAATTAACACTTTGGCCCCCTGGTGGCCAAACCATTTTTTACCAAACATTAGAAATTATGTGAAAAATATTTTCCATCAGGTCTTGTATGTGATACAGGAAGAATTTTTCAAATCAGAGTTTTAGAAGCAGAAATAACGCAGAAAACGCAATTTACCTTTGTGACCCCTAGTGGAAAGTCTACGATTTACTTGAAAATTTTGAAATTATGGGAAAAACATTTTGCATTGGAAACACCATCCAACAAAGGAGGAATTTTTCAAATCGGTCTCCTAGAAGTAGATATATTGATAAAAATAAGATATAGATCTTTGCCCCCTGGCATAGAAACCATGCATTATTTTAAGAAGAAGATATTCCTAAAACGTTTGTCGTATGAGTGGTATCGGTCAACAAATGACTTTCTTTTCAATCGAGATTTTAGAAGCTCATATTTTGCTGCAAATACATCAGAAGCGGAAATTAAGACTTACGCCACCTGGTGGCCAAACCATTTTTTGAAAAAATTATTAATCATGTGCAAACAATTTCCCATCAGGAGCTGTATCCGGTGCAGAAAGAATTTTTCAAATCGGAGAGTTAGAAGGAGAGATATAGGGGGAAAGCAATTTACCATACGCCCCCTAGTGGAAAGTCTACGAATTACTTGAAAATTTTATGAAAAACATGTCACACTGGAAACACTATCCAACAAAGAAGGAAATTTTCAAATCGGACTCCTAGAAGTAGAGATATTAACAAAAATAAGATATATATCTACGCCCCCTGGGGGAGAAACCACGCATTATTTAAAGAAGAAAATGTTTCTAAAAGGTTTGTCGACATGAGTACCATCGGTCTACAAACAACATTTTTTTCAGTCAAGAATTTAAAAGCTCATATTTTGCTGCAAATACATCAGAAACGGAAATTAAGGTTTACGACGCCATCTGGCGTCCGAATGATTTAAAAAAATTAAAAACTATGTGCAAACGATTTCCCACCAGGAGCTGTATCCGGTGCAGAAAGAATTTTTCAAATCGGAGATTTAGAAGCAGAGATATAGAGGGAAACGCAATTTACCTGTACGACCCCTAGCGAAAAGTCTATGAATTACTTGGAAAATTTTGAAATTATATGAAAAACATGTCACACTGAAAACACTATCCAACAAAGAAGGAATTTTTCAAATCGGACTCCTAGAAATAGAGATATTTACAAAAAGTAAAATATACATTTACGCCCCCTGCCGGAGAAACTGTGAAATATTTTAAGAAGAAAATATTCCAAAAAGGTTTATCGATGTGAGTGGCATCAGTCCACGAAAGAATTTTTTTTTCAATCGATATTTTAGAAGCTCAGATTTTATGGCAAATACATCAGAAGCAAAAAGTAACACTTACGCCCCCTGGTGGCTAAAGTGTTCTTTACCAAAAATTTGAAATTATATGCAAAAGATTTTCCATCACGAGGTGCATCCGCTGAAGCAAAAAATTTTCAAATCGGAGTTTTAGAAGAAGAGTTATCGGGAAAAATGTAATTTACTTTTACGCCTTCTAGCGGAAAATCTATGCGTAATTTGAAAAATTAACTATATCTAAAATACTCTTTGACATAAATGGAATTGAAAAATAAAAGAATTTTTTCAATAGGATGTTTAGAAGCAAATACACAATGTGGAATAAAACGTATTTTTGAATTCGACATCATCTGCATTTACGCCCTCTAGCGGCGAAATTGTACATGGTAAAGAAAAACAAAATAAAGGATCATCATTTGCATATTTCAAGCTTCCCAATGCAAAAAGAATTTTTCGCATCGGACTAATAGTTGCAGAGATAGCGTGGGTACAGACAGACGGACAAACCGGTAACACAAGTAAGATCTTTTTTTACAAAAGACGTGCTAAAAAGGGATGGGGGGGGGGTTGAAAAAACAGTCTTATCGAAAACAAATTCGACTTAAAGGCCGCACACCCGAAAAATCTCACTTTTAGTAACATAAGAACCAGGGCTCTTAGCCCAAATATTACGGTACTTTAGTTGCTTGGAAATGCATTATTTTAGGTGAACTGTAATATTAACATACTTGAATAGAAACAGGTAGATGTACAGTTTTGATTCCTACTTCAGGACAATCCAAACCTTTTGGATTTCTACTGAAATTCTTCTGTCAGGATTGCGGTTACTGAATGAAGGCATTACCATTCCAGTGCAGCGAGCCTTTATGCAAAGAAACTAATAATAATATGTCCTATCACACTAGTCAACACAATTTTTGGCGCGTGACATCATGAAGGTGTTTCTAACGTGACTTTTCGTGCTGAATTCAAATACACCATCAGAATTTTTCTATCACCCACAGTTTTTCTGTGATGCTTTTGATTAATAAAAAAAAAAAAAAAAGAAAGATTTGATGTATTTTGTCACAATTGATTATGTAATTTTTCCTCATATATATATATTTTAGTGTATACAGATAGATGGCAGACAGACAAGTTATGCAGCGTGTTGTGACATAAACACATCACTAGTCTGCGCAACCTGTGCCAGTAGTGAGCTGACATTTACTGTATCTGCTCTGAGAGAGTTTGAGTTCTCTTTTGTCTAGTGATTAGATTACTGTGTAACTTTGTGGTTGATCATTATGCCAAGGAAGTGTTCAAATCTTTCGAGATACCTTCTGTTATGTGTGTGGAGAGTTGACATTTAAAGCTCAATGGCGAAATTTCACTTGACTCGTTAAAAAATGTTATGAGCTATTTTTGACTGTAAAGTAGATGACCAAGATAAGAACTGGGCTTCTCATACCTGCAGTTTGGCCTGTGTGATGCATCTAACAAAATGGGTAAAGTATTCCCAGCATATGTACTTTACATTTCCTGTGTTTTGGATGAAGCCCAAATAGAATTCATCAGACTTTTAGTTTTGTTTAACATAAAAGGAATAACAAGTAAATCCAAACACACAGTGATATACCCAAATTTGCTATCTGCTATCAGGCCAGTTCTGCACAGTGAAGACTTATCTATACCACAGCCTCCAATAAATGTGACTGTAGAAGATTAAGACTTAGAAAATTATGTAGCTAGCCTAGCTCAACAGAAGGAGCATCATGACTCTACTTTTGAGACAAGTACCTGTTCTTTTGAGCCACATCTGTTAACTCAAGGTGATATAAACGACCTTGTTCGGGATTTGGATTTGTCCAAAACCCAGGCCGAACTTTGGGATCTAGGCTGAAAGGCTGGAATCTGCTCCAGCGAGATACTAAAGTGTGTTTTTTTCATAACTGCCAGGATTAGTTTAAAAATTTTTATTCTCAAGAAAATAATTTAGTTTATTGTAACAGTGTTTGCTCTGTGATCGATGCTGCTGATCATGAACATAAAACAAAGAGTGGTGACTGTTCATTGACTCTTCTAAAACTAGTTTGAAAGGTATCTTTTTGCACAATGGAAACAAATTTCTTTCCGTGCTGTTAGCTTATGCCATTAATATAAAAGAATGTTATGCAAATATGAAATTCTTTTTGGAAAAAAAAAATAGTATGAGAAGTACAATAGGAACATCTGTGGCAATTTAAAAATCATTGCACTGTTACTTGGTTTGCAGCTCGGCTGTACTAAATTTTATTGTTTCTTGTGTAAGTGGGACAGTCGAGAGAATAAAAGCCATTACATCAAGAAGGAATGGTCAAAGTGTGAATCACTTGCTCCTGGACAGAAAAATGTTGCACATCCCCCACTAGTCAACCCTGAACATTTTTTTTTAACCTCCAGTTCATATAAAATTATGGCTTTTTAAAAACTTTATTAAGTCCATAGATAAAAATCGTGCTGAGTTTGCTTATTTGAAACATGTTTTCTTAAATAAGTTATGCTAAAATTAAGGATGGCATTTTTTCGGGCCCTCAAATAAGAGCTTTCATTCAAGATAGCAAATTCGAAGATTTATTTAAAAAGCCAAGTTGAAAAAACAGCATGGAGATCATTCAAAAGTGTTACGGAAAAGTTTTTGGGAAGTCTTAAAGCACAGCACTACTGTGACATTATGGGTGAACTCTCACATTCATTCAAAGATATGGGGTGTAATACGTACATACATATCACTAAGCTGTTCTCTGAGATTCAGAGGTTAGCTCCACAAAGAAATACAAACTACCAGATAAATTTCTAACTGATCATTTATTTACTGTTGCCATATCAAACTTCTCCATTTACAGCGATCTTGACACACAACTCGAGCTTCACTGACATCCATCACACGACGTATACAAGACCTTCTATACTTCATACTCATAATCTTTTTCTCATGCAGACACTCCTGAATCTGATCCTTCCATGACTTCCTTGACTTTCCTCTGCATTTCCTTCTTGCCACTTGGGCTAAAAAAATTTTTTTAGTAAGCATCTCATCACTCATTCTTTCAACATGGCCAAACCATTGAAGAATATTTGTCTCCACCTTGCTCACAACATTTTGCTTCACGTTACACAACTGCAACACATCTTCCTTCCTCACACGATCAGAACGTGTCTTACCACAAACCCCCTGTAAGTAACACATTTCTCCAGCACACAAACGACTCTTATGTTTTTATATTTCTTCTGTAGTAACCAGGTTTCACTCCATACATCAGAGTAGGAACAATTACACTTTCATACACAGCCATGCCGAACTCTCTTGAGAACCTATTATTCATGTGAAAACTTCCTAAAGTAACTATGACTTTCAATGAAGAATTTATTCGCCTACTAATTTCACCATCTATTTTATTCTCTGTGTCAAACATGCTTCATAAATACACAAACTCATTCACCTGGTCAATCACAGTGCCATTTAGACTTATATTACATTCAGTGCTAACAGTTCATGCAAAACCCATAACATTGGTTTTTCCCTTATTTATACTCAGTTTGAATTTCATGCAAACTTTGTACATCCAGGCCAACATACTCTTCAACTAACTTTTGCTTTTTGGCAACAGGATGGTGTCATCAGCATACTGCAATCTGCCTACATGGACATTACCCAGACATAGACCAGTATTGTTCATCTTGGCATCATACATGCACTCATCCATAAATATATTAAACAGCCATGGTGACATTACACAACCTTGTCTGACTCCTGCACCAATAGAAAACCATTTTGATAAAACACCATTCACTCATACACAAGCTCTACTGCCAGCATACATGGCTTTTACACTATTAAGTAGATTTCCGTTAACACCATATTTATTCAGTACCTTCCACAAAAGTGTCCTATTTACTCGGTTGTAAGCTTTCTCTAAACCTATAAAGGCAGCAAAAACTTTCTTACCAACAGCCAGATACTTTTAAGTCAGCACGTGTAATGCAAAAATTTGGTTAGTGCTGTCTTTACCAGGCATAAAACCATTCTGAACATCCCACTCTTTCTCTGATGTAAGACCTCATACTTTTACAATTAATGACTTTACCAAACACTTTTCCCTGGCACACTCACAGTTCTTGCAGTCAGTCTGATCACATTTTCCCTTATGCAAGAGAACAATGATAGCATCCTTCCAATCCCAAGAGACCATTCCTAACTCCCAGCATAACTGGGGAATTTCAGTTAACCAGTCAATTACAGAGTCACCACCATATTTCAACATCTCAGCTGTTATGCCATCAACTCCCAGAGCCTTACCAATCTGAAGTGATTTTAGAACTTTACACACCTCTTCTCTTGAAATCCCTCCAGTGCTTCCATCTCTCACTGTGAAATCATTTGCTTCTGCCTCAAAATCACCTTTACTTTCTTGGTCTAATAACTCACAGAAGTTTTCACCTCATCTTTCACTTAACTCATTGGGCTCTCATATTATTTTGCTCAATCCTATTGATTCTTCACACAACTTGCAACTTTGTTTCCCCTATTTTTCCTGATTCTCACATACTTCCAGGAAGTGTTTCTATCTTTCCAAAAAGCCAATTCATGTCTTCCCACTTGCTCCTTCCTATCTTTTGCCTTACTCTGGTGAACCAGCTTAGCTGCTTCATGCTTCTCACAGTGATATTCATCCTCAGGAACTCTACCTTGCAACATCCCCAAATATGCTTCCTTCTTTCTCTTCACTGCCTCTTCAATCTCCCTATTCCACCAAGCATCACCTCTATTGTTACCCATTCTTGTGGTGTCACTGACCTCTTCAGCAGCAGTGACAATGCAGTTCTTAAAACATTCCCATTTCTTTTCTACATCCCTCTCACATGACTTCATCTCCTTCAGTCATTCTCTAAGTAAGTTAGAGTAATGCTGATGATCTTCAGGGAGCTTTTCAACCTTTATTCTTTCCATCCCAGGCCTCTTCCTATTTCTTTTCCTCCAACCAACATTCAATTTCACTCATAATACTACCAAGTAATGATCAGAGCCAACATCTGCACCTTTTATCACATGAGTGTCAACAACTAAGTGTTTCAGATGCTGATTGTAAACAACAAAATCTGTAACACTCTTTTGACCAAGAGTACGATTTTCCCAAGTATATGTGTAGATATACTTGTGGTTGGAAAATGTATTAGATGTACACAAACCATTCTCAATGCAGAGTTCAATTAGTCTTTCACTATTATCATTCATACAAGGTTCATTTAAACTTACCCAGAACATTATCAGAAATCAGAACCTTCTGATATTGGAAGGAAGATTTCTGGAATGAGCTAAAAGCTGTTTTGAGCCAGTTTGGTGCCAAGGAGAAAGATATTATAGCAGGGCATTTCAATGCTAGAGTAGGTGCGCAGAATGCAATTTCTGATAATGTTCTGGGGTGCGATATATCCCTTGGAATTCATTTCTTGGACTCCCACTTGGATTTTTCCCCTGAGAATCTTGATGCCATCAGCGACGATCGTGGTGAGTATTTTCACCTAGACATCTCGATTATAGAAAATAGGTACCATGGAAAGTGGAGTTCCAGCATGCTTACTGACTATTTTTGGACACTTGTGGGGGTGTTCCAGATGTTAAATATGGAAAAAAAAATCATAAACTGTCACTTTTTAGGTAATTATGAATAGTGTTATAAATGTACTGTCGTAAATATACAGTTTTTTTTAGATTTGACCTGTGTGTCACTAAAAATCTCTGCATTATAAAGAAAAACTAGTTATATATTTGAATTCAGAATAAAAACTATTAGGATCAGACAGTTTTTCTTGTATGCCAAAAATTGTAGTTTTATTTTGTAGACCAGTGTAATCGGACTGTATTAACACGCACATGTATAAGTCTATATTTTATTTGCTTGTATTTAATAATGATGGTAACCATATTATATATACAATCAGACAAGATGTATGTGCAGATAATATCATCATGTGTGCAGTGGTAAGGAATAATAATCAGGGCTGCCAGACCTGCGCCAATTGCGCCAGTCTGTGCCAAAACGTTGTTCTTGTGCCATCCTGCTTAAAACTCGCGATTTTGACGAAATCTGCACCAATTTTGCACCAAAAGTTAAAATTTACAGGTCATCAATATTTTAGCGTAATCTTACAACATTCTAAATCGATTCAGCAGTTAATTTGTACGTGAGATTCTTCCGCGGTTTCGCGGAATTCCTCCCCCCCCCCCCATCGTTATTTGGGTCATCCTCGAGATCAATGCAAAACTGAAGAGAAATTTTTGGGGTATTAGTTGGGGGTGGGGGTCGTATTCCGTCTGGGGACGTTGTTTTGTCTTTTTAAACGTTTGAAAACGGAGTGCAGATTTTTTCCGTAATCATTTTTTTTTTTCCCTCTTGTGATGTTGCATCTGTCCAGTATTGTTGTTAAATAAAATTTTCAATTTTTTTGCATAATTTCAGTTTGAAATTGTAGGCAACAATTTCCAAAAACGGAAGTTAGGCCGCTTGAATATTTTGCTGTAATCTTCGGGCATAAGATTCTTACGCTGATTCGAGGAATTCCATCTTTTTTGTTATCATTTGGGCCATTCACGAGATCGATGCACAACTGAACTGAAATTTTGGGAGGATTGGTGGTGGGGGTGGGGTGGGGGATGGGATGTTGTTTTATCTGTCGGAAGACGGAATTTCATCCTTCAAAACCTTCGAAAACGAAAAGTAGACAGAGGTAAGATTTCTCTCGTAATCATAATTTTTTTTTCTCACAATGTTTCCTTTACCCAGTATTGTTAGATATCATTTTATTCCATAAATATTTGTATGTCAGCTTGAAAATGTTGGATAAATTTCCGAAAACGGAAGTCGGGCGGATCAAAGCGTGATGCTCCCACTTCTATGTAGTTGTTAAATGCCATCACCCTCATAAATGTGTGTGCATTTTAACTTGATAAGGGTGGGGGAAATTTCCCAAAACGGAAGTGACGAAGTTTGGAAATTTGTAAGAATTGATGCATGATATTAAAAATAAAGTATTCATTCTCAGAAAATAACACCATTTATCTAAAATAGTGAAAGCTCTGATATCAGACTCTGTGCGTTCTCAGGCTGAAAGTTATTTCAGCAGGATGGATACTATTATTGTCATCTGAATGAATGAAAAAAACATGAAAAAAGAAAGAAAAGTAACAAAGAAGTGGTAAGGGAAAACTATCAGCAGAAAAAAAAATAAACAATGGATGCTGTGCAGTGGTAGAGTCAACAAAGAACAAATATGGCTGTGGAACTTGCTGAGAAAAAGTAGGGCTTGCTCAAAAGAGGAAACCAGAGCTAATGTTCTAGCAAGTACAAGAACAAAACCAGGAAAAAAAAAACCTATTTGAAGCTATGTCTTTTAAAACCACCCTGTTTTGTTTGGAATTCAGTAATTCTAGAATTGTGAATACAATGGTGTGATCTAGTTAAAAATGTTTACATAAATAAATTACAGTGAATGATTCAGTTTTGTTCATGTTGCGTAATATTCACACTTTCTCACCATGCAGTCTGATTTTTCACCAAATTAAAAAGTACAGCTTTTTTTTCTTTGTTAGTTTCATGTATGCTAATTAAAATTGCTCACGAGCGCTATGGATAAATAAAAGGATTGCTTATATTGCATAACTTGTAATCGATTATCAGGAATACTGATCTTTCGTTTCTTACTTAAAGTCTGAATTTTGCCCCGTACGTTCAGGGAGCAGAATTTTCAGGAGGTTTTCTTTTTCTCATTTTGACTTACCTTGGGGAACATCTTCACCGTTGCACTTTTCTTTTTCCAGATAGAAGGTGTGTGGAACCACTTACTAACTCGCAATCATCTGCTTAATGTCCACATCCATACATGCAGATGTCCATAATGGATGTCCATACGTCCATTTGCATGCATGGGGACGCATGCAAAGAGCTGTGGCCTCTTTCAGACTGCAACAACAACAACAACAAAAAGTCATAAACTGATTCTACTACTACTGAAGGAGGGAGAGTGGTGGGGGAGTTGTAATCCAGCATTAAAATGTCAAGGGATGGAAGCAGCATTTATCTAACCAACTTTACTAAATCTCACTGTTATCTTATAGTTTTGGTTCTAGTTGTAATCTTTCACAACAATAACGAAAGTTTGACGTTGATAATTACTGGATGAAAAACATTGTATGAAGAGTATCATGGTGCAATTGCTGAAAGGTGATTTCACAATTTGATTGTTAAATGTTATATTAATTTTCCTTTCATATTCGAAGGTACGCTTCCCTTCAGAAAACCTTAGGAGTTTGTGATGCACATGCAAACCACGTACGCATGGCATGCTGGTTGGTTGGTTTCAGAAATAATGTATTTTCATCTGAATGCCATTAATCTCGAAAAATATGCTGCTAAAAACCAACCAAACAACAAACAGTAATTACATATTATTTATTCTTCCTAAGTGTATATTTGCAAGCGTTCAGTAACAATAGCATCAGTTCTCGGACTCGGCAGCATCCTATTCGCGTTACAGCGAAACAAATGCATTCAGAAGAAAATCCCTGATATTAATGTATTACACTTGAAATATTGCAAGTCATGTAGTTTTCAATAAACTGCTGGTAGTATAATTGTTTTCCAATTTATCTCACTGTAGGAACGACAGAAATGCTAATTAACAGTAATAAGAGAAGCAGTAAAATGTCAACAAACCTGAAATATAATATTTTTTCATAGTTCATAACATAATGGTAATTCAGTATATAAACATAACTTTTAAAGCATAGCATGGATTTAAAACAATTAAAAATGAAACCAGAGCTAATGTTTCTCTTACGACAATTTGGAGCAGAACTCAGGTTTTTATCTGCTCCAAAACCTGAGTTCTGCTCCAAAACGTAAATTTTCTCGCTCCAAAATTCAATGTCTCACTCCAAATTGCAAATTTTTCCGCTCCGAGATTTGCCCCGAAACGTGATAGGGGCACTAACACCCCTGAATAATTGTAATACTACTACTACCCCAACTAATAAATAGTAGTGATAGCAGTATTACAATTATTTGCAAAATACTTAAATGAGTTTCGAAAACTTTGAAACTAAGGCTCAATTTTCGCTACACCATCAAAGCATAAGCACTTCAGTCACCCCATTATTAGATACACAGCTGGTATTATATACCAGATACAAATGTATTTGGACATCCTGGATTGAAGTCTAGGGCATTGACTTTTCGAATTGCTGATTCTAGGTTCAGATTGTGGAACAAGACATCAATGTGTTTGCCTTCTCAGTGATGCTAGTTATCTACCCCTACCTGAAACCAGTGGCTCTAAATTAAGGAAAGCAATCTTCTTATGGGCTGTTGGACATAACTTTGTATGCCATTTTCATAAGTGTTTAGTGGGCCTTGTTTGAATGGGCAAAAAATAAACTTTTCAGTTTTTTAATTGTGTTCTTGATATCATTTGCATACAAATACATATATTATGGTCAGAATGTTCTTTTCTGTGTTAGTGTTTCCAGTATTAAGACTTAATAAATCTGTTCATCTGGTAGAAATTGAGCTGTTTTATGATTTCTTTTTAGCATGTCTTTTGTAAGAAAAGACCATGCATGTGTTATCAGTTTGTCTGTATGTCCATCTGCAAACATCATATCTCTGCAGCTATTTGTCTGACTTGAAATGTTCTTTTTACATTAGGAAGCTTGAAATATGAGAATGATGATTATTGCACTCTGGTTTTTCCCTAGACTTTTTTTCGACACACAAGTTCACCGCTAGAGGATGTAAATGCAGATATCAAATTCCAAATGCATTTTATTCCATATATTTGCTTCTAAATATCCAATTGAAAAAATATTTTTCATTTCAGTACCATTTGTGTCAAAGACTATTTTAGATAGTCATTTTTTCAAATAATGCATAGATTTTCTGTTAGAGGGCATGAAAGTAAATTGTGTTTTCCTTGATATCTCTGCTTCTAAAAGTCAGATTTGAAAAATTTCTTTTTGAATCGGATGCAGCTCCTGATGAGAAATGTTTTGTGTATAATTTTTAATAGGCATTAAATCACTTACTCAAGGCTTTACCCAGATATATTGATTTGGTTCTAGTTCCAGTTGAAGAAATTTTCATTTAATTTTCCTTCTCTCTGAGTTAGTTTGGATTTTTACAGATGTTTCTGGCCTCTTAATCTTAGTCAAGGCCTGTTCTCAATGTATAGAAGGATTAACAAAAGTTTCATTTACTTCTGAAAAATTTAAATATTGTTGCCAGGTTCCTCATACTGTTGCCAGTTACTAAACTGAGATGTTTTACATTGTGTATTTTGTAATTCTGTTGTTGTTGTTGTAATTAAGTTGTTTAAAACACCACTTAGTAGTTTTGAAGGCTCATTGATGGCACTTTTTTTTTTTTTGATCTAATGATTTTTTTATTTAGTCTCTTGTTTTTATGAGATTCGTAGTCCAATATTTAAAATTTTTCCCATAAAGGCTCACATTTGCATAACTGCATATGATTTGCTAATACACTATTTTGATCTTTGTTATTAATAGCCATTTACATACATACATAAATACATATCACTAAGCTGTTCTCTGAAATTCAGAGGGCCGCCCCGGTGGCGCAGTGGTCTAAGGCGCTGGCCTCTGATCATTCATCCGTCTGGGGTCCGGGTTCGAATCCCGGTGAGGCATGGATGTTGTGTTTGTCTTACGGCACTGGCTCTCTCCCTTCCCTGGAACCAGTGACCCTAAATTAGGGACGGGCGACTGCTTATAGCCCATTGAGTTGCTCACGGTGGTCGTTAAACCTCCAAAAAAAAAAAAAAAAAAAAAAATTCAGAGGTTAGCTCCAAAAAGAAATACAAACTACCAGATAGTTTGTACTTACTGTTGCCATATCAAACTTCTCCATTTACAGTGGTCTTGACATACATGTACAACTTGGACTTCACTGACATCTATTATACGCCATACACAAGATCTTCCGTTCTTCATACTGTTTCTCATGCAGACACTCCTGAATCTGATCCTCCCATGACTTCCTTGGCCTTCCTCTACCTTTCCTTCCTGCCACTTGAGCTAAAAAGATTTTCTTAGTAAGCATCTCATCACTCATTCTTTTCAACATGGCCAAACCACCTAAGCATATTATTCTCCACCTTGCTAACAACATTTTGCTTCACATCACACACCTGCAACACATCTTCATTCCTCACACAATCAGAATGTGTCTTTCCACAAACCCCCTGTAAGTAACATATTTTGCCAGCACACAAATGACTTCTATGTTTCTTCTGTAGTACCCAGGTTTCACTACTATACATCAGAGTAGGAACAATTATACTTTCATGCACAGCCATTCAGGACTCTTTTGAGAACCCATTATTCCTGTGAAAACCTCCCAGAGCAGCCATGTCTTTCAATGAAGAATTCACTCGCCTACTAATTTCACCATCCAATTTGTTCTCTCTGTCAGACATGCTTCCTAAATACACAAACTCACTCACCTGGTCAATCACTGTGCCATTTACACTTACATTACATTCAGTGTTACCAGTTCCTCTCTCAAAAACCATAACTTTGGTTTTTCTCTTATTTATATTCAGTTTGAATTTCATGCAAACTTCGTACATCCGGTAAAACATACTGTGCAATTCACTTTTGCTCTCTGCCAACAGGACAGTGTCATCAGCATACAGCAATCTGCACACACAGATATCACCAAGACATAAACCAGTATTATCTATTTTGGCATCATGCATGCACGTATCCATAAATATATTAAACAGCCATGGTGACATTACAGAACCTTGCCTGACTCCTTCACCAATAGAAAACCATTTTGATAAAACACCATTCATTCGTACGCAAGCTCTACTGCCAGCATACATGGCTTTTACACTACTAAGTAGATTCCCAGTAACACCATATTCATTCAGTACCTTCCACAAAAGTGTCCTATTTACTTAGTCATAAGCTTTCTCTAAATCTATGAAGCAGCAAACACTTTATATTTTTTAATCATCATGCATAATGCAAAAATTTGGTTAGTGCAGCCTTTACCAGGGATAAAGCTACTCTGAACATTAAGGAATTAATTATCATTAATAGCCATTTGATGCTCCTTAATTCTGATTTCCAACTTTTGAGATGTTTGTCCAATATAAGTACTGTTGCAATTAAGTGGAATTTGATATACAACATTTTTTCTTTCCATCTTATCTATTGTATTTCTGCATGTTTCGTTATTAGCTAAATATGCTACCTTGTTTTCTGCTGTAGTGGCTACTTTTATGTTATTCTTTATTAAATGTTTATTAATTTTGGTATTTAATTTTCCATAATTGGCCATTGGTATATACTTGATTATTTTATCAGTTTTTCAAACTTTTCATTGTTCTTTCTAGATTGTTTTTGTCTGGCATTTTTCTCAATGTTAATGATAGTTTTTTTTGGGGGGGGGGGGAGGGGAAATCATTGTTTATTAACTTTAATGCCATTTTAATTTTTAGTGAAGAATGGTTTGGCTACTAGGGGATGTAAGTGTTTATTTCTGCTTCTGATGTATTTGCAGCAAAATCTGAGCAGAAAACTTGATTGAAAAAAATTCTTTTGTGGACCTATACCTTGAGAATACCTCCTGCTTAAAATAGTGCAATAGTTTTCTCATCAGGAGCATAGATGTATATCTTATTCTTGTTGATATGTCCGCTTCTAAAAATCCGATTTGAAAAATTCTTTCTTTGTTGGAGAGCATTTCCAGTGCAAAATGTTTCTCATATAATTTAAAAATTTTCTTAACACATAAGTCTGCCATTAGAGGGCATATGTTCACGTTTCTATTTAGAGCAATATCTGCGGAAATAAAAATGCGATTGAAAACATTATTTTTCAATTACTAATCTAAAACAACTATTATGGGAATTTTACTAGGAAATTTTTTCATTTAAATTGCAAATTTTTGGAGAAAACTCTTCTCCTTCTTCAGGCTGTCTTTTTGTTGTCACTTATTCCTGTCACTATCGCGGTTACGGTTAACCTTGAAGGTTTAGGTTATTTTTCATCAAATCCTGCCAGATGTTAGGCAGGGAAAATCCTTTGCAGTCATTGATGATGGAATTCTGATTTTTCTCAATCTCTGTTTCTTCTTTCAGGTTTATTTTTTGAAAATTGCTTTGGAAACTGATGACTTTAAGGGAATTCCAATCCATGCTGTGACTAGTTTCTCTAACATGCCTATCTAAACCAGTCTTGTTGGAGCAATTTTTTATAGCTGCTTTATGCTCTGCTATACGAGTTTCTAGTCTGCGACCTGTTTCACCTATGTAAGATAGTCCACAACTACATTTTACTTCATAGAGTACTCCTTGCATTTTTAAAATATCTTCTTCTCTTTGAACTATTTTAGGGAAATTTTTTTTAACTTTGCTCTCTAAATTTGGAGCTAGCCTAATATTGTACTTCTTACTAATTCTCTTTAAAGACTCAAATAAACCTTTGTGATAAGAATTTTTTTAGTGAATTTTACTTGTTGCTTTTGCTGGTTCTTCATATCATTAAAATTCAGAAGCTTCTCAATTTCTTCTTTAGGATAGTTATTTTCTGCAAGTATGACTAAGTTCTTCTTTATGGGCTTCTTTCTTATCTACTGTAGAAACTATTTTATTAATTTTTTCTAAAAACTGACTTGCTACATTTTTCTTAATAGAAACTGGATGATAGGAATTGAAATCCAATAGTCTATTAGTATTCCTTGTTTTTTATACCAACTAGTTCATCTTCATAATAGATAGTAATATCTAAGAAGTTAATTCTTCTTTCTTTTCGAAGTTCAATTGTGAACTTAAGGGAATCATCTAATTCATAGAATGAGTCTAGAATTCTTTCTGGAACAATTTCTGAGCTATCTATTATAAATAAGATGTCATCCATGTATCTGCTATATAGGCAGAAGTATGTGGGTTGTACTAGCATCTTTTCTTCTAGTTTTCCCACATAATAGTTAGCTGAGAGTGGGGAGCCCATAGCTAGACCCGATTTTTGAATGAAATTTTTTTTCTCAAATTGAAAGTAGTTGTTGTGCAAAGAGAAGGTAAGCATTTCAAAAATTCCAACTAATATGTTTCTATCTTTGTTGTGAAAAACTATTAGGTCTGCCAAGTCTTCCGCTATAAAGTCTATAAGTTGATCTATATTAATGTGAGTATACATAGACACTATGTCTAAACTACCCATAATAGGAGAATCTAATTTAGGAAGAAGTTCAAATTTTTCTTTTAGCTGCGTTGAGTTTTTAATCAAGTTAGGTGGCTCTTTTAAAAATTTCTGAAGGTGAGACTTTAAAAAGTAGTTTAGATTTGAAAGAATATAGTTTTTTGAGTCAATTATTGGTCTAATTGGTTTGTGTTCTTTATGCAGTTTCACTATTCCATATATTTGAGATAATCTGAACTGTAATTTTGAGAATTGTTTATAGTTTTCTGGAAGCTGGTTTTTCTTTTTTTGAAGTGAAATAAGCTTAGAGACTTTTTTAATCAAATCTGGTAGTGGGTTTTCTTTTACTTCTTCGTACATAGGCTTTTTTAGTTCTTCTTCCAGCAGAACAACTACTTTCAATTTGAGAAAAAAAAAATTCATTCAAAAATTGGGTCTAGCTATCGGCTCCCCACTCTCCCCACTCTTAGCTAACTATTATGTGGGAAAACTAGAAGAAAAGATACTAGTACAACCCACATACTTCTGCCTATATAGCAGATACATGGATGACATCTTATTTATAATAGATAGCTCAGAAATTGTTCCAGAAAGAATTCTAGACTCATTCTATGAATTAGATGATTCCCTTAAGTTAACAATTGAACTTTGAAAAGAAAGAAGAATTAACTTCTTAGATATTACTATCTATTATGAAGATGAAAAATTCATCACAAGTTGGTATAAAAAACAATGAATACTAATAGACTATTGGATTTCAATTCCTATCATCCAGTTTCTATTAAGAAAAATGTAGCAAGTCGGTTTTTAGAAAAAAATAATAAAATAGTTTCTACAGCAGATAAGAAAGAAGCCCATAAAGAAGAACTTAAAGTCATACTTGCACAAAATAACTATCCTAAAGAAGAAATTGAGAAGCTTCTGAATTTTAATGGTATGAAGAACCAGCAAAAGCAACAAGTAAAATTCACTAAAAAAATTCTTATCACAAAGGTTTATTTGAGTCTTTAAAGAGAATTAGTAAGAAGTACAATATTAGGCTAGCTCCAAGTTTAGAGAGCAAAGTTAAAAAAATTTCCCTAAAATAGTTCAAAGAGAAGAAGATATTTTAAAAATGCAAGGAGTAGTCTATGAAGTAAAATGTAGTTGTGAACTATCTTACATAGGTGAAACAGGTCGCAGACTAGAAACTCGTATAGCAGAGCATAAAGCAGCTATAAAAAATTGCTCCAACAAGACTGGTTTAGATAGTCATGTTAGATTAACTAGTCACAGCATGGATTGGAATTCCCTTAAAGTCATCAGTTTCCAAAGCAATTTTCAAAAAATAAACCTGAAAGAAGGAACAGAGTTTGAAAAAAATCAAAATTCCATCATCAATGACTGCAAAGGATTTTCCCTGCCTAACATCTGGCAGGATTTGATGAAAAATAACCTAAACCTTCAAGGTTAACCGTAACCACGATAGTGACAGGAATAAGTGACAACAAAAAGACAGCCTGAAGAAGGAGAAGAGTTTACTCCAAAAATTTGCAATTTAAATGAAAAAATTTCCTAGTAAAATTCCCATAATAGTTGTTTTAGATTAGTAATTGAATTAAGAAACTAGGAAGCCATTTCTCAACATGAGCTTTATTCAAAGAATTATTTTTCAGTCAGATACTACTAACTGTGAAAACTCTTTGTGTATATTTTCCCAAAACAACCCACAATTTTGTTGCTAGGGACGCAAATGTTTAATCTGTTTTTCTCAATATCTCTGCTTCTAAATGTGTGATGTAAAAAATAATTTGAACCCTGAATACCATTTACATTGTGGAACACTTAAGTTTTGTATTTGAGGAGTTTTGTAGTATACAGTTCTGTTGCTATGTGGTGTTTTCTTTCTTCTGTTTGCAGCTGTATCTCCACTTCTGCAAACTTTTTGAGAAATTTCTTTTTTTTTTTTTTACTGTGTGCATTTCACTGCAAGAAAGATGGTTAGCATTATCCTATTTAAATAATGCACAGCTTTCCCTCTAGGGGGGCATAAAGTTCCAAAACTTTTTCTCGCTATCTGTACTTCCAAGAGACGTATTTGAAAAATTATTTTTCCTTAGCATAGCTTTTGCCATGAAAAATACTTGTTTTGCTTATTTTCAACTTTTACATTATGCAAAATTCTTCAGCTAGAAAGAGTAGAATTATATTGCATTTTCTTTTATATTTCTTCTTTTAATTGTTTGATTTGAAAATCTCTTCATCTGGTACCTTCCTTCTGCTATGAGAAACTCTTTGTGTACCATTTGTTAAGTTTTGTTACATACTTTTTAACTGCTGGTGGAAATAAATGTTTCTATTTCTGGGTATTTTATCAGTTGTAGAAAGCTGGTTGATTTTTTTTTTACTAACTGGTTCCATTGACTTTGAATAACTTAGATAAATTTTATTCACGACAAAAAATATTCAAAAGAAATGCTTATTACAACCGGAAATGTGGTGTGATCTTTCTTCGTTTAGGGTGCTGTTATATAAAAAATGCAGAAGTATAATCGCGTTTTTTAAACATGGTGTATAAAAATTGTTTTGTGTGATTTTTGACCATTGTAATATTTAAGAGTGTGATCCTTACCGATTTTTCCCTTTCAGTCTACCTTACTGAACATTCTTACTGATACCCACAGTGAATCAGCTGCATATGAATTTACAACTTTGACGTGCATTCCTGGTGTTATATCTGTAAGTTAAAATTATTTATAAGTTGTTACTGTGTGATATGAAATGCTCTTTTCTATATATTGAAATTTCTTATGAACATACTTTTTTATTGATGTGTTGAAAGTTGCCAAAGTACCATAATTTCTGTCATGGAATCTACGAATTATTTGTTAAAATAGTTAAAATTTAGGATCTGCATATAATATGCCACTAAAAACAACAAGTTAGTGAAATCATGCAATGCATTGATTACACTGACGGAAAAAAATCCCAACACCACGAAAAAATAGTTGTAGAGGAACGAAATGGCGGCAATACATTTGTATAGGTAACATATTTAATTGATTAAGGTTTCAAGATCACAGCTTATTGTAAGCGCGAGAAGAGCCATTTTAAATGTGAAATGCTGGTACATTAATAACCAGTGTAACCGCCAGAATGTTGAATGCAAGCATGCAAACGTCCATGCATTGGGTCGTACAGGGGCTGGATATCAGTTTGTGGGATGGAGTTCCATGCCTGTTGCACTTGGTCGGTCAATACAGGGACGGTTAATGCTGGTTGGGGGCGATGCTGGAGTTGTCGTCCAATGATGTCCCATACGTGCTCGATTGGTGAAAGATCTGGTGATCTAGCAGGCCACGGCAACATGTCGACACTTTGTAGAGCATGTTGGATTACAACAGCGGTATGCGGGCGAGCGTTATCCTGTTGGAAAACACCCCCTGGAATGCTGTTCATGAATGGCAGCACAACAGGTTGAATCACCAGACCGACGTACAACTGTGCCGTCAGGGTGCGTGGGATAACCACGAGAGTGCTCCTGCTGTCATAGGAAATTGCTGCCCAGACCATAACTCCAGGTGTAGGTCCAGTGTGTCTCAGCCGCAGACAGGTTGGTTGCAGGCGCTCACCTGGCCTCCTTCTAACCAACACACGGCCATCACTGGCACCCAGGCAGAACCGGCTTTCATCAGAAAACACAACAGATCTCCACTCCGTCCTCCAATGAGCTCTAGCTTGACACCACTGACGTCGCAAACGGCAGTGGTTTGGAGTAAGTGGAATGCATGCTACAGGGCGTCTGGCTCGGAGCTGTCCTTCAAGTAACCGATTTGTAACAGTTCGTTGTGTCACTGTGGTGGCAACTGCAGCTCGAATTGCTTCCACAGACGCAGTACGATGCGCCAAGGTCATACGCCGTACACGGCGGTCTTCCCTCTCAGTAGTGCCACGTGGCCGGCCGGAACCCGGTCTTCTTGAGGCAGTACCTTCCCTTGACCACCGCTGCTAACAGTCATGCACAGTGGCTACATTCCTGCCAAGTCGTTCTGCAATTTTGCTGAAAGAAAATGCACGTTCTCGTAGCCCTATTACACGACCTCGTTCAAACTCCGTGAGCTGTCGATAATGGCTTCTTCGTCTTCTTAAAGGCATTCTTGACTAACATCAACACACTACGTCGAATCTCAACGATAACTAACGCTCACGAACGTTACAGCGCGTATTTACGGCCAACCTGCTTTGCATGTTCCGAGGGGCACTACTAGCGCCACATGTATGCGCCGAGCGCGAAATTTGCATAGACGCCATCTTACAGATGTACTCTCACCGCCTACTAACTGTCGTTTATCTAACACAACCCCTTCTTGGTGTTGGGATTTTTTTTCCGTCAGTGTATAATACGCTTTCCAACGTACCAGAAATCATTACTCAAGTTATGAGGATAATGGCTGTGGAATAAATCTCACTCCTGTGCCCTGACCTTTGACCCCATTTCGATGATATTAAACAGAATTGGTTCAGGTATACCTCCGAAACAACATACTAAAATTTTGTTGTAATAGAAGCATTTTTAGTCAAGTTATGAGGATAAAGGCTGTGGAATAAATTTTGCTCCTGTGCCCTGACCTTTGATCCCATTTCAATGATATTCAACAGAACCGGTTCAGTACACCTCCAGAAAAACATGATAAAGTTTTGTCACAATCAAAGCATTTTTACGTAAGTTATGATGCATAAGGGCGATGGAATGGATCCTGCTCCTATATCCTGACCTTTGACCCCATTTTGCCCATTTTCAGTAGGGTTCATCTCCAGGTTGTCTCCTACCACACATGAAAATTTCATCGAAATTGAACCATTTTTACGCGAGTTATTGTGCTGACAAACAGAAGGACAAAGCTGGAGCATATACGCTTCTTCCACCTACTGTTGGAAAGTGTAAACAAAAAGTGTTTTTTGCAGAATATAAAGATTCAAAAACTTTTGGAAAGATTTTTTTATTTTACGTACAAGAGTTTTGACAGAAAAAATTATGCCCTGAAGGTTATGTGCTGTGGGGAGCCCAGTGGCATGCATGTTCATGGGTGTTGCTGAACTTCTCACAGCATTGTCTGATGTCCAGTACTTCAAGGTTGATTTGACTCATTTTCATTGTATTTTTGAATCTGTTGTTTCAAGCTTATATTTATATCATTGGAAACTTTTAATGTATTATATTTTTTTCCTTTGCATCCATAAGATATCCAGTGCTCTACAGCTACTTTGCTATTTTGTGTGTAGATTTTTAACTTTTTTAATGTGTGCTTCAAGATTAATGAATATACACAAGATTGCCGAGCACCGAGCCTTTTTTTTCATGCACATTGATTTGTGAGGAACACAATTAGTTGATATTACTGAAAAATTGCTGTTGTTTTGTATATCTTCTTGTATGAGAAATATTTTATGTATAATGTGTGATCTTTTGCAGTGTATTTTTCTTCCCTTACTGGGCACATATTTTTGTATCCACTTGCTCTAAAATAATCTTTTTGTAACTAGTTCCACTGACAATGAAGTACACTACACGCATCGCATATTGCAAATATGCAGTTTTTCCATTTGGGGGTATAAATGCATTTTTTTTTCTTTGATTTTTCTGGTTTTTCAAAACCTTTTAGATTTTTTTTGTTTTTGTTTTGTGTCATGAAGGATTAAAAAAATAAATGTGCTCATTACACTCCAAAATTTGGTGTCATCCTTCTTGTAATGGGACATCACCAATAGTTTTACAGATAAGATAGTTTCTTGTGATAAGATTTGGTTTTAACTGTTGGGAAGATGTAGGTGGCGTGATTGTCCAAGAACAGATTCAGTGTCTGTTTAAAAACTTGTTGCATGTACACCCAGGTATGTTGTTAAGCAGAGTTTGCCAAAATGTGTAATTACGTGTCTAGTACGCATGGAAAAGTGTGTTTACGCATCGAAATTTTACCAACTCGTAAAAACACTCATCAAGAATTTTTCTCCACACATAAAAATACGCATCGAAAAACGTGTAAAAATATGCATCGAGAAATGCATAAAAATGCACATCAACGTGTAAAAATACGCATGGAGAAATGCGTAAAATATGTATTATGTATCAACATGTAAAAATATGCATTGGGATGATATTTCGTCTTTCAAAAACGAAAGTAAATGAAATAAAGATTTTTTTCCGTTATCGTAATTTAGTTTTCGTTTGATGTTGCCTCTGTGCAATATTGTTGTCATATATCATTTTATTCCATAAATATTTGTATTTCAGTTTGAAAATGGAGGGAAAATTTCCGAAAACGGAAATTCGACGGCACAAAAATTCTCCTGTGATCTTCAGGCATGAGAGTGCCAAGGCTTCGAGGAATTTCTCCTTTTCTGTCATAATTTGGGCTATCTTCGAGATCGATGCATAACTGAACAGAAATTTTAGGGGAATTGGTAGTGGTGAAGGATACCTTCCGCCTGAAACTTTCTAAACTTTCATAAAAGGAAATTTCGTCTTTTTCAAAGCTTTAAAAAACGGAAGTTAGATACAGTAAAGATTTCTCCTGCAATCGTAATTTTATTTTTTGTGCGATGTTTCCTGTGCCTAAGATTAATGTTAAATATCATATTATTTAATAAATATTTGTATTTCACCTTGAGAATGGACAAACATAAAATATCCGGAAACGGAAATCGGAAGTAGCAAAGATTTTCCCATAACTGTAATCCCCCCCCCTAACGATGTTCCAAAATGTTTTCTTAAATATTTAAATATTCTCCCAAAAAAAGTTTGCATTTCAGCTTGATGAAAGGGGGGGGGGGTCCAAAAACGAAAGTGACGAAGCTGAAAAATTTGTAAGAATTGATGCATGGTGTTCAAAAGTATTCACATTCTCAAAGTTAACTATTTGTCTTTTCAAAATAGTGAAAGCTATTATGCATTCATGGTCCTCAGACTGAAAGTTCTTTCAGCATGATGGATAAAATTGGGCATAAAAAAAAATGCGACAATAAAGAAAGAAATGGTAAGGGAAACAAAGATATCAGCAAAATGAAAATTTAAGAACTGGATGCTGTGCAGCTGTAGAGTCAACAACAGACAAATGTGGCTGTGGAACTTGCTGAAAAGTTTATTAGATATTTTTAGATGTCTATAAGAATCTCAAAAAGTGCAATGTATTCACTTCTTGAACACATTGCTGTTGCATGTGGTCATTACAAAACATGATAAATTTAATATTATTAGAAGAATCCTTAATATCCCCTTATCACGCATTGGTTACGTTGTGGAACTGTAAATGGTGGAACATTTTGAAAGTTCACTTCTACCTTCCTCAGCCTTGGAATGAAACACGTGAGATCAATAGGTTACACTCCATAATGCAACCAATGTGTGATAAGAGAATATTAAGGATTCTTCTAATTTTTAGCATGTTTGGTGCTTCACTGCCAGTCCTTCTCACTATGATTAAATGCTTTTGTTTTAAAATACAAATATTATTTTTATTGCTAAAACAAGAAGCAAAGTGAATCCAAATTCTAAATACATTGAGTGGTAGTGAAATAGTTTTTAATATGAAAAAAAACCTGGATTGATTTTTCATAATCACCCAGCATTTCTGTACTTTTTTTATTTCAGCTGTTCATTTTTCTAAAATACTCCCGAGTTTTAAAAATTTCTCCCTAAAATTTCTAAAATTAGTAAAAATACTCCTTTAATTTTTTTTTTTTTCGGTGAACTGTGCTGTTAAGAAGCAAAAAGTAGTTAGTAGTTTCTTCTGTAGTATGTGTTATAAGGCAGATAATACATACTTTATTAGCATTATGTCTCTGCTAGACATGCATATCTGGATTTGAAGATAATTTATGTGGGCATTTGGCAGTTGTGGAAAGTCAACCAATGCTCTACATTTTGGGAAACCTGAGAATGCTTATGCTTGGTTTCTTGAAAATGAAAAGATAATCTAATATTATTAAAAAGTTGTAAGAAACTTACTTAAATTAACTTTTATTAGGAAGAGTTTTTAATGAAAATTAATTACCTTCAGTAAAATAACTCTTCAAAATGAGACATAGCATAATGAGAGACTGGCACTTAAAACTGTCATTGCCAGTGTATGTCGTTCCTTTTATTGGTTAACATAAGTTCATTTTATAATTTTAATATTTGCATATTTCAAAGATTGCTGCTTGAAAGCTTTTTCTTTTGACATTTAAAGTTGTATTTAAATATAATTTTGGAAATTATTCCAATTTGATAGTAGCTAGTTATAAATTTTTTATACTTATGTGCCTTTATTTGTATCTGTTTTGAAGAGGTCATTAAAGTAGGGCTCTGAAAGCAGACCTCGGCACAAGTCACTTTTCTCACTATTTGTCACCTTTTTTTAAATTTGTCACTTTTTGTTACCTTTTTTAAAATTTTGTCACTATTCTCACCTTTTTCTTAAGTGTGCCCGTATTTTTTTTCAATTTAGCTACAGTTTTGCGTTGTTGTTTTTTATATCTAGGGGATTTTTTGTCAGATGAAAAAAGAAATCCTGAAACAAAAATAAATTGTTTAGTTAAACACCCATCTCAGTCGAACACACTCGTGTGTGTGGTCACAAGTTGTAAACGCGACTCACCACTCATCGCAGCAGCAAGAGCAAGCTTCGTCATCGTCAAGAGCGGAGCTCCGGCAAGAGGCAGTGACGAACACACCGCACCTCTCTCCCCGTAACCCCGCCCACAGCAGCCAGCAGGTTCCCTCAAGGATTTTTCAAGTGGGATAAAAATGACAAAAGTTTATCTCCATAGATTTTTCATGAAAATCTCTGAAATTTTGATCAACGCCATAAATCGCTAATAGAAATGAGCCCTCTAAATTTCGCGTAAATCAATTAAAAAGTTTTTAAACGGGTCATAATTTTTTATTTGCTCTTTATCATGTAGCTGGCATGACCAGAATTCATAATCGGCATTTTACGGCTAATTTAAAAACGTTTTTGCCAATTCACTTGAAAGTTTTAATGTCATCATCTCCTAGCCAATTATAGTACATGTACAAATTTCAGCCAGTTACGTGAAGAATTTGAAAAATAGTTTTCTTAATTTTTTTAGCACGTTTTTTGTAAAAAAAGATTGTGCTAATGTTATCGGTTTGTCCGTCCGTTTGTAGACACCATATCTCTGCAACTATTAGTCCGATTTGGAAAATTCTTTTTGCATTGGGAAGCTTGAAATATACGAATGATGATCGTTCATTTTTTTTTTACGATGTACAATTTCACCGCTAGAGGGCGTAAATGCAGATGATGTGGAATTCAAAAATACATTTCATTCCACATATTTGCTTCTAAACATCCGATTGAAAAAATTCTTTCATCTTTCGATTCCATTTATGTCGAAAAGTATTTTAGGAATAGTTGCTATTAAAAATTTTGCATAGATTTTCCGCCAGGGGGCGTAAAAGTAAATTATGTTTTCCACGATATCTGTGCTTCTAAATCTCCGATTTGAAAAATTATTTCTGCACCGGATACAGCTCCAGATAGCAAATCGTTTGCACATAATTTCTAATTTTTGTAAAAAAAATAAATGGTTTGGCCACCAGGGGGCATAAATCTTAATTTCCGCTTCTGATGTATTTGCAGCAGCGGGCGGTCGTAGTGAGCGATGTGTTTGCCTCCTCGGGGTGCTTCGTGTTAACAATGGCACACACAACAGCAACTAGGGCCTCTGTGAATTTTGGAGAGATGCAAGCTAGTTCTGTGCGACATTGGCGAAAAGACCCCAACTCACTGGGTTTTGTTCCAGAATCCTTAGGTTGAATGACCAACTGGAACCCTCAGCTGTGAGCTAATCCCCCACATTAATGTACTTATCTGATTAAAAAGACAAAAAGAAATATTAAGAATGACTCAAGCATGGGATATGGTGGACCTACCACACTTGAGAAGGATGGTCCACCACAGAATTGACCTGGACTTTCTAAACGGCGTATGAGAAAGAGATCTCGTCTGAATGAATGTAAGATTGGTGTATGGAATACTAGAGGTATAAATAACAAGATGAGTGAGGTGATTGAGGAGATGAACAAGTATAGACTGGATGTGCTGTGTGTAAGTGAAACCAAAAAGAAGGAAATTGCGGTAGAAGAAGTGAATGGCACGGTGAGTGTGTTGTCTGGAGTATTGGATAATATGAGAAGACAGGCTGGTGTAGGTGTGATTTTAAGTGAAAAGATGAAGAACAACTTGATTCACTATAGTTGCGTAAGTGAGAGAATTCTCTAAATTCGTTTGAAAGTGAAACTTCAGAGAATTGTAATTGTTGTAGTGTATGCTCCTTGTGACTCGGAACCTTCTGATAAGAAGAAAGATTTCTGGAATGAGCTAAAAGCTGTTTTGAGCCAGTTTGGTGCTAAAGAAAAAGTTATAATAGCAGGGGATTTCAATGCTAGAGTAGGTGTGCAGAATGCAATTTCTGACAATGTTCTGTGTAAGTTTAATGATCCTTGTGTGAATGATAATGGTGAAAGATTAATTGAACTCTGCATTGAGAATGGTTTGTGTGTATCTAATACATTTTTCAACCACAAGTATATCCACACATATACTTGGGAAAATCATACTCTTGGTCAAAAGAGTGTGATAGATTTTGTTGTCTACAATCATCTTTTGAAACACTTAGTTGTTGACACCCGTGTGATGAGATGTGCGGATGTTGGTTCTGATCATTACTTGGTAGTGTCACGAGTGAAACTTAATGTTGGTTGGGAAAAGAAATAGGAAGAGAACCAGGAAAGAAAGAATAAAGGTTGATAGGCTCCTTGAAGATCATCAGCGGTATTCTGACTTACTCAGAGAATGACTGAAGGATCTGAAGTCTGGTCAGAGGGATGTAGAAAAGAAGTGGGAATGTTTTAAGAACTGTGTTGTCACTGCTGCTAAAGAGGTATGTGGCACCACAACAGTGGGTAACAATAGAGGTGATGCTTGGTGGAATAGTGAGATTGAAGAGGCAGTAAAGAGAAAGAAGGAAGCCTATTTGGGGATGTTGTAAGGTAGAGTCTCTGTGGATGAATATCGCTGTAAGAAGCGTGAAGCTGCTAAGCTGGTTCGCCACAGTAAGGCAAAAGATAGGAAGGAGAAAGTGGAAAGGCATGAAATGGCTTATTGGAAAGATAGGAAGTCCTTCTGGAAGTACACGAGACTCAGGAAAAATAGGGGAAACAAAGTTGTAAGTTGTGTGAAGAATGAGATTGGGGAAATGATATGGGAGCCGAATGAGTTAAGTGACAGATGGGGTGAATACTTCTGTGACTTATTAGATCAGGAAAGCAAAGATGATTCTGAGACAGACGCAGATGATGTCACAATGAGGGATGAAAGCACAGGAAGGATCTCAAGAGAAGAAGTGTGTGAAGCTCTAAAATCTCTTTAGAATGGCAAGGCTCCAGGAGTTGATGGCATAACTGCAGAGATGTTGAAGTATGGTGGTGACTCTATAATTGACTGGTTAACTGAAATTTGCCAGTTGTGCTGGGAGTTAGGAATGGTCCCTTGGGATTGGAAGGATGCTATCATTGTTTCCTTGTATAAGAGAAAAGGTGATCAGACTGAATGCACAAGAACTATCATGGTATTAGCCTACTGAGTGTGCCAAGGAAAGTGTTTGGTAAGGATGTTATTGAAAAAGTACGGGGTCTAACATCAGAGAAAGTGTGGGATGTTCAGAATAGCTTTATCCCTGGTAAAGGCTGCACTAACCAGATTTTTGCATTACGCACGATGATTGAAAAGTATCTGGCTGTTGGGAAGAAAGTTTTTACTGCCTTCATAGATTTAGAGAAAGCTTACGACCGAGTCAATAGGACACTTTTGTGGAAGGTATTGAATGAATATGGTGTTACTGGGAATCTACTTAATAGTGTAAAAGTCATGTATGCTGGTAGTAGAGCTTGTGTACGAGTGAATGGTGTTTTATCAAAATGGTTTTCCATTGGTGCAGGAGTTAGACAAGGTTGTGTAATGTCACCATGGCTGTTTAATATATTTATGGATGCATGCATGCGTGATGCCAAAATAGAAAGTAGTGGTTTATGTCTTGGTGATATCTGTGTGTGCAATTTGCTGTATGCTGATAACACTGTCCTGTTGGCATTGAGCAAAAGTGAGTTGCAGAGTATGTTGACTCGGATGCACGAAGCTTGCATGAAATTCAAACTGAGTGTAAATAAGGGAAAAACCAAAGTTATGGTGTTTGAGAAAGGAACGGGTAGCACTGAATGTAATGTAAGTATAAATGGCACTGTGATTGACCAGGTGAGTGAGTTTGTGTATTTAGGAAGCCTGTTTGACAGAGAAAACAAATTGGATGGTGAAATCAGTAGACGAGTGAATTCTTCTTTGAAAGTCATAGCTGCTCTGGGAGGTTTTCACAGGAATGATGGGTTCTCTAGAGAGTCCAGCATAGCTGTGTATGAAACTGTAATTGTTCCTACTCTGATGTATGGCAGTGAAACCTGAGTACTGCAGAAGAAACATAGGAGTCGTTTGTGTGCTGGAGAAATGCGTTACTTAGTTGGGGTTTGTGGCAAGACACGATATGATTGTGTGAGAAATGAAGATGTATTGCAGGTGTGTGATGTGAAGCAAAATATTGTTAGCAAGGTGGAGACCAATATACTTCGGTGGTTTGGCCATGTTGAAAGAATGAGTTATGAAATGCTTACTAAGAAGATCTTTTCAGCCCAAGTGGCAGGAAGGAAAGGCAGAGGAAGGCCAAGGAAGACATGGGTGGATTAGATTCAGGAGTGTCTGCATGAGAAAGAGATTATGAGTATGAAGTATAAAAGATCTTGTGTACGGCGTGTAATGGATATTAGTGAAGCACGAGTTGTATGTCAAGATCGCTGTAAATGGAGAAGTTTGATACGACAACAATAAGTAAAAATATCTGGAAGTTTGTATTTTTTTTTGGAGCTAACCTCTGAATCTCAGAGAACAGCTTAGTGATATGTATGTATGTATGTATTTGCAGCAAAATATGAGCTTCTAAATTCTCGATTGGAAAAAACGTTGTTTGTAGACCGATACTGCTCATGTCGACAAACATTTTAGAAACATTTTCTTCTTAAAATGTGCATGGTCTCTACGCCATGGGGCGTAGATGTATATCTTATTTTTGTCAATATCTCGACTTCTAGGAGTCCAATTTAAAAAATTTCTTCTTTGTTGGATAGTGTTTCTAGTGTGACATGTTTTTCCTATAAATTCAAAATTTTCAAGTAATTCATAGACTTTTGCCTAGGGGCGTAAAGGTAAATTGTGTTTCCCCTATGTCTCTGCTTCTAAATCTCCGATTTGAAAAATTCTTTCTGCACCGGATACAGCTCCTGAGGGCAAATCGTTTGCACATAATTTCTAATTTGTGTAAAAAAAAATGGTGTGGCCACCAGGGGGCGTAAATCTTAATTTCCGCTTCTGATGTATTTGCAGCAAAATATGAGCTTCTGAAATCTCGATTGGAAAGAAAGTAGTTTGTTGACCGATACTACTCATGTTGATAAACCTTTTAGGAACATTTTCTTCTTGAAATAATGCATGGTTTCTACGCCAGGGGCGTAGATGTATATCTTCTTTTTGTCAATATCTCTACTTCTAAAACTCCGATTTGAAAAATTCCTTCTTTGTTGGATAGTGTTTCCGATGTGAAATGTTTTTCTTATAAATTCAAAATTTTCAAGTAAATCATAGACTTTCCGCTGGTCGCACAAAGGTAAATTGTGTTTTCTGCTCCTAAAACTCCGATTTGAAAAATTCTTCCTGTATCACATACAAGACCTGATGGAAAATATTTTTCACATAATTTCTAATGTTTAGTAAAGAATGGTTTGGCCACCAGGGGTCATAAGTGTTAATTTCTGCTTCTGAAGTATTTGTAGCAAAATCTGGGCTTCTGAAAACTTGACTAAATTTTTTTTTTCTTGGACCGATACCACTCATATGGAAAAACCTTTTGAGAATACTTTCTTCCTAAAATAATGCATGGTTTTCCCACAAGAGGACGTAAAATCACATCTTATTTTTGTCGATAACTCTGTTTCTAAGAGTTCGTAAGCTCACGATTCCATTTACAGCAATATCTGAGGGATTAATGACCCGATTGAAAAACTTCTTTCTTCCGTCAGATACTATTGTTTTCCATACCGGCTCCATTGACTTTGAATAGCTTTGATAAATTTAATTTGCGTCAGAACGGATTCAAGAGACGTGCTTATTACACCCAAAAATTCGGTGTCATCTTTCTTGTTAAACATTACATGAATTCTTTATTATTAGTCTTTCATTATACGTAAACCTATGGTAGTTTGTATATGTAATCATTTCTAGAGCTTACTTATTTTGCTAGTGCAGTATATAAAACGTCAAATATCATCATGCTGATAAAATAAACTACAGTTTGTGAAAATTGCAACACCATGAAGAAATGATGGTAATCACATGAAACTTACAGGATATGCAGAGCAGGGTAGGACATGCAAATGATTAGAAATGCAGAGTCATTGTGCATGTCTTGGCCCAGTAAGTGTCAAGCGCCGCCTAAACAGTAGAGTGAGGGATATAAAGAGAGGGCTGTTTAGGATGCACACCAGTAGTGCATCACGGACAGCAAGTTGTGAAAATGTCTCCAGGATTCAATAATGCTTTAGCAACGACAAAGTGCACAATATCACCATACGACAGTTTGAACAGGGATGAATGATTGGTCTAGGTGAAGGTGCAGTTTCATACAGTGGCATTGCGGCTCGGACGAGACATAACGCCATGATAGTGATGTGCGTGTGGCGGCAGGGGACTGAGGAGAACCAGGTGCATCGACAATCCGGCAGTGGACTGAGAAATGTGACGACACCGTGTCCGCATGGCAGTGGCGAACCGTTCCGCATATTCGCAAGTGTTAGCACAACAGTGGATCACTGAAACAGGTGTGGCATTGTCTGCCTCCACAGTTCGACGCATCTGTTGCACAGAGGACTGGTTGCATGCATCCCTTTGCGGCAGATTCCTTTGACCCTGAACCATGGACGCCTCAGGTTGGAATGGGGTTTTCAATGCAGACAGTGGCGTGCTAATTGACAACATGTCGTGTTTTCGGATGAGTCCCGATTCAGCTTGGACTACCATGATGGCCTCATGCACATTAGATGGTATTGTGGTGAGCACCTTCTTTCAGCATGCATTGTTGAGTGTCATACAGGCCGAGCGCCAAGTGTGATGGTGTGGGGTGCTATTGGGTAACATTCGCAATCTCGTCTGCTATGACTTAAGGGCAATATCACCAGCGACCACTACATCAGGGAAGTTGTACAGGCAGAAGTCATACCCTTCCTTCGTAGCACTCCAGGCGCTATATTCCAGCAGGACAATGCCTGACCTCATGTTGCCAGGAATGTTCAAGCCCTCTTCGCAGCACAGCAGATATCACTTCTTCCCTGGCCTGCACGTTCACCAGACAATGTCGCCTATTGAACATGTCTGGGATATGGTCACTTGGCAACTGGCCCATCAAAGTCCTCCAGTGGTCAGTACCAGTTATCTGTGGCCGCGTATACATGCTGCCTGGCAAGCAATTACCCAAGACACCATCCAACACCTTTTCGACTCAATGCCAACTCGTCATGAAGCTCTTATTGCAGCTCGCAGAGGCTTCACAAGATACTGATTTTTGCAGGTAAAAATTGTATTGTTCTGAAAATTAAATCACTTATGTACAGTCATATCAGTAATGTTTGGTATAAATTTCATTCGAATCACATGGTTCCTCCTTCTTGGTGTTGCAATTTTCACAAATAGTAGTGTATAAAAAAATATTGAAAGGAATCACCTGCCCATCCAATATATTGTTTTTTTTTTTTTTACAACAGATAATCACATTGAATAACATATGTTCTATCACAAAATATAAAGTGAATTGTTCACTGTTGAGCAAAGAATAAAGTAAATCCATTCAAAGTGTAAATTATATGTTCTATTCATATACTGTGCGTGCGTGTGTGTGCGTGCGTGTGTGTGTGTGTGTGTGTGTGTGTGTACTATCGTTTTAAACGGTTTAGTCTGGTTTTCAATTATTTGAGCAGTCACTATTAGTCACTACAAAAAAAAAAATTGTCACTTTTCTCACTTTTTTCTCCGAAAAACTAACTTTTCTCACTACTTTTTACAATGAAGTCTGCGCTGAGGTCTGTGAAAGTGATTCATGCATATTATATGATGCATGCAAATATGGATAGTCTATTAACATAGGTAACTATGAATTTTTCATAAATGGGAGCTTTTTTCTTACTCTGCATATCAACAGATTTTCCATTGTAGTGGGGAAATTGTACTAGAAATTATGTTGTTATTCATACACTGAAGAGCAATTGAATTAGAGACAGCTGGTGTTATGCAAATGTGGCACTGTGGGCGGCCCTGTAAACGGAAACAACATGACATATGCAGTGATCCGACAATATAAGGAGTGATGCGACGGGAATCAGTAAAATTCAGACGCAGTATGGGTAAGACAAAGGATCTAAGCGCATTTGATCGTGGGCAAATTGTAGGGGCTCGACGAATGGGTCACTCCATCTCGGAAGTTGTGCAGGCACTGGGATTTTCACGAGCCACTGTGTCACGGGTGCACCGTGAGTACATCGAATCTGGTAAAACCATCCCTAAGGGCCAACTGCTGTGGACAACAGCGTGTGGATGAGCAGGGTCATCGTCGGCTAGCTCATATCATAACAGTGGATAGACGGGCCACAGTGCAAGAAATCACTCGGCAATTTAACACTGCTGCACAAAAGCGTGTAAGCAGCCACACCATCCAGAACCATCTCCTCGCTATGGGGTACAGAAGCCATCGTCCCACGAAGGTACCGCTGGTGACCGCACATCACAGGGTGCAAAGATTAGTATGGGGGCGGGAACATCGCCACTGGACCCTAGACATTTGGAAAATGTTGCCTGGACTGATGAGTCGAGATTCACGTTGGTACATGCGGATGGCAGGATACGAGTACGGCGCAAACCACATGGATCCGTTGCCTGGACTGATGAGTCGAGATTCACATTGGTACATGCGGATGGCAGGATACGAGTACGGCGCAAGCGATGGATCCTTCTTGCCAGCAGAGTACTCTTCAAGCTGGTGGGGGTGGCATTCTTGTCTGGGGACTGTTTACGTGGACTGAAATGGGATCCCTGGTACATGTGACATCGTCCCTCACAGGTCAACGTTACCGGGATATCCTGGACGACCATTTGCTCCCATTTGTGCATCTTCAACATCCCACTGGGGACCTCATCCTGCAACAAGACAATGCACCATGCCATCGCTCCCGAATCATATCCGAATGGTTAGATGAATACTCCACCGACGTGACCTCGCTTTCTTGTCCAGCTAGGTCACCTGACCTCAATCCCATGGAGCACATCTGGGATGCCATCGAGAGAGATGTTCGAGGCCCTGACCCCCTCCATCAAATCTTTGTGAACTGTGGGAGCTTGTTCAGCGATCGTGATTCCATATGGCTTCCCAACGCTTCCGGTGTCTTGTCGAGTCCATGCCGAGACAAATCGCCGCTGCTATCAGGGCAAAAGGTGGTGCTACACATTACCAGACAGGTATCTCTAATTCAATTGCTCTTCAGTGTATAGTTTTTCTTTGTTTGACTTCATGCAATGTAAGGTTGGCTTCATGCAATGAAGATTATGCTTGAATATTTGCTTTTAACTACGTTATTTTTCCTAATGATTTTTTCTTTCATTTTTTCTTTTTCAGTATAAAGGTGCCAATATTCAGTTGCTTGATCTTCCTGGAATTATTGAAGGAGCTGCAGCAGGTAAGCAGATTTGCAGTCTTCTTTCACATTGTATGCATATGGTCATGTATGCACAGAGTTGATGTCATAGATTTGTATGTTCATTGCACTAAATATTTACCTTACGACACTTTCAAATTGTGTATGTAAAGTATGAGATGTGGAAATTGATTACTGTATATACTCGCGTATAAGTCGACCCCCCTCCCCCACTTTCAGAGGAAAAAATTGTAAGAAATCGGAAACTCGCGTATAAGTCGATCCCGGAATGAGAAAAATAAAAATTTCAATGAATTTATTCAAAAACATTTGAAAACGAAAAAAATTATATATATATAATACTAAATTTAATTTGCATACCCAAAAACTTCATCGGAACCCTTCAAAATCCGATTCCGAGTCAGACTCGTCAAACAGTTAAAAAGTCTTTCTCTGTCATCGGCGCGTCATCATAAACATCAGTATTCCCATCTATGCCTGTGTCATCAGAATCACTGTCATCATCACTCATAAAAATCTCATTATCCTCTGTGCCATCAAGTTTGTTACTAATGCAACATTTCTTGAATGATTTCATGACCATTTCCGCAGTTATCGCATCCCAAGCATCCTTGACCCATCGCACAATCAAAACGATATCCAGCTTCTTTATATTTCCGCCCTTGGTTTCAGTCGGCAAATCGGAACTTATCCAATCTGCCCAATACCACCGCACATTGTCCTTGAAGGGCTTATTAAGGCAGACATCTAGTGGTTGAAGAACAGATGTCAACCCACCTGGGATGACAGCAAGAGTTGTTTTTGAATTTTCTGCAGTTTTTTTCACTTCTGCACAACCGTGTGCAACAAACATATCCCACACCAAAAGAGAAGGTTTCCTCAAAAGTGCACCTGGCCTCTTGTTCCACACATTCTTTAACCAGTCAATTGTTCCGGATTCATTCATCCATCCTTTTTCATGGGCACGAACGAGCACACCAGACGGAAAGACAACGCTTTTCGGCAGAGTTTTGCATTTGAAAATAATTACCGGAGGTAGCTTACTGCCATCGGCCAAACAGGAAAGAACAACTGTGAAACTGCATTTTTCGTGGCCAGTCGTTTTGATCAAGATATTTTTTTCGCCCTTTTGGTTCACCGTCTTATTTCCAGGAAGGTCGAAACACATGGCGGTTTCATCCATGTTCCCTATTTGGGAAAGTTCAAAAGCAGTCTCTTTTCTCTTTTGAATTACATACTTTTGAAATTCTATTATCTTTGCTTCGAGGTCACGAGGTAACTTTTGTGCAATTTTGGTGTGCTGGCGTAGACACAACCCATAGGGGTTCATGAACCTTGTGCACCAACCTGGTGAGGCACGAAAAGTGTTATTTGCGGCTGCAAACTTTTCATCTTTTGCGAGCTTCATTGCTCGCAAAAGTATACCAGTTTGCGTTACAATGTAACCATTTTGTCTGCAGCCCACAATCCAATCATTCAAGACACTTTCCAGCTCTGGGAAAGATGTCGTTCCACGGCGCAGCGCCTTTTGCGATTTTGGGATTTTCACCAAGTCCGGTTTTTTTTTACGCCTATCTCGAATCAGTTTTTCGTTAATGCCAAATTGATGTGAAGCAGCACAGTTGTTAGTATTTTCTGCGAAAGAAACCACTTTCAACTTGAATCCTGCGTTATAGGACATCCGTTTCTTTACACAATCCGTGTCACCCATAATAGAAGAAGCGAGACACGTGCGATTAAGAACAAGAAAAACACGTGCGATTAAGAACAAGCAACACCTAACACTGGCTGTCGCATGGCTCCGTTATGTCAAAGGTCAGCGCAATCAACTGGTAGTCGGAATGGCGGAGCTTTCTATGCACGGCTGTGACTGCGCTGTGGATACGCAAAGCCAGGAGAGAGGAGACTTTTCAAAGCGCGGAGAAATTCGGAGGGTCGCGATTTCGTAATTCTACCACATCAGTGTTTTTTCTTTCTTTCTTTTTCTTTTGGAGGGTTGCAATTTCGTAATTAATACTGCATCAGCACTTTTATTTCTTTTGGGATGGATTGCCTTTTGCCTCATGGGAAGAACTTTTAGACTTACGATTTTTTTAGACCCCGCGTATAAGTCGACCCCATTGCTTTGAAGCTCTCATTTTGTCCCAAATTTCTCGACTTATACGCGATTATATACGGTAAGTGTTGCACAATTAGGGATGAAATTTACAGGGTGATCGAAAAGTCACGCAACCCAGACATAACACGTATATGTTTTGAGGTTAATTACAAGCATATGATGAATGAAACATCTACAAGTACAGGTTATAATCCCACCTTTATAATAAAAGAAGAGGAACCTCATTATAACATATGTTAAAAGTTGCCATCTTGTTTATGAATGCAAACATATGCTCTTTTTACCATGTTTGATGCCACCTTGTGAACCAACCGTCTGCACACTAATGTTTTCAATACCTGTTGCAATGTTCATTTTGAGTTTATCCAAGATGTGAGGATTATCCTTATAAACAACACCTTTGAAATACCCCCAAAAGGAAAAAATCCGGTGGTGATAAATTGAGTGATCATGGAGGTCACAATTCTTTTGAGATGAGACAGTCACTGAAAAATTCTTGCAAAAAATGTGTGGTACCAGCCAACGTGTAGCCTGTAACACTGTCTTGCTGGAACAAACAATGTCATTTACTGACATTAAGGAGTGCCACAAACTGTGTGATGATGTCATGGCATATAGAACTATTCATCATCATTTCAAAGAAAGTTGGTCTCATTATGTGACAGCATGATATAACACATCAAACTCCAAGTTTTTGAGAATGCATAACATTTTCATGAAAAATGTGGATTTTCACATGACCAAATCCTTTTGTTCTGACTATTCACATACCCACTGAAGCCTCGTCACTGAAGAAAACTGAATCAAGGATCTGTATTCCGCATTCTTCAACAAATGATCATAACGACCTGCAGAAGTTTATTCATTTGCCTTTAAATCTAGTAGGTCCTTCAGTTCATGGACTCAGTTAACATGATATGGACAAAGGTGTAATGATCTTGCAGCTTTCTGAGCACTGCCGTATGAAATTGATGATTGCACAGGGTTTCCTGGGGCTTTTTGTTGGGGACCACTGCAGTGCTTTCCTTACCTCATCCACTTTATCACCATGCTGAATCAAAAACTAAATCTGTAGTCCTATCATCTTTAAGAACTACCTAATATTAAAAAGCATGGTAAAATTGTGTGTTCAAATGTGCAGATTTACCCTCAGCATAAATAGTTAATTTTCTTCTAAGAATGGTTTTCTTGGTAAGTTTTCTTGCTGTTATTTTTTTCCCTTGTAGCTTTTATTGTAATATACACTATATTGACAAAAGTCACCAGACACCTAGGAGAGAAACACAACATAGCTTTTATTGACATACATTAGTACAGTGTCGGTCCACCTTTGAATTTAATGCATGCACTGACCCTTCGAGACATGCTTTCGAGAAGGTTTTGGAATGCAGTGATAGGTATACACTTCCATTCAGTAGGTAATGCTGCCACTAACTATTGCTTAGTAGTAGGCCTTGGTTCCAAACTTCTTATGTGGCGCTCTAATTCATCCCATAGGTGCTCTATGGGATTAAGATCAGGGTTCTGTGCGTGCGAGTCCACACACGATACAGAATTATCGTTAAACCATGCCGTAACAGTCCTTGCTTTATGGCTCAGTGCATTATCCTACTGGTACCAACAAGGCTCAGTTCCTTAGTATTGCCACAGAGTTGGTAGTGCATAATTGTCCAGAATATTGAGGTAGACGTGCTGGTTAGCAGGTTTGTCCACAATGACCAATGAGCCGGGACCATACCACAAAAAACACCCCCACACGAGTACACTACCAGCTACAAACTTGACCGTAGGAACAGTACACTGTGGTAAATAGCATTTCCCTGGCTGCCACCATACCCACACATGGCCATCAGACTGATGGATCGTGTATCTGGATTCATCAGTCCATAGGGCCCCTTTCCATTGATCTATGGTCCACGATAAATGTTCTTTACACCATGCTAAATGAAGAGTAGCATTCCGAGTGGAAATAAAAGACTTATGAGTAGCTGCACGACCACAGTAACCCATGGAATGAAGTTCTCTGCGAATGGTACGTGTACATACCGAGGTTCCAGCATTTTTACCCACCTGCACATCTAAGGTCTTGTGCAGTACTCCGTCGATTAGCTGTAACGACCTCTCCTGAGGCTTCGACGTCTTCTATCACGTATTTCCTTTGCTCTGGCGGTATGTTTTGCTGCTTCAGTCACACCTTGTGTCTTCCACTTATTCAGTACATCCAAAACAGTTGACATGGGTATGTGTAAACGCTTCTCGGTTTCTCTTATGGACAACCCACTAATATAACACCCAACAATCTTTCCTTTCTCAAAGTCAGTTCTTTCCCGCCTCGACATTTTCACTCAACCTCACAGTGCGATATGATTGCGGTCAGCTGCAGGCTTGTTTTTATACCATTTGCAGCTCTACTGCACATGTTAACAATGCAGCGAATCTGTTCATTTGCTTTTGAAGGGGTGTCTGTTGACTTTTGTCAATATAGTGTACAGTATGTACAATATTATCTGGATGTGCTTCATGTATTTTAAGTTTTAAGAAATACTGTTTTGTAATTTTTTGGTAGAAAGTATGTATTTAGGTGCCCATAATTATATGATATTTCCTATTTTATTGGTTTTCATTGTGTCTATGCACAAACTGATTTGACTAAGTAGACTATACACAATTGATAACCTGTAGTTATTTGAGGTCCGATGAAAATGTTCTGAGACTACGCCGATATACAACAAAGTACTTACATTACTTAAGTCTGGCAATGATCTCCCTCAAAGTAGTCTCCTTGGGCACACCACTGCCAGCATTTTTGCCACTGTTGGAATGCTGCCTGGAATTCCTGTTCGCGAATCATGTCGAGCACCGTCTGCGATTCGTGCTGGATCTCGTTCATGGTTTCAAAACGGCGACCCTTGAACTCTAGCTTCATCTTCAGGAACAGAAAGAAGTCGCAGGGGGCCGAATCCGACGAGTAAGTCGGGTGAGGAAGGGTAGTGCGGCTGCAAAACTGGCATGTTGCTAATGCTCTGTGAGCTGCTGCATTGTCGCGATGGAGCAGGAAATTGCCTTTGCACCTTGTTTCAGGTCATTTGAGGCGAATGTCCTCCCTAAGACGCCGCAGAACATCGCAGTAAAAAGTGAGCGGTGACTGTCTGGCCCTGGGGGGATGAATTCACGGTGCACGACCCCATGAATGTCGAAGAACACGACGAGCATGCTTTTGGTTGCGCTCCGGACCTATCGGGCCTTCTTCGGTTGTGGAGATGCCGGGGTCTTCCACTGTGGCGCCTGGTGTTTGGTCCCTGGGTCATAACCGTAGACCCAGATCTCTTCTTCAGTGACGACCCGCGACAGGAACGTTGGTTCTCGATTTGTGGAGTTTGACACAGAATTTGATGTTCGCTCGCTGCTCTAGTTGGCAGTCCATACCGAAATCGCAGCTCTGTTCTGCACGTGGTCATCAAATATCGTGTAGCACAGCTCCCGATGTTCACAGAACGACGGCACTTGGCATAATGATTCATGAAGGCCACTGCCCTTGACTTCTGCTCACTCATCTGCGTACTGCCATCTGTTGGTGCGCTAAGTACCTAGTCTTGGAACTTTTTTATCGCACTACGTATATGTATACAGATTGAACAAAAAGGAGTTCTTTAAATGTTTTGCTGATGTGAAAATGAAAATTTGTGCGAACTGATGATCAAAGACAAACCAACAGGAAAATAAGATACTGTTGCAGCATAGATTGTCGCTACTGAATACAGTGAGGGAGTCAAAAATGTCTTATTGCATGATTAAAATTAGTTTTTATTGGTACTGTTAAATTTCTCAAAAAAGAAGTTTAGAAGTTATTACAGTAGTATGTGCATCTCCCCACTATTTCTTTGTCATGAGATATCATCAGCCCAAGTTTGTGAGTGAAATTAAAAGAGGCTACAGCATAATATCACTCATTATAGCAAGTGTGCTTCCAGTTCATTGGATGGTATTAAAGGCTTAGCTGTGTCTATGGGATTTCACATTGTATTGATTAGCCTAGGTTCTACCTTCCAAATTGCAGGAAATATGAGAAAAGCTGTATGGACACACCATACAGCTTGAAAAATATTTAAAATGTTACATGCCTAGCTGGGCATGCACAGAAAAAATTTACTGGCCCAGGTAGAAAAAGTGGATATTCAGAAAAATTTATCTTTTGTTACCAAAAAATAGATATATTTTTTTTTTTTTAAAGTTTAAAAGTACAATAAACTGTTTTAGGAACTCAGTATGAAAACCAAAGATTTTGTATTGACGTCAAAAGTAGGAGGTGGTCACAATAGTGTGACTCGACTGTGTATATTTTTGGTTTGTGGTGAAATCAAAAATGACCAGCTAAAACTATCCTATTTATTACAGTAGCAAATTCAGCATTCCAGTTTCTTTTTCCAAATGCAGTTTCCCAGCCAGGCAATTTTTTTTTTACCTGCCTAGGCCAGTGTGCTACATGCCCAAGGGCTTCTTGGGGCATTGTATTTTTCAAGCCTTGGGAGGCATCTATGTGATAGTATACACTTTAACTACTTTTGCATGGATGACATGTCTACATTGTCCTGTAGCACTAATGGTATTGTTTTCTTGCATTGTGTTTCAGAATAAGCTTCAGCAGCTGAGCAGCTTGTCTTATCACTCTGGGAAGATTGACAGATAACTGTAATTATAAAAATCTAATATTTCATAATATTTTGGGTGTGAAGCCTTTGATGGCTTGGTAACATGCACAATGAGTCAGATGGGAATTCATTTGCTGTCAATACTGGGGTGTCTCTTTCTGCAGGCCATGTCTTCCAGTGTTGCTCATAACTTGTAGTCCAAAGGGTTGAGGTCTGGGCTGCTTGAAGGCTGATCAGCTGGAGAAATGAAGTCTGGCAAATTCGCCTGAAGCCACTCCTGGGTTGACTTGGCCTTGTGGGCAAGTGCGAAATTCTGCTGAAAGCTCCACTGTTGATTTTAGAAGAGGGTGTGACTCACATGTTTGACCACTGGCTCTAAAACCCTGTTCTGGTAAACTTTGGCAAATGTTTTCACTCGTTTCTCACAGAAATGGAGCTCTGTGGTACCCTCGTAGGAGACTTTCTACCAAACCATGACAGAAGCAGGATGAACGCCCCTCATGACCCTTGGAGCTTTCTCCTGAGCTTCTCATAAGGTTGTCACATACACCCTGTCATTTTGGCGGTTGAAAGCCTCTTCAATAGTGAAAATTTTCTCATCAGGGAAAAGGATCTGTCTGTGGTGATTGTCTGTGTAACGCTGCAGCATATATTTTGCTTTTAGCACCCTCTGCTGCTTCACTTGCGGGATGAGGAAGTGCCCTGTATGGCTGCAGGTAAGCTCTCACTCTTAGGTCACTCCGCAGCATGCGTGGCATCGACATTCTTGAAATGTTCAGCTCACGAGCCATCACTGATTGTTTTCTGGCAGAATTTCGTCGAATACAGGCTGCCACTGCTTTCAGCAGGCGAGCAGTCCTTACAGTACACGGCCGACCCTTTCGGGGGCTGTCAGCAATAATCGCAGTCTCAAGGAATCTTTTTATGGTCCGATAGACAAAAATTCTGCTGATTTTCAGCTTCTTCAGCATGTTGAAAATCTCAAATGCTGATTTTCTAACTTTGTGCAGCACTATTACAGCAACATGATTCTCATAATCGTCCCACTCTATGGCAAGTACTACATGAAAGACGTTATCTCCTCTGTGACCTAATGCACAATGATTCACTAGCTGCTTCATGCCTCCTGGCTGGTCGGTGACATTGCACACCAGTTGTGTGCCATCTGTTGAACGTTTGTAACAGTATTTATGCTAAGACTGGGTATAAATGGATTACATGCCTTCTTCACTAAGTATGAATAAAACCCAATGCTGTGACATATAGCCATGTACTGATAGCTATGTGTCACAGCGCTGAATCGTACAGGCATTTTTTTATCATCCTGAAGCATGGCTACCTCAGGCAGCTTACGTCTGTTCTGAATTTGAAGGAGTTTGCAGATGATTCCTTACCGGTTTCCAATCATGCTTGATGGGCCATAAATCCAAGGATCTGGTCAGCCATTGAAAGTTTAAGTCAGCATTTTTGGTTAATGTTAGGTGAATCTGGACAGATTATTTTGTCAAAATGGTGTGGTTCCCTGTCCTGTGATGAAAGAGGGCAGTACAAATTCATAATGACATTGATGCAGTGCTGCATGGTCAACCTGCATTGGATACACAGGAGATGACCAACTATTGTAACTTATTACATCCCATCTCACAGTGTTGTTTGATGGTGGCAGCGAAACGTAAACCCTGACTACATTGTCTTTATACGTGTATATAATGATTGTGGGATGTAAGGTCAGGTGATGCGTAACATCACAGCCTCTCCTTGACAAATGTCAACCCCGCCTTCTCGTGGTGCATCCTGTTCCCACTAAAGGGGCTCTGACAACCGCAAATAGCGGTATAACTATACCATCGGGATCAGAGGAAATGCTATCCCACACTCACCAACCCGCTTGGCCAGCGTGGTGAGTTATGGCCAAACACCTCCAAAATGACTCTACAACCTAAATCTTGGCCCTCAGTCTCCGGCAGCTGGAATGTACCTGGCCAAGGCAGCGGCCAGTGCGACATGAAGGCAGAGGGTGCTAAGAATCCCCGGAGGACCGGACTAGGCTGCCATTTGATGCTGACCTTGGCTACCTACAACGGACGCTCCCTATCTTCTGATTCAAGGCTTCTTGAATTGGAAGAGGAACTACAAAGGATCAAGTGGGACATCGTCGGGCTAAGTGAGGTAAGGAGAAAAGGAGAAGATCTCATTGAACTGAAAAGTGGACATCTCTTCTATTATCGTGGGACAGATACTGGCAGAACTAGTGGTGTTGGATTTATAATAAACAAGAAACTGAAGGATAAAGTGGTAGAAGTTGAAAGTTCCTCTGACAGAGCTGCACGACTCGTTATCCAACTATCGAGAAGATACCAGGCTCAGATTATTCAAACTTATGCACCCACCACAAGTCATCCTGAAGAAGAAATTGAAGAATTTTATGAGGAAATTCGTCATCTAAATAATAAAGGTAAGCAGCACTTGAAGATAATTATGGGAGATTTCAATGCAAAAATAGGGCACCGGCAACAGAATGAAACTTCAGTAGGTAAATTCGGTCACGGCAACAGAAACCAGCGTGGAAATACTCTCGTTGAGTTTGCAGAGGCAGAAGGATTTTTCATCTTGAATTCATTTTTCAAGAAAAAGCCACACAGGAAATGGACATGGAGACATCCAATTGGGACGACAAGTGAAATTGATTTTATTATGTGTAACAAAAAATTCGTCATCGAAGACTGCAGTGTGCTGAACAAGTTCAACACAGGTAGTGACCATAGATTGGTGAGATGTAAGATGCACCTCAACACTAAACTGGAACGTGGCAAGCTCATAAGACAAACAAAATGTATTGACATAACCAACCTTAAAAAACACCATAATACTTTCAAGTTGGAACTGAAGAACAGATTCTCTGCTTTAGAAGGCCTAACATCGGAAGAAGTGGATATTTCGGAAGTTAACAGAAAAGTAACCAAAGCTCTTATGGAAACAGCGACAAAATTAGCTGGGTCTAAGAACAAGTTGCATGTAAACAAATTATCAGGAAAAACCAAAATGTTGATGCAAAAAAGAAGAAAGATGAGGACAACTAAAGAAGATGTGACTTCCAAAGTGGAATATATAGAGCTATGCAAGACAGCACGAAAAAGTATCACTGAAGACGTAAGGAAATTCAACTGTGAGCTAGTGAGGAAAGCAATTGAAAACAACCAAAGCCTAAAGATAGCAAAGGGACATCTCAGTAAGGGAAGAAAACAGATTATGGCTCTGAGAAAAGAAGATGGTTCTATAACAAGAAATAGAGGCGAAATTTTGACAAGAGTGAAAGATTTCTACTCCAAATTATATGAAAGGGATGATACATGTACTCCAGACATCATGAAAGGTACCAGAGTTTCTTCCAGTCCTCCCAGCAGAAGTTGCTCATGCAATCAAGAACATGAAGCGGGGGAAAGCTCCAGGAGAAGATGGAATTACTATAGACATCATACAAGAAGCAAGTGGAGAAATTGAAACAGTACTCGCCCAAATTTTCACTCGATGCCTTAATGAAGGGAAGATTCCTGAGGATTGGAACAATGCTACAATGATCCTGCTACATAAAAAAGGTGACATTGAGGATCTCAGGAACTACAGACCTATCAGCCTCCTATCAGTGGTTTATAAAATCTTCACTAAAGTTCTTTCACACCGCTTGAAGGTAACACTGGACATGGCTCAACCGAGAGAACAAGCTGGATTCAGGAGTGGCTACAGCACAATAGATCATATCCACGTACTGAGAGAACTAATTGAAAGAGCGAGGGAATATGAACTTCCATTGTGCATGGCTTTTATCGATTATGAAAAAGCCTTTGATTCGGTGAAACCATCAGCAGTTACCACGGCTCTGAAATCCTGCGGTATTGAAGATGCATACATTAATATTATTAATAACATCTATGAAAATGCAAGTGCAAAGATTCGGCTGTTTGAAAATACAACACACATAAAAATTGGAAAGGGAGTGAGACAAGGTGACACCATATCTCCGAAGCTCTTTAATGCCACATTGGAAAATGTCTTTCAATCACTGAACTGGGAAAACAAAGGGATAAAGATTAATGGAGATTATCTAACCCACCTTCGTTTTGCTGATGACGTAGTCATTTTTGCAACTAGCCCATCAGAGCTGCAGAGTATGATCCAGGAACTTGCTGACAAGAGTAAAGAAGTGGGATTAAAAATGAACTTTCAGAAGACAAAAGTGATGTTCAATGCTTTTACAAGAAATGAAGATTTATCGATTGATGGAGAAAAACTGGAGATAACAGATACGTATGTTTATCTTGACAGCAGATATCAAGTGAGGGTCACATTGATGAAGAAATTAATCGGCGTACAAAACTTGCCTGGAGAGCTTTTGGAAGAAACAGCATAATTTTCAAGAGCAATATGCCATTATGTCTTAAAAGAAAAGTGTTTGATCAATGCATCCTTCCAGTGCTTACGTATGGTGCAGAGACGTGGACCTTAACTAAAAGAGACATACAAAGGCTGCAGACAACTCAAAGAAGCATGGAGAGGTGCATGCTTGGTATAACCAGGAGAGATAAGAAGAGGAACTCGTGGATCCGAAAAATGACGAGAGTGGAAGACATCATGATCAGAGTTAAATCCCTGAAATGGCAATGGGCTGGACATACTGCCAGAAGGACAGACCATAGATGGACAGCCGAAATTTTAGATTGGATTCCAAGGGACAGGAAAAGACCCAGAAAAAGACCACATGGGAGATGGGTGGATGAAATTCGTAAATATGTGGGAGTGACATGTAGGAGACTGGCACAAGACAGACCGTTGTGGAGGAAACTTGGGGAGACCTTCGTCCAGCAGTGGATTGATAATGGTTGACAATGATGATGATGATGATAATGATTGTTGCATCCTACAGGAAACTTGGATGCAACAATCGTTATATACACATATAAGACAATGTTGTTGTCTTATATGTGCTGTTTTGTTGTTGAAGGTGACTTGCTAATTTCTCTTTTCGGGTTGTTCAGTTGGTACTGATTTAAATGCTTATGGTATAATGTATGGTAATCAGTGGACGGTAGTACAGTGTACAGTGCTTGTGCAGCCCGGCTTTTGTTAAGTCACTTGGAAGTAATTTCGAATAATATTTGGTGATGCTGGGTTGGTGCAGTTGTGTTACTGATGGTTAATAGCATTACCATTTGTGTGGTGGATACCTGTTGCACAATCCATCAGCAGTCGTGTGGTGTAGTCCTTGCCAATGACTGTGTGCTTTTGGCTTCTTACAACTGTTGCCAATATTGTAACTGTGGTATGGTTGTGGCTGACATGTTTCACTGTACACTTGCTCACCTACTCCACCTTAGGGAGTCCAATGATATGTGCTATCTCCAGTGCAGTAAGCTAGCAGTATGGCCTTGACATTCTGTGTTTGATGCTATTTGCACAGGCTTCGTTGTTTGAGGCTGTGACATGTCTTTCCATTTGACACCGACCATTTCTACCGGACTTATCTGAAAGTGGAATCATGCCATGCTCTACTGATGTGCCAATTTGTTTAAAAATTGAATTACTTTTGAATGGTGCAATTTCTGTGTCATAGAGTGTACAAGTGAAAGATGAAAAACAAAAAAGTTTCGTGTGGGGGGCAGCATTAGTTCCTGCTGCAGCATTTCTGGTATGCCATCTACCCTTCCAATGTCCACATCACAGAAACAATCAGTTGAAAATATTCATGACTTCTGATTAAAGTAGTTGTATCTTCTGGTTGTTAGCCTATTCAAGAAAAATAGATGGAAACTTTCAATGTTGTGCTGTGTATCATTCTTCATCTGGTGTGGAAATGGAAGCAGAGATGCCATGTCTGGAAATTTTTGTAACTGCAGTTGTAATGCTATTATCTGCTGTGAAAAACATATATTTTCTTTTTTCTTTTTGTTGGTTGCCTTTTATTGGGTTGTTGGAAAAGTCATGATGTATTTTATCCATGTTTTGCAAAGGTCATTTATTGATAGAAAGAACAAAGATCAATCAGTGATATAATGCCCGTTTTGTTCGATAACCTTTTGCCATCTTTCAGTGAGCTGCAGAATGCCTCGTTCATAGAAGGACCTGTCTTTCGTGATGAAAAACTGTACAAGGTGCTGATTTACAGCCTCATCTGAATTGAACGTTATACCACGCAAGGACTGTTGAAGAGAGAGAAACAAAAGGAAGTCTGACGGCGCAAGGTCAGGAGAGTATGCTGGGTGTGGAAACACATCCCACCCAAGCCCCAATAATTTTTGGCGGGTGATCAAACTTGTGTGTGGTCTCGTGTTGTCATAATGGAATACAACACCTTTATGATGAACAAGCTCTGGACGTTTCTGGATGATGGATTCATTCAAACTGTCTTAATTGCTGACAGTACACATTCAAATTGATTGTTTGGCTCCGTGGTAGGAGCTCGAAAAATACGACACCTTTAAAATCCCACCACACTGAGACCAGAACCTTCCGCAGATGAATGACTGCTTTGGATGTCGTTTGAGGTGAAGCAGCATGTCGGGACCAAGACCATTTGCGCAGCACATTGTTGTTCACAATCCACTTTTCATCACCAGTTATCAGTCGCTTCAAAAAAAGATTGTTTTCCTCACGTTTAATGAGCATATCGCAGATGATTATATGCGCCGTCAGTTGAGCTTCTTTGAGTTCATGAGAAACCCACACATCGAGCTTGCTTACGTATCCCAGCTTCTTCAGGTGGTGGTGAATGCTTGAATGATGGATGTGCAATGTGTCTGCAATCTCTCGTGTCGTGTAACGTGGGTTTGACTCGATCAATGCCTTGATTTGGTCGTCATCAACCTCGGTTGGCCTCCCGGACCGAGGAGCAATGTTGAGGTCAAAATCACTAGCACAGAATTTTGTGAACCACCGCTGGCACTGACGTTCTTGTAGAGCATTATCACCGTACACTTTGCACAACTTTTCACAAGCTTGACGCGTGTTCTTCCCTTTACAGAAGTAAAACAGTAAAATATGGTGAAAATGCACAGTTTGGTCTTCCATCTTCAACTTGATGTCAAATCTCCGCAAATCAACCAAATCACTCACTATTACTTTTAGACTGCAGCTAGAACTGGCACCTGTCAAATGCCATAGCGATAACAGAGCTGCACATGTCTCTAGTACTTCCAAAACCGCCCAACCGCCATTGGGTGCCAAAATACGTCATGACTTTTCCGACAACCCAATATTTGTATATTCTGATATGCTCACAATGCTATATTATATGTTAAATAAAAAGAAATATTGCTTCTGATTTATTATTGTAATTATACAGTGTAGCATACTTAAGGATACATGTACAATTCCCTTTGTAATTGTACACTTACCTTGTTTAAAAAATCATTGAAGTAATCATTTGGATCTTTTTTGGTAACCTTTAATTTTTTTCTGAGGATTTTCTTAAATAATGTTAAATTGTTTTTTGACATGTATGCACATACGTTTTTCTATTTTAGCAGATCAAAAGTATGCCTCAGTATTGTACTAATCAGATTGACCATGTAGTATACCTTGATTTCAGGTAAAGGTAGAGGTAGACAAGTTATTGCAGTTGCCAGGACAGCCGACTTGGTCTTGATGATGTTAGATGCTACTAAAGGAGAGATTCAGAGGTATAATTTTACTTTTGTGGATACACTATCTATGCCTCTGTCCCTCTTCTTTTTTTTTTTTTTCATTTTGAAGCCATAGAAAATAAATAAATGATCAGCAAAAATTGTAAGGGACATAAAATTCATGTAAGTTGAATTTAGTTTTAACATGTTGACAGGCTGTGTAAACTAAATTCATATTTTTATGTATGAGAAGCGTAATTTATGCTTTTTTCTTTAAAGTCTGCAATGCACTGCTTGTAAATTCTTTTTTCCTTTCTTCTTTTTTGCTTATTCCATGTACCAGTATTGGTATTGCCACAGTGAATGTCTTTTAACTATCTAATAATCAGTATTTTGAAATTGGTTTGTTCTGTATTGTTCATGAGAATATATAGACTGCAAAGCTTTCCTTTGTTTGTGATAGTATGTACTTATTAAGGAAACTGAAAATCACTCTTTTGTAACTAAACATGTTAGTAATTTCCCTCCAGTTCTGTACAGTAATGCATTTTGATCAGGAATATCTGCTTATACTGTATATTTCATGCATGTTTCTGTAATGCACCAGCCGTGATGTAACACTGTGCAATCATATTACCACCTGAGTTGAAATACAGTGTTCATATGTTAGAAGAGGATGTTTCAATTCAGTTGTTGTTACTTTGTCAAAACCAAACACTTTTAATTTTAAGAACAAAGCTTGATTTTATGTGGTTTCTTCCTATCTTAGTCAAGAACCTATTGGTTAGAATTCAAATGGAGGTACAATACTCACTGCAATAAATATCAATTTGTCATTTCTAAAAGGGTTAATAATTATGGGTGTTAAATGCAGGGGCTGATAGTTTTAAAATTAAGTGTGTGTGTGTGTGTGTGTGTGTGTGTGTGTGTGTGTGTGTGTGTGTGTGTGTGTGTGTGTGAGAGAGAGAGAGAGAGAGAGAGAGAGAGAGAGAGAGAGAGAGAGAGAGAGAGAGCCTTTAAACATGGTTTCCAGTTCCTGAAAAGTGAGTTGTTACTCAGTTTTCAGGAATATGTGCATGTCATTTAACTTTAATTCTGTTGTAAATAATAATTAATATGCTATAAAGTGTTGGCTTGTAGTATGTTGAAAAATAAATTCAATGCATTCAGACCATTTCATTTTTGGTTAAATAATGGTTTTCATTCAAGAACATTTCATTTTTGGTTAAAATTTTATTTATGTACATAAAATAAAATTTTATGTATGTAAGATTACTTTCTGTTTCCAGAAGGGAGTTATGAATTTCTGTCTTAGTACACACAAATAAGCATAATGTTGGCATCTTTTAAAAATACTCCAGAACCTTTTGGATAATGTGTTTAATATCGATTGAAAAAATGTTTGATGACAAATGTGGCATCATTTCATCAACAGTATCTGTAAATTGGAAGAGACTGTGAGTTTTTGTATCAAAGGTTTTCTTTCAGAGAAAGTTTCTTCACCAGCCTTTGCTATTTCAAGTTCTTTTTCATTGTCCCTATTTGTAGCTTGTCCTTACCAAAATAATTTGGTAAAGGGTAAATGATGAGTATAATTACTGTTCATTGTATATGAGTTGAAAATATACAATCAGTTCATTTTGATGAGTTTCAAAAATGTGATTTCACTTACACATGTTTAACTAATCTAAAACAAATTAAGAGAGGTGGGGAACAGGAGGTGTAAGGTGTGGGCTTAGAAGAGGAGTAAAAGAACAAAGGACAAGGAAAAAAATTTGCATCAACCACGAAACCCCTTGTAGGCAACTGCTACTTTAATTCTGAGTGAGGTTTACAGACACTGTAATTATTATTGGCCACTCCAGTGGGCTGAGTGGTTAGAATTGTGGTCTTCTGGCTAATTATCTGAGCTGGGACTGGGTTCAGGTCTCAGAAGTGGCATGAGTATTGCGTTTGTCTTACAACACTGTTTCTTCCCAGTCTTGGATCTAGTATCACTAAACTAAGAATGAGCCACTCCTTATAGTCTTAAGTGCTGATGAGGGTTGTTAAATCCTGAATCCAATGCACAAAGAAACAGTATTGTTGCTTTATGCATTGATGACAGCTCCACTGATTTCTATGGAGATATCAGCAATGTTGCTTCAGCAGCATAGAATGTGATGCAAAAAATAAACATGGCTTTCTACTCTTTTTACTGCTGGTGCTGAATTTGAATCTTGGGTAAGAGATGGATGATGTGCCTATGCTTACAGTACTAACTCTCTCCCCTTCCATCTGGAACCAGTGGTCAAATAATTAGGATCAGGTGACTCCTGAGAGGCTTAGTTGCTCAAGGGGATTAAGGAAAAAGAAAGTGACAAGAGGATAAAAAGGGAGAAGACTGGGATATTTGAAATTGTATGTGTGTTAGAATATCTTTAATATTTTCTTTTGAGTGTTGAAAATCATAAAAAGCACAGCAGTGTGGGAGATCTGATCAACACACAGCTGGCAGTCCCAGTTGGTCATTTTGCCTAAGGGTTCTGGAAAAAAACCCTGTGAGTTGGTATCTTTTGGCCAATGCCATGCACAACTGATTGATATCATATGTATTTATACTGAAGCTTAATTTTATGTTAGCTTCTCCGATTCATGAGAAAGAGATCTCAGAAGAGTAAGATTAGTGTATTGAATGCTAGAGGAATAAATGGAAAGATGACTATGGTGGTTGAAAAAACAAATAAGTAGTTGTTGAATGTGTTGTATGTAGGTGAAACTAAGAAGAAACAATTGGGGTGGAAGAAGTGAATGGAATAGTGAGTGTGTGTCTGGTGTGTTGGATGTCGTAAGAAGACAAGTTGGTGCAGGTTTGATTTTACGTGGAAAGGTGAACAACTGGATTCACTATAGTTGCATAAGTGAGAGAATTCTGTGGGTGCATTCAAAAGTGAAACTTCAGAGAATAATGAATATTGTAGCATATGCTCCTTGTGAGTCAGAACCTTCTGATATAGGAAGGATGATTTCTGGAATCAGCTAAAAGCTGTTTTGAGCCAGTTTGATACTAAAGAGAAAGTTATTATAATAGGGGATTTCAATGCTACTGGAGCTGTGCAGAATGAGATTTCTGACAATGTTCTAGATAAGTTTAATGATCCCAGTGTGAATGATAATGGTGAAAGATTAATAGACGTTTTCATTGAGAATGGGTTGTATGTATCAAATATGTTTTTCAAGCACAAGCAGATTCATACATATACATGAGAGAATTGCACTCTGGGGCAAAAAGTGTAAGAGATTTTGTTGTTCATGATCAGCACCTGAAACATTCATGTAACAAGACAAGAAGTGCTGATGTTTGGTCTGATCATTAATCATTACTTGTCAGTGCTATGAGTGAAACTGAATATTGGTTGGAGAAAGGCAAATAGGAAGATGTCTGTGATAAAACAAATAAAAGTTGAAAGGATTCCTGAAAAACATCAGCATTGGTCAGGTGTGTGTGTGTGTGTGTGTGTGTGTGTTGTCTGCCTTGAGAAAGTCATTCGTTGGTTGGCAAAAGATTGGCATCTATGTATTTTCTTAATTTAGTCAATATTGGTTTATGTCTTGCTAATATTCTATTGTGTGCAGGTTGCTATATGCTGATGGCACAGTCCTGTTGGCAGAGAGCAAAAGTGAGCTGAAGAATATATTGTCCTTTGATGTACAAAGTTTGTAAACTGTGTATAAATAAGGAAAAGGCCAAACTCACAGTTTCTGAGCAAGGAACTGTTAGTACTGAATGCAAGATCAATCTGAATGGTATAGAGTTTGACCAGGTGAAAGAATTTGTGTTTTTAGAAAACATGTTTGACAGAGAAAACAGATTAGATGGTGGATTCAATAGTCAAGTGAATTCAGCTTTGAAAGGCATGGCTGCTTTAGGAGGACTTTATAGGACTAATGGGTCTTCAAAAGATCCCAAATGGCTGTATATGAAAGTGTAAGTGTTCCTACTGCGATGCACAGTAGTAAAAGCTGGCCACTCTGGTGGCACTACAGCCTTTTTTTTGTACTGGAGATGTTATACTTATATGAGGACTTTGTGGCAAGATGTGCTCTGATCATGTGAGGAGCAAAGGTATGTTGCAGATGTGTAATGTGAAGCAAACTGTAGACAAATATTTTGAGGTAGTTTGGCAATTTTGAAAGGATGAGTGATGAGGTGATAATCAAGATAATTTATTCAGAGTAAGTGGCAGGAAAGAAGGCTAAAGGAAGGCAGAGGAGATCATGAGAGTACCAGATTCAGGAATGCCTACAAGAGAAAAAGATAATTAGTATGAAATACAAAAAGTCTTATGTGAGATGGATATTGGTGAAACTCCTGTTGTGTACCATAATCACTGTAAGTGGAGATATTTGACGCATTGACAGTAAGTAAAATCTAACATCATCAGTCTCTTAGATTTGACAGATATTTTTCTTTGAGGAGCTAACCTCTGCATTTCTGCATTTCAGAGAACAGCTTAGGGATATGTATGTATGCATGTTTGTTTCAAAACCTTTCGTTAACTCAAAAACTCATATTATAGGATGAAGTCGTCTTTCTTTTTTTTTTTTTTTTGCTAGTTTAGAAAATTACATACAGTGAATAGTTGAAAAACTCTTTGAAATGCTTACGTGTTTGAGGTTTTATGGCATTATTATTGACGTTTGCTGTTCATTAACTGTATTAGATTGAAGTATATGCATTTATAGAATAGTCATATGTTTTATGTATTAAGTAGAGCATACAAAATTGTAAAAAAAAGTGCAAATGATAAGTTAATAGGTACAGTACTTAGGCTGAAAATTTTTATTTTTTTTTGTTCTGTTTCTTTTTCTTCTTCTTATCACATTTGCTGTCCCTAAACTATATATATACACTGATGGAAAAAAATCTCCCAACACCAAGAAGGGGTTGTGTTAGGTAAACGACAGTTGGTAGGCGGTGAGAGTACATCTGTAAGATGACGTCTATGCAAATTGCGAGCTCGACACATATGTGTGGCACTAGTAGCGCCCCTCGGAACATGCAAAGCAGGTTGGCTGTAAATACGCGCTGTAACGTTCGTGAGCGTTAGTTATCATTGAGATTCGACGTAGTGTGTTGATGTTAGTCAAGAATGCCTTTAAGAAGACCAAGAAGCCATTATCAACAGCTCACGGAGTTTGAACGAGGTCGTGTAATAGGGCTACGAGAAGGTGGATTTTCTTTCCGCAATATTGCAGAACGACTTGGCAGGAATGTAGCCACTGTGCATGATTGTTGGCAGCGGTGGTCAAGGAAAGGTACTGCCTCAAGAAGACCGGGTTCTGGCCGGTCACATGGCACTACTGACAGGGAAGACCGGCGTGTACGGCGTATGGCCTTGGCGCATCGTACTGCGTCTGTGGAAGCAATTCGAGCTGCAGTTGCCACCACAGTGACACAACGAACTGTTACAAATCGGTTACTTGAAGGACAGCTCCGAGCCAGACGCCCTGTAGCGTGCATTCCACTTACTCCAAACCACTGCCGTTTGCGACGTCAGTGGTGTCAAGCTAGAGCTCATTGGAGGACGGAGTGGAGATCTGTTGTGTTTTCTGATGAAAGCCGGTTCTGCCTGGGTGCCAGTGATGGCCGTGTGTTGGTTAGAAGGAGGCCAGGTGAGTGCCTGCAACCAACCTGGTTGCGGCCGAGACACATTGGACCTACACCTAGAGTTATGGTCTGGGGAGCAATTTCCTATGACAGCAGGAGCACTCTCGATGGCACAGTTGTACGTCGGTCTGGTGATTCAACCTGTAGTGCTGCCATTCATGAACAGCATTCCAGGGGTGTTTTCCAACAGGATAACGCTCGCCCGCGTACCGCTGTTGTAATCCAACATGCTCTACAGAGTGTCGACATGTTGCCGTGGCCTTCTAGATCACCAGATCTTTCACCAATCGAGCACGTATGGGACATCATTGGACGACAACTCCAGCGTCACCCCCAACCAGCATTAACCGTCCCTGTATTGACCGCCCAAGTGCAACAGGCATGGAACTCCATCCCACAAACTGACATCCAGCACCTGTACGACACAATGCATGAACGTTTGCGTGCTTGCATTCAACATTCTGGCGGTTACACCGGTTATTAATGTACCAGCATTTCACATTTTAAATGGCTCTTCTCGTGCTTACATTAAGCTGTGATCTTGAAACCTTAATCGATTAAATATGTTACCTATACAAATGTATTGCCGCCATTTCATTTCTCTACAATTATTTTTTCGTGGTGTTGGGATTTTTTTCCGTCAGTGTATAACATTCATGTAATGGAATTTTTAGTATAAATATTTTCTTTTATATTTGCAGGCAACTCTTAGAAAAAGAATTGGAATCTGTTGGCATCAGGCTTAATAAGCCAAAACCTAATATTTACTTTAAGGTTTGTTGCATTTATTACTTATCTGATAAAGTAACAATGACTTCTCCAGTTATCAAGTGTTAGTTTTCTTAGTCATCACATATTAATTTAATATTACTATTGATTGGGTTATAATTACTTTGTTTTTTGTTGTGTTCCATTTTGCTTAAAAGTTCATTCAAAGCAATTAAATTGTTTCAAAGGTGGTGTGATTAGCATTTTATTTTATTGAAATACCCTAGTAAATTTTTAAGAATGGTTCTCAGATGTATTTGTCTGCTTGATTATTGGTGTGTAACAGACTTCTGAAAATAAATGATCCAAAAAGTATAGTTCAGTTACAATGCGGTTATCATAGAGTGCAGTACCGTATTCTGTGCAATATTTTGCTTTCAAGGGTTTGTTCATTTGAAGAATTTACTTCTCTGAGTTTTTTAATTTGCTTGTGGATGTTTCTGATAGTCAAGTAAAGGCTAGAAACATCTGTAAGAAAATGTGAAACTCAGAGGAGGATAAGTTAGTAAATCCTTCATGTAAATTAGTAAATCCTTTAGCATTTAAAAATAAACGTCTCTGAGTAAGCCAATAAATAAGCTACATAAATGTGTGCAACAAAAATTAGTTCTTGTTTATGTGCTATGCCTTACTAACCTGAACATCTTTGGGTGAGCCAGTTTGAAACAAAGAATGAATTAACTGATTGTCAAAGAATTATTTCTGAGTCTTCAGTACACCTATAGGGAAGGAAAGATACAACATTTTCTGCAGGTGTTAGAACAGTTTCAAATGTTTCAATGACAAGCAAGTATGTATATCTCGGTAGCATCAGTAGTTATTTAAAGGCTTTCATAAAAATGTTTACTAGTTATATCTTGCATTATAAAAGAAGAAAACATGGGCTAAAAAATGAAATTTCACTATCAGTATGATGTCTGAACCATTAGTTGCACCATAGGTACTGAATGGTGTCTCAGATAGGCATAATTTTTTCAAGCATATTATTGTGTTTATGCTTATTCTTTATTTTCCTGTGGTCAGTTGATTTTGAAGTTACGGTATTGTTACTAAATTATTACATATGTTCTGTTCAACACGTTTTTATGCCATTGCCAGAGGAGTATTATGCAATTATAAATTATTATTGCTATAATCTTATGTTGTTATTTGATGAATAAAGACTATAAATAATGATTTTGAAGTGCTAAATCCATAGTATAAATGCAACATACAACTGCCTAGTAGATTTGATTAGTTCTTCAAACACACTTTGGTGTTGAACTTCATTACATGGTTATAAGATTTATTGTATATATCTGTCAACTATACAGTTGTGATATTTCGTACTGTTTCTCACGTTGTATGAATATCAAAGTGCTTGCGGGAAACTTACTCATCTTTGTCTGACATTGAATTATCACAGTTGAATGCTACTATATATTAAAAAAATTAAGGTAAAATATTATATAAATAAAAGCTATTACTGACATTTTCATTTTCCTGGAATACTTCGGGATATTGCACATTTTACTTGTCGGAAGCATACATTTGCTTCAAAGTCTTCTGTTAGCATTTCTAGCAGTCACTTTGTGAAGATATTCCACTTGGCAAGTTGCTAAAGGTGGGTAAACACTCCTCTTAATGAATCGTGATTCTAATCAATAAAATAATTCAATATAAAATGAAATCTAAAATAATAAAATAGCGAATGGTCAAGCCTTCAAATCAAAGGGAAATTGATCTGAAAAATATTCAGTCTTGATAACAGCTTAGACTTAGTGCAACGGGAAACAAAGTCTAAGCTGTTATCAAGACTGAATTTTATCTGTATAATATTTTACCTTAATTTTTTTAATATTCAGTAGCATTTAACTGTGATAATTCAATGTCGGGATGTAAGGTCAGGTGATGCGTAACATCACAGCCTCTCCTTGACAAATGTCAACCTCGCCTTCTCGTGGTACATCCTGTTCCCACTAAAGGGGCTCTGATGACCGCCAATAGCAGTATAACTATACCATCGGGATTAGAGGAAATGCTATCCCACACTCACCAACCCGCTTGGCCAGCGTGGTGAGTTATGGCCAAACACCTCCAAAATGACTCTACAACTTAAATCTTGGCCCTCAGTCTCCGGCAGCTGGAATGTACCTGGCCAAGGCAGCGGCCAGTGCGACATGAAGGCAGAGGGTGCTAAGAATCGCCGGAGGACCGGACTAGGCTGCCATCTGATGCTGACCTTGGCTACGTATAATGGACGCTCCCTATCTTCTGATTCAAGGCTTCTTGAATTGGAAGAGGAACTACAAAAGATCAAGTGGGACATGGTCGGGCTAGGTGAGGTAAGGAGAAAAGGAGAAGATCTCATTGAACTGAAAAGTGGACATCTCTTCTACTATCGTGGGACAGATACTGGCAGAACTAGTGGTGTTGGATTTATAATAAACAAGAAACTGAAGGATAAAGTTGTAGAAGTTGAAAGTTCCTCTGACAGAGCTGCACGACTCGTTATCCAACTCTCGAGAAGATACCAGGCTCAGATTATTCAAACTTATGCACCCACCACAAGTCATCCTGAAGAAGAAATTGAAGAATTTTATGAGGAAATTCGTCATCTAAATAATAAAGGTAAGCAGCACTTGAAGATAATTATGTGAGATTTCAATGCAAAAATAGGGCAACAGCAACAGAATGAAACTTCAGTAGGTAAATTCGGTCACAGCAACAGAAACCAGCGTGGAAATACTCTCGTTGAGTTTGCAGAGGCAGAAGGATTTTTCATCTCGAACTCCTTTTTCAAGAAAAAGCCACACAGGAAATGGACATGGAGACATCCAATTGGGACGACAAGTGAAATTGATTTTATTATGTGTAACAAAAAATTCGTCATCCAAGACTGCAGTGTGCTAAACAAGTTCAACACAGGTAGTGACCATAGATTGGTGAGATGTAAGATGCACCTCAACACTAAACTTGAACGTGGCAAGCTCATAAGACAAACAAAATGTATTGACATAACCAACCTTAAAAAACACCATAATACTTTCAAGTTGGAACTGAAGAACAGATTCTCTGCTTTAGAAGGCCTAACATCGGAAGTGGATATTTCTGAAGTTAACAGAAAAGTAACCAAAGCTCTTATGGAAACAGCAACAAAATTAGCTGGGTCTAAGAACAAGTTGCATGTGAACAAATTATCAGGAAAAACCAAAATGTTGATGCAAAAAAGAAGAGAGATGAGGACAACTAAAGAAGATGTGACTTCCAAAGTGGAATATATAGAGCTATGCAAGACAGCACGAAAAAGTATCACTGAAGACGTAAGGAAATTCAACTGTGAGCTAGTGAGGAAAGCAATTGAAAACAACCAAAGCCTAAAGACACCAAAGGGACATCTCAGTAAGGGAAGAAAACAGATTATGGCACTGAGAAAAGAAGATGGTTCTGTAACAAGAAATAGAGGCGAAATTTTGACAAGAGTGAAAGATTTCTACTCTAAATTATATGAAAGCGATGATACATGTACTCCAGACATCATGAAAGGTACCAGAGTTCTTTCCAGTCCTCCCAGCAGAAGTTGAAGATGCTATCAAGAACATGAAGCGGGGGAAAGCTGCAGGTGAAGATGGAATTACTGTATACATCATACAAGAAGCAAGTGGAGAAATCGAAACAGTACTCGCCCAAATTTTCACTCGATGCCTTAATGAAAGGAAGATTACTGAGGATTGGAACAACGCTACAATGATCCTGCTACATAAAAAAAGTGACATTGAGGATCTCAGGAACTACAGACCTATCAGCCTCCTCTCAGTGGTTTATAAAATCTTCACTAAAGTTCTTTCACACTGCTTGAAGGTAACACTGGACATGGCTCAACCGAGAGAACAAGCTGGATTCAGGAGTGGCTACAGCACAATAGATCATATCCACGTACTGAGAGAACTAATTGAAAGAGCGAGGGAATATGAACTTCCATTGTGCATGGCTTTTATCGATTATGAAAAAGCCTTTGATTTGGTGAAACCATCAGCAGTTACAATGGCTCTGAAATCCTGCAGTTTTGAAGATGCATACATTAATATTATTAATAACATCTATGAAAATGCAAGTGCAAAGATTCGGCTGTTTGAAAATACAACACACATAAAAATTGGAAAGGGAGTGAGACAAGGTGACACCATATCTCCAAAGCTCTTTAATGCCACATTGGAAAATGTCTTTCAATCACTGAACTAGGAAAACAAAGGGATAAAGATTAATGGAGATTATCTAACCCACCTTCGTTTTGCTGATGACATAGTCATTTTTGCAACTACCCCATCAGAGCTGCAGAGTATGATCCAGGAACTTGCTGACAAGAGTAAAGAAGTGGGATTAAAAATGAACTTTCAGAAGACAAAAGTGATGTTCAATGCTTTTACAAGAAATGAAGATTTATCGATTGATGGAGAAAAACTGGAGATAACAGACACGTATGTTTATCTTGGACAGCAGATATCAAGTGAGGGTCACATTGGTGAAGAAATTAATCGGCGTACAAAACTTGCCTGGAGAGCTTTTGGAAGAAACAGCATGATTTTCAAGAGCAATATGCCATTATGTCTTAAAAGGAAAGTGTTTGATCACTGCATCCTTCCAGTGCTTACGTATGGTGCAGAGGCGTGGACCTTAACTAAAAGAGACATACAAAGGCTGCAGACAACTCAAAGATGCATTGAGAGGTGCATGTTTGGTGTAACCAGGAGAGATAAGAAGAGGAACTCGTGGATCCGAAAAATGACAAGAGTGGAAGACATCATGTTCAGAGTTAAATCCCTGAAATGGCAATGGGCTGGACATACTGCCAGAAGGACAGACCATCGATGGACAGCCGAAATTTTAGATTGGATTCCAAGGGACAGGAAAAGACCCAGAAGAAAACCACATGGGAGATGGGTTGATGAAATTAGAAAATATGCAGGAATGACATGGAGGAGACTGGCACAAGACAGACCGTTGTGGAGGAAACTTGGGGAGACCTTCGTCCAGCAGTGGATTGATAATGGTTGACAATGATGATGATGAATTCAATGTCAGACAAAGATGAATAAATCATGAAAGAAATACGGATTACGCCATATAATACAAATTTTGAAGATGACAATCCGATTTTTGGCGTAAATGTGACAAGGATGGTAAGTCAGATAATATCCGAAAACTTGAAAATTTTCATCGTCCTGCAGCGGGACTAGAACCCGCGTCTCCCAGAAAACGCCCGGGTATGCTAACCACTACACCACCCAGAAAGACTGAGTTTCAAGTTTCCGATCAATTTGAATATAACCATCACAGGATTCGCTAGTCGAAGCAACCGGCATTCATGTTTAGCGAATCTGAAGGTTAAGAATCTTATCCCGTGTTTGCCCGGAGAAGCAGATAAATCATGAAAGAAATACGGGATTACGCCATATAATGCAAATTTTGAAGATGACAATCCGATTTTTGGCGTAAATGTGACAAGGATGGTAAGTCAGATAATATCCGAAAACTTGAAAATTTTCATCGTCCTGGAGCGGGACTGGAACCCGCGTCTCCCAGAATCAGTAAGAGTTGGATGCAGTATGGGTAAGACAATGGGTCACTCCATCTGGGAAGTAGTGCAGGCACTGGGATTTTCACGAGCCACTGTGTCATGGGTGCACATTGAGTACATTGAATCCGGTAAAACCATCCCTGCAAGGGCCAGCTGCCGTGGACAACAGCGTGAGGATGAGTGGGGTCATCGTCGGCTAGCTCGCATTGTAACAGTGAATAGACGGGCCACGGTGCGAGAAATCACTTGGAAATTTAATGCTGGTGCACAAAAACGTGCAAGCAGCCACACCATCCAGAACCATCTCCTCACTATGGGGTACAGAAGCCATCGTCCCATGAGGGTACCGCTGCTGACCGCACATCACAGGGTGCAAAGATTAGCATGGGCACGGGAACATCTCCACTGGATCCTAGACATGTGGAAAAATGCTGCCTGGACTGGTGAGTCGAGATTCACGTTGGTACATGCGGATGGCAGGATACGAGTACGGCGCAAACCACATGAAGCGATGGATCCTTTTTGCCAGCAGGGTACTCTTCAAGCTGGTGGGGGTGGCATTCTCGTCTGGGGACTGTTCACGTGGACTTAAATGGGACCCCTGGCACGTGTGACATCGTCTCTCACAGGTCAACGTTACCGGGATATCGTGGATGACTATTTGCTCCCGTTTGTGCGTCTTCAACATCCCACTGGGGGACCTCATCCTGTAACAAGACAATGCACCATGCCATCGCTACCGAATTGTGTTCGAATGGTTGGTTGAACACTCCACAGACGTGACCTTCACTTCCTTGGCCAGCTAGGTCACCTGACCTCAATCCCATTGAGCACATCTGGGATGCCACCGATAGAGATGTTCGAGGCTCTGACCCCCTCAATCAATCCATCAAATCTTCGTGAACTGTGGGAGCTTGTTCAGGGGTCGTGGATCTGTATGGCTTCCCAACGCTTCCGGTGTCTTGTCGAGTCCATGCCGAGAAGAATCGCCGCTGTGATCAGGGTGAAAGGTGGTGCTACACGTTACTAGACAGGTATCTCTAATTCAATTGCTCTTCAGTGTATTTATCTTTGTATATGTAACGCATTTTGACACATTCAGTGGTGCATATTTAAAGCTACACAGACCAGATGAGAAGCCCAGAGAGTTCAGTTAAAAGTCATATGTTATTCTATATCTGCGAATTCATTTTCTTTGACTAAAAGAATCTAATCTCACAATCAAGGAATGGTCTTCTATAAAGCCACTAGTGGCATACCCTGTGGGCAGTGGTCTAAGTGCTGATTTCTGACTGTTCGTCCGAGATGGGTCCAGGTATGAATCCCGGTGAGTCATGGATGTTCTGTTCGTCTTACAACATTGGCTCTCTTCCTTTCCTGGGACCAGTGGGCCTAAATTAGAGACGAACGATTGCTTATTGCTCATTGTAAACGTTAACCTCCAACCAAACTAGAACTTACTATTTTACTCGTGCACAGTATGTATCTAGGACGCTATAAATATCTGTCTTAAGCACGATTACAAAGGTACTTTACAACTGCACATACTCGTCTTCAATGAACAAACACTTTTATTTGAAATTAAAAACATCTGTTTACAGCTAATAGCATATTAGAAAGTTAAAAGTTAAAAGGCGAGCACTTTCGGTCCACCCAAGTGGCCATTATCAAGCCAACAAGGGAGCTCAGATTTCCTGTGAGTTGGACTATAATAAATACAAGGGTTAGTCACGTGTAGTTACCATAGCAACGCAAAGTAGCAATAACAATGTGGTAAAACATATATAGTTTTTTATATCTTAAAGTCTGTAGGTTAAGTTAAGTGTTCTTAGGTGGTCTAAGTGTTCGAATATATTGTCGCCATGGGTTTGGTACCTAACATGGTAAATCTTCGCTACAGCATGAATTATCGTACCATAGAATAAATGTGGTACGCTAATTCATGCTGTAACGAAGAATTACCATGTAAAAATAAATAATTCATGCTGTAATTGTTGGATCGCTAGATTATAACCCTAACATTAAAAATGCTCTGCAGCATTTTTGTAATAAACACCAGGTACAAGTTGGACTACGAACAACAAATATTTTCAATATGGTTCATTGTGATTGTGATCAAGTAAAAATAAATGACAAATATGGAATATACTGTACGACTGCTTATAGCCCATTGAGTTGCTCACGGTGGTCGTTAAACCTCCAATAAAAAAAAAAAAAAAAAAAAAAAAAGAATATACTGTATACCGCTTCAGTCTCCTAAACATGAAGTTCAACCTTGTTATTATATAGGCTTCACCCTAAGGACATTGGGGTTTGAGAACGTCTGAACATAAATATGATATTTCTGGAAAGGCGATGTCGACCTCCTTAGCCAGGAAAGTTAAAGTGGAACATTTTGTTCCAGCTTGGGAACAAATGAGACATTTGGCATATACTGGAAACAAGACTGATACCTTTTTCAATGAAGCCTTATTTATTCTATGGTACGATAATTCATGCTGTAACGAAGATTTACTATGTTATGTACCAAACCCATGGCGACAATATATTCGAACACTTAGACCACCTAAGAACACTTAACTTAACCTAGAGACTGTAAGATATAAAAAACTATATATGTTTTACCACGTTGTTATTGCTACTTTGCGTTGCTATGGTAACTACACGTGACTAACCCTGTATGTATTATAGTCCAACTCACAGGAAATCTGAGCTCACTTGTTGGCTTGATAATGGCCACTTGGGTGGAACCGAAAGTGCTCGCCTTTTAACTTTTAACTTTCTAATATGCTCTTGGCTGTACATAGATGTTTTTAATTTCGAATAAAAGTGTTTGTTCATTGAAGACGGGTATGTGCAGTTGTAGAGTACCTTTGTAATCATGCTTAAGACAGATATTTATAGCGTCCTAGATCCAACCAAACTAATAAAAAAAAAAAGGCTGCTAGTGTGATTGACTCTTACCCATTGTACTCACAGAATAATTGGGATTTCCCATTCAACAACCTTTAACCAAAATAATAATAAAAGAAAAAAAGCTGCTAGTGTGATTGACTCTTACCTGCTGTATTCATAGAATAATTGGGATTTCCCATTCAACAATTTGGCGAGCTTTCACAACTTAAGTTAATTCAGGTGCGTTATTGTAGGCAGAGCACACTTGGACCCCTGTTACATCCAATTATGCTTCAGGAAGTCTGGAAATATCACATGATTTGAAGAATACAATTTTTAACCACTTTTTAAAAGTAGTACGATTTGTAGCATAATTTTCTGTTGCAAACTATGTAGGTACTTTATTTTGTAGCATGCTATTGCTGCAACTACTTTTTCCTATTTGTAACTACATGCCACGCTACTCTAAAAGTAGTGTGCTACTTCCAATCACTGTTTATAAGCATGCTGTATGTACTTAGTGTGGATTTAATGCATTACATTAATAATGATTAAAGGTTCATATTTATTTGATAGTTTTTATTGCAGATTTGTTTTTCTGGCAGTGCTGTCAGTTATCATCAAAATGGTTTTAGAACCAGTGAGTGAGTGCATTTTTCTAATACATGTTTCGTTTCAGGTTAAGAAGGCTGGTGGGATTTCCTTCAATGCTATGTGCAATATAACTAAATGTGATGAGAAACTTGTTCAAATGGTTCTTCATGAATACAGTATCCTTATGATTTGTCTTAAATTTTTATGCAGCTAAATGAATTTATACATTTTTAATTGGAAATTTGAAAGCAAGTTCTGTTATTTTAAACCAATGAGTCATATGTGTAATCTAAAAATGTATATATTCTATTAGAAAAATCATATGATTTTTTGTTACATAGTTGGAGTTAACTCTTTATATCTCAAATGTGTGGAGGTTTTATATTTTGTACATAGAAGATTAATTTTTACTACTGAGTATAATTAATGCAGCACGTTAACGTATTGTGCATGTTGTATTTTGTGTGTGTGTGTAATGGATGAAATTTTGTTACTTGCTTGCCATTCTTTCTCATGCTGTGTAGTTTTTGTTTTGAGAGGTTGTTTCATTTTAGGATGCTTTCTGTAACAACAAGACGTTGAATTGATTGAAATGTTACCCGGATTTTACAATTATGGAATGGCATGCATGATGGCATATTAAGCCCTGTGGGGAATCTTGTGTTAAATCAGAACTTTGCACCTTCTTGAACACAAGCATTATGAAAAGTGAAATTATAATTTAGCACATTGAAACCTCATTTATTTTTACAAAATCATTTCACACATAATTCAGACAAACCAGTTAACAAGTTCAATAAAACATATTAGCCATTCATGCCTTTTTTCTGTGGTTATTATTAGTATAAAATGGATGCCAGGCTATGTTGCGCAATTTTTTTTTTTAGGCATGCTGGCTGGCATCACCATGTTTTATCATGGAGTCTGATGATCCCTCTTTCAAATACTGTGCTGGTATGTAGGTTCTCTTGGAGTTCCAAATATGCAATGCTGGTCCCGGATAGCATACATGGTTAAAAATATTTTGCATATACAGTAGTCTCTATATAACAAACTTCTATTTAACGAAATTTTCTATTTAACAAAATTTTCCACAGAACCTTCATTTTGAATGACATTTACATATGTAAATTAATCTCCATATTATGAAAGTCTGTTTCTGTATAACAAAGTTTTTTTTTTTACTAAAAATTACCATTTTGTGCTTCAAAAATTTTGTTTTATTGAAACTTTTGGTTCTGTCAGGTGCACAGAATCTTTTTGGAAGAGGGACATCACACAGGGAGTTTTATCCATGGAGACTTTCCGAAGCAGCTGTTTCTTCAAATCTGGATAGAAAGTCCATTGTAGAAACTACATTGCACAGGGAAAAACCGGTTGTAACTGGTGTGGGCCTGACCCTGTAGAAGTTACGTATTCATTCTCATTCAATCAGTGCATGCCTGACTCGCCTGTGTTGTTCACTCAAAATGTCAAAAAGAAAATTCCTGTCTCTTGCGGATAAAGTGAAACTTTTAGATGATGTTGATGAAGGATAAAGAAGAAAGCTGTGGCCATAAAATATTAAAATAGCAGCAGCTGAAAGACAAAGGAATTGTTGAAAAAGGTGCAGAGCTCTCTGATTTTCTCAACATTGATGAAAACGTTGTGATCGCTGATTATGCTATAAAGAATGACATCTTGGAAAGTGTTATAAAATGTAGTGAAGAAACTACAGTAAATGCTGAAGAAGATGACAAAGAGGCTACCAAAAACCTTCACATGAAGGAATGCTAAAAGCATTCGATGTGATTCGATGAGGATTACTGTTTCAATAAAGTGTTGTAAACATCGAAATGAAACATTTTTGTTCCGATGTTTACAAAAATCATTAGTTTGTTTATTCAGACAATGTATTCTACTTCTACGAATATATGCATAAGAAAGATTTAAACTCATTTATGAAAAGTTTCTACTCAAAAGTTCAATTTACTGTCCGAATTCAACTACATTTTTACGGTATTTTTCATTTTTATTTATTAAATTTTAACAATTTAATTCATTTCTATTTAATGAATTTTCTTTATAACAAAATTTTTAAGTGGAATGATGGGACTTCGTTAAATGGAGACTCGACTGTAATTTCAAAGTTTTGTAATGCACAATATTTCCATTAGAGGGTGTTAGTTCATATTTCTGTTTTCAGCGTATTTAGAGCAGTATATACACATCTTAATATGTGATTGAAAAAAAATTTTGGGCAGAAAATATTGCTACACTACAGAATTTTTTTTATTCCTATTTAGTTCTCAAAATAATGCACAATTTTTCCACTTGGGAGCATTAATTTATATTTTGTTTTTCATGATATCTTTGCTTCAAAAAATGTGATCTGGAAAATTATTTTAGCATAACCTCTTTGGCGCTGGCATGATATTAATAGCACATATCTTCTCAATGGTTTTCTGCAGCTATGTTAAAGAATTTTATACTTAAGATCTGTGTGTTGTCCTACTATTAGAACTTTATATATGTATTGGAATTATATAAACATTCGGTTTGTCTGCTCATAACTCAATTAAGGTAAACGAAATCAAGTAAATAATTTTATCTCATAAAAATATTTCAAGGTCAAAGGGGATAAGATACCTTTAATCTTGAGGGACATTTTGCATATACTTTTGAATTCTTCATACTGCACAATCACATCAGGTGGCATAAGTGTGCATTTCTGCTTGTAATTGTATCTCTGCTTCAAAAAATCCTATAAAATAAATTATTTTTGTTCTGTATGCCATTTGTTATGGATGGGTTCCATTTCAACTCGGGCAGGGTCGTACCATCATGGTCTCAGATTTCTCTGAAAAAATTAAGGGGTGTTCCTTGACTAAAATAAGGAGACCCATATTTTTTTCTTTCGGCAAAAAAAAATTTCCCTTCAAGATAGAGGGTTTCAAATCTTGCACCGTCAAACAAGCTCTCTAGAAAATGGTTATTTTTCCTAACTTCAGAGAGCCATTGCAGCAGAATTAAAAAAGATATCTTGTTCTGGTATTTTTTTTTACATTGTGTGTATGATATATAATAATATATGGTGCTAATGTTTTTTACACATCGTATGATTAAAATTAAAAAAAAATCGTAAACTTCGTGATTTAAAAAAAAAAAATTAATTCTTTAAGATTTTTTTTAACAGGTGCCAATGGAGTTTTTTCTATACTTTTTTTTTTTTTTTTTTTTTGTTAAAGACATACAAATGTGCACCTTATTTACAATTTTTTATGTATCTGTGAAACTGCTAGTTTCCGCGTTTCGGCAGTGTTAAAAACAGCCGATTTTGAAAAATCTCTAACTTTTCCAATGATTTTCTCAAAAAAGCCATTTTTTAAAATTCTGAAAATTAAATCGCGGTTTTATTATCAACAGGAGAATATCTGTGTAAATTTTCATGGACCTAAAAACATCCGTTTCCGAGTTAGACGCGTTTGAATTTGGTTTGAAAGCCTACAATATCCCATGTTCTGAAGGCGCCATTTTGGAAAAATCTCAGGCGCAAAGTACGCATTATCTTCCCTGAATGAGAGCGTTGGATTAGCTGGCCCTGGTTGGATACGTCTACCTCACCCTGCCCCGAGCAATGACATGCCTAAAAAATGGTCGTGGGTGGGTGGGGGCGGGCTTGTGGGAACAAATAAATAAAATTCTTGCTGCTCCACTAACAAAGTTGAGTTGCGAAAGACAGTTGTTTGTTTACGTATATACTTAAACATCGCATAAGAAATTATGAAAGAGTAGAAAACTATTGTGAAATAATTTTAAGAAAAAAAGAATGCCGGCACACATACTGTAAGTAATTTTTGAGGGTTAAACACCCTTGGGTTTTTCTGGGAGCTGCTTACTGTAGGCTACTGTCAGAAGAGCAGTCGCTGTTTTTTTTATAGTTGCTAAAATTAGCTTCTCAGTTTTTCGTAATAGTAAAATATTCGCTCAGGAGAGTTTTGTTCTCTGCGAACGGGGGAAAGGGTGCAATATATGCTCTTGACCTCGCTGCTGGGTTGAGAGTGCTGGTCGCTACCCAAACTCTGCATACCTCCTCTCCAAAAGGTAATGACAATTGTCTAATCCACTAAATAAATAACAATTAACAACATACGCGTGCACACTTATTCATAAAATGTAAGTTGAGTATATTTGTTGTTCATTCAATCAGCTGATTTTATAAGTAGAATACATATACAACTTACGCGCTTATAGGTGTAAAGATTTTTATCTATTTAAAACATATTCAAAGATTTCATTTTTAAGGTGTGGGGAGGAATTGTGTGTTCTTAGTGGTTTTCACCAGGGCCACGATAAACCATGTCCTGCCCATGTCCTCTGTCCCCTTAGAAGATAATGCTGGGTGGATGGGTGACCAGCAGAGTTTTGATCCACCCCCCCCCCATCACGTGGTGGCGAGGAGTCTCAAAGCTAGGTGGCTTTCAAAAATGTTTCAACTTAGTTGGCTGGTTACAGGAGTCGAACCTGTCGCCACCCACTCCACTGGTCTGTAAATGCCTGTGGCTGCAGCATACACGCTAACCATGGAATAAATTCTACCGTACATGTATCTGGAAAATCTTTATATTTAATTTCTTTTTTGTATTATCAACCGCAACTGAAAATTATGAAAAGCTTTAAAGTTTCTGGCTACCCTGCTCATATGAATATGGTGATAATTCCTTTCGAGAGAAGTCAGGTCAGATGTAAACCACCTCTCCCACTGTGGGTTTCGGCCCTGCTTTCAACAGGAACAAACTTAAAGTGTTTCCTGTTTGCTAAAGCACGTAAAACAAATGCAAGTACAAATGAACGAAGTCATACATGCATGAAAAAACAACAACCAAAAAAAACAATCTCCTTACCAAATTTTTACAATGCAGTTACTTTACGCCTGAGATTTTTCCAAAATGGCGTCTTTAGAACACGGGAAATCGTAGGCTTTCAAACCAAATTCAAACGCGTCTAACTCGGAAACGGGCGTTTTTAGGTCCGTGAAAATTTACACAGACATTCTCCTGTTGATAATAAAATAGTCATTTAATTTTCAGAATTTTAAAAAATGTTTTTTTTTTTGAGAAAATGGTTGGCAAAGTTAGAGATTTTTCAAAATCGGCTGTTTTTAACGCTGCCGAAACGTGGAAACTAGCAGTTTCACAGATACATAAAAAATTGCAAATAAATTGCACATTTGTATGTCTTTAACAAAAAAACAAAACAAAAAAAAACCGAGTATAGAAAAAACTACATTCGTGCCTGTTAAAAAAAATCTTAAAAAATTCAATTTTTTTAAAAAAGTCACGAAGTTTACAATTTTTTTTATTTTAATCATACGATGTGTAAAAAACATTAGCACCATATATTATTATACATTATACACACAATGTAAAAAAAAATACCAGAACAAGATACCTTTTTTAATTCCACTGCAATGACTCGCTGAAGTTAGGAAAAACAACCGTTTTCTAGAGAGCTTGTTTGATGGTGCAAGATTTGAAACCCTCTATCTCGAAGGGGAAAAAAATTTTTGACAAAAGAAAAAAATATGGGTCTCCTTATTTTAGTCAAGAAACACCCCTTAATTTTTTTAGAGAAATCTGAGACCATGTTGGTACGACCCTGCCTGAGTTTAAATGGAACCCAACTATGATAAATTTGCAAACCTTATTTACTTTTATCAGTACACAGTTTTCTACCAGGTGTTGTATATGCATAAACTTTTTTCATACTATCTCTGTTTTTAAAAGTTGTATTTGAAAAAATTCTTTTTCCATTGCAGTGCTTCTGCTGTGAAGAATATTTTATGTGTGTTTTCCACTTCTTTATAATGCTCAGTTCTTCTGGTTGGGAGGGGGTGGGTGGGTCAGCGTATGCTTCAGTTTGCAAGATTATTTCAGATTTTAAAAATATGTTTTTTGATAGGATTCCCCTTCACTGGGAAGAACTTTGTGTTTATTTTTGTCCTGCAATAGCACACAGTTTTCTCACTAGAAGCTGTAAAATTGCATTACATTTCCTGCCATGTCTTTGCTTCTAACTGTTCAAAAAAATTATTTTTGATTCAGACATCTTCTAATATGCGGAAGATTCCATGTACAGTTTGTGATTTGTTCTAATGTGCCTTCTGGGCACATTTTGCTGTTCCTGTGTGCAAATCTGGATGAAAAACTTCTTTTGAACTGGTTTCATTCACTATGAAGAACATTTCAGCGGGCGGTCGTAGTGAGCGATGGGTTTGCCTCCTCGGGGCGCTCCATGGTAACAATGGCACACACAACAGCAACTTGGGCCTCTGTGAATCTTAGAGAGGTGCAAGCTAGTTCTGTGTGACATTGGCGAAAAGACCCCAACTCACTGGGTTTTGTTCCAGAATCCTTAGGTTGAATGACCAACTGGAACCCTCAGCTGTGGGCTAATCCCCCACACTGATGTACTTACCTGATTAAAAAGACAAAAAGAAATATTAAAAATGACTCAAGTGTGGGATATGGTGGACCTACCACACTTGAGAAGGATGGTCCACCACGGAATCGACCTGGACTTTCTAAACGGCGTATGAGAAAGCGATCTCGGCTGAGTGAATGTAAGATTGGTGTATGGAATACTAGAGGTATAAATGGCAAGATGAGTGAGGTGATTGAGGAGATGAATAAGTATAGACTGGATGTGCTGTGCGTAAGTGAAACCAAAAAGAAGGAAATTGGGGTAGAAGAAGTGAATGGCACGGTGAGTGTGTGGTCTGGAGTATTGGATAATATGAGAGGACAGGCTGGTGTAGGTGTGATTTTAAGTGAAAAGATGAAGAACAACTTGATTCACTATAGTTGCATAAGTGAGAGAATTCTCTGGATTCGTTTGAAAGTGAAACTTCAGATAATTGTAATTGTTGTAGTGTATGCTCCTTGTGACTCGGAACCTTCTGATAAGAAAGAAGATTTCTGGAATGAGCTAAAAGCTGTTTTGAGCCAGTTTGGTGCTAAAGAAAAAGTTATAATAGCAGGGGATTTCAATGCTAGAGTAGGTGTGCAGAATGCAATTTCTGACAATGTTCTGGGTAAGTTTAATGATCCTTGTGTGAATGATAATGGTGAAAAATTAATTGAACTCTGCATTGAGAATGATTTGTGTGTATCTAATACATTTTTCAACCACAAGTATATACACACATATACTTGGGAAAATCGTACTCTTGGTCAAAAGAGTGTGATAGATTTTGTTGTTTACGATCAGCGTTTGAAGCACTTAGTTGTTGACACCCGTGTGATGAGAGGTGCGGATGTTGGTTCTGATCATTACTTGGTAGTGTCACGAGTGAAACTTAATGTTGGTTGGAGGAAAAGGAATAGGAAGAGACCCAAGATAGAAAGAATAAAGGTTGATAGGCTCCTTGAAGATCATCAGCGGTATTCTGACTTACTCAGAGAACGACTGAAGGATCTGAAATCTTGTGAGAGGGATGTAAAAAAGAAGTGGGAATGTTTTAAGAACTGTGTTGTTACTGCTGCTAAAGAGGTATGTGGCACCACAATAGTGGGTAACAATAGAGGTGTTGCTTGGTGGAATAGTGAGATTGATGAGGCAGTAAAAATAAAGAAGGAAGCCTGTTTGGGGATGTTGCAAGGTAGAGTCTCTGTGGATGAATATCGCTGTAAGAAGCGTGAAGCTGCTAAGCTGGTTCGCCACAGTAAGGCAAAAGATAGGAAAGAGAAAGTGGAAAGGCATGAACTGGCTTATTGAAAAGATAGAAAGTCCTTCTGGAAGTACACGAGACTCAGGAAAAATAGGGGAAACAAAGTTGTAAGTTGTGTGAAGAATGAGATTGGGGAAATGATATGGGAGCCCAATGAGTTAAGTGACAGATGGGGCGAATACTTCTGTGAGTTATTAGATCAGGAGAGCAAAAATGATTCTGAGACAAATGCAGATGATGTCACAATGAGGGATGAAAGCACAGGAGGGATCTCAAGAGAAGAAGTGTGTAAAGCTCTAAAATCTCTTCAGAATAGTAAGGCTCCAGGAGTTGATGGCATAACTGCAGAGATGTTGAAGTATGGTGGTGACTCTATAATTGACTGGTTAACTGAAATTTGCCAGTTGTGCTGGGAGTTAGGAATGGTCCCTCGGGATTGGAAGGATGCTATCATTGTTCCCTTGTATAAGGGAAAAGGTGATCAGACTGAATGCAAGAACTATCGTGGTATTAGCCTACTGAGTGTGCCAGGGAAAGTGTTTGGTAAGGTTGTTATTGAAAAAGTACGGGGTCTTACATCAGAGAAAGTGTGGGATGTTCAGAGTGGTTTTATGCCTGGTAAAGGCTGCACTAACCAGATTTTTGCATTACGCATGATGATTGAAAAGTATCTGGCTGTTGGGAAGAAAGTTTTTACTGCCTTCATAGATTTAGAGAAAGCTTACGACCGAGTCAATAGGACACTTTTGTGGAAGGTATTGAATGAATATGGTGTTACTGGGAATCTATTTAATAGTGTAAAAGCCATGTATGCTGGTAGTAGAGCTTGTGTACGAGTAAATGGTGTTTTATCAAAATGGTTTTCTGTTGGTGCAGGAGTTAGACAAGGTTGTGTAATGTCACCATGACTGTTTAATATATTTATGGACGCATGCATGCGTGAGGCCAAAATAGATAATAGTGGTTTATGTCTTGGTGATATCCGTGTGTGCAGATTGCTGTATGCTGATGACACTGTCCTGTTGGCAGAGAGCAAAAGGGAGTTGCAGAGTATGTTGACTCGGATGCACGAAGTTTGCATGAAATTCAAACTGAGTATAAATAAGGGAAAAACCAAAGTTATGGTGTTTGAGAGAGGAATGGGTAGCACTGAATGTAATGTAAGTATAAATGGCACTGTGATTGACCAGGTGAGTGAGTTAGTGTGTTTAGGAAGCATGTTTGACAGAGAGAACAAGTTGGATGGTGAAATCAGTAGGCGAGTGAATTCTTCTTTGAAAGTCATAGCTGCTCTGGAAGGTTTTCACAGGAATGATGGGTTCTCTAGAGAGTCCCGCATGGCTGTGTATGAAACAGTAATTGTTCCTACTCTGATGTATGACAGTGAAACCTGGGTACTGCAGAAGAAACATGGGAGTCGTTTGTGTGCTGGAGAAATGCGTTACTCACGTGGGGTTTGTGGCAAGACACGATCTGATTGTGTGAGGAATGAAGATGTATTGCAGTTGTGTGATGTAAAGCAAAATGTTGTTAGCAAGGTGGAGACCAATATGCTTCGGTGGTTTGGCCATGTTGAAAGAAGTAGTGATGAAATGCTTACTAAGAAAATATTTTCAGCCCAAGTGGCAGGAAGGAAAGGCAGAGGAAGGCCAAGGAAGACATGGGTGGATCAGATTCAGGAGTGTCTGCATGAGAAAAAGATTATGAGTATGAAGTATAAAAGATCTTGTGTACGGCGTATAATGGATATCAGTGAAGCATGAGTTGTATGTCAAGATCGCTGTAAATGGCGAAGTTTGATACGACAACAATAGGTAAAAATATCTGGAAGTTTGTATTTCTTTTTGGAGCTAACCTCTGAATCTCAGAGAACTGCTTAGTGATATGTATGTATGTATGTATGAAGAACATTTCAAATATTGTATAATATATTTTGAATTAAGTGCAGTTTTTCTGCTAAAGGCGTCAATGCATATTCTTTTTCGTTGATTTTTAATTCCCTAAAATCTGCTCAAAAATTCAGTTTTGCATTTGAAGGAATTCAAAGACAAGCTCATTACGTCCAAGAATTTGGTGTCATATTTCTCGTTAAAATTACATACATACATACATACATATCACTAAACTGTTCTCTGAGATTCAGAGGTTAGCTCCAAAAAGAAATACAAACTACCAGATATTTTTACTTACTGTTGTCATATCTAACTTCTCCATTTACAGTGATCTTGACATACGACTCAGGCTTCACTGATATCCATTACACAAAATCTTTTATACTTCATACTCATAATCTTAATCTTTGCAGTACACAAGATTTTTATACTTCATACTCATAATCTTTTTCTCATGCAGACATTCCTGAATCTGATCCAGCCATATCTTCCTTGGCGTTCTTCTGCCTTTCCTTCCTGCCACTTTGGGCTAAAAAGATTTTCTTAGTAAGCATCTCATCACTCATTCTTTCAACATGGCCAAACCACCGAAGCATATTTGTCTCCACCTTGCTAACAACATTTTGCTTCACATCACACAACTGCAACACATCTTCATTCCTCTCACAATCAGACCGTGTCTTGCCACAACCCCCCCCCCCCATAAGTAACGCATTTCTCCAGCACACAAACGACTCCTATGTTTCTTCTGCAGTACCCAGGTTTCACTGCCATACATCAGAGTAGGAACAATTACACTCTCATACACAGCCATGCACGACTCTCTTGAGAACCCATCATTCCTGTGAAAACCTTCCAGAGCACCTATGACTTTCAATGAAGAATTCACTCTCCTACTAATTTCACCATCCAATTTGTTCTCTCTGTCAAACATGCTTCCTAAATACACAAACTCACTCACCTGGTCAATCACAGTGCAATTTATACTTACATTACATTCAGTGCTACCAGTTCCTCTCTCAAACACCATAACTTTGGTTTTTCCCTTATTTATACTCAGTTTGAATTTCATGCAAACTTGCGTACATCCGAGACAACATATTCTGCAAACCACTTTTGCTCTCTGCCAACAGGACAGTATCATCAGCATACAGCAATCTGCACACACGGATATCACCAAGACATAAACCACTATTCATCGATTTTGGCATCACGCATGCACACGTCCATAAATATATTAAACAGCCATGGTGACATTACACAACCTTGTCTAACTCCTGCACCAACAGAAAACCATTTTGATAAAACACCATTCACTCGTACACAAGCTCTACTACCAGCATACATGGCTTTTACACTATTAAGTAGATTCCCAGTAACACCATATTCATTCAATGCCTTCCACAAAAGTGTCCTATTTACTCGGTCGTAAGCTTTCTCTAAATCTGTGAAGGCAGCAATAACTTTCTTACCAACAGCGAGATACTTTTTAATCATCATGCGTAATGCAAAAATCTGGTTAGTGCAGCCTTTACCAGGCATAAAACCACTCTGAACATCCCACACTTTCTCTGATGTAAGACCCCGTACTTTTTCAATAACAACCTTACCAAACACTTTCCCTGGCACACTTAGTAGGCTGATACCGTGATAGTTCTTGCATTCAGTCTGATCACCTTTTCCCTTATACAAGGGAACAATGATAGCATCCTTCCAATCCTGAGGGACCATTCCTAAATCCCAGCACAACTGGCAAATTTCAGTTAACCAGTCAATTACAGAGTCCCCACCATATTTCAACATCTCGGCAGTTATGCCATCAACTCCTGAGCCTTACTATTCTGAAGAGATTTTAGAGCTTTTACACACTTCTTTTCTTGAGATCCCTCCTGTGCTTCCATCCCTCACTGTGACATCATCTGCGTTTGTCTCAGAATCATCTTTGCTTTCCTGACTATGAAAATATTCACATTACAAACATTTCTCACATTATGTTGTGTGTCTAATAATTAGAGAGAATGTGTCTGTCTGTCTGTTATAAATTGAGAAATCCTGATACACACTTCAAAATTTGGCAAATTGTTTCTTTATTGCTGTCTCAGTTGAGGTAGCTGGTATCAAGTTGAAATTCCAAAAGTGGGTTTTGGAAAAGAAGCAAAAATTTTTATCATGCTATTTCTACAGGAACCCAGTCAGACAGCGCAGATTATGTGTGTGACCTTAAAATGCATAAGTACTCTGCCATTTGTGCCTGCTTGAAAACGTTCCTGTCATGTATGCATTATGGGACACAAAACAACTTCTCTTATTTGTGTAATGTCATTCCATTGGTGGTCTGAATGTTTGCTAGCAACAAATGTACAATGATTTTGCGATGCATACAATGCTTAACTACTATACTCGAGGCAAACTTAACCTGGCATTTGAAGGAAGGCTACAGAGTGTATACTTCCTCTGCATAAAATAGTTCCGGTCTAAAAGCTCATACTCCAGCTTCAACTGGCACTTAAAAAGGACACAGATGTTCAATACGTTGTATATGTGTGTGTGTATTTAAAAAATTCAGATCTCAGTTTCAGCAACATTTCTAAAAAATACAGATATTCATGTTTTGATGACGTCACTAACGGTTCTCTGTCACAGCATATTTGTTTGGGTCAGAGTTAAGCTGTCAACCCAGGGGATATTTATTGCTGTGGGGGTTGGGGGATCATTAGCAGAAGGATGATGGTGAGAAAAGTGTTTCCGAGGGCATTTTCGTGTTTCTCCCCCTGGTTTCTCCTTCTTGATTGTTGATTTAAAACACTTCTGTCTTTTCAGTTTTTTCCAATGGCATCTGCCGGTCACTCGAGTGTATTTCAGCCGCATAAAGCTGGGAAACCATTACAAAGCTCTGCTAAGGTGATCATTATGAATGTTTTCACTAAATTGATGGAAAAACATTCGGCGAATAAATCGGAAAATGAAATAACAGTTCTTACGTCAGAACTCACTGGTGTTTCAAGTCACACCATTGGGAGAATGAAGGTTGAATTTAGACGAAACGGTGCGTTTTCTACTCCCGGGGAAAAACGTCCATTAAGGGCTAAAACCCAAACACAGCTGGAATGGTACGACAAATTTACTTTAACCGCAGTTCGTCTGAAAGTACACAGTTTCTTCTTCCGGAATGAAATTCCAACAGCAATCAAAGTTATGTCGGCTGTTAATGAAGATGGTGAGCTGCCTACAGTTTGTGTTAGAACAGTGAGGAACGTTATGAAAGACTTGGGATATAAGTACAGCAAGAGAGAACGGATATCAATGTTGATCGAGTGTGACGATATCCAGGAATGGCATCAGAGATATATAAGAGAAATTCAGTATCATCGTTCTCAGGGTAGGTCCATATATTACACCGATGAAACATGGGTAAATTTTGGGCACATGAAAAACACAGTTTGGCAAGACACAACTGTTAAATCCAGCAAAGAGGCATTTCTCCGTGGCCTTTCACCTGGCTTAAAAGCTCCTTCTGGAAAAGGCCAGAGGCTAATAATTATCCATGCTGGTAATACAAAAGGATTTGTGGGCAATGCATGTGAAATTTTCCTTGCTAAAAAAAACCACAGGAGACTACCATGGCGAAATGAATGGCGAACAATATGAAAACTGGTTCATCAACAAATTATTACCAAATATCGAACCACACAGCATTATTGTTTTGGATAATGCCTCTTATCACAGCGTCCACGTTGAAAGTATACCGACAAAATCAACGAAGAAATCCGACATCCAAGAGTGGTTGACTGCAAAACAGATTCCGTGGGATTCAGACATGTTAAAAGCTGAGCTCATGAAGCTTGTTTCAAATGTCCGTAGTCGCTACGAAGGATTTCGCATCAACAGTATTGCTCAAACACATGGACATAAAATTCTTTGCTTGCCTCCATATCACTGCGAGTTGAATCCAATCGAGCATGTATGGAGTCAGGTCAAAGGATTTGTGGCAACTGAAAATTGCACATTCAAAGCTGCAGAAGTTGAAAAACTGACTTATGAAGGCTTTAATCGAGTGATGGCTTTAAATTGGAGTAATTATGTCAATCATGTAATCAAAGAGGAGGATAAGATGTGGACTTTAGATGAGATGGTAGATAGCTGTGTTGAACGCCTTGAATTTACTGTTGGAGAATCCGACACTACAGTTTCTTTAGATAATTATGTCGATAGGATTGAACTTTTGCCTTCTTCCGAGGAACCGGCAGGGAAGGTGTGAGTACGGTTAGCGTGAGTGAATTATGCTTCAAGAATTCAATATCAAGAAGAGGAAACATGTACATGAAAATGTAAATCTTTTTAATATTTTGCTCATTTTTCAAACTTTAATTACCAGCAATACAACAAATAGTTTAAAAATTACTCAGACTATACTTTATATGTACTTAAATAATATTCGTACAGTGGATTTCATTTATTCACAAAAATGATTTAAACCTAAACAACAGCTAAAATATGGTTGCCGGTAAATTGCCACACAGGAACACTGCCACACAAAATTCAGCAACTCGGAAAATAGCCACATAGGAAAATTGCCATATGTTTTTCATTAAGGGGCAGGGCACAAATTTCTGTTCCTCCAAGGAACACATTGAATGCGTGGCAGTTTTCCAAGGTGCCTAACGACGGGAAGGAGCTCTTTTTTGTTTGTCGGAATTTTCATGCCGGTTCATACAAGTTTAGGGTAACTGGCCATAAAAGTTCAAGGGTGAGCGGGGGCTATAAAGATTGCTGTTTCTTGGCCTATACTGAGAACTGAATTGGTAACTCCAAACAGATTTCGAGAAAACGTTCTATGTAGGCCAAGCAAGAATTGGCCGAGGGATCCGATGTGCTTTGGTTGGGGGGACTCTATCCCCCAACTTCGTAATTTTATATTCTGGACCGCTAGAGTCGGTCAGTGTATCCAGTATGTTTCCCTTGAAGCATCCGCGAGCTTCGGGCGGGCTGTCCCTCAAAATGTGAAAATGGACGTAGAGCTGTAAACATTGGTACCATGCTTTATATAATGATTTTGTACACAACCACAAATTTTCAGGAGGGTGGGGTGAACCCCCCCCCCTCAATGTTTCTAAGAGCACTTCAGGGTGAACATCCCGGATACATTGACTGACTCTAGCTGTCCAGAATATAAAATAGCGGAAGTTGGGGGTAGAGCCTCCCAACTCAAACACCTCGGATCTCTTTTACAGACTTCACCAAATTTCTGGGGGAAGAGCGTACCCACAAGTAGAGTCTATCACTCAACAGAACATGAAGAATGGAAACTGCGAGAAAATAACTTACATTGAACCCTTGTCTCCGCTCTTAGAAGGGGGAGTGGGGGTTAATTCACCGAACCCTTCTGAAAATTTGTGGTCGTGTACAGAATCATTATACGTATAAAGCATGATACCAATGTTTACAGCTCTACGTCCATTTTTACATTTTGTGGGCAAGCCCTCCCTCAAAGCTTACGGACATCGCGGAAGCTTCAAGAGGAACATCCTGGATACACTGACAGACTCCAGCAGTCCAGAATATAAAATTACGTAAGTCAGGGGTAGAGCACCACCCCCACACCCAAGTACCTCAGATCCCTCGGCAATTTATTTCTTCAAATTAAAATACAATTCTTGCTTGGCTTACATAGAACGTTTTCTCGAAATTAGTTTGGAGTTTCCAATTCAGTTCTCAATATAGGCCACGAAACTGAAATGGCTATCTTTTTTCCTTTTGAACTTTTGTGCGCAGTTTCCTTAAACGCGTATGAACCGGCATGAAAATTCAGACAAATGAAAGAGTTCCTTCCCATTGTTAGGCACTTTGGAAAACTGCCACACATAATTCAGAAACTTGGAAAACTGCCACACATTCAAGATGTTCCTCGGAGGAACAGCAATTTGTGCCCGGCCCATCAATGAAAAGCATGTGGCAATTTTCCAAGCTGTTGAAAGATGTGTGGCAGTTTTCAATGAACCCTAAGCCGCCCCGGTGGCGCAGTGGTCTAAGCGATGGCCTCTGATCATTTGTCCGAACGGGGTCCGGGTTTGAATCCCGGTGAGGCATGGATGTTGTGTTTGTCTTACGGCACTGGCTCTCTCCCTTCCCTGGAACCAGTGACCCTAAATTAGGGACGGGCGACTGCTTATAGCCCATTGAGTTGCTCATGGTGGTCGTTAAACCTCCAATAAAAAAAAAAAAAACCCTAAAATATCATTTATCACAGAGACCGGCTCTTGTCCAATACTTAAGGCAACACAGGGTAGTTAAAAATGCATACACATTTAACGAATATCTGTTATAAAAAAATCTAATCAATGCAAAATTTTGGGAAGAACGAAATTTTATGCATAGCTGATGACATGGTAAAACAGGGTTCCCACTCAACCTGGAAAACAGGGAAAACCTGGAATTCTCAGGGAATTTTAAAATGGTTCCAAAAATCAGGGAAAACTCAGGGAAAATTGCCCTTTTTTGTAAAAGTCAGGGAAAACTCAGGGAAAATTACCCTTTGTTTTTTGTAAAAATCAATGGATACTTTATTTTGCCAAAAAAACTTATTTTTTCAAGATTTCAAACTTTTGCTTGCAATTACTGCCTGCCTAGAATTTGGTAGATCTTACTTTCAGTTATATTAAGTATTTCCTTCTGTAAAAAAAGATGCAAAATTGAATTTTTAAAATTGCCAGTTATTAAGCTTTTGTTCAATTTCTGCAGGCAGTTGTTATAACATGGAACAATTAGGCACAATGGCTCCTCTTGAAGAAACACTTCACAAGAGAACCAACCAAATGATGGATCAAAGTCCTTTGTCTGTTGGTTCTCTTGAAATATGTTTCTTTGAACAGAGCCATTCCATCATTAAGCTTAGCTGCATTGTGTTATAGAAAAACTGAAACTACTAAACTGACAGATTTTTTCTTACATATGACCTGTTTCTATGGGAATGTATTTACCAATACCTTGTGGGTAGTATTCACAAAAGTTCACGGAACTTTGGTACAGAAAATAATGTGCACAGTTAGTTGTTATTAATGAAAAGCAGGTAAATTTATAAAGACAAATTACGTAAAGAATTTACAAGCATGTGGTTTGTGCTTTGGTAAGAAAAATGAATGGAATGGAATGGAATGAAATGTAACAATTCTTTGCAACATGCCGCTCTGGAAATCTTTAAAAACCACCTGGAGAACCTGGAAAAGTCAGGGAATTTTTTTATTACTTTTGAGTGGGAACCCTCTAAAAATACTTTTAATTAAATCCCACAGTTTGTAATCTTCAAGCAGTAAGTATAAATAAATGAAATATATAAAAAAAAAAAAAAATAGAAAAATATGTGAAAGCAAAATTAGGCCACTTTAGACTTCTTCCCGTGTTTAGCAAAGATAGTTTCATTTTAAAAGAAAGAAAAGTTACACGTTCTGTAACATTTCAAAAAAAGAAAAGAAAAGGTAAGTAGGGAAAGAGAAATAAATTGCTTGTCTACCTGTCTGCAACGTGCGCGCGGGAGGGGCGGGAGGGGGGTGGTACTACTGGGAACATGGTGTTAAAATAGAGGGGTTTGGTATCCAATCACAGTGATAGAGAGCCAGCCCTGAGGGCTTGTGGGAGAAGTTTTCTGAGTGAAGGTTAATTACACACCATTATTGCGGAGTAATACTGGGAGTGAAAAGGTCACCGTAGCTTCGGCTTCATTACCAGGATAGCTTTGCCCCGAGTATAGTTTCGAGTTGTTTACAGTCCTACTGAAAAACATAATTCATGGCTGCAGATAGAGGGGGGAAGTGAGAAATAGCACAGAGAAACATTTTAGTATTTAATGAAAGGACAGTTAACGTAGTGTATGTAAAAAGTATTGTGAACATATAATAGAGTTTTTATGGGAATTCATGTATTCCAAAGACGTTAGTAATTCATTGGGAACATTATTTACTTTGCCACAAAGTGCTTAAAAACGAAAAAAAAATTGTGATTAGGTGGTTCCAGGCGATGGTGCTCACAACATAATCATTCTCTTCAGTGAAAATTAGAATATTCAGAAAGTATCTTTAAACACTATACCTAATTAGCACTGGGTAGGTTTTCAGGTAGTGCTAAACGAAAAAGAACTGATTGAAATTTTGCTTTTGTGCTTCTCTGACATGATTACTAATTCTTAAAAATATTGTGCAGTTCCAAAAACAAAACAGATTTACCTTATTGTAATTCAGAAGTATTCAATCATTTTTTTGTAACCATTATATTAATATTCTTTTCCTTGATGAAAGCAGTTGGTATTGTGTGCGTAATCATTGCCCCCCCCTCCCGCAAGTCAATCATAGAATCTTAAACCTGTTTTTCCCCCTTTCTGGTTCATAGAAGTTTTGGTAAATAGCATCAGCTGTTAAAAACACAGTTTTGCCGTCTTTACACGATTTAAAAAAATTACGGTTAAAATGATATATACATGAGCACTTTCAAGTCCACTGTGGACCCGTCATCAGATGCTGTGGTTGCACTATGCCCTGGGAGGGTATATATTATGTAGTATGCGCACTGACGTAATAGTATGTTTTGGCATGCGCATGCTCACTACCCAATCATGTCGTTTCATTAGAGCAGCCGGTATTGTCTCTTTCGTTGTAATAGTTACAGAGTAGTTTCCATGGCAATGGTATAATGATAGGGGTATCGTCGTTACAGCATTCAGCCCTATGTTTATGTATCAATAGGCTTTCTAACAGGAGGATAGATGAACATGTAGTTGGCGTATGTAACATAGTAACATCGTCCCAGATAGGTTGGTGTTGACCCTTCAGGCATAGTCTTGAAAGGGCGGTGGAGGTGGAGCATGTTTTAACATTATATCTATGTTCAGAGACACGTAAATTAATATTGCGACGGGTCGAACCTATGTGCATCTTGTCGGTTATGTCAGCATTCATAGCTTTTAGTGGGATTGCGTATACACCGAATTTGGAATCATGGGGAATCCGATCCCTGTCATTTTTAATATATGGGCGAGAATGTTGCACGTTTTTATGCCAAAATCAAAATTAAGTGGACGACATACGTTTTTTAGGATATTTGTGACAGCAGGGATGTATGGTAGCTTGCCGACATATGATGTGCTTGGTATCGTTCTTGGTAATGTTGAGTATGATGCATTAAAGACACGGCGCATTATGGAATTAACTGTGGTAGATGGATAATTATATAATGCTGCAATATCCATAATTTTTGCAACTTCTAGGTCTCTTTGATCGGTTGAGGATGAATGTGTAACTGCTCGGTGAAACATAAAGTGAAGGGCTGAGAGTTTTTGCCTGAGTGGGTGGTAGGAGTTATAGGGAATCATAGATATTGTTGCAGTTGGTTTTCTATAAACAGAGTGAGTTACTTCGTTCGTATTAGGGTTTCTTTCGAACAAGATGTCCAGATAGGGTAATGCATAATTGGTCTCGAATTCTGTAGAAAATTTTATGGAACTGTATTTTGTAGACAACAAGCTGGTGAATTCGGTAAGGCTTTCAAGGGTGGACTGCCAAAACAAAAGCACATGATCCACGTATCTCAGGTATAAAATAGGTTTCACATGAAAGTTTGCGAGGACTTCGTTTTCCAGGTCTTGTAACAACAATTCAGATAGAACTGCTGAGAGGGGTGACCCCATAGGGGCCCCTTCCCGTTGACGGTAAATAGTTTCATTAAATCGAAAAATGTTCTGTTGTACACAAGTCTTAAGGCATTAACAATGCCGTGAATTTCATTATGGGTATAAGTTCCGTGGGCTGACAACATTTCTTCAATGATACGGTGGACAGCAGGTACAGGTACGTTAGGGTATAAGGAAATGACATCGAGTGAGACCATTATAAACTGCGAGCTAGATGGTGTAACAGAATGTATTTTATTTAATGCCTGAGCGGAACTGGTCACCGAGAATATGGATGAAGTGGTTAATGGAACTAGACATTTTGCCAATGCTCCCTCAAGGGGTCTAGTTGGACTTGCATAGGCCGAAACGAGGGGGCGTACGGGATTACCTGTTTTATGGGTTTTAAGTTTTCCAAATAATTTGGGAACACGGGGTCCAGGTGGTGGGTGCATAGCTTTAGTGATATTTGTAGGAAGTAGACCTGAAGATTTTAACCTGGAGAGGGCCGAAATGGTAGCATTAGTGGGATCACGGGTGCAGATGGTATGTGGAATGTTTGCAATTGCCTGGTTCATTTTATCAATGTAGTCAGTTCTATTCATTATAATAACTTGGGAGGTCTTGTCCGCACTGATTATGGAAATATCGGGGTTCTGATGCAGCTGTCTAAGTTGGTTCAGTTCATATTTGAGTTTCTTATATACAGGATTATTGCTAGATTGGTTATGAATAGTCTTGATGGCTCCAGCTACTTGATGTCTAGTGGAGTCTTGAATAGAATAAGGGAGCGCTTTAACAATTTGTTCAATCTGTGGAATAAGCTGAATATCATTGACAACATTGATAGGGTAGGCATACTTAAGTCCTCTATCGAGCGCACTTTGCAGAACTGGGTGCAGTTGTATACCACTGAGGTTGATGTAGGATGTTGAGATAGAACTGACTACATTGATAAAATGAACCAGGCAATTGCAAACATTCCACATACCATCTGCACCCGTGATCCCACTAATGCTACCATTTCGGCCCTCTCCAGGTTAAAATCTTCAGGTCTACTTCCTACAAATATCACTAAAGCTATGCACCCACCACCTGGAGCCCGTGTTCCCGAATTATTTGGAAAACTTAAAACCCATAAAACAGGTAATACCATACGCCCTCGTTTCGGCCTATGCAAGTCCAACTAGACCCCTTGAGGGAGCATTGGCAAAATGTCTAGTTCCATTAACCACTTCATCCATATTCTCGGTGACCAGTTCCGCTCAGGCATTAAATAAAATACATTCTGTTACACCATCTAGCTCGCAGTTTATAATGGTCTTACTCGATATCATTTCCTTATACCCTAACGTACCTGTACCTGCTGTCCACCGTATCATTGAAGAAATGTTGTCAGCCCACAGAACTTATACCCATAATGAAATTCAAGGCATTGTTAATGCCTTAAGACTTGTGTACAACAGAAAATTTTTTCGATTTAATGAAACTATTTACTGTCAACGGGAAGGGGCCCCTATGGGGTCACCCCTCTCAGCAGTTCTATCTGAGTTGTTGTTACAAGACCTGGAAAACGAAGTCCTCGCAAACTTTCATGTGAAACCTATTTTATACCTGAGATACGTGGATGATGTGCTTTTGTTTTGGCAGTCCACCCTTGAAAACCTTACTGAATTCACCAGCTTGTTGTCTACAAAATACAGTTCCATAAAATTTTCTACAGAATTCGAGACCAATTATGCATTACCCTATCTGGACATCTTGTTGGAAAGAAACCCTAATACGAACGAAGTAACTCACTCTGTTTATAGAAAACCAACTGCAACAATATCTATGATTCCCTATAACTCCTACCACCCACTCAGGCAAAAACTCTCAGCCCTTCACTTTATGTTTCACCGAGCAGTTACACATTCATCCTCAACTGATCAAAGAGACCTAGAAGTTGCAAAAATTATGGATATTGCAGCATTATATAATTATCCATCTACCACAGTTAATTCCATAATGCGCCGTGTCTTTAATGCATCATACTCAACATTACCAAGAACGATACCAAGCACATCATATGTCGGCAAGCTACCATACATCCCTGCTGTCACAAATATCCTAAAAAACGTATGTCGTCCACTTAATTTTGATTTTGGCATAAAAACGTGCAACATTCTCGCCCATATTAAAAATGACAGGGATCGGATTCCCCATGATTCCAAATTCGGTGTATACGCAATCCCACTAAAAGCTATGAATGCTGACGTAACCGACAAGATGTACATAGGTTCGACCCGTCGCAATATTAATTTACGTGTCTCTGAACATAGATATAATGTTAAAACATGCTCCACCTCCACCGCCCTTTCAAGACTATGCCTGAAGGGTCAACACCAACCTATCTGGGACGATGTTACTATGTTACATACGCCAACTACATGTTCATCTATCCTCCTGTTAGAAAGCCTATTGATACATAAACATAGGGCTGAATGCTGTAACGACGATACCCCTATCATTATACCATTGCCATGGAAACTACTCTGTAACTATTACAACGAAAGAGACAATACCGGCTGCTCTAATGAAACGACATGATTGGGTAGTGAGCATGCCCATGCCAAAACATACTATTTCGTCAGTGCGCATACTACATAATATATGCCCTCCCAGGGCATAGTGCAACCACAGCATCTGATGACAGGTCCACAGTGGACTTGAAAGTGCTCATGTATACATCATCATCATCATTGTCAACCATTATCAATCCACTGCTGGACGAAGGTCTCCCCAAGTTTCCTCCACAACGGTCTGTCTTGTGCCAGTCTCCTCCATGTCACTCCCGCATATTTACGAATTTCATCCACCCATCTCCCATGTGGTCTTTTTCTGGGTCTTTTCCTGTCCCTTGGAATCCAATCTAAAATTTCGGCTGTCCATCTATGGTCTGTCCTTCTGGCAGTATGTCCAGCCCATTGCCATTTCAGGGATTTAACTCTGATCATGATGTCTTCCACTCTCGTCATTTTCGGATCCACGAGTTCCTCTTCTTATCTCTCCTGGTTATACCAAGCATGCACCTCTCCATGCTTTTGAGTTGTCTGCAGCCTTTGTATGTCTCTTTTAGTTAAGGTCTACGTCTCTGCACCATACGTAAGCACTGGAAGGATGCATTGATTAAACACTTTTCTTTTAAGACATAATGGCATATTGCTCTTGAAAATTATGCTGTTTCTTCCAAAAGCTCTCCAGGCAAGTTTTGTACGCCGATTAATTTCTTCATCAATGTGACCCTCACTTGATATCTGCTGTCCAAGATAAACATACGTATCTGTTATCTCCAGTTTTTCTCCATCAATCGATAAATCTTCATTTCTTGTAAAAGCATTGAACATCACTTTTGTCTTCTGAGAGTTCATTTTTAATCCCACTTCTTTACTCTTGTCAGCAAGTTCCTGGATCATACTCTGCAGCTCTGATGGGGTAGTTGCAAAAATGACTACGTCATCAGCAAAACGAAGGTGGGTTAGATAATCTCCATTAATCTTTATCCCTTTGTTTTCCCAGTTCAGCGACTGAAAGACATTTTCCAATGTGGCATTAAAGAGCTTCGGAGATATGGTGTCACCTTGTCTCACTCCCTTTCCAATTTTTATGTGTGTTGTATTTTCAAACAGCCGAATCTTTGCACTTGCATTTTCATAGATGTTATTAATAATATTAATGTATGCATCTTCAATACCGCAGGATTTCAGAGCCGTGGTAACTGCTGATGGTTTCACCGAATCAAAGGCTTTTTCATAATCGATAAAAGCCATGCACAATGGAAGTTCATATTCCCTCGCTCTTTCAATTAGTTCTCTCAGTACGTGGATATGATCTATTGTGCTGTAGCCACACCTGAATCCAGCTTGTTCTCTCGGTTGAGCCATGTCCAGTGTTACCTTCAAGCGGTGTGAAAGAACTTTAGTGAAGATTTTATAAACCACTGATAGGAGGCTGATAGGTCTGTAGTTCCTGAGATCCTCAATGTCACCTTTTTTATGTAGCAGGATCATTGTAGCATTGTTCCAATCCTCAGGAATCTTCCCTTCATTAAGGCAGCGAGTGAAAATTTGGGCGAGTACTGTTTCAATTTCTCCACTTGCTTCTTGTATGATGTCTATAGTAATTCCATCTTCTCCTGGAGCTTTCCCCCGCTTCATGTTTTTGATTGCATGAGCAACTTCTGCTGGGAGGACTGGAAGAACTCTGGTACCTTTCATGATATCTGGAGTACATGTATCATCCCTTTGATATAATTTGGAGTAGAAATCTTTCACTCTTGTCAAAATTTCGCCTCTATTTCTTGTTATAGAACCATCTTCTTTTCTCAGAGCCATAATCTGTTTTCTTCCCTTACTGAGATGTCCCTTTGCTATCTTAAGGCTTTGGTTGTTTTCAATTGCTTTCCTCACTAGCTCACAGTTGAATTTCCTTACGTCTTCAGTGATACTTTTTCGTGTTGTCTTGCATAGCTCTATATATTCCACTTTGGAAGTCACATCTTCTTTAGTTGTCCTCATCTCTCTTCTTTTTTGCATCAACATTTTGGTTTTCCTGATAATTTGTTCACATGCAACTTGTTCTTAGACCCAGCTAATTTTGTTGCTGTTTCCATTAGAGCTTTGGTTACTTTTCTGTTAACTTCCGAAATATCCACTTCTTCCGATGTTAGGCCTTCTAAAGCAGAGAATCTGTTCTTCAGTTCCAACTTGAAAGTATTATGGTGTTTTTTAAGGTTGGTTATGTCAATACATTTTGTTTGTCTTATGAGCTTGCCACGTTCCAGTTTAGTGTTGAGGTGCATCTTACATCTCACCAATCTATGGTCACTACCTGTGTTGAACTTGTTCAGCACACTGCAGTTTTCGATGACGAATTTTTTGTTACACATAATAAAATCAATTTCCTTGTCGTCCCAATTGGATGTCTCCATGTCCATTTCCTGTGTGGCTTTTTCTTGAAAAAGGAGTTCAAGATGAAAAATCCTTCTGCCTCTGCAAACTCAACGAGAGTATTTCCACGCTGGTTTCTGTTGCCGTGACCGAATTTACCTACTGAAGTTTCATTCTGTTGCCGTTGCCCTATTTTTGCATTGAAATCTCCCATAATTATCTTCAAGTGCTGCTTACCTTTATTATTTAGATGACGCCAATTTCCTCATAAAATTCTTCAATTTCTTCTTCAGGATGACTTGTGGTGGGTGCATAAGTTTTAAAAATCCAGCCTGGTATCTTCTCGATAGTTGGATAACGAGTCGTGCAGCTCTGTCAGAGGAACTTTCAACTTCTACCACTTTATCCTTCAGTTTCTTGTTTATTATAAATCCAACACCACTAGTTCTGCCAGTATCTGTCCCACGATAATAGAAGAGATGTCCACTTTTCAGTTCAATGAGATCTTCTCCTTTTCTCCTTACCTCACTTAGCCCGACGATGTCCCATTTTGATCCTTTGTAGTTCCTCTTCCAATTCAAGAAGCCTTGAATCAGAAGATAGGGAGCGTCCGTTATAGGTAGCCAAGGTCAGCATCAAATGGCAGACTAGTCCGGTCCTCCGGGGATTCTTAGCACCCTCTGCCTTCATGTCGCACTGGCCGCTGCCTTGGCCAGGTACATTCCAGCTGCCGGAGACTGAGGGCCAAGATTTAAGTTGTAGAGTCATTTTGGAGGTGTTTGGCCATAACTCACCACGCTGGCCAAGCGGGTTGGTGAGTGTGGGATAGCATTTCCTCTGATCCCGATGGTATAGTTATACCGCTATTGGCGGTCGTCAGAGCCCCTTCAGCACGATAAATCGACTTCCTATAGCATCAGCTGTGCTTTGTTAATTAGACAGTAATGTTATAGCATTTTAATTGCAGATTAAATATGGAATGAATCAAAGCACAGTATATGTAGTGATTACACTGTTTTTTTGTTTTGTTTTTTTCACAAAAAGCCTTTCCTTGCAAAAAGAAAGTTTCATGCATGTTTTGAAAGATGAAATGCACAAGTTCGTTTTGCACCCTAATAGGTTTTAATTGATGATACCAGTGGCAGGTAAAAACATGTCATAAAGATATCATCCTAGATCTTCATTAGCAGAAAGGTAGTGATGCCTGTCCAAAAGACATTTTGTATTTTCTTTTTCCATGAAATAAACTCTCTGTTAACATGCATTGTGTTTTATAAAACAGTTTTCCAGCAATCATTCTTGTTAAAGGGGCAATTCATTAACAGTATGAAAATTGTACCGGAGACTCTTAGTGTTACAGTAATGAGAAAAAGCACAGATAAGCTTGATTTAAACTGGGAAACAGTGAAGAGTATTTCATCCTTCATTCAGAAGATTTGTGAACATTTTCTTGTAGGGTTATGTGAAAAATGAAGTATAATCATTACTATTATCAGCTGTAAATGAATCAAAAGGTAATGCATATCTGTTGTTATCTGCATTTTACATATTTCCACTTACAGAAGTGAGATTTGAAATCTCACTTCTGTTGCAGATGTCTCATTTTCTATGAGACATCTGCAATCATGATAAAAGTTACCCGTATATTTCCAGATTTTTCTTATGCACAAATTTTCTGCTTGATGCCATGTATATATTAAATTTATTTATATTTTATGTAGTAGTGCATAGTCGAATCTCCATATTTAGACATTCCATATCTGTGAAATTCATCCACTTGTAATTAGGTATGTACAACAATTTGCATGAAATTTTGTGAAATGTATTATCAGTTTCACTCTATGTCACAGGTATCATCAGCAACAGAAGTACCTGACAGATATAAATATTTCATGTTTTCACACAAGCCTTTGTAGGTGTGCTTGTATGGGCATCCAATCACCCAATCTGGCTGAAAGCCAATGCATCTGATGCTTTGTTTATATGAATAAACACTTTTTTAATTGTAGAATGACTGGTTGCATTTTTAAGTTAGCCATGATATCTAAGCATGAGGATTGTTCTGCAAAATTTTCAAGGCCAGTTGAAGTTGTGACTCAGAAGTAAACAAAGTTTGTCATCTAATGTAAAATAGTTGGTTATTAAGATTTAGTCACAGTTTTAGGGTTAGTGAATCCACAATATGGTATATTGAATGTCAGTGCAATAAATCAGAGAAACAATAACATCTGCTTCTTATGAAACAGCTAATCAGATTGGAAGAGGGCAATTAGATATGTTAAAAATGGTTGAAGACCTGTCAGAAGAAGCTCTAGAGGAGTTAATCACACTTGGTATTAATGCTGGTCTGAGGTATTTATTACCCAAGTTGAATGTATCAGTACTGTCACAATTATATGCTTTAGTTTAGTTTCTCATCTACGCACATTTCACAATGGTGAGAACCCTAAAAGAGGAATAATGGAGTGCATCTGGTTGCTATCCTGGAACATTGCACGAAACAGAAAAAAAATCGAAGCAAACAAAATGTTTTTTTAGAACAGCAATTTCTTTCTAGCAAATATAAAGCATATTACATTATTGTTGTGTGTAAATAAAAATGTGATTAAAAACCTGTGTTCCCAAAAATCTGAGATTATGTAATCCATCATTTCCTCATACATAATTTTCTTTCCTTATTTACAAATTATATATTCACAGTTGTTTTATGGAATGGGATCCCCTGCAAATATGCAGATTGTATTGTTCCTTAAAGTGGAATAAGAAATGTTGGTAATATATAGTTTCTAGGTGACTGTCAATCACACACCTTTAAATATCTTTAGGTTATTAAGTAAGTTTGAGACTTTTTGTCAAAGACAAACTTATTACTACAGGAAATTCTGTGTCTGTGCAATAAATTAGAGAAAAGAGAAAAAAGTGACAAGAAGCCATATCTCGTGAGAAATTTCTTCATAACTTGGGCTCGTTGGCAGGTGTAAGAAGTCCTTGTGTTTGAAAATTCGTTTTATGGGGGGGGGGGTAGAAAGAGCAGGAGAAAAGTAAAAAACTTATCTTACTTTAAAAGGGAATCACAAATTACTGAAACATGAAGAGTTCTTCGAAACATTGAGTAACATGCCATTACATGATTCTCAAAGCCTTGCAGTTATCAGAATCATTAATTCAGTTTTCCTACTTTTTTATAGAACAGCCCTTTTCACATATGTCAATATTTACTGTACATGCTTGTTGGAAAAACATACAACTAAATCTTGAAAGTGCTTTGTTTCATCATCTCATATAAGTTATTGTTGTGGATTTTATTGGAGTGTGTGTGTGTGTATGTGTTTGTGTACATATATCTAATATTACCCTACCAGGACTGTTACTTTATTAACAGCGTTAGACAATTTTTTATGTCACCGTTTGAGAATGGCTGATGTACAAGGGTGTTTAGCATTTGTAGCATACCACCTTAACTTGAAATCAGAGATCTTCAATGCTGAGGTATTGTTTCGAGAGGACTGCTCCCCAGATGACTTAATTGATGTGATCAATAAGAACAGAGTTTATCTGCCCTGTGTTTATGTATACAATAAAATTGATCAAATATCCATTGAAGAAGTAGATCGCCTTGCTCATCAACCTCACTCGTTAGTTGTAAGGTAAGTATATTTCATTGTTAAGACCAAAATAAAGGGCACACTTTAAAATTTCATCTTAAAAAGAGTTGTAATTGAACATTTTTCTCAGCTTATTTTTATTTGATCTTATCCTACAGTTATTTATCTGCATGGAACTGTTACTTAATACTTCATGACACCATCTTTTGCCCATAATACAGCCTATATGTATATCTCCGCAAGGTGTTACAGGGTGTCTTATCCTAGCGCTACCCACTCATTCCACAATGCATTTTGTAATGCTTGCACAATTTTCAGGTGGTTGGTCCTAGCATTGAATCTCCTTTTCCAGTATTTCTGAAGCATGCTCAATTGGGCTGAGTTCTGGTGAGTTCAGAGGTTGGAGAATTCCTTGGCATGCTCCTGGTAGCACTTTGCTTCATGAAGGGTTGGTTGTTCTTGGTCTGTTGCAGTTGAAAGGTATGCTGTTCTGTTGAGCTGTTGATTCACTATGATCAGTGAACCCAGAGCATGCCACAAAATGTCCCCAAACCAGAACACCACTGCCTTCAGCTTACCCAGTGCCAACATTTTGTCATTGTACCATGGCCTCATGTTTCTTTCAGATGTGAACATGTCCATTAGCATGATGAAGTTAGAAGTGACAGATTTTTCACATGATGGTAGTCCTGTATTGGTGCTGATGTGCTCACCCTAGGCACAGTTTCTTATGTCTCTGAGTGAGCATGGGTACTCATGACAGGTGTTGGATGCCTTAGATCATATAGGCTAATATCCAGTGCAGGGGACCACATGGTTTGGGAGAATATGAGTTTTTAAATTATAAAGATTAGGTTTTAAGAAAGCATTTAAAAAGATTTCTGATTTTAAAATGCATAACTTTTAAAGTTTAAACCCAGTGTAATGAGAATAAAATTGTATGGATGCTACTGAGTCAATAACATGCAGAGAAAATATGCATTTCAACATTTAGTTTGATATGTACTTTTGCTTTAGCTTAATTTTAAGTTTATTAAAATGTGAACATGTTTCAAATGATACATGCTGACTAGGGACAGTGGGCATTTTTGTTTATCATCTACAGTAAAAATGGTGTCACGCTGTAGCATTAGCATAAACAAAGTTTACAATTCACTTGATCTTATCAGCTTTGAAACTGTTCAATTCCTGAATATCCCCCCCTACTTTTTTGGATTCACAGTGTTTTAAATTTTGCACATAAAATGATTATTTATCAATATATTTTTTTATATTGCACTATTTCAAATTTGCTTAAAATGTGACCACCATGTCATTGTTTCTTTTGTGTGTGCATCTTGTGTTTGCTGGGATTAAAATGCAATTTTGTATTTCCTGTTCTGTCTTTCAGCTGTAACATGAAGTTAAATCTTGAGTACTTATTGGAGCAGCTATGGGAATATCTTGCCTTGATACGAATTTACACAAAGAAAAGGGGAGGTAAGTTTTACCACTTGAAGTAGAATTGATGAAGTTATTCCTTTACAGTTAAACACTAGCTACTGAGCTCTTTATTGAAATACATTAGGAAAATAATTGTTTTTTCCCTACCCTTGGTTACATAACTCATTTATCAGTCTTGTTTGCTTACCTGTATTGTTGTGGTAATGGAGTCAATCCCTTACATATATTCATGATGTTTATTGGCATCAGGAGTTTTATAAATTTTGGTGTTCTTAAAAGAACTTCCTAATTTTTTTCACCACAGGATAATATAAACAACACTGGATTGCTTGCTATTAATTTACAGTGCATAACTCAGTGTTGCTCTTAATGCTGTGAGCGGACAGTGTGTGTGTGGGAGGAGGGGCTGTATATTCATTTATGTATGTGCTTTTGGGTTCTTGCAAGGAGTTAAAGAAAGTTGATACTGGAGTGAAAAATCAATCATGTTATCTTTTCTTTGGTTTCACTTGTGTATTCTGCACTGATGCTATCCACAAAACTATGATACTAACATTGAGCTCTAACGTATAAATCTTTGGTTGATATACTGTAAAAGGAAGGTATAATAATGATATAATGAGCATATCTACCTTTTGTTTTTCACATGTGAAGTCATTTTGTTGTTCACTGTGGGATTGTCTACTCCAGTGCTTTCCAAAGATGGTGACATCTTACCGACCTTGAAAATTTTGTGCAACACCCTACCCCCCAAATGAAAATATCCCACACATTAATAAGCTATTTATGTAGCTATCATAAGATAAATAAAAACAAACACAGCTATTTACAGTATTATTTAAATTTTATATGATATAAAAGAAACATATTTACATACCGTTCTAAGAGGAGAAAAACAAGTACACAAATTTGGCCCACATGTGCTTGGGGAGTCTTACAAATTTCTTTTATGTTGGGATGAATGTGGGATAAGTTCTCGCATTTCTTCATTCAGCATTTTTAAACTGTCATGCTTCACTGATTTAATATTGGTCCAAACAGTATACATCTCATGCTAAAATCCAATGATAAACTAAAAACCATCTAAGCACGATATGAGATGATAAATTAAAATACTTTATTAAAATTAAAACACAAGTGAGATCTTTCAGACCCCACCTGCAGTGTCCACCTTCAGACTAAAAGACAAATGAAACAAGGTCGCCAAAGATGCAGTCTTTATAAGTGTACTGTGACAGAATAAATCATGATCTGCGCATGTTCACAATTAAATCGAACGTTGTCATAGTGTAATGGAATTTTGGTTAGTATAAACTACCAAAAATATCTTTTATGTGGTAATATAATTGAATAATAGCTACACACTATATGTACAACTGTTTCACACGTTATATATGTTCTATGTGTCATGTGCATATTTGCAGCAAAAACATCTTTGCATTCATTCTTCATAAATGACTTTGAAATATTATTATATGTTTAAGTTATTATGTTATCTAGCACTCACCTTGTGGAGGTGTTTCATAATAGGATTCTTCGTCTAGTATCTTGAAAATGAAGTATGCATATAGTGTGTTTTGGACACGTAGAATATTCTTGTTGCAAAAAGGCCATGTTGAAATTGCGACCAGAGTTTCAGTTGAAATAAAATACGACTATGGAAACAATACAAAGAATGCTTGAAAGAATTATATACAATGCAATAAAAATCTTTTACCATCAACAAGTATCATCAATCTTTAAAAGAAGGAATGGACACAATCAAGGACTATACAAACAGACATCAAATAAATTATCATCAATCTCTGAACAATGCCAGACATCCATTGCAATACGCACACAACGCCACACAAACCACTGGACATGTTTCGGCGCGACTGACTTTCGGTCATTATCAACGGTATGCATCCTGGATCGATGTTCAAAGTTGTTATATATCTAGGGCATCTCGGTCATACCCTCGTCATAGTTGCTCCACGTCGACGTCTTCCGTTATCATTTCATGGAAGTGTATTCACGTGTGAGTCACATCCATGCCATCTATCAGGTTAATTTCAAAATTGCTGCAGCTGTTCCTATTTTTTATGTATATGCTATTTCTTTTGATTTTCTTTTTGTTTTTATACTTCGTATTCTTTTCTTGTTGTATTAAATATTGCATTGTATATAATTCTTTCAAGCATTCTTTGTATTGTATCCATAGTCGTATTTTATTTGAACTGAAACTCTGGTCGCAATTTCAACATGGCCTTTTTGCAACAAGAATATTCTACGTGTCCAAGACACGCTATATGCATGCTTCATTTTCAAGATACTAGACGAAGAATCCTATTATGGAACACCTCCACAAGGTGAGTGCTAGATAACATAATAACTTAAACATATAATAGTATTTCAAAGTCATTTATGAAGAATGAATGCAAAGATGTTTTTGCTGCAAATATGCACACGACACATAGAACATATATAACTTGTGAAACAGTTGTACATATAGTGTGTACTTATTATTCAAGTTGTCATAGTGATTTGAGATACACTTAAAAGTTGTAACTTATGATAATATTGGTCATTACAGAAGATCCTGCTTCACAAGAATATTTGGTCAAAAACTGCAACAAAACCCTATTTAGCCAAATGCGAAGGTCTTCTTGCAGTGAAATCCAGAATTTGTCCAATTCATCTTCTTGGTGTTTTAACTTCAAGCTCCTATCTCTTTGTTTTTAGCTCTGCCAATTCCTCTTCTTCTACCAAGGAAAGCCCACTAACTTCCAATGAAACAAATGGATTTCTTATCCAGTCATACACATTTGTATTCAGATCTGGAAAGTAATTTTCAAGTTTATCTCTGAGTAACATCAGACAGTTGTAAATCAAATCTTTTATCTCTTTCTTTAAATCACAGTGAGGACGTATTTGGGAATATTTGATAGCTGCCCTCTTTCACTTTCCAAGACCAAATTGCTAACTTGTCTCTTAAGGCTGAAATTTTGTCTGTTGCAGTTAAGATGTTCTCATACTTTCCTTGCAGACTGTAATTAGATTTGTTCAGGAGGTCAAATATATCACACAGAAAAGCAAATTTTGTGCACCATAGTTTATTTGTAAGCAGATCTACAAACTCAGTTTTATTTTCACGTTGAAATAACTCGAACATCGCATCCCTGAGCTCATAAACACGACTTAACACTTTTCCTCTAAACAACCACTGCACCTCAGTATGGAGGAGAAGATTGTGGTGTTTTGCTCCAATTTCGTGGCATATAAGAACAAATATGCATGATTTAAGAGGTCTGCTTTTAATAAAATTTACCATCTGTATTCCTTTGTCTAAAACTGTTTTTAAATCTTCACCAACATTTTTTGTAACAAGCACTTCTCGGTGTATAAAGCAGTGTGTGGTAACTATTTTCTGATTTTGTTTTTTGGACAATGACATAAAACCTTTTGTAGTCCCTGTCATTGAAAGACAACCATCCAGGCATATTCCAACACAGTTCATCCAAGATAGATTATTTTTCTCCATGTAGTCATTTGAAACAATGAAAATATCTTCTCTTGTGGTAAGAGGGATTTCTAAGCCGCACAAATACTGTTCAACAATTTTCTCTTCATAAATAAAATGTATGTAAACCAGAAGTTGACTAAGTCCACTTGAATCAGTTAATTTGTGAACTTGAATTGCAAACATGGCACTGTTTTGTCCAACCTTGTCTCTCACTAAATGTTCAATGTTTTCAGTTAAATCATGAATTCTTCACCCAACTGTATTGTCAGCCAAAGGAATCTTCTTAATTTCAGCTTCTTATTCAGGCCAAACGTAGTTTTTGCCATAGCACAGCATGCTGAAATAATGGTTTTCTCACCAGCTAAGTGTGGTAGGGTAATTTTTCCAATGATCTCAGATACTAAGTAACTTGCTTTCGGAGCATTTTTCCATTAAGTGGCTGTGTTTAGTAGAAAAATGGCGAAGCAGTTTATTTGACACTGTACTTGCATTAAGACTAGTTTTTCTCCTCAAACTAAAAATTCTGGCATGGGACTGCTCTCATCACCAAACCATGTGAAACCCATTTTCAAATAATCTTTACTATATAAATGCACTCTTCCTTTTGTGTAATTTGTGTCACCTTTGCTCGCTGAGGATGAACACGCCTGTCCTACTTTTTGAAGTGTCGACATTCGTTTCCTTATCGCTAGCTTTTACAATGTCTGTTGAATCATCTTCGATATATGTTCTCTTTCTTACAATAAATTTATCCATGACTAATGGATGAAAGTGGAAAAGCGAACACTAACACAGTACGAAAGAAAGACTCACATTTCATAATATAAAACTTCTACAGATAATCACTTTAAATGTTCTGAAAATGTAGGATTACTGTGGAGTAATACACAATAATTAAAGTGATAGTGAACAGAGAAACATGTACACTGCTACATTGGCTGCAAACACAGGCAGGCGAGCAGTTTGCCAACCGGTGAGGAGAGTTCACGCGCGCACGTCTGATTGAGCTCATCTGTGGATCTGTCAAGGAAATGCCTCGGGGTATTTTGAATAGCAGGTAAGTCTCCATCTGAATGGGTGAGTCACACTTGCTTAATAGGTGGGAAGGGTTGTGATGTCATTGGGGCAAGGGGCGAGTGATGGTGCTGTTCTATTACAATAATATTGTTTGTTTTCCTTATCTTTCTGATGCTTGTTCTTGTGTTTTCTTGGGATGTTTGGCTTTCTTATTTCTTGTATCTGTATAATTTTTAAAATCTCTATATTTTTCAAAAAAAAAAAAAAAAAGTATGTCTATTTATTTAACAGTCAGTTGTGACACCCCATAAACCTTTAAACAAGACATAATTTGGAAAGCTCAAGTCTACACATATCCGATGAAGACCGTACATATTCTTTATGCTGTATCCTTATGATGACATTGCGAGCAGTCCGTTCTCACCAGATGTTTCAGTGCATTTTAGGAGTAGAAGATTTCTTGAGGGATGTAATATACACTCAGTAGACAAAACATTAGAAATAGGGGTGATGAGTAGTTGACATGGGCATCCTCCATGCAGTGTGGAATAGACCCAAACCGAACACAGCCAATAAATAGGCAGATGGCGGGGCTTTCCAACAGTATATTCGACGAACATTGGTAAACGTGGTGATCTGAGTGACTTTGATTGTTAGTGCAAGACAGATGGATCATTCTATCTCCCAAATGGTGAGAACCCTAGGGTTCCAGAGGGCAACTGTATCAAGGATGTACTGTGAGTATACCATCGACGGATGTACCAGCGCCCATAGAGCAAGTGGTTGCAGACCAAATGCCATTGAATACCGTTAGACTATCCAGGTTCGTACAGACTAACCCCTTGGCAATGGCAGCACAAATCACATCTTGGTTAAATATTGGAGGCCCACACAGCATCAGCAAGTGAACGGTACGGTGCATGCTGCATACCCTGAGCTACGGGAGCTGATGTCCTACTCAAGTGCCACCGTTGACTGCTCATTATGACATTATGCCTTGTTTGGGGTGGGGAACATCAAAATTGTACCTCTGCACAGTGGTGGCACATCATGCAGTCAGATAAATCCCATTTTCAGTCATACTGAGCTGTCGGGTGGGTGCATGTATGGCATTAACAGCATGAGGCCATGGCCGCATCATGCCAAGTTGGCCTCTTCATTCCTCTGAAACAATACACCTTTGGCATTGTTGATATAACTGCAAAAGCTATGGGAAAATACCTTTGTTATTGTGTGTAGCTGGTTGGTCATGTGTGCTTGAATGTCCAAAAAGTGTGCAAATCTCTTCCCTTTCAGCCACTTTGGTCGAGGAAACAAAAAGTAATTGGCCAGTGCCAGATCAGGCGAAAATGGTGAGGATTCAACACTGCAACAGCTCGCTCGAAATTGCAGGATTGGATATTAATTCTTTGCTCCATTTTTGCCCAGTAACAAAGTACACCTACATCAGGTGCCACAACATGCTTTCTGTGCCACACCCTTTCTCACAGCTCCAAAGTGGTTACGGACATGTTTGCTTATATACTTGACTGGGTCTACCACATCTTTTCACAGCCTTTTCTTTTCTTTTATGCTTTACCACAGCATTCATAGAACTTTATTGACAAATGCTGTATTTGAATACCAGAAATGAGGTTCCACTGTATATATATTTCACAAGATTTTATGTTCACAAAGGCATTCTGTAACAGGATTCATTGTCCATCATCATCTGTAACTGTGAGAAGGCTTACCAGTGACCCATTTGTGAAGATGTGGAATGCTTTTGACGTAAACGTTACAGTTCAGGCTGAAGGTATTCTGTATTTTTGATAAGCTTCAGTCTCTTAGTTTTCAGTGCTGATAGCTCACATATTTCTAACAATAGAGAAGACATAATTTAATTTTTGCAGGTAGCTTAATTTTTAGCACGTCTTTTGTGAAAAAAGATCGGGCTTAAGTTACCGGTTTGTCCGTCCATCCGTCCGTCCTTCAGTCCGTCCACCCATCTGTACCCACAATATCTCTGCAACTATTAGTCTGATTTGAAAAATTCTTTTTGAATTGGGAAGCTTGAAATGTGCGAATGATGATCCTTAATTTCGTTTATTTTTACAATGTACAATTTTGCTGCTAGAGGGCGTAAATGCAGATGATGTCGAATTCAAAAATACGTTTTATTCCACATATTTGCTTCTAAACATCCGATTGAAAAAATTATTTTATCTTTCGATTCCATTTATGTCGAATATTTTAGATATACACTGGCGGAAAGTGAAAAAAGAACACCAAGAAGGAGACGTATGATACCAATGAAATTTATACAGCATAATAACGGAATACAGAGGATAACGTGATCAAAACATTATGGCAAAATACAGCTGTATTTGCTGGTAAACTGAAAAATAACATTTTCACTTAACATGTTAGTACGAGGTTGAACCGCCATGAACTGCGTCAAACTGTGCAATTCTGGCATGGAGTCTGTCATACAGATGTTGGATGTAAGTTTGGGGTATTGAGTTCCAAGCATCCTCAACCTGGACGCGTAAATCGTGGATGGTCGTGGCCGGCCGTAGAGACCGGATGAGTCGTTGTCCCATAAAATCCCACACGGGCTCAATGGGGGACAAATCCGGTGAACGTGCAGGCCATGGAAGTTGTCTCACACCCTGAAGGGCATGTTGCGTTGCACGTGTCGTGTGTGGGCGTGCGTTATCTTGCTGGAAAACACCACGATGGACCGACCTTAGAAATGGCACAACAACGGGCTGAATGATGTTGTTGATGTAGGAGGTGCTGTTTAACGTACCCGGTACAAACACTAGTTGTGTACGGGAGTGATAGCTGATCGCTCTCCACACCAGGAGACCAGGTGTAGGCCCTGTGTGTCGCTGGCGGATGCAAGAAGGGTGAGACGCTCCCCTGTGCATCTGCGAACACGCATACGGCCATCGGAGGCTCCCAAGCAGAATCTGCTTTCATCGCTGAACACGACAGATCGCCATTGCGTTCTCCAGGGCAGACGTTGGCGACACCACTGCAGCCATTCCTGACGGTGTGCTGGAGTCAGAGGTACACATGCCAAAAGCACACGTGCACGTAGTCTTGCATCCAGTAGAAGGTTGCAGATTGTTCGCACAGTCACCTCAGGTGCAATGGCAGCTCGGATTTGCGTCGCAGTGGATGTTCTGCTTGACAACGCCGCTCTTCTTATGCGTCGATCGGTCCGCTCATCAGTCCGTCTGTGACTCCCGGTTCCATGTCTTCTCGTGTGGGAATGTTCCTTGGACCATCTACGCCACCATCGTACCACCACCGATACTTCCCGTCCAATTCGCTCCGCAATACGGCGATACAACCACCCGGCCTCGCGGAGTCCGACTAGACGACCTCGCTCAAAGTCCGATAACTGCTGAAATCGTACACGTCTTCCATGTCCAGGCATTGCAGCTTCTTCAGGGTCTTCGCACGTGTCCATACACCGATGACTGATTACATTCACTTCGCCGTACTCCTTAAATACCACCGACGATAATTTGCATATTATGACCTGCTGTGGCGTAAGCGCTCACCGGTTGGTCCCGAAATTAACATCACACCTACGTAAGCTCGACCCCATTAACATATGTAAATTTCATGAGCGTCCACCAATTCCTTCTTGGTGTTCTTTTTTCACTTTCCGCCAGTGTAGTTACTTTTTTAAATTACGCATAGATTTTCCGCTAAGGGGTGTAAAAGTAAATTACATTTTTCCCGATAACTCTTCTCCTAAAACTCCGATTTGAAAAAAAAAATTCTTCAGCGAATACACCTCCTGATGGAAAATATTTTGCATATAATTTCAAATTTTTGGTAAAGAATACGTTAGCCACCAGGGTTAATTTTTGCTTAGCTGATGTATTTGCCATAAAATCTGAGCTTCTAAAATATCGATTGAAAAAATTCTTTCATTGACTGATGCCACTCACATCGATAAACTTTTTCGGAATATTTTCTTCTTAAAATATTCCATAGTTTCTCCGCCAGGGGGCGTAGATGTATATTATATTTTTGTCAATATCTCTACTTTTAGAAGTCCGATTTGAAAAATTCTTTCTTTGTTGGCTAGTGTTTTCTGTGTGACACGTTTCTCATATAATTTCAAAATTTTCAAGTAATTCATAGACTTTCCGCTAGGGGGCGTAGAGGTAAATTGCGTTTCCCCCTATATCTAAATCTCCGAGCCACCCCGGTGGCGCAGTGGTCTAAGCGATGGCCTCTGATCATTCGTCCGAAGGGGTCCAGGTTCGAATCCCGGTGAGGCATGGATGTTGTGTTTGTCTTTTGGCACTGGCTCTCTCCCTTCCCTGGAACCAGTGACCCTAAATTAGGGACGGGCGACTGCTTATAGCCCATTGAGTTGCTCACGATGGTCGTTAAACCTTCAATCAAAAAAAAAATCTCCAATCTGAAAAATTCTTTCTGCACCGGATACAGCTCCTGATGGGAAATCCTTCGCACATAATTTCTAATTTTTGTAAAAGAAATGGTTTGGCCACCAGGGGGCGTAAATTTCCGCTTCTGATGTATTTGAAGCAAAACATGAGCTTCTAATTTCTCGATTGAAAAAAACGTCGTTTGTAGACCGATACTACTCATGTCAACAAACCTTTTAGGAACATATTCTTCTTGAAATACTGCATGGTTTCTACGCCAGGGGGCATAGGTGTATATCCTATTTTTGTCAATATCTCTACTTCTAGGTGTCGGATTTGAAAAATTCCTTCTTTGTTGGATAGTGTTTCCAGTGTGACATGTTTATCATATAATTTCAAAATTTACAAGTAATTCATAGATTTTCCGCTAGGGGGCATAAAGGTAAATTGCTTTCCCCTTATATATCTGCTTCTAAATCTCTGATTTGAAAAATTCTTTCTGCACCGGATGCAGCTCCTGATGGGAAATTCTTTGCACGTAATTGCGAATTTTTGTAAAAATATTTTGGCCACCAGGTGGCGTAAGTCTTAATTTCCGCTTCTGATGTATTTGCAGCAAAATATGAGCTTCTAAAATCTTGGTTGAAAAAAAAAAAAAGCCGTTTGTTGACCGATACTACTCATGTCTACAAACCTTTTAGGAACATTTTCTTCTTGAAATAATGCATGGTTTCTACGCCAGGGAGCGTAAATATATATCTTATATTTGTCAATATCTCCAATTCTAGGAGTCCGATTTGAAAAATTCCTTCTTTGTTGGATAGTGTTTCCGATGGGAAATGTTTTCCTATAAATTCAAAATTTTCAAGTAAATCATAGACCTTTTGCTAGTGGGTGCAAAAATAAATTGCGTTTTCTGCGTTATTTCTGCTTCTGAAATTCCGATTTGAAAAATTCTTGCTGTCTCGCACACAAGACCAGATGGAAAATATTTTTCACATAATTTCTGATGTTTGGTAAAGAATGGTTTGGCCACCAGGGGGCATGTGTTAATTTCTGCTTCTGATGTATTTGTAGCAAAATCTGGGCTTCTGAAAACTCGACTAAATGTTTTTTTCTTGGTCCGATACCGCTCATATGGAAAAACCTTTTGGAGAATACTTTCTTCCTAAAATAATGCATGGTTTTCCTCCCAGGGGACGTAAAGTCACATTTTTGTCGATATCTGTGTTTCTAAGAGTCTGATTTGAAAAATTCTTTCTGTGTTGGAGAGCGTTTCCGGTGCGAAATGTTTCTCATATAAATTAATGTTTTTCTTAATGCAGAAGTCTGCAACCAGAGGGCGTAAGCTCACGATTCCGTTTACAGCAATATCTGAGGGATTAAAAACCCGATTGAAAAACTTCTTTCTTCCGTTAGATACTATTGTTTTCCATACCGGTTCCGTTGACTTTGAACAGCTCTGATAAATTTAATTTGCGTCAGATCGGATTCAAAAGACATGCTTATTACACCCGAAAATTCTGTGTCATCTTTCTTGTTTCTATTGAAGTGACTTGTTAAAATGACTGTGTAGTAATATGAAGTTCCCCAGCATATTTGTGTAATACACTGCTGGACAATTGCTAAGGACGGATCATAAACGGCTATATAGCGCATAAAAAAGTAAGTGTAGTTGGATGCCAAGTGAAATAAAATAATGTCAGAATGCCAGGACATTACAAGAAAGACAATTTATTGTGCTCTGAAATCCAGAAGGCTTTGGAACGTGTTCAAGGGACAAACAGGCCATTTTGTGCAGAATACGTAAACGTGAAAAAAATGCAATTACCGTCCGCAGGCGTTCCGGCGTAAGATGTCAATACGCGATATGGCCCATGGAGGGCGATGCAGGATTCCACACGTCGTGCCATGCTTTGCACAACATTATCAAGCAGCTGTTAGGGTAATTTATCCCATTCCTCTGCCAGTGCACGGATGAGGGTGTCCTTGTTTATTGGAGGGCATTGGCGACCAGCAAGACTCCTCCCCAAAGCATCCACACATTTTCAAAGGGATTCAGATCTGGAGAACGTGCTGGCCATACGAGGCGTTGAATATCCTCGCTCTCAAGACACTCCTGGACAGCGACTGGTCGATGACATGTTGCGTTGTCGTCCATGAAAATGAATCTATCACCGACAGCACCACGGAACATGCGAACATGAGGTAGCAGAACATCATTAATGTATCGTTGGCCAGTCATAGTCCCAGTTGGAAGCACATAGAGGGACGTACGGCCATTGATCATGATGCCAGCCCATACCATGACACTGCATGTCGGATATCGGTCCCTTTCCTGTATGTTTGCTGGACAATATGCAGTACCACTATCACGCCAGATTAGGTGACGTTGACAATCAGACGATAGACTGTATCTACTCTCATCTGAGAAGAGGACAGCAGACCAGTCGTTATCAGTCCAATTGCGATGTTGATGGCACCATTGCAAACGGGCGGTACGGTGACGTCTGGACAATGGGATGCACACAACAGGATGGCGGGCGTATAGTCCTTCTTCATGCAAACGTCTGGCGACAGTTTTTTGGGAGATCAGCTTGCCAGTAGCAGCCATAAACTGATTTGCTACCTCACTAGCTGAGCTGCGCCGGTGTCTTCTTGTTGATAGCACTATGTACCGATCTTCTGCAGGTGTCGTACTGCGAACACGACCTCCCCCGTGACGTTTGCTACGCTCTCCATTTGTTTGAAATGATTTCCAAAGCCTTGAAACAACACTGTGGCTGACTTCGAACTCCCTGGCAACATCTGTTATTTTTTGCCTTTCTTCAAACTTGCCAATAATACGGCCACGCGTAACATCATCTAGGTGATGTCGGGAAGACATACTGAAAATTGCAAGTTCGTTAATTGACTCTTTCCCTTTCAACTTTGCGTTTGAACAACAACGGTCAATACACGTCAAATCCTTTATATCTCTTATAAGCGCTATGACGTCACGCACATGTTCGGCAATCCAAAATTTGCCTATGTACAACGCGTCTTACTGTATCCCGCACTTATGCTAATTTCCACATTTTCCTGCCTTCCATTTTATGGTTGCTATCGTTGCTATTGTCATCCGTCCTTAGCAATTGTCCGGCAGTGTAGTTTATATCCATTATTCAGATTAAATATACTGGTGGATATGATAATTGATTGCTGTGCTAGGATGCCATGGTGGCCTGGGTTTGAGTACTGAATTCGGTGTAGGTGGTGTCTTTATCTCATGGCACTGGCTGTGTTCTTTTCTTAGAACCAGTGGCCTAAATTAGGGATGAGTAACTGCTTATAGCTCTATGAGTTGCTCATGGCCGTCAATAAACCCTGTAACAAAACAAAAATTCTGTGCTATGGTATGAAGTTTTTGACTTGTGTTCCATCTAGTCCAGTTTATAGTTGAATGGTATTATTGAAATGAACAGTTATAAGCAGCACAAATGTCTAGTGACACAGCTAAAATACTGTAATAGGTTCAAATGTTGTGAATGTTGCATTGTATTTTCCCACATTGTAAACAAGTGCATTTCCACCATGCACATGGGTAAAGGCACTGTTTTTCATGGCTACAATTTGTTTTGTTCGCAAAAAAGTAGGTTTTTATGCTCTGTTAGAAAATTAATTTTACAAACTTTTCATTATTATCACCATTTTAAATATTTTTACCAAATAATCCAGTTTGTACTTTCAAAAACAGGGCTGGGATATTGCATCTGCTAACTCAGCACTGGTGAATGCATTTTTTGCTGGATGTGTTTTAATATTTTTCTGTCATTTTGCCCATGTATTTTAATATTTTTCTGTTTGTTTTGTCGCTGGCAGCAAAACAATAAAGACAGTTGAAATCTGATGCTAAAGAAAACTATAAGAGGCTTCAATGGGACAATATAGTTAAAATGGCAACAGAAACCTACATGAATTGTACCCATGGTTGATGACAATTATACTTGTATTATTTCTTAGTTTAATATTTTTTGTTGTGCATGATTGTCTGAAAGAATACTGCGAATGACTTTCAAAGATTAATGTAGTTTCAGTTACATGAAATTCTTTCACAAATTGAATTCCACTTTTTTCGTCATCATTTGGGTATTTCTTGAGATCAATACAAAACTGAAGAGAAATTTTGAGGGGTATTTAGGGGGATAGAGAATAATTTTTTTCGTCCTCCAAATTTTTTGAAAATGGAAATTAAAGAGTGAATATTTCCCCCATAATTGTAATTTATTTTTTTACTTGCAATGTTGTCTCTGCACAGCATTGTTTTAAATGTATTTTATTGCATAAATGTGTGTATTTCAGCATGGAACTGTGAGCAATAATTTCCAAAAAATGGCCGTTAAGATGGTGCGAAGATTTTCCTGTATTCTTCAGCCATGTCTGTGGACTCAAGAAGTTTCACCATTTCTGCTATCATATGAGTCATTCTCAAGATCGATGCACAACTGAACAGAAATTTTTCGAAGTTGTTGGTGACAGTTGTGCAGTGGTTTGTTGTACATTTGAGGACAGAATTCTGTCTTTCAAAAACTTTCTTTCAAAAGTAAAAGTTTAACGGAGTGAAGATTTCTTCCGTAATCATATTTTTTTTCTTGCAATTTTCCTTCTGCCCAGTGTTGTGTTTAAATATCCTTTTATTCCATAAATATTTGTATTTCCGTTTAAAAATGGGGAACAAGTTTCCAAAATCATAAGTTGAATGGATGATATCAACAGAAAGAAAAATCAAGCAATGGACTTTGCAGTTGCAGGTAGTCAATAAAAGACAAATATGGCTGTGAAACTTTCTGAGACAAAAGCCAGCTCACAAGAGGAGACTTAAGCTGATGTTCTAGCAAGTACAACAACAAAACAAATCAAGAAAAAAGAAACAGAAGCATCGTGTTTTAAAACCATTTTATTTTGTTTTGAATTCAGTAATTTTATGTTGTGAATACAGCGATGTGTTCCAGTTTAATATTTACATAAATAAATTACAGTGAACAATTTCACCTTGTTCATGCTGCGTTATATTTTACACTGTCTTGTCGAGCGTTCTGATTTTCCACCTGATTAAAAAGTTAAACTTTTTTTCTTTATCAGTCTTATGTATGGGGTTCAGCTAATAAGTATAAAAGTATAGTAAATCTCACTTGTAATGAGAAGCTCAGTACCAGCACAAATACTCATTAAATCTGGGCATTCACTAAACCCATTTTGGGATGAAAAATCCCACCATGTAAAAATATGCATACATGATTATATGAATATGCATTTATATTATACTGTATATCCATAACAGTTGGATATACTTAAAAGATTTAATTAACTACAGTATTAGAATAAAATAGGCATTTGCAAGCATACATAATAGCAGTGAATCCTGAAGTACATATGTAATGTGGAAACATTAAAAAAAAAAAGAATCTAATGTTGTTTTATATTTATGTCTTAATTTTTGTTGAATAAAACTTAGTACATTAAATACATCATCATTCCCATGGTCTGTTGCTTCAAAAAAAAAAAAAATTAAAAATAAAAAAATGTTTGGAGATTTTCTGCACAATTTTATACAACAGTGGCCAAGTGTTCTCTTTATACAAACTTTGATGTGGCAGATGACCTCTCTTTGAGGAGCTAATGTCACTCACAGAGAACAGCTTAGTGATGCATATGTGAAAGTAACTGAAACAAAAAGTATTTTCATTTACAGAGCCTGTCATATTGTTTATGTATTGGTGTTTTAATCTGTTTAAGTATTAAATGCAACTATGAAAAACGTTTTTTTTTTTTTTTTTTTTTAGAAGACAAGTGCAATATAAAACTTTATTAGATAATCAGATTCATACAGTTTTGTCCCTATCTTCTGAGTCTTTGTTTAATGCATAATTTGTCTGTTTGCAGAGCCTCCAGATTTTGAAGGCGGCCTTATTTTACGACGTGGTTCCTCTATAGAGCATGTGGTAAGTACAAGGGGCATCCTAAAAGTAACACCTCCTGCTTAATAACTTTTGAAATTTTGAAGTGATTTTTAATGAAACTGCTCTGACATTTACTATGATATGTTACCAATGTGGGAACAAATTTTTTTCAGAATCAGAAATAAAGATCATGAATGAAAGAAAAGCAGCGAGCTGTAATTGGATTCCTGGAAAGGGATGCGAGGCTCCAGAAATCTGCAGAAGACTCCTGGCAGTGTATGGAGCTGCCACAATCGATATCAGTAATGTCCAAAGATGAATGAAGAGGTTTCGAGAGAGAGAGAAAGTTCTGAGTTGGACAAACAATGGAGTGGAAGACTCGCAGTTGCAGTGACAGATGCCAACAAGCAACGAGTGAAAGACCTCATCACAGCTGATCATCATGTCACCATTCAAGAGTTGTGTGATGCAATTCATTGTGGTCATAGTGCTATAGAAATGTTAATTAGGGATCTGGGCTACAGAAAAGTTTGCTCAAAGTGGATTCCAAGAAACCTAACCCATGAACAATGTGAGCAAAGGCTGGACATGTGCCAGAACCTCTTGGACTGTTATGAGAGGGAGGGTCAGGTGGTTTTCTCTCATGTTTTGACAGGGGATGAAACCTGCGTGTTCTTTCACGACCCAGAAACAAAACGTACGTCAATGGAACGGCACCACACATCTTCACCTTAACAGAAAAAGGTGAAAACAACTTGTTCCGCAGGGAGACTGATGGTGACATTTTCCCGGGACAAATGTGTCATTTTGACTGATTTCCTTGAACAGGGTGCAACAATAAACAGTGCTCACTATGTACAGACATTAAAGAAGTTAAAGGAAGCTATCAGCAGGAAAAGATGTGACATTCAACTTCATAGTGTTGTTTTACACCATGATAACGCACGTCCCCACACCTCAATGGAGACTTCACAGGCTGTTGCCAAAATGGGGTGGACGGTGATACCCCAACCCCCGTACAGTATTAATTTGCCTCCCTCAGACTTTTTCCTGTTTGCCCCTTTTGAAAAACACCCTTCGTGGAGAACGTTTTGACGATGTGACAGACGTTAAACTGTCTGTGAACTCATGGGTGAAACTACAGCCACAGGAATTTTTCCAAAATGGATTTTACCAATGGGCTCAAAGATGGCGGAAATGTATAGAAAGTGATGGACAATACTTTGAATAGGCTAGCATTATTAACAGTATGTCCAAGTAATTGCCACCAAGTTCCACATTTTTGCTGCTACAAATAAATCTTATGAGGGGCAAGGCATTACTTTCAGGATGCCCTTCGTAAAATGTTCACATTTTATAATAATAATCATAAATATTTATGTTTCTGAAGTTTGTGAACATGCAAAAATATCAGCAGAGCTGTATTAGTTTCACTTTTCTGTTAAGGTGGTGTAAATTCTTTCTTTTTTTTAATCAAAATTTTAGGGGGTTAACAAAAAAAAAAAAAAATTCAATATCTGTGTGTTTTCATTTCCAAAAGCTTTAGATTGTTTTATTCTTCCTTTTCATTGGATTAAAAAAACATTCTTGTACTGATTTATGTGATACTACATTTTGTATATAAAGTCTGTCACGAAAGTAGTGAGACCGATGACGATAGTGGGAACATTATGGCTCACATTTTTATTCATTCATGTGATCCCCATCAAAATGGGTCCCTTCAGGAGCAACACACTATTGTAGGCAGTACTTCCACTAAATCGATTGAGTCATACGAGTCTTGTTCTGTTGGCAAGTTTCCAAGGCCAACACCGCATTGTGGTTTTGGAATCCATGTTGCTACACTGCTATAAAAACACAGTCCTGTCACTTTTGTGACAGGACTTGTATAATCAAACAAATGGGAACACTTCCAGTAGTACAGGGTGTCCCACTCGCTACCGAACCCGGCATTTCTTTAATAATATTAACACCAATGAAGATATTGCTACGAAATTTGAAGTGGACTTATCTCATTTTGTGTGAAATGTGATGACATCACAACATGTGCTGGAAGTGGCCACCATTTGCATCCAAGACAGCATTGAATCCCGCGCTGTCCGCCAGCCAGATGGAGTGCTCCTTAGTGGCAGACACATTCCTAAACGTGGTGCCACTGAAAAGCAGTACGCCAACCAGCCAGATGCGCCTCTCTGCTGCTTTGTTATGTCGTTTCGCTGAGTGTGTCTACACAATACGGTTGTTGATACTGAGTACTCGTTTTTGTAGCTGTTCACGTACGTGTGAAAATGTATTGGTATACTCTGAAGGAGCGAGTATTTATTGTTCGCACTTCTTGGAAAACAGAATCGATAAAGTCTTGTCAACAGCAATTTCTGGAGAGGTTTGCAGGCAGACATCCCCTGAGCAAGTCCACCATTTGGGTGTTGTCGAAGAACTTGGAAACCAAGGGGACTTTATTAGACAACCATGCAGGAGGTCGTCCACTAATGTCTGAGGAAACGATCAAGAATGTCAGGGGCCGACTACTTGCGTCTCCCAGAAAGTCACTTCGCCAACTATCACAGGAAACAGGGTTGTCCAAAAGCACTTGTCAACGTGCTGTGAAAAAAGTGAAGTTTCATGCTTACTGTATCTCCGTGGTCCATGAACTGGAAGAGTTGGACTACGTGAAACAAGTGACATACTGTCAATGGTTTCAGACATTTCTTCAGGGAAATCCAAGCATTTTGGACTACACGTGGTTCTCGGACGAGACGGGATTTCACCTGTCTGGATATGTCAATTCTCAAAATTTCCGTGTTTGGGCCAGTGTTTGGGCCAATCCCAATGCGATACATGAAGAACCCCTTCATTCACAGAAAATTGGTGTTTGGTGTGGGATGACCCGGTGTCTTATTGGTCCCATCTTCTTCGATACAACCATCACAACAGCTGCATATATGGAAATCTTCAACTCTTTTGTAAATCAGTCGGACGACAAAGAACTTTCCATTGGATATTACCAGCATGATGGAGTGACATCACACACATCACGCACCAGTATGGCCAAGATTCAGTCCTTTTTCGATGACCGCGTCATTTCGAAGGGTCTATGGCCACCTCGCTTGCCCGATCTGACGCCTCCTGATTACTTTTTATGGGGATATCTAAAAGGGAGAGTTTACCGAAAGAAACCGCGAACCATAGATGCCTTGAAAACAAACATCACCGAAGAAATTTAGGCAGTGATGGTGAATGTACTGGCAAAGACTTTCCACAATATGGCGTGCCAGGTTCAATACTGTCTGGATGCAAATAGTGGCTACTTCCAAGCACATGTTGTGATGTCATCACATTTCGCATGAAATGAGGTAAGTCCACTTCAAATTTCATTGCAATATCTTCATTGGTGTTAATCATCATCATCATCATCATTGTCAACCACTATCAATCCACTGCTGGACGAAGGTCTCCCCAAGTTTCCTCCACAACGGTCTGTCTTGTGCCAGTCTCCTCCATGTCACCCCTGCATACTTTCGAATTTCATCCACCCATCTCCCATGTGGTCTTCTTCTGTGTCTTTTCCTGTCCCTTGGAATCCAATCTAAAATTTCGGCTGTCCATCGATGATCTGCCCTTCTGGCAGTATGTCCAGCCCATTGCCATTTCAGGGATTTAACTCTGATCATGATGTCTTCCACTCTTGTCATTTTTCGGATCCACGAGTTCCTCTTCTTATCTCTCCTGGTTACACCAAGTATGCACCTCTCCATGCTTGTTTGAGTTGTCTGCAGCCTTTGTATGTCTCTTTTAGCTAAGGTCCACGTCTCTGCACCATACGTAAGCACTGGAAGGATGCATTGATCAAACACTTTTCTTTTAAGACATAATGGCATATTGCTCTTGAAAATTATGCTGTTTCTTCCAAAAGCTCTCCAGGCAAGTTTTGTACGCCGATTAATTTCTTCATCAATGTGACCCTCTCTTGATATCTGCTGTCCAAGATAAACGTACGTGTCTGTTATCTCCAGCTTTTCTCCATCAATCGATAAATCTTCATTTCTTGTAAAAGCATTGAACATCACTTTTGTCTTCTGAAAGTTCATTTTTAATCCCACTTCTTTACTCTTGTCAGCAAGTTCCTGGATCATACTCTGCAGCTCTGATGGGCTAGTTGCAAAAATGACTACGTCATCAGCAAAACGAAGGTGGGTTAGATAATCTCCATTAATCTTTATCCCTTTGTTTTCCCTGCTCAGTGACTGAAAAACACCTTCCAATGTGGCATTAAAAAGCTTCGGAGATATGGTGTCACCTTGTCTCACTCCCTTTCCAATTTTTATGTGTGTTGTATTTTCAAACAGCCTAATCTTTGCACTTGCATTTTCATAGATGTTATTAATAATATTAATGTATGCATCTTCAATACCGCAGGTTTTCAGAGCCATAGTAACTGCTGATGGTTTCACCGAATCAAAGGCTTTTTCATAATCGATAAAAGCCATGCACAATGGAAGTTCATATTCCCTCGCTCTTTCAATTAGTTCTCTCAGCACATGGATATGATCTATTGTGCTGTAGCCACTCCTGAATCCAGCTTGTTCTCTCGGTTGAGCCATGTCCAGTGTTACCTTCAAGCGGTGTGAAAGAACTTTAGTGAAGATTTTATAAACTACTGATAGGAGGCTGATAGGTCTGTAGTTTCCGAGATCCTCAATGTCACCTTTCTTATGTAGCAGGATCATTGTAGCGGTGTTCCAATCCTCAGGAATCTTTCCTTCATTAAGGCATCGAGTGAAAATTTGGGCGAGTACTGTTTCGATTTCTCCACTTGCTTCTTGTAAGATGTCTACAGTAATTCCATCTTCTCCTGGAGCTTTTCCCCGCTTCATGTTCTTGATTGCATGTGCAACTTCTGCTGGAAGGACTGGGGGAACTCTGGTACTGGTATCTTTCATGATGTCTGGAGTGCATGTATCATCCCTTTCATATAATTTGGAGTAGAAATCTTTCACTCTTGTCAAAATTTCACCTCTATTTCTTGTTACAGAACCATCTTCTTTTCTCAGTGCCATAATCTGTTTTCTTCCCTTACTGAGATGTCCCTTTGCTATCTTTAGGCTTTGGTTGTTTTCAATTGCTTTCCTCACTAGTTCACAGTTGAATTTTCTTACGTCTTCAGTGATGCTTTTTCGTACTGTCTTGCATAGCTCTATATATTCCACTTTGGAAGTCACATCTTCTTTAGTTGTCCTCATCTCTCTTCTTTTTTGCATCAACATTTTCGTTTTTCCTGATAATTTATTTACATGCAACTTGTTCTTAGACCCAGCTAATTTTGTTGCTGTTTCCATAAGAGCTTTGGTTACTTTTCTGTTAACTTCAGAGATGTCCACTTCTTCCGATGTTAGGCCTTCTAAAGCAGAGAACCTGTTCTTCAGTTCCAACTTGAAGGTATTATGGTGTTTTTTAAGGTTGGTTATGTCAATAGATTTTGTTTGTCTTATGAGCTTGCCACGTTCAAGTGTAGTGTTGAGGTGCATCTTACATCTCACCAATCTATGGTCACTACCTGTGTTGAACTTGTTTAGCACACTGCAGTCTTCTATGACGAATTTTTTGTTACACATAATAAAATCAATTTCACTTGTCGTCCCATTTGGATGTCTCCATGTCCATTTCCTGTGTGGCTTTTTCTTGAAGAAGGAGTTCAAGATGAAAAACCCTTCTGCCTCTGCAAACTCTACGAGAGTATTTCCACGCTGGTTTCTGTTGCCGTGACCGAATTTACCTACTGAAGTTTCATTCTGTTGTCGTTGCCCTATTTTTGCATTGAAATCTCCCATAATTATTTTCAAGTGCTGTTAATATTATTAAAGAAATGCTGGGTTCAGTAGCGAGTGGGACACCCTGTAGTTTGTAATACTAGTGGACTTTAAGCATAGGGTGATAGTGGGTGCCAAGAGGAGTGGTGTGAGTATCAGCAGAACTACTGTGCTTGTGAAATGTGGTACAGCAACAGTAGTAAACGCATACAGAGAGTGGTTGATTTAGCAAAATACTTGTAGTGAGCACATTACATGTGGCTGGCAGTGGTTAGTTGATGTGTGAAGTTAATGGAGAGTTGCCAGATTTTTAAGGGACAACAGATATGCAAAAGCAGGTTTATGAGCAGAGGATTTGAATCAGGGACAAAGCCAGATGTCATTCAGTATGCATTGCACTGTGTCTACATTACAACATCAGAAGAGCTGTATTTACACCACTGCTACCTGCAGCAAATAAGACAAAATGTCTCCAGTGTGTTCTCAGGAGTGCTGGAGATGGACCCCAAATAGTTGGCAAAAATCACTGGGTCTGATGAACCAGATTTTCAACTTCGCCATGCTGATGGGCAGGTAAGAATTCGGAGAGACAGTATAAGAGCATGAATCCATTTCTTCCATGATCACGATTCTTCACTCTGGCAGATGCAGTTTAATGGGTGCCTTGTTTTCATTAGGTATTTTATATCCTTCAATTTGAGTGTGAACCAGTGCTTGAGTGTTTATAAACATTGTTGTTGATCAAGTTCAATTTGCCATGGGCACTGTACCTATGGTGATGTGTACTTCCAGAAGAACAATGTACCATGCCACAATGCCCATATTGTCTTGTAGTATTTTCAGAAACCATGATAGAGGCTTTTGACAGCTGCATCGGCAACCTTAGTTTCAAGACTTCAGTCTTATGATGCATTTGGGTGATGAAATGGAATGGGATGTCAGATACCTATATCCTCTGCCATCCAACTGGAAAGTGCTATTCAACTTATATAAGCCAGTGTTTAACCAACACATTGATTAAATTTATTCAAATCTTTAAGGTTTTGCTGACTGAAACCTTAAAGGAGTGGATTAAAAAAGAAAAAGAAAAGGGACACGTTGACAGGAGAATGCAAACCTGCACTCCAAGAAGTGAAGAAAAGGCTCACAAAGTAAGCCAGTGCTATTTTCACCTCACCTCATTTCATTTGTGAGGTTTTTTTTCAATGTGACGGATTTGGTAAAGGTCCTAGTGTTTTTCCAGGTCAATGGAAAGGAAAATGAGTGTACTGTATTGTACTTGAGCTAGGAGTTCTCAGTAGTGGAGAAAGGCTGCTATATAGAAAGTGTCATGCTATAAGGAAGCTTCATTGCTACTTGTTTGGAAAACTAAATTTCAAAATACAAACAAACCATAATCTGTTAGTCTGGCTGAATGCCAGTTAAAACCCAGGACTTACACAATAGCTGTTGGCTATTCAGCCATGTAATCATGTAGTCTATTGCAGAGAACATTTACATAAGAATGTGGACAATCTAAGTCTCACGTGTTGGCCAGATTGACCTTACTTTATCACAAAAAACAGCAACAAAAAACTTTATTTTGTCATTTTTAAAAATTTTATATATTACAGGGGGTTATGTATAATTATTGTGTTTACCACAAACAGTGTGCAATTTATTTTGTAATTAGTGTTATGACCACATATCATGGATTGTATTTTTGGAAAATTCTATGCACATCCATTACACTCTTCTTCTTCTTATTATTATTAGAAAGCATGTTTGACAGAGAGAACAAATTGGATGGTGAAATTGGTAGGCTTGTGAATTCTTCATTGAAATTCATATGGCTGCTTTGGGAGGTTTTTAGAGGAATGATGGGTTCTCAAAAGAGTCCCGCTGGCTGTGTTTGAAAGTGTAAGTGTTCCTACTCTGATTTATGGCAGTGAAACCTGTGTACTACAGAAGAAACATAGGAGTCATTTGTGTACTCGGGAAATGCGTTACTTACAGGGGGGTTTGTGGCAAGACATGATCTGATTGTGTGGGGAATGAAGGTGTGTTGCAGTTGTGTAACGTGAAGCAAAATGTTGTGAGCAAGGTGGAGACCAATATGCTTCGGTGGTTTGGCCATGTTGAAAGAATGAGTGATGAGATGCTTATGGAGAAAATATTTTAGCCCAAGTGGCAGGAAGGAAAGGCCAAGGAAGTCATGGGAGGATCAGATTCAGGAGTGCCTGCATGAGAAAACGATTATGAGTATGAAGTGCATACTTGCCATATTTTACGCTTTATGCATAAAATATACCCATTTTCACTTTATTTTACGTGTTTACTGATGAATCTCATGTTTTTACACATTTCTGATTTTGCAGCGTGCAGAGCGAAAAGGCTCCAGTGGACGGGTCATGTGGTCCAGATGAAGTGCTGAGGCCATGAAGCTTTCGGCGCCATTCTCCCCACGTGTTGTGTCGGGAGGAAGAAAAACAGGTTTTGGTGAAAACCAGCTGCAATAGAACATTGTTGTCATTCTGGAGGCAAGTAAAACGGGGGGGGGGGGGGGTGCACGGTTCTTCGATCTCATTGGCTTCCTTATGTTTTCTTTCTCTTCTTCTTTTGACACATTTTTCTCCTCGTAACGAATGTTACCATTTGCAATTCATGTGTTGCCTTTGTCGTTCATGACTGACTCCGTTTGTACTATTCTAAGCTGATCACTTTTTAATCAAAAGTGGCTGCAAGTAAGCCTTTGAAGCATATTTTCAAGTGTTTAATTAAGGAATCGTATACAAAAGATCTTCCAAGTATAAAACGATCGAGCAAGGGTGTAAAGTTCGCGTTTTGAGAAGTTTGCCGGAGTGATTTTAACATTTTGCATGCCAGCCGTTATGATATTTCCCGTCATGTTAATGGCCTAAAGCATAAAAATAATGCAGAATGTGCGCAACAAATTTCTAAAGTTGACGCTTTTTAAAAATCTGATTCTCAGTTAGATGTAAACCGAGCAGAGTTGTTATTCACTGCTTTTCTCGTAGAGCACAATGTGCCGGTCAGTGCCGGTGATAACGTGCCGCTGATCACTGCCTTAAATTTAATAGAATAGCCAGTGTTGTGCTTTCTGTTTTGCTTATTCCCCACAGCAATGCTAAGTGTGAAAAGATATTTTGCTTAGTGAGGAGGAATTGCAGTGAATTTTGCTCCTCTCTATGTCAAACAAGACTTTGGAAAACTTGCTTGTGATAAAGACTCAAGAATCAAAGCCATGTTATGAGCAAGTGTTCAGTGAAGAGAGGGCCAAAAGTGCCAGTGCAAGTGTTGGTTCTGCTTCAGCAGTGCCTCCCAGTGATGCTTAAGCTTTAAACTCAAAACTGTAAATATCAGTAAAATGCATACTTCGACAACTTTTAGATAGTAATGACTTCCATCAAATAAGTTTAGTGCATACTTGGTGACTTTCATAAGTTCATTTTGGGAAATTCAGTGCAGAAAAAAAAAAAGTGCATGCGCGAGTTTTTTTGTTTTTTTAAGTATGTGGGCACTATGTTTGTGATTGAGGGAGATTTTTATATTTTTGAAGTCAATATTTTGGTTGGCGACAATTGTCGTAAATTGTGTGAATTTTGCGTGAAATGATGCCTTGAAAATTTTACTTAATTTTACTGAAATTTTACTAAAATTTTACTGAAGCCAACTTTCCAAAGTTGGCAGGTATGGAAGTGTAGAAGATCTTGTGTACGGCATGTGATGAATGTCAGTGAAACCCGAGTTGTATGTCAAGATCGCTGTAAATGGAGAAGTTTGATACAGCAACAGTAAGTAAAACTTATCTGGTAGTTTGTATTTCTTTGTGAAACTAACCTCTAAATCTCAGAGAACAGCTTACTGATATGCATATATTGATACGAAAATTGGGTCTAAATTAATTACTGTTAAAATGGGGGACGGACTTGATAGGCGTGGTTAAATTATGTTGATGATTAAATTAAATATTTGGCCTATTGCAAATTAAATTGGGAAATTAACTCGTTTTTAATTGGGGAAGTCGTGTAATTCTCTTTGTCTGTGTGGACACAAAAGAAATTAGGAGATCGCCTTTGGGGGTCTGCTTAGCAACAGGGGAACACCCAGACGGCAACTGAGAGGCACACAGACTCTCATAAATACGACTTCAAGTGTGCTGTTAGTGACAAAAATCTGTAGGAAACGCTGAAAATTATGATTATAAGGAGCGAGGGTCAGAAACTGAACTTTTTGGTATAAGCGACAGCGCTCCGTACGAAAGACCAGAGAGAAATCTCAAGTGTCGACAGAAGAGAAGCAGATGAAGCCACGTGACGGAGGATAGCCAAAAAGAGGCAGATGAAGAGACACAGTCAGTTATCTCTGTAGGCTGCCATAGGACAGACGGAGAGAAACTCTGAAGGAGTGGTCTCGGTACGCTGTTGTAAGTCGCACTGAGAAATTGCTACGAGGAGAATACGCGATAGGGCCCTACGCAGTTGTCAGATGTAGCGAGCCTGCTATGTGCGAAACCTGACCTCCGACCCCTACCTAAGATTGCCATGGTACTTCTAGCGTAGCGGTAAACCACCAGAGTATGAGGAAAGAGGAGAGCTTAACAATGATTAGGCGGGTGGGTAGACCCCCAAATATGCCAAATTGAGGTCTACTAAAAAGCATTAGTGAAACACGACTAGCAAACCAGCCTTCCTAACTCGCCGTCTCCATTCCAAGTGTGGAGGTCGCTGACCTTTCCGAAGCAGTACGTAAACGTTGCTTCCTTGCTGCCGACGAACTTTCTTGACGGAGTTCGAAAGAGACACCGCTGTCCGTTCTACAGCGTCCCCTTTGCCGAGTTCGGAGGGCGGAAACTGCATGGATTGAATGCTGTGCGAAGAGGAGTCAGCTGTGGGTGTTACTTTCCCCCTCTCACGAGCGGTCGGGGAAGAGAGGAGAAATGCTCTGCATCGTCGAGAGAAAGAGTGGAAAAACCAACAAATTAGTGAAGACGCTCTGTTACACACAAGTGAAATCGCGTTTAAGGCTGGTACTCATCGAAGGAAGTAAAAAATCCTCCGGCGCTTAAATCACACAGGCGAAAGGACTATCAAACGAAAATATAGCGCAACAGTGTGTGCGGTGTCGACAGAGCCTCATAATAATTTGAATAGTACTTCATATAGCCCAGATTATGCAACAAGCAGTCAACAATACGTGAGTACTTTTTTTTTCCTGTTTATTGTTATCCTGTCACTGAGTGGAGGAACTGAGAACATCAATTGAACCCTGACTCTAAATTTGAACTTTGATACGCCCTTTTGAGGTGGAAGTCTGATTCCTGAATCCCGAGGTAGATGATATTTGCTCCAAATTGGGAGCACAACATGTGTTTGTATCACCGTGGGCAATGCCCTGAGATAGAGTTTCCTCCTACAAATAAAGATGTTCAGAGGTGCCAACTATTACGGATTGTCCATAATTTTTAGGGATTCGACTGTCAGATTACGGAATTACGGATAGGTTGGAATAATTACGGATTTCAGTGTGTTTTGGAAAATCTCAAATTTGTATCCTTTTGTGTTAAAATATTATGAATTTAGGGAAAATTTGTAAAACTAAATAAGAAAAACATTTAACAGTTTCTTAAAAAATCTCAAAAGCCAAATTTTTTTTTTTTTTTTAAATCTGCTGCTTGCGGAATGATTGCTTTGCATGATTACAACATTCTGCGTGCTTAGTAGGTGTCTGAATCGTGGATTGATTCTTGCATTCTCATTGAATAGACTTCCCACCGCAAGACATCTCAAACGATGACGTCGCACGGGTTCCGCACATACACAGGCGCTCATAACGTCACGAGGTGGGAGTTGAAGCGCAAGTCAGCCTATGACCCGGATGTCTGCCGGCTGTTGCAGTGCATTGAGGCCAAGTGGGGGAGATAAAAACCAGTTTTTGTAGGAGCAGTGTCATTTTATTTTTCTGTTGCGCTTTGCTGGAGATAAACGGCAACGCGTTCTTTAGTGACATCATCGGCAAACATCGATAGTTTTTTATTTCTTCTGACAACAAATCATCACTTCTAATAGCGGTAAGGTTTATTGTTTTTTCTTAATTGTTTGTTTTTGACAATGAGTGGAAATACGAAAGCGAGTAAGAGAGTCAAAGTCCAGCAGCGTTACCGGGATGAATACTCTAAAACATGGCCGTGCATAATGAAATAAAATGTTTCCGAAAACCACGTGTTTTGTACCGTGTGTGGCTGCAATTTTTCAGTAGCCCATGCAGGACGAGATGATTGCCGAAGGCATATCCAGTCAAAAAAACATGAGGATTATGTAAAATCAAAGACTCAATCAAAGGCTCTGGATAACTTTTTTGTAAATAAAAATAAAAATAGCGTGATAAATGCTGAATTGCTGTTTACTACATTCGTTGTGGAGCATAACCTTCATATAGCAAGCTTTGATCATGCTGGTCCCTTGTTTCGTGCTATGTTCCCAGATTCGGTTATCGCGAAAAATATGGCTGTGCTCGAACGAAAACTGGTGCACTAATCCAAAACATGGCGAGCTCAACACAACAAGATATTGTCTCTGCTTTGCAGAAAAAATCATTTTCATTAGCAACAGATGGGAGTACCGATTCAGGTGATCACAAGTTATATCCACTTGTGGTATCGTATTTTGATGAAGCCATCGGTCAAATCTGCACTTTATTGTTGACAATACCAGAGTCCAATGACAACACAGGTAAGGGCATTTTTAAAAACATAAATGCTGAATTCAGTAAGAGGAATATTCCATGGAAAAACTGTTTGTCTTTTGCATGTGATAATGCAAACACAATGTTAGGCCATATTAAAGATGTTGCTGCTTTTTTAAAAGAAGTTCAACCCACAATAGTTATTCAGAGTTGTGCTTGCCACTTGATTCATTTGGCTGCAAAAAAGCCACTGCTGCTCATCAGGAAATAAATGTAGAACAGTTTTTAGTACAGCTGTACTATTATCTTGATAAAAGTTAAAAAAGGAAAAACAGTCTCAGCTTGTGTCAGGCAGTCTGTGGTGTTAAAGGTCATAAAATTTTAAAGCATGTCAGCACTTGTTGGCTGTCACTTTTTGATGCTGTGAACAGGGTCCTGGAGCAGTGGGAAGCTTTGCAGCAGTTTTTTGGGGAAAATGTGCAACTTACTGCCCAAATTAAAGATCCGATGTTGAAACTGTGTTGTTTATTCCTTAGCAATGCACTCCCAGTGTTCACTTCTTTCAATGTATTTTTCCAGTGTGAAGAACCTGCCATACATCTCTTGCACAGAAAACTAATAAGCCTTTTCACAGATCTATTGGCAAGGTTTGTCAAACCGTCGGCGTTATGTGAAACATCAACCTCAATCATAGATGTAAATTTTGCAAGAATGAAATATCAAAAAGAAGATTGTGACCTGGTAATTTGTGGGGCAGCCAGAACTTATATACGTTCAAGTAGTTTTTCTAGCATGCAGTTAAGCAAGTTCTATTCTAGTGTCAGAAACTTCTGCAAAGCGGCCTGTGCTGAAGAAGTTTCCCATGCAAAGTGAACTTCTGAAGCATGCTGTAGTAGCGGATATCTCAATGCAAAAGAAGGCTTCTTATGCTTCCATAGAATACATGGTCTCCTCATTTCCAAATGTGCTGAATTCTGAAGAAGTAAATAAACTAGATGCAGAGTTTGCTGCTTATCAGTTTGAATCTATCGATGAAGCTGCATATCCTAGAACAGATGTGGCATGGAATGAAATATCTAAGACAAAGGATTCATCTGGCCTTCCCAAGTATTCTGCATTGCCTAAACTAATGTTGGCAGTATTGACTATCCCTCACAGCAATTTCTCTACCGAGAGAATATTTAGTATAGTGAGGAAAAACCACACAGACTTTCGCCCAACAATGAGCACCAAAACATTAAGTGCCCTTCTTGTACAGAAAAGTACAGCATTTTCCTCAGGTGAGCCGTGTTATATAAAAAGTTTTCTGAAAAAGAATATACCACTGCAAAACAAGCGACAAGGGAGTCTTTATGTCAGCAATGACATGAGGTAAGTAGAATATTGATAATTTAATTTCATAATTTTTTGTCAGGATAGTGTAAACATATAAGGTTATTACACATTTCACGCATTAATTTCTCATGAAATACCCTTTCTGTGCATTAATGATGAGGCTTCGTATGGTGATTACCAATAGGCTCCTCATACAAGTATTACAGGTTACACAGTAGTACTATAATATTGTCCTTAACTTTGAAAAAAATGGCGTGTTACATTACTGAAACATTACTGAAAAATCCCCTATTGATTACTGATATGTTCTGCTAGAGGTTGGCACCTCTGGATGTTCAATTGTTAATCTTACTCTAGTCATTTTAAAGGCTCTGGTGTTGTAGATAATTCCTTGTATTAAATTCCTGTGTTTCAGCAAGCCGCTAATGTTCTCGCTAAAATATGCCAGCTCCCGAATTACAAGAACCCACGGTCTCGTATCCAAATAGCGGATAAATTGCCGACTGAGGACCACGAGTGTTAATAAATTATATCGCTCGGCACGTTCGTATCAATTGGTGCCAGCGGCGGTATCAATTGGTGGCGAGCGGTGAATACATAATCCGGCTCGGCCCGGTACCGTATCAATTGGTGGTCAACGGTGGGATAATGACCCATGAGACCGCAACAATTGGTAGAGCGGCCGAGTTCGCATCAATATGTATTATTATTTTTTTATAATGGGACATTTTTGCAGCTGTGCTATGGACTGTATGTCAACATAATGTATTTTCTCTTGAGCTTTTCCTGCCATCTCTCATCATGAGAAAAGTTTTCTGGAAGGCAAAGGAACCAGCAAATAGACTTCACATCCTTCTGCTGAGACATTTCACTATAATTAATCTGAGCTTCCATGATGTTCAAATAAAATTTATTTAATAATCTAAAGCAACTTATGGGAATTTACTAGGAAATGTTTTCATTTATAGCAAATTTTCGGAGAAAACTCTTCTCCTTCTTCAGGCTCTCTAGTTGTTGTCACTTTTTGCTTGTCACTATCATGGTTACGGTTTACCTTGACGGTTACGGTTAACCTTGACGGTTTAGGTTATTTTTCACCAAATCCTGCCAGATGTTAGGCAGGGAAAATCCTTTGCAGTCATTGATGATGGAATTTTGTTTTTTCTCAATCTCTATTCCTTCTTTCAGTTTTCTTTTTTGGAAATTGCTTTGGAAACTGATTACTTTAAGGGAATTCCAATCCATGCTGTGCCCAGTTTCTCTAACATGCCTATCTAATCCAGTCTTGTTTGAGCAATTTTTTATAGCTGCTTTATGCTCAGCTATACGAGTTTCTAGTCTGCGACCTGTTTCACCTATGTAAGATAGTCCACAACTACAATTTACTTCATAAACTACTCCTTGCATTTTTAAAATATCTTCTTCTCTTTGAACTATTTTAGGGAAAAAATTTTTAACTTTGTTCTCTAAACTTGGAGCTAGCCTAATATTGTATTTTTTACTAATTCTCTTTAAAGCCTCAAATAAACCTTTGTGATAAGAAATTTATTTTTAACAACAGACATACAACATAAGAAACTTCTAGCCATATTTATATTTCAGCACTGATGTGACAACTGCCTCATTTCCACTGCACAACAACTCCTTTTTCTCTCTTCTTCTCAATTGCACAGTCTTTTCTAATTGGTCAGTTTTGGCTTTGTCTTTTCCATGGCAACTCCAACACTGAAGAGTTCCTGTTGGCAACTGAAGCAGATGCCTCTCTTGTAGTGACTTATCTACATTATAAATTTTGAGTGACATCACCACAGCATTCATAAAAAAAGAAAAAAAAACTTTAACAATTTTTTTTTACCTAAAAATCCTTAAAAAAATTCTTTGTTAAGTCTTACTGCCATTTAGATTTTTAGCCACTTTCCAAGTTTTCTTACATTAACCACATTGCTTTTTCAAAGAAGGTAGATGGAAAACTAAACTGCAATCTGAATAATAGAATTCAATACTTCAACAATTTGAATGCTGTGATTTGACTAGACCAGGGTTGGGGAACCTGCAGCCTTCTTGGCCAACTAAGTGCAGCCTTTTAAGTGAATCCAAATTTTCTCAAACAAATCCTTTTATTTTTGTTAATATGTTTTTGCTCATCTTTTATTATTTTTGTATTTCATTCTTAAAATGACCGTATTTAAAATACCAAAGAGTAAAAGAAGATTCAATGAAATAATTCACCCCGACTGACGGCCACAATTAAAACATCAATAAGTCATAAGGGCTATTTTGACACCTGCTACACTCTTGATTTCATTCTAATGCAATTCTAGAATGTACGTTAACTTCTCCGCCTGACTGGCACCACTACCGCCCAAGGCTGGTTGGCGAAGGGGGTTGGGGAGAGTCCATGGTGGGCTCGAGTCTACTATCAGCCTTTGAGAATGGTGCACAGATCTTTCTGTTTGAAGCTCACTATATATGGTCGAAGGTTTGAAGTGAATTTGAGAATAGTTACACAGCCTGTTCGCATCTGCGTGCTTGTTTTATTGTATTTTTTTTTTTATTCTGTCTGCTTAATAGTCCATCATGTCAAAGAAGACCAAGAGAATGCTGAAGGAAGAAAACAGTTTTTAATGAGGATTGGGAACTGCAATATTATTTTGTTTCTGCTAAAGATCAGATGATTTGATTGCTTTGTGATACTGCAATATCAACACTGAAGAAATTCAGTGCTCATCAGCATTATGCCACTCATAAGGACCACAAATATTTCAAATTAGAGGGAGAGGTGCGAAGGGTTGCATTGCAAAAATTAAAAGATGGAAAGTAAAAATAAAGACCTTTCAAGCAGTGGGAAGACCCAGAAATAATGCCACTGAAGCAACTTATAAAGTAGTTTATATACTTGGGGGGAAAAGGGAAGCCATTATTCAGTAATGTAGAAATCTTAAAAGTATGTATTGTCGAAGTTGTAAAATGCTTAGATTCCGATAAGGTTTCAAAGTACAAACAAACTACCTCTTTCAAAAAGAACCATAATTGATTGACAGCATGAATTAGCCCTCAACGTAACAGAGAAAGTAAACTTACCACAGCACTTGCCAGGGAAGTAGCTATCCAGGGAGCGCAACCTCAATGGCAGAACATCCGCAAGATTACTCCATACAGAGATGCTAGAACAGCAGCCATTAGAGAAATTATTGAAATATTAACACACCATGATGTGTGTAACACAGAGGTCTCAATTGAGCTCCCTGTGGCCTGGAGCCATCTGCTTGGCATACCAAGTAGAATTCAATGATTCTGTATACATTAACGACCTAGTACGTTTTAATCATATATCATATAGCATTTCAGTTGTTACCTCAGTGTTTGGTATGTGCGAGCATGGTGTTCTACATATCATATTTATTTATTTATTTATTTATGTGTATGCATATTCATCTATTAGTTTGATTCTGTTTTCCTTTGTAACTGCCTGAAGAAGCTGTCCGTTGACAGGGAAAGCTTGCGGGAAGATTATTATTTTTCCTACACCAATAAATACGGATTATATTATATTTGCTTCATTATTACTTTGGTGTTGACAACCCACAATTTACTCATCATAACAGAACAACTTCATGCAATACTCTAAAAGGAAAATATATATTATTCAATCGCTTTTGGATGAATCAACCGATACTACTGACTTGGCTCAGATTTTATACTTCATTCGGGCCATAACAGAACATTTTCTTTGCTACAAAGAGTTACACACTTTGGGCACTCTTACAGGTAGAAAATGAGGAATACATATCTTCAACAACTTTCAATATAAATCTTGTGAAGTTGGATAGAATTTGGTTAATTTAGTGAGTGTATGTACAGATGGTGCACCTTCCATGACAGGAAAATGTGAAGGGTTTACTGCAGAAATAAAAAGTATTATAAGATCCAGATGCTCTCATTTTTTTTCATTGTATCTTATGTCAGCAAAATCTACTTTTTTAAGTGATACTTTGTAACAAGTTATTAGTATTGTTAACTTTATTCATGAAAGTGCAACATGGCACCATCAGTTTTGTAACATACTAAAGATGGACGATGATGTATTCAGTGTGGATTCCCCATATCATTCTAAAATGCATTTGCTCTCATAGGGACTGTTGTTAGCAAAAATGCTATCTTTGCAAAAACAGATAGTTAAATTTCATGAAAAACAGAATCAACAATGTGAATTATTGAAAGATTTCTGTAGAAATGCTGCATAATAGAATTTTGAAGAACATATATTGTTTTTCTAATTTTCTGTTTCACACGTTAAATTCAAAGGTTTTGGCCATGGAAGGCAGTGTGCACAACTATTTTAGGAAGTGTTATTATAAAACAATCTTCACAATAATAATGCAAAATGTCAACTCACCTGCTTTCCACTTGAACTTCTTGCTGGTTGCTTGGTGTTCATGTTGACAATATATCAGGATAAATATAATTTATTCAATGATATTGGTAAAAAACAGAATGAAGTAAAAGAACATTTAAAAATTGAAGTAAAATAGGAATAAAACTGGAATAAAATCAGAATAAAACTTGAATAAGATTAGAATAAAATTGAATAAAAAACATCAATGATGAATTGTTAAAATCTAGCAATCATTTCTTCGTCTGCACACACCTCCCCTGTCATACCAAATGCATTTCAACTGTATGATTCACAGTCATCATCAGTGGTCGGCAATGCTTTTGCCTTAACTGTCAAGTCATCAATGCATGGTTAAGTTTTTGCCAAGTCATGCTCTGTCTTCATGTCACAATCCGCATTGCTCATGTCGTATTATGCGCCATCTATCAGTGCTCAGTCTCATGAATACTTCTTAATCTTGCCTGTAATTATTTGCTTTTTCTTTCCCTGTTTTTTTCTTGGTAATTAGATTAATTATTTTTTCTAATTAACCAAGAAGAAAAACAGGGAAAGAAAAAACAAAACAAAGAATTACAGGTAAGATTGAGAAGAATTCATGAGACCGAGCACCGACAGATGGCACACAACACGACATGCACAATGGGGATTGTAATGTGGAGACAGAGCATGACTTGGCAAAAACTTAACCAGGCATTGATGACTTGGCAGTTAGAGCAAAAACATCGCCGACCACTGATGATGACTGTGAATCATACAGTTGAAATGCATCTGGTTGATGGAGGAGGTGCGTGCAGACAAAGAAAGGATTGCTGGATTTTAACAATTCATCATTGACGGTTTTTATTCAGTTTAATTCCGATTTTTTTTTTTTCAGTTTTTAAATGGTTTTTTACTTCTCGTTTTTTTATGAATGTCATCGAATAAATTATATTTATCCTGATGTATTGTCAACGTGAGCACCAAGCAACCAGCAAGATGTTCAAGTGGGAAGCGGCTGAGTTAACATTTAACATTATTGTAAAGAAATTTTTATAATAACGCTCCCTAAAATAGTTGTGCACACTGCCTTCCATGGTCGAAACCTTCGAACTTAAGGTGTGAAACAGAAAATTAGAAGAACGATGTATGTTCTTCAAAACGCTATTAACAATTTAACATGTAGCCTAGCAGCAAGCTTATTTCGAGCTTAAGCTATATTAGAAATGCTGCATTCCTGTGTGATATCATGTCAAAGCAAAATGACATGAATATTTCTTTGCAAGGTAAAACTAGGTGTATATGTGATATGTGGCAAACAATCCAAGCATTTCAAAGAAAGCTATCTTTTTTCAAAACTCTTCTTCTTCAAAAGAAAACTTTGTATGAACATTTTCCCCACTTAACAAGGGTCATTGATGTGCAGGAGGATTCATGTGAATCATTTTACAGATGTTATATACTTATTAATTGGAAAATACAATTAAAGGTTCACTGACTTTGAGAATCATGACATCACACTCAAATTAGCATTTCAGCCTTTATGTGGATCCCTCCACACTAAAATCTGGCAACAGTTTGTGCACCTTCAATTCAAATTGTAGTTCTGTTAGCCAGTCTTCTATTCAGTTTGATCATGGGTGTCTAGATCATAGCATGGTCGAAAGCTTCTGCTTATAAGAATTTAATTAAACTATATATGTAACTCTGTGTGTTTTTACTTAATTTTCAGTTGAATTTAGGAGGTTCATTTGTAGGACTGTATATCCAGAATCAGAGATAAAATATTCTGTTTCTTATTGCAGTCAGCTGCATCTGTAATTGCTATCTGTCCAGATTTATGTGTTAGTTTCAACACTATGGACTGGTCATTTCTAAGGATTAAAATCTGTCTTGATGTAGTGTTGATGCTAACAGACAGATCTGGCCAGATAGCAATCATAGATGCAGCAGAATACAATAAGAAACTCAAAGATTTTATCTCAGATTCAGGATTTACAGTTCTGCTAATAAACCATCTAAATTCTTGGATTGCACAGGTACAAAGAGCTGCCAGACTAACCACTATTCCAAATGATCTCAAGAAAGCCATCAAATTACCACCAGGTACTCAGATCCCAAAAATCTTCAGAAGACTTATGCACCACAAGCCCAGCAATTCATTGAGATCCATCATATCCAGGAAGTCCACATCAATGTGCCATTTAGAGAAAGCACTGACTAATTATTTCACTGAATCGGACTTTACTAAAACTTCCACTCTAGATTGTATGATGAAAAGGATGCATCAAATCAGATATCACTATCCTACAAAGCAACATTATCGGCAGTTTTGACATGGTTTTCCTTTATCCTGTGGTCCATGTGCTGGAAGCCATCAGAATGTTAAAGGAGGCTGTATCCAATTTATCACTTTATTTGCCTCTGCATCTTCAAGTTAATGGGCTTAGTCCAAAATTCTGGCTTTCACGGTTTCAAAGTAGAAATCTATAAACCGACTAGTTACACTCTAATAGGATCCTCACTTTCAGCTATCCTCATGGAAGCAATCCTTCGCCTAGTAGAACAGCATAAATTCTCAGGCATTATCCCCTGGCTACGATGTGCATGTGATATATTTTTTGTATGGCCACTCAGAAAGGAGACCCTCACTTTTTCTTGATAAAATCAATTATATATACCCTACAATCAGTTTCACTACAGAGCTTGAACACAGTAGTGCCTTACTTTATCGGAATGTTTTACTTAGGAAATCGGCTGACAACTGCCTCTGTACACAAGTCTATTATAAACCCATGTCTATCTTCAACCTTATACTTCACAGCTTGATATCCATTCTAGACAACACGGACTAAAAGGCTTCATTGAATTGGCCACTGTGGCAGGATAAACTTGAACCAGAGACATAACTTTATGAAAAAAGCCGAAATCCAATGTTTTAAATTCTTCTGTGCGACAGCTATGCTACCTGCGTTCAATTTCCTACATACCGAATGCTTCATACCATCTCGTGAACTCAATCAAGAAGATGACTTCGGTGTTGACATATAAGGTCTCCTGAATTTTTATACTCTATCCTTAAGAGAAATACTGACAATCCCCCTCTTTCCAATGAGGAGGTGTTTATGCCATTCATCTAAAATATCCAATATCTGGATGGCTCCAAACAATACATATAAATGACCAAGCATTTGTTTAGAATTAGAATAAATGAGCATAAAAGAGACACAAAGGACAGTAAAGTAACCACTGCCCTATCCAGAGAAGTAAAATTCAAGTCCACTGTTCCTATGTGGGATGATATAAAGAAATTAGTTTCCTACTCTACCCCTAAATCTACAGCCATTTGAGAGACTTTGGAGATCGTTACCAATCGTGAGGTTTGCAGTGATAACATCTTTCTGGATTACAAAAAATGCAATTCATGAGACTACCTTATAGGTTGCCTTATGTTATAAACGTTATTTTAATTAAACTATACATAATATCTAAGGTATTTTACCTGATATTGTCGAAGTATTTCTCACGTTGTTTGCTCTGTGAGGCACGTGCTCCCGGCTCCAAGAGGTCTCTTACGTTACTGACTTTTTGGTTAGTTATAAAAAAATTTGCAGAAATGGAACAGTTAGGCTATATATTTTCAGTTCCACATTCATTCACTTGCACAGTCAAACGTTTAAAATTTACTATTAATACAAGATTTTAGTAGAAAAGAGTTATACCGAATTAATTAAAGATTTTAGTAGAAAAGAGTTATACCGAATTAATTAAAGATTTTAGTAGAAAAGAGTTATACCGAATTAATTAAAGATTTTAGTAGAAAAGAGTTATACCGAATGCTTCTGCCCTTTGTCTTTAAATGAAAATTACATTCCCGTCTATTTTCTTATTGTCTAGTCAAATGACCGCATTCAAATTGTTGAAGTGTTAGATTTCAGTTTTCTGTCTTTCTTTCTTTCTTGAAAAAGCCATGTTGTTGGTGTGAGAAAGTGTAGGAAGTTTATTTCTATTTTTTAAGCCAATAAACCAGAATATTAATATAGTTTTATTATTTTATGTCAGAATGCTGGTTGATTTGAGTGGGAACTGAATGTTCATGACAAAGTTGCTAGGATACTAGCTTCATATGCAGACAGTGGGTGAGAATAGGTGTTGCATTTGTTTTTTAGTTCTGAATATGGGTTTTGTCTCTTTGTTGGAGCCTGGCAGTAATCCAAGATTGCAGATGTGTGACTTTTTAGGGCCTTTTGTTTGTGTATGTGTGTCATTAAAGAAAGATGAGAGTGAGAGAGAGAGAGAGAGAGAGAGAGAGAGAGAGAGAGAGAGAGAGAGAGAGAGAGAGAGTGAGTGTCAATTGATAACTGTGTGTAATATCAGACATTTGAAGACAGCATTTCAAAATAACTCATACTATATTTAATATTTTTTTTTTTTTAGTTTGCTGGCTCTTTCAATAGTATGTTTGATTTGTACTGTATCATGTTGAGCATTACAATTGCAAGTTGGTACTGGTCACAGTGGAAAATTGTTTTAAATATTCATCCCTTGTACCACACCTGTATGTTCAAAAGTTGGTTGTCAGTTTCATGAGGCACCACATACAGACTATGATAACAGAAAATTAGAAATATAAATGCAAAAAAAAAAAAAATAATAATAATGATGGCAACATCTATTTTACATTTCCTATTTTGCTGTTCTTTTTATAGTTTTTATTTTTAATGGATAGTTACTAGCTCAAAATACTACTGGAAGTCTGTGCATAAAGGCAAAAAATTTAGGTTGAAAAAATATCAAAACCTGTGTTAGACACTTATGTAAATTGCTGTTAAAAATATATATAGATAAATATAAATTGTTGTTTGTAGGGTAAGGGACAACTATCCTGAGGTGGTTTGGCAATGTTGGAAACATAAGTGAGGTGCTAACTAAGAAAATTTATTCAGCTCAAGTGGCAAGAAAGAAAGGTATAGGAAGGCCAAGAAAATCATGCAAATACTAGATTCGGAATGCCTGAAGGAGAAAAGATAATTTGTATGAAGAGTTCAAAAGGTCTTATATAAGACAAATAATGGATGATGGTGATGCTGCAGTTGTGTGACAAGGTTGCTGTAAATTATGGAGATATTTGCTAAATTAGCTGTCAGTAAATGTTATTATTATCAGTAACTTTGATTTGGCAGATGATCTTGATCTAGCTCTGAGGAGCTAACCTCTGAATCTCAGAAAACAGCTTTGTAATGTATATGGGGCTATATAGTGTTAGGCTGTTGCTGCCTGTCATCCATGTAAATAATTACATGGAAAACTTGTTCAACAAATATTCTTTCTTCAGAACAGTTCAAGTTTTAGTAAGTTGTTTTCCACGTTTCCAATAGTTTCTGAAGGCATTGGCAATCAGAATGCACTAAATAAACTTCAATATAAGTGCAGAATTATATAATGAAAAATTTCCATGTCATTTTGCAATATCATGTGTTTTCCATTGTAAAAGTATTTGCTATGAATTGTAAAGTTAAAATATTCACAGTATGGCTTTGTGTTTTGATTCTTAATGTATTCTACTGATGTATGTGTTTGGTTTGTAAAAGTGATCATTTGTATTGATATATTTTTTTTTCATATCGTTTTCAGTGTCATGCAATCCATAGGAGCATTGTTAATGTATTCAAATATGCATTAGTTTGGGTATGAATTTAATTCTTTCTAACTTTTTCTTACAGTGTTAATATATTAACAGATTCTTCTTATATAATCACTTGTTCATGCATTTTGTTTCACATATTTGATAATTCTTCCTGTTCTGTTTTCAGGGCACAAGTACCAAGTATAGTCCCCAGAGGGTTGGGTTGCAACACATTGTACATCATGAAGATGTTATACAGATTGTAAAAAAATAATTAATTTTGTAAATCAATGACATTAAAATTGTTTCCATCTTTTTTGAGGGATTTCATATTTAAAAATTGATTTCTTTTATGAAACATTCACTTGGTATGAGTGACAAAAAATATGGGGGATAATTTCAATCTGTATAAAGTTTTAGTTGCGTTTCATGCTAAAAGTAGTAATCATTATAAATTATTTCTGAGATTACAGCTTTAAGTTTTTTTCTTATCCTTGAGCTTTAGAAATATATGTTTTATTTCTCAACCACCTTATTTTTCTACTTTTTAGTAGGTTTTATACAATTTTCTTATTTTGAGATTTGATAAAGGACTAGTAAAGTTAATTTTAAAACACTCTTTATTCTGTCATTTCAGTGTAACATGTTTTGGCTCTAAAAAAGATCATATAACTCCTAGGAGATGTAGAGTCATCGTAGTGGAGAAGCCTTTCGTTAATATATATTTTCCTCAGCTGTTTTTTTTTTTTTTATGTTGAAATAATGATACATATTTTGTAAGTCAAAATTATAGTCTTTTGGCACTTCAGACTTTATTTTTGGTGACAAGATTCTTAACATCACCTTCTAGCTTTTAAATGGCAAATAAACCAGTATGTAAAACAGAAGGAATTCCATTTCTAAAAATATTTGACTTAATTGTATTATCAATCTCATTGTGCAGTTAGGTGATGTTTCAGTGTCCATTGACAGACAGTGCAGATAAGGAAGAACATGAAGAACCTCTGATATACCACCGTGCATATAAAAAGTAATCTTGCATGGTGTTCAGGTTTACCTGCTGGCACCGATACCAGCACATAAAAGCTTAATTTATTTGTGTTGTGTTTTCACTGTAACATTTCAATTCATGTTTGAACATATCCATTGAAGAACTCGTAGAAATCAAAGTAAAGTATGTCAAAAATATATATAAGCAACCATAATGTATGGGAAATCTATTTTATTGGGGCAAATGTAAGAACTACAGGCAATCTTTCACATACCAAATGGGTGACTACATCAGGCAGTTACTGAACTAGATAAGAAAGTATTCTGACTAAAATTTCAAATTATAAATAAACAATATAAAATGTGATCAACATTGCCATTAAGTTGCACTCATGCAACATGAATTCAAATCAACGAGCATGGAACACAAAATAAAAGTGTGCCAAACCATATAGCTCTTCATTACCAACATTCAGGTTAGTGAGGATTTCATTTGTTTTTCTGTTGTCCATGGCTCTTACATTTGCATGTGGAGTGATTTTCTTACTTTCATCCCAAATCAGAACCAATTTTCATGTGCCATGAAAAAGTAGTGATAACAGTGCCCAGCTGGACATCATGTTTGTGCTCCATCAGTCTTATCGTCAAAGAGCACCTGGTCATACCAGTATAATATGTTTAGCTGGGTAAATTAACCACTGTGTTGACACTGCAAGTTAAAATCTGCCCTGTTATTCCTACATGGGATGAAGTTAAGAAAATCACTCCAAACTCAAATGCAAGAGCTATAACCTACAGAAATAATTAATACCATCCTTACCGACCCGTATGTTTGCAATGAAAACCATTCTACTGACTTTCCTCCTATTTGGCCTGCTTTTCTTGGTGTTCCATGTTTGTCAATTTGATGTTGCATGAACATGCCTTAATGGCATAATTGATTGCATTTTGTATGCTGTTCATTTGGTGTGCAAAAGCTTGCCTGTAGTTCTTATGTTTATGACAATAAACAAATTTTCCATACATTATAGCTGCTTATATCTTTTGAAATTTAGAAAATACAACATACTGAAAAAAAAATGTTTTAATCTATTTCATATTAAAATGAATTGCGAGTTGTGACTCATGGAATTTTGTTGCATGTGCCACTAGTGTTTCCGGAGTGAACTATAATTCCCTCTGGAACTGGAAACATTGGCAACTCCTTTAATCTTTCAGCCTTACTTGCACCTGACTTCTACTTTATGCTATGAAAACACTATTGCATTGCATAGAAGTCAGGTGCAAGTAAGGCTGAAAGATAAACTCATTAAATTAGTTGCCAGTGTTTCCAGAGGGAATTATAGTTGGATGTAATGTTTTGTGGAAAAATGGTAGTGTGCAAGCTTGTTGCAGCATTTTGCGCTTTTAAGACCATAGTTGGTAATACATAGAAGATGTGCAAGTCCAGCAGTGGCACTGCACATGACTAGAAAGGCTAAAAATACTGATCATTGAGAACTGATGTTCTAAGCAGAAAAATGATTTGAGCTGTCATGCAGATCCTACAATTCTGAGTGTGGAGATGTGAGCGGTAACATAAAAGCTCATTAGTCTTTTCACAGGCTAACGAGCTTGTCTGTTACCACTCAAATCCTGTGAAAAGCTGTGTATGTTGTCCCAAGCCGTAAAAATTTCAGGTGAATGCATCCTGGCATGGGCATGTTTTTGTTGCATAGACAAGGGTAACTTCTAGCAGTGCCAGAAGCAGTTACTGCTATATCCTACATTATTGTTCAGGTGAATTTTGTTATGTTCCACATTGCAGCAACTTAATGCAGCTGGGCCTTACATCTTTCACTATGCTATGCGATGCAGCATGAACTATTATAAGTGTGTGATTTGAAGAGAATTGCATTGGTCCTTTTGCAGTGGATACTGCAGAACCCTAATCTCAACCCTGTAGAACATATTTGGGATAGAATGAAATGCAGGATCAGACAGTAAAATGGCTTGTTTTGGTAGTAAAACTCACAGCAGCTTTTAAAAATGAGTCAAGCTAAGTAGCATCTTTTTACCAAAAATTAATTTGCATTGTTCCACTAAATACTGTAGAATTCATTAATGTCAAAGGTGGTGTGATATTAATTACTCTTGATGAAGGCATTGTTTACTTCTTATTGCAAGAATCTGAGGAATTTTGTGCAGAATACCTAAAAATTGCAGGTGACACTGTTCCATCAATCATTGCAGTCTAGCTTTGTCTTCACAACAGTACCATTATGTGTAACTTTTGAATCACGCTTGTTGACTTCAGTCTGCTGTGCATGGGTGGATTGGCCTACTGGAATATTTCTTAGTGGACCACTTGAGAAATGGCCCACTATTTCTCATATGCTGTTTGTCTGGATTGTTTGGAAAGAACGAATAATTATTTTGGTTCTTACGAATAAGAATCATTAACTTCATTTCAGCTTTATATTATCTGTTTAAAACGTTATTGTCTTAAAAATAATTGATATTTTATTCTATTTATATATAATGTTGGGAGTTTTCTCTAAAATGATAAAGCAGAATTCTTTCTACTGCAGTGAAAATTTTGCCACCAGACCAAGCACACTAGATAAATAAATTAAGCTAAGTATGGTTCAGCGTAGGTCATTGGACTTGGAGGGGACTTGGGTAGGCTCTACCCTTCTTTTGTAATCTTGAAGGAGGCACTTGTAACAATTTGATAGTCCATGATCCTCATACCATATCCACATACAGACATAGAGCACAAAGCGGTTCTTTGGCAGAGAAGTTCCAAAACTCGTGTCCCACCCACATTTGTCTTAGAAGAAACTACGATTTACCGGTACTGGTTCATGAATCAAAATGGTAGTTCATGTGTCAAAATAATTAGTAGACTTAAAAAAAAATCTATTCAAGGAGGTGGCACAATTACCACATTGCACAGGAGATGATCAGTGACCAAATAAATATGATTATCTGGTACAACACCCCATTCTGAGCATGGTTTGATATGCTACCTTCACATTATGAGTGGATTTTTAAAATTATTTCAGCCTTAAATTGCTACTAGAATTTGTTCATGACAGGAGTTAACTGAATTTTTTTCATGAGATAATTTTATGAGGTGTTCCCCTGTGGGTGTGTGTCTTTCTGTGGTGGATCACAAGACTAAACTTCCCAGCCTTATTCTGTCGACCCAGTTCACCACTGCTGATGTGTACATTTCTGTGCAAACTTTTTTGCTATCTTCAAGTAAAATTGGAAGTTTCTTGCTCTTAGCATGAATGAGCTAATTTTAGACTTGAGCCAACACAATGGTGTTGCAGTTTATGCCATTTTATCCAGAAGCATCTTTTATTTATGTATTGAAGCAGAAGTTTCAAAATGTGGTAATGGTCAGCCTTGAAATGTTATCTATGTAGTCAAGATATCAGCTATTCTGTAGTTACGTTGCTATATTTAGAGTGTTTGCTTTACCTGCGTGCTTCTGCAGGAATATAAAAGCATGTAAATAATATTTATAGTAGAAATTCACCAGATGACTATATTCATATAAAACTAAAGGTCTCCAATCCATTTACTGGTGTAGTGGCAAACATATACAAACACTGAGCTTTCTCTCATCAACAGATTGCTTTTTCAAAGCTACTAGCATAACAAACTAAACAATAAAGAGAAACAGACTACATATTCAAAACTTGAAAATACTGCATTTATAATGGGAGCTGTCATGTTGTTTGGAACCATACCAGTAGATGAAGTAAAAAAGAACTTCAAGATAGCTGTATCAGATTCTAATCTGTTTTCAAGTTAGACTTAATTGAACACCAGAAGCATACTGAGAATTTAGCAGTGGATTATAATTTTTTCAGCTTCAATGGATTCATATACAAGCAGAATGAAGGAGCACTAATGCAGTGATGGAAAGTTTGCGCCAATTTCATTATCTTGCTCCAAACTGCTACAAATTACGAAAAAATGTAATATTTGCGCCCAACTGCGCCGAAACGGCAATCCACAGCAAAAGTTGCAGAGCTAATAAAATGTTTTCACGGCAAAAAATGCCGTTTTAAACGTCGAATCGAATGACGCTTTTTTAAGGTTTACGCGTAATTTGGTGAAAACGACGCTTAATCAGCACGTACCGTACCGCCAATCCCAAAATTTCGGAATCTTTTCACCTACCTTTTAATTCGTTGTTTTTTCGGGAAAAGTGACTAAAAAACAATGATTTTCGCGATGTAGGAAGTTAAATTGTTTTTGCTGTTGTAATCACGTGGTATGTAGGAGAAACGATGCTGTACGTTATGAAACCTGATGAAGATTGTTTACTGATAGTTTGGTGGTCTTTTGGAGTGCTGTGCAATTGAGATTGTTTATATGTCGTTCCCGGCTCTTTGGGATAGCGCAGTTATTTCATTCCGGGCGAGGTGCGCGATTACGTAAATACAGCGTAAGGTCAGTCATTAGCTATTTCGTTGACGCGGAGGACAACTGAAAATGGCTATCATGGGGCAGGATACAATGGTTCTGTTTCTAAAGGATTCAGAGATGCCAACTTTTACGGATTTTCACTTACGGTTTTACGGAAGTCACCCAAAAAAACTACGGAAAAGCCCTCGCAAGATTCCTGCACGCAATTTCTATTTTTTTGACTGTCTTTTGGTCGAAAAAACGCACTTTACAGGTAGTACCTTATGCGCCTTCGATGTTCTGACTTCCCCCGCCAACGGATGCGGAGTTTGTCTCGTGATTCCCCATACAGCCATTTGAGAGTACCGTGCGCAAAAGTCGAAAGGGAACTCAGCTCAGCGCCTTTTGCCAACTCTTTACATTGATTGCATGTGGCTTTGTGCTTGTGAAAATTTCGGTGCAAACGTTTTAACCCTTTCCACTCGACTGTCGGGTGACACCCGACTTTACGAAATCGCCGAATAGCTCACCCGGCACTCCGATGACGTCTTTGTAGCTCGCATGTCGGAGGTCGCGAGACATTTCTTTTTCGCCGAATAGGTCGGGTGTCATCCGCCACGTCTATGATGCCTCTATAGCTCGTATGTCGGGCCTTGCGGGACACTTCTTTTTCGCCGAATATTTCGGGTGTCATCCTCCATGCCAATGATGCCTCTATATCTCGCATGTTGGCGCTCGCGAGACATTTCTTTTTCGCCGAATAGCTTCCGTATCGGGTGTCATCCGCCGCACTCATTACGCCTCTAGCTCGTGGGTCGGGGCTTGCTAGACATTTCTTTTTTCGCCGAATATCGCACGTGTCGGGCGGCACCCTCCATGCCGATGACGCCTCTATAGCTCGCATGTCGGTGGTCGCGAGACATTTCTTTTTCGTCGAATAGGTCGGGTGTCACTCGCCACGCCGCAGACTTAGAAAATTCTATTCTGCCTATTCCAGCACACCATTATAATATTCATAAACCTTAACCATCCATCAAACCCACATTCGTAGGCCGACACTGAGTTGGGGCGTCATCGCCATGCCGATGACACCCCAATGGCTCGCATGTCGTCGCTCGCGAGGAATTTCGTTTTCACCGAATAGCTCGCGTGTCGGGCGTTATCTGCCACGCCTATATAGCTAGGATGTCGGCGCTCGCGAGGAATTTTTTTCGCCGAATAATTCGGGTGTCATCCGCCACGTCTATGATGCCTCTATAGTTCGTATGTCGGAGCTGCGTTGCGAGACATTTCTTTTTCGCCGAACATTTCGGGTGTCATCCTCCATGCCAATTATGCCTCTATATCTCGCATGTTGGCGCTGACGAAACATTTTTTTTTTCGCCGAATAGCTTGCGTGTCGTGTGTCATCCGCCGCCCTCATTACGCCTCTAGCTCGTGGGTCTGGGCTTGCGAGACATTTCTTTTTTTGCCGAATATCGCATGTGTCGGGTGGCACCCTCCATGCCGATGACGCCTCTATAGCTCGCATGTCGGTGGTCGCGAGACATTTTTTCGTCGAATAGGTCGGGTGTCACTCGCCACGCCGATGACGCCCCTATAGCTCGCATGTCGGGGCTCGCGAGACGTTTCTTTTTCACCGGATAAAGAAAAAGAAACGTCATCTGCGTGTCGGGTGTCACCCGCCATGTCGATGACACCCCTATGGCTCGCATGCGGCGCTCTCGAGGAATTTCGTTTTCACCTAATAGCTTGCGTGTCGGGTGTTATCTGCCACGCCTATATCGCCTCTATAGCTTGGATGTCGGCGCTCGCGAGGAATTTCTTTTTCGCCGAATAGGTCGGGTGTCATCCGCCACATCCATGACGCCTCTATAGCTCGTATGTCGGGGCTTGCGAGACATTTCTTTTTCGCCGAATATCTCGGGTGTCACCCTCCATGCCAATGATGCCTTTAGCCTATATAACTCGCATGTTGGCGCTCGCGAGACATTTCTTTTTTCGCCGAATAGCTTACGTGTCGGGTGTCATCCTCTGTGCTCATTACGCCTCTATAGCTCGTGGGTCGGTGCTAGCGAGACATTTCCTTTTCACCGAATATCGCACTTGTCTGGTGGCACCCTCCATGCCGATGACGTCTCTGTAGCTTGCATGTTGATAATCGCGAAACATTTCTTTTTGCCGAATAGGTCGGGTGTCAGCCGCCACGCTGATGATGCCTCTATAGCTCGTTTGTCGGGGCTGGCGAGCTAAAGCTGAGCTTTCACTGCTAAGTCGTGGCCTCTACTGCAGAAAAGAAAAACAAAATGCGAGTTCTGTGTGAGTATGGGTGAAAAGTTATTTGAGTGGAAAGGGTTAATTTACATTAAAACGAAACAAAACGAAATGTAGCAGTGAAACAGCTATGACAACAAAATGAACGAAGTCAGATAAAACTTATGGTCAAGTGTATCGCGGTATGTATATAGTAAAGAATGGCCTTTTTATGAAGCATCTAAAGTTTTGCTGAATCACGTTTTATAAGCCATGTGGCTGCGATTTTAGCCTGTCGCAAGGCGGTTGCGATTATTGTGCGTCATGCGGAGAGCAAGAAGCACAAAGATCATGTCAAAAGATTAAATGGAGATGTGAGTAAAATTAATGTAACCAAAAAACTTCTGACAGTTTATAAAGAATCCTGAAAAAAATATCAAGAGCAGATTAGTGCTGGAAAAATGCAGCAAAATAGAGAATAAATTGAATGTTCACAAGGTGATTTGAAATGGGAAGAGGCTGAACATTTGCAGCAGTTGGATTCCCTCATAAAATGTTTAAACAATGCTGAAATGAACATTGAATGTGGCATAAAAAAAAGACATGAGTGCAATAGAAAGTGGACAGATACTATTAAAAGAAACAAAACATTGCTTACTATCTTAAAAAATTAGAAAAGAATAGAAGTGAGCAATTAAATATTGAGAAAAGCAGCAAAAAATTAAACATTTTTTTGTAAAATAAATGATTAATAATGGAATCCTGCTATGGCTCTTAATTTTTTGATCTATTTGAAAACTAAAATGTTTGCATATGTGTGTGTGTATTTCAATGCAAGATGTTTTAAATTTGAGTAGGGTGCATCTATTTCCAAAACATTTTTTGCTTACACAGTTTGTTTTATCTACTAATATTTTACCTGCTCTAAAAAATGTTTTCTTACACCAAAAATGTATTTTATCTGCTCCAAAAATGCATTTTGTTGCTCCAAAAATGTGTTTCACCTGCTCCAAAAACACATTTTGCTGCTCCAAAAATGTATTTTACCTGCTCCAAAAATGCATTTTGTTGCTCCAAAAATGCATTTCACATGCTCCAAAAACGCATTTTGCTACTCCAAAAATGTATTTTACCTGCTCCAAAAATGCATTTTGCTGCTCCAAAAATGGTTTTGCAACTTTCCATCACTGCTAATGAAATTCCCTTTCAAATGTGTTGGCTGAGGCTCCACCACCCTCTTGACAACAATATCTTTAACAGAACTGCTCTAAAACCATCAGTCTGGCTGAGATATATGTACAATATCTTCTTCACATGGAAGGCAAAACCTAAAAGCATTTCTCACTTGAGTAAATGTAATTAACTGCTTCAAGATGTTTAGTATGGAATTTGAGAGAAATGGAACTTGACTGTTTTTAGAAGTAATGCCATCCAGATTCAGCAATAGAGTTATTTAGATATCAAGGTATGTGTATAATATAAACCTACAGCTGTCAGATTTTATGGGTCTGAACTTATTCTGCCCCAAAGAGTATAGAATTGCAGTTTCAGAACCCATCTATGAAGGACATAGTATTCTCTGACGATTAGCAGTAGAAAAAAAAAGGAAGAATGACACAATGTGAAGAGGGTGGTTAAAAAAGTTTCTGGATAGAAAAATTCTAGTCAATAAAAATAGTCCATTTTTTATGATTTTCAAAGTAAGCTCCATGAGTTTGTTTACACTTGTCCTTGTAAACCAATTTTGAAATGAAGTATGCCACTTGTCTTTGTTGAGACTCAAGTTCCTCAGTGAATGTCCCTGCTGCCTTGTCAAGACTTGAAAACCTGGTCCCATACATGACTTTTTTTCATCTTTGGGAACAGAAAAAAGTCACATGGCGCCAGGTCTAGAGAATATGCTGGATGGGGTAGCACCTGGATTTGATGACTTTCCAGAAAGTCCTTTGATTTCACGGCAGTGTGGGCTGATGTGTTGTCATGATGTATCATCGTCCCTCGAGTGCCTTTCTTCAGCTGTTTCTCCCACCACTTCTCCAGTACTTTCAGGAGATGAACATCAACATACCATTTTGCAGTGACTGTTTTTCAGTCCGCTGGGACTACTGAAGCAAAATGACCAAAGTAGGTGAAAAAAAGATGCCACACTTCTTATATATAATTTATGACTACAAACTTGTGGTGTTGAATTAAAATAAAAATATCAAAGGTTTACCATACATCGACGATAGTTTCACAGAGCTTCTGGCTCGGCTTCATCAGGATGAATGAAGCGTAAACATTCAAATCATTGTGACATCATCAGAGTTCTGATGGTCACGGTTTTTGGTGAGTTGTTTCCATGCGCATGAAAGAAATGGAGTCGACGTCATGTCGTTGACAAGCAGTGAAGAGTTCTGGTATATGTGAAAAGTTTCTAATACATTAAGCTTGATCGATGATTTGAATTTTTACGCTCCATTCGTCCTGATGAAGCCGAGCCAGAAGCACTGCGAAACTATAGTCGATGTATCATAAACCTTTGATTGTGGTAAACGTTGATATGTTTCTTTTATGCCACACTTCTTGTTCGATGAACTTTGGTGGTGGTGGTGTGTGTCTTCACCTGGTAATGTTCACATCATGGATTGCCACTTTGTTTTCCAATTCAGACTGGTAAATCCACTATTCATCACCAGTTATGACATCCCAAATGCTCCTTCCTTTGCCATTACTAATTTTTTTTTTTTTTTCACGAAATGGCACCATTTCACATGGGTCTTTTTTTATTCCTCTGTCAACTGATGAGGAATCCATCAAACACACCGCTTGGTCGGTTGAAGTTTTTAATGAAGAATGGAATGCATGCTCCCAGAAATAATATTTGGAATGTTAGCAATCTGTTGATTCATGATTTGTGGATTTTCTCTGACCAGGGCTTTAATTTTTTCAGCATTGAAATCAGTAGTGGATGTGCTCAGTCTTCCACTTGGATGGTCATCTTGAAGGGTTCTCTTTTCATGCTTAAGCTCGCCATACCAATTAAGCATGGTGGTACATGAAGGGTCCACACCTGAGAAAGTTGTGGACAAGCTCTGAAAGCATTCCTACACTGTCAAACATTATTTTGAAGTCGTAGAAAATCATCGCCCACCAAGCATGTCTGTCGAGCTCCATGGCGAACGTTTGAAATGGGTGTGATTTCCACTCGTTTGGTGGAGTGTAGAATAAAGGCTGGTGGCTCGGTATTGTTACTCCATCTGACTATGTCTAATAAAGATATAAGCTTCACAATGCCACAAAAAGTTAGTGGTGTGGAAGTTTAATTTATATGCATATCCAGAAACTTGCAGAACCACACGTATCAGCAGGATATAGCCGCATCCAAATGCTTAACATACTCAAGAAGGTAAGATGCATCATAAACGAGCATCTCATGAGCAATATAGGAAAACCAAAATTATTGGGTGCCATGCCCTATGTCGGAGGATTTTTGTACAATCTCAAGAATGTGCTACAAAAATAGGTTACAATGTTGGAATAAGGTCCCCAAGGTCCGTTAATGTACACGTTACAGGTAGAATTAGTATGATACAAGCCACAGTGCATGTGTGCACTTGATCCACCTGGAATACCAGGATGGAGCTGTGAAGTTCTGCTTAGGCATGACCAAAAGATCAGTAGAAACCAGGTTTAAAAGTTTACCGTAAATACAGTCGAACCGACCTATAATGAGCTCTCATAATACGAAGTTCTGCATAAACAGAAGTTTTTATAGAACCTTTGAACTTCACAGTTTGAACTGTATATTTTGAACAATAATTTTTGGAGAAACTGCATATATCGAAGTTAGGCTGGTTATCAGCAGGCATCCACCATGTTTTCAGATTTCCTTTACGTAAAATCTAGGTCTTACCTGCTGTTCACACACACACATACACACACACGCACACGTACGTACGTTTCCTCGTACAGATAAGGGAGGCAATTTGCATGAAGAAAAGAATGTTCCCGTTGTTTTTTTACTACCCCCTCCCCGGGCTTGCTGCACATACATCTCCTTGGAAAATGCTATCTTTTATCCTCTCCCCTTGCCACTTTTCAGTCCCTTAATCTCAGTTTAGAAAATCTTAGAGTTCATTTTGCATCTAGAAACATTTCAACCACCGTGTCAGAGGAAGTTGGAAAACATTTAAAAAACAGCTATCATGACAAGCTCAAAACAAGCAACAACTGCCGCATATTTCCGATGTAGCATGCAAGCAGCAAATCAAACGTGACAGATAAAAAAAATTTCAGTTAATTTGCATTTTTATATTAGTTAAATATTTTGCTTAGGGCAGATCTAACTCATATTTTTATTACAAGATATGCTTTTGGATTAACAAGTATTATTTGCCTTGATAAACAGTTTTCAATAGACTTGTTTTAACCTGACATAATGTAAATCCCCAAAATAGCCCCTTTTTTTTTATCTGTCGGGTTATAACGAAATTCGCATATATCGAATGTTTTTAACTCTCCCTTCAACTTTGTTATAAGTGGGTTCGACTTTATATAAAAGAGAAAAAACCATCCACTGCACTAATTAGAGAGGTCCTATTATTCATTGCAGCCACCCCAAAGTGGAGTGATGCAAACACCATGCATAAGGAAGAAAAGTTTGAGAAACTGGAAATTCTGAAGTGACCAAGGGTATGTAATGAATGTGTATCAAGCAAGCTGCCAGAAGTTTGGAGTAATTTTAAGGATATAAGAAACAGATTGATGTAAGACTATAAAACTCACTCTATGGCAAGTTTATTTTATTGTTAACAACAACCTTGAGCAACTCATTGGGCTATTGGCAGTCGCCCGTCGGATTCCTAATTTAGGGCTATCGGTTCCAGGGAAGGGGAGAGATCCAGTGCCTTAAGACAAACACAACATCCATGCCTCACGAGATTCGAACCCAGAGTCTCGGACGAATAGTCATAAGCCACCGCTTAGACTTGGACCACTGCGCCACCAGGGTGTACTGAAACACGACAGTTTCCGTTATAATTCAAGTGCGGTAATTTCAGATTTCGGATATGTAGAAGGTTTGTCTGTTTCTCCGCATTGCTTTAGTTTGTGAAGTTAGTGACTTTGAAAAGAAGGCAATGTACGTGATAATGTACTATGTGTTTTGCTGTTACTCTGAAAATGGATTGGGAAAACTTTTTGGTTTCATATGAAAATGAAACGAATAACAGTTTGGATACATGCTTCCCCCTCCCATTTTCTGCGTAATAATATTACTTTTCCTTCTGAAATTTTCATACTGCACTATTTTCAACAGCTTCCAAAAAGTTACAAATTGTTCAAATTCTTCGTTTTCATTCAAGTCTTTGGTTTCACAGTTCTCATCTTTCAAATTTTGTTCTTTCGGTATCTTCCCCCTCCTTCTTTTCCACTTAAGGCATTATTCCAAAATCATTTCACACAATCATCTGCTATCCTACACCTTTATCACGCACAATACCATCCCAGTTGTAGTAATTTTCAGTAGTATTTTCAGTAATTTTGATGCAATTTCTATGGACTTCTTTTTGTTAAAGCTGTGATATCCTCTTTTCTTATTTTTTTTATAATGATTTTCTAGCTGCACCTCGCCAGAAGTCCACGTCTGTAACAAGTAATTTTTTTGTTTTATTTTAATTTTTATTGTTTGAGTGGAGAGAGTGCTTCTTGACAACATTCATGTTTATTCACTGTAAAGCCTGCTAATATTCACAGTAGCATCAGAAATTTCCCCCTCCCCTGACGATGTTTCAACATCAAGGAAGTGCATTCAACTTTCCAATCACTCTCTTCGTTTCTGAGATTCTTCTGTTTCTTGATTTAATGATTTATGTGCACAACCAATTCCAAATACAATCAAACCTGATTAAACCGCCATCTTCGCCTTCCACCTACTGTTCACAGGTTACAAATCTCATCCTATTCTATTACTAAATGGAAATTTCGCCCTTCGAATCGCCACTCCACCGACCGTCATCCGCCATGACATTCTAGCTATGTTTTGATGTTTCTTATGAAAGAATGCCACTTTGAATCGCAACCCAAAATCTGTTCAATAATTTCCAAATATTCATTTACAACAGACACTCTGAATCTCCCATCTTAGCTTCTTAAATGTGCCCCGAAAACATGCCATCTGACGGGAGCTCCTCAAAGAAGTTTTGCGGAATGGGTGATATAACAGCCTCCCCACCCTTCACCTCCGTGCACTCCCCTGAAAAAAGAGAATGATGCCGTTAGCGAAATGCGGTCAGCTGTCGAAAACAGAGTGTAGACTCTTCTGTGATCTATTGCATATGACAAGTGAGACTACTGGTGTGTGTGTGTGTGTTGCAGGGTATGACAGACAATTTGGTTCCCTGGGCAAGAGGCTTTCAGGAGGACCCTGGCATCCTATGTTATGTGCATGCATGTATGATTGAAGACCGTTACTGGCTCTCTTCCTTCCCTGAAACCAGTAACCCTAAATTTGGGACGGGCGACTGCTTATAGCCCATTGAGTTGCTCACGGTGGTCGTTAAACCTCCAATATAAAAAAAAAAAGAAGGCCGGTACATAGTTATTATTGTCACATTAAGACATTAATTTACCAATAATATGGTCTATTTATTTGTGGAAATTATAATTGTCCTTTCCACGTGTTCAACGTACAGTTCTGAAATTACCATTTTAACTTTTTTCAATGAATCCTTTTTTTTTTCTTCGATTGGAGGTTTAACGACCACCGTGAGCAACTCAATGGGCTATAAGCAGTCGCCCGTCCCTAATTTAGGGTCACTGATTCCAGGGAAGGGAGAGAGCCAGTGCCGTAAGACAAACACAACATATATGCCTCACCGGGATTCGAACCAGGACCCCGTTCAGACGAATGATCAGAGGTCATCGCTTAGGCCTCTGCGTCACCGGGGCGGCTTTTTCAATGAATGAGCATTGCGAATTAGTTTGATGCGAATATATAACTATATGCCTCCCCCCCCCAAAGGTCGGGGCCCTGGGCACGTGTCCCAAATGCCCTCCTGTATATCAGGCACTGTGTGTGTGCGTGTGAGAGAGACAGAACAAAAGAGAATTTCTCCCAACGACCGGCTTTTTGTTCCCGATTCTAGGGGGCTTATACGTGTTAAATATGGAAGTCATTTCCACCAACTGGAAGACCGCTAACTGCTCGTTTAATTTGTGTACCGTTCATTGTACACCCTCGATAGGGTTGTTCTGGCACAGCCGAGGTTTGCCGTTTCTAAGATGTTTGCACCTGTCCCTGGTCTGACTAACTTGCCTCTTTCAAAGTCGCTTAAATCACGAGCCTTTTCCATATTGCCACTATAACGCTTCGTACCCGTCTGAATTCGTTGCAGTTTGAGCTGTTTATAAAGACATTTCAACATCATACACGGTAGAGTCACTTTATTGTGACCACCAGCTAATATCCAGAGTAACCGCCGTGTGCAGCGCGGACAGCAGCTAGACGGGCTGGGAGTGACTCAATGAGGTACTGGAAGGTGTTCACAGGTATGTGGAGCCATGCTGACTGCAGTGCATCTGACAACTGCTGGAGGGTGCGTGGTGGTGGATCCATAGGGCGTACAACACGATAGAAGTCCCACAGATGCTCAATTGGAATTAAGTATGGGGAATTAGGGAGCCAGGGAAATACTTCGAAGTCTTCGTCGATTCCCCGGTGGCGCAGTGGTCTAAGTGATGGCCTCTGATCATTCGTCCGAAAGTGGTCCGGGTTCGAATTCCGGTGAAGCATGTATGTTGTGTTTGTCTTACGGCACTGGCTCTCTCCCTTCCCTGGAACCAGTGACCCTAAATTAGGGACGGACGACTGGTTATAGCCCATTGACTTGCTCACGGTGGTCGTTAAACCTCCAATCAAAAACAAAAAAAGTCTTCATCGTGCTCTTCCAACCACTCTCAGACATTTCTAGCTGTGTGACATGTCGCGCTGGAAAACCCATCCGCCCCAGGGAAGACAATCGGCATGCATGGGTGTACGTGGTCTGCAGGGATGGATTCATAACGAATTCGATCCATAGTGCCTTTCACAGGTGTGAGTAGACCCAGAGAATGCCACGAAAACATTCCCCAGACCATAACGCTGTCCTCACCAGCATGTGATCTTCCCGCAGTGGTTGAAGAGTGTTCGTTCTCCGATGTTTATCGCCTTATACGTCAACGTCCATTCGTTCGATGAAGCAGGAAACGTGACTCATCGGAGGAGGCAATCTTTTGCCATTCAGCGGAGGTCCAATTCTGATACTACCGTGCAAATGTAAGCCTTTTCTGCCGATGCATCTTCGTTAGCATAAGTGCAGTGACCATCGGTCTGCTTGGGAGCCCCACAGGCAGCAGAGTTGGCTGAACTGTCGTTTTATAGACACTTCCGGTAGCTCCCTGGTTTATTCGGCCAGTGAGTTGCTCCGCTGTAGCGTGTCGATCGGCCCTCACGCACCTTCGAAGCCGACGTTCACCTCTCATATTAATGACACGTGGTGCTCCGCAGTTTTCAAGTCGCTTATTCGCAATGGTGCCATTTTTCCAATCACGATACACTTTAACCACAGCAGCACGCGAACAGTTCACGAACTGCGGTGTTTAAGAAATACTGTCACCCTTAGCGCGAAAGCCGATAATCTTTTTGCAAATCTGATAAATTGCTCCTTTTATCCATGACAGCAACTAGTGATATGTTTTCAGAACGATCAGATCATCTGCAGTCTTTCCAATCGAAGTTGGAACTGTTCGTGCGAGAGTTAGCAGAGCAAAATATTTTTGCACTTTCCATCTTGTATTAAGTGGGACAACGTGTCTGATAAGTTTATTTTTGATGTTGAGCAGCGTGTCGCAAATTTTAATTTTTGTTGAAAGCTGAGTTTGAAAGAATTTTTTTTTTCATGAAAAACCATTCCAGCTATTGCAGGACCCATTTAGTTTTACGGTTGGTGATGCTGAGGAGAATTTACAGTTGAACTTTAAAATAAAGTGGAACTGTTAGTTTTGAAATCTAATAATTTAAAGTCATCGTTTAAGTATGAAAGTTGATATCTTTTTATTCTCTTTTGCCTAGAAATAGTTTTACAAATCTGAAAAATTTTGCCAGGAAAATGATTTCAGTATTCGGTGGCACATATGTTTGTCCACAAGCTTCCTCCAATATTAAATATGTGAAATCAAAGCTTCGTTCACGATTGAAAGACAACCATTTGTCAGACTTTTTAAAAACTGGGTTGTCCAACCTAAAACCAAATATCGAAAATGTAGCTTAATCATTCCCGAAGGAACACCATCCTTCTCACTATTTTATTTATTTATTTCAGTTTTAGGTGTCATGAAGTCAACTTACTAAAGACTAAACTTTAGTCGACGTCCCGAGTGCGCAATGGTCTAAGCTCTGGTATATGATCATTCGTCTGTGAAGGGTCCGGGTGTGAATCCCGGTGAGGCATGGATGTTGTGTTTGTTTTGCGGTACTGGCTCTCTCTCTCTTCCCTGGGACCAGTGGCGCTAAATTAGTGACGGGCGACTACTTATACACTATCTACCAACAAGTAATTGAACACCCCTGCAATCGACGATATCTGCGGTCCTGATACACGTCACGGCCGCCGCCGTTAAATATCGTGTGGGAAACAACAACGCAACCAGTCGCATGCAAGATGCCACGCAGTTCAGAGCTCTCTGATTTCGAGAAAGGTGTAATCGTCGGGTATCACAGAAATGGCCGATCCATACGTGACATTCAGCGAGTTGAAGTACCCAAAATCGACAGTGGCCTACGTCATTGGCAAGTGGAAGATGAGAGGTGACTGTCGGAATGTGCCCCGACCCGGCAGATCCACAAAACTGGGAGTTAGAGACCGACGGGTGCTGGCCACAGAAATTCGGAAGAACCGCGCCAAATCGATGGGCCACATCCACGAGGACTTTCAACAGGCATCCGGGAGTGTTCTTTTGATGAATACCATCCGTAAGAATGCTCGGTTATCATGGACGTGCTGCCGCCCACAAGCCTTTGATCACCAAGTCCAATAGCGCTGCTCGGCTAACGTGGTGCAAAGAACGTCGACAGTGGACCGTTGAAGAGTGGAAACAGGTTCTCTAGAGCAACGAATCAAGGTTCACCATCTACCGTTCGGATGGCAGGGTCTGGGTTTGGCATCTGCCTGGAGAACGCCTCCTGCCGGAATGTATTGTGCCAACTGTGAAGTTCGGCGGCGGTGGAATTATGCTATGGGGGTGTTTCTCCTGGTATGGCACGGGACCCTTGGTCGCAATTCCTGGTAGACTCAACGCCGAGATCTACTGCACCATTTTGGATGACCATGCGCTTCTTACGTTGTGGCAGTTTTACGGGGTGGACCCATGTTACTTTCAGGATGACAATGCCACCTGTCATGTTGCGAGGTCCACCATGGCTTGGTATGGTGACAATGGGGTTAATCGAATGGACTGTCCTGCGCAGAGCCCGGACCTTAACCCTATCGAGCACCTCTGGGACGAGTTGGAGCGTGGACTTAAGGGGTGCCCCCGCCGTCCGAAATCGGTGAAGGAACTGACCTGTCTTCTCCAAGCTGAGTGGAAGAAAATACCGCTAGCCGTCGTACAACGCCCGTGGTTGACAGTATGCACCTGAGGGTCGCAGCTGTAATCGCCGCTCGTGGAGGCTCCACCAACTATTGAAGGTGAATAAACTTCGTTTTCCTTTGCTATCACAGGTGTCCAATTACTTGTTGGTAGATAGTGTAGCTCATTGAGTTGCTCACGGTGGTAGTTAAATCTTCAGTAAAAAAAAAACTGTAGTCTTTAGTAAGTTTAGTTTTGTATTTGTTTTAGATGTATGTAGATATGTTTAAATATTTATTTGAAAACTTTCATGTTAAATTACAGAGTGTATGAAATTACTTAGACTTTGGCAAATATTAGTTAATTGGAAATTTAAAATATATTCATTGATTGATTTTCGTTTACCAATTTACCAATTTTTTTTCATCCAGCTCCCGAGCTTTAGCCAATTTCCCATTTGACCCTTCTCTTCAAAAGTATCGTGACCCCTGTGTTAAAGAATAAGCTGGTTGGGCCACGCCTATGCAGACCTCTAACTTGTCGTATGTTAAATACTAGAATGGAATGGCTGTCATTTTAGTTTTTCATCTGGATTAAAGGAAGAGGACATCTCAGAAATTCGAGAAAAAACAAGAATTCTTGTAGAACCGCTTCTGTGGCCGAGTGGTCAGAGGTGCGGGCGTCTGTCCAATCATCCCAGTTGGGCCTGGGTTAGAGTCACAAAGACGAACGGGCTGTGTGTTTGCTTTATATGGTATGGTGCTGGTTCTTTTCCTTTCCCGTAACCTGCGTTAGATGTCCATGAGTGTGTTTGGGGCTAAGCCCTGAAACAAAGCAAAGAAATTCAACAGACATGCGTAAAGACGTGTTTATACTACGAGCTACGCATCGACGTCACAAAATGTATTCTTAGTATCTGTTAATGGAGGATAGGGAACAGTATTTATAACGTATGTTCCGTGCAGATATGCGCTGCTGATTACTGTATAGAAATACTGAATGTTACACCTGAAATAAGTTTTACTGGGCCGCGGGTGGCCTAGTAGGCAGCGTTCGTGACTGCCGTGGAGATAACCTCGGGTTCGATCCTGGGCAGGTACGAACGTTCAAACCACTAAATACCCGCCGTGTGTCGGATGGGCACGTTAAGCTGTCCGACCCCGGGTACTGACCCCCGATAATAAACAAGGACGTCTTCCTCCCTCTTTCTACCTCGCGTCCGTGTCACTTTCCTATCGGGTACTGTAGCCCAAATCTCCTAGCTTCCTATTTCTAAGAGTTGTTTAAGACCTGGGGTCAGACACTCCCTCCCTAAAATCCTCTACATCTGATCTGAAATATGTTTACTGATGTTTTTAGCACATCTCTAAGCAAAAGAGTGCCCATCTTTGGAGACGGTATTGGCGTGTTTATTAGTCGATTTTTTATTGCTGTTTTTTTATATACTTTCCATGAAGAAAACTTTTTTTTTGCTTGTTTGTTTCAGACGTCAACGATCACCGTGGGCATTTAAGGTTATAAGCAGTCGCCTGTATCTACGAAGCGTGTTCAATGAGTACCTAGTCTTACCACAAATACTGTTACAAAGTATTCAATGAAATAACAAAAGAAATTTAAAGATATTTTTATATACCTGTTATATGACGTAAGTAGTACACTTGTGAATACATGGTACCAATCACTTTTCAAAATGGCATCCTTTTGCCTTCACACAGTCCATCAGTCTCTGTAGCCACTCATCAATAGCTTTACGCAGGGCCTCCATAGGGAAAACTGCTACTGCCTTCACCGAAGAGCGTTTGAGACTCTCAATATTGGGGTGTCTTTTTCTGCAGACCATGTCTTCCAGTGTGGTCCACAACTTGTAGTCCAAAGGGTTGAGGTCAGGGCTGCTTGAAGGGCAATCAGCTGGAGAAATGAAGTCTGGCAAATTCGCCTGAAGCCATTCCTGGGTTGACATGGCCTTGTGGGCAGGTGCGAAATCCTGCTGAAAGCTCCACTGTCTGTTTTGGAAGATTGTGTGACTCACATTTTTGACCACTGGCTCCAAACCCTGTCCTGGTAGACTTTGGAGGATATTTTCACTCCTTTTTCACAGAAATGGAGCTCCCCACCAAACCATGACAGAAGCAGGATGATGGGCCCCTCATGATCCTTGGTGCTTTCTCCTGAGCTTCTCCAGGTTGACGCATACACCCTGTCATTTTGGCAGTTGAAAGCCTCTCTTCAATAGTGAAAATATTTTCATCAGAGAAAAGGATCTGCCTGTGACGATTGTCTGCGTAACGCTGCAGCAAACGTTTCGCTTTTAGCACCTTCTACTGCTTCGGTTGTGGAGTGAGGAAGTGCCCTGCAATCCGCCGGTAAGATCTCACCCTTAGGTCACTCCGCAGAACGCGTGACATCGACATTCTTGAAATATTCAGCTCACAAGCCATCGATTATTGTTTTCTGACAGGATTTCGTCGAATACGAGTTGCTACTGCTTTCACCAGGCGAGCAGTCCTCACGGTACGCAGTCGACCCTTTCTGGGGCGGTCAGCTATGGACCCAGTCTCAAGGAATATTTTTATGGTCCGGTAGACAAAAATTCTGCTGATTTTCAGCTTCTTCAGCATGTTGAAAATCTCGGAAGCTGTTTTTCCAACTTTGTGCAGCGCTATTACAGCAACACAATTCTCATAATCGTCCCACTCCATAGCAAGTACTTCACGAAACAGGTTATCTCCTCTGTACCTGAACGTACAATGATTCACTAGCTGCTATATGCCTCCTGACTGGTCGGTGACGTTGCACACCGGTTGCTTGCCATCTATCGAACGTTTGTAACAGTATTTATGCTAAGACTGGGTAATGCTTCCGCGAGAGTGTCTTACGCATGGCTTGTTGCCTATCAACCAGTCAGACGGCAATCGACTCTTTGTGCCATTAGCTTAATTTTACTACGTAATAGAACTCCGTACATATATTTGCTCGTATGTAATTGTATTTCGGATGTTTTTTTTAACTGTGTCGACGGGTGTCAAATAACGATCAGTTATAAAGTTTTTGACTCATGAAAATGTACCTCCCAAATAAATTTACGCTAGATTAGTGGCAGTTTATTGTTCCGGAACTTTGGACCCACGTAGTGTTCGTCGTGGGTAAGAAAATCAAAGGATAGTGGAGGAACTTTGGCCGTAAATGAGCAGCCGCTGAGTGGGAGGCCCGTAATCGCAACTTGCGATTTGAACAGGCAAAAAATCGACGATCTCATCAAGGAAAATCGAAGAATAACTTTGAGAACCATAGCAGGTGAGCTGAACATTAGTTTAGGTAGTGTCAATAATATTGTCAGTATTTTAGGTTACAACAAAGTGTGTGCTCGTTGGGTACCGCATTACCTAACGACCGAAATGAACAGATCACGACTTGAAACATGCCAAAGGTTGCTTGCTCACTATGAAAAATACTGAAATGTTTTTCTCTAAAGCATTGTGGCTGGTGATGAAAGTTAGTACCCAGCAATGAAAAATTAATCGCTGGAATACCGATGCCCATCTTCTCCTCGAGCGAAAAGTTCAAAACTGTAATTTATTCCAGTAAGTAATGCTCACAGTGTTCAGGGGCTACAGAGGCATTATTCATCAGGAGTACATCGTCAAAGGCAAGACTATCAATTCTAAGAGCTACTTGCATACCTTGAAGAGAAGAATATACCGCTTGAGTGGGGAAAAAGCCAATGATTCTGCAACACGACAACGCCAAACCCCACCCCAGTGCTTTCACTTCAGAGCACATACAGAAAATGGGGCTTGAAGCTCCTGAACATCCTACCTAGATTTGGCGCCGTCCGACTTCTGGTTGTTTTCTGCTCTCAAGAGACATCTAAAAAATTCAATTCACCTGCGACGAAGATATTCAAGCCGTTACGAGGAAATAGTCCCGACAACAACCTGAAGAATTTTATAGAGACGGGTTTAAAAAACTTGTTAAACGGTGGCTTATCTGTATCGAGTGCGAGAGGGACTATGTAGAAAAGTACAGAAAAATATGTGAATTATGAAGTAGAAATTTTGAGCTTTGCTCTTATTTTGTTTCAATTTGATACCTTGCCACTGGACTTGCATATAAATTTGGAGGCCTTACTTTCTGAACACCCTCTGTAATTTGGGGTCATTGTAGTCTGAGATGCTCACGGGGGACTCGAACCCGGTGCCCATCTCGGACCACTATCCAGAAACCAGTGTCTCTGCCAACCAGGTCTGCCTTTTTGCATTCTATAGCAGGAAATATTTGCGAAATTTGTCATGTGCATGCACAGTTTATCGCTAGGTCGGAAATATACTGCATGCATTTATGGGAAGTGATAAACGTTTATTCTCTCCCCGCCGGCGGACGAGTTGGATTCTCCCGAGAAGGTCCCGGATGAGGCATGGATGGTGTGCTCGTTTGATGGTGGTGTCCCTTACTCTGGAGCCAGTGGCCCCAAATTAGGGACGTACGATTGTTTACGGCTCAACGAGCTGCTCATGGTGGTCATTAAATCCTAAAACAAAACATATTTTTTTATATTTGCACTTGATACATCTCCGCTTTTAAAGTCATATTCGAAAAAGTTCTTTCGGCACCTGATATCGCATATAAAACGACGTTAATTGGGTTTGTAGTTTGACGATACTTCAGTTTTTATAGGTCATATTAGTCGCCCCGGTGGCGCAGTGATCTAAGCGATGGCTTTCGAGATGGGTTCGGGTTCGAATCCCGTTAAGGCATAGATGTTGTGTTTGTCTTACAGCACTGGCCTTCTCCCTTCCCTGGAACCAGTGGCCCATTGAGTTACTCACGGTGGTCGTTAAATCCCCCAATAAAAAAAAATTCCGAATAGAAAATTCGTTTAAGATTGACTAGCTTTGATAGCGATCAATACTAATCCCGTGCCTTGCGAAAAGAAAGAAAAAAAAATTGTGGTGGGGCTTAACTACCACTATGAGCAACTCTATGGGCTATTAGCAGTCTCCTAATTTATCCTAATTTAGGGCCAATGGTTCCAGGGAAGGCACAGAACCAGAGCCGTGAGACAAACACAACATCCACACCTCACCGGGATTCGAACCCGGTCTCGGTCTCTCTCAAACGAGTGGTCGGAAGACAGCGCTTAGACCATTGCGTCATCGGGATGGCGCCTTCTGGTTATTCAGATGCATTATTCTATAATTATGCGTGTGTATATCTTTCGGCACTGGCTCTCTCTCCCATCCCTGGAACCAGTGGCCCTAGATTAGTGACAGGTGACTGCTTACAGCCCATCAAGTTGCTCACGGTGGTCTTTAATACCCCTCCCCCGAAAAAAAGTATGCGATTTCAAAATCTTTGACTACGTGTGTGTTGGTGCACCATCCGTGGCGCTGGCTACTTGCTCTTGTGGATACGGCTCTTCTTTTACGCGAAAGACCATTGTCTACTTTACATATTAAGTAAAAGCTTTGGGATTTGTCTTAGAACTTCACGCTGGGCCATAGCCAGCGGGGAGGCTGGGAATGCAGTTAGCCTCCCAGAATGGTCATTCCAGGGGCGTAAATTCATGCCGTGGTGGATGTAAAAGATAGAAATATGTAACTAAAAAAGAAAAGTAAAATTCTTCGAAATTTTCTTTGTAAAGGCTTTAGTTATTCTCATTCAGTATTCCATGTCACTAACCAAGGTACAAAGTAACATACACTGTGAGGTGTGAACATCTCATACCCATGAAGAGAATTTTCCAAAACAGTGGTGGAGGCATAGAAATTAATGTGCTGATATGCCTAATCTCTGTGATCTGTTATTGGGACGAAGAGTTAATTAATCATTTGTGCCCTGTCCCCAGAAGGTTCTCTGACAGTTTAACCTTGAACGAGATTTTTCCAAGCCCTACCCCTAAAACTTCTTGTTATGTTCATTATCCGTTACTCATTCATTCTGCGCTGGTTTGCTTTTCGTTCTGCACCTCTGCGGAGTGTTGCATTGAGCAGCATTCACATAACGATTACACTTTGCTTGCATTTACAAGCTGTGGTTCTTGGATATTTGTCTAGTTTTAACATTTTTATAAAAATTATGTCAAAACCCTGAAGTGCGATTTTTGAACGATCATAGTTTCATTTTTATAACGGCAGTGTGAGAAACTAAAAACCACATATTATTTGAGTGGATGTGGGGAAATTTTAAACTCGAAGGCGCGTAATTTTAATCCTCGTCCTCCGAGATAAGAAAAGAAGACATTGGAATGAGCCCCGAACACATTATACAGGACCTTACTTATTCTGTGTATCGCAAGTCCTCCTCTAGTTCTATGCTCATTCCAATGTCTTCTGCCCACCCTTTAAGGTATAAGATGTCGTCATTGTATATACTTCATGGTTCGCCGAGCATATACCTACTCTTCCAGCTACAGACTACGACAGATTGAGCTTAAGAAAATTAGTGAAATTGCTAGAATGCATGGATATCCAACGGATCTCGTTGATAAAGCTGTTAAGAAAATACAGCAATCGGCACTCATAACATTGCAAAAGGAAGAAGTTACTACCAAATTTGTCGGATCAATGAACTATATTCCCGGTGTGACTTCCGGGCTGAAGAATGCATGTCGTAAATATCACATTGACTGTGGGTGAAAACAAATAAAAATCTTATCTATGATTAAAAAAGATCGCGGCCCAGTAGATGTGAATAACATGCATGGTGTTTATGGCATACCAATGAAGGCTTTAAAGGAAACGGAGCCGCCCCCGGTGGCGCAGTGGTATAAGCGATGGCTTTTGACCTCTCGTCCGAGATGGGTCCGGGTTCGAATCCCGGTGTGGCATAGATGTTGTGTTTGTCTTACGGCACTAGCTCTGTCCCTTCCGTGGAGTCAGTAGTCCTAAATTAGGGACGGGTGATTGCTTTATAGCCCATTGAGTTGCTCACGGTGGTCGTTACACCCTCAATCAAAAAAAAAAAAAAAAAAAAAAAAGCAAACGGACGACATCTGATGGACACTCCGTACTTTGAGGACCAGCATATCAGAACATAAATATAACATCAAAAGCAATTCCGAATCAACTTCACTCTCGCGCCTTTCGAATAAAGAGACCCACTATCCGGCTTGGAAAGAAGACTTCATTGTACCAAGCCCAAGTACTAAGAGCACCACATTAATTACTGAGAGCTTATTTATCCATAATTATGAAAATATCTGTTTCAATGAGGACTACCCATATTTAATCCGACGACCACGGATACCTCTGTTTATAAAGTCGGAGCGGAAAGAGGCGCACTCCCCATCCCTCTGAACATAACATAGGCTTTAGCATCTTGCATAGAAATCACAACCGATTGGTGAGACTGCGCTGTGCTGCTGACTACACGTCATAAACTTACGTTTGTTTTTAGATATAAACCTTTGGTCGCGTGTACTAACCTTAGTTGTTTTTACACCTGATGATGAACCAGGTGCCGGTTTGAAAGATCTTGTGTGGTTTTTTAAAGTCTTTTAAATGCATTAAACCTTTTAACTAGAATTGATTTTATTATCATTCGAGCTTTTTATATCGTACAGAGACGGCAGAGTTTTGAGCTTTATTCTATGTCATTCTTTTTCAAAGTATCTTCCCTCGGATGATATGCAACGGTCCCATCGTTCAGTCCACTTTTCAAAGCATGTGGCGAAGGCATTTTGTGGAAGCTGCTTTAGCGACCCCTGTACAGCTTGAACAACGTCAGCATCTGTGTTGAATGTTGCACCACCGAACTTCTCCTTCATTGTTGGAAATAACCAGAAATCGCACGAGGCAAGGTCTGGACTGTAGGCAGGCTGTGGCATGATTTCAATACTGCATTTCGTAAGAAACTGTTGAACACAAACAGCCACATGTGGGCGGGCGTTATCATAGTATAGGGTCCATTTGCCCACCAGTTCCGGTCGCTTAATCGATATTGTCGTCGCTGACGCTTCAAGACTGAAGTGTAATACTCATTGACAGTAATTTGTAGAGGAACGAAATGCTAGTAGACTACACCTTTATGATCTAAGAAAATGATCATAATCACCTTTCCAGCTGAGTTGATTTGTCGGACTGTTTTCGGAGAAGGCGAGCCTGGGGGCACTCGTTGCGCGCTTTGTGAGTGGGTCAAAATAGTGGACCCATGTTTCATCGGCAGTTATTACTGTGTTTAGAAAGTCTGGATCATTTGCAATCATTTGTTTCCACTCATGACACACCTGAACTCTGGCTAACAAGTTCTCTCGTTAGGTGATGAGGTATCCATCTGGAACATACACGATGCAGCAGTAATTTGTTGCCTAGAATGCGGAATGCCGACGTTTTCGAAATATTAGTTGACGCCGCTATATCTTCACACGGCATTTGTCGAGCTTCTTGCAGGACTACCCAAACAGTGTTAACAATAGGCTCCGTAACAACACTTTCAAGTCGACCAGGCCTAGATGCGAGTTATGCCGACAAACGCACTTTTTTGAAATCATGGTGCCGTCTAAAAATAGTTGACCCACCCAAGCATTTATCTTCTCAAGCTTTTCTCATTAAAGCAACTGTTTCTGGAACCGTTTTACCCAAACGATAGCAAAAATTTATCGCACAACGCATTTCACTTCTTAACTCTGAATCACTCACCTCCATAGCTATATGGCGAAATGCAGACATACCTTAAACAACTACGCAATAAGAAAACCAGAATCGTCTGCCATGTGTAATAACTGTTTCCATAGATAGTTCCTTAATTCAGTTAGTCGTTTGCGTGGTTATTTTCCCCCTTCGTACTGTTGCCAATTCAAAAAAATGACTCTCAGTTTTTATGGAACGGCCTTTGTATATGCTCAACACACATCATTTCCAAAAGTGTGTGTTGGAATATATTAATTTTGATTTTTAATAATCTTTGTCTTATGTTAACTGGTAAAAAAAAATCTTATTCTGTAAGTTCTAATTATAAAGAAAATAGTTGCCGAATGATAATTTAGGTTGCCCTCGCGGAAATCAGGGCATGCTTAGCAACAGAGCATGCCCATAGTCGGCGCCTATGGTCAGCGTAATCCAGTTGGCCTCCTAGATCCAGTTGGTCTTCTAGACTACACAATATTATCAAAAGTATTCGGACACCAGAATGTTTTGGGGACAAATGGTAATATTATCGCAATTAGTAGTTAGTTGGTCCACCTTTTGCTTGTATGAAAGCTACAACACGTCGAGGCATACTATCAACCAATTTCTAGTAAGTCTCGACATTAATGACTCGCCATTCTTCCTGCAAAGCTCCTGCTAGAGTGGTGAGTGAAGGCAGTCGTTTTGGTCGGTTTCGCATCCGTCGCTCCAGTTCATCCCAGAGGTGTTCATGGGTTTAAGATCAGGACTCTGAGCAGTCCAGTCTAACAATTCCACCTCATTTTCAAGAAACCAGTCTTGCTCACGCTGTGCAGAGTGAAAAGGAGCTAAATCGTGTTGGAAGAGACAACGGTCATTTCCATAATACTGCCACATTTTTTGGTAGGGCAGAAATATCCAGAATGTCGAGGTACACTTCAGAGTTCATGGTTTGTGGTACAATAACCAACGGACAGAGTCCCATCCACGAAAAAAAAAACAAAAAAAAAACTCCGTAGCACGGTGGAACCACCCCGAACTGAACAGTTAGAAGAACACAGTCCTCGCTGGGCTGTCTCCAAATCTAAACACGCCCATCAGAAAAGAGTTAAAAGCGCGACTCATCACTCCAAGGAGCAGCTTTCAGGTCTCCAACAGTCCAGGAACGACGGAAGACACTCCACTCCAAACTGCGCTTCGCATTCACTGTAGTGATGTGTGGCTTGTGTGTTGCTGCCCTACCATAATAACCACACACCGTGCAACTTTCTGCGGGTAGTTATGGTACTAACCGAGCCATCACAAGCATTTCCTACTTCAGCAGCAGTGGAAACTGCAGAGAAAGAACGGAATTTCTTAACATTTCTTACCATGGTTCTTCTGTCATGTTCCGCCAGTTTGTGCGGCCTTCCTGAACTTTTTTTTTTTTTTTCGCTGTAGTTGCATCGTCCTGTTCCCATCTCTTCACGACATCACTTAGAGTCGATTTTAGAATCCCCAGTTTAGCTGCAATGCTCTGTATAGAAACTTTACTCAAATGATATCCTGTAACCACCGCACGCTGGCACTCGGAAGGTTCACGTCTACGCGGCATATAAGTTTTAAAGTTACTGATAATACGACAAAATATCTCAGCTTCATATACCTACCTCCCCACTCACTGCGCATCTTCCCGCGCAACCGATCTTTGCACTTATGCAAATATTTGGTAGTGTCCGAACACATTTGATAATATAGCGAATTTACTTCAAAGGTCCTAAACATCATTTTCCAGCTAAACAATACCCGCTCGCACATCACTCACATACAGTGCAGCTTCTACATTGCATTGACACATTTCTTTATCGCGCAGGTAGTCCGGCTTAACATCCCTGTCCAAATAATTATTTGGTATAGGAGACAGCGGGTAAGTACACCCGGCCTTGAATTTGAATAAAAAAAAAAAGCAGTTTACCCTGGAGTGACCAGTCTGGAAGATTACAGAAAAAGGCGGGGGGGGGGGGGCTGTTAGCATTGAGAAGAACACATCCACCATGAAAGAAAAGTTAAGTACAAAAATCCCGTCCCCCTTTTCCTGGATGTACCAGTTTGCAAATGAATCGTTTTGAGAAAACAGCGTGTTTACTATATTTGGAAATAATTCTTCCACCTTTCATAAAAAAGGGCAAAGATGTTGCGCTTTCATGGAGTTTCTTTCATGAAGTTTGGTTTTGCTCTGTTTTTTCGCTTTCTCTCTCTCTCTTTTTGTGTGTGTGTGTGTGTTTTCCTCCTCCTTTTATCCTCCCCAGTTTTCTTTCAGAGCACATCTCCTCTTTATCGTTCACTCGCTGACTCTAATCAGATGCAATAATCGTCCATTCGTCTGCTGCTGCAATGCCATTATGCGCATGCACTTTATCATCCCGTACAGTGGTCTTCCATTCGAGCTTCTACGGAGTGGCCTCCGTCAGTCCCTTGCATCAGCAAACATTCCGAGTGGACAGCTGAATAAGAAAATGGCGGAGTCTGTTGTCATGACGACAGATAGCACAGCATGCGAAAGTGGGGACATTTATGGAGCGTGTGTCTCTCTCGCTGAGGACATTTTTTTTTCTCTTTGATCGATGCAGTAGAAAATCAATAGCCAAAATAACCGGCCGCGTGTGTTTAAATTGCTCCTTGTTTTGTTGAGGAAACGGAGAAGAAGGTGAATGATTGATCGGTGCACTTTTAAGAAACATGGCTCTCTCTCCCATGGTTCTCTAATAGCAGCAGTTTTCCAGCCTTTACATGTCTTCAAATTACTGTGCTTAGAGTACCGTGGCAAGCCATACTACCAACCGTTTCTGCGGAAACCTAGTTTTTCTAAAGCACTTGGGGATGTAAGATGGTGTCATTCTGGGTTATTTCGGATTTCTTTTCCGGTCTGCTTCTGCAAGGCTATAAAATATAGCTCGTAGAAAACGTAATTACTGAAAAGCTGAGGATGGAAAAAGCAGCTGCGACATACACTGCGACATCTGATTTTTTCTTAATTTCTAAAAAGGTACTGATCTTGCATTTTCTTCGTAGTTGTTCGCATATCGTTTTGTCGGGCGCGTTTCATATTTCACATGCGTTTTGCTGAAAGTGAAACCGTTTCAGCTCCAGGATTTTAAATCATACGATTATTCTGAAATTAAAGAAGTTCCGTTGTTTAAAATGCGTATATTCAGAAATTATGTGAGAAGCATACTGAAAATCAACACATTTACATGAAAAGTTTTGCACACCGTTATGCGATTTCTTTGTGGAACTTCTCAAGCGCCATCTATCGAAACGAAAACTTGTATGGTCCTTCGTGAAACAGTAACCGTCACCTGCCATTTGGTGGGGTGTGGGTGTGGGTGGTGCCATGTTTCAGGCGACTCAGGACAACTGCTTGAAAATATTGAAAAAGCATTATCCAGATCTCGATGGCTTTTCTATTCCTAATGCCATGCATGAGAAATTAAACATGAAGTCATTTTAGGTACATGTGTCTTCTGGTGAAATCTTTGTTTCAGTTTGCAAGTATATGCGTCGCAAAAAGGCCACTGAAATGCATTATATACAGTCGAGTCACATTACTGGGACCACCTTCTACTTTTGATGTCAACAGCGCGTAGCCAATGAATGAAGACACGTGTCGTGAGCTGGCTTGGGTATATAAGGTGTGTTGTAGGCATTCTGAAAACACATCACTCGTTGCTGTCGTGGATAAAAGGAGTGATTTATCAGATTTGAAAAAAGGAATGATTATCAGCTTTCGGGCCAAGGGTGACAGTATTTCTGAAACAGCGCACTTTGCGTACTGTTCGCGTGCTGCTGTGGTTAAAGTGTATCGTGACTGGAGAAATGGCACTATTGCGAATAAGCGACGTGGAAACCGCGGAGCACCACGTTCCATTGATGTGAAAGGTGAACGTCGGCTTCGAAGGTGCGTGAGGGCTGATCGACACGCTACAGTGGAACAAGTCACTGGCCGAATGAACCAGGGGGCTACTGGAAGTGTGTCTAAAACGACAGTTCAGCAAACCCTGCTGCGTATGGGCTCCGATGCACACGGATAGTCACTGCACCTATACTAACGTAAGTGCATCGGCAGAAAAGGCTTACATTTGCACGGCAGTATCGGAATTGCACCTCCGCTGATTGGCAAAGGATTGCCTTCTCTGATGAGTCACGTTTTCTGCTTCATCGAACCGATGGACGTTGGCATATAAGGCAAGAAACATCGGAGAACAAACACTCTTCAACCATTGCTGGAAGAACAATGGTTGAAGAGTGTTTGTCTGGGGAATGTTTTCGTGGCATTCTCTGGGTCCACTGATACTTGTGGAAATCACTATTGACCGAATTCGTTATGAATCCATCCTTGCAGACCAGGTACACCCATATGCTGATTGTCTTCCTTAAGGCGGATAGGATCTTCCATCACGACAATGCGACGTGTCACACAGCTTGAAATGTTCAAGAGTGATTGGAAGGGCACAATGAAGACTTCAAAGTACTTCCCTGGCCCCTTAATTCCCCAAACTTAAACCCAATTGAGCATCTGTGGGACCACGTCGAACGTATTATTCGGTCTATGGATCCTCCACCACGTACCCTCCGGCAGCTGTCAGATACACTGCAGTCAGCATGGCTCCACACACCTGTGAACATCTTCCAGCACCTTATCGAGTCACTTCCAGCCCGTCTAGCTGCTGTCCGTTCTGCACATGGCGGTTACTCTGGATATTAACTGGTGGTCACAATAATGTGACTCGACCGGGTATTATCAAAAGTATCGGGACACCTCTTTTGAGCGGGATTTGTCCATACACGTCTTAGCCATAGCCCATACAGGCATGAAAAGAGGACATGGTCTGGCAAAGATCGTAGAAAAGCAGGAATAGTAGAACGGGCCGTACGGCAGAGCTCTGTGACTTTCAACGTGGCACGGTCATAGGATACCATCTTAGCAACAATTCAATTCAGGAAATTTCTTCCCTGCTGCAGCTGACTCAGTCAACTGTAAGCGATGTTGTTGTGAAGCAGAAGGGTCTAGGAGCAACAACAGCACCATTCGATCTGGCAGGTCACGTGCCATGACAGAGCGGGATCGCCGAATACTGAAGCAGGTGGTGCGGCAAAATTGCCTGTTTTCCGATGCAGCACTCACCACTGAGTTCCAAAAGACGCCCCTGGAAGCATCACTAGTAGCGTAACGGTTCGTCGAGAGCTGAAGGTAATGGGTCCCCATGGCCGAGCAGCCTCACACTAGTCTAACGTCAGCAAGATCAACTCCGAGCGTCGGTTGGATGGCGTAAAACTCGGAGTCAGTGTACTCTGGAGCAGTGAAAATCCGTTCTAGGGAGTGATGAATCACGCTTCATCATCTCGTACTCAGACGGATGAGTGTGGGAGTGGCTGATGTCATGTTAACGCTACCTGCCGGATTGTGTTGTGTCAACTATGAAGTTTGGCGGAGAAGGCATCATGCTCTGGGGTGGTTTTTCATGGTGTGGGCTGTACGCCTTACACTGTAAAAAATTCTCTGAAATTCACGAGGCATTTTCCGTTTCCTTTCGTGAATTAATGAAGATATTTCTGATACACCCTTTTCCGTAAAATGACGGAAAGAAACCTGAATTTCACGAATTTTTCGTACCACGGGAAAATTCTGAATTTTCAGAAACCTTTCCACAATTCCTTTCATATATTAACGGAAAACTTTTTACTTTTTCCGTATTCATATGACGAAAAATTTCCGGTGATAGGACAGATTTACGGGAATACTTGGAAGTTTGAATAACTCTTAAATTTCAATAGTCTGTCGAAGTATTTGATTTTGAAGTTCTGTAGCGAGATCGGATATTGTGGAAAGTGGATAACATATCGCATGAATTTTGTTTATTATGGCACAGAATATTTCTTCTCCTCTCCCCCATTATGTGCACCAGATATTTATTATACATATATTGTGTTATTCTAAGAAACCGGGTATTTAACTTATTGTACATGTAACTATTGTACACACGATGTACATACGATTGTACATACTTAACTTATTGTACATATGATGCCTATGTATCAGTCTTTGGACCCCTTAAAACAAGAGCTATTATAGCTATCAAGAGTAAATTTTACACTTGGGAGTTTTGTGAAATACTTTTTAAAAAAGTTCATTTCACCTTTTTTTGAAGATAATTGAAAGTCATTGTCAGTTTAAAAAGATCAAGTTGCAAAACACTTTGTTGCCTTGAAAAATCAATGAAAAATACTTAATTTGTGAAAAGTCCGCCTACAGAAAAAATATATATATATATATTACAAACCTATTCAGAAAAATAATAAGCTCCAACAGAAAATAAAATGAATAAATCACTCGCATTAATAACAAAAACATTTTTTTCATCGTCGCGCCACTAGTTTTACGATAAACGTGAGTTCAATCACCTAGTGTTTCTGGCTGAGTGGTTAAAGGCGCGCGTTATCTGGTTAACCAACCCAAATTACGAGGGTTCGGTCCTGATTGCTGCGAAATGATTATCTAGTGTAAGGGCTGAAAGGTATTCCGTTTTTGAGAAATTTGAGTTTAAATATGGAAGAACCTGAAACTGACTTTTCTGGAATAAACGGAATTTCTTACTACGGAAAATCTGTGAAAATACGGAAGTTAAAATAAACGGGCCCTTTTTAAAACGGAAATTTCTGAAAAAGACGGACACCTACCGGTAACTTTTCTGCACGTTATTTTCAGAAATTTTCCGTGAATTCGCACCACTTTTTTTTACAGTGTAGTTAGATCCAGTGCCTGGGAGTCTTAACGCTGCTGCCTATAATGACATTCCAGACAATTTTGTACTCCCAGCATTATGGCAACCGTTCAGTGAAGGCTCTTTCCTTTACCAACAGTACAATGGTCCCATCCGACCCCATAATGCACAATTTCCCTGCCAGGGGCTTATACGTATGAACTTTTTTCTTGCTATCTCTGCTTCTAAAAGTCGCTTTTGAGAAATCCTTTTTCCCATCGCATAGCTCCCACTACGAAGATTAGCTCGTGCATATTTATCTTTTGTTTTCTTTCTTAATACACGTTTCTGTCTCTTGGGGGGGGTGGATATTTCTGTTTGAAAGAGCATATTCCCTTCGAGAAATCTATTCGAAGCAGCCCTTTCTTGATCGGATACCCTTAATCATGAAAAACATTTTACGTTTATTTTCTTTTTCAATTAACATGAAATTTTCACACTTGGGGCTGTAAAGTTACAGTATGCTTTATTACATGTCTGTGCTTTTAATTGCTCGATTTGGAAAATACTTGCTTCGCTTCATATAGATTTAACACGACCATGACGATGTCGTCCCTGGTTAAAAAAATGTTTTCAGGTACGTACTGTATGTACTATTTATTCAATGTGCTTAGTACTGGGAAACATGGATATCCGTGGCCTTTAATAAGTTGCTATTTTTTTGCGCTTTTAGCTTACGCCATTTTTTTCCCTAATCTTTGCTCTCATATGGCTGTTTAGGAATTTTAATTTATAGCCCGATAAGGAATATCAACTTTTTAAACTGTAATTGTGAAAATGGTGTCTTTCTACTACTCTCTCGAACATTCGCTAGAGAATTAGAATAGTGCATGCCACTAAATTTAAAGAAGAGTTAATTTTATACAACAAAATTTTCTTGTAGCATTTCCCCATAATGAAAAATGGTAAAAAGGCACCGATAAGACGGGGACAGGACGGTTGACCAAAAGAAATGTATTTTAACAGGGGTCACCGATTAGAACGCTACGTTTAGCATGGAAAGAGCTTAAGTTACCCAATGCGATTTCGGCTCCTGTTGATGGCTTCGCCGCACGGGTGTTTCTTTTTTTTTTTTTTTGGAAGTTTAACGACCACCGTGAGCAACTCAATGGGCTATAAGCAGTCACCCGTCCCTAATTTAGGGTCACTGGTTCCTGGGAAGGGAGAGAGCCAGTGCCGTAAGACAAATACAACATCCATGCCTGACCGATTTTCGAACCAGGACCCCTTACGGACGAATGATCAGAGGCCAACGCCTTAGACCACTGCGCCACCGGGGCGGCACCGCACGGGTGTAAGCTGTTCTCTAGGATGCGTCGCTAACTGATAGGGGTATAGGCCACACCCCCTTCGGTCTATGGCCAACTGCCAATGACCATTTTTATGGCATGTTTCATACCTTGGGGCTTACATACGTGACCGTAACATTTCAGCGATTGTTTGTTGATTTGTCCTTGGCAAAAAACTTGCTGTTGACAGAAATTTTCCGAAAATATTTCCTAAATCTAAAAAAAAAAAAAAAAAAAAAAGTCATATGCGTTTACCCAACTTTCCAAAAATCTGAGAGAGCTGCACTCGCTATGTATTCTAGGTCGTTAAATATTTTTTCGGGGGAAAGGCGGGGGGGGGGGGGGGCTAAGCTGAGGGCTCAAAGACAATTTGAGTGGGTGTTACCTTAAGTATCGCGCCTGTGTGTAAAGAATAATTTGCATACAAATTGCGGTTTTTCGTAACGCACATTTCATCAGCACAACTTCACAGAAAGACAATAATGAAGAAAGTATTAAACAAACGGAGCACCGCTAAATAGCGCAACAGCAGCATATCAAGACGCAACAACCTAATGCACATATATACATAATTAAGACAACGAAACATTGCGAAGAACAGCAACACTAAAAAACATCGGGAGAAAGTGCAAAAACGCCTAAAAGGGCGACACAGGTCTCACGCAAAGGCAAGAGATACACAAAAAATATACAGCACTAACAAACCTGACAAGCGATGCAAAATCATACCCCAAAAGCTCCACAAGCACACAATAATGACTACAAAAGCCAACAAAACCAAGTAACTAATCAAAGTGTCAGAATGCCAAACTCGGAAAATAAAAGAGTACATTTCATAGGGTTGTTCTCTTCAGGAAAACACCAACTGTAGGTGACCTTTCAAACCAGGCAAAAGCTAGAAGTATTCAATAGCTGCCTGTGTGTTCCCTAGGTCACCAAATTATGAAACATACATTACAAAATATAAATCAAGAACCCAGAATCAACAACCTGAAAACTAACTTGAATACTATAAGATAAAGGTCCATACCACCAATCCACATGCCCAGGACGACGCCAACTCAACGACCCCAAGGAACCAATGGCCAAAGCACTAGATCAACATCGACTCTCACGAGGTCCAAAACGGTTACAGCTGGGTGCTTGTCTGTAAAACGTTCTTACAACGTTTCTATGGTTTTTGTGGGAGATGATAGGTATGGGTTGGCCAGGAAAGTGATAGATGTATTCAAAAACTTTTGATTAATTATTTAGTTTCCGCACCTTTGAGGTCGGTTATGTAATTTGGTTTTTTGGGACTTATACTTGAATCTATGGTTTTGCAGAAACCCATTTTCAACTAGGTCTTTGTAGTAGTGAGAAAATGCAGAGCTTTGCTGGTCCTTGGTAAAACCAAGGCTCGGCATTTTCGACACTTTCTGCATTCAGTTTTTTTTATTATTCTCTTTGCCTGTTGGCTTTTGAGTATTTTATTATTTTTTATTATTATTATTTATTATTATTTTTGTTGTAGTTTCTGCTTTGTAGGTTGTTCTGAGAATTCTTCACTGCAGCACTTGCGCGTTTTGATCTTCAGAATGTAAGTATGTACAAATATTTATATATATATGCGTACTGTATATCTGTGTGTATATCAACAATCAACAACGCAGCGATACGCAACAGAAAAGGAATGCCACTACCGCATGAGGAGGAAGCATGCGCATGAAGATATGACAGTCCAAAAGGGAAGCAGCACGTGGAGCGGATTTCGAGGAGCTAATAGAGAGAGTGAACAGCGATGCAGCTGGCACAACGAGCCCTCACGCTGTTCAGAAGGCTGCAAATGAGAGTTGGGGGCAGTAAGAGCCACTCCTTCACCAAGGCGTATTGAAGTCCAGAGAGGTTTCTGGGAGATGGCTGACGGCTGACAATTGCTGTTCCCACGGCATCTCAGACATGTTTTATCAGGTTCAGGTCAATATATCTAGCGGGCCACTCCATCTTCTGAATATCCTCACTCTCCAGATATTCGTCGACTAGCCGAGCCCTACGGAGACGGGCATTGTCGTCCATATAAAAGAAACTGGGAGCCAAGAGCTCTCCTGAAAAGCCGCACATAAGGCTCTATGATATCATCTCTGTAGCGTGCAGCAAAACAGATACAGCGGCGTGCATCGGTCCAGCATAATGCCAGTCCAAACCAGGAGTCCTCTATCACTGTTATGGTCAATTTCCTCAATGTTGAAGGGGAGATTTCGTCTTCCCGCCTCTCTCCAAATGTACACACGTTGAGAATCCGTGTTTGCGACTGTACCGCGACTCGTCACTGAAGAAAACACAATCCTATTGATCAGGGATTCAGGGGTGATGTTGTCAGGCCCAGTTCAGAATGACCCTTGTGTGCGACGTGGCGAGTGTGATGCAGACCATTGACCTTCTTGCATACAGCCCTTCTCTGGTGAAGTTTTCTGTAAACTATTTGCCTCGATATCGCAGTTTACGTTGCAGAGGAGAGCTCTGTGCGAGAGTTGCCTGACTGTCGACTCAGTATGGGGTAGAGCTGTTAGAGACAAATGCCGGTCGTCTTGTCTTTTGTTTCTCGTGGCGCTCTTGTCTCGGACTTCTGGTTATCTGTTCCGGTTTCCTAAAACTGTCTCCAGAGATTGGAGACCACTTGCCTCGATGCCTCCAGCTATCTTGCTACCTCAACTTGCGATTGCCGTGCTTCCAATTTACGGATCTTTCTCACCGTAAAAAGTCTTCTAAGCTATGGTGGGGAGCCATTTTTCCACTAACAGTCTAACTCAAGTTTCAATTGCCACATCCCGCTCAGAACGTTTGTCGAGGTCGCGTGTCTGCCAGCTCGATGACGCACGGCCGTCATTTGCATGTCTCCATAGGAACTAGCACACTGTTGCTTGAGTACTTCGACTTAGCGTTTCTCCTTGGACATGTCTTTGCAAAATCTTTACAGTCGGTTGTCTTGTCTTGGACATATTATCGAATTTGTGTTTGTCACGTTAATTTTGGACAAGAGTTTATGAAAGAATACCACCAAGCTTTCGCACACCAGAATGGTGGTGGTGGCATCATCAAAAAATCTATGAGTCTAAACTACATGAGAAGTGGTTCTAACCAAAAATTCAATTCTTAAATAACATAAAAAGCGTGATAGCCCGTGCCAAACAGTAGGAAGGCCAGCGGAAGTGTTCTCGTCGGAAGTCTGGTTGGAGAGGATCTCAACCGTTTCCCTCTGAGTCGTGGCTTTTGCGTTTATATACGGAGCATTTCTTCTTGATTTAATCGCATTTAGGGATTGCAGCGTGGATTTTAACTTGTCCTAAAGCAGCAGTTAGCCGCTCCTGTGGCACGGTGGTCTAAGCACTGGCTTATGATCATTCGTTCCAGAAAGGGTCCGAGTTCGATTCCAGTGGGGCATGAATGTTGTGTTTGTCTTACGGCACGGGTTCTCTCCCTTCCCTGGAACAATTGGCCCTAAATTAGGGACGAGCGACTGATTATAGCCCATTGAGTTGCTCACGGTGGTCGTTAAACCTTCAATAAAAAAAACAAAAAAACAGCGCTTAGTTTGCCATACTTCACATCACGCTCATGCTCCATCAATCTTAACTTAAAAGACCGCTTGGTCATACAAATACAATATCTTAGAGACCCATCCTAATTCTCCAAAGGGATAGAGTAAACACTAAAGTCTGCAGTCAATGGGTGAGGAGAGGGGGAGTTTCTATTTGCGGCGAGCAAAACAGATATTGACTTTGGCGCTGTAATTCTGATAACGAAGCGGTATCGGAATTAAGAGCTCTTGAGGAAACCAGAAACGTAGGGAAGAGACCCAATGCCCTGCAAAAGACGATTTGAAGTGTCAAGCATGCGATTATTAACAACAGCTTTAGATCTCGTGCTAATATTGCTATCAGGACTTGTACAATTCCTACAAGTCCTTTAACACATGGACAAAATTGCGAAGTTTAAATAAATTCTTAGACAAAAAAAATAATATGCCTACTTGGTAAGATTTATTTCGCAGTCTTACTATTTTTAGCGCGTCTTTGTAAAAAAGTGAGTACTTATGCTATCACTTCGTCCGTCCGTTCCTTCCGTCTGTGGATACCATATCACTACAGCTGTTATTCCGATCTGAAAAATTCTTTTTGCATTAGATAGTTTGAAATGTGGGTACGATGATCCTTGTTTTTGGTTTGGTTTTATTCCGATACATAACTTCGCCACAACAGGGCGTAAATGCAAATGCTATCGAACTCAAAATACAATTTATTCCATATCATCATTGTCAATCATTATCAATCCACTGCTGGACGAAGGTCTCCCCAAGTTTCTTCCTCAACGGTCTGTCTTGTGCCAGTCTCCTCCCTGTTACTCCCGCATACTTTCGAATTTCATCCACCCATCTCACATGTGGTCTCTTCTGGGTATTTTCCTGTCCCTTGGAAACCAGTCTAAAATTTCGGCTGTCCATCGATGGTCTGTCCTTCTGGCAATATGTCCAGCCCATTGCCATTTCAGGGATTTTACTCTGATCATGATGTCTTCCACTCTTGTCATTTTTCTGATCCACGAGTTCCTCTTCTTATCTTTCCTGGTTACACCAAGCATGAATCTCTCCAAGCTTCTTTGAGTTGTCTGTAGTCTTTGTATGTCGCTTTTAGTTAAGGTCCACGTCTCTGCACCATACGTAAGCACTGGAAGGATGCACTGATCAAACACTTTCCTTTTAAGACATAATGGCATATTGCTCTTGAAAATCATGCTGTTTCTTCCAAAAGCTCTCCAGGCAAGTTTTGTACGCCGATTAATTTCTTCACCAATGTGACCCTCACTTGATATCTGCTGTCCAAGATAAACATACGTGTCTGTTATCTCCAGTTTTTCACCATCAATCGATGAATCTTCATTTCTTGTAAAAGCATTGAACATCACTTTTGTCTTCTGAAAGTTCATTTTTAATCCCACTTCTTTACTCTTGTCAGCAAGTTCCTGGATCATACTCTGCAGCTCTGATTGTGTAGTTGCAAAAATGACTATGTCATCAGCAAAACGAAGGTGAGTTAGATAATCTCCATTAACCTTTATCCCTTTGTTTTCCCAGTTCAGTGATTGAAAGACATTTTTCAATGTGGCATTAAAGAGTTTGGGAGATGTAGTGTCACCTTGTCTCACTCCCTTTCCAATTTTTATGTGTGCTGTATTCTCAAATAGCCGAATCTTTGCACTTGCATTTTCATAGATGTTATTAATAATACACTATCTACCAACAAGTTATTGGACACCCCTGAAATCGACGATATCTGCGGTCCTGATACACGTCACGGCCGCCGCCGTTAAATATCGTGTGGGAAACAACAACGCAACCAGTCGCATGCAAGATGCCACGAAGTTCAGAGCTCTCTGATTTCGAGAAAGGTGTAATCATCGGGTATCACAGAAATGGCCGATCCATACGTGACATATCCAGCGCGTTGAAGTACCCTAAATCGACAGTGGCCTACGTGATTGGCAAGTGGAAGATGAGAGGTGACTGTCGGAATGGGCCCCGACCCGTCAGACCCACAAAACTGGGAGTTAGAGACCGACGGGTGCTGGCCAGTGAAATTCGGAAGAACCGCACCAAATTGATGGGTCACATCCGCGAGGAGTTTCAACAGGCATCCGGGAGTGTTCTTTCGATGAATACCATCCGTAAGGAAGCCCATCTGCTCGGTTATCATGGACGTGCTTCCGCTCACAAGCCTTTGATCACCAAATCCAATAGCGCTGCTCGGCTAACGTGGTGCAAAGAACGTTGACAGTGGACCGTTGAACAGTGGAAACAGGTTCTCTGGAGCGACGAATCAAGGTTCACCATCTACCGTTCGGATGGCAGGGTCTGGGTTTGGCGTCTGCCTGAAGAACGCCTCCTGCCGGAATGTATTGTGCCAACTGTGAAGTTCGGCGGCGGTGGAATTATGCTATGGGGGTGTTTCTCCTGGTATGGCACGGGACCCTTGGTCGCAATTCCTGGTAGACTCAACGCCGAGATCTACTGCACCATTTTGGATGACCATGCGCTTCCTACGTTGTGGCAGTTTTACGGGGTGGACCCATGTTACTTTCCGGATGACAATGCCACCTGCCATATTGCGAGGTCCACCATGGCTTGGTATGGTGACCATGGTGTTAATCGAATAGACTGGCCTGAGCAGAGCCTGGACCTTAACCCTATCAAGCACCTCTGGGACGAGTTGGAGCGTCGACTTTTAAGGGGTGCCCCCACCGTCTGAAATCGGTAAAGGAACTGACCTGTCTTCTCCAAACCGACTGGAAGAAAATATCGCTAGCCGTCGTACAACGCGTGGTTGAGAGTATGCCCCGGAGGGTCGCAGCTGTAATCGTCGCTCATTGAGGCTCCACCAACTATTGAAGGTGAATAAACTTCGTTTTCCTTTGCTATCACAGGTGTCCAATTACTTGTTGGTAGATAGTGTATTAATGTATGCATCTTCAATACCGCAGGACTTCAAAGCCATTGTAACTGCTGATGGTTTCACCGAATCAAAGGCCTTTTCATATTCGATAAAAGCCATGCATAATGGAAGTTCATATTCCCTCGCTCTTTCAATTAGTTCTCTCAGTATCTGAAAAATTCTTTTTGCATTAGATAGTTTGAAATGTGGGTACGATGATCGTTGTTTTTGGTTTGGTTTTATTCCGATACATAACTTCGCCACTAGAGTACGTAAATGCAGATGCTATCGAACTCAATATACAGTTTATTCCATATTCCATATTCCATATATTTGCTTCTAAATATCCCATTGAAAACATTTTTTCTTCCTTTCGATTCTATTTATAAGGAAAACTATTTTAGGTACAGTTTCTTTTTTAAGTAATGTATATATTTTCCGCTAGGAGTCGTATAGGTAAATTGGGATTCTCCCGATATCTCTGCTTTTGAATGTCCGACTTCAAAACTTCTTTCTGCATTGCATGTAGCTTTTGGTGGGAAATGTTCTACATATAATTTCTAAGTACCGAACATTTTGGCCTCCAATGGCGTAAGTGTTTGTTTTATTTATATGGTTCGGAGAATCCCCGGGGAGCAAGCAGGCGATAATTGTCCGTGGTTTGAAAGTGCTGTAAGAAGCTAGCGCAAGAGGCACGAGAAGGTTCGCGTGCAAAGCGCGCCTGCGCCCACAAAGCTCGTTCGAAAACGAGAGCTCTTTTCAGAGCTAATTGCTCCGCCCGATCCAAGCTCTGCCCCGTTGTCGTCGGGCCGGTCCTAACACTCAATATGAGTGGTTCAAGTGCAGAGCACACTGAGCAGACACCATCCTGCTCGGGTCTTCAGACCCATTCACCGGGGGATAGAGACCCGAAGAACCGTGAGAGTACAGGCACGGAGGAATTTCTTGGGCTGTTCCACGAGCTTAACACTCTGATGGACAGCCCGACTACTAGAATCTCACACAACGTGATAGGGTTGTTACGACCCGTTCTAGACCAGATGCTCAGCTTCGTAACAAAACAGTCGATGCAACTGGAAAACCTCAAAGGGCAACTATTGGAAAGAGAACGGAGTGCGCCCGTCGATGAGAAACCGACCTATGGTAAGGTTGCCGGGAGAAGTCAAGCTCCCGCAGCACCAAAAAAGTTAAGCCGACCCACCCAGTGATCCTCTATCCGAAGATCGCTGGCAAAACGTCAGAGGAGGTGAAGGTCATAGCTAAAGAAGTGATTGATCCATGGAGCATGGACATAGGAATTAAAGGTGTGAAGAAAGTGGCAAACGGAGGGGTTCTGATCGAATGCACCAAGGCGGAAGGGGTGAAGACACTTGAGAACACATTTGAGGAAAACCCTCAACTGAGTGAGACGTTTGTGTTAAAAAAGCCAGGGTGGAGACTTCCCTGAGTGATAGTCTACGGAATAGATTCAGACGATCAACAACAGATTGTTGATGGAATCGCGATGCAGAATGAGATCCAGGACCATGACAGTTGCAGATTACTCTTCCCAATCAAAGCGAAGTCGGTTAAGAAACACTGGGTGTTTGAGTTCGCACTCTAGTGAAAAAAGGGAGTCAACATCGGCTGGCAGATTTACTATTGCAAAGAAAACTTGCGGGAAACCCGTTGCTTCAAATGCAACGGGTTTGGTCATCACCGTGAGAAGTGCAAAGCAGCGTCTGAAACCTGTGCTCGATGTGGCCAGGAGGGACACAGGCAGCAGACCTGCAAAAACGAAGCGAATTGCCTCAACTGTCGAAGTGCAAACGAGAAGTTCCGCCTCAAGCTCGACACCGCCCACTCCAGTACAGATCCAGATTGTCCTAGTCTGAAGAAAGAGCACGAGAGAATCCGTTCCAGGACAGATTATGGTTGAAGAACAAGCGACGAAGGGAAAACATGGGACTGCGATCCCAAGAAGAAATGTAAGACGTTGAATGTGCGTCCAATGTGCTTGTGTTTTAACAATTCGAGTTACATTACTGTCAATGTGTGTACCTATGTATTGTTTTGAAATAAAAAGGCTTCGGCTCAAAAAAAAAAAGTTCGAGTGGCGAACCAATCTCCCAGAGGTCCCTCAATAGACACACGGTCCATCGTGTGCGACCTTCCCAGTTCGCACCACCCGTCGGTGTGTCCGAATCTGCGGCTCTTGGACGGGGATTGGTAGCGTAACGCTCACCGACGGTGAACGTGAATAAAGAGGCCTATCTATCCTTGCAGAGTCCGCAACAGGACGGAGCAAGCAGATGACTCAGTATTATATGGTGCACAGTTTTTCTGCCAGGGGGCGTAGATATATCTTATTTTTGTCGGTATCTCTGCTTCTAAGAGTCCGATTTTAAAAAATATTTTTTTATCGGAGAGCGTTTCCGGAGCGAAATGTTCTTCATATAATTTACAAATTTTCTTAACACACATGTATGCCACAAGAAGGGTTAAGTTCAGGTTTCCGTTGACAGCATGTTTGCGGCAATATCTGCGGGAATAAAAACCCGATTCAAAATTTTTTTCTCTGTCAGATACTACTAACTATGAAAACATTTTGTGTGTATTTTTTCCCTAAAATAATGTAAAATTTCCCCGCTAGGGGGTGCAAATGTTATTGTGTTTTTTTTTTAATTAGAGGTTTAACGACCGCCGTGAGCAGCTCAGTGGGGTATAAGCAGTCGCCCGTCCCTAATTTAGGGCCATTGGTTCCAGGGAAGGGAGAAAGCCAGGGCCGTAAGACAAACACAACGTCCATGCCTCACCGGGATTCGAACCCGGACCCATCTCGTATGAGTGATCAGAAGCCATCACTTAGACCACTGCACCACCGAGACGGTGTGGAAATGTTCAATCTATTTTCCTCTATATCTCTGCTTCTAAATGTCCGATTTAAAAAGAATTTCTTTTTACAACGGACACCATTTACCTTGTGGAACATTTTAGTCTGGTACCCGGAAAGTTTTAATAGTTCGCAGTTACGTTTCTAGGTGGTGCTTTTGTGCTTTTGTTTGTAGCTATATCACCGCTTTTAAAAATCCTATTGAAAAATTTTCTTTTTTTACTGTATGCCATTAGCTACTTAAAAAATTGGGAACCTTATCCCCTATAAATAATGCACAGCTTTCCCGCTAGAGGGCGTAAAGCTCAAAATCTTTTTCTCGCTGCCTCTGCTTCAGGGAGACATATTTGATAATTTCGTTTCGTTAGCATAGCTTTTGCCATGAAAAATATTTTTCGCATATTTTCAACATGTCCATTAGGCAAAATTCTTCCCCTACGGGTCGTAGAATTATACACTGCTGGACAATTGCTAAGGACAGATCATAAACGGCTATATAGCGCATAAAAAAGTAAGTGTGGTTGGATGCCAAGTGAAATAAAATAATGTCAGAATGCCAGGACATTACAAGAAAGACAATTTATTGTGCTCTGAAATCCAGAAGGCTTTGGAACGTGTTCAAGGGACAAACAGGCCATTTTGTGCAGAATACGTAAACGTGAAAAAAATGCAATTACCGTCCGCAGGTGTTCCGGCGTAAGATGTCAATACGGGATATGGCCACCATGGAGGGCGATGCAAGATTCCACACGTCGTGTCATGCTTTGCACAACATTATCAAGCAGCTGTTGGGGTAATTTATCCCATTCCTCTGTCAGTGCACGGATGAGGGTGTCCTTGTTTATTGGAGGGCATTGGTGACCAGCAAGACTCCTCCCCAAAGCATCCCACACATTTTCAATGGGATTCAGATCTGGAGAACGTGCTGGCCATACGAGGCGTTGAATATCCTCGCTCTCAAGACACTCCTGGACAGCGACTGTTAGATGACATGTTGCGTTGTCGTCCATGAAAATGAATCTATCACCGACAGCACCACGGAACATGCGAACATGAGGTAGCAGAACATCATTAATGTATCTTTGGCCAGTCATAGTCCCAGTTGGAAGCACATAGAGGGACGTACGGCCATTGATCATGATGCCAGCCCATACCATGACACTACATGTCGGATATCGGTCCCTTTCCTGTATGTTTGCTGGACAATATGCAGTACCACTATCACGCCAGATCAATTGTCGTCGACAATCAGACGATGGACTGTATCTACTCTCATCTGAGAAGAGGACAGCAGACCAGTCGTTATCAGTCCAATTGCGATGTTGATGGCACCATTGCAAACGGGCGGTACGGTGACGTCTGGACAATGGGATGCACACAACAGGACGGCGGACGTATAGTCCTCCTTCATGCAAACGTCTGGCGACAGTTTTTCGGGAGATCCGCTTGCCAGTAGCAGCCATAAACTGATTTGATACCTCACTAGCTGTGCTGCGCCGGTGTCTTTTTGTTGATAGCACTATGTACCGATCTTCTGCAGGTGTCGTACTGCGAACACGACCTCCCCCGTGACGTTTGCTACACTCTCCATTTGTTTGAAATGATTTCCAAAGCCTTGAAACAACACTGTGGCTGACGTAGAACTCCCTGGCAACATCTGTTATTTTTCGCCCTTCTTCAATCTTGCCAATAATACGGCCACGCGTAAAATCATCTAGGTGATGTCGGGAAGACATACTGAAAATTGCAAGTTCGTCAATTGATTCTTTCCTTTTCAACTTTGCGTTTGAACAATAACGGTCAATACGTGTCAAATCCTTTATATCTCTTATCAGCGTTATGACGTCACGAAAAAGTTCGGCAATCCAAAATTTGCATACGCACAACACGTCTTACTGTATCCCGCACTTATGCTATTTTCCACATTTTCCTGCCTTCCATTTTATGGTTGCTATCGTTGCTATTGTCATCCGTCCTTAGCAATTGTCCGGCAGTGTATCATGTTTCCTTCTATATTTCCTATTTTAACTGTTCAACTTGAAAATCTATTTGTTTTTGATATCTCGTGCTATGAGAAACTTTTTGTGCACCATTTGTTAATTTTGGTATCATATTTTCAGCCGCTGATAGGAATAAGTACCTGTTTCTATTTCTGGATGTTTTGTCGATTGTAGAAATCGGGTTGATTTCTTTTTTAAAACCGGTTCCTTTGACTATGAGTAATTTTGAAACATTTTAATCAAATCGGAAGGGATTCAAAAGACGTGCTTATTAGAACCGAAAATTCGGTGTCACCCACCTTTCTTGTTTTTCTTTCTTTTTATTTGCTCACCCTGAAACATTCCCCTCCCCCTAAGATAAGCTTCTGGATCCGATCTTGGTTGAGAGCCACGTTTTCTCGTAGGGCTCCTTCAAGGCACTCCAGAGATATGAACTGAAAACTACGTTTTCAACCCACGATTTTCATCTTTATCTTTATTTATAGAACTGGATCTGGTGATAACGATTTCATTACGATGATTAATTACGGCAACACAAAGCGACTCGGAAATTTTGTGTTTTATTCTGCAAGTCATTTGACAAGTCAGATATAATCATACTCGTGATATACACATATCTTAAAGCACTTGACCACACCTTAGTTGAACTGCTTTAGGAAACTGCTGATATGTAATACTATTAATTTTCTACCTGTTTCTTGCCTTAACTGAGAATTAATTTTAAACGTGATTCGTTGATTCAACGAAGTTATTACCACGAGGATACAAGCCAACCTTTGTACGCCATATAGTTATGTGGAAGGTACTTTCCAAAATATTCTGACACCAAGTGCTCATACAAAACTTATTTGCATCTGGTGCTCTATGACAGGATTTTATTAACGACAAAATCAATACCTGCACTTGAAAACTATGCTCTGCTCCTTTTTATTACTCATAAGGTACCGTCATGAATTTTATGGATGCCATTAGAAGTATTGCATGTTCTTTCCTACGCCGTTTATGCTCGAATTCTGCAACGCGTAGAAAGAGCACGTGGTTTCTCATTAGATCAAGAGGTCCACATGAACTACATGCAGTTTTACTTTTTTCTAGTTTTCCTGTCGTTAATGTCGGTGAGTCAGTACCCTTTTTTTCGAATTTCTTCTTCAGGTATTTTGACATTTCCTTACTAAGAAAAAGCTTCTTTTATAACACAAAGAAAAGAGAGAGAAACGAAAGAACGAGAGTGAGAGAATGAGACAAAGAAATTACCCGCTCTCAGATTTTTATCATTCATTACATTCCGTTTTCATTAAAAAAATTAAGATCACTAAATTTTGTTTCAATATTATGACGAAGTGCAGTTCGTTGCCATTAAAACGGTTTAAAGTTCTCAAAGAAAATTAACAAAAAAATCTGAAGAACTATGAGGATGACAGCGTAAGTGGAACAGCCAGAAATTTTCAGCATCACCCAATTCAAGGGTTTATCCAGAAATTTCAAAGTGGGGGAATGAATACATTTAGGGTAGTCTTAGAAGAAAGCAAATTGTTCGAAAGCGGAAATTTCTACTGGGGAAATATTTAGCTTTGCTTTGAACTTAGGATTAAAAATGGGGTAAACTCTAGAAAATGGAGAAATCTTAGTTTCTTTTATTGTTAAGAATGGTTAAAATCCGAAATTTTTTTTTCCAAAACTACATGAAGTTATTTTGTTTTTGTGCTGTTCCTATTTTTTATCTCTCATGCGTAAATCTAAAGTTTTCAGAAATCTTGTGCAAGCTGAAATGATTCAGAAGCATATCTGCAAAATCTGTAACAATCTAAGATGAAGAGATACATAGTGCAATCAAAAAGTTCCGAGACTAAGTACGTAGCGCGCCGACAGGTGGCAGTACGCGGATGCGCGAGCAGCGGTCGAGGACAATGACTTTCATGAGTCATTGTGCCGAGTGGCGTCGTTCTGTGAACGTCGGAAGCTGTGCTACACGATATTTGGTGACCACGTGCTGAACACAGCTGCGATTTCGGTATGGACTGCAAACTAGAGCAGCGAGCGAACATCGAATTCTGAGTCATACTCGGCTGATCGGGAACGGACATGCATGAAATGTTGCGGCAGGCTTATGGCAATGAAGCAATGAGTCATGCGAGGTGTTTTGAGTGGCACTCGCGCTTCAAGAGCGGCAGAACGGCACTGGAAGACGACGAGAAGTCAGGGCAACCGTCCACGAGCAAATCCCCCGAAAATGGGGACAAATGGGGACATTCGTGTGGTTGTGCACTGTGAATTCGGCTCCCAGGGTCAGATCGTCACCGCCCTTTTTTACTGCGATGTTCTGCGGCGTCTTATGGAGAACATTGGCAGTAAAGGACCTAAAATGTGGAGCAGGGGCGATTTCGTGCTCTATCACGACAATGCAGCAGCTCACAGAGCGTTAGCAACACGACAGTTTTGCAGCCACAACAGCATGACTACCCTTCTTCACCCGCCTTACTCGCCGGATTTGGCCCCCTGCTACTTCTTTCTGTTCCACAAGATGAAGCTGAAGCTCAAGAGTCGCCGTTTTGAAACCGTGAACGAGATCCAGCGCGAATCGCAGACGGTGCTTGACACGATTCGGTAACAGGACTTCTAGGGAGCGTTTCAACCGTGGCAAAAATGCTGCCAGCGGTGTATCGCTGCCCAAGAAGACTACTTTGAGGGAGGTCATAGCCAGACTTAAGTAATGTAATACTAGCTGATGACTTTACCTGCACCGTCTAAGTGTAGACTTCGCAGGGAAATGTGTAACTCTCTCATTAGTTCAGAATTAAGGTTCCTGACAGCGCCGCGATAGCTAGCCCGTCAGTCTCCTGGAAGCCACAGTCTTCCACTCGGACAGATTCGGTCCAGAGACCTGTGGGGATCTGCCTCCCCCACGGGACCGGTACCTTACACCCTTCTATCATAACCCGTGTGTACGACGTGCTATGGGCAGTTGGGGCAAGCAACTTTTCAGTTATTTAACTCATCTCGTGGCCGGGAGATCGCCCGCCAACGCGAGTTTTTGGGGACAAAGGTCCTTTATTTGGTATCTAAACAAAAAACTTTGGTACATGCACGTTAAACTATGAGGGCCTCATGCACCCCTCTCACAAATATTCAAACACTTAAACACATTAATCACACATCGCAAATATTTACATGGTCCACAGTACTAGGTCCAGTGCTGTGGTGATGGCCCCGAGCCAGGGTCATCAGAATCACCTTGGTCTATAGACCAAAAAGCTCAATATCGAGAGCTACGTACCTCCGAGGGTACTACTATCTGTCAACCATAGTTGACTAGACTTTTCCTTTGCTCAAGTTCCCTAATAAGACTAGTGCACGTCTTATTGAAGCTGGAGTGTGAGACGTCCAACTTCAGGCGGAACTTAGCATTCGCAGCAGCGCAGTTGCTGCACTTCGGTGTCGCTGCACACTGGTGGGGCTGGTGCCCCACTTCACCGCAATTGCCACACCTTGCTTCTGACTCGGGGCAGTTGCCTCGGAAATGGCCGAAGCCATTGCACCGAAAGCACCTGACTTCCCGCAAAAATTCCTTTAGGCGGAGCACTGACCAACCCAAGTTCAGTGTCTTCTGCCTCATCAAGAGTTTGAAGGCCTTGGGCTGCACGTCTGCCACACAGTGGACCCTACCTCCCTTGCCCTTGATGGGGAAACAGGCTGAAAACCCGTTACAGAGGTCGGGGTTCTGCCCACGAACCGCTTCCTCGAACTCTTTCCCTGAGAGATACCCGTCGACCCCATAGACTATCAACCGGGGGTGTCTCTTTCGTGGGGCCGAGGGAAGTGGACAATCTTTGGTCAACGAATTGCTACTGAATTTCTGGGCTAGGCGGTCGAGCTCCCCGGGATGGGAACACTCCACCGCGACCACACCTTTCCTTATGCACCGAATGCTCTTGACCCCTAACCGCAGTTTAGTTGGATTGACTGCGGTCTTCAGGGTCCTCTTTACGTCCTCTGAGGACGTACTCTCGACAGTGGGATATACCAGGAGCACGTGTCTCCTGTCTCCCGACTTTTTCTTAATTTTCCTCCCAGTCGGGACTGACGAAGGCCCTTTCGCCGTACTAGCCCCTTTCCTAGCCACCTTGGCGTAGGAAGCCACATTGGAGTCGCTCTCGCATCGTGACTCCTGGCGAACGGACAGCCTGCATTCAAGAAAAGCTGTCTGACTTGCTTGTTCGAAACAAGCTCTGCGGACACTCTCTAGGTCCGCTTGCATCTGCTTTCTTCCTGAGGGAGTGACCCGAGAGTCCATGATAGCGGACTCTACTTCCCCCAGGAGAAATTCTATGCGGCTTACGAAAGCCTCTGGTGTTAGCACCGGGTGTGTCCTGGAATGCTGGTTGGCCTCCAAAGATGTCTCTGGAGGACCAGCGGACGACCCCTCAGAAGCGCGAGTGGGTTCTGTTTGGGGTGGTGTTTTTCCCTTCTTTGACATGGGCGGAACTGGCGAGGACGTGCTTACACCTCGAACAGACTGAGTTGGCTCAGCCGAAGGAGAGGCTCTCTTCGTGGGTGTAGCGGCTTTTGAGCCCTTCGCCCCAGGAAGAGTCTTTGAAGATCTCGTCCTGGCGCTAGACTTCTCCTTTCGGTTGGCCTCGGAAGTGGGACTAGGCCCATTAGAACTACCGACAGAGCTAGGTAGTTTTTCAGCAGCTACCTTCAGGGTCCGGGTTGATCCGGACAGTTTAGGGGCTGACCCCTTTGGAAACATTTTACCTTTCTGAGTAGTTGACATCTCTGTGAGAGAGATGAAAAAACACAAAGTTTGCTAAGTACTGAGTGGACACCCCGGGGTTTTCCCACTCAAGTCAAAATTTAGAATCCGGGCGCTCGGGCTTTGGTCTGACTAAGGATCAAAGAGTCCTTTCGTCAGAGGGGCCGGAACGACGTCGACGTACCCGAATCTGATGCTAGAGTCTCTATGTGGGCTGAACGAACCTTCGCCCTGACAAGGGCGTTTTTTTTCTAAGTCCGTAACTGCTCTGATTGATAGGCTATTGTAAGGGAATTTTTTCTCAATGAAAAAATCGCGAGAGTGGGATGAATCACCCTCTCGCGCTTGAGATAGTCAGTTCTTCTGAGCACAGCAGTATATAGCTCAACCTAAACACACAATGCGCTCTCCCCGGTTCGGCATCAGAACGACCGGAAGTCTTTGCATTATGGTGGTAGATACTTCAAGGCAAAGTTGAGGAATTCATGCAAATACTAACAGGTATTGACAACTGTGCTATAGGGCAACTTAAAAAGTGTATATATATATATATTGGTGTATTTGTGTTACTCACCTTCAAATGGAGGGATGCTGACATTTTTTATTGGAAGGTATCTGAGGGAATTTGGGAGATGTTTCAGGGTGTTGGAGGTATATGTACATTCTGTGACCGAATTTACCTTCGTAACTTGTTAGAAAAGGACAGATATCATGTTTTGAAACTTTTTTTTTTTTAATATGGCGAATAACTTTTGTTAAATCTGGAGGACTTTAGATTGACTTTTTCTATTTTTTGCTTTTAACCAAGGTAGTTTTTTTGTAAGATAATCCTATTTTCAGTGTTACTGAACCTTACGCATGACCTAACTTTTTCTTTGTATGTAGATCTTTTTTTTTTTTTTTTTTTTTTTTGAAACTTGTAGTAGGACCTTTCTAAAAATATAAAACTAATTTCAAACCCCAATCCCTGATGCGCAGCGCAGATAATAGCAGCAAAATGCTTATATTATACAAAAGGAAATCCAATACTTTTTTATTTCCTACTTATATCTTGTAGAAAATTATTAAAAAACCTTATGGAAAAATATTCACTGTTTCATATTCAGTTTCCCATCTGCTTTGGCAATAAGTTAAAAAAGTATAAGATAAGGATCACAAAGGCTCTTTGCAACACCGCTCCACAGAATTTAAACGACAGCTTTCAAGAGTTGTAAAATCGCACTGAAACATATACTAAGGAAGATGATTTTTATTTCAAAGTTTCGAACACTGTCCATTTGTTTTGTTAAGACTGAGTTGATCACATTTTCAGGTGCATTTGAAATCGTACATCTACCAGTTTTGCGTATGTTAATCGGAACAGCTTTACCAATATTTTTGTCACATTTTTTTTTTTTTTTCTGATTGAAGGTTTAACGACCACCATGAGCAACTCAATGGGTTATAAGCAGTCTCCCGTCCCTAATTTATGGCCACTGGTTCCAGGGAAGGGTGAGAGCCAGTGTCGTAAGACAAACGCAACATCCATGCCTCACCGAGATTCGAATCCGGACCCCTTTCGGACGAATGATCAGAAGCCATCGCTTAGACCACTGCGCCACCGGGGCAGCTGCCACGTTTTCACTCTTATGAACATTTCAAAACACACAAATCAAATATGAATATTTAACGTGTTTTAATTATTTTTCAGGTAGCAGCCACACTACTGTCATTGTAAATATGTCACCTAATGTATTCAAATTCACCCTGCCTTTCGCGTGTTTTTTTTCTTTTCTTTTTTTTTTTTTTTTGTTGTTGAGGATTTTAACGAAACACCTTGAGCAACTCGATAGGCAATAAGCTGTCAAGTAGTCGCCTCTCTCTAATTTAGATCCACTGGTTTCAGGAAGGGACAGAGCTAGTGCCGTAAGACAAACACAATATCCATGCCTCACCGGGATTCGAACCCGCACTCATCTTTGACGAATGGTCAGAAGCCAGCGCTTAGAACACTGCGCCACCGGGACAGCTTCACGTACTTGTCCCATTGATTATTAAGAACATAGAAATAAAAATTATACAGCATTTTTTCTGCCGTGGATGCTGATACAAGAAATGCCATATTTGGAATGCCTTAACAACGAGGGTAACTCCAGCAGAAAAAAATTCTAGACTTTGTAAAGATACTTTTCCCATGTGTATGACAAAATATTTGAAAATACTCTATTTGTTCAAAAATTACAAAATTTTAAAACTTCAGAAACATTTTTTGAAGGGAGAGAGAGAGAGAGAGAGATGGATAGCATTATTTCTATATAATAAATATCCGTCAGTTGTCTAGAACCGATTGGGCACAGAAGAATCTATATTTGGAATCCAATTCAAGAGAACAGTAAAATCTATATCATCCATTTGTCATGTAAATTCAAAGCTGTGTCACTATTTCTGAAATTGCCGCCCCGGTGGCGCAGTGGTCTAAGGCGCTGGCCTCTGATCATTCGTCCGTAAGGGGTCAGGGTTCGAATCCCGGTCAGGCATGGATGTTGTGTTTGTCTTACGGCACTGACTCTCTCCCTTCCCTGGAACCAGTGACCCTAAATTAGGGACGGGCGACTGCTTATAGCCCATTGAGTTGCTCACGGTGGTCGTTAAACCTCCAATCAAAAAAAAAAAAAAAAATTCTGAAATTTTGCAGGGTAGAAATTTACTTGAGGTAACCTTTGCACAGCATTGTACGTAAATTGTATTGGTCATGCGTATCCATTGTATGTGATTTACATAGCTTATGTTGTTGTGTTGAGCAGTAAGCTGCATGTATTACGATGAGCAGCACATTCTGTAGTTTGGGGGAAGGGAGGGGAGGGGTATTTACGACTACAATGAGCAACTCTAAAAACTAAAATCAGGGGCTTGCTGATTTTAATTCTTAAAGGAAGAGATATAGTGCCATGGGACAAAAAGGCATTACCAATTCTTCATCCGGGATTGGAGCCCGGCATGCCCAGAAACCTGCCCCTCTGACTACTTGCCCACTAGGATGGTATTCAGGAGCGGATTGGGACGACCAAAACAGGCCGCGAATTTAAATCTTGCTGTCCACTGTAAAAGTACACGTATCCACAGGAGAATATCTCGTAAATTCCCTCATTAAAAAAAATCTGTAAGATTCTGGCTGAAAAAGAACTGGTGAAATATGCATTGCAAAACGAATTCAGTCGTGAAAAAATTTTCAACAACACTTTAACAGGACAAAGTCACCGATCGCTTTATCCATGTTTTTCTTTAATTTACACACAGCAACCGAAACATTGTATTTCGACACCGCTGGACCCCAGAGCTCTCGGTATAACTACCCGAGTGCGTTCGCTTTACGCTACAGTGCCAACAAACCACGGCGCTGTGTGTGTTTATCTGTCAGCATTTGACTTCATAAATCCGTAGGGATGGGCTCAGCAACTGAGACGTCTTCATCTGGTGGGGATTAACGGCACATACTATTTAATTATAGCTAATAAATCCAAGAAATGGTGAAAATCTTACAAATACGTGGAGATAATGTAAATAGACAAAGTCATCGCTCTTTTCCACTTTTCACTATTTCTCTCGCCCTTTTGATTTATTAACTATAAATAAGTAGCTTGTACCGTTAAGCTCCACCAGATGGAGACGTCTCAGTTGCTGAGCCCATACCTACGGATTTGTGAAGTCAGATGCTGACAGATGAACACACATAGCGCCGTGGATTGTTGGCACCGTAGCGTAAAGCGAACGCACTCGGCTAGTTATATCGAGAAATCTGGGGTCCAGCGGCGTCGAAATACAATTTTTCGGTTGCTGTGTGTAAATTAAAGAAAAGAGTGGATATAGCGATGTCTGTCTATTTACATTGTTTCCACGTATTTGTAAGATTTTCACCAAGATTTTCACTTTAACAGGAAAGAATTCTAGAAATCCGCTCATGCCTGAATGTAGCATTAAATCACGCTCCAAATGGGTATTGTACCAGATTATTGTTTTCCTTTAGAAAACTTGATTTTGACAGAAAAGAAATATCAGTGAGTCCCTTGAAGAATTCATTTCCACATAAATCACCATGAAGATCATTTTGAAAGCTGAAATGCGCGCTTGCCACATAGCAATTTTGCTACCCAATTAATTTTTACATTTATTTGGTCACCGATCGTCTACTGCGCAGTAATATTTGCATCTCCTCCCAGAGTTAACCCCTTTTCTATGTATACCAACTATTTTGACTCATGAATCAGTACTGGTAAATCGCTGATAGTTTTAAGATAAATCTGTGTATGTCACGAATTTCCGAATATCTCTGCCGGGGAATCGTTTTGTGCTCTGCTTCAGTCTGTCAATAAGGGGTTGGGATGATGGAACATCACAATGGGCACTAGTGTATCATTCCAGCTTATAAAGGGAGGGTAGGGCATACCAATAACCCTGGGTTCCAAGTCCAACGACCTACGTCTAACTGTATTTAGCTTTAGATTAATTAATTTGTAACATCGCGCTTGGTTGGTGTGATGGCACTTTTCTGGTATAAGTACAGATAATTTTAATGACAAGGAACTGTACACCAATTACAGTTAAAATAGTACTAGTGATCCGAATATCTTGGCGTAGAATATAAATCAAAGTTTCCAAGCTTTCGCACATCAACCAGATGGCTTTTTCAAGGAATGTAGACATCAAAAGTTCCCGAAGATGCAGTTAGTTGTCTACTTTCCTTTGAAAAAGCCATCTGGTTGATGTGTGAAAGCTTGGAAACTTTGATTTATATTCTACGCCAAGATATTCGGATCTCTAGTACAGAGAATTTTGCTGTTTCATTTCAGAGTCAACGCTCAATATAAAAGGAAGCATAGTATAGCGCAGATTATCCGGATCAATAGGGACCAGGTGTGATCCGTATAATCGAAAATCCGGAAAATCGGACATTTTGTAAAACTAGTACGTAATAACACGAACACAAACATGCGAAAATAATTACAGTATGTACTCACTAAATTTTTGCAGAAATGATGTATGTATATTAAATGATGTACTACATACTGTGAAAACATATTGAAATACGTAAGTACATACCATGGTATGTAATTAAGTTTTACTTTGCCTCTTTACTTGAAAACTTCATCTACCATTTTCTACTTCAAAGATGAAATTTGTTTTCGTGCCGCCAAGTTCCGCATTCTTTTTAAATGTATGAAGTCAATAAACTGCATTCTTCCTGCCTGTCCATCCATTTCATCACTTTCTCGAAGCATTCAAATGCTTCAGAATGCGTAGGCCCCATATCTGCATTTTCATGGGTCAGCCCTTCGTCATCAACCTCTTTTTCTTCATCAGCTTCAAGCCCTTCAATGATTTCTTCCTCCATTAAAAGTTGATACCCTTGTTAACCTTTAGCCATTCTTGTACATCGTGAAGATTGCATTCAGAGCAGCCCGGAATCTGTTTTAAAGTTGGCAACAAATCAATCGTTTCGTCATTTTCGATCTCATCAGCTTTCGGCTTCTGCAGCAAGTTATTCCACGCTTTGTAAAGCCTTTCACGGAATGCCATGCAGCAGTCACCATAAAACAACATATTTTTTAGGTCAAACGCTTTTATAAATTTAACAATCTGTTCATCATCATTTGGCATCAAAAGTTCCTGAAGACGCTGTTTCCTATACAATCGCTTTAAGGTTTCCAACATACTCTGGTCCATAGGCTGTAAAATTGATGTCACATTCGGTGGCAGGAACATGACTCTAAACTTGTCACCTTCCCTTTCTAAAATATCAGACGAAGGTGATAGCTCAGTATCCAAAATCAGTAAAACTTTTCCCACTTTGCCAGTGATTCTATGATACTCCTTTACTTCGTGAATAAAAGTTTTGTCGTACCAATCTATAAAAATTGTAGCAATCATCCATGCATTTCTATGATTGGCATAAATTTAAAAAAAAAAAAGCCCACAAAACAGGTGGCCGCGATCCGCATAATCGGCGCTCCACTGCAAAAGTTTTTTTGTTTTTTTTTAAATTAAATAACTTTTCAGACAGAAATAAAGTTCGAATGAAATTAAAGATTATTATTCCTGTCCTGGTGGGCCAATCGCACCTGGTGGCGTGTAGTTGTTTGCTTATTGCACACGAATATATCACATATCGTATTTCCCAATATACGTGTGTGTATGTGCCTCCCAACACAATACGTCCAAACTTCTGTGTACTCCGTGTACATCGTGTTGTGCATAATGTATGTGTGTAACATAAGGCCTGTGTAGAAACATGTATTTCAGCAACCCTAAGAAAAGTTCTCAGAATCTTCGGCTCTTTTTTAAAGTTAGGACTTTAGACAACATGCGTGTGTACGAAACACAAAAAACCCGATTTATAATATCTGTTGCCCTGTTTGTTCACTAGAAGAGTTCTAAAAACCCTTGTAAATGCTGGAGTCTTCAAAAATGTGCATATGTTACGTATAGTCTGCATTTTATTGTCTGTTGCACCACCCTATATAGAAGAGTTTACTCTGAAGACTGAGTTGCTGATTCGGAGATATAAATGTTGAAAATTGGTTTGGGGGTTTAACGACCACCGTGGGCAACTCAATGGGCTATAAGCAGTCGCCCGTCCCTAATTTAGGGTCACTGGTTCCAGGGAAGGGAGAGAGCCAGTGCCGTAAGACAAACACAACATCCATGCCCGACCGGGATTCGAACCCGGACCCCTTACGGACGAATGATGAGAGGCCAGCGCCTTAGACCGCTGCGCCACCGGGGCGGCGTTGAAAATTACAAAAGATATTTGTCTAAACGAAGACTGTTTAATTGCACACTACAATTTTAAATTAAGTCACTTATCATTTGTAACTGATATACAGAGCCTGAATCGAAAGTTTTGCAATATTTGCATAAACGCATGTGTTCTGATGGGTATGTCACGTGTTTAAACTAGTTCAAGTCGCGCACTGTAGTCAGTCGAAAGAGATATAAAGTGGTAGTCGTTGATGTGAACAGCATTGCATGTCGTCTTTCTGTCTGTGGTTGGGACGTCTAAAAAGACGAACAGGCACAACCGGCTAATTAGATAATTTTTGCTTTACGAGTTTGAACTCGGTCATAACGCTGCTCAAGCTACACGAATCATTTGTCATGCGAAAGGGGAAGGTTCCGTGGACTACAGCATCGCAACCAGATGGTTCAAGAAATTTCGCTCAGGTGAGAGAAACCTCGACGATCAGCCAAGGTCAGGTAGGCCGCGAACCGTGAATTCGGAGGCCGTGCGCCAATCCGTACCGGCAAATCCGACAACCAGCACTCGGAGATAATCAGGCGAGCCCACCGTTGTTCGTCACCTTCAGGACCTCGGCAAGGTCTACAGGAGCTGCCTTATTCTCCCTCACGAACTGACGCCAGCTGAAGCCAAACCACCAAGTGGAAGTGTGCACGAAACTTCTAGAAAACCCGCGCGATTTACGTCTCATCAAGAGAATTGTTACGTGCGATGAAAACCGGTTCTATTTCTGTAATCCTAACACACAACGGCAGTGGTTGAGCCTGGGACAGCTTCCAGAACCTGTTACCAAACGCGGGCGCTTCGAGCACAAGGTGGTGATCTGCGTCTGGTGGAATTTCGAGTGGATAATCCATTACGAATTTGTTCCAGACTGTCGGACCATCAACGCAAACCTCTAATCTGAATAGCTGGAGTGGATGTAGGCCGTTTTAGAGGAGAAGTACCCGGCAATGGTGAACAGAAAGCGCACTCTCCTACAACAAGAGAACGCTCGGCCTCACACCGCGTGAATGACCCGGGCAAAACTCCAGGAACTTGAGGTCATCGAACTGATGCTACACCCAGCATTTGGTCCGGACCTTGTCCCGTCGGATTGTCACTTGTTCCGGTCCATGGCCCACTTCCTTCTCGGGCGGCATTTCAACAACCAGGAAGAGTTCTTCGCCTCGAAGGGCAAGAACTGGTACCGCCGTGGAATCGAAGAGCGACAGACAGATGGCTAAAGATGGTGCAAAACGATGGCCTATACTTTGAATGCTAGTCAGCTTTCGTCGTAAAGGTACGTATGAGACATAAAGTGATCCAAATATTGTAAAACTTTCGACTCCCACTCTGAACGTATATGCAATAAAGACTGAACTTTAGCTAGAAATACAGTATGTGGGACATATTATTCAATTTAATTCGACAGCATCATGCATGAGCGATAATCGTCGTACACACAAAGTTCTGCGATGTTTTTTTAATAAAAAAAGAGGAAATGGTGTACAGAATAATAATTATAATAATTATTATTTAGACTTGGTACAATATACACTGAAGTGCCAGAAAAACTGGTACAGACGAGCTTATGCAAAATACATAGCAACGTCACCTATGCGCGTACTAGGTTGCGTCCGCCAGTGCGTATATAAAGCGATAGACATCCTTGCCAGCTGTCAGAGCTGTTTTCGGCATGAGAATGTCAAGTAATAACGATTTAAGCGATTTTCAACGCAGTGTCATACTTGGCGCTCGTGAGATGGGCCATAGTATTTCGGAGGTCGAAACGAAGTTCGGATTTTCACGGACGACCATTGCAAGGATGTACCGTGACTACAAGAATTCCGGCAAAACCTCCAACCTACGATACCAGTGTGGCCGTAAAAAGACATTGGATGAACGTGACCATCGTCGGCTGTCAAGGATCGTTTCACGCGATAGGCGTGCAACACTCTCGTAGGTATAATTGGAATTCAATGCTGGAGCCTCAAGAAGCATCAGCGTCCGGACTGTGCAACGTACCCTGCACGATATGAGCTTTGGGAGCCAACGCCCAACTCGAGTCCCCTTGATGTGTGCATGACACAGAGCTATGCGCCTCACTTGATGACGAGAAACAAGTAGCCTTGTCTGACGAGTCACGTTTCCAACTGTATCGGACAGATGGAAGGATTCGTGTGTGGCGCTAACTCCATGAAGCCATGGATCCCGCCTGTCAACAAGGAACTGTGCCGGTTGGTGGGGGTCCGTAATGATATGGGGTGTGTTTAGCTGAACTTCACTGGGACCCGTGGTACGTTTACAAACGTCTGTGACCAGCCAACGCTATGTGCGCATCCTTTCTGACGAGGTACACCCGTTCATGTCCTGCATTCATGCTGATGGGTTTGGGCCTGTTCCAACAGGACAATGCACCTTCACACAAGTGTCGAGACGCCACATTATGGTTAGAGGAGCATTCATCTGAGTTTGGGGTGTTGCCTTTCCCACCCGAGTCCCCAGATCTGAACGTGATAGAACACATTTGGGATGCCATGCAACGCGCTATCGAACACAGGAATCGGAGACCTCGGAATACACCCGAATTGTGGAACGCTCTGCAGGAAGTATGGTGTGCATTGCCTACAGCATATTTCCAGAAGTTAGTGGAGTCCATGCCCCTTCGGATTTCTGCAGTTCTGCGCTCCCGTGGGGTTCTGCGCTACCATGTATTAGACTGGTGTACCAGTTTTTCTGGCACTTCAGTGTATATCATGTATTGATATTAAAATATTTAAAAGAAATTTTATTATAGAAGTGTGACACATAAATCTGTATAGTTTTGTGAGATGCTTGAACCGTTATGTAACTCAGTCACTCTACATATAATGTGTAATATAAATTCCAATTCTTTTTTTTTTTTTTTTTTTTTGGAGTACGTCAAAAAGCCGTCCATTTTTTAATACACATTAATGAAGTATCAATGCACTTATACTCGTATCTGGATTCATATCCAGTAAGTTTCAACGAAAGCTGTTAAATCCAGTGGGAAAATACCTAGCTGTCGCTTCTTAAACGTTATTTTGTTTTACAGGTTGTTACTGAAAGCTGCATTGAATGAAAATATACGAATATGAGGTATGTTCAAATTGTAACTTGTGCTACTTAAATTGATATTATTGACACTGCATTTGAAATGCTTGTCAGTTCGCTATGAATTTCTTGTATATAGCAATTTCGTGTGCATGACATATTAATCGCAACACTTCTTCTAAATGTACCATATTTCACATAATGAAAATTGTCTCGTTCAGCAAGAATTTAGTGAAATTACATAGTATTTGTAGCTCACAGAAAAACTATTGAAATTCAGAGGGAAATACCATAAGTGTTTCCTGATCTCATGGATGTGAAAAATGTGCGCAAGCTATGTCGAGCAAGACAAGAAGTCCTTCCAAGGCCGTCGTTTCCGGATTGAGGAAAGGTTATGGAAGACAGGAGATTCATATTTTATAAAACTGTACTTTTTTTTTGTTCTGACCTTAAGCTTCTGAACGAAGATCTCAGAATAAGCAAGGTCTTGACACGATAGGTCACATGCCTTTCTGAAGAATACTTTTCCCTCATCAAGCTACTAAAATGCAGGATTGTTTAGTAAAAACAAGAAGCTAACCGAGCAGCCGACATTCGTCAGGTCTCGCGTAGGCTTGTCTGTTCCTGAGATTTCCAGATCATTCAGCAGCTGCGTTTGCCATTTACCAGTGATCTCAATACACGCTTCCAAAGGTTGCTGCGGTATTCACAGCTTGGAAGGAAACATACCTAAAGTGTGGGAAATTTCTGGAGGACTAACTCAAAAATAATATAAATTTCATTTTTGTCTCACAATCAACTTGTGAGAAGAAAAATGGGATATTTGACTACCTGAACACTTGGTAAATTCAGTTAAACCTAACCTAAAAAAAAAAAACAGAAAAAAAAAAAAAAAAAAACCAGAAGTAGCACAGTGAAAAGTGCTTTATCGATTTTCAGAAGACAACAATTTTCCAAGTAAAAAATTCGAAATGATTTTTCTTCACGATGCACATATGCGAGAACGAACGCAGTCTTCCTAGTTTAGGAGCAGTCAAAGCTTTAAAACTGATTAACGAACGATACGGACATTGGTTCTTTTGTCTGATGATTCACGACTTTCCCTGCATGCGTTTTGCGCATGTGAAAGTGGAAGTCTTTCATCTTTTTGATAGTCCTCTTGTCATGCTAAACGGGTTGCTTCTGCAGCATGCTTCAATCGTTTTTTATAGGAAAGACCCGCATTGTATTGTTCATCATATCATCCTCTTTCACTCCAAATGTATTATCAATATCTTTGACATGTCTCCTCATTCTTATTTTATTCTTGATTTTCCTTTTCAGGTTTCTCTTTTTTCCAGTCTTTCTTTATTCTTCATTTCCATCGTCCTTTTCGTTTTCTATACGAACACGAAAGTCACCTACTTTCTCTGCCATATTTTTATCCTTTTATGTCTTATCGTAATATGAAAGCCGTGTTGTAACTCTTACTTGAATATTCCATAATGATAAAAATTAGTTACAGATTTATCTGTCTGAAGCAGCTGCAAAAATTCAACGAAACAAAAAACAAAAAAGTGAAAGGTCTTTTATTCGGCATGAAAATAAATATTCTGTAATGAATATATCTGGGGAAAAATAAAGTAGCTTATAAAACTAAAGCCAATAAGATTTCAAGGTTTTTCTCAAAGTTTCACAAATAAAAATTTCCAAAAAAGGGATACCTGTCCCATACTAAAAATATCTAGAAGAGATATACAGTACTTGCCCCATATTGATTGCAAATATCTAAATAAGGTACACTTGTATCTTATTAAAATATTTAGAAGGGATATACTTGTCCGATATTAAAAATACCTAGAAGAGATATATTTGTCCCATATTGAAAATATCTAGAAGATGTATACTTGTCCCATATTAAAAATATCTAAAAGAGATAAACTTGTCGGCGTGATTTAATGGTACTTTGTAATATCTAAGTATCTACTTAATTTTCACGGAATTCTCTTCCACCTTATCACAGTTCATTTCTACTTCCCTTTCCAAATTTTCTCAGTTTTATTCTTTTTTTTTTTGTTATTGATTCAAACGCATTTGTGATTTATTGGTATCTTTATTGTGGACAGAGAAGATATTATTGGTACCTCTATTGTGAACCTCAATGATCCTGCTTCGTTCGAATAATATATCATTTACTGAACTTTGATGAATGATTTGGAAATGAAAATATGTGATCATCTTAACCAATGCCAAAGATGTTCATACAATAACTGTTGTCAAAACTTGTGAGCGGAAAATTTTGCCACAGGGTGGCAGTACTTTTTCTCACGCATAAAGACAGCATTGAACAACAAGAAAGATGACACCGATTCACCCCATGCAATGAGCACATCTTTTGAACCCTTTCCGACCCAAGGAGAAGTTTTCAAATCGGATTTTTAGGGAATAACGTCAACGAAAAAGGAAATGCGTTACCTCCCTACCGTAAAAACTGTGTATTGTTTGAAGTACAAAAAGTGCCCAGGGATTTTCATTGTGAACGAAAGCAGTTGCAAAAAAGAATTTTTTCAGCCGGATTTACAGAATCTGCCAGACTTTTGCAAGTAGAAATATATACTTAGGTCCACTCACAGCAGAAATATGCATTACGGAAATTCATAACTTATGCGCAAAATGTTCCTCATAGTGGAAAATATACCACACAGAACTTTTTTTTTTTTTTTAATCCGGCGATTAGGGGCAGAGTTATGGAGGAAAACGAAATATAACTTTACGTCCGTAAAAGAAAATCTGGGAGATATTAAAAAAAAAACAAAAAAAAAAAACCAAGAAAGATGACACCGAATTTTCGGGTGTAATAAGCACGTCTTTTGAATCCGTTTTGACGCAAATTAAATTTATCAAAGCTATTCAAAGTCAATGGAACCGGTATGGAAAACAATAGTATCTGACGGAAGAAAGAAGTTTTTCAATCGGGTCTTTAATCCCTCAGATATTGCTGTAAACGGAATCGTGAGCTTACGAACTCTTAGAAACGACAAAAATAAGAGTTATCGACAAAAATAAGATGTGACTTTTTTTCGGTGGGAAAACCATGCATTATTTTAGGAAGAAAGTATTCTCAAAAGGTTTTTCCATATGAGCGGTATCGGTCCAAGAAAAAAGTTTTTGTCGACTTTTCAGGAGCACAGATTTTGCTACAAATACATCAGAAGTAGAAATTAACACTTATGACCCCTGGTGGCCAAACTATTCTTTACCAAACATTAGACATTACGTGAAAAATATTTTCCGTCAAGTCTTGTATGCGATACAGGAAGAATTTTTCAAATCGGAGTTTTAGGAGCAGAAAACGCAATTTGCCATTGTGCGCCCTAGCGGAAAGTCTATGATTTACTTGAAAATTTTGAATTTATACGAAAAACATTTCGCATCGGAAACACTGTCCAACAAAGAAGGAATTTTTCAAATTGAACTTTTAGAAGTAGAGATATTGACAAAAATAAGATATACATCTACGCCCCTGGCGTAGAAACCATGCATTATTTCAAGAAGAAAATGTCCCTAAAATGTTTGTCGACATGAGTAGTATCAGTCCACAAAAGACTTTTTTCAATCTAGATTTTAGAAGCTCACATTTTGCTGCAAATACACCAGAAGCCGAAATTAAGACTTACGCCACCTGGTGGCCAAACAATTTCTTACAAAAATTTGAAATTACGTGTAAACGATTTCCCATCAGGAGCTGTATCCGATGCAGAAAGAATTTTTAGATCGTAGATTTAGAAGCAGAGATATAGGGGAAAACGCAATTTACCTTTACGCCCCCTAGCGGAAAGTCTATGAATTACTTGAAAATTTTGAATATATAGGAAAAACATGTCACACTAGAAACACTATCCAACAAAGAAGGAATTTTTTAAATCGGACTCCTAGAAGTCGAGATATTGACAAAAATAATATATACATCTACGCCCCTGGCGTAGAAACCGTGCACTATTTTAAGAAGAAAATATTCCGAAAAGGTTTATCGATGTGAGTGGCATCAGTTCACGAAAGAAGTTTTTCAATTGATATTTTAGAAGCTCAGATTTTATGGCAAATACATCAGAAGCGAAAATTAAGACTTATGCCCCCTGGTGGCCAAAGTATTCCTTACCAAAAATTCCAAATTATATGCAAAAGATTGTGCATCAGGAGATGTATCCGCTGAAAAATAAATTCAAATCCGAGTTTTAGAAGAAGAGTTATCGGAAAAAATGCAATTTATTTTTACGCCCCCTAGCGGAAAATCTATGCGTAATTTGAAAAAGAAACTATATCCAAAATACTCTTCGACATAAATGGAATCGAAAGATAAAAGATTTTTTTCAATCGGATGTTTAGAAGCAAATATGTGGAATAGAACGTATTTTTGAATTCGACATCATCTGCATTTACGCCTTCTAGCGGCGAAATTGTACATCGTAAAAAAAAAACGAAATGAAAGATCATCATTCGTATATTTCAAGCTTTCGAACGCAAAAAGAATTTTTCAAATCGGATTAATAGTTGCAGAGATACCGTGGGTACAGGCGTCGGCCGGACGGAATGACGGACGGACAAACCGATAACATAAATAAGCACGACCTTTTTTTACAAAAGATGTGCTAAAAAATGGATGAAAATTTTTTTTCATGGTCAAGGGTATCAGTCAGCAACAAAAAAAAAAAATCATATGGATTTCTAGAAGAGAAGGTACAAGATACTCTTTAAAATAAAAATATACACTCAGGGGGGTTAGCCCTCCAGGACACCAAGACATTTTCCGGTGGACCATTCAAGAAATGCCCCACTTTCTCATATTCTTTTTATCTGAAATTTTTGGAACGACCGAACACTTTTTTTCTTTTTTTATTGAAGTTTTTACTACAACCGTGAGCAACTCAATGGACTGTAAGCAGTCGCCCGTCCCTAAGTTAGGGCTACTAGTTCCATTCGATTTTTTTTTTCTGCTGGACCAAATCGGGTCATTTTGGGATATGATATGTGTTATTCAGTTGTAAACATGACCCATATGCAGATGGATCGGAAACCTTAACACAGTTCGGGTACCGAGCTTAATCGCAAAGATCATACAAATTGACCAACAAAGTAGGTGTGTATCACATTCATTTAATGCAACGATAACAGAAAACAAGTACGAGAAAACGACAAAACAATAATTAATACTTAGTGGGATAACCACGAGACTTAATAACAGCTGCACAACGGGCCGGCATCGAGTCCACTAGCTTCTCGACGGTGACCTGCAGAATTCGCGCCCATTCTGCAGACAACTGGTGGAACTTCTGAGCCCTATTCCGGCAGGTTTTCTTCGCACATCGTATCTCCAGCTCCTCCCACATGTGCTCGATGGGGTTAAAGTCTGGAGATTGGCTTGACCAGTCTAGAAGTGTGACCTGTTGCTGCTGGAAGGCTGCCTTCGCCACTCTGGAGGTGTGCTTCGGGTCGTTGGCTTGCTGCATGATCCATCCGGGTGGCATGTTCTGGTTTGCCCATGGGAATATATCGTTGATGAGCATGTTCGTGTAGCTCTGGCCGGTCATTATTCCGTCAATCTTGATGATGGGGCCCATTCCATTGCGAGAGAAACCATGAGCTATCGTCCTCCGTGCTTAACAGTCGGCTGAATGAACTGGGGGTTGAATCTCTGCCCACACGGACGTCGTACTTATCGGATGCCATCACTTCCGAACAAGTAGAACTTGCTCGCGTCGGGGAAAAGCACCTTACTACAGTCCGCCGCGGTCCAGTGTCGATGACGGCGCGCGAACGCGACTCTGGCTCGTCGATTCTTGACTCCGATGGGTGGTTTCTTGGCTGGGTGTCTTCCATTCAATCCACCAGCAATGAGACGACGGGAGATGGTCATTCGGCTGACGTTCAGATCGTCGCTGTCGCGGAATTCGGTGGCGATGTCCACAGCAGTCAAGGTGGGATCAGCACGAGATTGACGGAGGATGCGTCTATTCTGACGCAACGTAGTGGAACGAGGCCTACCACGTCGCGGACTGTTCTCGACGGTCCCAGTCTTCTAATAACGTTGCATTATAGCTGAAATGGACTGGTGTCGGATCTTCAGGGCCCTCGCAATGTCGGTGACGCGCATTCCGAATTCCATCATGTTCACGGCCGCCTGGCGAGCTCCAACAGGGATCTCCGCCTTTTTACCCATTTTTGAAAACCTAAGATTGACTTATTATCACACTACACATCACAAAACCCCATAAAAATCACAAGAAAAACATCAATACATGCAGCAAACAAATGGGTAATAATTGGCGACTCTTGAAGATGGCCCATTTCGAACGACAAATTCGGTCTGAGCGAAATACAAACTACGCGGCATTGTAACCCACGAATCAACACATATCATATCTCAAAATGACCCAATTTAGTCCAGCAGAAAAAATTATGGTCGAAAAAGTGTTTCGCCAAATACTTTTGTTAGCTACTGAATGTGTTGGGCATTTGCTCTGAAATCAAATAGCGAAACTAATGTACTTGCACACCGCATGTCTGCACATTTCCTCCTACTCATTACGATTACTCATTTTTGAAACGCTTTGCATTCAGTGAGGCCTGTCGCAAAAGTTTAGGCACACAGAAATATCGACGATAAAAAGTAAAAATACTAAGCAAAGGAGTTCTGAGATTGTGTTCCTTTGCTTCGCAAAAATAAGGAGCAGATGATATATAGTTATGCTATGAAACGAGGAGAATCTACATGTCTCAAAAGTTTAGACACAACAGGAAAAAAACAACAACAGGAAAACTTACTGTTATTAGACATGATCCCATGAATGGTATTTGCAGACACCTGCATCGGTTCAAAAAACATGTTTTACGGTGGAATAAATTAAATTCTGTAAAGTTTCCGGTTAATGCAATTTTTTTTTTTTTTTTTGATTGGAAGTTTAACGACCACCGTGAGCAACTCAATGGGCTATAAGCAGTCGCCCGTCCCTAATTTGGGGTCACTGGTTCCAGGGAAGGGGGAGAGCCAGTGCCATAAGACAAACACAACATCCAAGCCTCAACGGGATTCGAACCCGGACCCCGTTCGAACGAATGATCAGAGACCATCGCTTAGACCACTACGCCACCGGGGCGGCTAATGCAATTTTAAATTAATAGTGTATTAACTATTAATCATATAAAAAAAGAATCAGGTCTATCTTGAATGATTTTCCTTTGAGTTCACAAAAACATTTGGCCCGGAATTTTTTTTTAAATCACCTAGCCTAGAGGAAACAAATAACGGTACTGTATTATACACTCACGGACAATGAAATTTGGCCACCAAGAAGGAAGCATCGGATTGAACTGAAATTTTATGGACGTAATGATACAGATGAATGATACACATGATCGCAAAAACAGAGCCGCAGGACAATCACAGAAGGAACTGTGGCACGCAGACCGGTCATTTTGGTGCAGCGATACATGCTGCAATACTGTCCGGCATGGAAGCGAACAGACGCCTGGTGTTGTCCTGCCGCAGACTGTGCTCCAAATCTAGAATAGTGCGGCAGCCGGCGTTTCAACTGGTCCCACACATGCTCGATAAGGGACATGTCCGGGGATCGGGAAGGCCATGGAAGTATCTAGACATGACGTAGGAAGTCCTGGGCAATAGTAGTCCATGACGTAGGAAGTCGTGTATGGGCGGGCATTATCTTGCTGGTATAGAGCACTTGGAATCCCGGCAAGGAATGGGAGCACATGTGGCAGTAGGATCTCATCACACATACCGCTGGCTCGCCAATTATCCATGTTCTACTTCTAGAGCTGATCGGCTATCGTAGGCAACGGCTCCCCAGACCATAATGCCTGCAGTGGGGGACGTGTGGCGCTCGATAGCGACGTTGGGATTGTGCCGTTGACCCGGGGACCTCCATACTCGGACACGATGATCATTTGTTCACAAAACGAAACGGCACTCATCGCTGAACACCACACGTTGCCAGTTTATGGCGTTCCACGTCTCTCTGGCCTGGCGCCAATGCACACGGAGCAGGCGATGTTCCGGTGTTGATGGCAACACACGTAAGGGGCGCTGGGATCGCAGATTCGCTTCCGCGAGGCGTCGGCATTTGCCTGTATAGTGGACTGGGTCCCCGTTGGATCCGTTCGTGCCTGGCGCACGATGCGTCGATTCTCTCTACCGGTTGTCCGCCTGGTCCGTCCGGAGCCGCTCCGCCGTCACATATCTACTGCTCCCAACACAGTCGGACGGTATGATCAGAACGATCCACGTGGCGGGTTATACCGTGCGCTGACCACATCGCGGTTTTCAGCCGGATGATCGGGCGTATCTTAGAGTCCGTAAGTTGCGTAAATCGACGTCTCTGGCGTCTACCCGGAATTTTTGTGCTTTTCGCTTTCATGGGGCATCGACTACACGCTAGTTTATAAGGCTGCCAGTTTGTGCTTGTAGCGCCACCACAGAGTGTGCGGTCATGCGCATTCGCACCAAATGTGGATCATTTGCATACCAGCACGCACTCTAGCTATTTGCAAAGTATCGCGGTTGTAGCATGTTTTCTTCTAGGTGCGCAAATTTCATTGTCCGTGAGTGTATAAAGGATATGTTTGTTCAGTTTCAATCAAACAGAATATAAACATTTTTTTATAAAAAAGTTTGGAAATATCAAACTTCGTCTTGATCGATTAAATAGTTCCTTAGACATTATATATATATATATATACATACATACTGCCAGAAGGACAGATCATCGATGGACAGCCGAAATTTTAGATTGGATTCCAAGGGACAGGAAAAGACCCAGAAGAAGACCACATGGGAGATGGGTGGATGAAATTCGAAAGTATGCAGGGGTGACATGGAGGAGACTGGCACAAGACAGACCGTTGTGGAGGAAACTTGGGGAGACCTTCGTCCAGCAGTGGATTGATAATGGTTGACAATGATGATGATGATGATGATGATATATATATAGTTCCTTAGACATTATATATATATATATATATATTAATAGTTCCTTAGACATTATATATATATATATATATATATATATATATATATATATATATATATATATATATATATATACAGGGTGTCCTAAAATGATTACCCTGATTTCGGAATGGTATAACTTTCCACTGATTTCGATTTTCTTTGGCAGGTGAGTAAGTGCACTCTGAAAGTTTTGCTGACTGTGAGATTTAGTACCCAAGTCTGCCACTTGGAGCGCTGTTGGTGCAGAATCTGAAGACATGGCTTTTACACAAGAAAAGGCTCAGTGTGTCGTGTGGCTGGCAGAGACAAAGTCGCCAAAAATAGTGCAACGAAAGTTTCAAACTCGTTACGGAAAACAACCACCAAATGTAAAATTGATAAATTCGTGGATGCGAAAGTTTTTAGAAACAGGCACAGTCGAAAAGGGTAAAAGTGCTGGGCGACCCTCAGCATCTGCAAAGACAGTTGAAAAAAATCGTGTGGCCTTCACCCGATCACCGCAAAAATCAGTGCTGCAAGCTGAACTTCAGCTCAAGGTACCGAAGAGTATTAAAGTGCACAGGGTGCTATGAAATCGGTTGAAATTGTATGCGTACAAGGTGCAGATTGTTCAGGAACTCACACCACAGGACTTTGATGCACGCGAGCAGTTTGCTAACATCATGTTCCAGAAATTGGAGGACGATGAACATTTATTACAGCAGATAGCATTTTCGGACGAAGCGACTTTTCACATTAGCGGTGCTGTAAACAGACATAACGTCCGAATTTGGAGTTCCGAAAACCCCCACACCGTCAGGGAGCACATGCGGGACAGTCCCAAGGTTAATGTGTGGTGTGCATTACGCCATGACAGCGTTTTTGGGCCTTTCTTTTTTCATGAAAGAACTCTCACAGGTAATGTGTATGCGGATATGCTTGAGATTTATGCAATACCCCAATTGCAGGACATGCAGCCCCGTGTGTTTTTCCAACAAGACGGAGCACCTCCTCACTGGGCAACATATGTGTGAAACCTTCTTCACCATCACTTTCCCAATCGATGGATTGGTAGAGACGGCCCAATCCCATGGCCACCGGGATCACCGGATATGTTAAAGACATGGTGTATGCGACACCAGTTCCAAATGTGCACATTTTGTGTGAACGAATCAGACTAGCCCTAGAGAGTGTAACTCGCCAAATGCTGCAAAATGTGTAGCGGGAGATAGAGTATAGATTTAACATTTTGCGTGTCACTCGTGGTGGCCATATCGAGTGCACCAAATAAAACTTGATTATCATGTGCGTTTATGTGCAAAATCTGGTGTTTGTAAATATATTCACAATAAAGTTAAAAGCAGTTGAAATCAGGGTAATTATTTTGGGACACCCTGTATATATATATATATATATCCCGGGGTACCCCTTCTTTCTTTCGGTGACTTTAATGGCACCAAAAGAGGACGTACTACCGAAATATACAGTAGGCTATATATATATATGTGTATATATATATATAGGATGTAAGGTCAGGTGATGCGTAACATCACAGCCTCTCCTTGACAAATGTCAACCCCGCCTTCTCGTGGTACATCCTGTTCCCACTAAAGGGGCTCTGACGACCGCCAATAGCGGTATAACTATACCATCGGGATTAGAGGAAATGCTATCCCACACTCACCAACCCGCTTGGCCAGCGTGGTGAGTTATGGCCGAACACCTCCAAAATGACTCCACAACTTAAATCTTGGCCCTCAGTCTCCGGCAGCTGGAATGTACCTGGCCAAGGCAGCGGCCAGTGCGACATGAAGGCAGAGGGTGCTAAGAATCCCCGGAGGACCGGACTAGGCTGCCATTTGATGCTGACCTTGGCTACCTACAACGGACGCTCCCTATCTTCTGATTCAAGGCTTCTTGAATTGGAAGAGGAACTACAAAGGATCAAGTGGGACATCGTCGGGCTAAGTGAGGTAAGGAGAAAAGGAGAAGATCTCATTGAACTGAAAAGTGGACATCTCTTCTACTATCGTGGGACAGATACTGGCAGAACTAGTGGTGTTGGATTTATAATAAACAAGAAACTGAAGGATAAAATTGTAGAAGTTGAAAGTTCCTCTGACAGAGCTGCACGACTCGTTATCCAACTCTCGAGAAGATACCAGGCTCAGGTTATTCAAACTTATGCACCCACCACAAGTCATCCTGAAGAAGAAATTGAAGAATTTTATGAGGAAATTCGTCATCTAAATAATGAAGGTAAGCAGCACTTGAAGATAATTATGGGAAATTTCAATGCAAAAATAGGGCAACAGCAACAGAATGAAACTTCAGTAGGTAAATTTGGTCACGGCAATAGAAACAAACGTGGAAATACGCTCGTAGAGTTTGCAGAGGCAGAAGGGTTTTTCATCATGAACTCCTTTTTCAAGAAAAAGCCACACAGGAAATGGACATGGAGACATCCAAATGGGACGACAAGTGAAATTGATTTTATTATGTGTAACAAAAAATTCGTCATAGAAGATTGCAGTGTGCTAAACAAGTTCAACACAGGTAGTGACCATAGATTGGTGAGATGTAAGATGCACCTCAACACTAAACTCGAACGTGGCAAACTCATAAGACAAACAAAATATATTGACATAACAAACCTTAAAAAACACCATAATACCTTCAAGTTGGAACTGAAGAACAGATTCTCTGCTTTAGAAGGCCTAACATCGGAAGAAGTGGATATTTCTGAAGTTAACAAAAAAGTAACCAAAGCTCTTATGGAAACAGCAACAAAATTAGCTGGGTCTAAGAACAAGTTGCATGTGAACAAATTATCAGGAAAAACCAAAATGTTGATGCAAAAAGAAGAGAGATGAGGACAACTAAAGGAGATGTGACTTCCAAAGTGGAATATATAAAGCTATGCAAGACAGTACGAAAAAGTATCACTGAAGACTTAAGAAAATTCAACTGTGAACTAGTAAGGTAAGCAATTGAAAGCAACCAAAGCCTAAAGATAGCAAAGGGACATCTCAGCAAGGGAAGAAAACAGATTATGGCACTGCGAAAAGAAGATGGTTCTGTAACAAGAAATAGAGGCGAAATTTTGACAAGAGTGAAAGATTTCTACTCCAAATTATATGAAAGGGATGATACATGTACTCCAGACATTGTGAAAGGTACCAATACCAGAGTTCTTCCGGTCCTTCCAGAAGAAGTTGCACATGCAATCAAGAACATGAAGCGGGGAAAAGCTCCAGGAGAAGATGGAATTACTGTAGACATCATACAAGAAGCAAGTGGAGAAATCGAAACAGTACTCGCGCAAATTTTCACTCGATGCCTTAATGAAGGGAAGATTCCTGAGGATTGGAACAACGCTACAATGATCCTGCTACATAAAAAAGGTGACATTGAGGATCTCAGGAACTACAGACCTATCAGCCTCCTATCATTGGTTTATAAAATCTTCACTAAAGTTCTTTCACACCGTTTGAAGGTAACACTGGACATGGCTCAACCGAGAGAACAAGCTGAATTCAGGAGTGGCTACAGCACTATAGATCATATCCACGTACTGAGAGAAGTAATTGAAAGAGCGAGGGAATATGAACTTCCATTGTGCATGGCTTTTATCGATTATGAAAGAGCCTTTGATTTGGTGAAACCATCAGCAGTTACAATGGCTCTGAAATCCTGCGGTATTGAAGATGCATACATTAATATTATTAATAACATCTATGAAAATGCGAGCGCAAAGATTCGGCTGTTTGAAAATACAACACACATAAAAATTAGAAAGAGAGTGAGACAAGGTGACACCATATCTCCGAAGCTCTTTAATGCCACATTGGAAAATGTCTTTCAATCACTGAACTGTGAAAACAAAGGGATAAAGATTAATGGAGATTATCTAACCCACCTTCGTTTTGCTGATGACGTAGTAATTTTTGCAACTACCCCATCAGAGCTGCAGAGTATGATCCAGGAATTTGCTGACAAGAGTAAAGAAGTGGGATTAAAAATGAACTTTCAGAAGACAAAAGTGATGTTCAATGCTTTTACAAGAAATGAAGATTTATCGATTGATGGAGAAAAGCTGGACATAACAAACACGTACGTTTATCTTGGACAGCAGATATCAAGTGAGGGTCACATTGATGAAGAAATTAATCGGCGTACAAAACTTGCCTGGAGAGATTTTGGAAGAAACAGCATAATTTTCAAAAGCAATATGCCATTATGTCTTAAAAGAAAAGTGTTTGATCAATGCATCCTTCCAGTGCTTACATATGGTGCAGAGACGTGGACCTTAACTAAAAGAGACATACAAAGGCTGCAGACAACTTCAACGCAGCATGGAGAGGTGCATGCTTGGTGTAACCAGGAGAGATAAGAAGTGGAACTCGTGGATCCGAAAAATGACAAGAGTGGAAGACATCATGATCAGAGTTAAATCCCTGAAATGGCAATGGGCTGGACATATTGCCAGAAGGACAGACCATCGATGGACAGCCGAAATTTTAGATTGGATTCCAAGGGACAGGAAAAGACCCAGAAGAAGACCACATGGGAGATGGGTGGATGAAATTCGAAAGTATGCTGGAGTGACATGGAGGAGACTGCCACAAGACAGACCGTTGTGGAGGAAACTTGGGGAGACCTTCGTCCAGCAGTGGATTGATAATGATTGACAATGATGATGATGATGATATATATATATATAGTGAAGCTCCCGAATAACGGCCGCTACTCGGAACGGAAAAGATTGATCGATGTTGGGAAGCGTCGTTGTTCGGAGGTTAGACTTAGGTAAACATTGCTAGTCTGTTACTTTGATATAAAAGGAGAATAATTGAACGAATCTTACGCTCAAAGAAAACGGTTTCAAAGCTTTCTCCAAAGGTAGAATGCTTAGTGAAACTCAATATGATAATTTAAAATAAAATCATAATGTAGAGGATTTTAGGAAAGTTGTGTCTGACCCTTTGTCTCGAACTCCCCTTTAGAAATATCAAGCTAGGAGGTTAAGTTTAGGGTGCACTAAGAGAAAGACAAAAAAAAAAAAAGAGAATAATGCTAGACAGTGAAATGGAACTGCACAGTTAACTAGCTGCGTGCTGAAAAATAGGAACAGAACCCAGAGGGACCTATCAAAGATATACCGCCGCCAACAGAAAACAATTTACGCACTAGCAACCCCCCTTCACCACCCCCTCTGCATATGATCATCGATCATCATCAAGGATGGTAGATTAACTACCACGCACAATGCTTGCACCACGTGAGAGGCGGGTACTGCAATGGCCAAAAACCTAGTCCTCAACAGGTTAAAGTAGGTAATGTTCGCAATTTGTAAGACAGCAAATAGGGTATGTACAAAAAATATTTTAATCTGATTTTTTGAAGCTAAGATTCAGTTGCAAATGGAAATACAAACTTACACCACCTAGCGGCAGAACTGTGTGTTGTGAAAAAATTCAGAATATATGAAAAATTTTCCGCGCAGTAAATGGTATCAAGTGTAAATAGAGGAGTTTTTCAAATCAAACTTTTAGCGGTTGGGTTATCGAGAAAAATGAAATATATTAGTGAACAAATAAGTTTTAAAGCGTTTTAAGGCAACGTAACATGTAATTTGAGAGAAAACAACAATAGCTTTACGAATAAAAGTATGCGCCGTCAACATCTATCATCTTCCGCCACCGGTCGGGCAGCTGACGGATTCCAGCCTCGAAGAATACTACGTCGTGTGACGCGATGAAGTCGTCAACCCATTTTTGCACTTCGTCATATGTCCGGAATCGTGCAGCAGACAAACCATGTTGCATCGATCGGAACAAATGATAGTCTGAAGTGGCTACGTCGGAACTATACGCCGGGTGCTCCAAAACTTCTCAGCCAAGCGTCAATAACGTTTTCTTGACCGATTTCGAGATATGCGGCCTAGCGTTGTCATGCAGCAATTTCACGGGATGCAATCCTTTGCCTGTGAATGTAGGTTTCTGACAGATTTCCTGATTCAATCGAAGCAGTTGTTGCTTGTAGCGATCAGCATTAACAGTTTAACCCTGTTCTAATAGTTCATAATAGAGCACATCGTTCATATCCCATCAAATACGCAGCATAACTTTCTTGGAGTGAATATTGCGTTTCGGTGTCGAATTCGTTGCCTCATCGGGATCTACCCAGTGTTTTTTGCATTTGGGATTGTCGTACCATATCCACTTTTCATCACCCGTAACGATTTTCCACAGGAAATACTTTCTGTGTTGTTTATTGAACAGATTCAAACACTTCATGGCACGCTCATCCTTGTTCCTCTGGCTCAGGCCATGTGGCACCCATTTTCCTTCCTTCTGAACCTTTCCCATTGCGCGTAAACGACTGGAAATGGTTTGTAAAGTTACTCCCAGTTGTTCAGCTAGTTCTTTTGCGTTTGAGACGAATCGTCATCCAGCAATGCTTGTAACTTTTCATGTGTAACCTTCTGTGGGGCGCAGCTACGCTCTCGATCGCTAACATCAAAATCACCTGCTTTAAACCGTCTAAACCAAAACTCACACGTGCTTTTCGATACAATATTCTGCCCCAGAACAGAACAGATCGATGCACGTGCTTTTGCAGCACCTTTTCCTTGATGAAATTCGTAACGAATGCAGTTTCGAATAAATGCAGTATCGCTTGCCATCTTTCACCTACCGATGTGCTGGTGCGTTTGACTGTTGGGCAAAATTCTGTGTCACATTTTATATTCTGGACCAGTTACGGTCATATGACAACAACGCAGGCGAATGTTGGATATGTAAATTAGCAGTATACGTCACATAAAAAACGCTTTAAAACTTATTTGTACATTGTGACGTATATTCTAGATTAACTTTCCTTTTTTAGTTTCTTTCCCTATGTAATTCTTGAGTTTATTCTCAGTATTCATCCCGCTTAACGGAATATTTTTTCCTTCAAACGAATACGTTTGGCAACACAATTGAGGTGGAATGCATGTGACGTTTGCATGTAATAAAATAAGAACAAGAGATAAAAAGCGACGACTGATCTGTTGTAGGAGAGAGGTGTTGATATCATTGAGAGCGATTATTGAGTTGCGTTGATAAGAGCGATTATAGAGAGCTATTATTGTAAGCGATTATGATGAGCGTTGTTAAGAAAGTGCTGTACGAAAGAATTGAATAGTGTTGAGCTAAATGTGTGGAAAGTGTTGTGATTCGATTCCGAATAAAGGACTGTTTCCGTAAGTTGACTTCTGGTTATATGTTTTGTCTGGCCGTTAAGGTTTGTTTCATTTAAGAACAATTTATTAGTATGTTGATATTTTAAGTTAGCGTAAAGGTCAAGACTTACTTTTACGCGACAACATGTAGTACATTCATGTCTTCTAGCTGTAAAACTCTGTATCATTCTGAGTATAAAATATGCGTACAATGTTTTACATTGTAAGCGACATCAGATCAAAAGGATTTAAAAAACTGAAGTTTTTAAAAGTGCAAATACGGCTGCAAATATACTGCTAACAGAAATATACACTTAGGCCTCCTAGTGGCAAAAGTGTGTGTTACGGAAAATTGGAAATTACCTGCAAAGTATTCTTCATTATGAACGTTAACAGTTGCAAAAAGAATGTTTCAAATTCAACTTTTAGGAGCAAAGATAGCGGGAAAAATACAATACGAGTTATAGATACCGGGAAAATTTAAGCCCTACAGGGAGGAAACCGTTGATTATATCAGGTAATTACAAAACTATTTGCCATTTTCGGAAACAAAGACAAAGTATAACACATACGTAATAGAAAAGCGATTTATTCATCAAAATAATTGCCATGGACATTAAAAACGTTCTGCCAACGTGTTAGCAACTTATGTATTCCCCTGCGTGCAAATGCTGGGTCAGGGGAAGAAAAAAGTTTTGGAGGGCAGCGTGTAACTCATCAAAGTTGAATAAGTCTTGTCCACGCAAATGATTGTCGAGTGAAAGAAACAAGTGATAGTCTGAAGGGAGAGATATCTGGTGAGTAAGATGGATGACATAGGAGCTCCCACCCAAGTTCTTTGATAGTGTTTGTGGTCAATGAAGCGGAGTGGGCACGAGCGTTATCTTGAAGGAGCAGAACTCCCTTTCTGTCGACCAGTACTGCTTCCTTCTTTTTCAGGTTCTCATGCACACGTTTCGGTTGTTCACAGTACACTGCAGCAGTGATCGTTTGGCCGCGTTGCTAGAGTTCATGATGAACAACACCACGTGCTGTCCACCATACATACAGCATAACTTTACGTGGAAGTAGTGTTGGCTTCAATGTGTCAGGAATAAAGTCACTGGTGGACAGCCAATGTCTGAAACATTTTGGGGTGCTGTACTGGACCTACTTCTCATTGCGTGTGAGTACCCTATCTAAAAATGGTTCCTCGTCATAGCGAGATAGCAATGCAAGGCAAGCTGAGACACGTTGCTTTTTGTTCACTGCAGACAATTCGTGGGGGACGTACTTAGACAATCTGTATGCCTTATCTATTGCATGCAGATGTCTTCGGATGGTTTCATCACTAACACCAAATGATTGGGCTAGTTACTGGCATGTTTGGCTACTGTCTGCTGAACAGCAACTTTCAGGGCTTCTGTGTCAAGGCTGACAGGACGACCACTCCAAGATTTGTCTTGAAGGAAGTCATCTCCGTCTCTGAACTTTCGAAACCAATTCCAAGTTTACGTTCCTTCACAGCATCGGCCCCTGAATGCTCAGCAAATGCGACGAGTTGTTTCTGCAGCAGATGAACCGAGTTTAAATTCATATAACAAACACCCACGAATAATCTCCACTGATACAGCCATTGTAATCGCACATCTTTCCACAACCAAACTGCTTACTCATCTGATTCATATGCGCAGGGCATCTTGGGATTTCAGCTGACGATATACCGCAGGCTGAACGCCATCTCTCCTCAAATTCAATCATTACAAGGTGTTTCTTTCCATCCCTTTGAAAAACGGCAAATACTTTTGTGGTTATTATTGAATTCCAAATGTATTTTGTTCCATATCACTGTTTCTAAGAATTCAGATGAAATATTTTTTTCTTTTTTGATACTTTCGTTGCGAAGATAATTTCCTGCGAAATTTCTCATCAAAAAATTATAATTAACAAATAATTATAATTAACGAAGATACACAGTCGAGTCACATGATTGTAAACACCTCGTATTTTTGACGTCACCGCGCGTAGCCAATGAATGAAAGCACGTATCGTGAGCTGGCTTGGAGGGTATATAAGGTGTGGTGCAGGCATTCTGAAAACATATCACTCGTTTCTCTCATGGATAAAAGGGGCGATTTATCGGATTTGCAAAAAGAGATGATTAACAGCTTTCGGGCCAAAGGTGGCAGTATTTCTGAAACAGCGCAGTTTGTGAACTGTTCGCGTACTGCTGGGGTTAAAGTTTATCGTGATTGGAGAAATAGCTCCATTGCGACTAAGCGACGTGGAAACTGCCGAGCACCACGTGCCATTGATGTGAGAGGTGAACGTCGGCTTCGAAGGTGCGTGAGGGCTGATCGATACGTGGTTAAAGTGTATCGTGATTGGAGAAATGGCACCATTGCGACTAAGCGATGTGTAAACTGCCGAGCACCACGTGCCATTGATTTGAGAGGTGAACGTCGGCTTCGAAGGTGCGTGAGGGCTGATCGACACGGTACAGTGGAGCAACTCAGTGGCCGAATGAACCAGGGAGCTACCAAAAGTGTGTCTAAAACGACAATTCAGCGAACCCTGCTGCGTATGTGGCTCCGATGCAGTCGGATGGTCACTTCACTTGTGCTAACGAAGGTGCATCAGTAGAAAAGACTTACATTTGCACGGCAGTATCGCAATTGGTCTTCCGCTGATTGGCAAAAGATTGCCTTCTCCGATGAGTCACGTTTTCTTCTTCATCGAACGGATGGACGTTGGCGTATAAGGCAAGAAACAAAGGAGAACAAACACTCTTCAAACATTGCTGGAAGAACACAAACTTGTGGGGGCAGCGTTATGGTCTGGGGAATGCTTTCGTGGCATTATCTGGGTCCACTCATGCCTGTGGAAGGCACTATGAACCGAATTCGTTATGAATCCATCTTTGCAGACCACGTACACCATACATGTTGATTGTCTTTCTTGGGGCGAATGGGATCTTCCAGCACGACAATGCGACGTGTGACACAGCTAGAAATGTCCTAGAGTGGTTGGAAGAGCACGATGAAGTATTCAAAGTACTTTCCTGGCACCCCCTAATTTCCCCGACTTAAACCCAATTGAGCATCTGAGGAACCACCTCGATCGTATTGTTCGCTCTATGGATCCTCCACCACGCACTCTCCATCAGCTGTCAGATGCACTGCAGTCAGCATAAATCCACATACCTGTGAACACCTTCCAGCACTTTATTGATTCACTCCCAGCCCGTCTAGCTGATGTCCGCGCTGCACACGGTGGTTACTCTGTATATTAGCTGGTGGGCACAATAATGTGACTCGACCGTGTATATTCTATCAGTCATCACATAACGTGGAAACTGCATTTCTGAAAACTTACTTGTAAAGAGAAAACCTTCAAACGGGGTGGATAAGTCCTGCAAGTTTTGCTGATACTTCACATTTTTGTTATTCTAAAATATAATACACTGACGGAAAAAAAATCCCAACACCACGAAAAAATAGTTGTAGAAGAATGAAATGGCGGCAATACATTTGTATAGGTAACATATTTAATCCATTAAGGTTTCAAGATCACAGCTTATTGTAAGCGCGAGAACAGCCATTTTAAATGTGAAATGCTGGTACATTAATAACCGGTGTAACCGCCAGAATGTTGAATACAAGCACGCAAACGTTCATGCATTGTGTTGTACAGGTGCTGGATGTCAGTTTGTGGAATGGAGTTCCATGCCTGTTGCACTTGGTCGGTCAATACCGGGACGGTTAATGCTGGTTGGGTGTGACGCTGGAGTTGTCGTCCAATGATGTCCCATACGTGCTCGATTGGTGAAAGATCTGGTGATCTAGCAGGCCACGGCAACATGTCGACACTCTGTAGAGCATCTTGGGTTACAACAGCGGTATGCGGGCGAGCGTTATCCTGTTGGAAAACACCCCTGGAATGCTGTTCATGAATGGCAGCACAACAGGTTGAATCACCAGACCGACATACAACTGTGCCGTCAGGGTGCGTGGGATAACCACGAGAGTTTTAATGCTGTCATAGGAAATTGCTTCCCCAGACCATAACTTCAGGTGTAGGTCAAGTGTGTCTCGGCCGCAGACAGGTTGGTTGCAGGCGCTCACCTGGCCTCCTTCTAACCAACACACGGCCATCACTGGCACCCAGGCAGAACCGGCTTTCATCAGAAAACACAACAGATCTCCACTCCGTCCTCCAATGAGCTCTAGATTGACACCACTGACGTCGCAAACGGCAGTGGTTTGGAGTAAGTGGAATGCACGCTGCAGGGAGTCTGGCTCGGAGCTGTCCTTCAAGTAACCGATTTGTAACAGTTCGTTGTGTCACTGTGGTGGCAACTGCAGCTCGAATTGCTGCCGCAGACGCGGTACGATGCGCCACGGTCATACGCCGTACACGGCGGTCTTCCCTCTCAGTAGTGCCACGTGGCCGGCCGGAACCCGGTCTTCTTGAGGCAGTACCTTCCCTTGACTACCTCTGCCAACAATCATGCACAGTGGCTACATTCCTGCCAAGTCGTTCTGCAATATTGCGGAAAGAAAATCCACCTTCTCGTAGCCCTATTACACGACCTCGTTCAAACTCCGTGAGCTGTTGATAATGGCTTCTTCGTCTTATTAAAGGCATTCTCTACTAACATCAACATCCTTCATCGAATCTCAACGATAACTAACGCTCACGAACGTTACAACGCGTATTTACAGCAAACCTGCTTTGCATGTTCCGAAGGGCGCTACTAGCGCCACACGTATGCGCCGAGCGCGAAATTTGCATAGACGTCATCTTAAAGATGTACTCTCACCGCCTACCAACTGTCGTTTTCCTAACACAACCCCTTCTTGGTGTTGGGATTTTTTCCCCGTCAGTGTATATTTTTATTTGTGTGTAAGCATTAGTTGGCATGCCTGCATATATGTAAACTCATCGGGCGAAAAAATAGTCATCTCTGCAATAACGAAACTATTACCACGACCCTGGTAGGTTGAGGTGGTCAAGGAATACATTTAACATCGAGTAGAGAGAAAAACAGCGAGGTTGCCCCAGAAATTTAGGGATCCAAGCTCAAGGTTTATGGATTTTAAGGTTGGGTCCCTAAATGATTATTACGAGGTTTTCGAAAAAACCATATGCCACATATTGTGATAAAGAAAAATATACCCAGCCTGGAAGAGTGCGCCACACAAAATTTAAATAAATAAGAGTAAATAGTTTATTATGGAAATAGGGAAAATACGTTACACCCTTTTGGTGGACGCCAAATTAAAGTTACGAGCACCTTATTATATCAGAATTCGGCCATGTTTTTGCCAATTAGGCCTGTTACGTCCTCGAGCTTAAAGTTAAGATCAATTTTCAAACTCTCTACGACAAAGAATATCGACTGTGCATATGTACATAAGAATATAACAACTTTGGAACTGAATGTGGGGCGAAAAAGATCATCTTACCTTACGTTCATTGCAGACTCTAAGGGAATAACACATAGTTGGTCGTTTTAAAACCAATACAGCCGGCTTTAATTTCTTTTCGCTTGCTCTACATCTACGAACTCAACTTCAGTTCTCATCTCGACTTTGTACTCACGTGATTATCTACTACCTAGCACATCATATACTTCTGGAAGGGCATGCCTTTAGATTCCTACTACCTAGCACTATTCCATGTCGCAAGTGATCTTATGTATCAGTTCCGCTAGCTTACATACGAGGGCCACAACAAAAGTTCTGCACACGTTATTCTAAAACGGAAGCGGATGACGCAATCGGAAAAATTATTGCGTCATGTCAAGGCCAGACTCTCAGCAACGCAGTGGTGTCCGAACGACGCTCTATCATTATCTGTGTGGGCGTGGGAGGGTTTGGAAAGGAAGCGTGAAGCTCCTCAGGTCGAGACACAGCATTAGACCAGCACTCGTACGTGAAAATAGAAACTCTGCGGGGGAAAACTCAGACACAGGTCCACACTGCCTTGCAAGTGGTTTGTATGGAAGTAACTCTTGATCAAGCACAAGCATCGCGCTTTGGGGGGGGGGCGAAGCAGCATCGCAGATGATCACCGCTCAGGCTGACCTTAAACGGCGACAGACAAAACATCTGTCACCATTGTTGCAACGCTTCTCTAAGAGAATCACCGTTTGACAGTCGAGGAGATTGCTCATCAGGCAAATTTATCCACCATGTCTGTTCACCGGATTTTGACCGACTCACTGGGGAAAAGAAAAATCCCTGCGTGCAGGGTGCACCATCAACTCACCCCCGAGCAGAAGGCAGCCAGAGTGAGCATTACAGAGGATCACCTCCACAGGCTCGAAAGGGAGAGCGACACCTTCCTCAACAGAATTGTCGCAATTGATGAGACTTGGACCCGTGATTTTGAGCCGGAACTGATGTCACAATCAGCGGAATGGAGGCATCCAAGTTCCCCACGTCCCTCAAAGTGTCGTCGGCAGCAATCCAAAGTGAAGCAAATGATGATTTTGGCGTACGATACTCAGGGTGTTGTGGTCTCTGATGGAGTGCCGGTAGGGCAAAAGGTCAAAACACAATATTATCGTGACTTTCTGAGGACAGAGTTGAGACCGAAAATTTGTCAAAATCTCCCCAAGTTGTTGGAAGCGGAGAAATCATGCTGCATACAACGCATCGTGTCATAGTGCAACGTCGGTATGGGGACTTTTTCCCACCCACCATGCAGCCAGCCTTGATCTCAGTTCAACTGACTTTGATCTTTTCCCAAAGTTAAAACATCGGGTCCGTGGCATCCGCTGAGAATCGCTGGACAAACTATCATTGTACGAGACCCGAGTAACACGACAGCTGAACACAGATGGCGTACTAAGGGGCATCCAGGACCTACCTCACCGCTGGCAAGCAGTTTTTTTTATTGGAAGTTTAACGACCACCGTGAGCAACTCAATGGGCTATAAGCAGTCGCCCGTCCCTAATTTAGGGTAACTGGTTCGAACACGGACCCCTTTTGGACGAATGATCAGAGGCCATCGCTTAGACCACTGCACCACCGGGGCGGCAGCTGGCAAGCTGTCATTAGCAGCGGAGGGAAGTACATTAAACGGCCATAAACTAAATTTTCTCCGTCACTTCACACTTTTCTCAACAATGAACAGTGTGCAGAACCCGGACCCCCACAGTATCTCTGTATATTATGCTGATTCAATATACACTGAAGTGCCAGAAAAACTGGTACAGACTAACTTATGCAAAATACATAGCAATGTCCCCTATGCGCGTACTCGGTTGCGTCCGCCAGTGCGTTTATAAAGCGATAGGCATCCTTGCCAGCTGTCAGAGCTGTTTTCGGCATGAGAATGACAAGTAATAACGATTTAAGCGATTTTCAACGCGGTGTCATAGTTGGCGCTCGTGAGATGGACCATAGTATTTCGGAGGTAGAAACGAAGTTCGGATTTTCACGGACGACCATTGGAAGGATGTACCGTGACTACAAGAATTCCGGCAAAACCTCCAACCTGTGATACCAGTGAGGCCATAAAAGACATGAGGTGAACGTGACCATCGTCGTCTGTCAAGAATCGTTTCACGCGATAGGCGTGCAACACTCTCGCAGGTATAATCGGTATTCAATGCTGGAGCCTCAACAAGCATCAGCGTCCGGACTGTGCAACGTACCCTGCACGATATGGGCTTTGGGAGCAGACGCCAAACTCGAGTCCCCTTGACGGGTGCACGACACAGAGCTATGCACCATGCTTGGGAACGGCAACACCGCCACTGGACACTTGATGACTGGAAACAAGTAACCTGGTCTGACGAGTCCCGTTTCCAACTGTATCGTGCAGATGGAAGGATTCGTGTGTGGCGCAAACCCCATAAAGCCATGGATCCCGCCTGTCAACAGGGAACTGTACCGGCTGGTGGGGGGTCCGTAATGGTATAGGGTGTGTTTAACTGGACTTCACTGCGACCCCTGGTACGTCTGCAAACGTATGTGACCGGCCAACGCTATGTGCGCATCCTTTCTGACGAGGTACACCCGTTCATGTCCTGCATTCATGCTGATGGGTTGGGCCTGTTCCAACTGGACAATACACCTCCACACAAGTGTCGGGACGCCACATTATGTTTAGGGGAGCATTCATCTGAGTTTGGGGTGTTGCCATTACCACCCAAGTCCCCAGATCTGAACGTGATAGAACACATTTGGGATGCCATGCAACGCGCTATGGAACACAGGAATCCGAGACCTCGGAATACACCCGAATTGTGTAACGCTCTGCAGGAAGTATGGTGTGCATTGCCTACAGCATATTTCCAGAAGCTAGTGGAGTCCATGCCCCGTCGTATTTCTGCAGTTCTGCGCTCCCGTGGGGGATCTACCAAGTATTAGACTGGTGTACCAGTTTTTCTGGAACCTCAGTGTATATACAAAGGCCGTTCCATAAAAACTGTGAGTAATTTTTTGTTGAGTTGGCAACAATGCAAAGGGGGAAAATAACCACGCAGACAACTAACTGAATTAAGGAAGTATCTATACCAACAGGTATTACCCATGGCAGGCGATTCTGATTTTGTTATTGCGCAGTTGTTTAAGGTACGTCTGCATTTCGCGATACAGCTATGGGGGTGAGTGATTTAGAATTAAGAAGGGAAATGCATTGTGCTATAAAATTTCGCTATCATTTGGGTAAAACAGCTCCAGAAACAGTTGATTTAATGAAAAAAGCTTACAAAGGTAAATGTTTGGGTGAGTCAACGATTTTTAGATGGCACCATGATTTCAAGGGCGGCAGAACTCGCTCCTAGGCTTAGGTGACCTGAAAGTGTTGTTGCGGAACATATTGTTAACACTAGCCAATCCTGGAAAAAGATCGACGAATGACGTGGGAAGACACAGCCGCGTCAACTAACATTTCAAAAACGTCAGCATTCCGCATTCTACGCAACAAATTACTATTGCATCGTGTGTGTTCTAGACGGGTACCACATCACATGACGAGATAACAATTGTTAGCCACAATTCAGGTGTGTCACGAGTAGAAACAAATGATTGCAAAGGATCCAGACTTTCTAAACTGCCGATGAAACATGTGTCCACTATTTTGACCTCCTCACGAAGCGCGCAACGAGTGTCTGGAAACACACAGACTCGCCTCCACCGAAAAACGTCCGCCAAACCAAATAAGCTGGGAATGTGATTTCTTTGATCATAAAGGTGTAGTCTACCAGCATGCCGTTCCTCCACAAATTACCGCCAATGCTGAGTACAGTAGAGTCTCGTAAACTCGGCACTAAATAACCCGGCAGTCCGGATAACTCGGCCAGACCCTGGCAGGGCGAAAGAACCCAGCGTGCGTGCAGACCCGTTCAAGGTCGTTGCCCGCGTGCGTGTGTCCCCCTCTTCCCGCATTCCTTTTTCTCGCCGGCGCGCGCTCAGCCGTTCAGTCTACCTGCAGCCTTTGCCAGGGTTAGTCGATTTCTTAATCGCGTTGCGTAACTCGATGTGAGTGAGTGTACTGTATTGTTCAGAGCTCTTTCAAAGTTTGTGGGTGCTAGACAGTAGTACTCTGCGATGGCATCTTCCTTTAAAAGTAAACAAGTGAACTTGTCTATGGAGCAAAAGTTGGGGGCATTAAAGAGACTGCATAAGGGAGAAAGTGTCAGTGCAGTGGCTAAGGACTTGGGAGCCGGCAAAAGTACGATTGGAGACTGGAAGAAGAAGCGGACGGAAATCGAGTCGTGGTGTGTTAAGAGAATGTGTACAGAAACATTGAAAGAAAGGAAAAGTATGAAGGAAAGTGAGTTTAATGAGGTAAATGAAGCACTTTACATTTGGTTTCGCCAAACAAGAGAAAAGGGCATCCCAATTAGTGGGCCAATAGTGCAAGAGAAGGCCTTGAAATTTTATCGAGCATTAAAAAATGGCAACGATCCTAAATTTGTCGCAAGCACTGGCTGGCTTGATCGCTGGAAGAAACGCTATGGAGTCCGGCAGCTTAGTATTTCTGGGGAAAAACTATCTGGGGACACGGAGGGTCTGTCTCAGTTTAAGGAAAACTTGCAGAAATTTATCGAAGTTGAAGGTTTGACCAGGGAGCAATTGTACAATTGTGATGAAACAGGATTAAATTATAAACTGTTACCAGCGAAAAGTCTTGCTTTCAAGGAAGAACAGTCAGCCCCAAGTTTTAAAAGGAGCAAGGAGAGGGTAACAATCCTAGCATGCAGTAATGCAACAGGTGACCACAAATTAAAACTTGGTCTCATAGAAAAATCAAAGAAACCACGTGCGTTTAAGCACATTTAAATGGATAAACTTTCCGTTTGGTACTGAAACAAGTCACATGCCTGGATGAGCTGTGCAATTTTCAAAGAGTGGTTCCATGAAGTATTCGTTCCATCGGTTCAGCACTTTTTAAAATCTAAAAACCTGCCAAGGAAGGCTATTCTGATTTTGGACAAGGCGTCTTCGCACCCAGACATTGAAGAATTAAAAAATGGGGACATACGAGCAATGTTTTTACCACCCAATGTCACAGCGTTAGGCCAGCCAATGGACAAAGGAGTTTTTGTTAGTCTCAAGAGAAGATTTAGGCGCAAGCTGTTATCCTCCCTTCTTTCTGCAAACGATGATGGTCAAGGTCTTATCCAGAACTTAAAGAAAATTAACCTATTGGATGTTGTTGGATGGGTGGCGGATGCCTGGAACGAGTTAGAGTCATTAACACTAGTTCTTTCGTGGCGAAAACTCCTTGATAACGAGGGAAATGAGTTCGTTGAACATGAAGATGCAGAAAATGTAAACTTACTCGACCTCCTGAAAAGAGTTCCTGGATGTGCAAAAGACGATGAAAATGACGTCGAACAGTGGTTCCACAATGATACCGAGCAAAACATTATGTCCGATGCAGAAATTATTGCTGCTGTCACAGTTACAGAAGAAATGCCGGAAAATGATGAAGACGTTGACGTTGAGAACTCCACCGTACAAGCCCCTAGAATATCACATAGTGAGGGACTAAAGGCTGTCGAAACTGCCCTTCAGTATTTTGAACAACAAGGTGCGTCGGTAATGGACTTGCTGTTCCTTCGTCGTCTTCGTGATGAAGCAGCAAAACACAGAGTGCAGTGCGGAAAACAACAACACATTACGCATGTCTTTAACAAAAAGTAGCCAGTTTTTTCTGAGGTCTGTCTTACATATCAGGTAAATTACTGTACATTGTGTACATATTTATTAATTTTCATTTTCATGTAGTAAAGGCTCTATGCCTTCATAAAGTATGTACTTTTCCTTTGTTTAAGGGTATTTAGGCAGTTTATATTCTCTGTTGTATTCTCAAGCAACCAATACATACAAGTACAGTACAGTATACACTGTATTTTCTGAGAAAACACTCTTACTTATTCTTTTTTAAGCCCATTCCCGATAACCTGGAATTTTTACAAACTCGGCCACCCTTCGATCCTTATTAGGCCGAGTTTTCGAGACTCTACTGTATTACATTTCAGTCTTAAAGCGTCTGCGACGACACATATCGATTAAATGACCGGAACTGATGGGCAAGTGGATCACACACCATCATAACGGCCGCCCACATGTGGCTGCTTGTGTTCCACAGTTTCTTACGAAATGAATTATTGAAAACATGCTACAGCTTAACTACAGTCATGACCAACAATGAAGGAGAAGTTCCATGGCGGAACATTTAACACAGATGCTGACGTTATTCAACTTGTACAGGGGTCGCTAAAGCAGCCTCCTCAAAATTCCTTCGCCACATGCTTTGAAAAGTGAACTGAACAATGGGACCGTTGCATATCATCGGAGAGAAGATATTTTGAGAAAGAATAACATACATTTTACTGTACCTATATTTCTTCATTTTTTTGTGATTTTACTCTTAGTTTTTATGGAACGGCCGTTGTATATAAGAAACTTTCCTTTTAAGTTAGGTGTACATCTCAAATCCTTTAATTTTGCCCTTGGCCTGGAAATTTTTCGCTCTGCTGGAGGCCTGATTGGTCAACTGATCATCCCCTCAAGATTTTTCCGTGGTCTGATTGGGCCGCTGAGTTGCCCCGTGTTTGACCCTGCCGGCTACTGGCTGGCTCCTGCGTCACTATAAGCAACTAGATAGAACCAGCTGGTGTTACGTGCAGGTGATATTTTTTGTACTTTAAATCCCATATAATTTCATTGGACCTGGTGAACAGCGAGAGATTATGACCGTCTACTTCTGACAGTAATTTTTTTTTTTACCGGATTGAGCTGGCGCTGTTTGCATAAGGATTAATGAAGTGGTATCTGTAGTGTCGACAACTTTCTAGTGACACTCAGGTTAAGTTATAACGTAAATGTATTTTCGTACTGAGCTTTTATCGCTCTTCTTACGTTATTTTAAAAACATCACCATACGATGAAACAGTTCCTAAATTAAACCTTAATGGCCAGACGAAACATTTAAAACAGAAGTCAAACTTACGGAAATTGGCTTTATTTCTCCAGCACAGATTATAGCACTTCAGGATAGTATAGAAATCACATAACACATCTCCAACACAAATCCACGCTCCACGTTCCACGCTCCACACGAGCAACTGTTGTCTCGTAGTTTATATCTCTGGTTCTTATCTCATAACAGGCATACGTCACGTTCATTCAACCTCAATTGTGTTGCTAGGAGTATTCGTTTGAGAGAGAAGATATCACGCTAAGTGTGAAGTATAACTGAGAACAAAATCAAGATTTACATAGGGAAAGAAACTAAAAAGGAAACTTAATTTAGAATATACGTCACAAAGTTTATGACATTTACCGGAGTTCACGACTAAAGAAGATGCTCATAAAATTTTGCCATGGCTATTCACTCTGTCAGCATTCAGACTTAGAGATACAAATATTTGGAAATAGGGGCGCCTGTACAACACTACCAACTAACGCTTGGGGCAGACATTTCTTAAATTATATGAATATCTTACTTCTTTCCACTAGGGTGAAAATAAGGAAGACAAAAACAAATCTGATCATTCTCACCGGTGTCCACGGAAAGCGTAATCAGCTGATTTCACCACCTGGGTCTGATAGCGCAGCTACTAGTATGCTCTGACGGGTGAAGAAGGGAAGGGGGAGGTGGTGTAGAAGAGTGGGAGAGAAGAGGAAGCAAGGAAAAAAGGAAAAATAAAAGTAATTAATCTATAAGCCATACTTTTAAGGTAGACGTCAAGTAATTTTGCTTCCTATACTTCCAACGGAAAAACTTCTGTACACATTTTCTTCACAATTAATGCGTTTCCAAAGATGAAAATTTGAACTTCGATTAGAATAGCTTCATTTTATAACTTGGAATACTTAATAATTTCTAAAACATAACCATAATTATGCAATCCAACATTTGTTTGTCTACTGACGTCATCAAAGTACAGGTGGCGCCATTTTTTTCTGCTTTCAACACCACCAAAGAAAAGGTGATTGATTTTTCATATAAATACGGTTATGTTTTTGAAAATATTAAGTATTCCAAGTTATAATATGAAGTTATTTTAATCGATGTTAAAATTTTCATCTTTGGAAATACACTAATTGTGAAGGAAATGTATACAAAAGTTTTTCCATTGGAAGTATAGGAAGCAAAATTACTTGACGTCCATCTTAACTGATTAAGGGTAGGACAATGTGGCCCAAATTATGTAGTATTTGAGCGGCAACAAACCCAACATTTTATGACACCTCCCTTCGCTTGAATTACAGCACTAATCTTTGCAATCTTGTTAGGTATGGAAGCTAGAGGTCTGCACGGGCCGGGCTGGCCCGACAAGCCCAAGCCCGGCCCGGCCCAGCCCAGCCCGCGCCTTTTTTAGTTTAGAGAACAAAGCAACGGGCCGCGCCGCGCCGGGCTTTTTCCAAGACACTTACGGCTGATCCGGGCCGCGCTCTTTCCAAGACACTTACGGCTGAGCTGGACCAGGCAAAGTCGAACGGTTCTTTTTATCGCAATAGTCGTGTTCCCCAATTTCCTGGTGTGTTTGCTTCGCTGGCTTTACTTACTTCCATGACATAGCCCGGGCCCTAATCAGAAAAGCAACGAGAGGCAATCACAGTGTTTTTACCAATCTGTAGGTGTTAAGGAGGTAAAACCATTTTGGGACTTGTTGACAACAAAAAGATTTGACCCCAAGTGTGTGTGTGTGTGTGTGTGTGTGTGTGTGTGTGTGTGTGTGTGTGTGTGTGTTTGAATGAGACAATCGGACGACATCGATTTTTTCTCCTATTGCTAATGTGTATAGGGATTGACTCTTGTAGTGTTATCGCTTACTAGTTCAGAGAAAGGGAGATTCTGAACGCGCTTAATCTTCAATTTTCTGTCTTTTTAAAGGCTATGTTTTTCGATAATTGTCAAAGTTTAGTTAATATTTTTAGGCTTACATTCAACTAAAAGTTTTCAAAAATTTACCGGCCCGGCTGGGTCTTAGGCGCACTGGCTTGGGGCGGACCGGGATCACCAAATTAGGCTCGTGCAGACCTCTAATGGAAGCCATTAATTATCGGATGCAGTCTACGTTAGTTCCATCCCACTTTTCCAAAAATAGTACTTGCAATTCAGCTCGGCTATACACTGCTGGCCACCCAAAATGCAACACCAAGAAGGGAGCATCCGATTGGCCTGAAATTCGCAGCATGCGTCGCCCGTGAGAGGATATGCAAACGATTAGCATTGCAGGGCATATGCAAATCATGTGCTCCCGGCACGCCACCGAGAAGCATTATAAGAAGGGTGCACAGAAGGCGGGGTGTAAGTAGTGGAATTGTGTTGTGCTTCCGGGCCTGTGCGTGGGAAGCTTCCTGATGCCTCGTCGCAGAATACGGAAGTCATTCCAGCACGTTTTGGAGTTCGACAGAGGACGAATAGTGGCTTATCGCGACAGCGGTTTATCTTACCGAGACATCGGCGCCCGTGTGGGACGACATCCAGTCACAGTGAGGCGAGTATGGATTCGGTGTGTGCAGGAGGGACGGACGGACCAACGTGAGCGATTGCCGCAGTGGCGGCACACCACCGACCGAGAGGACCGGCATGTTGTGCGGCGAGCATTCACGGCTCGCACCGCCACATCACGAACGCTAGCGCAGGAATTAGGGTGTGTTGCGCAACAACCTGTGTCAGCGCGTACCGTTCGACGTCGTCTGCAGGAGCAGGAGCAGGGACTTGTCACACGGCGCCCATTGCTACGATTACCGTTGACGTTACATTACCGGCGAGTGCGGCGCAGTGGGCCGTTGAACGCCGCACCTGGACTACGGAATGGCGCGACATTGTCTTCTCCGACGAATCCCGCTTCTGCCTGCAACACCACGATGGTCGGATCCACGTGTGGCGGCACCGTGGCGAGAGACTGTATGACGCCTGCATTGTGCATCGCCATACCTGTCCGTCGCCTGGCGTTATGGTTTTGGGCGCAATTGGATATGACACCTGCATCCCTCTGGTACGCATCACCGGTACACTCAACAGCCACCGCTGCATCTCCGACGTTTTGAAGCCTGTAGTCCTCCCTTACATGCAGGACCTGCCAACACGTTTCAACAGGACAATGCACGCCCGCACGTGGCACGCATCGTGCAGCAATTCTTCACGGCCCACCAGGTGTCACTGCTGCCGTGGCCCGCCTGTTCTCCCGATATGTCGCCCATCGAACACGTCTGGTCGCTGATCGGCAACCGAGTGGCCCGGCAAGCACCACCCGAGTCTACGCCTGATGAACTGTGGCAACGTGTGGAAGCAGCCTGGACCGACATACCCCAAGCCCACATCCAAAACTTCTTTCGTTCGATACCGCTGCATGTAGCAACCGTTATTGCCAGTCATGGGGACCACACGAACTATTGATGTCTGCGTGTTCCGCTAGTCACACGGGCCTGTAAGCTCAATCGTTCCATCTTTGTATCTGTTGTTATGTGTCCAGTAAAGCTGGCTTTGCTATCTTGCGTCCTTCTTTGTGTTGCATTTTGGGGGCCAGCAGTGTATATATGCCTATTTCGATGTTTCGTCTTCTGTTCCAGATTGTTCCAAAGGTTTTCAATGGGATTTAAACCTGGTGACCGTTATTGCCAGTCATGGGGACCACACGAACTATTGATGTCTGCGTGTTCCGCTAGTCACACGGGCCTGTAAGGTCAATCGTTTCATCTTTGTATCTGTTGTTATGTGTCCAGTAAAGCTGGCTTTGCTATCTTGCGTCCTTCTTTGTGTTGCATTTTGGGTGGCCAGCAGTGTATATATGCCTATTTCGATGTTTCGTCTTCTGTTCCAGATTGTTCCAAAGGTTTTCAATGGGATTTAAACCTGGTGACTGTGCTGGCCCATCCAGATGCCCCAATGTTACTTCATGCTCTTTGTTCCAGCTGCAAATAGTTTCAGTTATATGCCCCTAGCAGTTGTCATCCTGGAACACCCGAAGGTCCAATGCTACTGTTCGGCTTTCAAATCATGGACAAAAGGCAACAACACCTGGTCACCTAGAATCAGCATATAACCTACCTGATTTGTACGGGTCGATACCTCAATTAATGGGCTTAATTCATGGTAGGTAAAGCACCACTAGAACGTCACAAATCCACCCACCTCCATCTTAAATAACACCTTGGGCAACACCTAGCTGAAAAGTTTCATTTCTCCTGCGGTGCGCTGTACGATTTACCGCTTTGGAATACAGACAGAAATGCAAGTTGCGTGATGAGAATCTCCAGTCGTCTGCAGTCCAATGTCTATAACGCCTGGTCCATTGCAAAAGGGCTGCTTTATGTGTAGTTTTTATCAGGTTGTTGAGTTTTTTTTTTGTTTTTTTTTTTTGCCGTACTGTGCTCTAAATATCCATGGAGTGCAGTTGTCTTCGCAATGTTTTTTGGAAATATCATCACGTGGCCCTTCATTGACTATCCGCAGTGCTGTTTATACGCATTTTGGACATTAATAAATTCAGCTACTTTCTTCACAGCATATCTTTTAGCGCCTGCAAAATGCAATAACACTCTTCTGCCACATAGTCACGTCTTTCTTTCTTGCGACCTATGGCGCATGGTTGAAACCTCGTTTACCACCACTGAGAATTATGACATTACATACCAAATGCAAGCTCATGTGCTTATATAAAAGGTGTAGCGAGATGTATTTTTATAGGATGGAGGGGCATCCTGTCCAACCGTAGGTTGAAGAAGCGTATATGCTCCAGCTTTGTCCGTCCGTCTGTCTGTCCGCACGATAACTCGCGTAAAAATGGTTCGATTTGGATGAAATTTTAGTATGTGGTAGGAGACAACCTGGGGATGAACCCTATTGAAAATGGGCGAAATGGGGTCAAAAGTCAAGACATAGGAGCGGAATCCATTCCATCGCCCTTATGCGTCGTAACTTACGTAAAAATGCTTCGATTCCGACAAAACTTGATCATGTTGTTCCGGAGATATACTGAACCGGTTCTGTTTAATATCATCGAAATAGGGTCAAAGGTCAGGTCACAGGAGCGAGATTTATTCCACAGCCATTATCCTCATAACTTGACTAAAAATATTTCTATTGCGACAAAACTTTAGTATGCTGTTCCGGAGGTATACTGAACCAATTCTGTTTAATATCATCGAAATTGTCAGGGCACAGGAGCGAAATTTTTTCTACAGCCGTTATCCTCATGAATTGAGTAATAACTTGAGTAACGATTTCTGGTATGTTGGAAAACGTATCATAATCAATGCATTGCGTTATTTTACTAACTTGTTTCAAAAAACTCCAAATACGGGTAATGTTATTAAAAGAACGGCCTATATGCACTAATTTTACCTTTCAGTTGCAGTTACTGTTATAGAGCTTCCAGCTTTTAATTTTGCCGTTGTACTTGCTCTTTTTGTCAATGAGGACGTTGTTCGCGAAAAAAAATAAAATAAAATAAAATAAAAAGAACATTAATGCCTTTACACTAGTCGCTCCTGTGGCCGAATGGTACGAACCGATGGCTTAAAATCTTTCGTCCTAGATGAGTCTAGGTTAGAATCCCTGGTGAGGTATGGATGATGTGTTTGTCTTACAGAAGTAGTTCTCTCCCTTCCCTGGTACCAATGGCCCCAAATTAGGGACGAGCGACTGCTTATAGCCCATCGAGTTGCTCATGATGGTCGTCAAAGCCTCCACCCCCTACCCACCTAAAAAAAAAAAGCTGTCGGCAATCAAAGAACAGCCCATAATGGCAATGTTTCCTTCTCCGTTTTGTTTTGCCGTCTGTGTGGTTACCACGTGATTTTTTCGAGTTTAATGTGTTTTAAAGCGGTAATTTGTGAGGAAAAATAGTCACTGTGCCACAGAATTAACTGTACCTGAAAAAAAAAATGGACTTAGAATTTGTGAAATCATGTCCGTAATGGACGAAAATGGGCAATACAATGATCCATTTTCAAAAAGAACCTTACAAGTGGCACATTTAATAATTTAGTTTTAGCATGGTCTAGTTGTCCACGATCTCATTGCATTTTTTTGTTTGCTTGGGGGTTTAATGACTCAATGGGCTATAATTTCGCCCGTCCCTAATTTAGGTTCACTGACTCTAGGGAAGGGATGTAGTCAGTGCCGTAAGAGAAACAAAACATCCATGTCTCTCCGGGATTCGAATCCAGATCCATCTCGAATGGTCAGAAGCCAGCGCTTAGACAATGTGCCACCATAGCAGCAATCAGTGCGTGCAGCGGAAAACATGAAATACTCAATGTAGTCGGCCCCCGTTTCCGAGGAGTTTAAGGCGCTGGCTTCTGACCATTCGTCCGAGATGGGCCCGGGTTCGAGACTTGGATGAGGTATGGGTGGTGGACTTGTCTGGCTCTGTCCCTTCCCTGGAATCAGTGGTCCCGAATTAGATATGATGACTGCCAATAACCCTATTGCACATGGTGATCGTTAAACCCTGCAACAAAACACTCTCACACACACGCACACACAGAGTACTTAATATTTGTTGTCTCCATAGTTTTCAATGCCCTTGAATAGTTTTGAATGCCTATGAATAAATTAAAAAAATTGCTTTTGAACTTTGTCAGTTCTTTCTTTTTTCTTTCGGGGTTTAACGACCGTCGTGAGCTATAGGCAGTCGAACGTCCCCAATTTCGCGACCCGTTCCAATTAGAACCTATTTCGAGTTTCGGCAATGTACGAGCGGTGTGTATTGTTACGGCGCTGGTTCTCTGCCTTTCCTGGAACCTGTGGCGATAAATTTGGGACGTATGGCTGCTTATAACCCTTGGAGTTGGCCATGATGGTTGTTTAACCCAGGAAACCATCTCGGTGGCTGAGTGGTACGTCGGCTCCTAATCATTTGTCAGAAATTGAGCCAGGCCCAAATCCGGGATGAGGTATGGATGGTGTGTTTGTCTTACAGCACTTTCTCTCTCCGTTCGCTTGAACCAGCGGCCCTAAATTAGGGACGAGCTATAGTTTATGGGCCACAGAGTTAGTGAAAACACAATTTTGTCCACACCGGGAATGGAATCCGGGTCGCATTTAAGCAAACCTTAAATTGATACAGGACTGGGAAAATCTCGGCCAACTAGAGGGCGGTATTCAGCTTCAGTGACGACACATATGGGTGGGGCTTATCTTCATGTGTTACGTGGGGATTACTTCTGAGATACGATCTGAGCGGCTTTAGTTTATGCGATTTCATGTCATTTTGAAGTTCGTCGTTCGCTGCCTTTCGGATTAAAAAATAAAAGAAATTTACATACGCGAACAAACAAATAAATAGATATATAAATACAAAAATATAAAGGGAAGTGGAAATTACATTTTTTTTTAAATTCTGTAACGATAATTTCATATCTTAGATAACGATTTGAAATGTAGAATGATCCAATAGTCTTTAGTTATTGAGGAATATCAGGTAGTGTTTTTGGTAAATGTGTAGATTAGCGTCCTACATTATTTCGTCGGGAAAATTTTAGTACCTAGAAAAAATACGACGTACAGATTTTAGAGCATGGAAATTAATGAAAAATGGTGCGGAAATTTCCTGTTTTAAATATCTTTTAAAGATTTTTATCGTAATATTTACCTGTAAGTGCGATGCTGTGAAGAGACGCTGCGTTAGGCCTACCGGAGCCATCTTGGATCACTAGCCAGGTAATCTACCACTTGCCCACCGAAACGGCAAGAATTCTAGGCAATGCGACGTAATAAAGTAATTTTTTTTCAATTTTCTTTTTCAAGGAACTTTTATTGCATGGAAAATAGAAAATATGATTTTGCTTTTTCTAGCAAAACCCTGGTGCGGCCTTGTGAAATAATGCTGGCTCTGCCAACAAAGCAAAAGAATGTTGTATGCGGTTAGTCAATAGAAATTATTTTTGTCAAGATGCTGAAGTTCAAACACTTTTTCCAGCGTTGCTAAGGTATTTTTTAAATATACATTGTAATTAATTTAGTGAACCAATGGAATGAGATATAGTGTTTATACATATCTACGTAGTATTGCTATTTTACTGTATTGGTATGGTGGAATAAGATTGTACTGTAGTATGGTGAAATAAGATTGTACTGTAGTATGGTGGAATAGTATGATGAAATAAGCATTGTGGAATAAGACACCATACTTATAATCATCTGTTCGCATTGCTATGCAATGACATGCATTGCTGATTAATTGGTGCGGAATATTTTAAAATAAGATTACTGTTATAGAGAAATATCCCTTTTCTGCCGGCGGTGAAATTCGAATTCACATCTCCCTTCTCCGGAGCCGGATATTTTCCCACTTGAACTACACCGATGAAGACTTATCGCTCCAGCTGGCCATTTTGACATGTGCGTCACCTCTGTGGTAAATAGGTCACACTATATATCTCTTTGTGTTTACTGTTATTTGCAAATAACTTTTAGACAAAAATAATCGATACACTTCAAAGCAAGAGTCTCATCGTAATGAAACTTTTGGAAGCACATCGTGGAGAAAGAGAAAAGTGATTACAGTATCACAGCAGTAAGACCCGTTTGTTTCAGAAGAGCCGTAGCATAACTGTCACAATTCCTCGCAGCGCACCTCTGGCTGCAACGTATGTTAATATACACTGAAGAGCAATTGAATTAGAGTACCTGTCTAGTAACGTGTAGCACCACCTTTCGCCCTGATGACGGCGGCGATTCGTCGCGGCATGGACTCGACAAGACACCGGAAACGTTGGGAAGCCATACGGATCCACGACCCCTGAACAAGCTCCCACAGTTCACGAAGATTTGATGGAAGGGGGCCAGAGCCTCGAACATCTCTCTCGATGGCATCCCAGATGTGCTCGATGAGATTGAGGTCAGGTGACCTAGCTGGCCAAGAAAGCGAGGTCACGTCGGTGGAGTGTTCATCCAACCATTCGGATACAATTCGGGAGCCATGGCACGGTGCATTGTTTTGTTGCAGGATGAGGTCCCCAGTGGGATGTTGAAGACGTACAAACGGGAGCAAATGGTCGTCCAGGATATCCCGGTAACGTTGACCTGTGAGAGACGATGTCACACATACGAGAGGTCCCATTTCAGTCCACGTAAACATTCGCCAGACGAGAATACCACCCCCACCAGCTTGAAGAGTACCCTGCTGGCAAGAAGGATCCATCGCTTCATGTGGTTTGCGCCGTACTACTATCCTACCATCCGCATGTACCAACGTGAATCTCGACTCATCAGTCCAGGCAACATTTTCTCACATGTCTAGGGTCTAGTGACGATGTTCCCGCGCCCATGCTAATCTTTGCACCCTGTGATGTGCGGTCAGCAGCGGAACCCACGTGGTACGATGGCTTCTGTACCTCATAGCGAGGAGATGGTTCTGAATGGTGTGGCTGATTACACGTTTTTGTGCACCAGCGTTAAATTGCCGAGTGATTTCTTGCACTGCGGCCCGTCTATCCGCTGTTACAATGCGAGCTAGCCGACGATGACCCCGCTCATCCACACGCTGTTGTCCACGGCAGTTGGCACTTGCAGGGAAGGTTTTACCGGATTCGATGTACTCACGGTGCACCCGTGACACGGTGGCTCGTGAAAATCCCAGTGCATGCACGACTTCCGAGATGGAGCGACCCAATTGTCGGCCCCCGACAATTTTCCCACGATCAAATGCGCTTAGATCCTTCGTCTTACCCATACTGCGTCTGATTTCCGTCGCATCACTCCTTATACTGTTGGATCGCTGCATACGTCATGTCGTTTCCGTTTACAGGACCGCCCTCTGCGCCACATTTGCATAACGCCAGCTGTCTTTAATTCAATTGCTCTTCAGTGTATGATGTGGCATGGTTTCAAACAAAACTCTGATGCTCTGTGAGATTGTTCCAAGTGTCCTATAAAATTAATGCACGAGATCCCAGATACTCTGTGATGGCCGCAGCTGACGTCTCAGCGTGTCAAAGACCTGCTCGACAGGAGAAAGATACAGAGACTTCGATGGTCAGGTAAAGTTCCAGCACTATGTACGCACTCCCGGGAGAAGCAAGCCGTGTGTGATCGGACTTTATCTTACTGGTAAATGTCTCATGACAGGTGTGACATGAAAGGAAATTCGACTGGTCGCAGGATCTCTCAGACTTATTGCTGTGCTGATAATATTACGAACAACACAGCAATAAGCTGTTGTACGCAATATTATCACTGCTGTTACGTACCACAACCAGGAGCGTCTCGCTGAATTAGAAGATTGCTTCCCACATCATAACACCACTGCGAAGTGGTGGTAGTTTTTCTCTTCACAGCTGAGTCCGGATGTGATCGCTGCACAGTCCTCCTCTATAGGCGAAAGCAGGATTATCCGCTTCAAGGCAGAAGTGCGGTCGTTTCGTCACTAAAAGAGTCGCGGCATCCGTCTGAGGCAAACCACATTTCCGACGTCTGTCGTAGGCTAACCAGTTTACCCCCAGATTCCACACCACTCCAGATGAAGCCTATGACGTAGGGTGTTTAATGGAAGAAGTCGGTTGCCTCTGCATGTCATCTCGCAATGATGTGTGACGATACAGGGGTGAAGCGTAGATGCTCCTAAATCTCTCTGGATGGTGGACAGACATGTCGGCGGAGCGGTTCCTGCTTTTCGGACTATAAGAAGACCCTCTCGCCCCGTTGTCTGCCTGAGCAGAGCAGAACCTCCCAAGTGAAAATGCGTGGCCTGACGTATCCACCGCTGTCAACACCGTCTCATTGTTGCATCTTTACGGGTCTGTTGGTAGGCGTTTCATCGACACGTCCAGTCTGCTTCCTGCAGTCCCACGATGCGGCCCTCACAAATGCACTCATTGTTCGTAGGGTCTTTTGGGTCATCGACGAGGCATGATTAGCAGCGGCTGAAATGAACATGCACCGTCATGTAGCCAAAATATTCGTCGCGAGCGTCGGACAGCCCTTACGTATCTGGGCCTACTAGTACGCGATATGAATGCTCCCTGGGAACAAACTGGACGTTCATTAGCAGTCAAACTTTAATAATTTTCATAGACGGCAGGTGGCGCAGTAGTCTCAGTGCTGGCTTCAAACCATTCGTTCGAGTTGAGTCCGTTTTTGAATCCCGTTGAGATATGGATGTTGTGTTTGTCTTACGGCACTGGTTTTTCCCCTTCCCTGAAACCAGCGGTCCTCAATTAGGGACGGACGACTGCTTATAGCCTATCAAGTTGCTCACGGTGGTAGTTACACTCCTAAACAAAGGAATTCCTAGCCATCAGGTATTTGCATACCGATTTTCACGGTTGGCGGAGGATTTTATCGGGGTGAGTCGATTTTTTACGCTTTCCAACCGCAGGTTGAAGAAGCGTATATGCTCCAGCTTTTCCTGACTGTCCGCACGATAACTCGCGTAAAAATGGTTCGATTTCGATGAAATTTTAGCATGTGGCAGGGGACCACCTGGGGACGAACCCTATTGAAAATAGGTGAAATGGGATCAAAGGTCAGGACATAGGAGCGGGATCCATTCCGTTGCTCTTATGCGTCATAACTTTCGTAAATATGGTTCGATTTCAATGAAATTTTAGTATGTGGTAGGGAACCATCTGGGCAGAAATTCTACTGAAAATGGGTGAAGTGGGGTCAAAGGTCAGGACATAGGAGTGGGATGCATTCCGTTGTCCTTATGCGTCATAACTTGCGTAACTATGTTTCGATTTCGATGAAATTTTAGTATGTCGTAGAGGACAACCTGGGGACAAACCCTATTGAAAATGGGTAAAATGAGGTCAAAGGTCGTGACATAGGAGCGAGATGTATTCCATCACATCTTATTAAAGGAGCAATTCTTGTTTATACGTAAATTTTATTTTAAAAACGGCTCTAAAGATTTTGATGAAAGCGGTTAACCTACCGTTTTCTGGTACCAGAAATCGATTTAGCTTGATCTCGACTTTGGAAAAATTCGTTTAGTGGGTTAAATAACCACCCCGAGTTACCACGTTTTTAGTGTCATGGCGTCGTCCTATTAATGTTTCCCATTCTTAGAAATCTTATGACGTCACTCTCGCGATCGACTCGCGATTGAGATGTTGGCGCGCGGTCACGCCATCTGTCTTATTACGTCACGCGTTGTGTGCGTATTACGCATTACTTCTATTTTCTTTTAGAACAAAAAGTGAGTTGTACCAGTTGCTTGGAGTTGATGTGTAGTACAGTATAAGCAGCGGAACGCTGATTTCGCATGTTTTTCCCCTCAAAATTTAAACTTAATACAGCATTTTTTTGTTACATTTTTGAATAGTCACTTGATGACGAGCATATTCGCTGTGCTAAAATATGATTAGTTCAGTTTTATTAATTACTATTAACAGAGTGTCACGTGGATGGTAAAACAATATAAAAAATGTGGCTCGTCGACCCCTACGAAACGTGCATGTTTCAACTTTAATAATAAGAATAAGAAGAATACGGCACTGTTGGAACAAGAACAAGCGGGAGAAGTAAATATGGAACAGCTTGGACATTCAAGAGCCGATGGTTTCCGATCACATTCCAGTCTCGAAACACATGGCCTTCCATTGGAAGAAGATCAGCCGACGAAAAGATCATTCCGAGCAGCTAAGGCGGGGAACATGGAAATAATGTCCGACGTTATTATAACCCTCAATGAATCTATATCGGAAGAAAACCTCGATCAAATGCGGCGAATAAATAGACAGCGATGAAGAACCAATGTTACCATGGGGTTCGATGAAGAATCCCATGTTAACATTTATTGTTTGGTGCTTCATGTTCGGAAATAATAAAAACAATTTTAAAAAATTTCTTACTCTAACACAAATAAAAAATTACCATTAATCTTTGTTTTGATGTTTATTCTAAATTAATTTATGTCTAATTCGTCTATCGTTATTAATCTTGATGGTTTAGACTTTGCATTACAATACTTGGAAATAACATATCAAAATATAAATACTTTTGTGCCCTCATCCCCCTTTACTCGAGCGATGCTCGGTGTTCCTGATATTTGCCCTTATGCGTCATAACTTGCGTACAAATGGTTCGATTTCGATGAAATTTTAATATGTGGTAGGGGACCAACTGGGGACGAATCATATTGAAAATGGATGAAATGGGGTCAAAGGTCAGGACATAGGATCGGGATCCATTCCATTGCCCTTATGCGTTATAACTTACGTAAAAATGCTTCGATTGAGACAAAACTTTTCATGTTGTTCCGGAAGTATACTTTACCGGTTCTGTTGAATAACATCGAAATGGGGTCAAAGGTCGGGTCAGAGGAGCGAGATTTATTCTACAGCCATTATCCTCATAACTTGAGTAATGATTTCTGGTATGTTGGAAAGCGTATCATAATCAATGCATTGCATGATTTTACTAACTTGTTATTTTAAATTTTTGGTTAGAAGTGTGTTTCCGTGAAACGACTCACACTCTTTGTTCATTTCTAGATGTTACTGTCATGTACATTTCACGCAATAAAAAAGTGCAACAGACATCGTGTTTCTCCGTTATAAATATTTATTAATGACTATGCGAAATGGCAATAAATACAACATTTGAAATAACACCAATTTTAATTTTAGAGCAGCCTTATTTTGTGATATGCTGGCAACAACAAAGCAGAGCTTCATAATAAAGCAATAATTAAGTTGTGGACGGAATTTTGTTAACACTTCTTTGTCATTTTATCGTAGTATTTTTGTCTCTTACACTTTCTGCTTTTGCAAAGATTACAACAAAATAAATAAAATAAATTAAGCATAGTTTTTCGCATTCAGTTCAAATGTTTGAAATTAGCAACTTTAATGCCATTTTAACGGGAAATTATTTCAATTCTGGAATCTTTGCTTAATTTACTTGTCGCTTGGGAAATGCAACAAAAATATAAAACTAATGTTACAGTTTTCTATTGGACATGATTGAAATACAATGGACGCGTACAGAGTTTTGTATTTCTTTAAAAAAGCACAAATAAGATCACACACAAATGAAATAGAATTACGCTTACAAAAATTCATCTTCATTGAATGAAACGGCTTACAGAGCTGCAGGAAAAATATAGCAGGAGTTCAGGTTTTCGGAATTTATTACTGTTTTTTATTGGGCTGTTTATTTTACATGAAAATGATAAAACAATCGAAAATCATATTTTTACTAACCCTTGTACGATATTTTTGGAAGCATGATGAGGCAGCATGAGTTTTACAAAGCAAAACGTTTTTGGTGGAAACATTTCCTCATATTTGAGTTTTTTCATTTTACAGACGCGTTGTGTAAAGTCGTGGACAAGGCTAAAAATTACAGTAACATTATTTTTTAATATCCATGCTGAAAAACTTTCAATATGCAGATTTATTCTGTTGAAAATCAGAATCTTTTTGTGAAACTAAGCACGATCACATTGAAATTTATGTTTATAGTGAATTCCGGCAACACTGCCTGTAACAGAACACTACACAAGTATCTGATAATGCATGACACAATCTCAGTGAATTAAGGAAGAAGTATACACAATTTTTGAAGTCAAGTAGAAACTCTTCAGCTAATGTTACAAAAATGCCTAGGATTTTGTTATCTAATCTCAAGAAATACGTGTTGAATAAATCTATTTTCTGAAAATTCATGCTTAAGATATAAAAACAATTTTACTTAAAATATGGTGTATTACCAAACACAGCTATATGTTTTCTTTGGGACATTTCTGGAAGAATCAAAGCCGAAATAAAATATAAGAAAGACAGTTGTTAATATAGTGTCGACTACTAAAGCAGTTCTGGTATATGTGATATTTAAGCTCTAAGTTTAACTTGATGTTTTCTTAAAAGTTGAGATCGTGTACTGATTTTCTCAACAGAAGAACGTGTTGGTAAACAAGGTTAAATTCTGCAAACTTTGAGTCACTGTTTTTAAAACATCCTATTGTTAATCAGTCCTTACTGAAATTTGAAGGAATAAGTACTAAATGACTAAAACCAATGAATAAAAATGACCTTATGGGTGAGTTTGTAATTCACAAAGAATAATTTCCAGGAGTTTATTAACGATACTTCATTTCTTTTGCAAATTACTAAGAGTCAAAAACGACTTGTTCATCCGTTGCTACGGGTAAATTTGAAAGTGTTTTCTGTTTACTCGGATCGCAACAGAGTGTGAAGGTAGAATAATTCATCAAGGACTGATTTTAGGGGGAAATTTCAAAGCTTCTGTTTGAATTATCAACGCAACTATTTCCTGGGTCCAAGTAAATTGAAATTTCCTGTAAAATAAAACTGCGTCATTCATTCAACACTGAAGTGCTGCAAGATCTGGCAGTCACAAAGCTTTTTAAATTGTCAGTCAAATGTTCGCAGTTTTAGAGACAGCAACAGGAATTTTTTAATAATTTTTCGTGAAAAGTATTGAATACTGATGGAGAAAAAGGAATAAAGATTTTTGTCTCTTGACTGTGATTTAACTGATCAGAATAATTTTAATGCATTCAACGATTTTTACCTCTGTCTTTTGACGTCATTAGGGACATTACGTATGCTACAAATGCAATAGAACACATTTTGTGCTTTTCGTCCACACCGCAAAATAATAAGCTTTTACCCACATGATCTGACGTCACGTGTGACTCGTTCACGAGCGAAGCATATTCATGAAACGAAATCAATAACAAGCCAAACAAAGCTCTCTAGTGTTTGCGACACCTCAGCTTCTGCGAATAACATACCACCTATAAAATCAGTTTGACGTTTTAGTGCTACCATGAGCATTAAAATACTTTTTAAATGCACGAAATTAGATTCTTGTGAAAGTTTAAACGTGAGAAATCTCAACACAACTGTGGGCCTGAAACAAAAGTTAATGTCATCGATAAAATATTTTGCTATCAACAATCCACTTACGGAATATCTAAATATCTGTCATTATTTGGTAGACCAGGGAGGTAGGAATGCGGTACACAAACATAGAATGGGATCTCCTGAAATTCGACAATAGTTCAACCTCCAACCAGAAGATTCTTTAAAATCACACTTTAAAATCCTTCACTTGAAATTAAATCTTATCATATCAATCTTAAAAACCAGTCGTTTCTCATACATCTTAATATTCCTAGAACTCTATGTAATGTAACACTTTAGGAACTAATTGTCCTTTTTACAAGCTAATACTCTCAGGACTAATTTTCTTCACACATATATAAAAATCGTTAATAATTAACCCTTTCTTCTCTCCTTTCTTTGTATGCTTAAGAGCAGGCTGCTTTTCGTATTATAGTGAAATATCCTTATAATACATTTCTATGAAGAATGAAAATTTGTGTTTTTATATTGAGAATGTGACATACTAGAAATAACAATAAGAATCACAGTGTAAAAATAAAGGAGAAAAAAAGCTATCCACAGAATGCGCCTCAATTGTTGTTCTCTTTTTTGTTTTGTTTTATTGGGAATTAAACGACCACCGTGAGTAACCCAATGGGCTATAAATAGTCGACCGTCCGTTTAGGGCCACTGGTTCCAGGGAAGGGAAAGAGCCAGTGCCGTAAGACAAACACAACATCCATGCCTTACCAGGATTCGAACCCTGACCCAACTCGAAAGAATGGTCAGAAGCCAGCGCTGATACCACTGCGTTACCGGGGCTGCATGGTTGTTTTCCAGCTTCAAAAATGATGAAAACAAAATTCCTGTCTTTCGAAATTTCCACAATATGGTAACCAGCATATTTTACTATATAACGGTATTGGAATTGACTGTGTGGTTGCACTAAAACCAAAATATTATTTACAGACCTAGATTTAAATTTTTGCTCAAAGTCAACAGAAATTACTGCAAGTAACCACGAACATTTATTCTAAGCCAAGTTGGAGGGTCCTTGAATCCCCGTCCTGGGGAAGAAAGAGGTGAAAGGAAGAAAATAGGCCTATTAACAGAAATAGATGGGATTTTTTTCGGTGATTATCGACTGCCATGAGAAACTCTTTGGGCAACAAGCAGTCTTCCGACCCTAATTTAAAGTAACTGGTTCCAGTGAAGGGGCAGAACCAGCATCATCAGACAAGGTCTCCATCCGTGCCCCATCTGGCTCTCGAATCCGGGCATGTCTCGGACGAATGGTTAAGAGTCAGCCAGGGACGGATTTACAGGAACGCCCACGAAGTCCGGGACCTTGCCCCGCGATGCTAGAGTGGGCCTCCAAATAATTTTTTTCCTTTGCCTTTTCGAAATAAAAATCTAAAGAGCGGGCGATAAAGTTCAATGTTCTGAGTTTTCACTGTGAAAAGTTTTGTGTTAGGTTCCACCAGAAACTGGTGCTACACCAGCTGCACCACTTTCTTAGAAAAGATACACCATCGTGTGGTGCAAACAAAACCCAACAGCAGGGTGGAACCTGGAGCCATAACGTGGTGCAAAGTTGCACCATTCTGTTGAGTTTTGTTTGCGCAAAACAATCGAGTATATTTTCTCAGAAAGTGGTGCAGTTGATGTAGTACCACTTTTTGGTGCAACCTAATACAAAATTTTTAAGTCTTGAGAGCACGATTCCTCCGGAACTCGAAGTATGTCATTGCCATCTACAAGCATTAATTTACTAGCTTAAATGCAAGCTCACTAAAAATAATTTTGAGAGTAATATTACATATATCTACAACTGAGCTTAGAAATTGGAGCGTTATTTCTGGCCAAATTCCTTAGAATGCAATGAAGATTTTGCTCTTTCATTCGATGTTCAATATGACCACAAATCTTCCCCTTAAAATTTATTTTGTTTCATTCAATCCAATTTAGAGGCAATCACGAGGCTGTTACCATACGAGCAAAATAGCATTGCAAGTGCTGGTTTTACGAGACACGCTAATCAATTTTATCCATTTCGGGATCTTTAGGTGAACAGCCAGTGGGACTTAATCTGGTGATAGCCGACAGCAGATTCAACGTGGCACATACCATAAAAGACAACTGAAGATAGTGCCATAAACAAATCGTATGCAACATGCTAAATGCCAGTAATGTGCTCCAGTGACAATACTTGTCAAAGTTCCAATTTTTTTCTTTAACACAGGTTTTCTACTAGTAACTTCCGCTATTTCTTCCTCATCTGGGTATCATGAAATGTTAAATTTCGTCTTGGTATAATGGGTTTTATTTGAGGCGGCAACGAACCGCAGAGAGAGACAAATAGAGATAGACAGGCAGACTAACATGTAGACACCACCTTAAAAATAGTCAAATCATGTCCGGGGGAAACCAAAATGCATATTTCTGTTGGAATCTCAAAGTCGACATATTTTTTTTTTTCGGTTACAATACTTTCTCATACATTAGTATGAAGAAGTGAAAATTAGAAATGGGAAATAATGATTTTTTTTCATGGCTGGCAAAGTGAGGGGGAAGGGGGGGGTAACCCAAACCGATCCTGTGAACAGGACTCAGGTAACTCTAAATCCTCCAAGGGAGCCATCGCTTCAGACCACTCCGCCATCGGGTTAGTGAAGTAGATGGGATGAGCAATATTCTAGATTTCTAGAGGAACAGTTGCTCGAGAAAAGAATATAAAATACTTCGAAATCATCAAAGTAAAGATTGGCATCTCTTTTGTCTTACATAGCAAGGCCACGGAAGGGCAACAAGACAAGAAATTGAGAGTGCCACTCTGCAGAAGTCCATGTCCAAAAGATGAATATGAAACAATATAAGAATGAAAAATAAGGCTCTGTCCCTTCCCTGGAACCAGTGGCCATTCTGCAGAAGCCCATGTCCACAAGAAATTGAGATCTTATAAGCCTATATACGAATATTTTAATTTTTGAGGACCCCATATGCATCCAAGACTATGCGAAGTTGTCCGTCCCTAACTTAGGGACACTGACTCCAGCAAAAGGGCAGAACCAGAACCGTAAGACGAACACAGCATCCGTATCTATACAAGGACTTCAACAAGAGTTTACAAAAGTAATTTTTTGAAATTTTTAAACTGTATGGTTACTGAAAGATGTGCTACCTTGCTCTGAAGTATTTTTCCAGCCTTCATACTGCAAATTTACATGGAACTCAGAGGCGTTGGGGGAATAAAAGGAATTAATCTCAAGCGCAGGAGTTCTGACGAAGTTTTGGAGCTGTTGGCTGTTCATAAAATTCTTATTATTTTTCAAATGGCAAATGAGAAATATCGAAAGAAAATAAATTTCGGATACAGATTGACTATAAATAATTAACCAAGAATGAAATAATCCGTAGTTTTTTAGCACGTTTTTTGTAAAAAAAGTATGTGCTTATAGGCTAACAGCATCAGTCTGTCCGTCCGTCTGTGGGCACTTTATCTTTGCAACTATTAATCCGATTTGAGAAAATCGTTTTGCATTGGAAAATATAAAATGTGAGCCCGATGATCCTTGCATATATCGTTAGCGGTCGTAAAGGTAATTTGGGATCCCCTCCCTCCGACATCTCTGCTTCTAAAAGTGCGATTTCAAAACTTCTTTTTGCATTGCGTACAGATCCTGGTGGGAAACGTGCTCCGTATAATTTCAAATTTTTGATACAGAATAGTTTGGCCAGCAAGAGGCAAGCTTTTATTTCTGTTTGTGATGTATTTACAACAAAATCTGCACTTCTGAGAACTAGATTGAAAACATTCTTTCGTGAACCGATATTCCTCCCCTCAGAAAACCTTTTTAGGGCACCTTCTGTTTAAAATAGTGCGTAGTCTTTCCGCCTGGGGCGTAGATGTGTATCTTATTTTTGTCGAAATCTCTACTTTTCAGAGTCCGATTCGAAAAAATATTTTTTATCAGAGAGCGTTCCGACCTGTGAAATGTTTCTCACATAATTTCGAATTTTTGTTAATGCACAAGTGTGCTGCTAAAAGGCGTAAGTTCACGTTTCCGTTGACAGCATGTTTGCAGCAATATCTGCAGGACAAAAAATCCGATTGAAAAAATTCTTTTTCGGTCAGACACTACTAACTATGAAAACATTTTGTGTATAATTTCTTTCCAAAATGATACACACTTGCATCGCCAGGGGCGCAAATGTTCAATCTTTTTTTCTATATATCTCTCTGCTTTTAGATGTCCGATCTAAAAATTCTTCTTACTTCGGATACCATTTACCTTGTGAAACACTTTAGGCTTATGCTTGCCGAGTTTCTTGTAGTTTAACTGGCGGTGTTTGGCGGTGTTTGTATCCTTCTGTTTAACTGGTGGTGTTTGGCGGTGTTTGTATCCTTCTGTTTAACTGGTGGTGTTTGGCGGTGTTTGTATCCTTCTGTTTGCATCTCCGCTTCTGAAAACCGCATCGAAAAAAAAAAAATTAGTGTATGTCATTCGCTAAAATAATAATGAGGAACATTGTTACCTTTAAATAATACAGAGCTTTCCCGCTAGGGGGTGTGAAGGTCAAAACCTTTTTCGCATCATCTCTGCTTGCGGAATATGCATTTGATTTTTTTCCTTAGCATAGCTTTTGCTATGAAGAATATTTTTCGTATATTTTCAACTTTCCTATTATGCAAAATTCTTCCGCTAGGGGACTTATAGTTATTTCATGTTTCCTGCTATATTTCTTCTTTAAACTGTTCGATTTGAAAATCTATTTGTCTCTGATACATATTTTTTAGCCCCTGGTGGGAGTAAATAGCTTTTCTATTTCTGGATGTTTTATCGATTGTAAAAATCTGGTTGACCTCTTTTTTGAACCGGTTCCAATGACTATGAATGACTTTGAAACATTTTATTCGGATCGGAAAGGATTCAAAAGACGTGCTTATTGCACCCGAAAATTCGGTATCATCCTTCTTGTTTCGTTTCGTCTTTGCGGTGACGCGCTCGCTGTTCGGTCATTGCCCATATTTTACCAGTACCATCCTATATTGGCATAGTCCGTGCTTTTATTTCTCTTTTACTTCTTTCATTTCTATTTTATCATAAAACTAATGCTTTGGAATGTTGAGATGATCACACGCAGTTATAGTGGATATATCAGTTTGAAGACGCTCCGGTAGCCGAGAGGTCAGAATCATGGGCATTTGGCTAGTTTTCTGAGCTCTGCCTGGGCTCTAGTCCCAGCTGAAACATGGGCTATAGTGCTGATTCGGTTCCTTCCTAGGAACCAATGAACCCAAACTGGGAACGCGCGGCTCCTTACAGCCTTAGGTACTCCTGCAGGTCCTCAATTACGTAACAAATAAAGAAACAAAAAGCATTGGTTTGAAATATGAGACTTAGGTCCCAATTCATATCATCGCTGCTTGTAGGTGAGTGCGGGAACTAATTCTGCAAGACGAAGCAACACCCAGAGGAGTGGTCAATTTAAGAACAAATTAATCTTTGTGTTTTACTTTGTCATGCATATGTAATTTCAGAAACGACGCGTTTATGCCGGCGTATTGTACAGAATGGCGCAAATAAAATCAGCCCCCAACGCGGTTTGGGTTACAGTTGGAAAGTTATATTTCGTAGTTCAATGAAAAATTAAACCTTATCGTGTTGTACAGGAATTAAGAGCACTTGATAAGGGAAAACGTGTCCATTGCTGTCAGTGGCTCTTAGAGATGGTGTCTGAAGGACTGCTCGCCCCATTTCTCTTCATTTCAACAGACAAAGCTTGGTTCCACCTTTCGAGGTATGTCAGTTCGTAGAACACACGACACTGGGCTTCTGAAAACACACACGTTTTCCAACAGAAACCACTACATGATTTAAAAGTCGATCACTACATGATTTAAAAGTTCGATGATTTAAAAGAAATCACTACATGATTTAAAAGTCGATGGAGTGTCAGGTCAACGCATCATGGGACCCATATTTTTCCGAGGAGAATGTGAATACAGACCTTTATCTACGGATCTACGAAGAGTTTGTCAGCCGCTTGACTCCTCATGAACTCACTTATGCGTTCTTTCAACAAGATGGAACAACTTGCCACACCTCTGATCGTTCATACGCTCGAATTCAGAGTGATTTTACTCAGGATAGGACAATCAGTAAGGATCTCTGGCCGCCCTGTTCTCCCGACTTATTACCGTGAGGCTTTTGCCTGTGGGGCTCGCTAAAAGGAAAAGTCTACTGCAAAAATCCTCGAACGTTGGAAGAGTTGAAAACCAACATTACGGCAAGAGATTACCCGCATTTCAGTAGCCGAATTGCGGGGCGTTTCCCTGCACATACTTCGGCGATCGGAAAAACGCACCGAGGAAAGTGGCGACCACGTCCAACACAGACTTTGAAAAGGTATGTAAAAATGCTGATAAATGTGTCAGCTGTTAACATTGCAGCCTGCCGCCCCGGTGGCGCAGTGGTCTAAGGCGCTGGCCTCTGATCATTCGTCCGAAAGGGGTCCGGGTTCGAATCCCGGTGAGGCATGGATGTTGTGTTTGTCTTACGGCACTGGCTCTCTCCCTTCCCTGGAACCAGTGACCCTAAATTAGGGACGGGCGACTGCTTATAGCCCATTGAGTTGCTCACGGTGGTCGTTAAACCTCCAATCAAAAAAAAAAAAACATTGCAGCCTGTTTTTTAAGTTAAAAATACCGTTTATTTAGCATACCAAATGTAACTGAAATGTACGGTACATTATGACCAAAAATCTGTGCAACTGTCTTCTGCATTTGGGGCTTGTTTTATGTGCACCACCTTGTATATGTATATCTGTCTCTGTTCGCTCGTACAGCTGTTCGTAGTCGCCGTGCTGGAAAATTTGTGTGTGTCTCATCGGTGTAATCATGCTCAAGATTTTGCATAGATTTTCCGGCTTTTCAGGGAGCACAATTTATTTTTCCACCAGGTGCAATAAGAGTACATACAGGTACATTGGTATTTCTCTCACAGTTGGAAATTAACGAGAAATCTTTTTTTGTTTGTTTGTTTGTTCCGGACACAAAAGCTTTTCACATTCTGCTCAATTTTCTAATTGCCGTACCTTGTTTTGAATCTAATAATGGTGAGCACGACAAGGATTCTATACGTGCTTTTCCTTGTTCATGATCTTTGAACTAGGTTGTGAAAGTGAACATTTTTCAATTTAGAAATTTCAAGGTTTTTTGAGGTTTACAAATACTGCTGAAGATAATAAATTTGTTAGGACGCGTTCATTGCACGCAGGAATAAAATAGTGTTACTATGTTTCGAATCAAAGTAGAACAAACCAATCCATTTATTTTAAATTTCAATTGTAACTCAAATATTTTGCAGTAGCAGAGAAAAAATGCTCTAACAACAGCATGTACGACCTAAATATTTTGAATCATTTTAAACAAGTAATTTTTGGCTACTGTGGAGAAAAAACTTAATTTTATGAATTTTCCAATCTAGTATTCAGCCTGTAGCGGAATCTAAATGAAACAACAACAACAAAAAAATAAAAAAATAAACACACACCAAACTTCCCGTGAGTTATTCTCAAAAGGCCAAAATTTAAAACTGTTAAATGTAGGAAAATCGCTAAATGTGAAAGAATCACATATACCTTGTGGGCATGCTTTTAAATTACTATTTCTTGTTTCCGAAAAAATACGAGTTTGTTGAAGTTTCAAATCTAGGTACATTTTTGTGAACAAGAGCCACCAGGTTATTATTATTATTTTGTAAATACTGACAGCCCTCAGTTATTAATTAGCCTGAATAAAATTTCACTTTTCGTTCATGATATTTGGAAAGTTCTCAGCCATTTGTGACTTTATCTTTTTTGAACAGAGCGGGTTTTATAATAATCCATAATTCATTCTTTTGAAAATTCAAGTTAAGGTTTTTCGTCCTTTTCAAAATTATTTTGCTTTCATTCTTGTTTGCTATACACAACTTTTGTCGATATCCACAATGGAAAGAATTTATTTCGATGGCGAACTCTAGCAATGCTGCACTATTAACAGCATTGTCCGAATGGAAGGTACTGAGCATTTTCTTTTTTTCTTCTCTCTCTCTCTCTTTCTGTCTTTTGAACTTAAGTTATTATTCCTGAGAAAACAACTGTGCCAACAACTTTCAATTTGAGGTTTACTTTCACTGATGTTATAAAATTGTATTTACGCGGTGTGCAGACACTGTGCACATGCTTAGCCTAAGTTTTAGACCTTTCTTAAATTTAACAGTTTGATCTAAATGTAAGACCTTTTTAAATTCAATTTAACGTAGCTGCCTTTAATGGTTTAGAATTATTGCCCCTATGGTTTGTTAACACACTGGGTAAAACGTTCGTTCTTTGGTCGAAATCTCAGATGGAATTTGATGTTAAAGTTTCATTTTTAATACTTGCGCTCAAATGAAAGAAAAATGAGATTTAAAAATAAAGAATCAGCATTAAATAGAGGTAGTACTTATTCCCAACACTGTTATTTTTAAACGCTGAAAGAAAATAGGTGATCCCCGATGGCTGGAAATTTTAGTTTTGATTTTATGAATCAAAAAGAGATACTTGTGAATAACAGCGTTTGACTGCGAGAAAACGTTCAAATGGTTAATTTAGCCACTGTACAGATAAGATCAGATCAAATCATATGTAGAGGATTTTAGGAAGGGAGTGTCTGACCCCAGGTCTTGAACAACCCTCTGAAATAGGAAGCTAGGAGATTTGGGCTAGAGTGCCCGATAGGAAAGTGACACGGAAGCGAAATAGAAAAGGGGGAGGAAGACGCCCTTATTTATTACCGAGGAGTCAGTACCCGTGGTCCGACGGCTTAACGTGCCCATCCGACGCACTGCGGGTATTTAGTGGTTTGAACGTTCGTACCTGCCTGGGATCGAACCTGAGGTCATCCCTATGGCAGTAACGAACGCTGACCACTAGGCCACCCGCGGCCCACTGTACAGATAACTAAAACCCAACTGTATTTTGAGAGCTAATTTATATGCAGCTTCGCATGGGAAGGGGAGGGAGATAAAGGGAGAGTTAACGGCCCCCACAATCAGCTATATTGGAGTTGTGCAGCCGCCCATCCCGAAAATAAGGCCATTGGATCCAGGCAGGAGACAGAGCCAATGCCGTAGGACAAACACACCACTCATTCCTCACCATCTCGGACCGTCAGAGGCTAGCTCTTAGATTAGTGCGTCACGGGATAGCCTTTAATAGTTCCAGCTGATTACTAAAAAGGTGCATATAAGATTCTTTTTAATTTTGTTTGGTCTGTTATTTAGTGCTCACATCATTTAAAACTTTGTTATCGTATTAAAAACAAAATTCTTGATCGTCTTTTTCTTATTTTAGCAACGATCTCGGAGGAGTTTCCACCTGCAATAATAGATTTAGGAATAACATTACTTTTGAAGTTGCGAAAGTTCATTATTTAATCGAAAACGATTTGATAACTGGCACGCGGGCTCAATGATTTACTATGGATTTTATGAGTTTTTTCTTCCTATTAAAGCATGGTGACTGTTTTTAATTTAAAGGAAAACATGACATCAGTTTTAAATTAATAACACGGAGCCTTATCCTTTAATTTTGTTACCTAATGTCAGGTACCGAGATCATGCAACATCATCTCTGACATTACAGTAAATGGAAAACGCATCATGTAAAATAAACAATAAAAACGTTTCAAATACTTCAGCCAATAAAAGCAAAGCACACAACTCAATTATTGCATGAATTTTAAATACGTAGAAATATTGTTTCTCCCGAAGATATATTTTAGCACCTTGAACTATTAATACTTTATGTTAAAGTCAAATTCAACTCCATAGGAACACACACATGATTGAGAAACAAAACGGTACACACGGTATTACATTTTTCACATATATGCCTAAGAGAAAATATTTAAATTGGAAGTGCACTGATTTATGAAAAATACTATAAAGGAATTAAAATACGAATTTTACCAGTTATTTTAACGCATGCAGTTCATCTTCAGATCTATAGATTGCGTTCACTGCTCGGCGAAAACATCGTGAAAGTTTAAAATAGTAACAAACACTTTGCTTTACTTCTTCCACACTGTATCCAATGTCATATATTTTCAACACGATATGGAAAAAAATATGTCACAGAACAATTTTTCTTGAGTTGAATATATCCCTCTTTTCAAAATTTCACCATTTTGAGTTTCTATTTATTTCATCTCAGTTGCATTTCACAATAAAATTTTTTGATTATATCAGTCTTCAACATTTAACCTGCGCAATATCAAATTTATTTAAGCAGCACAGGTTCATTTTGTGAACTGAAATAACAATGTTTATGCGTCAATTCGTCGCCTATATTTTTTCGTCGCGTTCCTAAAGTTTAATTTCATACAAATCGCACGCAAAGAAGCGTACGATTTGGGCTGTCTTCCTTCCGTCTTTCTCTCCTGCAAGAATGGTACTTAAGCTTCGACATATTGTTCTGCTGAATTTTTCTTTCTCATAGACGGAAAGAACTGTGTAACACTTCAGACATCACTCCTTTCTCTCGTCAGTTTCTATGTTTGTCCGTCTGCAGAAATTATATTTCTGCTGTTAATGGTCAATGAAGAAATTTGTTCTGTAACTGATAAATACAGGCATGCGTACAAAATTATCTGTCTCTATTCTTATGCCCATCAGTCTGCCCGTCCGTCTGCAAAAACCACACTCCCTTTGCCCGCGATGAATTCTCGTAGGCGACGAGTTGACGCTGTAGATGAATTGGCATGACAACAAGAACAATAATCAGGAAAAAGCTTTTCTCAGAATCGGTGACGTTTGGTCGATGTAACTTACCGATTGAAAATTTTTGATTGCGCTAATGAAGATGCTACAACTTCAAAAGTAAATTACATACAAGAAATTATGCATAAGTTTGGGTTAGCCCATTGCCTCTTCTTTTAAGCGCAGTACTCATTGGTGCCAGTCATAGTTTTATCTGCTGCTTGTTATCAGATAAGTAGGACATAGCCCACGGGGTGTTTTCATTTGCTATAATGAGGCAGAGTGCAAGAGTTTGGGGTTTTCGAAAGAGATTTTAAAGAAAATACTTAGTCACAAAATTCTGCACTATGACTGACAATGAGTTATGAAGACATATTATTACACTCTTTATAATACAGAACTTTTAGAATTGTTCAGGTTGAGTTATAATTGGATAAAACGCCTTTGCCGAATAAATTTTTCACGCAAAGTGACATAAAAATAGTAACATTAACTTCAGAAGCATCTTCTACCATCTGAATTTTATAACTAAAGCTGGTGCAACGGAATTCAACAAAAGTTCACACTTCACATAATTCGATGGCTTCAGAATACCAGTGGAGCATCTTAGGCAGCTCAAAAAAGGACTATGAACTCGAGAGAAGGACTGAATCACATGGATTTTTTGTTCAAATATACGAAGCATATAAATACCAAAATATTAATTTGTCTTTATTTCCTTCATTTCAACGTCGCGCACAATCGCTTAGAAAGCTGAAACCAATAATAATTATAATCGGTCGTATGTCCTACTCGCCATGTTTCCTGACGCGGATTTTGGCGCACTGCGTAAAAAAATATGACTAGATTAATGGTATAGATTTGCTAAAATAACATTAAATTTTCTGACTAGAATTTTCTGGACTAGATTATTAAACTGTACACCTTTTGAACACTCAATAAAATATAGTTTACAACACATTTTATTCCACTGATATGAACAATGCTTTACCCGTGCAAACACTTTTTTTCATTAACTATTGTCTTTGGAAAAAAACAATTTTTTAAATTCAATGAAAGTATTGTGTCATATCAAATTTATGGCAAATGTATTCTGATGACAGTCAGAAAGGCTTGGGGACGTTAACAGAAGAACTACTCACTGGGCAACAGTTTGTACGATTGTACGATTGTTCTTTACTGGATCAGTCAAGTGCTATTACAGGAGAATGAGGATATTCCATTGGCCGAGTGGAATAATGAAAAACACCAGAAATTTGGGTTCAAACAATATATGACTCGATGTGTGAAGAACAGGAATTGAAATGACATTGAACGGAGTTTTTCCACAAACATTCGGTTTTAATTAAAGTCACACAAACAATCCTTGGGTTGTATGTAGCGTCATTTAAAATGCATCAGAAACACAATTTTGCAAAGAAATCGGAAAATAAAAGCTTAGTGTGGAATGAAATTAACCTAGCAAACTTTGTGTATACAAAGGTCATATAAAAAACCCAGTGTCCTGGGAATTTAAAACGTTTCATGTTAGAAACGCAAAAAAAGGAAAAGTTTCATGCTGTTATCTAAATGCCTTTCATCACTCGAGGGCATTGAAAATAACAGATGGAAATAAATTTTCAAATGGATTTTGTTCTTGTATTTATAGGCGAGATATAATGTCTCTAAAATCAGATGTGATTATAATCATTAACATAATTTTAGTAAGAAGGGTAGAAAAAGGATCATACTTTCACCTCCTAAACATCCAGTGAATCTTCGTGCAGAAATCTAAGAAACCTCAATATTTAGAAAAAAGTACGCATTTGAAAGGGAGACAACATTTCAGGTGCGTGCCTTGATTTGACTACTAGCAATATTTCGCCGCTTTTCTGCTGACAACCGCGTGATTGCTGATATCACTTTCATAAGGAAATCAGCTATAAATGCCTTGCAGACCTATTAACTCTGGAAGACGCTTCTCACATTTCGCTCTAATTTTAAAGAGCGACTTCAAGTATTTCTCAGAGTATGCTGAACTGAACTCGAATCCAATCAACGAAACCTACTGTTTTAAATCAGCTAATGAATAAACAACAACAATAAACAAATAAACTGCAGTCTATCACGGAAAGCAACAAACAGGTAGGATGAAAGAAAAATAAATCACACTACACATGTTTCAGTAGCCAGTTCTTTTCGTTTTCTTTTAAGCTTTATGTCTGCGTGCTTTCTGTATTGAATATGCATCTTAACAAACTAACAAAATATTGCAAGGCATTTTTGTGTACACTGTATTTGCTTCCAAAGAATGCGTTGGGATGGATGAAGCAAGCTTCAGAGGACATATACGGGTAGATGAATATTTGCCAGTCCTGTGTACTACTGGAAGAAAAAAACTGCAGCCAATTGCCTGTTGTTCCAGCGTCTTTTGATAAAATGACCAACTGGAACCTTCATTTGTGGGATAATTCTTGCAATGGTATATTTTATTCATGACCTTCGCGGTCTCAATAAGAACAAATAGAAAAGTAATAAAGTGCTGGGCATCGAGGACTTAGAAAAGCTGGCTCACCACGGAAACAAACTGCAAATCAGAAATGAGGAAGATACACAATCAGTGTATTGTAAGATTGGTTTACGGAATGTTAGAGGAATAAACGGTTGAAGAGATGAATAATTACAGAATGTGAATGCGCTTTGTTGGAATGAGACTCAATTTCCTGTATGAAGTTAATTCTAGGGTGGAGGAAAAGCGAAACGTGAGAAATAAATGAAATGAAAGGTTGAATCAACCGAATCTGCATGAGAAGGATTTATAAAAGGAAAGAAAACATTTTCTTTTCAGAGTTTTATTTCCATAAACGCAGGATGGAATGTTGTCCATCCAGTGCTGATCACAAGAATGTTTGCCAGGAGTTTTACGAGGTGTTGTATCTCTCGGAAAACAACAGTCGAAATGACATGAATCAGAGAAGTTGGTTCAGAAGCGTACAATAAAGTGTGAAAAAGGTAAGATCGCTAAATGAAACGGCTTTGTGTGTGTGTGTGAAATCCCTTAAAAACAAATGAAATCACATATAAGTCGGGCTTCACCTAGTTTAGTTCTGATCGCTTTTGTTTTCATGACAATTTTGGATTTCCTGAGTGAAAATGTGGCCAAAGGTGTCCCATGGAATATTTTTCTTGCTGATGATTTGGCCGTTACATCAGAAACAGCTGTATAGGTTCCAAAATATTTTTTGACGGATAAATGACCCTTGAAAGAGTTTGTCCAAAGATATATATGGCAAAAACAGAGATGATGGACAGTTCAAGAACAGCACAATAAGGTCTTTTAGTACAAGATAGAGAAGGTAAGCTACTGGTAAAAATAGAATAGTTTGTGTACCTAGGCGTAACCTTATAAAAGGATACCAGCTTCGAGAAGGTAGTAAGGGAAGCAGTGAGAGCAGGATAGAGTATATGGAAAGAGATAGCGAGGTAATCTGTAAGCCTCAATAAAAGTACAATCAAAAATATACAGGAAAGCTGTAAGACCATTCTTTTAAACGACTTGGGAAACCACGAAGAAAGAAGGTTAACAACTGGAAAGAACAGAAATGAGGATGCTTAGATGCATGAAAGAGGAAAAGACTTAGGGAAAGAGTCTGTGGTTTTAAAAATTAAGAAGTTGTCTAACATGGGCTACACATGTTTGGAAAAAAAGAGAAAAAGACCCAATTCGAACAGAAGTGATAATGAGATGGCTTCGGAAGATCAAGAAAAAGATGTTGCGAAAACATTGTGGAGGATATGAAGAAAATCAAAGCAAAAGAGGAGGATAGGACAAAAGACTCGCTCAAGTCGTATATACCTGAACTGCGCGGTGCTAAAGCTACCTAAAAGGAAAATACTGAGAGGGAGGGAGAGAGAGAGAGAGAGAGCTCAGATTATACAAATGCTTTAGGAGCAGGAACGGGATATCTGCGAACTCAGTAATACAACAGAAGAATAGACTGAATATTTTTGTTAGATTTCAAAGGTGAAAGTAGGAATGATTTTGAAGAAGCTGGTATGGTAGGCAAAGCAGAAAACATTACAATGACCAAAGGTTTATGGAGCTGCAGACACCCAAAGACCGTTGTGTCCCCTGATTAGTGTCACTAAGATAGGAAATGGTGGAATTAGTTCCATTAACTAATTATCAGAGATATAATTGAAGTTTTACTGACTTATTAGTGGAGTGCAGTTTTTCTCTTGTAAGAGAGCACATGCGAGAAAACTGAATGCAAAAGTTATCGTGAAATCACCTTACTTAGTATATCGGAATTTCACCATTGATAAGCCACGCGGTATGACTTTAGAGGAAGCGTAGGATGTACACTGTTCCTGTAGCCAACAAAGGATATAACTAGTGAAATTTTGACACTGTGTGTATTACATGTAAACTACAGTTTCACAGGAATGTTGGCTGCGTTGTCAGTTTTTGAACGATACTGCATGAAAGTGCAATTATTCCTACTAGTGGCCAAACTTGTAGAAATACAAAAATTAATTTTATATTGGAAACGTGCTTGACATACGTGTACCTGTTGTAGGACTTCGTTGTCTGTGCGCAGAGAGAAGATGTTTTACAAATGTGTAATGTGAAACAAATTGTTTTTTTTTTCTTATTAGAATGGAAATCGATATTCTGAAAAGATTTGGACAAGTCGAAAGAACGAATGATGTGATACTAACTCAGACGATTTATTAAGCCCAAATCAGTGGGAAAGAAAATTAAAGGAGGCCAAGGAAATCATGTGAGGGTTAAGTTCTGAAAGAAAGCAATACAATGATGGTGAAGATGAACAGTGATGGCCTCTGATCATTCGTCGAAAAGGGGTCCGGGTTCGAATCCCGGTAGGCATAGATGCTGTGTTTGTCTTACGGTACTGGATCTCTCCCTTCTCTGAAACCAGTTACCCAAAATTAGGGACGGGCGACTGCTTATAGCCTATTGAGTTACTCATGGTGGTCGTTAAACCTCTAATAAAAAAAATATCATGCGTAGGAAGGGAAATAAATGTGTGGGAGCTTGAATGCTGTGTCACTACATGTGGAGCAGTTTCATTTACAGGGTGGTCCAAAGGTTTTGCCCAATTTTAAGAAAATTAATAAAACAAATAACTACACCACTTACAGAGATAAGATTTGCAGCGTTTGAAAGGCAAATATCTGAAGTTTTGTTATCTATCATTGCGTATAGATGACGCTAGTTGTTTTTCCTGTTCATAGCTACAAGCTACAATTCAGGATGTGCAGGAAAGAGCGATTTATGTGGTATGTTTTTTGTTTTTTTGTTTTTTAACAAAATTAGTAATTCAAGTGCAAAGACATTTTCGTAAACGTTTCGGCAGGAATTCTAATGATGCTAAAAGAATTAAGCATTGGAAACGCAAGTTTCTTATTTATCTACGACAGCGAAGATATTTTTTTAATTTTATTATTCTAGTCAGCTTTGTTTTATTCCTAATTGAAGCCCCTTCATAAATATGCTGTTATCTCCTATTATTGATTCGTGTAAACACTGGACTGTGTGTGTGTGAAGGAATAGCTATTTTTCAATGATCTCATGTGATGAAAACTAATTCAATGCCCAATAAAAGGTGTTTGGCATGTAAAGCAAAATCATAAATAATTATCATTTCCTATATAATAAAGTAATCAACTGCAACAATAGCAAGGTATCAAGTTTTGGTTAAAGGCTATCTAATAACGTGAAAATATTGCTCAAAATAGCTACTGCTAAAACTGGATGTCGAAAGATGAAATTGACACGCAAAATCTGTCACGTTAAAAATGGTGCCCATTAGTTACAGTAGCTAAAATGGCCGTAAATAAATTACCGAGAAGGAAAGCACAGGATGTCATTAGCATATATATTTCAATATAAGTGTCACATATATTGTAAAATACATGATATCAAAAGCGCCAACACTTTCAACGTAAATCATTTAAGCATTTTAATGACTTCGAAAATATATCGTGGTGACTGATTACGAATGCTGCACATTCCAAGAAGAAAAGCAGCAGTCTTTGATTTGTTTCTTTTGAAATGACACGCCCTATCGTTAATAAAGTGAAATGTTATTTGTTCTTCGAATTAATTAAGGATTAAAAAATATGTGTTCATATTTTTTTCTTTTGTCTTGGCTAGCACACTCAAACTTAAAAGTGATAAGAAAGAAACACAAAACCGGATGAGTTCTGAAAAAAAAAAAATAATAAATACAGAGAACAAAAACTTCATTTTCACTGAAGCAACTTATCTTTTTTTCTTTCACTTTTCATTTTATCGAAGTCTAAGGGCTCTCAGGAGCATCTAAGGTTAAGAGGTGACGGCCATCCCTAATTTAGGAACATTGAAAAGGAAGAAGCCAGAGCCATAAGGACGAACGCAACATTCAAATCCTACCTAGGATACAAACCCATATATCAGAAGCTAGTTCTCCAAACTACTCGGATCCTATCCCCTTGGTGAGAAATTCTTTAATTTGATGAAGTTAATTCTTCATAAACATCTTATACTGTGGAAACAAAAGACGAATGTTCAAAATGGCTACGTGCCTTTAATCACTTTTGCGAAAGATCGCAACAAAACTTGCTGTTGCAGTTTTTTTGGTTTTTTTTCTCAATACAGTATGGGCCTACATAAGTGGACATTTCGGATACAGAACCCCTGGTTTCAGTAAAAGTAGAGAACCAGAGGCACAAGGAATAGCACAACGTGCACATCTTACCCGAAATTTGAGTCCATACCCAACCAGAAGACGAACACGGGCTCTACATTATTCTACAACCGGGAGACATGCAGCATTTCACATATTGCATGTCATCAGTGGGACCCTCAGTGAAGGCGGCCCAGCGGTCCGGACCCTCACCATGATGTATCAATCACTAAGTCCTATGTTATTTGATACTGGATGCTTATTTTTTTAAACATATATTTGCATGTTTTTAAATATATATCTTACGAATCATTGGAAACTCACTTTAACATGACGGAGATATTTTTATCACTTCCCAGTCTTTTTTGGAGGTGTTTTCTTCGGGGTATTTTTATTTGTGTCTTCAATATTATGGGCTATACCCATAAAGAAATTCAGGGTACGCCACTGCTGCATATTTTCTGTCAGTGTCCGATAAAGAACAGAGAAGTGTATCGTAATATTTGTGGCCACACAATGCTACAACAGTAAGTGACATTATGGAAACACAAAAAATGGGTTAACACTTACCAGTTCCTAGGCCATGGACAACGGCAGGAGAAATGCCATACCTGAAACGACCTAACGGCAAAACAGCTACGTAAGTGGGGTAATAAAGGCGTGAAAAATGGCAGGAAATATCCTAGAAAGCCGCATTGCGTGCGATTTCTCTCCGTCGGAATCGGCAGATCGTCACTGCATAAGGTTTTGAAGTTTCGTAACCAATGAATGCGTCTCGGTATGACATTGTGAGAACATGAAAATAGCGCAGAACTTTGTTGTTTCTCTGGTTTGGACATGCTTGGAATGCCGTAACAATAAATAAAACATTAAAAAACTAAAAAAAAACATATTAAGGACTTATGGTTCATTTATATAGTCAGAAATTCTACAAATTGTAGACTATTTGTAAAAATTGAACGCCATTTGTCCCGAAGAAGCAGAGTCAGAGCCCAGCAAAACTTTGGTCGACATGAAAAATAAAATAATTGTGAACCAACGTTATTTTTCTTAATATTGCCAGAAATGTTCACGGCAATGCAATGTAATGTTTAGCATAAAAAGGTTTACGAAGACTTATTGGATTCTCGTTGTATAGGCTATTCTGACTTTCCTTTCATTGACTGCTATGAAGGCTAAGGGTGCGATTCACAGCTATCCATTTCTCAATCTTTCCCGAAAAACATTCACCTGCACAATATGAGATAAAGTATAATTTTACGCATTTGTAGAAAATTTTGCTTTTGCTCGTGATGCTATATATATATATGAAAGTTAAGGACGGAAATCCTGAACCATAACTGATTCGGAGAACATGTTATGCATATTTCGTTTATTCCTTTTGTAAGTGTTACTAACTTAATTTTTTATTTTATGAGACATGTGCTGAAGTAAAGACGTAACGGAATTTTTGATTATTTTTCATATATGAAACATCATACTATCCGATTTTGAAATTCTTTTCCCTAATTTTTACTGGATTTTTTCTTGCACTGGTTTACAAAGATCATGAAATGAAGGCATATCAAAAATAATAAATATTACCACTTTTCATATTATGATGATAATTATGTCAAAGATAAGTATATCAATTTCTCGATAAGGAACTCCTAATCTGAATTTCTGAAAAGGTTATTTGAGAAATAACGAAAGCTGCGATGCCCTAAAACAGACGGAGTGATTGAGCCTAAAAAAGATCCAAAACTTTTCAAAACCTTGCACAAATACATTTAATATAGAGAGAAATTTTACTGTGAAAAGTTGTGCTGAGATTTGTGCGATCACTTAAACAATGATTTTCAGTTTAACTATGAAATTCCATTTTGGGGCACATAAATTATTGTAAAACGTATTTGACACTTTGAGTACCCCTTATTATCTCCCATATTTATCAAATGATTTTTTAAAATTTAAAACAGACAGATTTTAGGGCAGCTTTTATATAATATAAACACAGTTGTCATTGAAAAATTAAGCATATTAGCTAAATTTGTACCAGCTGAACTTTTGATCTGTTTATTTGTAAACTGAGCGTCACTGGCAACATATTTAAAAAAACACATGCACAAACAGATCTGAGAAGAGCTCAAATTCTTAATTACTTTTGCTTTTGAGTAAACGCATTTCGACTGCACTCATAATCATCACAAAAACAAGGAACAGAAACACATGACTGTTCTTTCATGCTCATCCTATTAACTGATTTTGAAATTCTTTTTCTATTAATATTTATTGGATTTCTCCTTACAATGGTTTACAGAGATCATACAATGAAAATATAGCAAAAGTAATAAATATCAAATACGTACTTTTGCATACAATGGACGGAACTCTCTAAAACTCTTTAGATCTACAGGGACGGATGCGTTTAACTTGTTTCAGTAAGATGAAAGGGGTAAAAATTTCTAACATCTTAAGTGCAACGAAATTCTAAAACGTGCTTTCGAAAACGAATTTCAAATGGGACGGAGCTCGATCACACAGAGATATTTATGTACAGAGAAAATTCAAAAATTACAGAGGCTACTTCTACCCACAAACACAATTTGTTTTTCCGAATATTTTTTCTCTTTTAAACATCAAAGTATTTCTGCATTGCCAGCAGCAAATCCACAAGAAAGGCACACTCCGCTTACGGTTTAAACTTTACTTTCTTTTAAAAAAGTACCTAAAACAAGCGGAACAACTGTCAAAAAGCATTTCTTTAAGAAAAGGTCTTCCCAAGAGACGTAACTGTTCAGCAGTAAATGATATTTGCTGAAAGAGAAGGAATCTTATCGCAATTCATGTGTACTGAATCGCGAGTTTTAACTTATTCTTATGATTTAGTCAATATTTAAAGCTTCCCAAAGAAGTCTAAAAACGATTTTAGATCAAGGCTTTTTTTAGGAATCATCATCAAGCTATTTCTTTGAAAAGGAACACCCGTAGGTGGTGTAACTTCGAAAATAACAGGTGTTTCTGATTTTAGAAAACTGTTTTTCTTAGTATAATAATCTGATTGAGATCGTCGTAAAATTTGGGTCAATTAATTTATTTTAACGAAGGATTTTATAAGCAAAGACTTGGACATGGTAAGACTAAACACATTCTTCGGAATGTTTTAATGAGTAAATCATGATCAATATTACTGAATGGAAACGGAGATTCATGAATAACTTAAATAATCCTCATTCTTGTAATTCTTTTAATGATTATTATTTGCCTGATACTTAATTAGGCAATTCACACACAAGATAGAATGTAACGTTATTTGACAATTACCTCAGGGCCTTTAAATTGTTCTGACGAATGCATAATAATATAGATATATTTGACAGCTCTCGTAAATCTTACACTAATTCAATTCACATAAATGCGATCAATGTTTCGTTTAGCTCCTCCTTTTTTGAGGAGCTAAATGAAACACTGATCGCAATCGTAGAAAAAAAATCACAACTGAAAAGGCTGATATTTCGATAGAAGAAAAATATTTTAAAGGCACAAAATTTGTTCACACACAAAACATTGCTCTGAAGTTTATTCTTAGAAGTGTAAGACTAGATATGGAAACCTGCATACTACATAAAAATTAAAACCAAAATGGACGGAGCAGTTAACCTAAGGCTACGTTTTTAAAAAATATGCTTCCCTAAAATATGCTCTTCAGAGTTGGGAGTTATCAAAATATGGACGGTTTTCGGTAAGGCGACGCGACGATTCGTTTGAAGCGTCATTCAAAATTGTCCGAGTTTTAGTTGGCAATTATCCACTTACCAACGGACTCTATTGCATGGATCACAAAAGGTACATTGTAGGAATATGAATCACACTTATATAAGCCTGGAAAAACCATCACGGCATTTACTATTGCTTGGTGTATATCTCTCTCTTAACGATGAAGCACCAGTTTTCATGCAAATGCCATAGTTGAAGTACAGTAGCAATGTACATTTACAATTTCTTTCTTCCAGAGAACGACAAGTACAAACTCTTAGAAAATGTACATACAGAGTAACTCCTTCAGGAATTTCTTCAGGACAGACACTTAGATGCCGATTTATTGAGTCAACCTGCACTCTTCATATAAATGGTGTCTCACTCCAAAGATGGTATACGAGAGCGCGGTGTCCGGTATATACCAGCCAGATCCACTCGTAGAGCATCAGTTAGCGTTCGATTGAAAGTCGAAATGGGTAAAAGGAGTTATCTGAGAAACTTTGAACGTGGAATGATGGTTGTTGCCAGGCGTGCTCGTTCGGGCGTCTTTCAGAGGCTTACTGCGAACTGTGCGACACTCATAAAGAAAACTTCCAGCAATAGGCAATCGTGTGGATGAAAACAGCTGATGGATCAGAGGAGTTAAAAGAATCTGGTGACATGTCGGCTGCTGTGATCCATTCCTGACATGGTTGTTGGACACGTAGTGTGCTCGGAGATAGATGTTCCACGTCACACCAGTTTTGAAAGCTACTGTGATTTGCCAGGCTGTGAATTTTTTGTTGGCTTGCATGATTCTCGCAAGTCTCCTTTGACCTTTCTGATTCACTAGCTATTTTCGTCCACAGGATCCCATATTACTGTAAGTGTTTTGTGTGTGTGTGTGTGTGTGTGTGTGTGTGTGTTGCACCATTCACAGTAAAACGTCACGTCCGTTCTCCTGGATTTCGTGCGTGAAAATACCAGGACAACGGACGTTTGATAGGTGTTAAAACCCGCACACCTGCCATCAACTATTATGTCAAGCTTGAAGTCGCCCAGATTACTCGTTTTGCTCATTCCGATTCTCAATTGAACGCTAACTGATGATCAACGAGATGATTCACCTGATTTGTTCCGCACACTGCGCTCACGTGCAGTCTTGCGTGTTAGAGTGAGCCATTTATTTTGCTAGGGCCGGTGTAACTAACAAATCGGCACTCAGTGTACACACAGGCTAAAGCTCTTTCTCTGCTACCCGCGAACAGACGCACACAGGCCATCTCGCTTTCACTGTTAAACACTAACACGCACACTCCCTTTTTTCATGCGTAAGCACACACTCTATCTCTGCTTCATGTGCACGCACGCACACATTCTCTTTCACACATACATATACACTTTCTCTCACACACGCGTTCACCCTCTATATCCCTCGCTCTTACTCGCAAGAAAACTAAATTTTGTTTGAAAGAGACCTGTTACAAAAATAGCTGTTGTGCGAAGTTCACGCATCTTTCGGCGATGCAGTAGCGAGGGACTAAAGTGGTACACTGATAAAAATTTTGTGGTTGGTGCTACACCAGCTGCACCACTTTCTGAGAAAAGATACACCATTGTGTGGTGCAAACAATATCCAACAACATGGAAAAGCTTGCTCCATAATGTGGTACCACATTGTACCATAACGTGGTGCACAGTTGCACCATGTTGTTGGTTTTTGTTTGCAAGACACAGTGGTGCAGCTGGTGTAGCACCACTTTTAAGTGCCACCTATCACAAAATTTTTAACAGTGTACAGCGGTCTCACGAACCTATACTCCTAAGTGAAGATGTTACAGGGACAAATTGACTGCTGTTTGTGGGAAAGGTTGACAGGTCGGAAAATTTCCCATTGGTTTCAGTTTCTAACAATAGGAAAAATAACGAAGAGGTTATTATTCAGGAAAAAAATTTGACCATTCCGAAAAGTGAGTTCGAATTTTTTGTACAAAGTGTGACAGGCTCTGTGTGTAATTTTAGAAAGTGCTCACCTGGAAAGAGAGTTACTCGTATCTACAAATTCTAAGCATTCCATGAATATATCATCACAAGTACTTACTGAGCTGCCGTCATATGTATAGAGACGAAAACTTCCTATCGATATAACGCTTATTAAGATTCCTAGCAGTGAAAATTACCTCAAGCCCAAACAGTACAAAATAGAGATTTGAATATATCCTCAGTACAACATAGCAAAGATAAATTTAAGAACAGCATTATGGTAAAAAGAAAACCAATGGGCATTTCTTTCATACTTAAAAAGTCGTGTAAGTGGTATAGGTCCTCGCAGGAATTTTTATACCTATTTACATTCTTGTAGAGGGAACAATAGCGTCATCATTCGCGGTTTTTATTCACCATTTTTGCGCTTTCAGGAACTTTTTGAGCCTAAAGCTGAGCTTTACCACCCTTTCGTTTTCTTTTCAGAATGTAAATATCAGGATTTACTCATTGAAGATTAATGCTGTTAGCAATTCTAACTTTCTATTATTCGGAAAAACACTTGTGTCTGTGGAAAGATGCAACAGATTTGATCACCTTATAGCTAAAGGGATACAACAGGGTACAACTGGTAACATTTATCAAACACTAACACTGTATGAGTCAAAAACGTCTCAAAGTTTCGACTTTTGGTTTCAGTTTGATGAGCCAGGGTTATTTGTTGTTAAACAACATTGGAAGCCTCACTACTTATTCACCACATACTGTAAATATATATAGATAATATATATGTATTTATTGTATGTACACACTAAAGCAAAAAAGGGGGAACGGTTCGTAATACTAGGAAACGCTTTTCAATAAGCATGGACGGGATCCAGGTCTCCGAGGTCGTCGAGATCCAGCGTCGCTGCGTCCAGCACCGGCTTGCAGTCGACCCAGAGCTGTTGGTTGCCGCCGCAGTCCTGTGGAGTGACCTGGTGTCGTTCAACGTACGACGGTGGAGGGCAGGAGCTCTGGGTGTGATTGAAACCGTTGCCGCCGCCAGCCACTCCGCTGCTGCCGAGGATCATGGTGGCCGACTGCGTCGACGTAGGACAGTTAGTGTACGGGACGGAAATACTGAGCAAGGGAGTAAGAGACACATCGAGAGGAGAATGTTGTAAACATGCCCACCAATCTGTCGAAGGAATCGGCACGCCGAAACCACCACTGGCACTCTGGACTACACCGAGATCCATCTGATCGCTGCAAGCTGACGCCAAGTCTAACTCAGTTGGAAGGTCCGAGGTACTTCCGTCTGAACTGAATAAGTCGTCGTTCAGAGCCAAAGCGGTGTTCACCACTGTTGAAATCGAATCCTCTGGACGGTACCTGTACAAGTTTTCTAGCTCTAGCTCTGGATCTTCTAAGACCTCGCTCCAAGAAAGGTCGATCATTCCCGAATTCTGTCCGTTGTTTCCGTTGGTTAACGCTGTGACGGATCCATTCCTCATTCCGTGGCCCACCTCAGCGGCGGCTATGATGTCAGAAGCAGGGTCTAGTCCGACAACGCATTCACCAACAGGACCCAAAGACTGAGACACCTGAGTTGACGGCTGCTGATGATGGTGATGCTGCTGCTGAGGCTGAAGTTGTTGAGATCGCTGATGATGCGGATGAATTCTCTCTAGAGGAATATCACAAAGGGCGCTAACCGAAACATCGTAAAATGAGGATGTTGCACTTTGGTTGGGAGGAGAGGTAGGCTGGCCTATGTTTTTCGCGTCGGCAACAACGATGTCTAGCTCGCTATGTCCTTGATTAGACCCAGCGGAATTCGGTGGTGTGTCGTGAAAAGGCGGCTCCAATATCCTGATGATGGTTTCAGTCGTGCTGCTTTTGCATTTGTCCTTTCTTGACTTTTTGTTAGAGCTCCCGGCTACCTGTCGCTGTGCTGGCCGTCGCTTCTTAAAGACTCCATCCACAAGAGATTCAGCGTAGGCTGGATCCAGTCGCCAGAAACCTCCTTTCCCAGGCTCATCTTTACTCCGAGGTATCTTGATGAAACACTTGTTGAGTGACAGATTGTGCCGAATGGAATTCTGCGAAGACAAAGCAAAGTGAAAGCAAATCAGTTTCAATGTTCATTAATCGTATACTTGAAACAAGCAAAACTGACAGTTGATAAATATTTAGATGACATAATGCATTAAAAATAAGGGAAAAATTAGGTTATCACGAATATTTCACAACTCAGAAACAGAGGGTGAAAAGATGAATCTTCAGGGTATTTTAACTACCGTAAGTACTCGCATGTAGGCCAATCTTGTGCAGAAGTTGAGCCCCAGTTTTTTCTGTTCTCTCGCTTGTCTCTGATTCGAGTTAATTACACCCTCAAAACTTGAAAAAATAAAAGATTTTGAGTCTGGAAGAGAATTTAGCACTTGTGACCCATTAATACTCTGCATGCGCATGAGCGTCGCTCCTAGCATTCCGAGCCTTTATTGCTGGCCTGCTTATCGTGATCTGGCGCGGCTTGCATTGCGCGTTAAATATTAGGTGTACAACTTAATTCTCGGCCCCTAACCGTAAGCGATCATAGAACGTCGGCAAACGCAAATAGCTGTGTGCGATAATGGCTGATTGCAGTGCCATTCAACAGCTTTCCAGGCAACCGTAACCGCTCACAGCTGTAGTGACAGAAGGGACGAAAATAGATGGTGAAAGCAATGTTGTTCGATAAGCAACATTTGAGGCATTGCCTCCTGTTCGCGTTTAAGCTGAAAAAAGTGCCCGGAAGCCCAGCAAATAATCTGTGCTGCTTTGTCCTACAGTACGTGTAAGAAGTGATTCCAGCGGTTTAAGCAGGAAACATTCGATCTCCGTGATGCAGAACGTCCGGGGCAACCACAAAAAGTTGACGATGAGGAACTGGAACAACTGTTGGACGCGGATCCCTGCCGCACACAGTCAAAGTTCGCCTAGGAACTCGGAGTTACACGGCAAGCTTGGACGGATTCACAAGGAGGGCCGTTGGGTGCCCCACCAACTCGCAGCTGCGAACAAGTCTAGGCTCTACGATGTTGCTGTGTCCTTGCTCTCCATATTCAAAAAGAAGGATTTCCTCCATAAAATTTTGACCTGTGATGAGAAGTGGATCCTCTACGATAATCCTAAGCTGCGCAAATCGTGGGTTTATTGAGGTCAGCCTACCACCAGTACCGCCAAACCGAATATCCATGCCAGGAAGTTGTTGCGGTTCATATGGTGGGATCAGCGCGGTGTCGTACACTATGAGTTGCTCAAACCTAATGAAACGGTCAATGCTGAGCGTTATGGTCAGCAACTCATTCGTGTGAGGGACGCAGTGGGGGCGAAAAGGCCATACACCGGCAAAGGCAGAAGGTCGGTCCTGTTGCTTCAGGATAACGCGCGTCCTCACACCGCGAAAACGACTTTAAACACGATCACTGACCTGAGATGGGAGATTTTGTCCCACCTGGCGTATTCTCCAGACTTCGCTTGTCGGATTATCACCTCTTTTGCTCCCTGCAACATCACCTGAGGGATATGCACTTCACTTCTGTCGAGGAGGCCCACACAAGTATTGATGACTTTATCAACTCGAAACAGCCCTCTTTTTTTCCGCAGTGGCATTCGGCAGCTCCCTGACCGATGGCTCAAATATATCCAACACGACGGGGATTATTTCCCTGATTAATCACGTATTCTATTTGCTATAATTTGCTGTCAACGTGTCGTGCCTGTGGCGGAGAATTAAGTTGCACACCTAACATATACGGTTATTGCATGCACGTTCATCAGCGCATATCAATTTCACGCGTGTTTAACAAAGCTGTATTTTTCTGTGGTTTTTTTCTTTTTCTTTTTCTATAACAGGGCGTGAGTTTGCAAGAAAAATAAACAAACGTTCGCATTCTGAAATCAAGAGACAAAAAATCAAGCACATTGTAAGCTATTGCTCATCAGAACAGGACTGACAAAGTAGCTTTGAGCCACTTCACTTTTACAGAATGCAGCTACAGTCGCGAAGTGATATAACTGCATCAACTGGTGTAGGAATGAAATATCGCGAACAGTAGTCTCCCTCTTTGTGTACCAGTGAAACTGTGGGAGTCGAAAAGGTGCGATTCAAGATGATATGATCGTAGTGGTAATGATGAGAGTGTCATTGCTTGACAAAATGATTCATGGCTGTTGAACAATCCCATTAAAGATACGATAATTCACGCCGATGTAATTGGTAGCCAATGATTCGACCACCTCTCTCTAAAAATGTTAAGCAACTGTTCGTCAAGTCACGTCACACGTCCAATTTCAAAAAGTTGCATGACTTTGGTCACACGACACCTCAGCCTAAAGGAAACAATGGGCGTAGTTTGTTGGCAATTATGATCTTCCTTTACAGCCTATTTCCTACCTCCACGAAGCGCAGGTGCGCATAAGTCGACTTCAAAATTTATGTTAAAATATTTGGTCCTCAAAACTCGACTTACACAGGAGTACATACGGGATTTTTCGTGGAAGCTGGCAACACATAACACAAAACTTTTTATCGCTTTTCAAAAATAGTTTCTCTCCGGTAATGTCCACGCTGGAGGGAAAATCAGATTTGCAATAAATTGGAACTGAGAAAATCAGCACGCGTTGTTCGAGTGGTCCAGGTCACGAGTTTGGTAATTCTGGGTTCGAATTCCAGGGTAAGATGGATGTTGTGTTTTTCTTTCGTAAGCTGCTTCTTTTTCTTCCCTAGAACTAGTGGCTTTAAATGAATGAATGCTTATAGAGTTTGTTAAAACCTAAGAATTAAAGAGAATGTCAGTCTAAGTAATATTTATCGGCAGAATTTCCGTAGAGACATCGAAATTTTCAAGATTTCGGGTGAGATATGGGAGTTGTAAGCACAGCTTTGTGCTTAACTAATTCCATTTCTCAGCAGTTGCAAGTCCCTAATTTAGGGACGGACGACGAGCGATTTAGGAACGTCCCTAATTTAGGAACGTGCGACTGCTGAGAAATGGGATGCAAATTAGAGGCTAAAAGAAGTTACCAGTCCCTGAGTTTGGGATTGGCGATTCCTCCTACCTCAGATTCTCATGCGGTTGTCATACTCCGAAAAATTCCCAAAATAATTAGTCAATTTTATGACTACACGAGGTCCAATCAAAAAGTTCCGAGACTAGGCCGATATACAACAAAGTACTTACGTTACTTAAGTCTGGCTATGATCTCCTTCGAAGTAGTCTCCTTGGGCAGCGATATACCGCTGCTAGCGTTTTTGCCACTGTTGGAACGCTCCCTGGAGGTACTGTTCGCGAATCGTGTCAAGCACCGTCTGTGATTTGCGCTGGATCTCGTTCACGGTTTCAAAACGGCGAACCTTGAGCTTCAGCTTCATCTTGGGGAACGGAAAGAAGTCGCAGGGGGCCAAATACGGCGAGTAAGGCGGGTGAGTAAGGGTAGTCATGCTGTTGCGACTGCAAAACTGGCGTATTGCTGCTGACGCTCTGTGAGCTGCTGCATTGTCGTGATGGAACACGAAATCGCCCCTGCTCCACATTTTAGGTCGTTTACGGCCAATGTTATCCCTAAGACGCCGCAGAGAACATCGCAGTAAAAAAGGGAGGTGACGGTTCGGCCCTGAGGGACGAATTCACGGTGCACAACCCCACGAATGTCGAAAAACACGATGAGTATGCTTTTGATTGCGCTTTGGATCTGTCGGACCATCTTCAGTCGTGGAGATGCCGGGTTCTTCCACTGCGACGACTGTTGTTTGGTCTCCGGATCGTAACCGTAGACCCAAGTCTCGTCCCCAATGATGACCCGCGACAAGAATGTTGGTTCATTCACCACCTGCTGACGAAGATCTTGACAAAGTTTGACACGGAGGGCCTTTTGTTCGGGGTTCAGAATCTTTGGCACAAACTTTGCAGCAATGCGGTGTATGTTGAAAACCGACGTTAGAATTTCTTGCACTGCTCCGTATGACATTGACGATGGTAGCAATGTCTTGAATGGTTCTCCGACGATCCTCATGCACCAGTTCCCTAATTTTGTCCACAGTTTTTGGGGTTTTGCTCGTGGACAGTCGCCCTGACGTGACGTCGTCCTCTAGTGCCGTTCTGCCGCTCTTGAAGCGCGAGTGCCACTCAAAACACCTAGCACGACTCATTGCTTCACAACATTTCATGCATCTCCGTTCCCGATTTGCCGAGTTTGGGGCAGAATTTGATGTTCGCTCGCTGCTCTAGTTTGCAGTCCATACCGAAATTGCAGCTGTGTCCTGCATGTGGTCACCAAATATCGTGTAGCACAGCTCCCGATGTTCACAGAACGATGCCACTTGGCACAATGACTCATGAATGTCACTGTCCTCGGCCACTGCTCGTACATCCGCGTATTGCCATCTGTTAGCGCGCTAGGTACCTAGACTCGAAACTTTTTGATCGCACTACGTATAAAGTTTCTCAAACGAAGATAAGTTTTGTTGAGTGTCAAGCAATCGCGGTAATAAATTGTATTGGTTTTCCAGTTAATCGGTATTTGGCGTCCCCATCCCCAGTCGATAGTGTTTGTATATGCTTTGATTCGGCAATCTTTGACCATATATGGCCTCTTCGCCAGTCTTCTAATGAACAACAGCTTTAGAACAATTTTCTTTTTTAAGACCATCTGAACGGTCATTGCAGTAAACGTAAATACACTTTTGCTAACTTTTTATTTCATTTGTAAGATGAAAGTTTAATTTGAACCGGCAGGTGGAAAGGAAAAACACGGTGTTACTTCCAAGGTGGAAACAGTGAAACAAATCGCCAAAGCCATCTATTGAAAAATATCACTTGATTTAGCATTCCAGGACAGCAAAGAAGAAAAAAATAAACATAACAACTACGTTTTAAGGTTATTTTTATATGTAACTAAAATGAACAGAAGTTCCGTGTTAGGAACGCCGCAACAGCAGGAATCGAGTTGCGTGGAAAACAAGAATGAAAACACATAAAAGACTCTCTTTCCTTTTTATATTCTGAAATGCTCATAGTAATAGAATTTACCAAAATGAAAAAAACAACAACTTTGATTTGTTTCTTGTAGATTCTAACTCATTCAAAATCGGCTGGTGCTTTATCACAACTATTGCGAACCGTTCTGCTGTTGTCAGATAAGTGGCAACTGTAAACAGTTTGTGATGTGAACAGGGGGAGCTGCTTTTATATCTTAGACTAGGAAACGTTGTATGTAGAATTACCAATTCGAAACGCTCTAGCATTTCCAAAACGAGTCTCGCTGTTCTTGTGTTTGTGTTCACATAGTTTCGACCAATGAAAAGTATCTGGAATTTACTTTAACACTATTAGTTAATGGGAGTTATCACGCAGCTAAATGGTTGTTTTTTAGACATGAAATAAAAAGAAATGTGACTTCCTTTTTGTTGCCCAAGCGATTTTCCAAATCGACCTTTTTTACGCTTTCCAATCGTAGGTTGAAGAAGCGTATATGCTCCAACTTTTCCCGTCCGTCTGTCCGTCAGTCCGTCAGTCCGTCCGTCCATCTGTCTGTTGGCACAATAACTCACATAAAAATGGTTCGATTTCGATGAAATTTTAGTATGTGATAGGGGACCACCTGGGGACGAACCCTATTGAAAATGGGACAAATGGGATTAAAGGTCACGACATAGGAGCGGGATCCATTTCATTGTCCTTATGCCTCATAACTTGGGTACATATGGTTCGATTTCAATGAAATTTTAGTATGTGGTAGGGGTCCCCTACCACATACTAAAATTTCCCTAGGGACGAATATTAATATTTCCCTAGGGACGCCTAAGGACGAATATTGAAAATGGGTGAAGTGGGGTCAAAGGTCAGGACATAAGAGCGGGATGCATTCCATTGCCCTTATGCGTCATAACGTGCGTAAGAATGAATTGATTTTGATGAAATTTTAGTATGTCGTAGGGGACCACCCGGAGAGGAACCTTATTGAAAATGGGACAAATGGGGTCAAAGTTCTGGACATAGGATCGGGGTCCATTCCATCGCCCGTATCCCATACTATTAAGGTGGACGTCAAGTAATTTTGCTTCCTATGTTTCCAATGGAAAAACTTTTCTACACATTTCCTTTACAATTAGTGTGATGGAAATTTGATGGAAATTCCATCAAATCCAAGGATGGAAATTTGAACATCGATTAAAATTACTTCATATTATAACTTGGAATACTTAACATTTTGTAAAACATAAGCATAATTTTATATTATAAAACAATAACATTTTCTTTGGTGGTGTTGAAACCAGAAAAAAAATGGCGCGACCTGTACTTTGATGACGTCAGTAGACAAATTAATGTTGAATTGCATAATTATGGTTATGTTTTAGAAAATATTAAGTATTCCAAGTTATAAAATGAAGCTATTTTAATCGATGTTCAAATTTTCATCCTTGGGAACGCATTAATTGTGAAGAAAATGTGTACAGAAGTTTTTCCATTGGAAGTATAGGAAGAAAAATTACTTGACGTCCACCTTAAAGGAGCAATTCTTGTATCTATGAATATTTATTTTGAAAACGGCTCTGAGGATTTTGATGAAAGTCGTTAACCTACCGTTTTCTGGTACTAGAAATCGATTTAGCTTGATCTCGACTTTAAGAAAATTTGTTTAGTGGGTTAAATAACCACCCCGAATTACCAAGTTTGTAGTGTGGTGTTATGGCGTCGCCCCATTAGATGTTGGCGCGCGGTCTTGCCATCTATCTCATTACATCACGCGTTGTTTGTGGATCCTATTAAAATTTTATGACGTCACACCTTGCTAGCAGATGGTCGCGATTCCCATCTGCCTCATTACGTCACGCGTTGTGTAAGTATGCCCGTCCGCACGATAACTCGCGTAACAATTGTTCGATTTCGATTTAATTTTAGTATGTGGTAGCGAAACACCTGGGAAGGAACCCTATTGAAAGTGAACGTAATGGGGTCAAAGTTCAGGGCATAAGAGCGGGATCCATTCCACTGCTCTTATGCGTCATAACTAACGTAAAAAAGGTTCGATTTTGATGAAATTTCAGTATGTGGTAGGGGACCACCTAGGGACAAACCCTACTGAAAATGGGCAAAATGGGGTCAAACGTCAGGACATAGGAGCGGAATCACTTCCATCACCATTATGCGTCATAACGTATGTAAAAATGCTTCGATTTGGATGAAATGTTAGTATGTTTTAGGGGCCTGCCTGGGGACAAATCTTGTTGAAAATGGGCGAAATGGGGTCAAAAGTTAGGACACAGGAGTGGGATCAATTCCATAGCCCTTATGCATCAGAACTTACGTAAAAATGCTTCGATTGCGACAAAATTTTATCATGTTATTTCGGAAGTATACTGAAGCAGTTCTGTTGAATATCATCGAAATGGGGATCAAAGGTCAGGGCACAAGAGCGAGATTTATTCCACAGCCATTATCCTCATAACTTGAGTAATAACTTGAGTAATGATTTCTGGTATGTTGGAAAGCGTATTATAATCAATGCATTGCATGATTTTACTAACTTGTTAATTATACGAAGAGTATTTTTCTGTCCGATAATAATTTTAGCTTAGTCTAAGTTTTGTCTCTTTCGTATTCGTAATCCTCCTAGCTGAAATTTGCAGGTTCCAAAAACATACTAAAAATTTTTCTGCACCTTAGATAATCTTTTTCTTTATTCTTTTTTTTTTTGTGCGTGTATGTGTTTTGCATGTCAGTAATTTTTTAGTTTACTAATTCTCCGTTCCCGTGAAAAAATATTTTTCCAAAAGGAAAAAAAAAACCATGCTAAAACAAGAGTATGTTGCGCGCATTCAAAAAATCACACAGAATTAATATTGTTCACTATTGAAATCGCTCCAAAAGTAATAAAAATCGGTGTTGCTTATGATCAAAATACAGTGAAGCCCCCGAATAACGGTCGCTGCTCGGACCGGGAAAATGCGACCTTCGTTGGGAGGTGCCGTTGTTGTTCTGAGGATGCCTTGGTTAACATCGCTAGTCCGTTGCTTTGGTACAAAAGGAGAATAATTGTACAAAGAAAACGGTTTCATTGCTTTCTCCAAAGGTAGAAGGCTCAGTGAAACTCAATATGACAATTTAAAATAAAATCATGGCATAAAGAATTTTAAGAAAGTGGCGTTTGACCCGTTGTCTCAAACTTCTGTTTAGAAATATCAAGTTAGGAGGTTAAGTTTAGGGAACGTTAAGGGAAAGAAAAAAATGTTAGACAGTGAAGTGGAACTGCACAGTTAGCTTGCCGCACGCCAAGAATAGGAACTGAACCCACATGGATAAATCAAAGATACACCGCCGCCAACCAAAAACATTTCACGCAGCCTCCAGGTTGCGACTGAAACATACACAGGAGCTGGATTTAACCTCATGGATACCTAAACTTTAACTCCTTTATTTGCACTTAAGCACACCATTGTACTCTCCGTAATCTAACCCACCGAGTTCGAGGCTGTGACGTATATTCTAGATTAACTTTCCTTTTTTAGTTTCTTTCCCTATGTAAATCTTGAGTTTATTCTCAGTATTCTTCACGCTTAACGAAATATCTTTTCCCTCAAACGAATACGTTTGGCAACAATTGAGGTTGAATGCACGTGACGTATGCCTGATCTTGATTAGAGCAAGAGATAAAAACCACGACTTATCTATTGCTTGAGAGCGTTGTAAGAGAGAGCGTTGTACCGTCGAGAGGGTTGCTCGAGAGCGTTGTAAGAGAGCGATTATTACGAGCGTTGGACTGTAAACTGATTATTATTAATAGGAGTGTTGTGATAATGTGTGTCGTGTGGAGTACATTGTGATGTTATCGTTCAGTTATGGAAGTGCTACTACAGCCTGAATAAAGCTATGAATTCCGTAAGTTGACTTCTGTTATTTACATGTTTCGTCTGGCCGTTAAGGTTTCTTCCATTTAGAAACTATTTCTTAGTATGTCGATGTGTTAAAACAGCGTAGAAGTAGAAAAGACATTTACGCTACAAGTCACTGTAGCATTTTTAAATCTTAGTAGCATTCTTTATTCCTATCTTATCCCTTTCGTCAAAGTACCGAAGAAACTGCATATAATTCTAAAGGATATGGTGTCCGTTAGATCTTTTCGTGGGTGTCCGTTTGCCGCTGTATACGAGGTTTCTTTTTTCGGAGGCTATCGTTAATGTTAATTCTACGGCAGCTCTTCTGTACCAATCAAAACTTGCCGTTGCTGGAAGGTTACCGTTGTTCGGAGGTGTCCGTTAATGGAGATTTCACTGTATAACTTTCCAGATAAGAGGTGCTGTGCTATTTCTTTTTAATTGCTAACTGATACAAATTCAATCGCTTTTGATAGGATATACGATTTTTTGCTCTTTCTCAGTATTGTTAGTCTGTGGAAATGCTATTCTCTATTCTTGATATCTGACTTTTTAATCACTGGTCATAAAAGTGATACTTAGCTTTTTTCTTCAGTGTGTACAGAAGGTCAAAATAATATTGCTTGCCCAAAGATGTCGCCATAAAGTTCCGTAATAGAAAACAGAAATACAACCGGAAATTTTTGTAGTTGTTTATAGTTTTATAACAGAAGAATTTCTAAGCAAATAAAATGCTTAAGCTACAGAATCAGTACTACAATCAATCAAAATGTTATAGAATGCTTCTATAATTAATCGTACGTAGTCATAAAACTTCATATGAAGAGCAATGATCAGATTCTGGGAATCAATTAATTTCATGATCAAGACATTTCAGAAAAAAATGAGAGAAAAAAAAAAAAAAAGGAAAGGAAGATGTATGGACACACAAACCAGTTTTCTTTGAACTAAGTAAATCTCTGTGGCTTATCGGAGTTTGCAATGACCAAAGTTAAGCGTAAGATTTAGTGAACCAAGCAATGAGGGAATATATACTGAGTGGCCACTCTTACATTTTGCTTGTAGAAGAAAACGCTCACAGGTAGTTTTTTATAGAAGAGGGATGAGGAGGAGGAGGAGGAGAAGGAGGTTGGGGAATGGGTTACTGAGTCTCTCACTAACACTAACCCCTTCCCCCTCCACCTCCTCATCCCTCTTCCATATGATGATTTACGAAGTCATGCACTCGGTGAGATTGACGACGTACCGGATTATGTCTGTAGAATAAAAGTTTATACCGTCTAGGCACGTTAGAAAATATTTTAATTTTTTGCTATAAAGATATATATACAAGCGCTTTCGAAACTGTTATATGGTTTCATCATCAGGTATAAAAATAATACACAGATCCTTTCAAATACACGCTACTTAAATGACCCCTTGAGGTTTTAACGGCAAGTAATATATCTTACATGATGGTTATGAGCAGGAACACTGAGGCGCGTGTTTGATTTAAATATCAAATTGTTGTCGAAGCTAGCTATAAAGTGCAGTTGTGGTTTTTGATGAAAATGAGATATTTAACATAGCAACATGTTATAGTTTTTGTTAAGATTTCTTCGTCAGTTCACGAAAAATAGTCTCTTCGTTAATAAGATGTCTCCAAGGATGGGGTAGAATAATAGGAGATTCTTCATTATAGCAAGCGTTTGTAAATCTATGTATTACAACTTCTTTGCCATATCGAAGAGTCCAATCATTAGTGTATCCAGTTATAAGGGTTATGTCGTCCCATAACGGATGGAATTGTTGGTCCCTGCAGGCTCTAGCTAGTGCTGTTGAGCGACCATTGTTAGTAATTGGTCGTTTGTGTTCCATGATTCTAGTACGTAAACGTCTCTTTGTACTTCCAATGTACATGGTTCTTATGACTTCTGAGCTGGAATGTACATTTTTAACTAATGGTACTAAGTAGATACCTGTAGAGGTAAGAAATTTTGGGGTCTCTGTCTTTTCTGATGCACGAAAAGATGTTCTTTGTGTTTAAACCAAGACTCAGTGAATGTCTTTGGCAAGTATATTGCAACAAATTAATGATTGCTGGTATATATTGAATTGAACCGATGATTGTTTTAGGTTTCTTTTGAGATTTTAGAGATGATTTGAAAATCATGGAGTGTTTGGAACATAATGTATCGACCAAGTTGGGGTCATAACCATTGCTATGTGCTAAGGCTTTAATTCGCTTTGTCTCTTCCTCCCGATAAGTGTCATTAGAGGTACAGATATATGCTCTTTTGATATAGGCATGAAGAACTGTCATTTTTTGATGGTACGGATGATGAGAGTCATTGAGAATGATGGAAGGTAGGTAGGTTGGTTTTCTTTCTGGAGAAAGACAGTTCTTGAGTTACAGTATTTCTATGTAGTTTAAGATACAAGAATGGTAAGGGGCCATGAGATTCCAATTCATAGGTGAATTTTATGGTTGGTATAATAGATGACATAGATGAACAGAAAGACTGGAATGAATTTTCATCATGAGTCCAAAATATACATATATCTTTAATTTTTTATTTCTAGAAATTCTTTTATTTTAGAAATCTAGAAATAGCACTTGCAAAATTCCTTAACCCGTTAATTCAAAACTCTGAATACTCCATTTGCAGTGCAGCTGCTGCTGTTTCAAGACTCAAACAATTTGATTCCCATGGTCAACCTTTCATTATGGTATCATTGGACATCGTATCTATGTTTCCGAATATTCCAATACCACTCGCACACAACCTGATTAAACAGAAATCGGTTCAACTCTCGCAATAGAGTCTATTATTTCTGCTCTCACTCTCATTCAACAAAGCAGTTACTTCAAATACTGTATAATGACATGTTATTTCAGTGCTGGAGGTACCACAAATTTATGCGTCATAACACTAGTTTTGACTATTAATTTTTCTGATTAACTTTTTGGATGTGTGTGTCTAATAAAACTATGGTATCATTCTCTGCAGCAGCCATTCAGTACTAGACAAAGATCTCCTAAAGTTTCTTCCAGAACGTTGTTTTGAAGGTATTTTTATCTCCTTGTTTGCCAAATGAGTGATCGCGAGGGTTTCGTGGCGCAAGGCACCAACAAAGAAATTTTCGTATTGTTCCAATAAGCTGTCAAATTTAATTTATCCATCACTTTTATGTAGCTTTTGGGTCTTCTGGGTTTCAATTTAATTTATGTGTTGCGTGTTTTGGTAAAAAGGGGTTTCATAACAAAAGACGCAGTGGAAATTGCATGTGGCCTTTGTGTATGCTGTTTGTGGTCAGAGTTTTTGCTTGCTATCCTCTAGAAAACTAAGTTATGGGCACATATGGATTGATTAAGAAGAAAAACGAATTGTGACACATAGAGAGACATACAAGATGAAAAGTAAAAAAGGGCTACTTTTTTCCTTTTTCTTTCTTTATCTATTTTCAGTACGGTAGGCATTTACGAAGTTTTGAATGGATCAATTGCTCATGACATTTTCCTGAAAAATGTCATTTTGAAGTAACTAGAAACTGCCATTTTACGGTTTCTTTTCTTCACGTGAAGTAATTTAAATTTTACTTGACTGCCGTAAAGTTTCCGTCTTCAGAAGAGGTTTTAAGTATTTTTTTTCCACAATGGAAATTCAGCGTAAAAAAAGGAAAATTATCAGCGCGTTGTTTGAGAGGGATGGTGTATCTATCGTTCTGAGGCCCACAGGACGAATTCTTCTTCTTCTTCTTAGTCTGTTGGCCCCCACTGCAGGGTGTAGGCCTCCCCAGTTTTTTCCAACTTCCTTGATCCTTAGCCTCAGTCCACCATTTAGCACCTCTAAATTTCTGAAGGTCATCTCTCTATCTTATTATCTGGCGCCCTCTACGTCTCCCTTTATCTCTCGGTTGCCATTCTGTTATTAATCTCGCCCATCTTTCACTCTTCCAACATGTCCAGCCCAGCTCCACTTTGATTCTTTTATTATTTTTATATTATCTGATATTTCTATTCTTTCTCTTATAATTTCATTTCTAACTCTATCTCTTCTTGTTATTTTTAACATTCTTCTCTGCAACTTTCTTACTCATACTCTTATTTTTTTACATTGTCACACTGTGATACTCCATGTTTCACTTCCAAAATTAAACACGGGGATAATACGATTTTTCTTTTTAACACAATGGAAGATCAGCGGTAAAATGGTATTTAAGTATCCAAAAGGGTCTATTACCTTGGATAATTCTTCTTTTGATTTCTCTTTCTTGTCTTTCTTTAAAGACAAAGAAAGAGAGTTCAAGCACGAATTATCATATTTTATTTCTATATTTTAGGTCATCCTGTGCGAGGTAGTTCTGCACAAGAAAAGGCATCTTCACAGCAATATCTCATAAACTAACTAACTACTTATTCCCACACTAGGAAGAAAAAGCATAAGATGAAAAAAGGTCCCAAAATTAATCTTAAACCCTTACTATTTGAAAAAATAAAGAGTCTAATACATCTATCTAATAACATTCATTTGTGATAATTAATCAGTTGCACATCTATTTCAGATTTTTTTTTGTATTCGGTGATTTAGTGACCACCGTGAGCACCTCGATGTGCTATAAGCAGTCACCCGTCCCTAATTTAGGACCACAGGTTCCAGGGAAGGAAGAGAGGCAATGCCGCAAGATTAACACAACATCCATGCCTCACGAGGATTCGAACCCGGACGAATGGTCAGACGCCAGCGCTTAGACCACTGGGTCATCGTAGCGGTTTTCAAAAAATTACGAAAAAAACGTACTACTCAGTGTGCCCTGTAAAATATTTAGTCAGAGAAAGAAACAATGGGAAAAAAATGTTAACCGAGGAATAAATCACTTAAAAAATTGAAAACGGAGAGCTTCAACTGAATCGGAGTAATTTTCGTCGCTGCTTTTTATAACACCTTAATTTAGAAAGACAGATGAAAAAAAAAGGCAAATAAAACTGCCCCTAACATTCTATTAAAAGACCTGAAAATCGCTGCACGACATTTCTTGGGTGCGTTTTTTCATGTGGGGTCAATTTACTACAAAATTTCGGAGATTTAGTTTTCTTGTTCGCAGTTTTTCGATCAATGCTTATGTTCATCTCATCGCAGAGCAGACCAAATCTGAAAGCACTGACCTCATCATCCATCCATCCATACATACGTCCGTCTTGACCTTACTTTGACCTTGCACGCAAAGGAAATACGACGTGGAATAAATCTCAGACACAGTAATTACAGAGGGCCATTAACTTGGACAACTCTTGAGTCCTGTTGGCTAGCCATTCAGCCAGTATGCTTCCCAGAATATGTAATGCTCCTTCCTTGTAAGATTAAATGCGAGCTCAGAATCTTTCTTTGTTTTTCTTTTCCCCCTGTCTTTTCCCCCGTTTTCTCTTTTCAGCTTATTGCTTTATGATTTCGGAAGGCAAATACGGTCATTCAGATCGCATTTTTCGAAATCTGATTCGTGTTGTTTCATCTTAGAGAAAGGATTCATTCATTCATGATTTGAAGTAAATAAAAAAATTCCCCCGATAATTCTTTTGAGTGATTCCGAAAACGAAAAAGAAAAATACCAGCAAACCAGACAAGACGGATGCTTGCGTACATTCTTCGCTTAGAAATATTATTTTCCAGTAACTGGCTTTCTCATCGCAAGATATACATACGTACAGAATTCTACAAATTTGTTGGAGCAAATTACATTCATCGTTGGTTGGTGCTAAGTCTTGGTTGAAAACATGGGAACACTGGATGGAAGAAGCAACCAAAACCGAATTTCTTCCGCAGAGACAATTTAAAGGAAAATTTCGCTTTCATCGTGATTCAAACTCCATCACATTGTAAAATTCCTGAAAATCTACAATATTCTTTCAACACCATACAAACTTTTAATCTATAGAAAATGGTATCACTACAATGCATGTCAAACTAAAAGAAAAAAGTTAAGATTTCCGCTATTCCCGTCTTTCGGCTGTACAGTAATCAGCAGAAATTATGATGCCATTACTACTTATAGTTTGCCGCGAAAGCTACTTGAAATTCCATTTGCTAATTTATTAAGTTGTATGGTTAAATGAAATAAAAAGTGCTGTTGTTTTAACTAGGTAATTAGGGAAATGAGTTAAGCTGCTGGTTTTTTAAAAGCAGATCTCCTATTTGTTCTAAGTTCAGAGGATAACATAATCTTCCCTAGGCGAATGTTCATATATCTTTACATACAGTAAAATAATTTCTTACAGTGATCGGAATAAAAAAAAGTCGTTCGGCATTATCAGTGGTAAAAATTATGACGTAGGGGATTTATAAATGATTAACAGAAAAAGCCACTGTACGATTTCATTGCAACTCTCAATATATATAAAAGATCGTGTATATACGCCGTTTTACAATGCAAATATGTGAATAGAAAGCAAATTCATTTGCTTTTAAATTATACAAACCGTCTATAACAATACACTGAGGGAAAATGGATTGTTTTTCGTGAATTTAATGTTAAGGATTAAAAGAAAGGAGAAAAAACCCTCCGTTTGGAGCCACAGAGCTCACAACACTTTTCACATAATATCGCATTATGATTGGTCATGTGGCTGGCGATTCTGTTACGACAGCTTCGCTCCTACGCTTGTGTTAAAGTCAAAAATCTCAAACGGAGCTTCACTGATGTTTTCGATGTCAGCCACAATGATGCACACAATTACGTCCATGTTGGCGGCTGTGCGACTGCACTTTATAGTTGGTTGAAATCCTGACAGATATTGTTTCTTTTTTGACGTAGGACTACGTCTAACTCCTCGGATAGTACGGGACGACTTACGGCCGACTGCCTGTGACAAAAATAGGTCCGAATTGAAATCATTATAGCGTCAAAAATACATGCCGCACACTAATCGTGTTAGCATATTCGTAAACAGCATGGAGTCCAATTCGCGTAATGTGCAATACATCGTGCGCGCGACGCTCTCCCCGGCTCCCTGTGCGCGGGGAAGATGGATGATGCAATATTTCTGGTTGTGCCGCCGCGTTTGACTCAGTCTATCTCGGCAACCTTGAGCGCAACACGACTGTGCGTGATGTCGTTTTAAAGCTCTCGACGAGATCTATTCAAATATTGGAAGAAAATTTTGCAGTGGTTTGAACTGAACATTTTAAAAATTGTTTTCTTGTGAACCGGTGAGCACTTTTGACAATATCGCGGTTTATCTGAACAACCGTGAGTGCAAAAGGACTGTGCGTGGTATCGTTTTAAAGCTCTCGACGAGATCTATTCAAACATATAAAGAACATATCACAGTGGTTTAAACTAAAATTAAAAAAATGTTTTCGTGTGAACGGGTTAACATTTTCGACAGTGCCGCGGAATTCGCAAAATAAACGCAAGCAAAACGGGAGAAAATCAAAACGAGAGGTCACGTGTTTTTGATTTAAGGTCACTTGTTCCAGGGTAACGACAGGGTCAACAGACAAACAGACAGACATAACATACATGCCTCATCCGTGACTCGAACCCGCGCCCATCTCGGAGAAGTGGTCAGAATCCAGCTCCTGAGACAACCCATCCAATGGGGGGCCTTAACTAAATGGCATCTTTATGATTCCACAGCTGGCGACTAGGAGCGTGAAGTAGTTTAGTACATCATCGCATGCTTACAGTAGGCTTCCAAAAGTTGGCAGCTACGCAACATCCGCTTGTCTTTTTTAAGAATTCTGATCAGTCGCCTTCGTAATTCCTCTAATGGAGCACTGCTTGTGTGAGGTGGCTACCTTGGGACTCTAGGCAGTTATAAAGTTTTCATAGTCAAGGGCGAATTGGCTCACCGGGATATTCCCGGTGAACCACTGGAGAAATGGTTCATTTTCTCGTAATCTTTTAATCTGAATTTTTTTTAACAAGCGAATAATTTTTTATAACTTATGAATACAAATCGATAACTTCGTTTGTTCTTTGTATCTTTCTTAAAAGCTATTTCCCTAAGAAGAAAATCGTTTTTTTCTATTTATAATTAGGGTGTTTGCTCTAAAAAGACATAGCAAAATTCTTCGCACTTATATGAGAAAACTGCAGCTGCACCAAGTACACTGTTATAAATTAATTAAGAAAAAGCTAACTGCAGTTAGACGTAGGTTGTTGGATTTGCAGCTCAGCGTAATTGGTAGGCCCTACCATACCTTTCTAGTTTTGACGGTGACATTACCACCCACTGTGATGGCCCATCATTCCACACTCTGATTTACATAAAGATTCATGGGCAGAGATATTCCGAAATTCGTGTCCCTAACTGATTCAAATTATGGGTCCAATAAAGGAGGAGGTACTATGCCATAAATAAAAGTACCAAATACGTATTTATTTGGTAACTGATCACGCAGTAGGTGAACATTGTACGATGAAGTAAATTTATCCATCATTTTTATGCCAGGGGCGGGATTCGAACCCACAACTTTCGTCTCTGGAGCTCCGGGTGCTATCCACTATACTACTCCCACTGCTATCTGCCTTTATCTCTTGTGCGTCCTGCGGGGCAGGCACGTCACATCATATAACATAATTGTCCTTCTGCTGTAACTGTAGAACTTAGTCCTTAACGTCGGGGATTACGTTATGTATGCTAAAGTCAGTGTAATACTAGAAGATACTCATAGGCATTCAAGAAAGAGGCCAATATTTGGTACCTACAAATAAATTTATTCTGTTTACATGTCGTTCAAATCACAGTGTAACAGTAATCAACGGCACGTCTATTATCTCTACCATAAATAATATCAATCCCCAAAGCAACCGCTGCATCGCACTTTTATCTAACGTTCTTATCAGTTCACACATACGTCACTCTCGTTCCGACATCAGATTGCTGCCAACGTCATTCTTGTTTGAGAGAAAAGTCATAACGTTAAGATTTGAAAAATATCTAAGAGAACGAACTCAAATTTACATAGAACAAGTTAGTAAAATCATGCAATGCATTGATTGTGATACGCTTTCCAATATACTAGAAATAATTACTCAAGCTATTACTCAAGTTATGAGGAAAATGGCTGTGGAATAAATCTCACCCCTGTGCCCTGACCTTTGATCCATTTGGATGATATTCAACAGAACTGCTTCAGTATATCTCCGAAATAACATGATAAAATTTTGTCGCAATCGAAGCAATTTTACGTAAGTTATGATGCATAAGCCCCATGGAATAGATCCCGCTCCTGTGTCTTAACCTTTGACCCCATTTCGCCCATTTTCAATAGGATTCGTCCCCAGGAGGTCCCTGCAACATACCAACATTTCATCCAAATCGAAACATTTTTACGTAAGTTATGACTCATAATGGCGATGGAAGTGATTCCGCTCCTATGTCCTGACCTTTGACCCCATTTCGCCAATTTTCAACAGGATTTGTTCCCAGGTGGTCTCCTACCACATACTAAAATTTAATCGAAATCGAACCTTTTTTACGTTAGTTATGACGCATAAGAGCAGTGGAATGGATCCCGCTCTTATGCCCTGAACTTTGACCCCATTACGTTCACTTTCAATAGAGTTCCTTCCCAGGTGTTTCCCTACCACATACTAAAATTTCATCGAAATCGAACGATTTTTACGCAAGTTATCGTGCGGACGAACATACGCGCACACCGCGTGACGTAATGAGGCAGATGGGAATCGCGACCATCTGCTAGCAAGGTGTGACGTCATAAAATTTTAATAGAATCCACAAACAACGCGTGACGTAATGAGATAGATGGCATGACCGCGCGCCAACATTTAATGGGGCGACGCCATAACACCACACTACAAACTTGGTAATTCGGGGTGGTTATTTAACCCACTAAACAAATTTTCTTAAAGTCCAGATCAAGCTAAATCGATTTCTAGTACCAGAAAACGGTAGGTTAACGACTTTCATCAAAATAAAATTTACATACATACAAGAATTGCTCCTTTAAGGTGAACGTCAAGTAATTTTGCTTCCTGTACTTCGAATGGAAAAATTTCTGTACACATTTTCTTCCCAATTAATGCGTTCCCAAGGATGAAAATTTGATCATCGATTAACATATTTTCGTTCTATAACTTGGAATACTTAATATTTTCTAAAACATAACCATAACTATGCAATCCAACATTTTTTTGCCTGCTGGCGTCATGAAAATACAGGTCGCGCCATCTTTTTTCTGGACAATTAATGCATTCACAAGGATGAAAATTTGAACATCGATTAAAATAGCTTCATTTTATAACTTGGAATACTTAATATTTTCTAAAACATAGCCATAATTATGCAATCCAACATTTGTTTGTCTAATGACGTCATGAAAATACAGGTCGCGCCATCTTTTTTCTGGACAATTAATGCATTCACAAGGATGAAAATTTGAACATCGACTGAAATAGCAGCATTTTATAACATGGAATACTTAATATTTTCTAAAACATAACCATAATTATGTAATCCAACATTTGTTTGTCTACTGACGTCATCAAAGTTCAGGTCGCGCCATCCTTTTTCTGGTTTCAACACCACCAAAGGAAACGTTATTGATTTTTAATGTAATTATGGTTATGTTTTCGAAAATATTGAGTATTCCAAGTTGTAATAAAGTTATTTTAATCGATGTTCAAATTTTTATCCTTGGGAACACATTAATTGTGAAGGAAATGTGTACAAAAGTTTTTCCATTGGAAGTATAGGAAGCAAAATTACTTGACGTCCACCTTAGGGGATAAGAGCGAAGGAATGGATCGCATTCCTATGTCCTGACCTTTGACCCCATTTCGTCCACATTCAATAGGGTTCGTCCACAGCTCGTCCCCTACCACATACTGAAATTTCATCGAAATCGAACCATTTTTACGCACGTTATGACGCATAAGGGCAATGGAATGCATCCCGCTCTTATGTCCTGACCTTTGACCCCAATTCGCCCATTTTGAATAAGATTTGTCCCCAGGTGGTCCCCTACCACATAGTAAACTTTCATTGAAATCGAACCATATTTACGCAAGTTATGACGCATAAGGGCAATGGAAGGATCCCGCTCCTACGTCGTGACCTTTGACCCCATTTGTCCCATTTTCAATAGGGTTCGTCCCCAGGTGGTCCCCTACCACATACTGAAATTTCATCGAAATCGAACTAGTTTTACGCCAGTTATCGTGCGGACAGACGGACGGACGGACGGACGGACGGACGGACAAAGCTGGAGCATATACGCTTCTTCAACCTACGGTTGGAAAGCGTAAAAAAAGGAACTCAAAAGGAAAGTTGAAATAGAATAGACGTTACAAGTGACGAAATAAATCTAAAAATTAATTGCGTAGAATAATTGTTATGTGGCATGTGAACGCATTTTAGCTCTCAAACTAACCTTCATAATGATTAAGTTGGAACTGGGGTTTTCAAGAGACTCAAGATTTTGTCAAAACCTAATTTTTCAAAGAAAAAAGTTGTCCGGTACAACATTCCATTTTGAGTGTGGTTTGACGCTACATTCAATCATGAACGGATTTAGAAAATTCTTTTACCGTTAAATTGTCGTTAAAATTCGGTCACGACTGAATTCGTATTAAAACGCATTTTTCGACGGTTCTCTTTAATCTAAGGTTTAATAGAATTTTTTTACATGAGAAAATTCTTAAGGTATTATCCTGTAGGTATGCATGTTTTTGTGATGGATCCCAAGTCTGAAATTCCCGCTCCGATTTGGTCGTCCCCGTCCGCCTCTGTTCATAGTCCGTGATATACAGAAATTTGAAGCAATGCTCGAGAGTGAATACTAATGTAACTGCTTTGTTTATGTATTCAGTTAGATAGCATATCGGTCAAAAGAAAAATGTTCGTATAACTGCGATGTGATAACACTTTAAATTAAATCTCTGTAGGAAACACAAATTATGTTTTATACCTTAAAACTCAAAAATTTTCTTTAGTTTTGATAATGTCGATAAGCCAGATAAAAATACGTAGATGCATGAAGATCTGGGGAAAAAAGCGCTATTGGACGAAAGCGATGACAAACGAATTTGTCATAGAATAATAATAACAACGTTTCGCAAAATAAAATGTTTATTATACATCGACTATAGTTTCGCAGAGCTTCGCACCTGAACCTCATTCGCCCTGAGGCTTTGCTTCCTCAGGGCGAATGAGGTTCAGGTGCGACATGTTTTTCATATAATTTCGAAAGCTTCAAGTAGTTCATTGACTTTCCGCTAGGGGGAGTAAAGGTAAATTGCGCTTTCCTGGATATCTCTGCTTCTAAAATTCCAATTAAAAAAACTCTTTCTGCACCGGATACAGCTGCTAATAGGAAGAATTTCTAATATTTGATAAAGAATGGTTTGGCCATGGCCACCAGGGGGCGTAAGCGTTAATTTCTGCTTCTCATGTATTTGTAGCAAAATCTGAGCTCCTGAAAACTCGACTGAAAATATTCTTTCGTTGACCGATACCGCTTACGTCGAAAACCTTTTGAAAATATTTTCTTCTTAAAATAATGCATAGTTTTTACGCCAGGGCGTGTAAAAGTATATCTGGTTTTTGTCATATCTTGTTTTTTTGTCATATCTTGTTTTCAAGAGTCCAATTTGAAAAATTATTTCTTTGTTGGAGAGCATTTCCGTGGGGAAATGTTTCTCATATAATTTCAAATTTTTCTTAGCGCACAACTCTGCCACCAGAGGGCGTAAACTCACGTTTCTCTTTACAGCAATATCTGCGGTCAGATACTATTAACTAATTTTTTCTTCGGTCAGATACTATTAACTACGTAAACTGTGTGCATTTTCTTTCCAAAATAGTGCACAATTTCGCCACTAGGGGCGTATATGCTTACTCTGTTTTTATCAATATCACTGCTTTTTACAAATGTGCGATTTAAAAAATTATTTCAACACCGGATGACATTTACTTTGCAGAACACTTAAGGATAATATATGAAGAATTTTGTAGTTCACAGTTCTGCCAGTAGGTGGTGTTTTGTACTTCAGTTTGCAGCTGTATCGCCCCTTCCAGGGGCGGCGGAAAGTGAGGTTCGTTGACCCGGCCCGATATTTCGAATCGTAGTGCAGCCCCTTCCCTTCCCGTTTCCCGGAACAAGCAGAAGAAAAACAATGCCTAAGTAGCTTTGTTAGGGATTAGGACCACCTGACCACTTAGGGGCAGTCCATAAAGTACGTTCGGGATTTTTACTATTTTTAGACTCGCCTCCCTCCTAAAAAGTACGTCCTAATTCCCACTACCCCCTTTATTTTTGACAACTGCTTTTAAAAGTCCGTTGAGAAACAGAAAGAAATCATGTAATTAATTATTTAAAGGAATCTTCCATATATTTACACTTTTTCTCCAGAAAATATTTATTATTTAGGCATTAATTTATTCCCAAATGCCACCCAAACTTTATCATTCTGAAATAAAGATCTACAAATGAACGCACGCACTCAAGGTTTTCAAGACTCCCGATCATAGCATCCACAAAACACTATAGATTTGGTAGTACAAATACGAGAACTTAATATTAATTTTCTAATTCAGCTAAATATTATCAGAAATCTGAAATATTTTATATATTTTTCTTAACCATTCAAAGAAAAGAAGAGAAAACAAAACGAAGACATACCATTCACTATCTTTTTGCCGCTGGTTGCCCGAAATACTGCACCTCCCCCATGTCACATTTGGTCCGGTTGTCAGGAACCCCCTCCCCCTGTAATCTTGGACGTACTTTATGGACGGCCCCTTACCTAGAGAAACTTTCTAAGGCACATCACAACAAAAAAGCGCACATTCGCCAAATTAAAAAAAAAAATACAAATAAAAATCTTGGCTAAAATGATAGAAATTATTGACCGGGGCCGGGCGGTTCCGCCGCCACTGGCCCCTTCTAAAAACGCTATTGAGAAATTTCTTCTTCGCTGTATGCCATTCGCTACAACAGAGATGTGGAGCAGTATCCTCTTTAAGTAACGCCAAGTTTTCCCACTAGCTGCGTTAAGGTCGAACGCTTTTTTCCATGAAGAATAATTTTCACCTATTTTCAACTTTTCTGTTATGCAACTTTTTTTCGCTTGCAGATGTAGACTGATACCATGTTTCCTTCTATATTTCTCCTTTAAACTGTTGGATTTGAAAATCTCTTTGTCTGTGGTACCTTACTTGTAGTATAAGAAACTTTTTGTTTGCCATTTGTTAATTTTTGTAACATGCTTTTTAGCCCCTGGTGGAACTAAGTAGATTTTGAATAGCTTTGATAAATTTAATTCGCGTCAGAACGGATTCAAAAGACGTGCTTATTACATCCGAAAATTCGGTGTCATCTTTCTTGTTTTCCATTGGAAGTATAAGGAGGAAAATCACTAGACGTCCACCTTAACACTTAAGCAAGCTTCTTACACTGTTTTATAGCCGTATTATTAAATCTTAATAACACAGATAGTGGAAAAGACACACAATTTTTTCCCGCTGTATTTTGCTAAAAGTGACTGAAAATCCAAAATTCTTGAAGCATTGCAAGTGACTTCCTTCGGGCGTTCGTCAAGAAAACTGAAATAGATTCACTCAGTATTGTATTATCCAGTGAAAAAAAAAACAGCTTTACTTTGTAATAAACGAAAATATAAAAAAAGAATGGAATTTGGTCCCGTGAAAATCGGCAGTAGTTCTGAGAAACTACCTTCCACCTTGAGAAACTTAGAGTGTAGGATATGATTTGTGGTGTCGGCTTGTTGTGAACTGCGTATACTTCATTCTGATGCATTGACTGTTTGTATACCCGTTAAGGGGGAACACCATTTACCAGCTTCAAAAAATCGAAAAAAAATTTTTTTTTTCAATAAAGTGATAGCTAAACATGATAAGAATATGATATTAAATTCCCAGAACGAAATTACAAGTTGTTCCGATGTTATTGTGGATGAGCGTCAGAAGTGTTCGAGACGAGGGAGACCGTAGGTGTACGGCCGAGCCTCTTCATGCTGATGTTGAGAGGCGAGAGGCATATTTTGCCTATTTATAAAGATTTATCTGACCATGACTTATTGCAGAGGTGCTTGGGTGGCCACACTCAGAATGCAAATAAAAGTTTCAACTCCACCATACGGCGCTTAGCTCCAAAACATTTTCATTCCGGGTCGAGTATCATCGAAATTGCAGCTTATGTGGCAGCTAGTATGTTTAATGAGGGGAATTCTTCAATTTTGAGAATTATGTGTGCTAGGGAGATCAATGCTGGAAAGCAATCCAAGACATTCGCCGAGAAAGTCGATGAGCATCGCATAGCTCGCCAGGAGAGCCGCAGCTCTTTTTCGTTCTAAGAGGCTCGAAAAGCACGCAAAGAACAACAACAACAGGAAAAGCGGTATTATAAAGAAACTGAAGGACTAATCTATGGCGGAGGAATCGCTGATTAGCCGATAAGACGTCACCATCATTCAGTTTCCATTTGTTAAAACTTTAAACGCATTTTTCTCAAAACTGCATTTTTCCAAACTGTTAGCATGATTTTTCCAAAACTATTCACCCGACTTTCATGAAATTTGCCACACATCTACCTTATATTATCAGTTTATCGGTGAACCATAAAAACGTGTGAAATTCGAATACGAACATATACTTTTTTCGCAAAATGTGGCGGAACTTTCATCAAAAATGACAACATTGACTTCCTGAAGTTGCCAGCTTGCGAATTTTTCATATATTTTGATTCTTCTGGTTCACCGACAGCGCATGGATGTAAACTTTAATACAATGTTTGGTTCATCTGTTTCAGACAATTACAGCCGATGCTAGAATGCCAATAATTTTGCAACTCACGATGTGACCTTTCGAGCAGACCGAGCTGTACGTCCGCCATTTTAAATTAAAAAAATAACAACATGTTTTTAAATAGTCAAAATGTGAAATAAAAAGTGTTCAAAGTTGTAATAATGTCAGACAATCCTTTTTATTAAAAAAAACTTACAAAACAGCAAATTTTTGGCTTTCTAAATGGTGTCCCCCCCCCCCCTTAAGGTATAACCATTCTTTATTCCAGAAGGTGTACAATCGGCCAGGAGATTGTAACACTTTCCTTGACGTAACAGCATATGTTAACCAAATGTCTTGAACAGCAAGACCGTATTAATTTTCCTCTTTGAAGTGAGTTGCATAACAAAGACCATTTCACTCCTTGTGAAGCAACTCAATCAATCAGTACCTTTCGCTCCTTGAAATAGACACCATCACTCAAATCATTTCATTATTTGAAGTGGACAGCATCGCTTAGTTCATTCCATTCTTTAAAGTGGATGATATCACACAGTTCACTTCACTCCTTGAAGAGGACGGCGTCACTCAGTACTTTCCACTTTATGAAATGAACGACATCACTTGGTTCACTTCACTCTCGGAAATGGACGCCATGACTCAGTTCATTCCATTCCTTGAAGTGGATAGCATCACACAGTTCATTTCGCTCCTTGAAATGGACAGCATCACAGTTTCTTCCACTCCCTGTGAAGTGGATGTCTTCACTCAGTTGATTTCACTTTTTTAAGTGGGCGGCATCACTCAGTTCATTTCTCTCTTTGAAGTGGGCGGCATCACTCAGTTCATTTCTCTCTTTGAAGTGGATAGCATCACACAGTTCACTTTACTCCTTGAAATGGACACGGCATCACTCAGTACTTTCTACTCTTTGAAGGAGACGGCATCGCTCGGTACATATCATTTTTTGAAGTGGACGACGTCACGCAGTCCATTCTTCATTCCACTCTTTGAAGTAGATGGTAGCACACAGTACATTTCCTTCCCTAAAAGTGGACGCTATCAACCTGAGATGGAAGGCGCAAACCAATTATTTTCACTTCTTAAAGCTAAAAAACAGGACTAAATGAAGTCCAGTACCATTTGTCTAATAAAGTCATGCATGTTTTTGAGGGAATTTTAAGATCGATTAGTTCACGTTGTTAGAATTTGCTGTCCTTCAACCTCTTTTATCTTGTGCTATCGTAAAGTACCGATCTACATATCATACCCACACAGGCTGTAAAAATAAGGAACGCGGAGGTGCATTTGCTGCTGCAACCTTGTGCGAAATTCTGCAAATATGGTCAAATCCACGTGCGCTAGTTAGTACACTGGTATGCAAAAATTAAGGACAAAGAGGAGAAATTAGTATAACAGCGGAACGAGCAAGCAGAACTGCCCGAAAGACCCCTCAGGACATAGGCTAGGGTCCGGTACGATAGGGCATGCGCATATATGCAGCATGACGTGGGGGAGGGGGGGGCTCGGAAGGGTATAAAGCACACGGGCGGTGCACGCTCAGCAAATCGGTGAAAGCTATTGCACTGTGTACATCGGTTTGAACGACGTCTAGTTGCTGCCACCGTGTGATATGGCCAAAAAGCAATCCAGTAAACGACATCTGGATGACTTTACCCGAGGTCGCGTCATTGGGAAGTTGGAAGATGATCGAAGTGTGACTAGTGTGGCCAAGGAGTTCGGGATCGCTCACAGCATCGTTTCACGAGCTTGGAGAGCATTTCAAACGACAGGAACAGCTGTCCGAGAGTTTAGCAGTGGCCGTCCACGAGCAACCATGGCGGCGGATGACCGGTATATTGTCCTACAGGCGAGAAGAGACAGACGGCAGACAGTGGGAGAAATCGCAAGGCACATGCAACAGACAACTAGACGTCCGTTATCACGTTTTACCGTGGCCAGGAGGCTGCACAAAGGTGATCTATTTGCACGACGACCAGTACGGTGTGTGCCATTAAAGCCTGCTCATCGGAGACGGCGATTTCTGTGGTGCCAGGAACACAAGAACTGGACACATCAGCAATGGGGGTCGAGTTCTCTTTACGGATGAGAGCCGATTTAGTCTGACGAGCGATTCTGGACGTATACACATCTGGAGAGAGCAGGGAACACGCAATCACGCCTCCAACATCATCGAAAAGGACCGGTTTGGAGGTAGCGGAGTTCTTGTTTGGGGCGGTATCATGCTTGGTAGCCGTACTGACCTGCACATCTTCCAAGGCGGTTCAGTCACAGGTGTCCGCTATTGTACCGAGGTTCTCCTGCATCACGTGCGTCTGTTTAGAGGTGTTGTGGGTCCTCAGTTCCTCTTCATGGACGACAACGCTACACCTCATCGTATAGTGGCTGTCGCAGAGCTGTTGGAGAGTGAAGATATTCAACGCATGGATTGGCCCGCAAGGTTCCCGGACCTAAATCCAATCGAACACGTGTGGGACCTTCTTGGGAGACGCTTGGCAGCACGTCACCAGCCGCCAGCAACGATTCCGCAGCTGCGATTGGCGCTAAAAGAGTAATGGGCCGCGGTGCCTAAACAGCTCCTTGACAACCTCGTCCTCAGCATGGACAGACGCTGTAAATCCTGCAACGCATTCAGGGGTGATCATATCCCCTACTAAAGACTGGATTTTTCTTGGCAGGCGCCCGTCACATGGACGTTTCTGTCTTCTGTCCAGTTGTGCTCGAAGCTACCTTTTCAATAAAGTGCCTTTGTATCCTTTAGATTCCTTGTTTGGACGGTTTTGCTCACTTGTCCCATATTCTTACATCTTGGGGATCTTATGGTATGATTTGAGTCGATGTGGAGCACTACTGCACGACGTTACATTCGAAAAACCGTCTCGTCCTTAATTTTTGCACGCCAGTGTATTAACGAGCATTCATTACGTTTCGCGCAGATACGTAGTGTCATTATAAATCTAAATATATAATATTTTAGTAATATATTATATTATAATATTTGTAGTAACATATTCATCATGTAAATTTGGTTTCGTCTCGTTAAACGTTTTTCTGACTTGTGACGTTCCTGCACCGCAGGACGCACATGAGATAAAGACAGATAGCAGCGAGAGCATACGTCCGCGTAGTTCAGTTGGGAGAGCGACTTATTCCGGAATGAGGGGACCCGGGTTCGATGCCCGGCGTGGACAAAAATGACGGAGAAACTTACTTCGTTATAGACTTAACACACATTATTTCCCCGACGAGTGTTTAAAGTTCGGAACCACAGGCAGTGAGTTAGAGGTCAATGAAGAGATGCTAAGTGCGGTGTGCCAAGAACGAACGATAATATTGTACGAGTCCCGTTATGTTGATTATTATATGTTGATTACGCCTTGTTATAGCGAGCTAAAGTCTGATAACTGTGTCTTTTTAAGCAATAGCGAGTTAATAATTCAGTGTGTTTATTGCAACTTATATCTTCATTTTGTTATTGCAAAATGAAGGTCTTCAACGTGTTCTTCTTGACGTGTTTATACGGTATACTGAATAAACTTGGACAGTGAATTAGTAAGTGCTCGATTCTGTTGATTCTTGGATTCTATACCATTCTTTCTCTAAAGTGTTTAATTTGAGACATTTGCACTGCTTAGGTAAGTATGCAGCTACAACTTCTTCAAGCGACGATTCAGTTTTTTTCAGCAATTAAATTGAAGTCGAAGTGATGCAACCCATATTGTTTTACAATGTACCATATTAGAAACTGGGTTACGTGACGTATAAAAATATCCTTCAGCAAGTATGAAGTGAAATGCGAAGACGATTTTGTCAATAGTTTAGTGCGTTCGATGGGAATCCAATTATCTAATTCTGCCGCTCGGACGGAACAACAAAAATATAAGTTGTACGAAACCGAAAGGAAGCAGCAGTCCCCTATCGGTTTCTTGTCTCTTTCCTGTCAAAAGTGTGATAATGTAAGGAAGCACGCCGTAAGTTCACACACAGCTCGGAAATATGTAAATATAGCTGAATTGTGATAAAAGCTTTCTGTCAGAAGTGTATGTGAAGGCGTGGCAGTCAGAGGATCAATCAATTCTCACATGCAAATTTGCCATGATAAGATAATGAGCACTGTAGTAAGTCCTCCCCCCCCCCTTCAGTCTGCACTCCGTCTCTCATCAGTATCATGTCAGGAGGTTTTAATGAAAAGGTAGGTTAACAGCTGACACCTTGCGTAATGAGCACAACGGTACTTTATAATCCCTCTGAAATTCCCAGTGTTAGAAATGATTTGACTGTTCTTGATTTTCACAAATTGCTGCCATAATCTGTTTTACATTAGAATAACATTATAAAATGCTCTTTCAAAAGACTGCGTTGACCTGGCAACGCTAGAAAATGTACGTTTCTAGTCATCAAAAAGGAACTTGGTCATCTAAACTGGTTTCAAGTAATCATGAAGGAATTTGGTCATTTAATGGTAAATAACGATTTCGCTAAAAATTCTGTAAAATGTAGGATCGATATCCAGAACTTATTTATCCGTTAAAAATGCAATTCCCTTTCATTCGCCTTTCTGAACAGCAAAATCAATTTGTTCAAATTATTCGACAACGTTAAGAAAAAAAAAAAAAAAAAAAAAAGAAACACTGAATTAATAGATAATCTATATGGGATTTTTGTTTAAGAATTTCTAACTTTTCCTATACTCTTTGGAGCATGGTAAAATGAGCTTTCTCGAAGCATTTTGTCGGAGAGTCATGGCTCAATCTAAAACATTTTCGAACACTTGTATAGAAGTGTGTCAAATGACGCTTCCGTTCGTCTGTTTGTGGACAACGTATTTCCGCTCCTAGAAGCCGTAAAGAAGCCTGCTTTAAAATATCCAGGTGTAATACAGTATAATCAAAGGGTCTAAAAGAATTAAAGAGAAAATTGATGAGACTAATGGACATGGACAGGAGCGGATCGGGACGAGCAAATTAGGCCGGGTATTTTAGTTTTGCTGTCCACTATGACAAAAAGAAATGTATCCTCGTGAAAAGGTTGTTGTCGGATCCGGAATGAAAGAGAGCTCCTGATAAATACATTGTACAACGGCCATTCTATAAAAACTGACAGTAAAACCACACAAAATGAAGAAATATAGGTACAGCAAAATATATGCTATTCTTTCTCAAAGTATCTTCCCTCGGATGATATGCAACGGTCGCATCATTCAGTCCACTTTTCAAAGCATGTGGCGAAGGCATTTTGTGGAAGCTGCTTTAGGGACCCCTGCACAGCTTGAATAACGTCAGCATCTGTGTTGAATGTTGCACCACGGAACTTCTCCTTCGTTGTTGGAAACAACCAGAAATCGTACGGGGCGAGATCAGGACTGTAGGCAGGCTGTTGCATGATTTCAATACTGCATTTCGTAAGAAACTGTTGAACACAAGCAGCCACATGTGGGCGAGTGTTACAATGGTGTAGAGTTCACTTGTCCACCAGTTCCGGTCGCTGAATCGATATGTGTTGTCGCAGACGCTTCAAGACTGAAATGTAATACTCAGCATTGACAGTAATTTGTGGAGGAACGTCATGCTGGTAGACTACACCTTTATAATCAAAGAAAATTATCATCAGCATCTTCCCAGCTGATTTGGTTTGGAGGACTTTTTTTTAGGAGGAGGCGAGCCTGTGTGTTTCCAGACACTCGTTACGCGCTTCGTTAGGGGGTAGAAATAGTGGACCCATGTTTCATCGGTAGTTATTACTGTGTATAGAAAGTTTGGATCCTTTGCAATCATTTGTTTCCACTCATGACAAACTGAACTCTGGCTAACAATTGTTCTCTCGTCAGGTGATGAGGTGCCCATATAGAACACACCCGATGCAGCAGTAATTTGTCGCCTAGAATGCGGAATGCCGACGTTTCTGAAATATTAATTGACGCCGCTGTGTCTTCACACGTCATTCGTCGATCTTCTTGCAGGATTGCCCAAACAGTGTTAACAATAAGTTCCGTAACAACACTTTCAGGTCAATCAGGTCTAGGAGCGAGTTCTGCCGACAAACGCCCTTTCTTGAAATCATGGTGCCATATAAAAATCATTGAATCATCTAAACATTAATCATTGTAAGCTTTCTTCATTAAATCCACAGTTTCTGGAGGCATCTTACCCAAACGATAGCAAAATTTTACCGCACAATGCATTTCACTTCTTAACTCTGAATAATTCACCTCCATAGCTGTATGACGAAATGCAGACGTACTTTAAATTACAACTGCGCAATAACAAAACCAGAATTGTCTGCCACGGCTAATAACTGTTGCCTGAGATACTTCCTTAATTCATGGCCATCTGCGTACTTATTTCTCCCATTCGTACTGTTGCCAACTCAAAAGAAAATAACTCTTAGAATTTATGGAACGGCCTTTGTAAAACGAATCCAATCGTGAACAAGTTGCAGTAAGAGTTCAACGGTGAAATAATTTAAAAAATTCGCTCATGATTGAATGTGACATATATATATATATATATATATATACACTATCGGGATGTAAGGTCAGATGATGCGTAACATCACAGCCTCTCCTTGACAAATGTCAACCCCGCCTTCTCGTGGTGCATCCTGTTCCCACTAAAGGGGCTCTGACGACCGCCCATAGCGGTATAACTATACCATCGGGATCAGAGGAAATGCTATCCCACACTCACCAACCCGCTTGGCCAGCGTGATGAGTTATGGCCAAACCCCTCCAAAATGATTCCACAACTTAAATCTTGGCCCTCAGTCTCCGGCAGCTGGAATGTACCTGGCCAAGGCAGCGGCCAGTGCGACATGAAGGCAGAGGGTGCTAAGAATCCCCGGAGGACCGGACTAGGCTGCCATCTGATGCTGACCTTGGCTACTTACAATGGACGCTCCCCATCTTCTGATTCAAGGCTTCTTGAATTGGAAGAGGAACTACAAAGGATCAAGTGGGACATCGTGGGGCTAAGTGAGGTAAGGAGAAAAGGAGAAGATCTCATCGAACTGAAAAGTGGACATCTTTTCTACTATCGTGGGACAGATACTGGCAGAACTAGTGGTGTTGGATTTATAATAAACAAGAAACTGAAGGACAAAGTTGTAGAAGTTGAAAGTTCCTCTGACAGAGCTGCAAGACTTGTTATCCAACTCTCGAAAAGATACCAGGCTCAGATTATTCAAACTTATGCACCCACCACAAGTCATCCTGAAGAAGAAATTGAAGAATTTTATGAGGAAATTTGTCATCTAAATAATAAAGGTAAGCAGCATTTGAAGATAATTATGGGAGATTTCAATGCAAAAATAGGGCAACGGCAACAGAATGAAACTTCAGTAGGTAAATTCGGTCATGGCAACAGAAACCAGCGTGGAAATACTCTTGTTGAGTTTGCAGAGGCAGAAGGGTTTTTCATCTTGAACTCCTTTTTCAAGAAAAAGCCACACAGGAAATGGACATGGAGACATCCAAATGGGACGACAAGTGAAATTGATTTTATTATGTGTAACAAAAAATTCGTCATAGAAGACTGCAGTGTGCTAAACAAGTTCAAAACAGGTAGTGACCATAGATTGGTGAGATGTAAGATGCACCTCAACACTAAACTTGAACGTGGCAAGCTCATAGGACAAACAAAATCTATTGACATAACCAACCTTAAAAAACACCATAATACCTTCAAGTTAGAACTGAAAAACAGGTTCTCTGCTTTAGAAAGCCTAACATCGGAAGAAGTGGACATCTCTGAAGTTAACAGAAAAGTAACCAAAGCTCTTATGGAAACAGCAACAAAATTAGCTGGGTCTAAGAACAAGTTGCATGTGAACAAATTATCAGGAAAAACCAAAATGTTGATGCAAAAAAGAAGAGAGATGAGGACAACTAAAGAAGATGTGACTTCCAAAGTGGAATATATAGAGCTATGCAAGACAGTAAGAAAAAGTATCACTGAAGACGTAAGGAAATTCAACTGTGAACTAGTGAGGAAAGCAATTGAAAACAACCAAAGCCTAAAGATAGCAAAGGGACATCTCAGTAAGGGAAGAAAACAGATTATGGCACTGAGAAAAGAAGATGGTTCTGTAACAAGAAATAGAGGCGAAATTTTGACAAGAGTGAAAGATTTCTACTCCAAATTATATGAAAGGGATGATATATGCACTCCAGACATCATGAAAGATACCAGTACCAGAGTTCCTCCAGTCCTTCCAGCAGAAGTTGCACATGCAATCAAGAACATGAAGCGAGGAAAAGCTCCAGCAGAAGATGGAATTACTGTAGACATCGTACAAGAAGCAAGTGGAGAAATCGAAACAGTACTCGCCCAAATTTTCACTCGATGCCTTAATGAAGGAAAGATTCCTGAGGATTGGAACACCGCTACAATGATCCTGCTACATAAGAAAGGTGACATTGAGGATCTCGGAAACTACAGACCTATCAGCCTCCTATCAGTAGTTTATAAAATCTTCACTAAAGTTCTTTCACACCGCTTGAAGGTAACACTGGACATGGCTCAACCGAGAGAACAAGCTGGATTCAGGAGTGGCTACAGCACAATAGATCATATCCACGTGCTGAGAGAACTAATTGAAAGAGCGAGGGAATATGAACTTCCATTGTGCATGGCTTTTATCGATTATGAAAAAGCCTTTGATTCGGTGAAACCATCAGCAGTTACAATGGCTCTGAAAACCTGCGGTATTGAAGATGCATACATTAATATTATTAATAACATCTATGAAAATGCAAGTGCAAAGATTAGGCTGTTTGAAAATGCAACACACGTAAAAATTGGGAAGGGAGTGAGACAAGGTGACACCATATCTCCGAAGCTCTTTAATGCCACATTGGAGGGTGTTTTTCAGTCACTGAGCTGGGAAAACAAGGGGATAAAGATTAATGGAGATTATCTAACCCACCTTCGTTTTGCTGATGACGTAGTCATTTTTGCAACTACCCCATCAGAGCTGCAGAGTATGATCCAGGAACTTGCTGACAAGAGTAAAGAAGTGGGATTAAAAATGAACTTTCAGAAGACAAAAGTGATGTTCAATGCTTTTACAAGAAATGAAGATTTATCGATTGATGGAGAAAAGCTGGAGATAACAGACACGTACGTTTATCTTGGACAGCAGATATCAAGTGAGGGTCACATTGATGAAGAAATTAATCGGCGTACAAAACTTGCCTGGAGAGCTTTTGGAAGAAACAGCATAATTTTCAAGAGCAATATGCCATTATGTCTTAAAAGAAAAGTGTTTGATCAATGCATCCTTCCAGTGCTTACGTATGGTGCGGAGACGTGGACCTTAACTAAAAGAGACATACAAAGGCTGCAGACAACTCAAAGCAGCATGGAGAGGTGCATGCTTGGTGTAACCAGGAGAGATAAGAAGAGGAACTCGTGGATCCGAAAAATGACAAGGGTGGAAGACATCATGATCAGAGTTAAATCCCTGAAATGGCAATGGGCTGGACATACTGCCAGAAGGACAGATCATCGATGGACAGCCGAAATTTTAGATTGGATTCCAAGGGACAGGAAAAGACCCAGAAGAAGACCACATGGGAGATGGGTGGATGAAATTCGAAAGTATGCAGGGGTGACATGGAGGAGACTGGCACAAGACAGACCGTTGTGGAGGAAACTTGGGGAGACCTTCGTCCAGCAGTGGATTGATAATGGTTGACAATGATGATGATGATGATGATATATATATATATATATATATATATATATATATATATATATATGGGATGTAAGGTCAGGTGATGCGTAACATCACAGCCTCTCCTTGACAAATGTCAACCCCGCCTTCTCGTGGTGCATCCTGTTCCTACTAAAGGGGCTCTGACGACCGCCAATAGCGGTATAACTATACCATCGGGATTAGAGGAAATTCTATCCCACACTCACCAACCCGCTTGGCCAGCGTGGTGAGTTATGGCCAAACCCCTCCAAAATGACTCCACAACTTAAATTTTGGTCCTCAGTCTCCGGCAGCTGGAATGTACCTGGCCAAGGCAGCGGCCAGTGCGACATGAAGGCAGAGGGTGCTAAGAATCCCCGAAGGACCGGACTAGGCTGCCATCTGATGCTGACCTTGGCAACGTACAATGGACGCTCCCTATCTTCTGATTCAAGGCTTCTTGAATTGGAAGAGGAACTACAAAGGATCAAGTGGGACATCGTGGGGCTAAGTGAGGTAAGGAGAAAAGGAGAAGATCTCATCGAACTGAGAAGTGGACATCTCTTCTACTATCATGGGACAGATACTGGCAGAACTAGTGGTGTTGGATTTATAATAAACAAGAAACTGAAGGATAAAGTTGTAGAAGTTGAAAGTTCCTCTGACAGAGCTGCACGGCTTGTTATCCAACTCTCGAAAAGATACCAGGCTCAGATTATTCAAACTTATGCACCCACCACAAGTCATCCTTAAGAAGAAATTGAAGAATTTTATGAGGAAATTTGTCATCTAAATAATAAAGGTAAGCAGCACTTGAAGATAATTATGGGAGATTTCAATGCAAAAATAGGGCAACGGCAACAGAATGAAACTTCAGTAGGTAAATTCGGTCACGGCAACAGAAACCAGCGTGGAAATACTCTCGTTGAGTTTGCAGAAGCAGAAGGGTTTTTCATCTTGAACTCCTTTTTCAAGAAAAAGCAACACAGGAAATGGACATGGAGACATTCAAATGGGACGACAAGTGAAATTGATTTTATTATGTGTAACAAAAAATTCGTCATAGAAGACTGCAGTGTGCTAAACAAGTTCAACACAGGTAGTGACCATAGATTGGTGAGATGTAAGATGCACCTCAACACTAAACTTGAACGTGGCAAGCTCATAAGACAAACAAAATCTATTGACATAACCAACCTTAAAAAACACCATAATACCTTCAAGTTGGAACTGAAGAACAGGTTCTCTGCTTTAGAAGGCCTAACATCGGAAGAAGTGGACATCTCTGAAGTTAACAGAAAAGTAACCAAAGCTCTTATGAAAACAGCAACAAAATTAGCTGGGTCTAAGAACAAGTTGCATGTAAATAAATTATCAGGAAAAACGAAAATGTTGATGCAAAAAAGAAGAGAGATGAGGACAACTAAAGAAGATGTGACTTCCAAAGTGGAATATATAGAGCTATGCAAGACAGTACGAAAAAGTATCACTGAAGACGTAAGAAAATTCAACTGTGAACTAGTGAGGAAAACAATTGAAAACAACGAAAGCCTAAAGATAGCAAAGGGACATCTCAGTAAGGGAAGAAAACAGATTATGGTACTGAGAAAAGAAGATGGTTCTGTAACAAGAAATAGAGGCGAAATTTTGACAAGAGTGAAAGATTTCTACTCCAAATTATATGAAAGGGATGATACATGCACTCCAGACATCATGAAAGATACCAGTACCAGAGTTCCTCCAGTCCTTCCAGCAGAAGTTGCACATGCAATCAAGAACATGAAGCGAGGAAAAGCTCCAGGAGAAGATGGAATTACTGTAGACATCATACAAGAAGAAAGTGGAGAAATCGAAACAGTACTGGCCCAAATTTTCACTCGATGCCTTAATGAAGGGAAGATTCCTGAGGATTGGAACAACGCTACAATGATCCTGCTACATAAGAAAGGTGACATTGAGGATCTCGGAAACTACAGACCTATCAGCCTCCTATCAGTAGTTTATAAAATCTTCACTAAAGTTCTTTCACACCGCTTGAAGGTAACACTGGACATGGCTCAACCGAGAGAACAAGCTGGATTCAGGAGTGGCTACAGCACAATAGATCATATCCATGTGCTGAGAGAACTAATTGAAAGAGCGAGGGAATATGAACTTCCATTGTGCATGGCTTTTATCGATTATGAAAAAGCCTTTGATTCGGTGAAACCATCAGCAGTTACAATGGCTCTGAAAACCTGCGGTATTGAAGATGCATACATTAATATTATTAATAACATCTATGAAAATGCAAGTGCAAAGATTCGGCTGTTTGAAAATACAACACACATAAAAATTGGAAAGGGAGTGAGACAAGGTGACACCATATCTCCGAAGCTCTTTAATGCCACATTGGAGGGTATTTTTCAGTCACTGAGCTGGGAAAACAAGGGGATAAAGATTAATTGAGATTATCTAACCCACTTTCGTTTTGCTGATAACGTAGTCATTTTTGCAACTAGCCCATCAAAGCTGCAGAGTATGATCCAGGAACTTGCTGACAAGAGTAAAGAAGTGGGATTAAAAATGAACTTTCAGAAGACAAAAGTGATGTTCAATGCTTTTACAAGAAATGAAGATTTATCGATTGATGGAGAAAAGCTGGAGATAACAGACACGTACGTTTATCTTGGACAGCAGATATCAAGTGAGGGTCACATTGATGAAGAAATTAATCGGCGTACAAAACTTGGCTGGAGAGCTTTTGGAAGAAACAGCATAATTTTCAAGAGCAATATGCCATTATGTCTTAAAAGATAAGTGTTTCATCAATGCATCCTTCCAGTGCTTACATATGGTGCAGAGACGTGGACCTTAACTAAAAGAGACATACAAAGGCTGCAGACAACTCAAAGCAGCATGGAGAGGTGCATGCTTGGTGTAACCAGGAGAGATAAGAAGAGGAACTCGTGGATCCGAAAAATGACAAGAGTGGAAGACATCATGATCAGAGTTAAATCCCTGAAATGGCAATGGGCTGGACATACTGCCAGAAGGACAGATCATCGATGGACAGCCGAAATTTTAGATTGGATTCCAAGGGACAGGAAAAGACCCAGAAGAAGACCACATGGGAGATGGGTGGATGAAATTCGAAAGTATGCAGGGGTGACATGGAGGAGACTGGCACAAGACAGATCGTTGTGGAGGAAACTTGGGGAGACCTTCGTCCAGCAGTGGATTGATAATGGTTGACAAGGCACCTAAATGTCTTGAGAGACCACGTACAACACCATTAAGTTGCAGTTGTCATCATCATCATCATCATCATCATTGTCAACCATTATCAATCCACTGCTGGACGAAGGTCTCCCCAAGTTTCCTCCACAACGGTCTGTCTTGTGCCAGTCTCCTCCATGTCACTCCCGCATATTTACGAATTTCATCCACCCATCTCCCATGTGGTCTTTTTCTGGGTCTTTTCCTGTCCCTTGGAATCCAATCTAAAATTTCGGCTGTCCATCTATGGTCTGTCCTTCTGGCAGTATGTCCAGCCCATTGCCATTTCAGGGATTTAACTCTGATCATGATGTCTTCCACTCTCGTCATTTTTCGGATCCACGAGTTCCTCTTCTTATCTCTCCTGGTTATACCAAGCATGCACCTCTCCATGCTTCTTTGAGTTGTCTGCAGCTTTTGTATGTCTCTTTTAGTTAAGGTCCACGTCTCTGCACCATACGTAAGCACTGGAAGGATGCATTGATCAAACACTTTTCTTTTAAGACATAATGGCATATTGCTCTTGAAAATTATGCTGTTTCTTCCAAAAGCTCTCCAGGCAAGTTTTGTACGCCGATTAATTTCTTCATCAATGTGACCCTCACTTGATATCTGCTGTCCAAGATAAACATACGTATCTGTTATCTCCAGTTTTTCTCCATCAATCGATAAATCTTCATTTCTTGTAAAAGCATTGAACATCACTTTTGTCTTCTGAAAGTTCATTTTTAATCCCACTTCTTTACTCTTGTCAGCAAGTTCCTGGATCATACGCTGCAGCTCTGATGGGGTAGTTGCAAAAATGACTACGTCATCAGCAAAACGAAGGTGGGTTAGATAATCTCCATTAATCTTTATCCCTTTGTTTTCCCAGTTCAGTGATTGAAAGACATTTTCCAATGTGGCATTAAAGAGCTTCGGAGATATGGTGTCACCTTGTCTCACTCCCTTTCCAATTTTTATGTGTGTTGTATTTTCAAACAGCCGAATCTTTGCACTTGCATTTTCATAGATGTTATTAATAATATTAATGTATGCATCTTCAATACCGCAGGATTTCAGAGCCGTGGTAACTGCTGACGGTTTCACCGAATCAAAGGCTTTTTCATAATCGATAAAAGCCATGCACAATGGAAGTTCATATTCCCTCGCTCTTTCAATCAGTTCTCTCAGTACGTGGATATGATCTATTGTGCTGTAGCCACTCCTGAATCCAGCTTGTTCTCTCGGTTGAGCCATGTCCAGTGTTACCTTCAAGCGGTGTGAAAGAACTTTAGTGAAGATTTTATAAACCACTGATAGGAGGCTGATAGGTCTGTAGTTCCTGAGATCCTCAATGTCACCTTTTTATGTAGCAGGATCATTGTAGCATTGTTCCAATCCTCAGGAATCTTCCCTTCATTAAGGCATGGAGTGAAAATTTGGGCGAGTACTGTTTCAATTTCTCCACTTGCTTCTTGTATGATGTCTATAGTAATTCCATCTTCTCCTGGAGCTTTCCCTCGCTTCATGTTCTTGATTGCATGAGCAACTTCTGCTTGGAGGACTGGAAGAACTCTGGTACCTTTCATGATGTCTGGAGTACATGTATCATCCCTTTCATATAATTTGGAGTAGAAATCTTTCACTCTTGTCAAAATTTCGCCTCTATTTCTTGTTATAGAACCATCTTCTTTTCTCAGAGCCATAATCTGTTTTCTTCCCTTACTGAGATGTCCCTTTGCTATCTTAAGGCTTTGGTTGTTTTCAATTGCTTTCCTCACTAGCTCACAGTTGAATTTCCTTACGTCTTCAGTGATACTTTTTCGTGTTGTCTTGCATAGCTCTATATATTCCACTTTGGAAATCACATCTACTTTAGTTGTCCTCATCTCTCTTCTTTTTTGCATCAACATTTTGGTTTTTCCTGATAATTTGTTCACATGCAACTTGTTCTTAGACCCAGCTAATTTTGTTGCTGTTTCCTCTAGAGCTTTGGTTACTTTTCTGTTAACTTCCGAAATATCCACTTCTTCCGATGTTAGGCCTTCTAAAGCAGAGAATCTGTTCTTCAGTTCCAACTTGAAAGTATTATGGTGTTTTTTAAGGTTGGTTATGTCAATACATTTTGTTTGTCTTATGAGCTTGCCACGTTCCAGTTTAGTGTTGAGGTGCATCTTACATCTCACCAATCTATGGTCACTACCTGTGTTGAACTTGTTCAGCACACTGCAGTCTTCGATGACGAATTTTTTGTTACACATAATAAAATCAATTTCACTTGTCGTCCCAATTGGATGTCTCCATGTCCATTTCCTGTGTGGATTTTTCTTGAAAAAGGAGTTCAAGATGAAAAATCCTTCTGCCTCTGCAAACTCAACGAGAGTATTTCCACGCTGGTTTCTGTTGCCGTGACCGAATTTACCTACTGAAGTTTCATTCTGTTGCCGTTGCCCTATTTTTGCATTGAAATCTCCCATAATTATCTTCAAGTGCTGCTTACCTTTATTATTTAGATGACGAATTTCCTCATAAATTTCTTCAATTTCTTCTTCAGGATGACTTGTGGTGGGTGCATAAGTTTGAATAATCTGAGCCTGGTATCTTCTCGATAGTTGGATAACGAGTCGTGCAGCTCTGTCACAGGAACTTTCAACTTCTACCACTTTATCCTTCAGTTTCTTGTTTATTATAAATCCAACACCACTAGTTCTGCCAGTATCTGTCCCACGATAATAGAAGAGATGTCCACTTTTCAGTTCAATGAGATCTTCTCCTTTTCTCCTTACCTCACTTAGCCCGACGATGTCCCACTTGATCCTTTGTAGTTCCTCTTCCACTTCAAGAAGCCTTGAATCAGAAGATAGGGAGCGTCCGTTATAGGTAGCCAAGGTCAGCATCAAATGGCAGCCTAGTCCGGTCCTCCGGGGATTCTTAGCACCCTCTGCCTTCATGTCGCACTGGCCGCTGCCTTGGCCAGGTACATTCCAGCTGCCGGAGACTGAGGGCCAAGATTTAAGTTGTAGAGTCATTTTGGAGGTGTTTGGCCATAACTCACCACGCTGGCCAAGCGGGTTGGTGAGTGTGGGATAGCATTTCCTCTGATCCCGATGGTATAGTTATACCGCTATTGGCGGTCGTCAGAGCCCCTTTAGTGGGAACAGGATGCACCACGAGAAGGCGGGGTTGACATTTGTCAAGGAGAGGCTGTGATGTTACGCATCACCTGACCTTACATCCCTATATATATATATATATATATATATATATATATATTCTATAAAGAAGATACCTAAGCAAAAAAATACATATATAATTTTGACTCACACCTAGTACAACATAGAAAAGGTTATGTATCTACCTGTGTGAGTAAAAGGAGAAAAGATAAAAAAATAAAATAAAACAACTGAATGTAGAAGGTGTCGAGAATACTGAGCCTTGGCTTTATCAAGGACCGGCAAAAACTCTGCATTTTCTCACTTCCACAAAGACCAATCACCCCACCTGCTCAGATAACTACCTTTACACTTTTAGATATATTGATGATCTGCTGTGTATCAATAATTCAGAAGTTATAGAGAGTGATTTTGATAATATCTATCCTAGCTCTCTTAACTTATGTAAAACCAACCACAGTAATCAGGAACTTGAGTTCCTAGACTTAAGCATTAAGCTCAACAGAGGTAACCCATCTATTAGCCTCTTTGATAAAAGAGTTAATTTTCCTTTCAAAGTAATTAAATATCTACACTGGAATAGTAACATTTCAACCAAAGTAATTGAGAATGTACTAATTTCTCAGGTCCTAAGAATTTCAAGAATTTGCAGCAACAATTTGGACTTCAATTACCACATTAATATACTATTAGAAAGTTTTCTAGAGAACGAAATTCCTTCTTCTTTCATCAAAAGAACTTTAAGAAAAATTATTCTGAATAATAGAGTAAGGTTGGCAGATCTGCTTTAATTTTCTACACAGTTAATAATATGATTCTGACCAATCAAAGCCGTAAGGAAGTTGGCTAGAGGATGCCTATTAACTACCTAAAGGAACCTTAGTGCTATGGATATGACGGTCCTATTAAAACAAAAAATTAAATAATATAAACAAAATCACAAAAAAGCTTAAAAATCTGTTTATAAAAGAAAATAAAAACAAATAAAAAAGAAAACTAGTTATTCATCACTAGAATAGCTATACTAAAAATAGTAAAACCAACTTTAAAATTAATAAGATTCTGATTAATCTATAGAAGCTCACTAAGGTGATTTAATACATGCAAAGATTATTAAATACACTGCTCGTGTATTTTATAATATTTCTCATGTATTCTGGAGAGTTAATTCTGCTCTTTCTGATCATACAGATCCACAGTCTTAAGTTTATATATTTTTTTTTTCTCTGGTTAAAATCTCCGCGCGTTGGTTTCTTGCTGCATGAGGAGGCCATCAGCCCCACCCTCACTGCCCCCCAGCGTCTAGGGAGTGGCGGAAGAGGTCAGCCATGTTCTTCTCTTGTGAGGAGAAAAGTTTTTGTCACACAAGAGGTAAGCTCTCTTCCCTGTTTTTGGGTTCTAGGTTTTATAAGTTCAATGTTTGTACTTCATGTACTTTTTCTCTGTCGTTTTTTAGCTTTTCAGCTTTTAGGCATTGGTTTGTCTGTTAACATTTTTGCGGGTTTTAACTCTTTCTTTTCTCTGTAACTTTGAGCGTCTTTTGGGGTACCTAGGAACAGAAGCTGGCTAAGCTTGTTCCTTTTCTATGCGCTGTCTATGCGCTGTTTTTTCAAAGTAGTTAAGTTCTTAATAACTAATTAATTATGCACTTAAAGCACTGCTGAAATACTTTGTACATATTGCAACTAACTGTTTAAGGTATATAACTTTCACAAAGTTTTCTTTAGTTAATTATTATCTTTAACTTATTCTCGTTTTCGTGCTGTCATAAGTCGTAGAGTAGGGGGTTTTAGACTCAAGTTTTCTTTCAAAAATCTGTTCGTTAAAAATTAATATTTCCTTTTTAATTGCAATTTAAAAATTTGAATTTCTTTTGCATTGATTTTCAGGTTTAAATTCTCTCTCAAACGAACTTGGAATTTCGTTATGGCTGAAAATCATTTCTAATTATTATGTCACTCTCACAGCTTGAGTTCTCTTTAATCTTCTTCTCTCTGTTTAATAGTAACAGATGAAGAGCATGGGTCGGGCCAGGAAGGTTAATGGATGCAAGCGAAATTGTTAACTAGTGCTAGGTCATGCAACTCTACGGAGGACATGACATATATATATTTGTTAAACTATTTTAGGTGGGAATGTTACTTGCATCTATGGCCTTGCAGAAACCCATTTCCAACTAGGTCTTTGTGGAAGTGAGAAAATGCAGAGTTTTTGCCGGTCCTTGATAAAGCCAAGGCTCAGTATTCTCGACACCTTCTATATTCAGTTGTTTTATTTTATTTTTTTATCTTTTCTCCTTTTACTCACACAGGTAGATACATAACCTTTTCTATGTTGTACTAGGTGCGAGTCAAAATTATATATGTATTTTTTTGCTTAGGTATCTTCTTTATAGAATGTGAATTCTGAATTTTCAAAACTGCTGCGTTGCGCGTTTTGATTTTCAGGTTATTTTGCAACCTTCGTTTTAAATTCTAAAGTTTTTCCTTAGTCTTCAGTTTTGCTCTTAAGTATATATATATATATATATATATATATATATACACTATCTACCAACAAGTAATTGGACATCCCTGCAATCGACGATATCTGCGGTCCTGATACACGTCACCGCCGCTACTGTTAAATATCGTCTGGGAAACAACAACGTAACCAGTCGCATGCAAGATGCCACGCAGTTCGGAGCTCTCTGATTTCGAGAAAGGTGTAATCATCGGGTATCACAGAAATGGCCGATCCATACGTGACATATCCATCGAGTTGAAGTACCCAAAATCGACGGTGGCCTACGTGATTGGCAAGTGGAAGATGAGAGGTGACTGTCAGAATGTGCCCCGACCCGGCAGACCCACAAAACTCGGAGTTAGAGACCGACGGGTGCTGGCCAGAGAAATTCCGTAGAACGGCACCAAATCGATGGACCACATCCGCGAGGAGTTTCAACAGGCATCCGGGAGTGTTCTTTCGATGAATACCATCCGTAAGGAAGCCCATCTGCTCGGTTATCATGGACGTGCTGCCGCCCACAAGCCTTTGATCACCAAGTGCAATAGCGCTGCTCGGCTAACGTGGTGCCAAGAAAGTCGACAGTGGACCTTTGAACAGTTGAAACAGGTTCTCTGGAGCGACGAATCAAAGTTCATCCTCTACCGTTCGGATGGCAGGGCCTGGGTTTGGCGTCTGCCTGGAGAACGTTTCTGGCCAGAATGTATTGTGCCAACTGTGAAGTTCGGCGGCGGTGGAATTATGCTATGGGGGTGTTTCTCCTGGTATGGCACGGGACCCTTGCTCACAATTCCTGGTAGATTCAACGCCGAGACCTACTGCACGATTTTGGATGACCATACGCTTCCTACGTTGTGGCAGTTTTACGGGGTGGACCCATGTTCCTTTCAGGATGACAATGCCACCTGTCATGTTGTGAGGTCCACCATGGCTTGGTATGGTGACAATGGGGTTAATAGAATGGACTGTTCTGCGCAGAGGCCGGACCTTAACCCTATCGATCACCTCTGGGACGAGTTGGAGCGTCGACTTAAGGGGTGCCCCCACCGTCCGAAATCTGTGAAGAAACTGACCCGTCTTCTCTAAGCCGAGAGGAAGAAAATATCGCTAGCCGTCGTACAACGCCTGGTTGAGAGTATGATCCGGAGGGTCGCAGCTGTAATCGCCGCTCGTGGAGGCTCCACCAACTATTGAAGGTGAATAAACTTCGTTTTCCTTTGCTATCACAGGTGTCCAATTACTTGTTGGTAGATAGTGTATATTAGAAAGTCTTTTGAAGACCTTATTTTCAACTAAATTACCGTAAAAAGATCATTGTGAAAGTTGAAATGCATGTGCCGATGCCACATAGCAATTTTCCAAGACAACTAATTTTCTATTTATTTAGTCACTGGTCGCCTACTGCGCAATCTCCTTGACTAGAGACCTTTTTAAAGTCTACCAATTGTTTGGACCCGCACTGGTTATAACGAAGTAAATTTCTCCGTCATTTTTGGTCTACGCTGGGATTCGAACCCGAGGCCGCTTATTCCGGAACAAGTCGCTCTACCAACTGAGCTACGCAGACATTTGTTCTGATTGCTATGTGCCTTTATGTCGTGTGCGTCCTGCTGGCAGGTACGTCACATCGCCCCCCCCCCCGAAAGAGGGCCGGGGGCATGGCCCACGGGTCAGCCGTGACCATGAATCTTTGCAGGCAGCCATCCACTGTAGAACGTGCACTTGAGAACTCCCAGTCAATCTGCTGTGTGGAATGCAACATCACACATTTTTATTTTTCGAAGGAGAAGGGATTCTCTGATTTTGCCTGTCTCGCGGTGTGGAAATAACATCACACCAATGCGAGATTTTGAACGGCCGGGTCATCCGGATAGTTCGGGCGCCATTATAACGAAGTAAATTTCTCCGTCATTTTTAGTCTACGCCGAGATTCGAACCCGAGGCCGCTTATTCCGGAACAAGTCGCTCTACCAACTGAGCTACGCAGACATTTGTTCTGATTGCTATGTGCCTTTATGTCGTGTGCGTCCTGCTGACAGGTACGTCACATGGTAAATCCTTGTTCATTCAAAGAGAAATGTGAATAGAACACGCATTTCGAAATATCTCTGCGGGAAAATCATTTTGTGCTCTGTGTCAGTCTACAGATAAAGGAAAGGGGTCGGGATGATGTGCCATCACAATGATACCATCATAATACTGTATATTTCAAGGTTAAAAGAGGAGGGTATTGTATGAAATAAACCTCAATGACCCTGGGCTCCAAATCCAACGGCCTACGTCTAACTGTAGTCAGATTTAGCTTACTTAATTTAAAACAGCATGTCTTTGGTGCGGCGGGGCTTTTCTCACATAAGTAGATAATTTTGCTATGTCGTTTCAGAGAAAGTACCCAACATGTAGGTGAAAGGAAAAGTTTTTCCTTTTTTTTTTTTTTCATTTATTTTGAAAAAAAATAGCGTTTTAGACAGAAATAAACCTCAAATGAAGTTAACGATTATTACTGTATATATTCATAAGTACCAATTATTTTATTAGTTCATTCCAAAAAATTCGAGAAAGGATACCAGTACCAATTATTTTATTAGTTCATGCACCAACTATTTTATTAAATCGTCTTAGGGTCACTTCCTGAGTGATCCACCGGGAAATATCCCGGCGTCTCGGTGGGCCAATCCGCTCCTGGGCATGGGAATAAAGTGTAATGTATACCAGCAAATTACTTTTCTATTTATACACTTCAAAATAGTTGCGATAATAAAGAAACTGACTATTTCTGAAACTTAAAATAAGTAGAAGAGGTACTACAAAAAAGTTGAGTGGCGTACCTTGGAAGGGAAATTTAAGTACGTGTAGCACAGAATAAAGAAGACATGTAAAGAGAGAGAGAGAGAGAGAGAGAGAGCCAGAGAGATAGAGCCAGAAAGAGACAGAGAGAGGGAGAGTCAGAAATAGAGAGAGCCAGAGAGGGAGCCAGAAAGAGACAGAGAGAGAGAGAGAGCCAGAAAGAGAGAGAGAGAGAGAGAGAGAGAGCGAGTCAGAAAGAGAGAGAGAGTGGTGGTAGAGAGAGACACTCCGAGAGGGGAGAGAGACAGAGAGAAAGAGAGGGAAGGAGAGAGAGAGGGAGAGAGGGAAGGAGAGAGGGAGAGAGAGAGAGCCAGAAAGAGAGAGAGATAGAGAGGTGGTAGAGAGAGACACCCCAAGAGGGGAGAGAGACAGAGAGAGAAGAGGGAAGGAGAGAGAGGGAAAGAGAGGGAGAGAGGGAAGGAGAGAGAGAGGAGAGAGAGAGCCAGAAAGAGAGAGAGAGAGAGCGAGCCAGAAAGAGAGAGAGAGAGAGAGAGAGAGAGAGGTGGTAGAGAGAGACACCCCGAGAGGGGAGAGAGACAGAGAGAAAAGAGGGAAGGAGAGAGAGAGGGAGAGAGAGAGAGAGAGAGAGAGAGAGAGAGAGAGAGAGAGAGAGAGAGAGAGAGAGAAATTGCATAGACAAAGACAAAGAGGCATTAGAAACAACAATCCGACAAATCGATAGACTTCTTCATAGAGTTTTATAAGCAGGTACCAATTGTTTGAAAAGCGGGAAGAACAGCTTATCATTTCAAAACGTTTAGAAAGGACATCATAGCTAGATTACGTGTTATACAAAAAACTTAAGTAGAGAAAAGTTAGACATTATTAGAAATCTAGTCGGCAGAGATTATATTGCAATAACGAGTGCTTGCGATGAACTGGGGAAATAAAGTAGAACACTAAAGTAAGATGGAAAAAGACGAAAAATCAAAAGGAGAAGACACTAGAAAACGCATAGGTCATCGTTTAAAGGTAAATTGGACTAAGTAATGGGAAAAAAGCAAAAGATATCTAAGAATTGTGGAGATAAAATGTGGCTATGCTGAAAATGGCAGAGAAAGGACTCCCTGGAGTAACTGTGCGGAAGAAACCCGGTAAAAAAGGGGGAAATGTCTGTTGGTGGAATGAAAAAATGTAATAGTAAAAATATTATTATTATTAATGTAATAATAAAAATGTAATAGTACTTAAAGAAGACAAGATAGGAAGAGTGCGTGAAACGAAGAACTAGAAAACGTAGAAACAGTCAGAAAAGCACCTAAAGTCTCAGTAGTAGTTTCAAGGGCGCTGAATCTGAGGAAAGAAAATCTTCAGAGAAGGAAACAATTGCAGCAACGGAAGAAATCCTCAGATCTCCTATTATGTGCAATCATGAAGAACAAGAGACAAGACAGGGCAGAAAGAAGATATTCACAATAGAAAAGACAAGAAATTAGGCAAAGGAGAATATAAAGTGAGTTAAACAGGTGGAAATAAATGTGTTATAGTTTTAACAAACATCCAGGACAGAAGAATTGGATAGATAAAATACTTTGGAAGACTGGTGAATGAAAAGAACTAAAGATTAATAAGAGGGAAGAATCAAATGTAGCAGAGTAAGTTATGTAAAAACAAGAAAAGAAATACAAGATACCCTAAAAGTATGAAAAACGGAAAGGGTCATAATCATAAGACAGATAGTTCATCTGTAGAAGTGTGGACTATTTAGGAGTGAAAGGACCTGACGGCTCTTGGGATCCAATGAAATAAAAAAAACACACACAAAAAAAAAACTGAAGAACAATGGAGCCGTAAGTCGATGACTTTATTTAAGAAAAATGGGCATGTGCAGGACTGCAGCGGTTACGCAGCCATAAATATTATTTAATGTACCACGAAGGAAAAGAACCATGGACAAAATATTGTGTGAAGAGGGGCAAAAGTAGCCAAATATATATTCCGATATATGACTATTTCCGGAAAGAAAGAATATATATCCGAAGACATCGTATGAAGAACTTACCAGAAATATTTTTGAAATTTATTTCTGGAAGAATGTATCAGCGGACGTCTTATTGAGAATTAACTCAAATTGAAGCTCAAGTTTTTTCTGAGAAGACCAACATATACTCTTTGCAAAATAACAAAAAGAAAAAAGAAAAAAGAAAAAAACGAAGCACCAAGAAGGAATCATCCAATCGAGATAAAAACTGATATGTATAATATAGTAATATATATCAATTTTTAGCACGTCTTTTGTAAAAAAAGATCGTGCTTATGTTATCGGTTTGTCTGTCCGTCCGACCGTCCGTCTGTACCCACGGTATCTCTGCAACTATCAGTCCGATTTGAAAAATTCGTTTTGCATTCGAAAGCTTGAAATACGCGACTGATTATCCTTTATTTCGTTGTTTTTTTAACGATGTACAATTTCGCCGCTAGAGGACGTAAATGCAGATGATGTCGAATTCAAAAATACGTTTTATTCCACATATTTGCTTCTAAACATCCGATTGAAAAAAATATTTTATCTTTCGATTCCATTTATGTCGAAGAGTATTTTGGATATAGTTTCTTTTTCAAATTACATATAGATTTTCTGCTAGGGGGCGTAAAAGTAAATTGCATTTTTTCCGATAACTCTTCTTCTAAAACTCCGATTTGTAAATTTTTTTTCAGCCTATACATCTCCTGATGCACAATCTTTTGCATATAATTTCGAATTTTTGGTAAAGAATACTTTGGCCACCAGGGGGCGTAAGTGTTAATTTTCGCTTCTGATGTATTTGCCATAAAATCTGAGCTTCTAAAATATCGATTGAAAAAATTCTTTCGTGGACTGATGCCACTCACATCGATAAACCTTTTCGGAATATTTTCTTCCTAAAATATTGCACAGCCTCTCCGCCAGGGGGCGTAGATGTATATATTATTTTTATCAATATCTCGACTTCTAAGAGTCCCTAAGAGTCCGATTTAAAAAATTACTTCTTTTTTGGATAGTGTTTTCCGTGTGACATGTTTTTCATATAATTTAAAAATTTTCAAGTAATTCATAGACTTTCCGCTAGGGGGCGTAAAGGTAAATTGCGTTTCCCCCTATATCTCTGCTTCTAAATCTCCGATCTGAAAAATTCCTTCTGCACCGGATACAGCTCTTCGTGGGAAATCGTTTGCATATAATTTCTAATTTTTGTAAAAAATGGTTTGGCCACCAGGGGCCGTAAACCTTAATTTCCGCTTCTGATGTATTTGCAGCAAAATATGAGCTTCTAAATTCTCGATTGAAAATAACGTCGTTTGTAGACCGATACTACTCATGGCGACAAACCTTTTAGAAACATTTTCTTTTAAAAATAGTGCACGGTTTCTACGCCAGGGGGCGTAGATGTATATCATATTTTTGTCAATATCTCTACTTCTAGGAGTCCGATTTGAAAAATTCCTTCTTTGTTGGATAGTGTTTTCCGTGTCGCATGTTTTTCATATAATTTCGAAATTTTCACGTAATTCAGATTTTCCGCTAGAGGGCGTAAAGGTAAATTGCGTTTTGCCCTATATCTCTGCTTCTAAATATCCGATCTGAAAAATTCTTTCTGCACCAGATACAGCTCCTGACGGGAAATCGTTTGCACATAGTTTCTAATTTTTGCAAAAAAATGGTTTGGCCACCAGGGGGCGTAAGTGTTAATTTTCGCTTCTGATGTATTTGCCATAAAATCTGAGCTTCTAAAATGTCGATTGAAAAAATTCTTTCGTGGACTGATGCCACTCACATTTATAAACCTTTTCGGAATATTTTCTTCCTAAAATATTGCACAGTTTCTCCGCCAGGGAGCGTAGATGTATATCTTATTTTTATCAATATCTCGACTTCTAAGAGTCCGATTTAAAAAATTTCTTCTTTGTTGGATAGTGTTTCTAGTGTGACATGTTTTTCCTATAAATTCAAAATTTTCAAGTAATTCATAGACTTTCCGCTAGGAGGCGTAAAGGTAAATAGCGTTTCCCCTTATATCTCAGCTTCTAAATCTCCATCGGAAAAATTCTTTCTGCAGCGGATACAGCTCCTGATGGGAAATCGTTTGCCCGTAATTTCAAATGTTTGTAAAAAATTGTTTCGCCACCAGGTGGCGTAAGTCTTAATTTCCGCTTCTGATGTATTTGCAGCAAAATATGAGCTTCTAAAATCTCGATTGAAAAAAGTCTTTTGTGGACCGATACTACTCATGTCGACAAACATTTTAGGGAAAATTTTTTCTTGAAATAATGCATGGTTTCTACGCCAGGGGCGTAGATGAATATCTTATTTTTGCCAATATCTCTACTTCTAAAAGTCCGATTTGAAAAATTCCTCCTTTGTTGGATAGTGTTTCCGATGCGAAATGTTTTTCCTATAAATTCAAAATTTTCAAGTAAATCATAGACTTTCCGCTAGGGCGCACAATGGTAAATTGCGTTTTCTGCTCCTAAAACTCCGATTTGAAAAATTCTTCCTGTATCGCATACAAGACCTGATGGACAATATTTTTCACGTAATTTCTAATGTTTGGTAAATAATGGTTTGGCCACCAGGGGTCATAAGTGTTAATTTCTACTTCTGATGTATTTGTAGCAAAATCTGGGCTCCTGAAAACTCGACTAAATTTTTTTTTCTTGGACCGATACCGCTAATATGGATAATAAACCTTTTGTGAATACTTTCTTCCTAAAATAATGCATGGTTTTCCTACCAAGGGACGTAAAGTCATATCTTATTTTTTGTCGATAACTCTGTTTCTAAGAGTTCGTAAGCTCACGATTCCGTTTACAGCAATATCTGAGGGATTAAAGACCCGATTGAAAAACTTCTTTCTTCCGTCAGATACTATTGTTTTCCATACCGGTTCTATTGACTTTGAATAGCTTTGATAAATTTAATTTGAGTCAGAACGGATTCAAATGACGTGCTTATTACACCCGAAAATTCGGTGTCATCTTTCTTGTTATATATGATCCAGAAAAGGTAGTTCGTCATATGACTCGAATTCCCAAGTAAACTTTATGATGGATATGACAGCTGACAATTCAGAACAGAGGTCGTGTAAATATTGTTCACCATGGTTCCAAAAGATACAAACATTATCTACATAACCGCATGTAAAGGTGAGGTTTAAGAGGGTAAGATTGTAAAACCCTATTCTCTAAATCCTGAATAACGATTTCTGCTAAAAGTGGGGACAAAGGGGACCCCATTGGTGTCCCTTGAAGCAGTTTGTAGAAAACATTGTGATACTCGTATTTGAAATAGATACTGTTTTGGATGAGGGTTAATGAAATAATATTGAGTCAATTTTAAGAGAGGTAAACTGTCATGAATTCTCAAGTTTGGATTTTATAGTATCATGAGCAAGTCAAACAGGGATATTTGGGTACATCGCAGTAGTGGCTCGTGCTCCTGCGAGTGTACGTGCTGCAACTTACCGATTTACACACCGTCTGCGCCCCCCACCCCCACCTGCCACTTAAGGCATTAGGAATTGGGCAATAGGATCATCTTGGTCATCGGGGAAAATACCCGAGAGCAGATTTTCGTAATTGCATATAAATTAATATGATTATTCATTTTGTTCACCACTTTGGCGTTAATGGTTAAATTTGTATTCGTATATTCGACACAGTACTAAGCCTCATATTTTGCGGAATATACGGCTTGATTAATCTGCCCCAACTTCAGTTGCCTATAAAACATTACTCATTTATTTTTATTTATTTATTTTGAAAATAGGTTTTTATTCAGTTTCATATCTTTTACAGTGTGCTTCAATATGAAATTCAGTCAATCACTCTTGCACCTTTATTATTTGCGATTTTTAATGCACTTTCCCGCACTTCGCAGTCTGAGCTACTGTACAATCAAATCTGGTGTTGGTTGACCTAAAGACTTTACTTCAATTTTTCCCTCTAAAGTTCTTGAACAAAGAATCTACTGATTTAATCGCAGTCTCCAGTCATGAAATTAAAAGATTACGAAAACCACAGAATAAAGAACAAGAAACTAAAAGCACAGATAGGTTTTAACTGACTGATCAAGCAAATGTTATGAGAGCACAGAAACAAACAAACAATCAGATAAGTTTTCTCTCTATTCTATTGGTCAACTGCCCTGCTCCCAGGTCGGATGAGAGAAAGAGGGGAATGGGGGTCTTTGGTTTCAACGTCGTTTGTTGCCGGTGATCTTATATCGTGCTGAGAGAAATACATCACGCTTGGAAACCCTTGTGGTCGGCTTGACAAGAGGACCCCCAAGAGGTGTGTGGTGTAGGAGGCAGGAATGACACGCTGTTGGGGCCGTGGTACTCAGTTTGCAGCACGAAAGACCGAACGGGTAGGCGTCAGCAGAACCACGCTGTTATAACCAACACCTCAGACCGAATGATGAACAGGAAGGAGCCTTGATTACGGCCCGTCTAAAAATCAGATTTTGGGCTGGCAGCAAATCATATGAATGCACTTTCAGGCTTTCAGCTACAATAAACAATACGAATATGAATTCACAATTTTTTAGCGTGCTGCAGCACGGCAGCACGTAGTCACCGGCCGCCACTGGTACATGGGAACAATGTCTAAGGAACCCATCAGAAATGGTTATCGTTGGGTGTCAGAGATTCACCTAATATCCTAACGTCTTTTTCGTCTGTCATTTTTGAAGAAAATTAAGGAACTCGCACGTAATAATGGCTTTAATCCCATTATCATCGATAACTTAGTAACTAGATATTCCAATACTTTCTGAACAACCTTACTCCCTGTTAAAAAAAACTTTCAAGTATCTTGGTTCGATGCCATACATCTCGGCGATTACGGACCTATTGCGACAGGCTTGTCATAAGCATGCAATGAGCTTTGGCTTACGCACGAGAATCCTATTCACATATATCAGAAAACACAGAGATTCACCTAATATCTTAACATCTGTCGGTATATACATATATGATGCCTCTAGTTAAAAATAATTTTGGTGTGGAAGACATTAAAACTAATTACGTGGGAAGCACAAAAAAGAAGTCTACGAAATAAACTTTTAGAACATCAACGTACGATCAAAAGTGAGACTCATTCAACAGCGCTAGCAAGAGCCTGCATAGATGAATAGTACAGACTCCTCTGGAATGACATAAAATTAATAACTTTTGGTTTCACCAACGAGTGGACCTTGAGATACGGGGAAGCTGTAATTATTCAAAAACACTGGGACACTTGCTGTAACGACGATCAACCTGTTATCCTTCCCCAACATTGGAAGCACCTCATTTATACGGAGCCGGCCCAACGCGGCTTTTCATCGTTGTCTTCGCCAAGACCGGGCAACCGTGTAAACTGCAACTCAACTTGTTCTTAGCTCGATAACCGCGCCTATAGAATCTGGCTGACACCCCATTGCTTGATCATACGTGTCACCTACGACTTATACGACTGTGTCGTACGACATGCTTTTAAAACTTTTGACTATATGAAGTGTAGTATTTAATATTTTAACTTTTTACACCTGAAAATGAGACGAATTTGAGAGTCTCGAAAGCGCTTGTGTGTTTCGCGTGAATAAATACTAAACGTTCCTAAACGTTTTTTTTTTTTTTTTTTTTTTTTTTAACTACTCTGTTGGATTACACCACGTTGTTCGGTTTCGTTTGCACCATATCATGGTGTATCTTTTCTCAGAAAGCGGTGCACCTTGTGTACCACCAATTTTTGGTGCCACCTACCACAAAATTTTTAACAGTGTACCTAAGTATCGCTCAATGTCAGGAATTAGTAAACCATATTGTTTGTTGTTATGATTTAATTCCACTTAGTATGTAACGACCGAGGCTCAACGTGGTAGTGGGTGATGCGAATAAATGCAATGTGTGTGCGGTGGTAAATAAATGTACAGGGTGTCTCAAAAGTCCTTGACACATTTTAAAAATTCATTACAAAATTTATTAGGGATATGAACATAATTTTTGCAGTGTTTGTTGACTTACTTAACAAAGTTTTTTTGTTTCCCAAATAGGTGGCGCTACTAATCCAATCGCAAGTTTAGTTGAAAAAATGTCTACTCCAGCAGAGAAAGCGATATGTTTTGGTTGGTTTTTCAAACGAAATCTGTTACTCAAGTGCAAAGAAATTTTCGTTCGAAATTTGGGAAAAGATCCTCCAAGTCGTAATAGCATCTTAGCTTGGCACAAGAAGTTTCTGGGAACTGGAAGTATCCTTGATAGGCTAAGATGTGGAAGACCAAGAACGGATGAAGGCGAACTTGAAGGCCTTTTCTCGTAGCCCTACTAAATCGATACGAACTGCCGCAAAGAAATTGTCAATTCCTCGTGCAACGGTGCATCAAGTCTTACACCAAAAACTCCGCCTATATGCCCACAAAGTTCAGAAATTGCAAGCTTTACAGCAGGGCGACAAGCCGCGCCGTTTTAACTTGTTTGAAATACGGAAAAGATCCTCCACGTAGTAATAACATCTTAGCTTGGCACAAGAAATTTCTGGAAATTGGAAGTGTGTTTGATATGCGGAGATGTGGAAGACCAAGCACGGGTAAAGGCGACGTTGAAAGCCTTTTCTCTTAGCCCTACAAAATCGATACGAACTGCCGGAAAGAAACTGTCAGTTCCTTGTGTAACGGTGCATCGAGTCTTACACCAAAAACTTCACCCACACTGAAGAGCAATTAAATTAGAGATACCTGTCTAGTAGCGTGTAGCACCACCTTTCGCCCTGATGACGGCGGCGATTCGTCTCGGCATGGACTCGACAAGACACCGGAAGCGTTAGGAAGCCAAACGGATCCACGACCTCTGAACAAGCTACCAAAGTTCACAAAGATTTGATGGAGGGGGTCAGAACCTTGAACATCTCTCTCGATGGCGTCCCAGATGTGCTCGATGGGATTGAGGTCAGGTGACCTAGCTGGCCAAGGAAGCGAGGTCACGTCGGTGGAGTGTTCATCCAACCATTCGGATACAATTCGGGAGCGATGGCACTGTGCATTGTCTTGTTGCAGGATGATGTCCCCAGTGGGATGTTGAAGACGCACAAACGAGAGCAAATAGTCGTCCAGGATATCCCGGTAACGTTGACCTGTGAGGGACGATATAACACGTACCAGGGGTCCCATTTCAGTCCACGTAAGCAGTCCCCAGACGAGAATGCCATCCCCACCAGCTTGAAGAGTACCCTGTTGGCAAGAAGGATCCATCGCTTCATGTGGTTTGCGCCGTACTCGTATCCTGCCATCCGCATGTACCAACATGAATCTCGACTCATCAGTCCAGGCAACATTTTCTCACACGTATAGGGTGCAGTGGCGATGTTCCCGCGCGTATGCTGAACTTTGCACCTTGTGATGTGCGGTCAGCAGCGGTACCCTCGTGGGACGATGGCTTCTGTACCCCATAGCGAAGAGATGGTTCTGGATGGTGTGGCTGCTTACACGTTTTTGTGCGCCAGCGTTAAATTGCCGAGTGATTTCTTGCACTGTGGCCGTCTATCTGCTGTTACAATGCGAGCTAGCCGACGATGACCCCGCTCATCCACACGCTGTTGTCCACGGCAGTTGGACTTTGCAGGGATAGTTTTACCGGATTCGATGTACTCACGGTGCACCCGTGACACAGTGGCTCGTGAAAATCCCAGTGCTTACACGACTTCCCAGATGGAGAGAGCCATTCGTTGGTCCCCGAAAAATTACCCACGATCAAAAGTGCTTAGATCCTAGGTCTTACCCACACTGCGTCCGACTCTTACTGATTCCCGTCGCATCCCTCCTTGTATTGTCGGATCGCTGCATACGTCATATCGTTTCCGTTTACAGGGCCGCCCACAGCGCCACATTTGCATAACGCCAGCTGTCTCTAATTCAATTGTTCTTCAGTGTATATGCCTACAAAGTTCAGATATTACAAACTTTATAGCCAGACGACATGCCATGCCGTTTTAACTCTGATGTGAGCATGCTAAATCATCTAGAGGCAGTAATGACTTCCTACGAAACATAGTTTTTACACATGAAGCATGTGACGTATATTCTAGATTAACTTTTCTTTTTTAGCTTCTTTCCCTATGTAAATCTTGAGTTTATTCCCAGTATTCTTCACGCTTAACGAAATATCTTTTCCTTCAAACGAATACGTTTGGCAACAATTGAGGTTGAATGCAAGTGACGTATACCTGTTATAAGATAAAAACAAGAGATAAAAAGCGACGACTGAACTGTTGTATGAGATGAGTTGATAAGAGCGATTATTGGGAGCGTTCTTAAGAAAGTGTTGTACGAGAGAATTGAATAGTGTTGAGATAATGTGTGGAGAGTGTAATACATTCCATTCCGAATAAAGGACATTTTCCGTAAATTGACTTCTGTTTATATGTTTTGTCTGGCCGTTAAGGTTTGTTTCATTTAGGAACAATTTGTTAGAGTATTGACGTGTTAAAACCGTAGAAGTCGAAGAGACTTTTACGCCACATTGGCGCCCGAATTTTCCCTCGAACAGATTCATAGAAGTCACGGAATATGGATAACGTAACTGATCCTATCGGTCTCTTCTATCAACATAACCATGAGGCTCATAACTCTACAGCTGAAAATTTACGTACTCAGCGTTATAGAGTTCCTCATAACTCGCCAAGCGCTCTATACCAGGCCTGCGGTTCTGACTTACCAGATAGCGAATACGCGAGGTACGAAGCTTATGTACCGCGTACTTCGACCGCAGTGCCTCAACAAATATTTACTCCACCACCCCTCATGAGAAGGAGCAAAATTCTTGCTCATTATGTACCCCATGCTGGTTCTATTATTATTTAGGGGAAACGGCGGTTCGCTTAGGTTTTTGGAAGATCTGGACGATCATTTTGACCTTTATAATGTTCCTGAAGGCTGTCAGATACCTATTGCTGGCACATGTTTGCAAGACACGGCAAAAGTCTGGTATAGACAGTGGCGTCGAATGAACCCAGAGGGCTCCTATCAGCAATTTTGAGCTGAATTTTTGGATGTCTTTCCTTTTGGCACCAATAAGGCCGGCCTTGCACAACAACTGTTTTCCAGGCGACAGCGAGCGTCAGATAATCCAGTCTCGTTCGTCCTGGAAACAGTTCGACTTTACAAATTATGGGATCCCGCTGCAGTCGAGTCTGAGATTTGTGACACGTTGTTACAGCAGCTGGATCCCTTCCTGCAGGATTATCTTGAAGTTCGACGTCCTGTCTCCATTCACGAGTGCTTAAAACTCGTTCGAGTCTATGAAGACCGCCACAGCAAAGGGCAATCTTCACATGTTCACGAGTACCGCCAACCTACGCAATACCATGAAATTCATATTCAAAACAACAGGTATCAACAGCCAAAACAGAACATTCGTCCAGGACAATTTTTCAATCAGCCTAGAAACACCTATCAGCAGTCTAGATACGTGCCGCCGCATCGTCGGGTACCAGAGGTGCGACATCCTGACCATTATGGAAATCAGGACACCCAAGTTTCTCGTCCCCGGGATAGTTACTACCCGGTGGACCATACATATCCAAAACACCGTGCTGGGGGGCATGGCCAGCCTAATGATAATAATGCTGCCTCTCCTGCACGTTACAATGCAGCACGTCCTGGTGGTTCGCCACGTTTCCAAAATCAATCTAGACATTCTAATAAGTTTCATGACAATCTAAACTTCAACAGGAGGTTGATGGGTCGAGTCTATCTCCACGTTTCTCTGAAGACCTCAAACCTCTCTTGTTAACTATTCAAGCTCCGCTTTTGCCTGATATTCTTGTGACCTTGGACAAAGTGGTAGTGTCTACTAAAATTGATTTTGGATTTGATATCTCGGCATTAAATTTTGATTTCTGTGCTGCTACCTTTCCAAATGCTTATGTCGAGCCCTCCCAGCAATGTCTGCGAGGTGCCGACAATAATATTTTTGCAATCTCTGGATCAGTTAATTTACCTGTCAAGATTGGCAAAGTTCAAGTTTCTTATACTTTCTTTTTAATCCAAGAGTTACCCGTGGATTGCCTTCTGGGGGTGGATTTCATTAAAATGTTTAAGCTCACACTAGATTTCGAACATGGCCTAATCTTAATGCCTGAGATTAGTCCTCCCACCCCAGAAGAGCCAATTGATTTTTCTGCAGTTCTTGCAAGTGACAGATTATTGCCTGAACATGAAAGCGAACTTGGTCAGGTTTTACGCAGCGGACCAGGATTATTTTCAGATAAACCAGGGTTTACACAGGTGGTGTATCATTCTATTGTTACAGAAGGAGCTAAACCCATTGCATGTAAGCCTTATCCATGTCCGAACCAGAAGAAAGCTGAATTCCAAAGACAAATACAGGACATGCTCCATTCGGGGATAATTAAAGAATCACTTAGTCCTTGGGCAGCACCTGCTTTTCTTGTTCCAAAAAAAAAAAAAAAAAAAAAAACAATCTGGAGAGTATCGCTTCGTAATAGATTACCGAAAACTCAATGCGGTTACCAAAGCTATCAATTACCCATTGCCTATAATTAGTGATATTCTCCAGGACTTATCGTCAACAAACTGGCTATCAACATTGGATTTAGCTAGTGGCTATTGGCAGGTGGCTGTCCACCCAGATTCCGTTGAAAAAACTGGATTTATTACCCAGTTTGGAGCATATGAGTTTTTACAAATGCCCTTTGGTTTGGCATATGCTCCTGCAACGTTTCAGCGCTTAATGGCTTCAGTCTTACGTCCTGTACTCGGACCTAATGTCCATGTTTATCTGGACGATATTATCGTCTCTTCTGAAACTTTTGAACAGCATCTGTCTCTGTTGGACTAAGTTTTCCAACTGCTACATAATGCAGGTTTGACGTTAAAGCCTAGCAAATGTCAAATTGGCCGGGACGAACTCGTATATCTCGGACTGAAAATTACCCCTAAACATCTTCTAACTGATGACTCAAAGGTAAAGCCAATTTCGGACTTTCCGAGGCCTAAGTCGGCGAAAGAATTGTCGCGATTTTTAGGCATGACCGGGAGGTACCAACAGTTCGTTCCGGGGTACGCTACTCTATGCGAACCTTTATTCGCTTTGAAGCTAAAATATAAACACTTTGCTTGGTCCACAGAGGCAGAGACTGCCTTCAATACTCTTAAACATGCCTTGGTTTCGCCACCTGTGTTAGCCTTTCCTAACCATACAGAAATCTTCAATATTTTTACCGATGCATCGGGTGTTGATCTAGGAGCTGTTCTATTCTAATGAGGGCATCCTATTGCATATGCCTCTCGAATTCTTAATAAAGCAGAACGTAGTTACTCTGCTACTGAACGAGAATGCTTAGCTATTTTATTTGCCGTCACCAAATTTAAATGCTATCTCAATCATTTAACTGTCAATGTCATTACGGATCATTCGGCATTACAATATTTAACCACAGCAAAGAATATGTCTCGAAGATTGTTAAAATGGACACTTCGACTTCAGGAATATAATGTTCGAATCCAGTATCGCCCTGGCAAGTCAAACCGACTGCCTGACGCACTGTCTCGCTGTCCGGTCAGTTCTGGTGCCCAGGCGGATACTGAACCTCCCTCTCTATTTCCTCTTTCAGAAATAACTTCAAGGGAGCAAATAATTTCTGAACTGCCGAATGATCCAGATTTTGGGGAAATTTATAATTTCTTACTCGCTGGTTCTTCTGCTCCAAGTGAATCTTCTTTAGCGGGCCGTAGTCGAAATTATGAGATCATCGATGGTATTTTGTATTATAAAAAATTTGTAAACGCGAGAGCTGAGTACCGCCCTGCGATACCTCAGTCTCTTCGCATGGCTTTATTATACGAATTTAATGATATTCCTCTTGCCGGCCACTTAGGCATACGAAAAACTCGTAGTAAGCTCCGAGACGTAGCCTACTGGCCGGGCATGTACAATAGTATACTCGCATACATTTGCTCATGTGAGTACTGTCAAAAGTACAATTATGATAATAAACGACCGGCCGGTCACCTTATTTGTAGTTCAAATAATTATGTTTTTGAAACTATCTCTGTAGATTTATTGGGCCCTTATCCATTATCAACTAAAACAAAGTCTCGTTATATTTTAGTTGTTACAGATAACTTTTCTAAATGGATGGAAGCATTCCCCATTAAAGCAGCTACGACTGATATAATATGTGATATTCTAATACATAATGTTTTCACTCGATTTGGCTGTCCCCGTACCGTAGTCTCGGACCACGGGGTTCAGTTCATTTCGGAGTTATTTGAGCGAATGTGTGCGAGGCTTCAAATTAAACATAAATTCATAAGTCCATATCACCCTCAAGCCAACCCGGCTGAGCGTGTGAATAGAACATTGCTAACGATGATCTCTACCTTTATTGGTAATAATCATGAGCGTTGGGACGAACATGTTGAAATGTTTTGTTTCGCCCTTTGCTCATCATTTCAGGAATCAACGCGGCTTACGCCCGCTGAACTTTTCTAGGGCGCAAAATCAGCACCCCTTTTTGAGAATTTAACTGGCATTATCGATGAAATCAACTAAAGACCAACACCTGATTCTGTAAAACTACTTGCGCAAAAGGCACGGATTGCTATCAGTCGAGCTCAATTAAGCCAAGCTAGGCACTATAATGCGAAACGGAGGGAACCAGTTCTCGCAGTTGGAGATCTGGTCTTATTGGAAACTCATTTCCAATCCTCCACTGCACACACATTCGTTAAAAAATTTGCACCTTTATATGAAGGCCCCTTTGAATTGGTAGAAGTGTACAATAATAATGTCATATTAAAGAAGCCAGATGGCTCCCTACATTCTGACCATGTGCAGCAATGTAGGAAATGGGTTATTAGAAGCACTGATGCAATTATTTAACCCTAAATCTAGTAGATATCCTCAGGCAGAAGGTGGGACTTCACAAGTATGTATAAATGATGATGAAATTATTGACCCCACCCCTGTCCTGTCCGATTCTCTACCTTCGTCTGAGCGGATCTTTGCTTCTACTCTTAACGATTCTCATTCTGACATTATTCCATTCACTCGGGGTGCTGTCATTATTTCAACTCCTCCCTCTCCTGCCTTTTCAAAAGAGGAGAGTTCTAGTGCTTCCAGTTGCTCTGGATATTCTTGTCGTGTGCAACGAGGTTCTTTTTCATCTGCTTCTTATACTCCAATCGCTCGATTTACTTCTTCACGTATAGTGCCTCCGTTTGGTTTTTAATTAAAACGGACAAGAACTGACATTTCATCATCAGGCAGTTCCATCTCTCCTGTGCCTAAAAGAGTCGTACCTCTTGCTGAATTTGAATCATCAGACAATATTGTTGAGGTTATTCAGTCTCCAAGAACTAAAATCTTTCCTTATGTTTCTGCTGAGCAGCTTCCTACTTCAGGAACATTTGATCCATCTGCCGTAGGGCAAAATCGTCCTCTTTCGCCATCTGTGCCATTTCAACCTACAAAGCGTCCACCGCCTGAATTTCCCCTCCTGTTTCACACTCTCCTAGTGCAACTTCTAGTGTTAGGCTACAATCCAGACATAGAGTCCAGCATTTGCATCCGCCAGGTTTTCGTCCTTGGAATCTTTGCTCGGGACGGAAGGAGCCTGTACCTTCCTCCACCGTTCCTCGTCGTTCACGGAAGCGCCCTTCTAGTTACACACCGCTTCTTCGACCACCAAGGAAACGACCGGATCTTCATCCTTCTCAGATTCCGGGTTCGTATCCAAGCCAGCCTGAGACCTCCTTGATCCAGGCTGAGACCTCCTTGAACCAGGCTGAGACCTCCTTGATCCAGGCTGAGACCTCCTTGATCCAGGCTGAGACCTCCTTCGATCCAGGCTGCGACCTCCTTGATCCGGCCTGAGACCTCTTCGTTCCGGCCTGAGACCTCTTCGTTCCAGCCTGAGACCTCTTCGTTCCAGCCTGAGACCTCTTCGTTCCAGCCTGAGACCTCTTCGTTCCAACCTGAGACCTCTTCGTTCCAACCTGAGACCTCTTCGTTCCAACCTGAGACCTCTTCGCTCCAACCTGAGACCTCCTTGCGACAGCCTGATGACCCTGCCTCTTCTGGTCAGCTTGCCTTGTCCACGGGAATTCCTGACACATCCCGGCGATCCAGTGACTTGCAACCTCAGCCTGCGAAGCGTGAAGCCTCGAGAGTGCCGTTGTCGTCCCTGACAACAACAAAAGCGCGTCCGCACACGGGTATTCTTTGTGAGCAACAGGTACTGTTAAAAGTTTTTTTTTAAACTGACTTTCAAGCGCAAAGGAACTTTTACAATATAGAGCTTTGCTCTGTGAAGATAATTTGTACTTTCTTGTATCACAGAACTTTGATACCTATAAAGACTATCTATTTGAATTTTTCTGTCCTCCAGAAAAAAAAAACAAAAATCACTGAACTTTTATCACAAAATGTGAGGACAAACAAATATCATAGAACTTTGCCTTATAAAGGCCATTTATTTGAAATTTTCTCTGTGTTTAAAATATCACAGAAATTTTTTTAGACAAACTTTGAAGCCAAAATATCGTATGCATTAACTTGTCAGTATGTAATGTTTCTTTTTTTCTTTTTTTTGGTGTGGCGCCACATTAATTTCTTTTTTAATACAAAATGCTTGTCATTTCTTTCTGTGCATGTTGTCTTTTCGGCATAACATGAAATTCAACATTGCCTTTGTTGATATTTATAAAGATTTCACTCCCAGGATAGGGTTTTCCAGGGTTCCCCCTATCCCATCTGAAAATGTGCGAATGCATGGGAGTAGTTCGAAGTCGGCCCTGGCCGCCAAGTGCTCAATTAAAGGGTTTTGTGTTGTTGCTCCATGTCTAACCTTTTTTTGTGCTTGACTGTTGTTGAGTTGGTGTTGAATTTTTTTCTGCAAGTGCAGTTTTTTTCAACTAACTACATTTACACTGTATTACAATATTCACTTAATTTAGTTTGAATGTTTTGTCTTCCCTGAGAAGTTTTCAGGAGTGGACGAATGTGTAATTAATCACGTTTAAAATGTTGTAGTTTTTTTTCCTGCCATACGCAGTTTTTTGACTACTATGCTACTTATATGTATATTGATGAGTGTTTTCCACACGTATTGTGACAAAGTATTTATCACGACGTATACAATGAAGATTTGATATCGTACAGAAAGTTTTCTATGAATGTTCATTGAACTATTGATGTCTACAGACTATATGTACTAAGAAGTCAGTTACAGCAACAGATCAACAAATCTCTTCATCAAATTGGTAAGTTCTTATCTGAAAGGTTGAATGAATGATCAGATTGTTTGAAAGGATACCTCTACAAAATTGATAGGTTTTTGGCAAAAAAAAAAAAGTTACGAGGGAGATGATGTGACGCATATTCTAGATTAACTTTCCTTTTTTAGTTTCTTTCCCTATGTAAATCTTGAGTTTATTCTCAGTATTCTTCACGCTTAACGAAATATCTTTTCCTTCAAACGAATACGTTTGGCAACAATTGAGGTTGAATGCAAGTGACGTATACCTGTTATAAGACAAGAACAAGAGATAATAAGCGACGACTGAACTGTTGTATGAGAGGTGTTGATAAGAGCGATTATTGAGAGGTGTTGATAAGAGCGATTATTGGGAGCGTTGTTAAGAAAGTGTTGTACGAGAGAATTGAATAGTGTTGAGATAATGTGTGGAGAGTGTGATGCATTCCATTCCGAATAAAGGACATTTTCCGTAAGTTGACTTCTGTTTATATGTTTTGTCTGGCCGTTAAGGTTTGTTTCATATAGGAACAATTTGTTAGAGTATTGACGTGTTAAAACAGCGTAGAAGTCGAAGAGACTTTTACGCCACAAGCAACTTAGTTATTGACTGAATGGAACACAAATCTTACTTTTCCACATATTCACCGAATAGTTTCAGACATAACTCCCACCCATGCACCAACTGTTGGAAACTTTGCGAGAAGAATTCAGTCAAGTGTTCACCTCCAACGCTTTGCCTCAGCTGCCAGTTCGGAATCATTGCAGAAATGTTTTCCCTCAAGGTGCTGCTTTCTGAGAAGGCCGACTGTTGCATTTGCAGAAGACTGACTCAATGCCTCAAAGTCACCCGTCTGTTTTCTTCTACCAGATACACACCTGACGTTACTGTCTGTCATTGATGTTGAAGGCCTTTACTTTCCGCCGCGTTTTCGTGGAAGGCCTTCAACATCAATGACACAAAACGCCGGTCTGCGAATTTTGAGCGAACACCATTCTGACATTCTCCGAACGCTCATGACTTGAAGACTATAAGCTTCTTGCAACTGGAGATGGATTTCCGCCTCTGGCATTTTCTGTGCCCAGAAAAACACAATCACCGCGCGTACCTCCGAGTGAGATCATATTTCTAGGCAAGTCGTAATTTTCACGTAAATTTGTTCTTCAGAACGTTGCCTTTTTATTAAAATTCCCATGCCAAGCAACGCCCTCTACTCAGGTGGATTTAACGACCACTGTGAGCAACTTGATGGGCTATAATGTAATTTAAGGCCATTGCTTCCAAGTATAGGGGAGAGCCAGCGTCGTAAGACAAACACAACATTCATGCTTCACGTGATTCGAACCCGAACCCATCTCGGACGAATGGTCAGGAACTAACGCTTAGACCATTGGGATACCAGGGTGGTGTGGAAAGAGTGTAATGACATCCGGAGGTACAGATTTTTATATCCCTAATCCACCGCCAAAAGTCATCAGAAGCTACTTATTTATCAGCTTACGTAATTTTTTTAAGAAATTCTTTTTTCTACGGCAAAAGGTTAATGAACTACTAAATAAATATACTTTCTTGTGATTTTTTCGTAAATAAAAGTATTTATAAAGCAAAGAAAGATCTTGTTTGTTAGTGTTCTAACCTTTTACATTGTTATACCTTTTCGCTAACAGCACGGTCAAAGCGGTCCAGTTTTTGAATAATAAAAATGTGGTCTCAGCCCTTTTCAGTTACTCCGAATTCTTTTTTCAGCTTTTATTAGGCCTAGTGTTTTTATTGACACATTTTATTTAACTTGCTTCATCTGTACGTAAATAAAATTTTAATATCGTGAATTGCTAGAAGATAATCTCAAATACAACTTGTATAAAAATTATAAGTGATACAGTGATAGATAGACCTGTACATCTGATCACACCCTGTGTACAGAAAGGAACAGTAATAGCTCAACATTCTGATTAGCATTTCCCGAGAAACAAGAAGACAAATTGAACTTAAACAACCTGAGGTACGAAATATAGGTATTAAACAGCAAGAATATGGGAGGTCTGAATTTTAAGACCAGTTTCTCTAATTTAAAGACTGCACTCGCCATGTGTTTTAACTATTAAAATATTAGGGTGGGCTCAAAGAAAAGTTCGGTAGGCTGAAGCCTTGCGTTTGTACACGTGAGAGAATAACGAAATGCTCAATTTTTGAAGCAAAATGTTGTACTTTTAGTATTTGGCTTGGTTACTGCGAACTAACTGGTCAACCACAGAAATTACATGACGCTTATTTGTTTTTTAGAAGTGGGCGTGAATTGACTAAACAGCGTATTCAGAGCTCCCAGCTTTCCGAAGAAATTTCTAAAAATATGTTAGAGATTTTCGTCTTTTATTTGTACATTATGAAATGTCCGCATAGGCGTAACACGTAAAAAAAAAAATATAATAATAATGACTTCCACTCACGTCATGAATTGTAAACGTACTGGCGATCAGTACGTATCATGAAAAGGAACACTGTGTATATCATGAGTAGTACTACTTTTAGGAACTAAAACTAAAACATTCATATAATCCTGAACGATTTTCTTTTTCCTCTTACATCATCAGACAGACCTCATTTAATGATTTCAAGTTTGTTTTAGTTAACGGGAAAGCGCCCAAACGGAAGTCAACGACATAGAAACTATTTGCTGCACCTTCGCTGTACTTGATGTTTTTCATGTTTCACATCATTAAACCATCTGAGAAGTGACCAACGCCAACGTCGTTTACCCCTTTTCACGAGTCGTTAAGGCAGATGTCCGGTGTTTTCTTTTGAATTTTGTGGAAAGAACCACTCACCCAGTGATAAAAGCTAGCTGCCTGCTCCATTTGATCGCTGGCCGTGCGATAATTGTTCTGAGTTAGAATTTGCGTGCGTGTTTTTGTCTTGGTGGCAATGCCCTTGAATGGGCGTTGTCCGCATTCTGTGAAAGCCTTTGTCCTTTCCTGCTCAGGTCTCAAGAATCCTCTGGGCTTTCATGTTTCGAAGTGTAAATCTTTGGCGAGTTCAACAGCCCTGACGGAGAAAAATGATAGCGTTCTTTGCTTGGTCACTTAAAATAACTTTATCCAAAGAATTGCCGAGAAATTCAAAGGCGCTATAAAGTGACGCTCCACAAAAAGTGTATAACGGAAATCTCCCCCTCCCATTTTTCCATTAACTGGAAAACCGATTTGTATGCATCTCATGAAATGAATCCCTTGTCAGTTTACACGAGCAGCGGCACTAAAATTCTCTTATCAAGCAAGAAGATCAAATGCTCATGGATTTCCATTGGACGGGGGAAAAGAAATTTCCACCTCTAAAGACTGAATGGGTAAAAATGCGAATTTCAGCTGTGCGTTTTTCTTTTTCTTTCTTTTTTTTATTGGAGGTTTAACGACCACCGTGAGCAACTCTAAATTAGAGCAGTCGCCCGTCCCTAATTTAGGGCCATTGTTTCCAAGGAAGGGAGAGAGCCGGTGCCGTAAGACAAACACAACATCCATGCCTCACCGGGATTCGAACCCGGACCTCTTTAGGACGACTGATCAGAACTGTGCTTTTTTAGAGCAACAGTATGTTATGCCGCTGCTGGCCTGATGATTAAGATACGTGGTTTGGTGACTGAGGTTTCCAGTTTTATACCTTCAAACAGCTGTCGTGTTTTTTTTTTTTTATACGGGGTTTAACGACCACCATGAGAAACTCAGTGGCCTATAAGCAGTCACCCGTCCCTAATTTAGGGCCATTGGCTCCAGAAAAGGGAGAGAACCAGTACCGTAAGACAAGCACAACATCCATACCTCACCGGGATTCGAACCCGGACCCATCGCGGACGAATGGTCAGTAACCATCGCTTAGACCACTGCGCCACCGCGGTGGCCTGTCATGGTTCAGAAGTGACGTTAAGCCGCTGGTCATGGAGTGCAGACTTGAAGCTATGAACTCAAATGTCGTTCTTATTTTGGATTCAAAACTTTGCTATCAGGATCCCCTAACCTATACTTCAATATTTCCAACATAAAAAAAAAAAAAAAAAAAAAACTTCACGGGATGAATTAGGCTGAAACTAATTTTTTTCTTTTTGAGAGTTTAACAATCACCGATGGGCTATAGGCAGTCATGCGTCCCTAATTTAAGGTCACTGGCTCCAGGGAAAAGGAGAAATCAGTGTTGTAAGACAAACAGAACCTTTATGCTTCACCGAGATTCGTACCCACATCGGACAAATGGTCAGGAGCCAGCGATCAGACCACTGCGCCACGAGACTGGCATAGAAGTGCCTAAATCAGTCCTGTTCAAAACAAGTAAACAACAACAATACGTCTCCCAAAAAAAAGAAAAAAAAAAAAAAAAACCGGCCTAGGGAGAAAGGAAATATCTGAGCAGCTTTTAAGTTACTTTTCTCCCCCAAGGAATCGCTCAGATATGTGAAGATCAGGACATACCGGGAGGGCAGCTCACAGAATGGTCATTCCAAGGCCGTAAATTCATGCTCTGGGGGATGTATAAAATAGAAATTCTAATAAAAAATAAAGAAAGTTACATTCTTCAGTATTATCTTTTTAAGGACTTTGGTTAGTCTCATACAGTATTCCGTGCAGTTAAACAGGATACAGAGTAACAAATACTGTGAGGTCTGAACATCTCATATTCACGAAGGGAATTTTCCAAAACAGTGAATGGAGACATAGAAATCACTATGCAGATATGTGTAATTTCCACGACCTTTCCGAACATGTTGTTAGGATGAAGAGCTAATTAATCATCTGTGCCCTATCGCAGAAAGTTCTCTGGGCGTTTAACCTCGAGTGGAATTTTTCCAAGCCCTACCCCTAAAACTTCTGCATATTGTTACTTTCACTAACCGATACTCATTCGTTCTGCTCTGGTATGCTTTCCGTTCTGCATTTCTGTGGAGTGTTGTGTTGTCGGCGTTCACATAACGTTTACGCTTTACTTGGTATTTACAAGCTGTGGTTCTTGGGTATTTACTTAGTTTTTACATTTTAAATAAAATTACGTCAAAAACCTGAAATGCTATTTTTGAACGATCATAATACTTCCCTGTAACGGCGGTGTTTGAGAAAGTAAAAACCACGTATTATTTGAGTGGAACTCGAAGGGGCGTAATTTCAAGTCTCGCCCTCTTAGATAAGAAAAGCTTGCTACGGTCTTGGTGAAGATGAATCAGTCTAAGAACCCCCCCCCCCCCCACACACACACACACACATTAAGAGCAAGTACCTATATATTCTTTCTTTCCGTTTGTTAACCAAACAGTATACACGAGCTTCATCATCGAGTCATACTACCCTTTGCCGTAAACGGGCTCCAGACGATACATTTTTTACAATTTTCATCGCAAATATCTCCATGAGTCCATGAGTTTGCAAGCAGAATGACGGGATTTATTGGAGTTTTTTAGACTAATGCACAACTTTTTAGACATTGCACAACTTTTTTGATTGGATTTTTTTCTGCGAAAACTGTACACAAGATTAATTTTTCTTTATTTTTATACAAATGCACACCCACAGAGGTACAACTGCGATGTCATAAGTCTTTTGTTCATTTGAGTATTTTTTAATTGAAATTATGTATCTGTGATCAACCGCTGAAGCGATAAAAGCTTGTTTCAGTCTTTTTTGGAAAACTCGCTATACCGTTGCACCAAATAAATATTGACTTCTCTTAGAAATGCACATTTATGCCACTAGCGGAAAGCTTGTGACTTATACAAGTCAAAAAATACACGAGAATTTTAGCTCATTGCTCGAACTAACCAAGGCAAAGAGAATTTATCCTGTTTGGCTTTTAGTGGAGATATCGTACAAACCACAAAAATGCGCTTATGGTTACGCCACTGAATCACTCAAAAGGCTTCCATTTTGGGTTCCTCACTCCAGACAGCAGCACCTTGACCTTATCCACTCCATTATGTACCAAGCATTTCAATATAATGAATGGAATGACAATATTTTGCATAATTCTCATTACAAATATATCTTGGCTTCATAATATAAATTCATGTAGGGATTTTCAGTTTAAATATTTTATGCTTAAAAAATCCTGGATACTCTGACACACCACCTCAAAGGAGACAGCATTTAAATAAGAGTTAAGTTACACTTAAAACTTATGTATACACATTTTATACATAAATTTTGTAACTTGCTCTTATTTAAATGATCAATCGAAAACGTAAGGCTCTACGGGTCTGTCCTATGTACGAAGCGCCACATTCACATAGAATTTGATAAATTCCCCACGAGTTTTTGTCTTCAACATAGTCCTTTGATCCTAAAAATCTCATTTTGTTTATGGGTTTAAAAATCACCTTAAAATTAAAGGTTTTGAGAATTTTTGTGATTTTGAAGGCAATGTCACGAGAAAATGGAATAATGGCCAAATTCTCTCGCAATGGGCGCATTACAGGAGTTAATGTGGAGATGGGCTTCGGTTTCCGGAATTTTGTTAGAGCCTTGTTTATAATGGAAGGGTTGTATCCTCGCTGTACTGCAACACGTTTAAGGAAATAAAGTTCTTTTTCCAAACTGTCCTTATCTGAACATATATGTATCGCGCGATACACGCAACTGTAAAGGGCGGTGAGTTTTTGTTGATAAGGGTGATTAGACTTGGCATGTGGAGGTGAAAAAATAGCGAAAGGCTTCCGATAAATTGTGGTTGCGAGCGATTGATTTAGGCGAGTTACCAGGACGTAAAGGAACGGTAGGCATCCATTGTTTTTAGTCTCTTAGTTGAATTGAATGTGAGGATCAATGGAATTCATAAATTTGACTAATTCCGGAATTTCAGAACGTTTTCCCTTCCATAGAACGAAAGTATCGTCTACATATCGTATACATAAGTCAAATTTCACGAGTTTGAAAAGTTTTTCTTCAAATCGAAGCATGTAGATCTCACATAATATAGGTGACAGTGGATCGACCATGGCTAGACCTTCCGTCTGTTCATAAAACGTTCCACGGAAAGTAAATATGTTCTGTTTTATGCAAATGTCCACTAGTCTTATTATTTCCTCAACTTCAGGTTGGCTGTAATGATGCTCTATAAGACTTGCCTTTAGGGACTCCAGAGCTCCTTTTACTGGAACATTGGTGAACATAGATACCACATCAAAGGATAGCATTAGTTGATTTACGGATGGGTGTAGTTTAGGTCGATTGGTAAACTCAATGGAATTTTTCACAGATGTTTCGTTTGGAGTGGCCAAGGTAGATAATTTTGAAGATAAGAACTTCAATAACTTATATGCTGCTGTGCCGATATTACTTACATGGGCAGCCCACTATCACCTATATTATCTGAAATCTACATGCGTCGATTTGAAGAAACACTTTTCAAACTCGCGAAATTTGACTTATGGATATGATATGTAGACGATACGTTCGTTCTATGGAAGGGAAAACATTCTGAAATTCTGGAATTAGTCATATTTATAAATTCCACTGATCCTCACATTCAATTCAGCTATGAGACTGAAAACAACGGATGCCTACCATTCCTTTACGTCCTGGTAACTCGCCTAAATCAATCGCTCGCAACCACAATTTATCGGAAGCCTTTCGCTATTTTTTCACCTCCACACGCCAAGTCTAATCACCCTTATCAACAAAAACTCAGCGCCATTTACAGTTGCGTGTATCGCGCGATACATATATGTTCAGATAAGGACAGTTTGGAAAAAGAACTTTATTTCCTTAAACGTGTTGCAGTACAGCGAGGATACAACCCTTCCATTATAGACAAGGCTCTAACAAAATTCCGGAAACCGAAGCCCATCTCCACATTAACTCTTGTAATGCGCCCATTGCGAGAGAATTTTGCCATTATTCCATTTTCCCGTGACATTGCCTTCAAAATCACAAAAATTCTCAAAACCTTTAATTTTAAGGTGATTTTTAAACCCATAAACAAAATGAGATTTTTAGGATCAAAGGACTATGTTGAAGACAAAAACTCGTGGGGAATTTACCAAATTCCATGTGAATGTGGCGCTTCGTACATAGGACTTCGTACATGTGCTCCTTACGTTTTCGATTGAAGGAGCACAAGACCTACATTCGGAATTGTGACCTAAAGTCATCGATGGCTAAACACTGTTACGAAAAGGACCACAGATTTATCTTTGAGGAAGCAAAACTTATTGAAAAGCCAGATTCATCCTCCAAACTTGATATTTTGGAAGCTTTCCATATACATATATCAGAAGTCTTCGCAACTTGTTAATGACATGGCATCCACGCCATTTCTATCAAGCGCGTGGAAGCAACTAACCAAAACACGTGATTGTTAACACCATTTATGATGTCATATACAATTTGAATATTTACGTGCCATTCGTCCGGATGAAGCTAGGTCAATACCCTGCGAAACCATGGTCGGCTTGAGAAAATAAACACTTGTGACAACTACGTTGTATTATCTTAATATATATCTTGGTTGATTTTTAACTCCTGTGTGTGTTTCAGTCGCAACCTGGATTGGGGGTAGTTGCTGTTGCGTGAAATGTTTTCAGTTGGAGGTTCGATTGGTGTTTGTGGGTTCTTTTCCTATTTTCTGGAGTGCGGCAAGCTAACTGTGCAGTTCCATTCGCTGCCAAGCATTTTCTTTTATTTTTCTTTCCCTTAACGTTCCCTAAACTTAACCTTCTAGCTTGATATTTCTAAAGGGAAGTTTGAGACAACGGGTCAGACACCACTTTCCTAAAATCCTCTGTACCAAGATTTTATTTTAAATAGTTATATTGAGTTTCACTAAACATTCTATCTTTGCAGAAAGCTCTGAAACCGTTTTCTTTGTGCGTAAGCTTTGCACATTTTACTCCTTTTGTGCTGAAGCCATGGACTAGCAATGTTCATCCAGGCGTAATCTCCGAACAACGGCAGCTCCCAACAACAATCACTTTTTCCCGGACCGAGCAGGCTGCGACAGTACTATGGGGTGTCATTTTCATGTAAGACTTCCGTCCACAGTGAGTAGAGTTTAGGTCCCAGCCACCTACAGCGAGATCGCCTTTTGGGCAGGACACAGAAACGGAAGGAATGAGAGCAAGTCTAGCGACTTTGACAGAACAGTTTGTAGTGAGATTAGAGTACAGTAGATGGCGCCACCGTACAAGTACGATATTGCACATAGATGGGTGAGAGAATTTCAGGGAGGACATAGGAAAGGATACCCATTTAACCAGTGGGTCCAGCTTGGGGGCCGTCACTTTACGTGCTCGTCCGATGCACGGCGGATATTCAGCGATTGTTAGTAAATCACACCATCTCTGAAAGATCAGCCCAGGCTTGAATCTGGGGACCCAGCATCGATAGTCTGAAACACTAACCACTAAGTCATCCGCGGCTGATCAGGCTGCGACAGTATATCTATCTATCTATATGTTAGAAAGTTTTTAGATTTTATACAGTGTTGAAGAATTATTTTTTGGAGACCTCGTAGGAAACTCCAATGCTGTCCAGATGGCCGAGTGGTCAGAGAGGCTGCTTTTTGGCAAGTTGTCCCCGATGGGCCAGGGCTCAAGCCCTGGATGAGGCATGATTGGCGCGCCTGATCTACAGCGCCCCCCCCCTCCCTCTTTCCCAGATTTCAGAGCCAGTGGCTCCGAAATAGGTACTGGCAACCGCCATATAGCCCAAAGTGTTGCTCATGGTAGTCGTTAACTCCCCTCCTAAATAAATGCAAACATAAAAACAATGCGTTCGCACACACGTTTTTTTTTTTTTTTTTCACGAAAGCGACCTACTACTTACACTAAGCGGGAAAATTAACCAACAGAAAAGATTAGGAAATTTTGGTCATGCTTTTTTCTGTACAATAAAAAAAAAATCCAATCTTTTTTCTACGACCAGAAAGGTGCAGCAAACATTAATATGCATATATGCTACAAAGGGGTAAAATTTTATACTAAGAAAAACTGAAAAATACTTGGAAAATTTTAAACATACTTGGAAAATCTTGAATCTCGTATGTAAAGCAGAAATATTTCTCAGTTCAACTTCTTCAACTGAAAATATCGCCTCCAGTGAAAAAAAATAGACAAACTGGCGGTCAGACAAAGCGATGCAATTTTGTCCTGACGCGCATGTCAACAGGTGTGTTGAGAAATACTGTGTAAAATGACTTCCAAAAAGGACCTATACGCGTTTTGTTATTACTAATAAAAAAAACTGCCGGATTTAGGCTTCATGCCGCCCCAAGCACTTGAAGTTTTAACGCCCCCTCTCCCCATCATATACGGCCCTTTTCTTAGCTGCAAAATGAAAGTATTGAAACTATAAATGCTACATGTGATAATATTTTTCAGTCGAGTAGCGTTAAAGACTACAAGAAAAATTCATCAAACGCATGATTTTTTCCTACAATATTAATTACCCCATCAAATTTAAATACACAACTTACATCAGAGACAACAGCCTTTCGGGAACTGAATGATTCAGCATTATGTTCGAGCTGTTCCGGTAGTACGTTCCTGCTCTCTGCTCTTAGGGCGCGAAACTGAAAGCGCTATCCAATATTTTGACCCATCGGGAAGAGAGATTACGATCGATCGATCATATGTAGAAGATTTTAGGAAGGGAGTGTCTGACCCCAGGTCTTAAACAGCCCTTAGAAATAGGAAACTAGGAGATTTGGGCTAGAGCACCCGATAGGAAAGTGACACGAAGTAGAAAGGGAGAGGTAGACGTCCTTGAGCGTTCGTACCTGACTGGGATCGAACCTGAGGCCCTTTCCGTGGCAGTCACGAACGTTGCCCACTGGGCCACCCACTGCCCGGGAAGAGAGATTACACACTCCTCTCTACTAATACCCCAACGTGAAAGCCCCCTTCGACGTTTCTAGAAGATGTGTCAGTGAGAACTTTTATTTTGTTTGAAGGTTTAACGACCATCGTGAACAACTCAGTGAGCTATAAGCAGTCGCTCGTCCCTAATTTTGGGCCACTGGTTCCGGGAAAGGGAGAGAGCCAGTGCCGTAAGACAAACACAACATCCATGCCTCACCGGGATTCGAACCCGGACCCCTCCCGGACGAACGACCATAAGCCATCGCTTAGATCACTGCGCCACCAGCGGCCGCAGTGAGAACTTTACTGTCTTTTCAAGCCGAAAACGTGTGTATGTGTATAAGGGGTGTTGGGCATTGTTTAGGCTCTCTCTCTTATTTCAGTGATCCTAGAGAAAGACACCGCACAAAGGGAAAAGAAAAGGGATGACGGATACAGTGGAACCGGCTTACAATATTCTCAGTATTTTATTCTTGCGAAAAAAAAAAAAAAAAAAAAAAAAATAGACAATTACGTGCTTCTTGAAAAAAAAAAAAAAAAAATTAGCGAGATTTTCAGGCCTTATTTAAGGCACAATGTTTATAACATTCTATGAAAAAAAAATTGAGGGCCGCCCTTGTCATTTACAGGTAACTATATTTACCTCAGTATTGTGGAAACCACAATAAATTAATGCTTTGATCTATCTAAAAAAATTAATGCAAGCAGCAAAAGGGCTCTGCAGATGAAGAGAGATAGAGGAAATCGTAAGCTTGCTGTTGCAAGCGGAATATCAACTTCTCGTTCGGGTTCGACGTTTAAGCCTAATTGCAGCTCGTTGCAAATGTTATGAAGAAAGCATATCACGAAGAAAATATTAAAAAACAGTTGCAGTATTAAATCTGTTCTGTTTTACCAATTCTCGTTATTGGTTTGTCCTGGAATTAACCTGATTGTTGAATAAATTATGGTAACTTTATTTTCCACTTTTCATTTACACGTTCTACCTGATTTCTCTTCTATCTCATTTTCTTCTCACCCACGCTTTCCAGCTCGAAAGCCTTCTTCCCTAACCTCTTATCCATCTCGCTGTCCGATTCCGTCTCTCTATAAAAAGACTTCTCTCGTGTTCCCATGTCCTCCTCGTAACCTCCTACATTTGGACCCCTTGCTGGAAAGGAAAGAGGCCCTGCGTTCCTCTGTCGCCAAGAAGAGCAATAAAGTCATTCTGCCATCTGGCTTCGCCAATCTGTTACAATGCACTAATTTCTACGTTGGCCAATAAAACGATATAATAATAAAACCACTTAGCCAACTTACTAAGTTTTTACAACACCTATTAATGACCGTCGCCGATAGTATCTTCAAAGATTCTCATGTCGACTGACAAAAAAAAAAAAAAAAAACTATTACTGAATGCTCCCTGATATTCTATGCCCAGAAAAAAATGAACTCCAAAAAAAAACTCCGAGCAGAATCTCAAAAATACCGATCGTGAGAAATATCGATGCCGTGTGTGAGTCCAATTTTGCTGATCGGCCAATTAGTTATTTAAACATACAGGAAACGCTGAACGCATCCCATAAACGTGCCGTCATGCTGCAAGCGTTCCTCACATTTGTCGGAAACGGGTCGGCCGATCAAATTGGATAGCTTTTGATCCTTTTGAGAATCTATAAATAAGTGTTCATCTGTTTTATAAGAACCTATTTACTTAAGCTTTTGGGAGCCTACGTTTATGAACCTTTTTAGTCTAAAGTGAATTAGATCTATATAGAGAAAAGCGAAAAATGTCTGCACAGTATACTACACTGTGTTATTGCGTCCATAATCTGACAGAAATAGTAGGATTTGAGCTAAATGACCACAGTAAAAAGACAGATTTCATGACTCCTAATTTAATCACTTTTTCCGAAGAGGTGAAAACTTGTGGGAGTGTTTTTGACATCAACTCAAAAAAGGCTTTACAACATCCCTGAAATCTTTTTATTAAACTATTGTTAGTAACCCGCCCCCCCCTCCTTTCATTCGCCTGGTTTATTCCCTTCTTATTGCCTAAATCATTTCAGGAGGGAAAATATGCAAATTAAAATAGACGTTGTTTAAGTTTAGTTAACACAAATAACGCTTAAGCACCCATTCAAAACATAACAAACAGACAGGACTGTTTCTTGAAACTTCAGAAGAATCTGAACGAATACTGAAAAAAATTAGAGAAGATCTGTAGAAATCGAAAAATATGTTTGAAATTTGCAAATTTACCTCATTTTACTTCATGGATACGAAAAAAGTCAACTGTGATCCTTAATCAAATATTGGACTGAGAAGAAAATAATTCGAAATCTATTTTCGTGAAATTTGCTGCAGAGAATACAATAAAAACATTTTTCTGTTCACAAACTTTTTCATGTTTCTAATTCCTGACTTATAAACAGACCGAAATAAATAAAAAGAGAGAAGCATTATAATAAATGTGTAAAGCTTCGACAGACTTCTACTAAAAAATTACTTTTCGTTAAGACATGGTTATATTCATCCGTGAATCAAACCCTTCTGATATCATTCATTAGCTGAGCATGTTTCAGACACAGAGAACATCGATGCTTTTGGTAAATCTTCCTCATTTTTCTCGAACCCTCCCACCAGCGACGTCGGGTCATTATGGGCATCCGGGGCCAAGCCCCGCATGAAAATGAGAAGAAAATTGTTTCTTCTTTCAATTGGAAAAATTCCGAAAGAAAATACATATTAGTAGCCAGTACCCAGATTTTCTGAATGCAAATGTGAGCCACTACAATAGTTGAGTAACTGGGTAACGCATTACAGCGTTTCATATCCGTTTACTACAGCGCGCTGAATACCGCGTGTGTGGGAGAGGCGACTCTCGTTAATTCGTCGCCTTATCGAAACTTTAGAGAACAGTAACGAATGAACAGATGCGCACTGAATTGCGCATGCTTAAAACTGTCTTTCGGGGCTGGTCGTCTTTCTGTCTAACATTAGCGATTTTGCTTTCGCGTCGTCCCACAGCGAGCGGCTGATTTTCCTTTGTGGAGTTAAGCTGTTAGGTTCGCTTGTGTAAGCAAAATGAACAAAGTGGACTGTACAGTATATACATGTATATACGTTGCATTAGAAAAAGTCACCGGACACCCCTTCAAAAGCAAATGAACGGATCCGTTGCATTGTTAAGATGCGCGGTGCAGCTGCAAACGGTATAAAAGCAAGCCTGCAGCTGACCGCGATCATATCGCACTGTGAGGTTGAGTGAAAATATCGCGGCTGAAGAGTACTGACTTTTAGAAAGGAAATATTGTTGGGTGTTATATTAGTGGGTTGTCCATAAGAGAAACCGAGAGGCGTTTAAACATACCCAAGTCAACTGTTTTGGATGTACTGAATAATGGGAAGATACATGGCGTGCCTGAAGGCGCAAAACGTACCGACAGACCAAATAAAATCAGTGATAGAGGACGTCGAAGCCTCAGGAGAGTCGTTACAGCTAATCGACGGAGTACTTACTGTACAAGACCTAAGTGTATCGGTGAGTAAAAATGCTGGAACCTCGGTATGTACACGTACCATTCGCAGAGAACTTCATTCCATGGGTTACCGTGGTCGTGCTGCTGCTCATAAGCTTTTCATCTCCATTCGGAATGCTACTCGTCATTTAGCATGGTGTAAAGAACATTTATCGTGGACCGTAGATAAATGGAAACAGGTCCTATGGACTGATGAATCCAGATACACGATCCATCAGTCTGATGGAAATGTGTGGGTATGGCGGCAGCCTGGGGAACGCTATTTACCACAGTGTACTGTTCCTACGGTCAAGTTAGGTTGCCGTCTTCAGGAGAGCATCAACCTACAGACTCATGGTATACCAATGGGTAATAGTTTCTCCAGCAACCTTGCTAATCTCTATCTGCATCACTTTGAATCAAAATTTATCGCTACTCCGTCATCCGAATTTGGCATTGTTCTGAAATATATCGATGACATCACTGTCTTCAACAACCCTTGCTTTCTACAGATGAGTGCTAACCTAGAGTGTATCCTGAAGACCTTTCTCTGGAAATAAACAACAGTATATACGACTGTGTGAACTACCTGGACCTATAGATCGGGATCAACAAAAGAATCGGTTTTCAGGTAGACTCATATGACAAAAGGCACTGTAACATCACAGACACTCGATCACAACACAAAACATTTATTTCTTTACACAAAAACATAAACTGGAATACACTCCGCGTTACAAACTGAACTTGTTGTCTTAGCCAAAGCTCGCCATGTCCTCCTCCTTCGATATCTCTCTCGCAACTCTCCACATCACTCACCACACGCTCAAGTAATTAAATGTCAATGTATCCTTCCGCACTTTTGTGCGTGGAAGTCGTACTTTACAAACCCTCCTCACTCCAGAGGAACTTTTTCCAGTGGTAAAAAGTTCGTGTCATTTTACAATACAATAGTCATAGTTCACATAATGAGTCATAATCCATTTACAAAGAGAAATATATGAGTTAATTTAACAATCATCTTTACGTGTTTTCCAGCAATTTCTATGTAGTATATATCACAACCAAAAAAAAAAAAAAAAAAAAAAAAAAAAATGTTTTCACTAGCAGACACATAGCATGATCAAGGTGGATCATCTAAAGTTGGAACTCTGCTCAGTCCATCTGCATTTTTGTGCATAGTTCCCGATCGATGAATTATAACAAAATCATATGCTTGTAAAGCAAGGGCCCATCTCATCAGACGAGCATTTGAACTTGCGTTGGTGCGTAACCAAACGAGAGGGTTATGATCAGTTTGTATGAGGAAATTTTGACCATCCAGGTAGCATTTCAGTTTCTGTACCGCAAATATAATGGCGACACATTCTTTTTCACTGGTACTGTATGTCTTGTCTGCTGTCGAAAGTTTTCTGCTTAGATAGAGTACAGGATGTTCAGCGCCATCTTCTTGTTCTTGCGAGAGGACGACTCCCATTCCTTGATCTGAAGCATCAGTTTGTAGAATAAATCTACGTTCATAGTCAGGGGGCATACAGAACAGGAAAACTAGATAAAGATTTTTTTAGTTCCACAAAAGCTTTCTCACATTGTTCTGACCATATAATTTCCTCTTTACGATTTTTACCCTTCAAGATGTCTGTCAAGGGAGCTGCTATCGAAGAAAACATTGGAATATATCTGCTGTAATATCCCGCCAGGCCTAAGAAAGATCTTACTTGCGTCTTGTTCTTTGGCGTAGGAAAATTTTGTATGGCCTGAACCTTTCGTTCCGCTGGTTTTCGATATCCTTGTCCAACAATATGACCCAAATACAAGACGTGATCTTGAGAAAACTTACATTTGGAAGGTTTTATGGTCAAGGAAGCCCTCTGCAACCTCTGTAACACTTCTTCAAGATGTATCAAATGATCCCCCCAGTTTTCGGAAAAAATGGCAACATCATCTAGATATGGTACGGCAAACTCTTCGCAGCCTCTCAAAAGTTCCGACATCATTTTGCTAAAGAAATAAGGTGCGTTCTTAAGGCCAAATGGCATCTTTAAGGGCCGATACGTTCCAAAAGTAGTCACAAACGCTGCCAATCGTTGAGCTCTAGCACTTAATGGAATTTGCCAGTACCCTTTTGTTAAATCTAATACTGTAATATACTTCGCTCCAGAAACCTTTTCGACTCTTTCTTCTATATTAGGCAATGGATAGAACTGGGTCCTTGTCACTTCATTCAATCGTCTGTACTCAATACATGGGCGTGGATCTCTTCCAGGTACTTCTACCAAAATCATGGGTGATGTATAGTCTGATTCACCAACTTCCATAATCTTGTACTGCAGCATTTTATCTATCTCGGCCTTAAGAATATTTATCTGCCTGGGCGACACTCTATAAGGCTTAACTCTTACAATAGCATTACTAGCTAGCTCGATATCATGTTCTACCAAATGAGTCTTCCCTGGAATATTAGAAAACATTTTCAAGTAATGGCATAATAGTTTTTTCAGATCCTGAATTTGTTGGCCACTTAGGCGCTCTCGAAGTTTACTGTTCTCCTCGATATCAGAGAAGTTAAATATATTTGGATTTTTTTTCAACTTGCGGAAATTTAATCTCTAAATCCATTTCACCATTTTCACAACCGGACAATAAGTTCACAAATTCTGGTCGTTTATGGTATGGTTTCAGCATGTTAATGTGATATACTTGATGCTTTACATTTTTACCTTCAAAGCTTACTACATAATTAGTCTCAGAAATTTTTTTCTCAATTTTCCCTGGTCCTTTCCACTGTTCCGCTAACTTATTTGGCCTACAGGTAACAAAAACCAATACTAAATCTCCTTCTTGAAATTCACGTTTTACCGCATTTCTGTCATACCAATATTTTCTTTTCAATTGAGTCACTTCCATGTTTTTAATGGCAAGTTCTTGACATCTTTTCATCCTATTTATTAACTCAAATACATATTCAGTGACATAGTTTTCTTCTTCAGGATGACCCATCCATTTTTCATACAATAGTGTCATTGGCGTCCTCAAATTTTTTCCATGCACCAATTCAGCAGGCGTAAACCCTGTGCTTTCATGTGTCACAGTTCTCAAAGCAAACAGCGCCGCCGGTAACTGTTTCTCCCAATCCGGAGCAGACTCAAGACATAAAACTCTCAACATCCTTTTAATAGTTCGATGGAATCGTTCTACCGGATTACCTTTGGGGATGATATACAGAACTATGAGTAACTTTTATTCCAAACCGCTCCAGAAGTTCTAGTGTCAAAATGCTTACAAAACTGGCTCCTTGATCAGTTTGAATTTCTTTCGGAAATCCCATGCGGCTAAAAATGTGTAACAAAGCGTCAACTACCGACTTTGATCCTATGTCTGGTACTGGTACTGCATCTGGATATTTGGACGACAAACACATAGCTGTAATTATGCATCTATTTCCGCTTGAAGTCTCGGGCAAAGACCCACAGGCATCAACGTTGATTTTTGTAAAAATTTCAGGAATAATTGGAACTATTTTTAAAGGTGCTTTATTTTTGTCCCCAGCTTTTCCAGCACGTTGGCATGAATCACAAGATTTTACAAATTCTTCAATGTCTTTATAACAGTTAGGCCAATAAAAATACTTCGCTAGTCTGTCTTTGGTTTTTGTCACTCCTAAATGCCCCGAAGTTCCCTCATGACACATGTTTTTTATTTGTTCTGTATATTGTTCTGGAACAACAATAAGATCTTCCTCTTCGCCAATCTTTTTGATCTTCTTCTTCACCAACATCCCATTTCTTAGTACAGCATAACCATTTGCCTTTTTAAAATCTGTTTTCTCTATTTCTTTGAGAATTTTTTTCAATTCCAAACTTTGCCGTTGATCTTCCATGAAACTTTTTGAATCCATTTTTACCAACTCTAACATGGCTTTATCTTCATCATGCCTCAATTGGCAGAATTTCTTCTTCTAATTTATCTGATTCTTCAGAACCCACAGCCTCTCCTTCAAGGGCTTGTTTTTCTTTCTTCCCTGAATCATTCTTTACTGAATTTCTCTCTTCGTTGTTTCGTTTTTGTTTTTCTTGATACCGAGTAACCACAACATTTACTTGTTCTGAATTAAGTGGCCACTCCATACAAATTTTTTTAACAAAGCGGCAGTTTTATTTTCCAAGTAAATATCTACCTTGATCTAGCGACTTTCTAATCACTGCAGCCTTAGTTACAATATGACCTAATTCACATTCTAGTTCAACTTCTGCCAATGGTAAACAAACCTTTTGTTCATCCAGAAGATGCTGTACCCACACATGTTCTCCAGTAAACTCACCTGGCGACACATACTCTTGACAAATGATATCAACTGATGAACCTGTATCCCGGAGAATAGGCATGGTAACTCCATTTATTTTTCCTTCAAAGGTATAGGGTGCCAAGAGATCCCCTTCAGTTTCCTCTCTGATTCTATTTACGCTTCTTGAGTTCTGTGATTTTAGCTTAGGACACTGAGGTCGAATGTGATCATAAGATGCACACTCGTAACATTGAATCTTCCGTCTGCGATCATACTTTTCTTCATTCTGAGATACATTCCGTTTTGACCACCCTTGTCCTACATCTGACTTAACATAATTTTTGTTATAAAATCCATTTTTCATAAAATTTCCCCGATCATAGTTATCTCTAGTTTTTTTCTCACTGCCTTGCATTTTCTTTGAAGCACAAAATTCATTCGACGAATTTTTCTTGATTCCTGATCTTACACTTTCATAATTGTCCACCATATCAGCCAAATCTGAAGGTGAGACAATATTTGACCATTTATCAATAAAATGCTCCCTTATTTCTATAGGCACTCTCCGCTTCAATTGATCTGTGATCATTAATTTTTTTAGCCCTTCAAAATCGCCTATTTTAAGTCCTGAAATCCATTCATTAAAATAATTTTCTAACTCGAAGGCGAAATCTCTCCAGGTCTTCTCTGATGTATGCATGTGTTGTACAAATTTCAATCTAAATTTCTCTGGACTTAACTTATATCTTTTAAGAAGTAACCTTTTTAACATATTCATAGTTTTTAGCGTCTTCCACATTTTCTCTGGCAATCAATTGTGATATTTCGTAGGGCAAAAGTCCTATCAAATTCGTGACCCAATCTTCCCTTTTTATTTCTGCTTGTTGTGCTTGCCTTTCAAATAAAACTAAGTAAATACTTATATCACTGTCTTTTGGGTCAAATGTTTTCATCAAATGACGAAGTTCTAATCTCGGTTTTTGAGAATTTCCATCTTGCTCCAAACTACCTCCCAGCGGCTGACGTCCAGCTTCTATTCTGAGTTTTTCAAGCTCAAATTCCATTTGTCTTTCTGTTTCTCTACGCTCTTTTATACATGCCAAACGTTCTTTCACGAAATCCTCTTCATAACCTTCAAAGTTGACAATTTTATTTTTTAATTCCAGAATTTTGAGATTTGGCATAACTTCTATACCCAATTCTTCCGCCAACTGCAGAAGTTCTTCTTTTCGAGCTCTTCCTAAGAAAGCCATTTCAACAAGCTCTACGTGTACCCAATGTTTATTTATTATCGTATATGTGTATACGTTCACAGAAATTGTTTACAACAATATTCTACATTTACCTATACTCTAGCCTCAAACAGTTGATCTGAATGTACTATTTCTTGACAGAAATGATTTCCTTCTATTTTCGTATATGTGTATAAGTTCACAGAAATTGTTTACAACAATATTCTACATTTACCTATAATCTAGGCTCAAACAGTTGATCTGAATGTACTATTTCTTGACAGAAATTATTTCCTTCTATTTTCGTATATGTGTATACGTTCACAGAAATTGTTTACAACAATATTCTACATTTACCTATAATCTAGGCTCAAACAGTTGATCTGAATGTACTATTTCTTGACAGAAATTATTTCCTTCTATTTAATTCCGTGCCCGGAAACTTCTAAAAAACTTGCTTTGATATTTCATTCCTTTGGATAATTCTCTAAGAACAACAACAAAACAGTACTTACATAAACATCTAATGTGGTGTAAATCCGATACGGAACAAATAATTTCGAAAAAACAAACTACAGTCACCATCCTTTGTTCTTCCCAACACAAAGAGGAAAAAAAAATATCGCTGAAGTTGCGCTGATTCCGTCTCACCGGCGCCTTCACTTCCTGCCTTTCGTCGTTCGAATCTCACAGGTGCCTTCACTTCCTGTCTTTCGTAGTTCGAATCTCACCGGTGCCTCCAATTCTATCTTTCGTAGTTCGAATCTCACCGGTGCCTCCAATTCTATCTTTTGTCTGTAACATCACAGACACTCGATCACAACACAAAACATTTATTTCTTTACACAAAAACATAAACTGGAATACACTCCGCGTTACAAACTGAACTTGTTGTCTTAGCCAAAGCTCGCCATGTCCTCCTCCTTCGATATCTCTCTCGCAACTCTCCACATCACTCACCACACGCTCAAGTCATTAAATGTCAATGTATCCTTCCGCACTTTTGTGCGTGGAAGTCGTACTTTACAGCACGACTTCAAATTTGAAATAAACTACTTCACTCTCCGGTCATCTAACATTTCCATAGAAGTACACTGAAACAGTATTATATCTCAGTTTTATAGAATCGTTAAAATTTCTTCCTCTCAAGATAATATCATCAAGAACCTTCATATTCTTGTCAACAAATTTAAGCTTAATAAATTCCCAGTCCATATCCTTAGACGCTATTTACGACAACTAATCCTTAATTTTAATTCAACTTCACAAAAACAAAACAACAACAACAACAACAAAAAAATTAAGAAATAATAAAAAAAAAAAAAACAGGTTGATGCTCACCTGAAAACAGCAACCTGGTTTTTGTTTTTCGTTTTTTGTTTTCTCATTTCACCACTTGTATTTTAAATTTTTTTACATTTTGAAATTATTGCTATTCACTTAAGCTTCGGAGAAACAGAATTTTTGTTTCCACAGCCTTCCGCCAATTTTATTTATTGTAATGTTCTGTTAATATTTCATTTATACTTCGAGTTTGCACACACACACACACACACACACACACACTATATAATTTCTACCTTATTCTATGTGGTTAAGTATGATTTCTGCAAGCGGCGTTTGGAAATCTCGCATTCCACTGAAATTATACGACATTTGACAGCATGGAAGAAGGTTGAGAACAATTTTAAAAACATTTATCCGTGGATAAATTTTAGGCCACCCTACGCCACTGTCACACACAAACCAGATGACATTCATTCAAATATCGATTACCATTCAGCGTTGTGCGAAAACGGTCGTTCGATACATTGAAAATCAGCCCTGGACACATTCTGTTCCGAACAGAAGGAAATACGTTGTATGGGGCTGCGTTACCAAAAATATCTCTGCACTTCTTAAATCCACTTCAACAGATTTCATTCAACTGCCTCCACATTAGAGAGTAGCACTTCTTGTTGCCTTTCAACTTTAGAAAGCAGAAAAAGCTGCACAGCATTATTCACTACTAGTTCGATATTTCCATCCCAGAGAATCAAAAACCAAAAACAATGTTCTTTGTTTCTTCCATTGTCAATAGCCGTGGAACGAATATAGCCAGATTCGCCTGACTCACAAGCCTTCAATTGCAGCAACATAGAGAAAGTTAAGCAACTTAGCTATTTTATGAGTGCTGATATTTTGTCACATATCCCTAAAGTAGACACCAGAGCAAGCAACTGGTTGTTATGATGTGGTTGACGTGCTTCAATAGCGATCGTTACTTTTGAAAGAAGTTCCCTATCCCATACGGAAACAGAGCAATTCAAACACCGGTGCACCATTTTTTGATTCGTCGCCATTAATAGCTGATACATATCAGTCCTAACTCTAATTTTAAATTTGATGCCTTTACTCAAGGGTGATTAAATTTAAAGCATTATAAAACACTCTGTGTTAAAAAACATAGCATTTAAGACCAATTGTTTTGGTTTTATTTATTCATTCATTTACTTTTGTGTTTAACTACTGCCATGATAATCTAAATCTATGAGGAGTAGTTCATCCCTAACCAAGACCATTCGGATTTTTTTTTCTCTGCTGTTCATCGATCCCCGTGGGCGTCCAAAGTTGCTGATCGAGGGTTACTGGTTCCAAGAAAGAGAGATCCAGGACCGACGAACAAAGGTATCACCCACGTTTCGCAGTGAGCTGTTAAAACTCATATATTTATTAACGTGTGAGCACGTGTTCAACAAACATACGTTGCGAGGTACATCGATTTATCCGCACTAAATCCCCATACTTTTTTATTATCCCTTGTAAGTGTGCTATTATTTTTTCAAGCGCAGCCGGAAAGCACTTCTTGTTTAGCTTTTAATATCACGCGCGTGTGTGCGATGGAATTGCATAAACTGATTTCTTAGAGCTCCTGCAGGAGATCGTCATTTATACTAAATTTAATGGAAGCTCAGACGGAATCCTCCAAAATAATGTCACTGCACATGCGGAACTATCGCGAAAGCTCATTTTTTGAGGCCATTTTGAATCCAAATAATGCTTTGAAAAGTTCTTGAGTGAAAACTAGTGACGCTAAAGAGAGAGAGAGAGAGAGAGAGAGAGAGAGAGAGTAATAAAGTCAAGTTTTTTGTTGAGTGAACAATAACAGCAGAACGCGTCCATCCAGACGTGGGATAAGGGCAGCTGACAGTTCAACGAATCACGCACGAAGGGGGAGGGCTGGGGGAAGGAGCAGAAAACTAGCTACCGTTTGGGGAAATTCTCCGCGTTCACTCGGATAATGCCTACCTGGAAATCTAGATCAGTCATGGACTTCGCATAGATGATGATGATGATGCTGATGGAAATGATGATTGCAATGCACAGAGGCGAAGCAGGTGGGGAATGTCGCATCTAAAGGATATGATTACGTCATGATGACGTCATCCAGCGAGAGGCTAGATTTGTTCTTTAATTTGCTACATAAGCCTCAATTAAATTTATAAAAAGGGGGATGACAAAATTCGCGCCAGAAATGTTATAGAGATCTCATGCAATGGAATTTATGATGAAACAAGAGCGAAACACAATAAAATGAACTGATTTATCAGTAAAAAAAAAAGGAAAAAACAATAAGGAGAAGTGATTTAAAACTAATCTATGTGCAGTAAAAATGTAGCGTGAAAGAAACAACCATGAGCAAGTAAGGTCCAGGTCATGGTCTTCCAATTTCAGGAGGGCCCGAATTCCACAAATGAAATTACTTTGTTAAAAAGAAAATTTCATGTTGCAGGCCTATTGCATTTGCAAAAGGCTTCTGCCTGCCATAGCCAGGATCTGATCATGGAATACGTCTGCCGTACTTGCCAACGATGTAACGTTTTGATGCTGAGTTTTGCATGAACATATTTCCATCTTATGAAATTTTCGATGTTTCACTCACGTTGTTTGATTGCGTGGGCTTATATTGCATTCCTTTCTCCATCCATCCGTCTGCCTGCATACACGATGTCTCCGCACCTACAAGCTGGCTTCGAAAAAATTCTTTACATCTGATTTCCCAATCTTGCGGACGCACTTCCGAATCTCTATCAAGTATGGTTTCCCTGGTGGGTTGCATGAAACGTTTATGTCTGACACGAAATTGCTTGCTTTCACATTCGATAAGTGGAAAGAATGATCAAAACGTTTCATATATTACTGCTTACATGGTAATACAAGGTAACGAAGATGTTTATTTGCTTTTGGTATGATAACTTCGCTTCAACAAGCCTCATCTATTTTACTTTTCACCATTAACTTTAACTATGATAAAATACATGTATTTTAATCCATTTTCCATCTTCATCTAACCCAAACTGTTCCCGTTAGGAGGTGTCGAAAATGCTATTCAGCGCAATTATATTTCAACTTGCAAGCCAGATTAAATAATTCCTTGACCATAAGCATTGCGTCGGGTTGGACAGTACGGAAGAAGCATGTGCCCCCAAATTTAGAAAATTTAAATGCGAAAGTAAGCATACGATAGGGCAGCAAACAACGCTAATTGGAGTCGATACGAAGCGCAACGAAGTTGCATTTAAATGTTTTAAATTTGGGTCATGGTCCCCCCTTGACGCTACTATGCCTATGGTCATGGAATTATTAATCAAGTTTAAAGAGGAAAAGAAAGAGCGTTATGAACACAGATATCGTATAAGGGACTAGATTGGCTGTCTGTTCTGTTGAGAATGGGCTTGCGCTGTGATAAGCATGGAGCCACATTGAGCGGGTCAAGATGGCGGCGGAGCATGGCACGTTACGCAGGATGGTTTGGACTTGGTTATTGTATAAATCATGGTGAAGGCTTCCTCAGATAAAAATCTTACGCAGAGAGACGAAAATATAATTGCTGTTACTTATTTGCCTCTTGCCCAATGCTGAAAACAATACATATATATATATATTAAAATTTAAAGCTGGTATTGTATACAAATATAGGAAATTATTGGAAGACATTTTTAAGAAGGTAATACGGCAACGATTTAAAATAATGGAAACGCAAATAATTTATTTAAAATCAATAAGTAGCTATTAAATCCAGCAAACTACTGATTTGAACCCGAAAAAAAAAAAGGCTTCCACATGCTTTACATAGAAAAACTGAAATAATGTGAATCTTTTTCCTTGTTGCTATTACCTCTGTCATTCTGATTTATTTATTATGTTTGCTCAAAAAGTTTTGAATTTCACCAAACATTTTGATATTTCGTCTTGTTATGCACTATGGAAATTTCAGCTTTTAACATTGCATATTATTTATTTGGGCAATATAGCAATGAAATGGCGTATTAAATGGAAGCATTCATTAACAAGAAACGTCAAAATCATATCTCTCAGCAAATTAAAACCAGCGTGATATTTTTTTATATCGCAGATACCGGAATGTCTTCTCTGGAATTTAAGCCCTGGCCGAATCAGAAATAGTTCAATACTTTGCAAGACCCTTGGCATTCTAGTTAGCACTAAGGAATATTACTGTTTTTTACTTAAATTTTATAACTTCCGCCGCTAAATGGGTACTGACTGCTTTGAATCTCAATATAAATAGAAAATCACAGTACCAAACTCGTATTCCTTTGACTTAATGCAAGGTAGCCTTGCTTAAATCGATCGTGATGACCCGCTGAAAATGGCGCCTACCTTCTCACGCCTCATGGGCTGGGTGTCCAATCTAGCTTCTTGTATATGATATCTGTGGTTATGAACACACGCACACACACTGCTGTACTCACCTTTTATTACAATATATCTGCCTGTGATTTCTTTTTAGTGAGGAAGCAAAACCATGGTAAAATGCTATCAGTGTAGAAAACTAATTCCATAGCATTATTCATGTATCAGTAAAAAAAAAAAAGATTTGGGTTATTTAAAAAAATGTAATCAAAGAGAGGACTTAATTTTCAGAAAACTTAGCATCTCGTCAAAAATACACTGGGTTCTTCGTCATCGTTCATTATCAACAGTAGCTGAAGAGTCGTGTACAACAAAAAAGTTTGTTATGCACTTGAATAATACAAATTGCGTGACATTTACGGAGAAACTTTTTCTAAGAATTGCAACCCCGCCAAAGGAAAACATCAGTTTACATTTTTTCTTCCTCCCTAAGGAAAACACTTTACACTTATTCGTGGCCCCTCCCCCAAAGAAAAACATCAGCTTACACTTACTTGTGCCCTCCCCTCAATATTTTTGTCAGACTACGCCTATGTCATTGACCATAGGCTCGCTTCAGATATTATCAGTATAATCGATATAAGATCTGTTTTTTTAGACGAATCGTTTTCCTATAGAAGATCACAAACACAAAAGAAGAAAAGGATAGGAGACACCCAGCAATTTCTTGTAGGGTTTACACCCACAAGGAAGGTTTAGACGACGTGTTATGTGATTTTCGTGCTGCGTATCAGAAACGAAGTTTCATTAGATTGAACCTAAAGGCTCAAATACAACAGAGGGTACACTGTTAGAAATCTGTGTAACGTTTTTTAGATTATTTGAATAAGTTCACACATTTTTTTTGATAAGTTCTGTGGAACATGGAAAAACTCTAGCCTTTGTGTAATGTGTTTCGGAGTTTGGTGTAACATTCCACAAAACCCGCAGTTTATTCAATGCGCATGCGCACATTTTTCTGAGGTTGTGTAACGTTTCAGAGTTCCGTGCAAAGTTTCAGAATTTGATTAAATGTACATGCGTATTTTTCTAAGAATTGTGTAATGTTTTCAATATCGGTGTAATGTTTCGGAATTTTATCGCTGTTCGCTTGCTGCGTCTCAGATTTAGGGCATGCGCCGTGAAATTCTAAAGCTGTGCTTGCTTTGCTGGTCATCGCAGCATGTTGTGATTTGTGGCGACGTGGATTCCGAATTGTGGCGACGTGGATTCTGAAATCAAGGTTAGTACTTTTTCTTTCGGTTAACAAAAGACAAATTAATTCATGTTATATACAAATGCGAAATGTCTCACCCTAGCTTTAGATTAATTGCGTTTCGTGTTCGAACAAAATTGCTGATCGTTAGGCCTAATGTATAAACGATCTCGCTAAGAGACTGTTTACTCGTGTCCATTTTGTTTTCTAAAAAAGATGGACGCCTGAAACGTTTGAGTGTTACGCAATAAATGTCCGTTAAGTATACACTAAGATTAAAACCGTGTCAACTGTAGTTCCCCCTTCCCTAACGAAAGCAAAAAATTTACAACTAAAGTTTTTTTGTAAGCTCGCACTGAAAAAACAAACTAAGCTGGAGCAGCAAAACCAATTTTGCTGTATTTTGCTAGCCTATTCAGGTATTTAAGCAATTTTTTTTTGCTGACAGAAATGTACTTACTACAGCAGAAATTTCGTTGGCCGTACGAATCACTTTGCTGAAACAACCAAATGGTTTTTGCTATGCCAGCCACACCAGCTGCCATAAGAAAATGAGTAACTGCAGCAAACGTGTCTGTAATATTCAGCAAAATTCAAGGTGATGGTAACAGCTGAAAACGCTAGTACCGCGAAGAAAGTTTGGCTAAATGTACTAATAACCGTTCATGAATTTCAGCATGATGGCGGTCTCATGGGAGGTCTGGTCCGTTGTGGCAAAGAATATCTAACTAGTTGTGGTGTGGTGTGTATGTCGTGCTCTCTAAAGAAATTTGAAAGAATAATTTGGAAGAAACCGACGACTTCATATGTGCATGGAAATGTCTGATATACGAGATCGACTGAACAACACGGGTTTAGGGAACGACGTTATAGTACGATTTGAAGGTAAGTCCGAAGTGAAAGTTGTTGGAAAGAGTGCAATGTGTCCGTACAAGTTCCACACAAAAGAACAGTTGCTGCGTTAAGCGAACCTATTTGAAAAAAGAAAGAAAAAATATCGTTCTCACTAAAACGCAAGAAGTCGTGAAGTGCTGACCTTCGACATGAGAAAAGAAAAACTGTTCCCGTGAGAACCGAAAATAAAAAGATGTAGTTATGTGTGAACGTACTGCCTTGTGATGTTGTTCCAAAAACCAATATAAAATTGGATAGCTTGTGATTTCAACCGACATTGTTCTTAGATGTTCAGTGTGATGTGATGTGAATATACTCATTTGACTAAAGAATAAAGGATTATCTATTTAAAGGGGGTAAGTACTCTTTATGCTTTCAACCATTCGTTCTGTGAGTTCATGAATTCTCTTTCGTTTGTTGAATCCGTCATTTGAGATCAACGCGCGAACCTTTCAGAATTTCTAGCAAAAGTAAGGTATGGTGGCCACTGCCAGTTAGTAGTCACCGTATCATCAAACACTGATCCCACCAGTTCAATTGAAAATGAGGTGGGTTCTACCACCATCTTGTTTAAAGTAGTGTTCATGCCACCCACCTGCTTCACAGATTATTCGAATCGAAATTTCCTTTATACACTGTGTGATATGTGTGTGAAGAAGGAACATAAGTTCATGCCATTCAACTGCATGCACCCCAGATGACTCAAATACAAATTTCCTTCACACACACACACACACACACACACACACTGCTATTATGAATGTGTTATGATATATGTGAGCAGGGCCGGCTAGACAATAGGGGCAACCGAGGCCCTGCTCTTTACAAAACAAAATTATTTTTCCTAGAATTCTCTCTATTTATTGTTAGTTTTTTAAGTTTTGGGGCGCAAGACCCGCAAAAATTTATTTTAACGTTTTCCAACCGTAGGTTGAAGAAGCGTATATGCTCCAGCTTTGTCCGTCTGCCTGTCCACCCGATAACTCGCGTAAAAATTATTCAATTTCAATTAAATTGTAGTATGGGGTAGGGGACAACCTGGGGACGAACCCTGTTGAAAATAAGCGGTATGGGGTCAAAGGTCAGGACATAGGAGCGAGATCCATTCCATCGCTCTTATGCTTCATAACTTAGGTAAAAATGCTTCGATTACGACAAAACTTTATCATGTTGTTTCGGAAGTAAACTGAACAGGTTATGCTGAATATCATCGAAATGGGATCAAAGGTCAGGGCACAGGAGCGAGATTTATTCCACAGCCATTATCCTTATAACTTGAGAAAAAAATGCTTCTATCACGACAAAACTTTAGTATGCTGGTCCAGAGGTACACTGAACCAATTATTTTTAATATCATCGAAATGGGATCAAAGGTCATGACACATGAGCGAGATTTATTTTACAGCCATTATTCTCATAACGTGAGTAATAACTTGAGTAAAAATGCTTCTATTGCGACAAAACTTTAGTATGTTGTTCCGGAGGTATACTGAACGAATCAATAGTCAGGGTTGGGAGAAGAGTTTGTCTGCGCGCGACTTCTGGCATGTTGGAAAGCGTATCATAATCAATGCATTGCATGATTTTACTAACCTGTTATAATTTTGTTTTTCAGTTTATACTCCCCCCTCAACTTATTTAAACCTTAAACTTTTCCATATTTTTGAAATAAGAAATTATATTTCATCACATTTTGTGACTCCCTATTATATACTCAACAATTTGTGTGTAAACCTGGTACTGAAATTTAAAAAAAATAAAAAGAACAATATCAAAGTTGTATCTGGGCTATATATGGAGGCCAATCGTTCAGTGACTTTAAAAACAGTGTTGGAAATAAAAAAAAAAAATAAGGCAATTTTTATACAGTACATGAGCGCGTATAAGAGGTGAATAAAGTAATTAATTTACCAGTTATTCCACTTTCCATCAAAAATCAATCACTAAAACATGTACCAGGAAAAAAAATATATATATACGAATTTATTTAAGAGGGATCGTTATTATTCAATACGCAAAAATGTTTGCTATGGAAAATTTTCGCTACGCAGATTAGTTAAAGCTAGCTTTTTTATCATTTTGCTGGAAAGTTTTTATTAAGGTAATAAAGAAACCTAAACTTCCTCCTCTCCAGAAAGAAAGTCGTAGATTTCAGCACTGTTTGTTCTTTTCCTGTCTCTTTGTCTGTCAGCCTGTCTGTCTGTCCGCCCATCTCTCTCTCATTTAATGTCTGTTGTCTGTCTCTCTCTCTCTCTGTCTGTCTCTCTCACTCTGTCTCTCACTCATTTAATGTCTGTCTGTCTATCTCTCTGCTTCATTTTTCCCTTCCCTGCAAATATTTGGTGTCTCGCTTCCATGTCATTTAAGTTTGATTAACGTATACTGAGTTTAGATACGTGATTCCCACAATTATATTTCAAAATTAAGTCCCCCCCCTCCTCCTCAAGTATAAACATTGCATATGAAATTAATGGTGGTGTAAGTTAAAACTAAGAAATGATTGGCAACGGTAACTATGCTCATAATCGACAGACTCCTGAAATAATTTATCGTTATTTATTCTTGAATAATAACACAACTAAAATGCTAATGTAAGTTCACTGATAATACAAACATAGAATGAGTAAATTGTCCTTATCTTTCTTCATTCAGTAAGCATAAGTTTCAATAAGGGCTGTTACTACATTACCCATGTTTATCAAGAATTAACTAGTACACCATGAATTGTCCTTATTGGAGTTCATTTTTGAAATGCTAAAAGTAATTTCAGGAAATGGTAAAAAATTATCTATCCTGATGCAAACGAAATTTTCAGGAACTCTTATATAGAGAATTATTTGTCAGATATATTATGCAAAATCTTGTTCAGATTTGTTACAAATGTTTCATATTTTTGTTCCCTGAAACCTTCAAATGTTTCTGGAACTTTTCTTTGTTTACTGTGGAACGTTCCTCAAACTCAGGTTGCCAGCCTGTTTCAAGATTTTTCAGTAGCATGTATAAAGTTCCTCAAAGTTGTTGAAAAGGTTCCACACGACGTTTTCTGCTTTTGTGAAATGTTTTCAAGATTAATGTGGAACGTTCCTCATAATGATGCAGAAACCCTGGGACGGAATGTTTCAATAATGCGTGGAAGGTTGATCACTTTTGTTTAAAAGGTTCCTCTCCTTATTGTGGAACGTTCCACAAAATCCTCCCGGGAAGGTGTTTCAGACTTCTTCAAAAATGTGTTAAACGTTTATCAGGATTTCTTGCATAACGTTTTCAAAAATGTTGAGGAAGCTAAGCTGCTCCTTTTTTTGTGTGTAACGTTCCACAGATTTTTTTTGCAGTGTAGCTAAGTAAGAGAAGTGGGAGTGCCAGATTGAAAGTGAGAGTCCTCATGGTTGAGATCCTCTAGAGGGGTTCAACATGTGTTTGCTTTTAATACGATCTATTGGTGCAGCCATACCTACAAATTCCTATGCCTTTTCCTGCTTTTCTGGTACGAAATTTGTGCGCTACGCTGCGAAAATTTTGATTTTTAATTCGACGATATTTCATCTTCTTCAGGTCGGATTGCAGAAGGACTGTAGCCAGCGAAGGATTGGGTCGACGAAACCAAGCCGAAAAATTCTAAATTTTCAGGAACCTTTCCGCAATTCCTTTCGTACATTAATGGTAAAATTCTGTTTTCACTTTTTCTGCATCCATATGACAAACATTTTTCGGTAATAATAGCGATTCGCGGGAATGCTTAAGGTTTGATTAACTATTAAATTTCAGTTGTCTGTCGGAGGATCTGATTTTGAAGTTCTGTAGCGAGATCGGATATTGCGGATATAATATCGCATGAATTTTAATTATTGTGACACAGGATATTTCTTCTTCTCTCCCGCATTTTATGCATCAACTGTTATATATTGTGTTACCGTAAGAAACCGGGTACTAAATTATTGTACATGTATCAGTCTATCGAGTTCTTAAGACAAAATCTATTACAGCTATCAAGAATAAATATATTGATACGCCCCGGGGTGCCAGACTATTGAATAAAAATAGCTTTAAGAATTTAGATGTCAGGATGTCAGGCAATGGCAGACGACCCAGAGATAGACATTAGAATTTCGAGTAAATATTTGTGAGCCCTTTTATCGCCGAAATCTTATGTTCTAGTGAAAAGAATTTAGCCTGCAATTTAGCCAATTAACACCAAGAAATTCTGACACTCGTAAATTATGCATGCAACTTCAGGACTGGCACGAGACAACAAATTAAAAATAAAACATAATGATGAAGGCGTCTATATACAGAAGATGGTGAAGGAGGGGCGTCAAATAGACTCGCCCCTTTCGGGATAGATCTGAGGCTGAATTTATCATTAAAGTTCAATGATTATTTGTTGGCATGATTATTCTCTGTTTCTCTGTCCGGCTTTAAACAGTTCTCAGCTGACGAATGTCTATTTGCTGACCGGAGCCAATTCATTCACGACTGGCATGCATAAATAAATAGTACTTACGGATATGCAGCTTTTCCTCGGGTATCCGTGTTTGATGCACTCACCAGTATTTGATGTACTCGGTTATTTTGGCTTTGGAAGCGCTCCTGTGTGACGACACGCCCGTTTCAGAGCGCGCACTATGACCAATGAAGAGGGGAGTCAAACCCCGTCTCCCACTTACTCTCGTGCACGGCATTCACCTGTATGAAGTCAGATGAATTAGAATTGTTCGACCTCGACGTTAGTGTGCATCTATGCGCACTAACGTCGAGGTCGAATGAGGCCGCTGACTTGATAGCAGGATCCGTCCGTCCTTTCTTCCCAGCTGATCCGTCCGTCTGTCTGTCCCAATGTGATTCGCCTTACATCATCGGTCGTGCACCTCAGTCACTCGTGACTGCAATTTCATCACTTCGTGTGACCTCCAGGATGCTGCTGGCTTTCTCTGTAGTAATTTACATCCAGGAATTACGTGCAATCAATCTAGCACCAGGAAAAGAGGCGTCTTCCCCTCTCTTCTTTCCTCGCGGTAACGTCAACCGCCTGGACGCTCTTTGCTTAGCTGGCCGACTACTTCGGGCAGAAGCTTTTCTTCCGCCGCTAACACCGAGCTGGATCAATCCACATCCGGCTCCCTGAGTCTAGCTTCCTTCACGGCTTTGAACCAGACTAATCTTTTTCGCTCGTTCACATTTCGTCAACAAATTCCTTTCTCTGTCGTTAGGGTCTGTTTTAACTCTTTTGTTAGCCTTATTGCTTCCTATAAGCATTCGGCACGATGAAGCGGTAAGAAATGTATGTCTCTGCATTCGGAATATGTGGGCAAAGTTTCGGATTAGAAAACGTCATAAGTTTTCCGATCTGGTGACACTCTAATGGTTTCTCCAAACATCCCACCATCTCACACTTACACGGCCACCCAACTTGACCGACACGGGCTTAGGGAGCGACGCATTGCGTTCCTCACACCAGGCGACCCAAGCTTCAGATTTATCCCTTCCAAGAAAAAGGGGCTCTCATCTCATTTCTTCTTTTGCAATGGTGGAAACCACTAGCTGTTAATTTTCAAACAATAATCAACGTTGTACCCTCCTTTTGCAAAACCAGCTAATCGAATTAATTACCGCACCCCAAAGTCCTAACAATATATTTTATGAAATAACACTATAAAACAATACATTTCAGCTTTCTTAAAGATAATTGAAAGTCATTGTCAGTTGAAAACTATCAAGTCCTAAAGCATTCTGTTGCTTTGAAAAATCACGATGAAAAAAATGCTTAATTTGTGATAGCTCCTCCTGCAAAATAAATAAATAAATAAATAAGTAAATAAAATTTTGCATACCTATTTAAAAACGAATAAGAAGTTCCAACGGAAAATAAAGTGATTATTTCACTCACATCAATGATAAAAACATTTGACCATCGAGGAATTAGAGCTCTGCCTTGAACGCACCAATGATTCCTGAGTATTTCTGGCTCAATGGTTAGGACACGTTCTTGTAACGTATATTCTATATTAATTTTCCTTTTGAGTTTCTTTTTCTACGTAAATTTCAGTTCCTTCTCTTAGACATTTTCAAACAATAACGTTATGTCTTTTCCCAGAAACGAGACTAATGTTGGCAACAATCTGAGGTCGGGGCAAGAGTGACGTATGTATATGTGATAAGAACGTAAGATAAAAAGACGATGCAGCAGTTGCTTTGGTGTGTGTGTGTGTGTGTGTGTGTGTGTGTGTGTGTGGAGATGTTCGATCGTTGTTAAGATAGATCATACGACAGATGACTAAGATATGTGAAGTGGTGTTGTTTTGGATTTCGTCTTATGTCGCTGGACCAATGAAAAGTTGACGTAAGTTGGACTTCTTTATATGTTTCGTCTGGCAGTAAAACCTTAATTTGAGCTATCCGGTACAATTAGTAACGTCGCTTTTACCCTTCGTTTAACATCTACTCAGCCGGAAATCTTACATAACGGGAAAAGGGTTACATTATAACGTGGTATCTGTTGAGCCAATCCGAACGAACTCGGTTCGGAGGGGTTATCTGGTACGGCTGAAAAAATCAGCGTCTTCAGTTTTGAGAAATTTCTGCACAAGTACGGAAAAAACCGAAACAGACTTTTCTGAAATAAACGGAATTTCTGACAACGGAAAATCTGTAAAAATACGGAAATAAAACAAAACAAAAAAACACGAAATTTTAAAAACGGAAATTTCGTTAAAAGATGGGCACCTACGGCAACTTCACTGCACGTTATTTTCAGGAATTTTTCGTGTATTCACACCACTTATTTTTTAACAGTGAATAACGTTAATTTCCGTCCTTTTGGAAAACGGCGACATTTGAATTCTTGGGTGCAATGAGCAAGTTTTCTGTGAAAATTTTCAAAGTAATTATACTAAAGGCATCTCAAGTTTTTTTTTTTTTCTTTTAAATTCTGCAGTCAGTAGTTTTCTAACAAAACAAAAATAGAATTTTACCACGCCTAGCTGAAAAAAATGACATCAGAAAAGTAGCAAAAGGAATAGAAAATCGTAATAGCGGTTACAGCAGCTGATCGAAGAAAAAACAAAACAAAACAAACAGAAAAAATTCTGGTCTTTTGAAATGAAGATACAATGCGAAATGCAAAGTTCAACCCCTTGTCGGAAAATGAAGCACATTGGAAATCAGAAGTCGCATAGATAACACTGACCGCTTTGGGAGCTTGCCAACGTTAAAAGAATATTTCCAATACGATCTGCAGAAGCTACAGTATGACCGAACGAAAAATATAAACTAATGTGACCTAACAGGAAAATTGTTCATGAAAAATGGGCTTGAAAAACTACGATCAGTTCCGCAGGAAGTGGATACAAGAGTTTTTAAGCTCAGAATACAACATAACGTTCCTGAGCTAATAGAGGGCCTCTTGAAAATCGGATAATGTGCAGATTAGATTTATTATGGTTGAATGAAGCTAAGAAAAAATGCTCTTTATTTTTTTTTTAAATGAAGGTTTAACGACCATTGTGAGCAACTAATGGGCCATAAGCAGTTGCTCGTCCCTAATTTTAGTGCCACTAGTGCTAGGAAAGGGAGAGGGCAAGTGCCTAAGACAAACACAACATCCATGTCTCACTGGGATTCGAACCCAGACCCTTCTCGAACGAATGGTCATACGCCTAGCGCTAAAACCACTGCGCCACCGGGGCAGGAAAAAATGTTCACCTCCTTGACAAAACATTTTCCAAAAGAAAAAAAAATCAGTATTTTTTTAAAAAATTTTGTTTAAAATGACAGCGACTGAAAACAAAATTAATGATAACAGATAAGGGAAGCAGAAATATAGCGCCAAATACAATTAAACATTCACTTCACCTCGCAGAAATATGCATTTACGCCACCTAGCGATAAAACTTTGCGTACTGTAAGGCAAAATAAAAGGCATGAAAAGTTTCGCACACAGCTGCTACTATTGGATGCAAAGTGACTTTTTCCATTCCTACTTTTAGAAACGTTGAAATCGTAGACATACGTTTGTACCACCTAACGAAAAAGCTGCGCATCACAAAAATTCAAAAGTGCGCGACTCATCATTCTTATTGTTATAGCCATTTTGTGAAAAAGGAGAATTTTGCTTAATATGGCTCATATATGCATCTGCGGAGATGCAAAAGAGACGAACAAGCAGACAAACAACGTAAAAGCACGAGCGTCTTTCATGCTAGAAATTATGCTACATGCTTTACTTGCCAACCGAAATCATTAAAACCAATTCCGTGCGGTTTTTCTGCATTTAGCTTAAATTGAATCTACGACTTTCTCTCATTTAAATCCACTTACCTCTGTTTATACAATCAACTCTGCCGAGTTTGTTTCGAATTACCTTTAGATAAAGCGGAAGATCTTAAACTGAAAACGGAAACCATACAAAATGATATATATCCTTTTTGTTATGTGCAATAAAAGAAACACTCCAGAAGCTGAATTTTACTGAATAGTAGTATCTTTATTCTCTGTTACACTCAGGGCCGGATTAAGGCCTTCTGTTAAAGTACGAAGTTGTAATTACTAAATTATCTGTGGAGTTTTCATAATAAGTCATTGTATTTTTCATTGTTCTCACAAGAACATGAGTTAAAAGCTTAAGATTCCTAGATTTTGTCTTGGATTTTCTAATGATTTAGCTTTGTATACTTTTCTTAGTGCATCTTTTTTTCTTCTGCAATATGAAGCCACAGTGGATTTCGACCATTAACGGTTCCAAGTGTAAATTGGGAGGTGGGGTGGACTGTAGTGAAAAAACTAAAACCGCTCCGGTGGCGCAGTGGTCTTCGTCTGAGATGGGACCGGGTCCGAATCCCGGTGAGGCATGGGTGTTGTGTTTGTGTTAAGGCACTGGCTGTCTGCCTTCCCTGTAACCAGTGGCCCAAAATTAGGGACGGGTGGCTGTTCATAGACCATCGAGTTGCTGACGGTGGTCGTTAAGTCCCCAACCAACCAAAAAAAAAAAAAAAAAAAAAAAACAAGTTAGTAAAATCATGCAATGCATTGATTATGATACGCTTTCTTTCCAACATACCAGAAATTATTACTCAAGTTTTGTGGATAATGGCTGTGGAATAAATCTCGCTCTTGTGTCCTGACCTTTGACTCCATTTCGATGATATTCAACAGAACCGGTTCACTATACCCCCGGAACAACATGATAAAGTTTTCTCGCAATCCAAGCATTTTAGGTAAGTTATGCTGCACAAGGGCAATGGAATAAATCCCACTCCAGTGTCCTTACCTTTGACCCCATTTCGCCCATTTTGAATAGGGTTCGTCCCCATGTGGTTCCTTACCACATACTAAAATTTCATCGAAATCGAACCATATTTACGCATGTTATGACGCATAAAGGCAATGGAATGGATCCCGCTTTTATGTCCTGACCTTTGATCCCATTCCGCCCATTTTCAATAGGGTTCGTGCCCAGGTCGTTCCCTACCACATACTAAAATTTCATCGAAATCGAACCATTTTTGCACAAGTTATGACGCATAAAGGCAATGGAATGGATCCAGCTCCAAAGTCCTGACTTTTGACCCTATTTCACTTATTTTCAATATGGTTTGTCCCCAGGCGGTTCCCTACCAAGTACTAGAATTTCATCGAAATCAAACCATTTTTACGCAAGTTATGACGCATAAAGTTAATGGAATGGATCCAACTCCTATGTCCTGACCTTTGATCCAATTTCACCCATTTTCAATAGGGATCGTCCTCAGGTAGTTCCCTAGCACATACTAAAATTTCATCGAAATCGAACAATTTTTACGCAAGTTATAACGCATAAGAGCAATGGAATGGATCCCGCTCCTATGTCCTGACCTTTGACCCTGCTTCGCCCATTTTTAATAGGGTTCGTCCCCAGGTGGTCGCCTACCACATACTGAAATTTCGTCGAAATCGAACCATTTTCACGTGAGTTATCGTGCGGACGGACGGACAAAGCTGGAGCATATACGCTTTTTCAACCTACGGTTGGAAAGCGTAAAAAATGGCAGTCTCGCCGACTCCGCTGTTTACAGCGACAGGAAACCTTTACCCTTGATGAGTCACTGCCTTGAAATCTGTTCGTTCGTCTTCCAGCCTCTATTTATGACCAAGTGGAAATCATACGAGACAAAAGTAAAACTATTTTATAAACCTCTCTCTCTCTCCCTCTCTATCTACCTGTTACTTGCCGAGACATGCCTCCTGGGCCCCCTGGTCACGGTGGGCCCCAAGGCTATAGCCCCTATGGACCCCCCCCCCCCCCCAACTTTCCTACTCTGGTTACACTTCAACGAGTGGAAGCTACGGTACCGTCAAACTAACGAATTCAATTTAACCCGTTCAAAACGGAAAGTGCTCATCAGAAAAGCTGGAAATATTCCTGGAGAATTTCAAGCAATAATCGGATGCCGAAAAAAATGAGATTTTAGAAATTGAGATGAAGTTCTGGTTGCAAATACATCCCTCATAACAAATAAATCCCCAACCGCAATGGATGTCATACGTACGGATCATAGCAACGCTCTAAAACGAAACTGGGTAAGTAAAAAATGAATCATATTTGCGGCTTCTTTAGTGAAGCGGATACTTGGATATTAGGCCAACATCGCTATGGGGTGAGGCCACGTCACGCGACAATTCAAACGCTAATGCTGTTAGGAAGTGTGTCAAAAAGGTTGCAAATAATATCTATGGTTCTCCAGACATTCTGCACTTGCACCTAAAGATTTCTCATGTTATGCGCTGGAGTCAGTTTCGTTCTCAGACGTCGTTTCATGACATCCCAGATGGACTCAATCGGCGATCAGGCATCTGGGCTGGTCATAATAGCACGAGAACAGCTTGCGGATGCTGTTAAGTATCTTGTTCGGTATGTGGTCTGACATTATCATGCTCGAATATGACGTTTAGCATCCCGTGAATTAGTAGCTGGTCCATTGATTGGTGAACGGTGTCTTCGTGCTGCTGATGGGTTTAATCGCTCTTGATGACAATGAGAGATAACCTCCTGTCGTAAGAGATAGCGCCCCACACTAGATCATAGCTATAAACGATGAACAGTGCTTAAAAAAACGACGTGGAAATTTTTTCTCCTGAACGTCTTCATCATCAAGTGTGCCCATCTTTCTGCCTCACACACATATGCGGCCCCTGTGCTAGTCGGTTGCACCACTGCGATCTGGCTTGTTTGTGAGCGTGAGTGAATGGTACGCAGATGAGTAGTCGCATTTCTCTTGTATTATCTTAGTGCAGAAGTTGATGAATGATACTGACAGAAACAGGAGGTGTGCATCATCAGTCTTTCTGTCGTTGGACGTCTGTCGGGCTGTCGCGTTTCTGGTACCAACAGCTATACGGCTAATCTGCAAGTATCCCGATCCGTAGTCACTCGAGGACGACTGAGAATTGAAAGACGACATGAAGCACCCTTCTGTGTCCATTGCTGACAGATGTGGGGACTTGTTCACGCATGATGTTCTACAAGACTGCAGTTCATCGCGTTGTCACACTGCTTCACATAAACCTGTGACACGACTCGCTGATTTGATTAAACATCCATCCATTACGTACAAATGGCCTTGCCCTTTGAAATAATTAACATGCAGCTTCCGTTTCTTTAACAATCGACTTTTTCCAGCCATAATGTTTCCTAAAACTAACTTAGTCATTATTTTAAATGCAGCCAAACCCTTCATTTGCGTATATCACTGCCTATCACCTACATTAATTTATACAAATGGACTCTGTTCCTTCCGGCCGGGGCAATTTTTCCGACGGGAAACGTATATCACCGCCCCATGAAAGAAAATCAAGTTTTGTGCTGATTTTTTTGGACATGCACATTTAATCGATGTTAAAATTGGACTTACAGAAGTTGAAAGACCATCGAACTAAAACTAAGTTTACCACCCATCGGAAACTCTGACATAAAAACATGAAAAATATATGTAAAATGTTGCTTTTAATAGCAAAATTTAAATGCAAGTACAATATTTATAAGTCACCTAGCAGAAATATATGTTCGCATCAACCAGTGATGCTAAATGGAAAGAAAAAATGCATTTTGCTCATCGTTCCAGATATCAAAAACAAGAAGAATTTTCCCTATCCGACATTTAATAGCACAGATTCGGGTTCAATATAAAAATACGTTTATACCACCTAGAGGGAGAGCCGCGCATCACAGAAATTCAAAAACACATTAGTGAAAGTTCTCATAATAAATTCTATCCAGTGCAAAATAATTTTTAGTACAGTTTAACAGATGCGGAAGAATAGTGTCTGAAGAAGGCAGAAAAACTGAAGAATGGATACAAAAAGTTATACTTAAAAATATATGCGATTGTTTTCACAAAAGAGGTGTTCCAAAAGCAGGTGAGGTACTAATGTTTATGTGTTTCCTTTTCTCGGTACTCATTTGTGTGTGTGTGTGTGTGCGCGCGCGCATGCCCATGGATGATACTTTAAGAGACTTTCAAATTCCATCAGTTTATTATTCCTCATTGAAACAACACACCCAATGGACAACATTAGAGATACCTACCAAATTGCGTGTTGGCCCTCCTGTAGCCGAATTACAGCCTGTACACGCCGTGCGCAGTGCTGTTCGCAAGGTGACGCTGCTTGGGACTCTGACATTTAACCTGGATGTGATTTAAGACGCCCTTGCCTATCGGTCGGTTTGTACGAGCATGGATAGTCTGCGTCAACCCCGGTCATCAATGGTATGTGGGCGGCCATCGCTTGCTCTCTGGGAGCTGGTACGTCCGTCGATGGTATATTCGAGGTACACCCTTGATACGGTACATTCGAAGTACACCCTTGATACGGTATATTCCAGGTACACCCTTGATACGGTACATTCGAGGTACACTTTTGATACGGTTGCCCTCGAGATCTCTAGGGTTCTTACCACTTGGGTGATAAAATGACCCATCGTCTTGCGCCGACAATGTGTCCACAATCAAAGTAGCTCAAATTACCATGTTTACCCATGTCCATCGATTGCGGTACACTGTTGGGGAGCTCTGCTGTCCGCCTATTTGTCGCATGCGTTCGGTTTGGGTCTGTTCCACTCTGCGCGGGGAATGCCTATGTCAACGGCCCTACACCCCTATCTCTAAAGTTTTGTCTTAGAGATAGGGGTGTAGGGCCGTTGTAAAGTTTCTAAGCTATAAGTAAAGTTTCAACTTTGCTTATAGCTTCAGCACCAGGAATATTGTGTCCTCCACCGGATGCAATATTTGAGACTCAAGATGCGCGAGAGGAAGCGTGACTGAAGAACATTCTTCTCGCTGGCGCAGCCCTCGTTCCTTTCTCTCTCTCTCTTTGTGTGTTTAACGTCTATTCACGTGAGTATCTAAGACTATAAGGAGTCACTCGTCCTTAATTAAGGTCCGCTAATTCCAGGAAGGAGCACAGGAGTAGCATCATATGACAAATACAACGCCCATGTGTGGTATGGGACTCCTAAGCGCGACTTCGATCACAGAGGTTGGTCGTTGTGGAAAGGAATTAATATTAAAAAAATATATTAATTTTTAGCAATCAGATGCCGTCCATCATTGTTATCCAAGAAGAGAACACGCATCTCTTATTTTTAGGTCAACCATTAAAGTGAATTTCTTGCTCTATTGCCGCGGTTAGGCAATATAATTTTGAAGTTAAACTCCAGTTCTCTGGTTTAATGGTAGTTTCTGAAAAGAATGCTCTTCAGGTTACTGTGATTTTGGGAAATTTGATTAAAACATTTCCGTGAAGTTTTGAATATTAAATTTTCATTTCCTTAAAGGTGAGAAAAAAAAAAAAAAAAAAAAAAATATATTTTTTTTTTTACGTTGGCGCCCGCCGCAACATCTTACGATGCGAAAAGTATCCATATTTGAAGTGCCAGTAGAGATCAAAGTTTGAGAACTCTTAGTTTATATTTGTATAGTGTGTCCACAAAAGTTCCTTGCAAATTAAACATCGAAGCTTGGCGAAAAATTGAGAGGTTACCCCATGGCCGTAGATACGCCCCAAAACAGGCAGGCAAGGGCGCCCATAAGGGGGGCAGAGTAGAGGGGATCGAGCCCCCTGTAACAGTTGGTATAGCCACATTTTTGATAAATTTAAAACACTAAAATAGACGAAACCTTTTTTTAAAGCATTTTTAAAAATAATAAGATATTAATGATTGATTGTATCAATTATTTTTGTTGTATTTTAGTATCTTGTACATTTACTAAAATGTTTGACAGCCTTGAAGGAGGTAAGGATTTTTCTTCTTAGCCCCCCCCCCCCCAAAGTATTCATATGGGCACCACTGGAGCCAGGGATGCTGAAGAGTCATGGGGAGGGGGGCTATGTTCAGGTACAAACCATATTTCCCCGCGAATACAGGTGCAACCTTTGCTTTGTTTTCTCCCTCCTTTTTCTAATTTTCTTCACTGGCGAATAATTTCTCCATGCCGAAAACAAAAAACAACGAAATTAAATGAAAAAAAAAAAAAAAAAAAAAAAAGACAGGGATTGAATTTTTTTGAAATGTAAAACATAAATCACATTCTCTGAATTTGCTTGATGGCTGTTGAGTGATGACTTTTCTGCCATTGCGTGGATTTTCGACTCTTTCTACTCTTCTTCTTCGGTTCCACTTTTTCTTCACCTTCAACCGCATTATCCTTCGTTGGCGCTCTGAGGTAGTGTCTCCTTCTGCGTGGGCAACAACCAAACCCCTTCCTTACTTAGGCCTACTCAAAAATCAAGTTCCTTCAGATTCCAGCCAAACAATCTGCTTTCTTCCCACATAAGCATCGTTAAACAACTCCTACTGACCATAAAACAATGAACAGGAAGAAGTTGAAAGCTCTTACTCTCTCTCTCTCTCTCACTCGCACAGAGATTTCCCTTTAGCAGAATTTTCAAATGTCTAGGGGGCTAGATTTAACTATATAACGTCCCCACAACAATACTTCTTTGTAGGTAATTAACTACCTGGAAGTTTTTAATAGCAGTTTAGCATCTCATGGTCACTTACCAGGTAACGAACAGCATTTTAACGCCCTCATTTTTTATAACATTTTTCTTCTAAATTTTACGTTTCTCAGAATAAAAGTTAATTATCTCTTCCATGAACATTAACAATCCCTGTGCTCATGTGGCAGTGTAACGTACCAGGAGATGTGACGTATCTGCCAGAAGGGCGCACACGAGGGAGATGATGTAACGTACCAGGAGATGTGACGTGCCTGCCAGAAGGACGCACACGACATAAAGGCAGATAGGAATCAGAATGAAATGTCCGCGTAGCTCAATTGGTAGAGCAACTTATTCCGGAATGAGGGAACCCGGGTTCGAATCCTGGCGCGGATAAAAATGACGGAGAAATTTACTTCGTTACCGGGTTCGAATCCTGGCGCGGATAAAAATGACGGAGAAATTTACTTCGTTATAATGGCGCCCGAACTATCCGGATGACCCGACCGTTCACAATGGTGTGATGTTATTTCCACACCGCGAGATAGGAAAAATAAGAGCAGCACTTCGAAAAAAAAAAAAAAATAAATAAATAAGGGGGAGATGATGTAACGTACCAGGAGATGTGACGTACCTGCCAGAAGGACGCACACGACATAAAGGCAGATAGGAATCAGAATAAAATGTCCGCGTAGCTCAATTGGTAGAGCAACTTATTCCGGAATGAGTGGACCCGGGTTCGAATCCTGGTAAAAATGACGGAGAAATTCACTTCGTTATAGCAGAGAATCATTGTCGCAACTAGCTGTTCATACTGATTCACCTCGAGAAGTAATTTCTTTTGAGTTATCCATACATTGTTCGTGTTGTCATCATTTCAATTTTGCATTTTTAAAGAAAAGTGAAATATGCGAATGAAAAAAAAAGGTAAAACATTTATGTTTATACTGAAGAACAAAAGCAACTTTCATAAACCACTGAAAAGAAAAGATCAGGGAATTTACGACAACTTTTATTTCTAGAGGTGACTTTCTTGCCTTATAGGAGGGGACTAAGCCCCATTCCCCGCATGGCCCTGGTTTTCAAAAGGTTAGCAAGATTTATTACGAATATAGAAAGATTATTATGGTGTTTGTGTTTCGGAAAGTTTAGCAGCTTCCCTATGAAGTGTTTCTAGGAGAGAAGGGGGAGATATATGCGAAAACATTTCGAGGAAAGATTTTTTAAATTTCTTTCCCTCTAGTCAGTTTACAATTGTGAAAAATTATCGCATCTACCGGATGACCCGACCGTTCACAATGGTAAAAAAAATTCTGAAATTCACGAGCCGCTTTCCGTGATTCCTTTCGTGAAATAACGAAGCATATTTCTGATACAATCTTTTCCGTGAAATGACGGAAGGAAACCTGAATTTCGCGGATTTTTCGTACGCCAGGGAAATTCTGAATTTCCAGAAACCTTTCCGCAATCCCCTTCTTATATTGACGGTAAATGGCCATTTTTAAGATGTGCTAACGGAAAATTCTGAATTTTCAGAAACCTTTCCGCAATTCCTTTCTTTTGTTGACTGTAAATGGCCGTTTTTAAAATGTGTTAACAAAAAATTCTGAATTTTCAGAAACCTTTCCGCAATTCCTTTCTTTTGTTGACTGTAAATGACCATTTTTAAGATGTGTTAACGGAAAATTATGAATTTTCAGAAACCTTTTCGCAATTCCTTTTTTATATTGACGGTTAATGACCGTTTTTAAGATGTGTTAACAGAAAATTCTGAATTTTCTGAAAATCATTGTCAGTTTAAAAAGATTTCAAGTTCCAAAGCATTCTGTTGCTTCGAAAAATCGCGATAAAAGAAGTACTTAATTTGTGATAACTCCTCTCCTGCAGAAAAAAATGAAATTGTTACAAACCTATTCAAAAAATTAATAAGCTTCAACAGAAGATGAAATGACTAAGTCACTCGCATTAGTGACAAAAAAAAAAAAAAAAAAAAATTCCTCTTCACGCATTCAATTTTGTTATGAACGTGATTCAAACCTCCGAGTTTTTCTCGCTCAGTGGTTAGAACGGGTGTTCTCTGTTGAATAAGCCTAGACTATGTGGGTTCGATCCTTACTGCTGCGACAAGATTATATGGGGTAGGGGCAGAAAAAAATTCAGCGTCTTCGATTTTGCGAAATTTGTGGATAAATACGGGAAAACCTGAAACAGACTTTTTCTGAAATAAACGAAATTTCTGACAACGGAATATCTGTAAAAGTACGGAAATTAAAATATTAAAAAATAAAAAATAAAAAACAAGAACAAAAAAAAAAAAAAAAAAAAAAAAAAAAAAAAAAAAAAAAACCGGCACCTTTAAAGACGGACATTTCTTTGAAAGACTGACACCTACCGACAACTTTATTTAACCACACGTTATTTTCAGAAATTTTCTGTGAGTTCACACTACTTACACGGTCGAGTCACATTATTGTGACCACCAGCTAATATCCAGGGTAACCGCCGTGTACAGCGCGTACAGCAGCTGGACGGGCTGGGAGTGACTCAACAAGGTGCTGGAAGGTGTTCACAGGTATGTGGAGCCATGCTGACGGCAGTGTATCTGACAGCTGCTGGAGGGTGCGTGGTGGAGGATCCATGGAGCGAACAACACGATCGGGTGGTTCCACAGATGCTCAATCGGGTTTAAGTCTGGAGCATTAGGGGGCCAGGGAAGTACTTTGAAGTTTTCATCGTGCTCTTCCAACCACTCTGGGACATTTGTAGCATTGTCGTGCTGGAAGATCCCATCCGCCCCAGGGAAGACAATCAGCATGTATGGTTGTACGTGGTCTGCAAGGATGGATTCATAACGAATTTGGTTCGTAGTGCCTTCCACAGGTATGAGTGGACCCAGAGAAAGCCACGAAAACATTTCCCAGACCACAACGCTGCACCCAACAGCTTGTGTTCTTCCAGCAATGGTTGAAGAGTGTTTGTTCTCCGTTGTTTCTTGCCTTATACACCAACGTCTATCCGTTCGATGAAGCAGAAAACGTGACTCATCGGAGAAGGCAATCCTTTGCCAATCAGCGTAAGTCCAATTCCGATACTGCCGTGCAAATGTAAGCCTATTCTGTCGATACACCTTCGTTAGCATAGGTGCAGTGACCATCCCATCCGTCTGCATCGGAGCCCCATACGCAGAAGGGTTCGCTGAACTGTCGTTTTAGACACACTTCTGGTAGCCCCCTGGTTCATTCGGCCAGTGGGTTGCTCCAATGTAGCGTGTCGATCGGCCCTCACGCACCTTCGCAGCTGACGTTCACCTCTCACATCAATGGCACGTGGAGCTCCGCAGTTTCGACGTCGCTTATGCGCAATGGTGCCATTTCTCTAATCACGATACAATTTAACCACAGCAGCACGCAAACAGTTCACAAACTGCGCTGTTTCAGAAATACTGCCACCCTTGGCACGAAAGCTGATAATCATCCCTTTTTGCAATTCTGACAAATCGCTCTTTTTATTCATGACAGCAACTAGTGATATGTTTTCAGAAAGCCTACAGCACACCTAATATACCCTCCAAGCCAGCTCACGACACATACCTTTTTTTCATTGGCTACACGCTGTTGACGTCAAAAATAGGAAGTAGCCACAATAATGTGACTCGATAGTGTATTTTTTACAGTGTAGTGTTTTCAATCTTGTGTCTTAAAATGTAGAAAAGAAGGCATCTAGAATTAAGTTGGGGGGGGGGTCTACTAGGTACGTTATTTCGCTTATGAAGGCCATCGGTAACATGTTAAAAAGTTTCTTGCACGAAAGATACCGCAAGAGAATATCATTCCTCGTAATACGCTTCAGTACACCAACTGGCTACTGTCCAAGTTTATTTTGACGACAAGTTTCTTCAGAATATGAATAAATGTAAGAATACAATTGCCCAAAAGGAGAAACACCAGACAACTTGTGTTTAATTCGCAGTGATAAATAAACCAACGACACAGCAAGCACGTGTCGGAAAGAAAGAGATAAAAGAAGAAACGAATGGTTACTTTAGAACAAACAAAATTATCGCTCTGCAAAACACGAATGTGATTGGGTTTTTTAAAGACATATTATTATGCGTTTTTGGTCTTTAACATGGAGAGATATGATCCGTTTAATTGGCACTGATGAAACTGATAAGTAAAACAAAGTCAAACACATGCGATAGGAAAAGAACGAAAGAAAAATGTTGCTTCACCAAACATTCATTATGCAAAGCACGGACGCGTTTCAAATTAGTTCTAGAAATTTTTGGGGATGGGGGGGGAGATTCAAGCTTTTAACCAAAACGAACATTAGCCTAATAAAATGTAGATTTTGAAGAAAAACAAAAGCTTGTTTTTAACTTAAGAGCAGGGTGACTCTTTAGTACGGCCGATAAAAGACCGCCTTTTTAAGGGAAGCTGATTTTAATATTGGATTTTATCATCATCTAATTTTTGATCTGTATTATCTAGGGGGGGGGGAAAGATAAATGAATAATATTAATTAAAAGATAAATAGTACGCCTTTTAATTTTTGCCGCCATTATTTTTTTATGGCAGCATTCAGTGAAGATATATGAATACAGCTTTCTTCCCTATAGCTTCTTATCAGCCAGCTTTATAAATAAAACGTCAATAGCAAAGTAGGAGTGTGCAATGAGTAAAATAATGGAAGATGAAAGTTCCCTGGATTTAATGAAAAGCACAAAGTCTCAGATGAAAGTTCCCTGGATTTAGTAAAAGCAGAAAGCCTCTAATTTAACAGGATTACAGTTTCTCCAGTTTAACAACATGCTACAGAAGATGTTGTCATGTATATATATATAATATATAAGAATCCCCAGAGGACCGGACTAGGCTGCCATCTGATGCTGACCTTGGCTACGTACAACGGACGCTCCTATCTTCTGATTCAAGGCTTCTTGAATTGGAAGAGGAACTACAAAGGATCAAGTGGGACATCGTGGGGCTAAGTGAGGTAAGGAGAAAAGGAGAAGATATCATCGAACTGAAAAGTGGACATCTCTTCTACTATCGTGGGACAGATACTGGCAGAACTAGTGGTGTTGGATTTATAATAAACAAGAAACTGAAGGATAAAGTTGTAGAAGTTGAAAGTTCCTTTGACAGAGCTGCACGACTTGTTATCCAACTCTCGAAAAGATACCAGGCTCAGATTATTCAAACTTATGCACCCACCACAAGTCATCCTGAAGAAGAAATTGAAGAATTTTATGAGAAAATTTGTCATCTAAATAATAAAGGTAAGCAGCACTTGAAAATAATTATGGGAGATTTCAATGCAAAAATAGGGCAACGGCAACAGAATGAAACTTCAGTAGGTAAATTCGGTCACGGCAACAGAAACCAGCGTGGAAATACTCTCGTTGAGTTTGCAGAGGCAGAAGGGTTTTTCATCTTGAACTCCTTCTTCAAGAAAAAGCCACACAGGAAATGGACATGGAGACATCCAAATGGGACGACAAGTGAAATTGATTTTATTATGTGTAACAAAAAATTCGTCATAGAAGACTGCAGTGTGCTAAACAAGTTCAACACAGGTAGTGACCATAGATTGGTGAGATGTAAGATGCACCTCAACACCAAACTTGAACGTGGCAAGCTCATAAGACAAACAAAATCTATTGACATAACCAACCTTAAAAAACGCCATAATACCTTCAAGTTGGAACTGAAGAACAGGTTCTCTGCTTTAGAAGGCCTAACATCGGAAGAAGTGGACATCTCTGAAGTTAACAGAAAAGTAACCAAAGCTCTTATGGAAACAGCAACAAAATTAGCTGGGTCTAAGAACAAGTTGCATGTAAACAAATTATAAGGAAAAACCAAAATGTTGATGCAAAAAAGAAGAGAGATGAGGACAACTAAAGAAGATGTGACTTCCAAAGTGGAATATATAGAGCTATGCAAGACAGTAAGAAAAAGTATCACTGAAGACGTAAGAAAATTCAACTGTGAACTAGTGAGGAAAGCAATTGAAAACAACCAAAGCCTAAAGATAGCAAAGGGACATCTCAGTAAGGGAAGAAAACAGATTATGGCACTGAGAAAAGAAGATGGTTCTGTAACAAGAAATAGAGGCAGAAAGTTTGACAAGAGTGAAAGATTTCTACTCCAAATTATATGAAAGGGATGATACATGCACTCCAGACATCATGAAAGATACCAGTACCAGAGTTCCTCCAGTCCTTCCAGCAGAAGTTGCACATGCAATCAAGAACATGAAGCGGGGAAAAGCTCCAGGAGAAGATGGAATTACTGTAGACATCATACAAGAAGCAAGTGGAGAAATTGAAACAGTACTCGCCCAAATTTTCACTCGATGCCTTAATGAAGGAAAGATTCCTGAGGATTGGAACACCGCTACAATGATCCTGCTACATAAGAAAGGTGACATTGAGGATCTCGGAAACTACAGACCTATCAGCCTCCTATCAGTAGTTTATAAAATCTTCACTAAAGTTCTTTCACACCGCTTGAAGGTAACACTGGACATGGCTCAACCGAGAGAACAAGCTGGATTCAGGTGTGGCTACAGCACAATAGATCATATCCACGTACTGAGATAACTAATTGAAAGAGCGAGGGAATATGAACTTCCACTGTGCATGGCTTTTATCGATTATGAAAAAGCCTTTGATTCGGTGAAACCATCAGCAGTTACAATGGCTCTGAAAACCTGCGGTATTGAAGATGCATACATTAATATTATTAATAACATCTATGAAAATGCAAGTGCAAAGATTCGGCTGTTTGAAAATACAACACACATAAAAATTGGAAAGGGAGTGAGACAAGGTGACACCATATCTCCGAAGCTCTTTAATGCCACATTGGAGGGTTATTTTCAGTCGCTGAGCTGGGAAAACAAAGGGATAAAGATTAATGGAGATTATCTAACCCACCTTCGTTTTGCTGATGACGTAGTCATATTTGCAACTACCCCATCAGAGCTACAGATTATGATCCAGGAACTTGCTGACAAGAGTAAAGAAGTGGGATTAAAAATGAACTTTCAGAAGACAAAAGTGATGTTCAATGCTTTTACAAGAAATGAAGATTTATTGATTGATGGAGAAAAGCTGGAGATAACAGACACGTACGTTTATCTTGGACAGCAGATATCAAGTGAGGGTCACATTGATGAAGAAATTAATCGGCGTACAAAACTTGCCTGGAGAGCTTTTGGAAGAAACAGCATAATTTTCAAGAGCAATATGCCATTATGTCTTAAAAGAAAAGTGTTTGATCAATGCATCCTTCCAGTGCTTACGTATGGTGCAGAGACGTGGACCTTAACTAAAAGAGATATACAAAGACTGCAGACAACTCAAAGAAGCATGGAGAGGTGCATGCTTCGTGTAACCAGGAGAGATAAGAAGAGGAACTCGTGGATCCGAAAAATGACAAGAGTGGAAGACATCATGATCAGAGTTAAATCCCTGAAATGGCAATGGGCTGGACATACTGCCCGAAGGACAGATCATCGATGGACAGCCGAAATTTTAGATTGGATTCCAAGGGACAGGAAAAGACCCAGAGAAAGACCACATGGGAGATGGGTGGATGAAATTCGAAAGTATGCAGGGGTGACATGGAGGAGACTGGCACCAGACAGACCGTTGTACAGGAAACTTGGGGAGACCTTCGTCCAGCAGTGGATTGATAATGGTTGACAATGATGATGATGATGATATATATGTTTCCTATCTCTAAGACAAAAATATGTTGCTCAAATCTGATTGAAAATCAGAATTTTTTCATTCAAAAATACGAAAGGACATCATTCACATGGTTATATATACAGGTACGTAAGACAATTTAGCAATTTAGGAGCCGGCAAGTTTTTTTGTTTTTTTTTATACTTGAATCTGGTAGGCTGCATAATCTTGAATGTTCTAGAATAAACTAATATACATACGCTTTATTTTATTTTTTATTTGAAGAGATGCAATATAGCAGTCTGTCTTTTCTCATACATATGTGTGAAAGTACACTATAAAGAGTAAATGGTGTGAATTCACGGATAATTTCTGGAAATAACGTGCAGCAAAATTGCCGTCAGATGTTAGTCTTTTAACGAAATTTCAACTTTTGAAAGTTCTCGTGTCTTGAAACTTCAGTATTTTGACAGATTTTCTGTATTCAAGAATCCCGTTTGTTTCAGAAAAGACAGTTCCTGTTTTTTCCGTATTTTTACAGAAATTTCGCAAAACTCTCGATTTCGACTTTTAAAGACACTTCCCATTTGCCCGTGATGGGATCGAACTTTCATCGTTCTCCTTCGAAATCAACTGCAAACGCGCGTGTTACCGATGAGCCAGAAATACGTGAAAAGCTCAGTCACATATCAGGTAGAACTCTAATCCCGCAGTGATGAATTTTTTTCTTTCTTTTTTTTACTATCAATACGGATGAATTAATAGTTTTATTTTCTGTTGAAGCTCATTATTTTCTGAATAGGTTTGTAATAAATTTATTTTTTATTTTTTCTGTAGGAGGATTTATTACAAATTCCGTTTTTTTTTCATTGTGATTTTTCGAAGCAACAGAACATGAATTTTTTTAAACGAATAATGACTTTCAATTAAGGTGCAATGTACTGCTTTACAGTATTTATTCAACAAAACTAAATCTAAAATTTACTCTTGATGACTACAATAGCTTTTGTCTTAAGGGCTCCACAGGTTGAATCATAACCATTATGCAATCTCCCCTGTACAATAATGCATTGTAAATACCCGGTTTCTTACGGTAACACTATATAATAACTAGTGCACAAATTGGGCGTGAAAAAAGGAACAGCTGCTGCCACAATAACCAAAGTTCATGCGATATGCTATCCACAATATCCAATCTCGCTACAGAAATTCAAAATCAGATTCTCAGACAGACGATTGAAATTTAATAGCTAATCAAAAGTCATGTGTCCCCCCGCGAATCACTCCTTTTTTCAAAAATTTAATAGCTAATCAAAAGTCATGTATCCCCGCGTAACACTCCTTTTATCAGAAATTTAACAACTAATCAAAATTCATGTATCCTCGCGAATCAATCCTTTTATCAAAAATTTAATAGCTAATAAAAAGTCATGTATCCGCGCGAATCACTGCTTTTATCAGAAATTTAATAGCTGATCAAAATCCATGTATTCCCGTGAATCAGTCCTTTTATCAGAAATTTAATAACCAATCAAAACTCATGTATCCCCGCGAATCACTCCTTTTATCAGAAATTTAATAGCTAATCAAAAGTCATGCATCCGCGCGAATCACTCCTTTTATCAGAAATTTTATCCCTCATCAAAAGACCCGCGAGTCACTCCTTTTATCAGAAATTTAATCCCTCATCAAAAGACCCGCGAGTCACGCCTTTTATCAGAAATTTAATAGCTAATTAAAAGTCATGTGTCCCCAAAGTTAATCAAAAGTCATGTATAAAGAGAAAACAAAGTTTTTCCAGTAAATAAGTAAAACATTTAATAAATCATTTTCGCTTTGGTTTCTAAAAAAGTGGGTGACGAGAGAGCCGCTATTCGAGAGAACTTGAAGCCCCTTTTCACTGCCAGAGCAATAGTTCCTATACATGTATATTAACAAGCGAATGTGATTGAATATCAGTTGAATAAATGAAATTTTTATATCAGTGAGGATAAGGCGTTATATATTACTCTTCTTTGCACATAAGTAAGCGTCCTTCAGAATATAATGAGCTAAAAGGTGTTCTTTAGGGAGGGGGAATGAAAATACAGAGACCTGTATCATTTTTTTTATAACAGAGTCAAAAGAAAAGACTTTTACTTTGTGCAAAACATTGTAACTTTATGTTAAGTGGTTGTTTTTTTTTTTTTTTTTTTTTTTTCATTCAAGAGTCAATAATTTTAGTAATTATACTCTTTTGGCGACACAATTGTTAATTGTTAATTTTTAATTTGCTTACTTACGTTCCGTGTTTTCGTATAAATCGGAAAATACACTCACAACCGTCATTACGTGTTTCATGAGTGTGATCGTGAGACATTTCAAAGAGACTAGATTTAGTTCTCTAGAAGAATAAAATTTGCATGATACCAGTATAATTAACTTTGGCGTAATTTTTTTTAATATTTTGTATAGGTATAAAACTAGGGTAATCATTTTAATTACAAAGCTCACATTCGTGTTACACGCAATAAAGTGTAACAATTTTGTTTTTACGAAAAATGTAGTGTAATGTGGAATTTAAAGTTTCAGTAATTGAAAGCACATTTTCACAAAAGGGCCTCGAAAATATTTTTTTGCGCTGGGGCTCTGAGTTTTTCAGGTACGCCACTCCCGGGCGTGTAAACGTATTTATATCATGGTAAGTAAAATTATTTATTTACATATTGCAATACATACATTTATTTACGTGTATTTATTTGCATACATACATTTTACTTATTCAAAATCTTTCCACTAGGTAGCACAAATGATGTTTGCACTAAGCTGCGGAAAATCCTATTTGTGTTTGCACTATTTTTCCTTTATGAGAAGTATGAGAAATTAGCTCGCGTAAGCTTCCACATTTGCGGATTTCTGTTAAAAATGTTTGTTAAATCCGAATACTTTAGGTAAATTCTGGAAAAAGGTTGGATAAAAAATCTGATTTCAAGGTGTTATTGATCTTTGTCACTCATGAATTCTTAGGCACTTTTAGGGTCATTCAGACGAAAAAACTTATAAAACCGAGCTGGTAAAACATAGCAGGAAACGTCTTAGGAGAGGCATTGCACAGATTTCTGCAAACCGGGACGATCATTTATCTGTCGCACTGGAAGAAAAGGAAAAGTCCATGATTCATTTGACAAATTCCTTTTAACTTTTTCTAGTTTCGAGTAAATGCCTTTTTGAGTCATTATTTCCACAGTTAGAGAACTTTCTGTTCGCTATGCTCTGAACTTCCAACTTATAATTTAAATTTCCAGTTAGAAGTATTAAAAGCTAGAAAACTGCAGCACTTTCCTTTCAAAGTGGTGATTTTTTTTTTGTTTCTTTTCAATTACACTGGGCAATAATTTTCCAAGATGAATTCCTTAGGTAAATGCATTGCAATAATCAGCCAGACGTTTTCATTGGTAAATACCGAACAATTAGACGAATTCGTTGTTTAGAAAATGGGTCCCTGCACAGTCAACTTGTGAGCTACCCTTTCTTTCGACGAACTATGAAAACGCAAATTTGCCGGTGACTGGGAATCGAACCCGCATTATTCAGCTTCGGAGCCGAATACTCTATTAATTAAGCTACACCGACGGAATTTATTGCTGCAACTTTGTCGTCTTGATATGTGCTTCACCTCTGTAGTACGACATGTCATCTCCCTTGTAATTTAGTTTTCGAAGCGAAGAAGGAATTCTCTCTACTTCCAGACAATGTGCGGAACAAACATCAAACATCTTTCGAAGAACCCAACTGCCAGTAGATCCATTTTCCACAATAGGGCGCCAATTTGTCGGTGACCGAAACTGCGCCTCCTCGCTCCGGAGCCAGTTCTTCTAATCGACTAAACTACACCGACGGAATTTATCGCTGCAACTTTGTCAGCTTCACCTGAGCATACACATTATTGCTATTAAATTTCTGATAAGCTCAAGTCAGCGAATTTGATAACATATGCTAGTCGTCAGATGTATTATTTGTTATTTTTGAAGCAGTTATCCCGAAAAGAATATAAAAATTTTGGAAGCAAGCTACATTGATCTTCCCAATGAAACATTAATTGCGTCCGTGGTCAGAAATAACTTACGTCTTCGACACAAAATCACGTAAGAATGTAAACTAAAACTATACTATAGGATCCACTCATTCCGTGGCATTTAAAATACACGAAATCCAAGTTTTCTCTCAGCTGTCTCAAGAATCATTTCATTAAGATATCTGAGAGAGCGTTTTCTTCAACTTCATTGATGTGATAGCTTGAAATTCATATTCTTTCAATACATCGTACTGAAATGGGTTTGATATTTATGGAATATATTCTTTGTGAGACTTCGCATCAGTGGCAAATGAAACGATTCCGAACAATTATATTGGACGATTTATTTCAGAGTAGAAGTGTGAAGAATGCTCTTAGTAATGGAAAAAAAAAACCGAAAAACGATCATTCTCAAAAGTTTACAGCTTCATGCCGGAAAGCTGGAAGCCAGTCCCTTGGAGGAAAACAGCAACTATTGTATAAAAAATATGGTGACTTAGCCGAAAAAGGGGGGGGGGGGTCCCTTTTCGCAAAAGAGGTAAGGAAGAAAATTTATGACCACTTTGGGTAGTAGTATGCTTTAAGTCAGAGCCGTAACTAGGGCGGGGCTGCCCAAGAGAGGGCGCAGAAATCACTGTTTGGAATGCGATTTCAATTGGAATTGAAACTTTTACTCAAGTTTTGGGGCAATTAAAATTAGAATTTCCTCCTCAAAATCTTCAGGAGTTGCTAGTTGCTCGCATACAGTAATGAAGGTATTGTTGTATAGTCCGTCAAACTGAAGAACCATGGCATCCTTCTACAACAATGGGGCCTTTAGTTGGATAGACTATACGTGCGTTGCAAGATAAGGATGTTTACATTTTTGAAGATTGTCTGGAGGCTATTCAGTCTTTATTGTGGCTGCATGCCACGACTGTCAGCTAAATTCGGTCTGCTTGATGCGGTGCCGAAGGTCCGAACTTCGAAGCTGTTGCGAAAAGCTGTAAAATCAGTCACATTTTGGTTGTACCTTTTTTACGCCTAGTTTCGTTAGAACTTAGAAATGCAGTTTTACGCCTAAGAGAGAAAGAGAGATAGAGAGAGATAAAGAGAGAGAGAGAGTGAAAGAGAAAGATAGATAGATAGATAGAGAGAGAGAGAGGAAGATAGAGAGAAGGGGGGGCAGATTGGGGTGCAATATTTTGCGGTTTTCCCCGGGCGCAGAAATGCTAAGTTACGCCCCTGCTTTAAGTGCTAACAAAAAGAGCACATGACTTTTCTTCGGCCGCTTTTCCAATCAGTATGTAGATGAGGTACTTAAAGAAAGCATTATTAACTTTTTCGTTTGATACACTGAATTGCGACAAAAAACTTAAGATTCCCAAAGTGTGAATTTATCTTTCATTGCTATTATTATTTTGTTTTGTTTCCGGGTTTAACGATCATTGTGAACAACTCTAAGGGCTTTAAGCAATCTCCCGTCCCTAAGTTGGGGCCACTGGTTCCAGAGTAGGGAGAGAACCAAGTCCGTAAGACAAGCACTCCACACAAGACTCATTCGGGAATTGAATGCGGACCCGTTTGGAAAAGGACAGGCGAATGGGCCTGTCAGTAATTTTGGGACGAGCCAATTGAGTTGCTCACCATGGTCTTTCAACCCTCAAGAAAATAAGCAAACGTCTTTCGAGAATATTCTGCTATAGGATGAAATTCATAAATAAACCAACAGATGGCAGTACGAGTCAGTAAGCGTTCTTTGATCTGGGTCTTACAGCGTGGCCACTCTCGTTACTTAATTGTTGGACGGTGGACCTCGTATATGTACAGGGCTTTACAGAGGGAACACTTCATTCACGGAATGAGTTAAAAATAACTGCAGTTTCGCGACCTGCTGGATGAAATTATAAAATTTATATTAAAGCTAGACTTCGCCTTTTTATACTCTACCATTCTGTAATCATGTAGTAATAAAAATAAATATGTTGACAAAGGCATAAAATTCAACTAAATGATTTTACACCTTTCTTCTTTTAACCCGAGCGAAATTCAAAAATGAATTTTGCGTTACAATTCAAATTTCGCAATTTCAAAAAAGATACCAGGATCCAATGTCGTTGCGTCAGTTGAAGAGTCCCTCACAAAAAGCGATCTGAGCATTGATGAAAAAGAAAGGATTAGACATTGTGTCAGCCTGGTAATAAAATCAAATTCCTTTCCACCATTTAAACCCAATCTCAACAAGAAAGAGTATAAAGCTCTAAAAGAATTACAGTCAAATTCTGATATCATCATTACTAAAGCCGATGAAGGAGGACAAGTTGTTATTCTGGACAAAAAGCATTATGAGGCAGAGGTCGAAAACTTATTTCCGAGGGACCGTATAAAGAAATAAACAAGTTAGTAAAATCAGGCAATGCATTGATTATGATACGCTTTCCAACATACCAGAAATCATTACTCAAGTTATGAGGATAATGGCTGTGGAATAAATTTCGGTCTTGTGCCCTAAACTTTGATCCCATTTCGATGATATTCTACCGAACCGGTTCAGTATACCTCCGAAATAACACGATAAAGTTTTGTCGGAATGGAAGCATTTTTACGTAAGTTCTGATGCATAAGGGCTATGGAATAGATTCCGCTCCTGTGTCCTAACCTTTGACCCCATTTCGCCCATTTTCAATAGGATTCGTTGACCCCATTTCGTTCATTTAATAGACCCTACAACATACTAACATTTCATCCAGATCGAAGAATTTTTACGTAAGTTATGACGCATAATGGCGATGGAAGTGATTCCACTCCTATGACCTGACCTTTGACCCCATTTCGCACATTTTCAATAGGGCTTGTCCCCAGGTGGTCCTCTACCATATAGTAAAATTTAATCGACATCGAACCTTTTTCACGTTAGTTATGACGCATAAGAGCAGTGGAATGGATCCCGCTCCTATGCCGTGACCTTTGATCCCACTTCACCCATTTTTAATAGGGGTCATTCCCAGGTGGTCCCCTACAAAATGCTGAAATTTCATCGACATCGAACCATATTTACGCAAGTTATGACGCATAAGGGCAATGGAATGGATCTCGCTCCTATGCCGTGACCTTTGACCCCATTTCGTCCATTTTCAGTAGGGTTCGTCCCCAGGTTATCCGCTACCACATACTGAAATTTCATCAAAGTCGAAACATTTTTACGCGAGTTATCGTGCCGACAGACGGACGGACGGACAAAGCTGGAGCATATACGCTTCTTCAACCTACGGTTGGAAAGCGTAAAAAATGATTCCTTCGGAGAAACATTTAAAAGAAGTTCGGAAAGTGGTAACAAGTTGCGTTACTTTTGACCAAGGCTCAAAAAGTTTTCTGAAACCCTCATATGCCCGTTGTGCGGGTTTTCTATGCACTTCCGAAGATACACAAAATTGGCGTCCCTTGTCAGCAATATCGGCTCAGCTACACATAAGTTGGTCAAATTTCTATCTTCGAAACTATCCACCTTAACGACTTCTTCAAACAAAACTGTTGTAAAAAATTCCACTGAATTTGTCAATCTGCTTAAACGACATCCATACAACGATCAGTTCATGTTATCCTTCGATGTGAAATCCATGTTCACAAGTATCCCAGTGAATGGAGCCATCGAATCACTGAAAGCAAGTCTCATTGAACATCATTTCAGCCAACCGCAAATTTTGAGACTGGTGGAAATTTGTATCAAACAAAACAGTTTCCATTTTCGTGGAAGATTTTTCCAACAGAATATAGGCCTTGCAATGGGTAGCCCTCTGTCACATGTTTTATGTGAAGTCTACATGCGTCACTTTGAGGACAAACTCTTTCAGCTCGTTACATTCGACCTGTGGATTCGATACGTAGATGATACCTTGGTCCTCTAGAATGGCAGGAATTCGGAAATACTTAAATTAGTTCAACTTATCAATTCAATTGATCCTCATATACAGTTCACATGTGAGACTGAAAATAATGGCTGCTTACCCTTCTCGGATGTCGCTGTGTAAAGGTTCCTTTAGTACAACAATTTACCGAAAACCATTTGCTGTTTCCTTACCTCCACATACAAAATCAAATCACCCGTGGAAACAAAAAAATTCTGCTTTCTACACATACGTATATCGTGCAATTCATATATGCTCAACTGAGGATTCCTTAGAGAAGGAACTTGATTTTCTTAAACGAATTGCAGTACACAGAGGATATAGCCCTTCCGTAATAGACAAAAATTTAGGAAACCGATAGTCCAAAAATTTAAGAAACCGAAGCCTGTCTGCTCGCTCACGCCAATAGACCTCCCAGTACGAACGAATTGGGCAGTTATTCCATTTGCTCCTCAGATTTGCTTCGGAATTTCAAAAATTCTCAAAAGTTTTAATTTTAAAGTTATTTTCAAACCCATTAACAAGATGAATTTTTACGGATCAAAAGACTACGTCGAAGATATAAATTCCTGGGAAATTTATCAGATACCTTGTGAATGTGGACTTTCATATACTGTATAGGACAGACCCGCAGAGCTTTAAGTTTCCGAGTGAAGGAACACAAAACTTAAGTACGGAATTATGAACTGAAGAAGCCATCAATAGCCCAACATTGTCACGAAAATAACCACACATTTTTGTTTGGAAACGCTACGCTTATTGATAAACCTGATTTGACTATCAAGCTTAATACATTAGAAGCTTCCCGTATATACCGGAATTCTTCACGACTTGTCAACGACATGACGTCAACGCCATTTCTTTCAAGCGCGAGGAAACAACTCGTCAATATCCGTGACCGTTAAGAACTCTGATGATGTTACAATTATTTTAATGTTTACTTTCCATTCGTTTTGATGATGCCGAGCCAAACGCTCTGCGTAGCTATAGTCGATGCTAATAAATCGTTTAATTGTGAATAAACGTTGCTAATGTATTCTTAATCAACATCACAAGTGTGTAGTCTTGAATTATATGTATTTTTTTTTTATTGGAGGTTTAACGACCACCGTGAGCAACTCAAATGGGCTATAAGCAGTCGCCCGTCCCTAATTTAGGGTCACTGGTTCCAGGGAAGGGAGAGAGCTAGTGCCGTAAGACAAACACAACATCCATGCCTCACCGGGATTCGAACCCGGACCCCGTTCGGACGAATGATCAGAGGCCATCGCTTAGACCACTGCGCCACCGGGGCGGCGAATTATATGTATACCAGCTAGAAAAGTAAACGAAATCTGAGGCAAAATCATTTACTGAAACTTCTATAACGTAAGTAAAACACACTTCACCAACTTTACCTTCACAATAATAGTTGTCTGAATCATTCAGACACCAAACATACACACATTCACAGAAGGATACGTAATCAGTTCTTGCGGATGACCTCAGACAATGACTCAACGATTCCGTCTATTAGCTACAGAAGAAATTTTTCAGTATTTATTTATACAATCAAGTCACATTTTTTAGTGGAAACCTGTATAGATATTTCATATGACGTAATGCTACGCATGAACCTACATCGCTGAGCAAGAGCCAAAAAAGCTTTCGCTCATTATTTATCATTTATGAGGAAGCAGTAATGAACACCAAAAGTATAAAAACGAAGAAAATTTTTAATATTCGTAGAATGCTCATTGTGCTTTCAACAGTTTTGTTCTCTAACTTTCTGAAGTGTGTTTCCTACTTTAATTGATCCGAAGTTGCACTTGTTCCCTACTTTAGTTATAAACATCCAACATCAGTGGTAATTGGCCTTCTCTCTCTCTCGCTTTCCCCTCCAGTACCGAGAATGAGAATAGGATGCCAAATAATACATGAGAATTCCGGCAGGCAAGAAAAATAAAAATGAAATCTTGGCCATTCGGATAGTGGGGACTCCGCCCAAGAGCGTGACGTCACAGCTGCAGCCATGAAATGATTGGTGAGAGGTCGATGCACTTTTCCACCAGCAGGTCACACACTGTGACATTTCTCCTCAACTGATTCATAATCGCGATTTATCTGGAGCTCATCGGCTAGCTGCCTTCCCCATTTAGGCTCAATCACTTATGAGTAACAGACGAAGAAAAGCGGACATTACGAACACTGATTAAAATCTTGCAAGTTAATGCATTTTTTTCATTGTTATGGCAATTGCTAAGAGAAGAGAAGAAATATTCACGAGACAACAATGCAACAGGAAACGCGGAATTTCGCGGTTTCCAGTCTGCTTGAGGTTTTCAATATGATCTCACAAGAAAATTTTGAAGTTCTAATTTTTTTTTCAACAGGAACCATCTGCTAGAGGATTGTGGCATTTCGTTATGATTTCAACAAACGTTAATCAATTTAACGCATTTTTAGGAATTTTATCTCATTTAGTAATAATACTATGATGTCTCTTAAGCGTTGCTTTCATACGAGATAAACAAGCACCATCTTGAACTTTATTTTTTGTAGATAACTGATCCTTAAAACGATGTTTAAGTGCATAGTATTAAGATCAGGTTTTTTCTGATGTGGAACTCTTTAAAAAATTGTTTTTTCTCCTTTGTAATCTGTAATCAGTCGACATTCTCTTCATAATTAATAACAAGGAACTGTACACCAACTATACGTAAAATAGTATAACCATACTAGTAATCCGAATTTCTTGGCGTAAAATGAAAATCAGAGTTTCCAAGCTTTCGCACATCAACCAGATGGCTTTTTCAAGTAAAGTAGACAGCAAACTGCAATGAATGATCAAAAATCAGTTTGCTGTCTACTTTCCTTGAAAAAGCCATCTGGTTGATGTGCGAAAGCTTGGAAACTCTGATTTTCATTTTACGCCAAGAAATTCGGATTACTAGTATTGTTATACTATTTTAAAATATTCTCTTCATAACTGAGTATCATACTGTCAAAAAAAGCAGTGACATGTAAATTTTTTACGGTAACTTGCAGTAAAATTATTTTTTTCTCTTTATACAATGTATATATATATATGGGCTATTGCGAGTCGCTGGTTCCAGGGAAGGGAGACATGCAGTGTCGAAGGGCAAACACACCACCAATGCCTCTTAGGGATTCGAACCCTGACACACTTGTACGAATGGTCAGATGCCAGTGCTTAGAACACTACTCAACCGGCGCGGCCTCTTCCTATACTAAACATAGCATTAAAATGCGCCAATAACTTTTGAAGTGTATATAACACCTTTTCCAAAATTAAAAAAATCACCCGTCGTTAATGTAATATAAAAAACTTTTAAGTATAATAAGCATTTCATCTAAATTTTAGTCTTTTTCTTTAGAATTAAGTGACATATAGATAACTTTAATTTGTTTATAGGCTGAATTCTCATTGCAGGAATTTTGTTAAACGAATGAGAGAAATCCTTTCTAATAAACTTATTTTTGTACAGTTCATTGTAAGATGATGATGATAATAGTGAACGGTTGTGTGACTGAATCTGAGTCTGTTAGCTGGCTGCTGCTCTTGTGACAGTTCCACGGGTGGCTTTTGGTTTTCTGAGACAGGTGTGTGCATGTTGTGGCGGTGGCGGTGTGTGTGTGCGGGGTGAGGAGCTGCGTCTGAGTTTTGTTGAGATTACTTTGAAAATTAAATTACTGTGTGCCTATTAGTGCTATAAAATCATTTATTGCTAAAATAGTGTGCACGACATGTAGTTAACTGTTTCAAACACTTTAGTCAACAAACGAAATCGGGATATAAAAAGTTAAGAGTTTAGTTTATATAAAAAGTGCTGATGCGTTTCAATAATTCGTAGACTCACCCTATTTTTAACTCCACTTTCATCAACACTACTGAAGTTTTTATTTTTTGTTTCGGATTTAATCAGCAACCATGCGCAGCTCTTGACGCTGTAGGAGTCTATCACCTGTCCGTATTTTCGGGCCCTTGATTCCATTTAAGGGACAGAGCCAACGCCATCAGACAAACACAACACCTATGCTTTAGTCGTGACTCGAACCTAATCATGTCTCGGAAGAATGATCAGAAATCAGAGCCCATACTGCTCGGTCAGAGGGATGATCAGAAATCAGAGCCCATACTGCTCGGTTCCTGATGTTTTGTTTTTATTGACAATTGAAAGCACATTGAGGTTTCATTCTGAACTCATAACTACTTTATTGCAGAAATCTCTATGTTTTGGAGATCTGCCGTGTCGGCAGATTTCCTAAACAGTAAAAGTTAGCAGACAAAATTTTTCCAATTTAAGCACAACGTTCTTATTTGCTTCCTTTGCAGGGAAAAAGAAACCTTGCTTTTTTGTCCGTTCACTCATTCGCTCGGATTTAGAATAGCAGGGGAAATGTTTGAGCCCAATCTTACACAATTCAGCATGTAGGAACTTTACGAGCATCAAAAATTATGCTGAGTGATTCTTCGAAAACCATCGGCACGGAGCAGTCGCCTAATCGACAGCCTCTTGTTTGTGCAGTAAATAACAATTGAAGGTTCGATTGCCTATTGTTAAAACTTTTTTCCAGGGTTTATCCCGAACATAGCATCAATACGTGGGCAGGTCCGCGAATATCGGCGGCACTGGCTGCCTTGAGTCGTTTCCAACAGTTATCCCTGGGATTTGTACGGGTCTGGCTCATTTGCCCGACGTTTACTTCACCGAAGGGTCACTTGACCGAAAATCACTTCAACGAAAAGATTGGTTCACCGAAAGATCACTTGATCGAAACGTTCATTTCACCGATTGGTCACTTGATCGAAAGGTACATTTCACCGAAGGGTCACTTGATCGAAAAGTTCATTTCACCGAAAGGTATCTTTACCTAAAAATTCATTTCATCGAAAGGTCATTTCACCGAAGGTTCAGTTTATCGAAAACTTTGGATTTCATTACAGGATCTGTTGAAGCATGGTGCCAATTTGGAAAACAAACCACGCCGAAACGTTAGGGGATCATACTCGAATTGCACTTTTGATTCCTCCGCGTCACAGAGAGCGCAAAGATTTAGTTTTAAGACAAAAATAATTAATTTTAAGTCCCTATGCCTCGGCTTAGGCCTTTTTAGCAAATTTTAATCGTGCGTGCTCATGTTCATATAGAATTCACTTAAAAAGCCAAGTTATTAATATTGCACATTTTTTCAGGCAAAAAGAATCAATTTTAGGGACTATGACGTACTTCTACGTTATTTTAAAAACATAACTATAAGATGAAATAGTTCCTAATTAAACCTTAACGGCCAGACGAAACATGTAAACAACAGAAGTCAAACTTACGGTAAAGATGCTTTATCAGGTTGTAGCGCTTCCATAACAAATCATAACATCACACAATACTTCGCATTAAACGCTCCACACACCACACAGCTCTACACAGCTCTTAACACAACGCTCTACAACACAACGCTCAACTTGCAACACTTCTCCAAGCAACGCTCGCTAAGCAACCGTTTAGTCGTTGTTTTTATCTCTCGTTCTTATCTTATGTCAGGCATACGTCACGTTCATTCAACCTCAGTTATGTTGCCAACAGTATTTGTTTGAGAGAAAAGATATTACGTTAAGAGTGAAGTATAACTGAGAATAAACTCAAGATTTACATAGGGAAAGAAACTAAAAAGGAAAGTTAATTTAGAATATACGTCACATGAGCTAGGCCTTGGCTTAGGCCTTTTTAGCAAATTTTAATCGTGAATGCGCATGTTCATAAGGTTTACATAAAAGTCAAGTTAATAATGTTGCACATTTTTCCTCGCAAAAATAATCAATTTTAGAACCATAGGTCTTGGCATTTTTAAAATTTGATAGGCCTTTTTACCAAATTTCGATCGTCCGTGCTCATGTTCATAAGGTTTACATACAAACTCAAGTTAGTAATGCGGCACATTTATTCAGGCAACAAGAATAAATTTTAGGGCCCTAGGTCTCGGCTTAGGCCTTTAGCGAATTTTAATTTCTGATATTCATAAACTTTACATAACAAGCCACGTTAATAGTGTTGCGCTTTTGCTCAAACACAATTTGATAAAAAGGCCCAGATCTAGGCCTTATAATTAATGTTATATTTCGAAAAACCTACTCATGGAGAGGTGTTTGATAGCAATTAAAAGTGCATTTTTTATACAATCCCATAATATTTAGGTGGCCAGTTTTTCAAAAACCCGCACCACACTCCAACAGATCTCTAACAACAGAATTCTGAGTTTTCGATAAACTGACTGTTCGGTGAAATGATTTTTCGATATAATGAACTTTTAGGTAAAGTAATCCTTCGGTGAAATTAACTTTTCGATCAAATTCCCTTTCGATGAAATGAACTTTTAGGTGAAGTGACCTCTCGGTGACGCGGACGTATGCTCCCGCTGCTATCTGCCTTTATCTCATGTGAGTCCTGCGGTGCAGGCACGTCACACACGTCAGTTGGATCTAGCACTGCACGTATCAGACACTGGCAGATAACGTTTAAATGTCTATGCAGGGAAAGTATTCGAAATGTCTGGCACCGAACATGATTCGAACTTTGAAATTTTTCAAATTTAATAAAGCCTGTAAGCAGACTGCTTGTTTCCTTAACGCATTACTATAATTAATCAGACTCCATTTATTGTTTTGATTATTAGCTATGTGTTTTTCTGGTTTAGTTAGGTTTTATGCAAGATATACAAACAGAGCATTAAATACACGCACTGAGATGCCAATTTATTAGGTATGCTTGCCTTCTTCGCATAAAGGGCTCACTCCAACATGTAAGTTGTCAAGTGAGTGTGATGTGCGGTATAAATGAAACAGACCAGATCATGGAGCATTAGTTGACTTTCGATTAAAGATCAGAGTGAGCAAAATGAGCTATCTGAGCGACGTTGAACCTGGCATGACAGTTGCGGTTAGAGGAGTGCCAGTTCTAGCATATCTCAAACGGCAGTTCCCCTGGAGTTTTCACGCACAGCTGTAGCAAGGTTTCGCTCAAAAGCATCCGCTCAGGATGTTCATGTTGTCACCAAATGGTTCCAAGAACATGATGACGAGTTTTTCTGGCTTTCAGTAGCCTTCACAGTCCCCATATTTAAACATCACCAAGCGCATCTCTCGGAGGAGGTGCAATGGGCTATTTACTGCGAGACTGTGCCGTCGTCCAATTTGCAGAAATTGCGGTATTCGATCATTTCCGTATGGTACAACATTTCTGCATAAGGCTTCCAGCATCTGGTATGTTCCATGCCCCTACGAATTCGGGCTGTTCTTCAGGGCAAGGACGACGCTACCTGGTACAATGTAGGTGTACCTAAGAACTGTCATCACAGTGTATTTATAGTCGAAGACAATGAAAAGAAATTATGAAAAAGGCTTCAAAGAGAAGGAACACGTGAAGCTTTTGAAGGACTAGGAAGTGAATGCACCGTGTTGGGTGACTTTTTCTAACTGTTTTTTTCTTGAATTATCTGACTCATTAGTAGTGTCACTGAGTGAATTACTGGAGTATTATTATCCACGCTGAGAACTTTTTCGATGCCCTCTTCCTCCGACATATCAATGGCATCCTATTCCTTTCTCACGTGCAAGGAGGTTCGATATAATCTATTTCTCACTTGTCATAAAGGATCCTTCAAATTCATCGATCTTTTCATCATCACCATTGACAATAGTCTTTTCATAGGGTATTTTTATCTACGTTGCTTCATACATTATCAACGGCATGGATGGCATCCTTCAAATCGGGATCTTTTTGTCTCTGTTCCCTGTCGCCATCATGCTTTGGCAAAAAAGAAAACTATATATTATACTGTTACGGAATTTTGGTGCGAATTTGGAGCCAAACGCTTTCTCTGGCATACAGAATGAAGGGCCTTCTTAAGGAAATGGATTCCTTATAGTTTGGATGGCTGGGACGGGAGCGACATGTTTATGAGAGAGTAAACAGGTCGGCACTTTAAACTAAAAGGGAAAACGCGCGAGAAGCGGCTAACAGGCTATACAGTCTGTCTGTTGCACCACCACCATGGGTGAAAAGAGAAGAAGGCGCCATCCATAGAGATTTATGATGAACTAAAAGTGCGTTAAACTCGAGAAAAACTGTGCAATCTTCTAGCCAACATCCTCCGAAAGAAACGGACCTCTTGTTGGGACGGTTGCCTTGCGATCGAGGAGAGACAGCGCGCGCCGTGGGCTGTGGGTTAGAAGATTGTTCTGCCTCCCTCCCTCCTGCGTTGAAGAGAACTGCCTGTGAACTTCAGAAGCTGCTAAAAGTGCAAAATTCTACATTGTGGTGATTTTGTATTGTGCTTCACTCTTTCTCTTGGATAATGTTTCCACCAGGACTACGTAAGGAGATTTTCTCTTATTCCTATTCCTGGGTAAGAAAAGACTTTACAAACAAACTAATGGGCGCATATAAGACCCTCTGTATAAATTATTTATTTATTTATTTATTGGGGGTTTAACGACCACCGTGAGCAACTCAATGGCCCATAAGCAGTCGCCCCTTTGTGTAAATAGTGGTGTATATAAATTACAAATGGCTCACTTTGTAAATAAACCGCTGTACATAGAATATGCATCCTTTTCTGCATGTTAAAATTTGGCTGAAGAATTGCCTAGAAGTAGGCGCGATGTGATAATCCAGCGATTCGTTCCGCTGCTCGTATTTATATTCGTTAACAATTTGGTGTCAGAAGCCATGGTGGTTCAGGACATTAAGTTGTCCACGTGCGGCCACACACACACACACACACACACACACACACACACGCACGCACGCACGCAAACACATCCGGAAACAATATTTACTCTTCATTCACTTAAGGATACCTCGGTGACAGAGCTGAATTAATAAAGTCATATTTGGGGAAAGTTCATGGAATCGGGTTGGTGCGAATGAAATGTTCGGCGCGAACGAGCAGTGAAGACAGGCCCCCACCACAGCGGAATGGAACCATCCACAGGTGGTGTGGGTATTACATCACAGAGTTACTATAAATAGCTAGCACGTGTGTGAAGAACAAAGTTCAGGCGTGATTTGCTTGGACGTAACGTGGCTTGCAAAGGAAACATGTAGACGCCGGATTTCGGAGTCATCTTCTTGTATGAATTTAAACTGGGCCATTCTACAGGAATTACCGCTCGAAATATTAACAAAACATTTAGGGAGAATACAGCCAACGAACGAACCATTCGGCGATGGTTTGCGAAGTTCCGAAGAGGAGATCCGGACCTGCAACACAAATCACGGGGTCGCCGACTTGTTGCTGTTTCTGACGATGTTCTGTTATATGTGTGGTTGAAGCTGACACCCGAAAAACGTGTCGTGAGATAGCGGCAGAGGTAGGTGTCCACTACACGACAGCTATTCGGCGTCTGACTGCGCTATGTAAGGTACAAAATACTGAACATGTGGCTGCCGCTTGAGTTGACAACTGCCAAGAAGACTAGGCGTTTAAAAGTCTGCACGTCGCTGCTTTCCAGGAATAAACAGGAACCTCTACTGCATCGAATCGTCACCTGCGACGAGAAGTGGGTCCTTTATGATAATCTGAAACGATCTGCAGAACGGTTAAGCAAGGCACAGCCTGCTGGACAGCATCCTAAGCCACCCCTACACACCAAGAAGTTGATGCTCCTTGTCCGGTGGTCCACAGCCGGGAAAATATATCGAATTTTCTTGGTAAAAGGCCAAAACATCACTAAAGAACGTTATTGTGCTGAATTACACCAGATGCACCGGAAATTGCTGCAGAAACAACTTGCTTTGGTCAACAGACATGGTGCTCTTCTCCTCCAGGACAACGACCGCCCTCATGTCGCCCAAAGCAGCACGATGATGACTACTCCTGATTGCCTTGGGCTATGAAGCGCTGCCCCATCCAGCCTATTTCCCGGACTTGTCTACGACAGACTATCATCTGTTTCGACGCCTGGATCACTTCCTGTCCGGGAAACAGTTCACGACAGACAATGAGGTTCAACGTGCAGTTGATGACTTCTTCGGGTCCCAGCCACAAGACTTTTTTCGTTCCGGGATCATGGCCTTGCCGGACAGATGGCAACTATGTGTCGATGCCGAGGAGGGTAATTTTGCCTAGGTAAGTTATCCTATTTTTCCGTTTTTGCCGTTCACGTGTGCTGGTCCTTTGCCGGACATTTCATTCTCACCAACCCAATAAAGGCAATTTTCTTTGCGAAAAGTTCAGCTGGGAGGAGAACTGTTGTCAAGGAATAATAAAATCAATCTTTTGACTGCCAGTCCAGCCACCACAGTGCTGGAGCTGCTAATACAAAGTGTTTATGACACCTGTCGGAAAAGATGTTCCTAGTAATCTGTGCCCTCTTGTTTGAGTAATAATGAGATGGTAAGGTATTAACTCTCTTAAAATAGGAAGGACACGTACAGTATGACAGCTATGCATGGCGGCTGCATTAGCACACCCAAGCACATCGTTCTATCCTTCGCATTCTTAACTCCTGTGGGGGCCCTTTTCATCGACTGTAGGGTGTGTCTTCCTGGAACAATAACGCGACAACAACAATGTCTCATCAACGCTGTAGATTTGTTACGGCGTTAAATTTCAATAGGTGACGATTCTGACAAACTCATATGTGAATTTCTCTGCTGTTAAGCAATCAGCAGCTTTGTAACGTTATATCTTTTTAAAATTATGCCATGCCTTTTCTTAAGTTGCAGCCAGCATGTAACGTACCAGGAGAGGAGATGTGACGTACCTGCCAGCAGGACGCACACGACATAAAGGCAGATAGGAATCAGAACAAATGTCCGCGTAGCTTAATTGGTAGAGCAACTTATTCCGGAGTGAGTGGACCCGGGTTCGAACCCCGGCGCGGATAAAAATGACCGAGAAATTCACTTCGTTATAAGCATCTTTCAGAATTACCTTCAGTTTAAGATCGCCGTGACAGATTTTTTCTTGTTTCATCGTGAGAAGTGCACCATATGGAAACAAATGTTGACTTTGACACGTATGAATCCACTGTTTCCATACACGATGAAGATCTTCCCGTATTGTTGCTGCACGCAATATATTTTCCATTTTATTAACTTCTGCCCATCACTTTCGGTATAGAACTTTAAGACTTTGTCCTTCCAACACCCTACTCTTCTGTAAGTCGCCATACTCTTGCACCACAGCTAATTGTTTTTCAAATCGTCGATTTTTTGTGATGTAGATAAGGCAACATTCTCTGTTTTCATAGGCGCCTATATGTTTGTCCCTCTAGCCCTTCCATATAAAAATTTGAGTAACACATTTCTGTTCTTGGAAGATACTACAAAGACTTCGCTTGAACACTACTCCTGATTGCTAATTTTTTGAAAATAGTAAAACTATACTAGTTTTATTGGCGTAGGAATACAGTATATAATGAGTGTTTCCAAGATTTCGCACATCAACCAGATGGCTTTTTCAAGGAAGTTCAAGAAAAAATTTGCTAATTTTCCTATTGAACTCCTGGATGAACGCATATGCAGTAAAAATAGGTAAAACGTTAGTAATTTACAGTTGAAAAAAGTGGAAATTTGCAGTTGAAAGTAATGCATATCTACGCCATGGAAAAGTAGGAGAAAGCGAAGGAATGAAAATTATATCGTCCTCTACAGCAGCCATTCACTCTGGACAGAGATCTCCCGATTTTTTTCCAGAACTTTGTCTTGAGGGTATTTTTTTCCTTCTTGGTAAAAGAATGAGTGATAGCTGAGGTTTCGTGGCGCATGGGACAAATGTGTGGTACCTAAGACGCCAGACTCAAAAGAACATCAAAGAAATGCACTTATTGTTTCAACATGCTGTCTACTTTCATTTATCTATATCTTTCATGTAGTTTTTTTGGCTTCAAATTCTCAATAAAATTTGGAGTGTGTGATCGGTTAGATAACAGAGAAGACGCAGTGAAAATTTACGTATGGTGTTTGCGTATGTAATTTGTAGTTACAATTTCTGTTTGTTCCTCCTGAAAATTAAGCCGCCGTCACTCATTCCTGTTTTTTCTCACTATTTTCTATGGGAATATCTGTAAGTTCTTTTGACATTTTCAATAATATATTCCCACCACAAAGCGCAGAAAGTCCCAAATATACAATACCACAGTAAGCAACGCAATATTCGCCTGACTGAAATGGATGCTGAAACCTGCCGGAGATTTAAAAATATACAACAAGGATTTTGCACGATGGTGTTACTTCCCAATTTGCAGACTCAACCTTTTGCACTTATGAAGAAAAGCTCTCTGATGCCAGCCTTCTACTCTACAAGGATCACCATACGAGGTAATTGCTAATAGTACTAAGAACGTGACGTGCATATGAGGTTATGATGAAAATGGTCACATGACCCACACACTAGAAGCTAAACTCCTACCGGTATGGTATATCCTCATGTGTTCCAGGGAGGAGGTACATGTACTTGGAGTGCCACTTTTCCAAAATAAAAAATCAACGCTACCAAAGTTTTGTACTAGTTTTGTACAGTTTTGTACACCCAAAAGAAAATGTTGTACACCATCGGAAGTGGTACTTTTCGGCTCTAAAAGTGGCCCTCCAAGTACATGCTGGAGTGCAACTTTTTTAAAATCGAAAATAAATACTGCCAGAGCTTTGTACTAGTTTTGTATACTTTTGTACACCCAAAAGAAAATTTTGTACATCACTGGAAGTGGTATTTTTCGGCTTTCTAAAAGTGGCACTGAGTGCCGCTTTTTCAAAATCTAAAATAAAAACTGCCAGAGTGTTGTTCTAGTTTTGTACAGTTTTGTATACCCAAAAGAAAATTTTGTACACCACCGGAAATGGTACTTTTTGACTCTCGTTTGTGGCTTTCGAGCATACTTGGAGTGCCACTTTTAGAGAACCGAAAAGTACCAGTTACGGTGGTGTACAAAATTTTCTTTTGGGTGTACAAAACTGTACAAAACTAGCACAAAACTTTGGCAACGTTGATTTTTTATTTTGGAAAAGTGGCACTTCAAGTACATGTACCTCCAGGGAGGGACAGGTGTGTGTGTGTGAGTGTGTGTGTGTGTGTGTGTGTGTGTGTGTGTGTGTTGATAGCTCTGTAGAGAACCGTGATCGAAAGCTTCCTTGAATTTTATAATTGTGGCATCTTACCGGCACTAGAAAAATAGCTGCGGATTTCAGAGCTTTTCGGATTTACGAATTTCGGGTAAGGGATGTTCAACTTGTACTGATATTATAGCTGAATAAGTAATCTAAGTTCAGAAAACTTCAGAACAGTAAGAAGAAAAACAAAAATAAATTGGTTGGAGGGGAGGGGGATGCAACCTAGCAGTCCCATAGCAGAAGCCGCTTCTTCACCAGAAACCGAAAGCCTCCAAGAACGCTCTTTATCTTCTAGGCTGAAAGCTAAACTTATTTGGTTGGAACTTTGCAAATAGAATGCTACGAACCGTATTCAACGGCTAAGCTTTTCCACAGACATTAGTGACGTTTCTCAAAGTTCGAATAATATTTTATTCCTTCAGTGTACGTCGATCAGCGTCCTTCATTAATAGTTTCGTCTCGTCACAAAGCGTTTGAATTTTGGGGAGGCCATTAAAAGGGCTGCGAGCTTTACTGCAACAACAGTGAGGAAATTCAACTTATCCAAACATGAACTTACTTTGAGTAACAGCAGAAATTTGCAGCCTATATACGTAGATAGATGCCTGTGATTACTTATGACATAACTGATAATTCACAGATGGATTTGCAGGTAGGGGGGGGTACAGTATACATTCTGCAACGTGGGGAAGGTATGTTTTCTTCTAGAGTAACGACTATTCTCTTGATGACATGTGTCATACGTTGTTCTTTAACAATATCAATCATTGTATGAAACACGAGTATTCCTTTTCCCCCAGTTTTTAATTTTTCTTTCGGCCTTTCCCGGGTTGGCACCGTTCCGGATGAAACAAGAAAAGAAGAACACAATTTAACAGTTGCCTTTCGTTTCGGGATGATGAGCCAATTTTCAGATAGTTGTAGCTCTACCATTACCGGGTAACACGGTTCATTTTATCGACCAACCAGCAAATGTTTGATGACCTATTTGTTCTTTATTAACGAAGAGGTATAAATTATTTTATATCTGCCATACTGATGATATCTGACAGTTTCCTATAGCTCGTGGGACAGGGAAACACAGGATTAATCTCATTTCACATCACAGAAACGTCTCTGGTAAACTGACAGTCCTCTTCGTCCGACGAAATAACGTATCCGTGAAACAAATAAATGAAAGATGATTTGATCTTCCATGAAAGTGTACCCCACTGAAGAATAAGTGAACAAAATTGTTTTTCCATTAATTTGCTTCATATTTGCAGAAAATAATGCCCACGTAAAGAATTTCAGGAAACAATTTTTAACATCACTCATTCCAAACCAAAAATAGAAGAGGAAAAAGCAAAATTTTTGTCCTAGAATTAAATATTGCAAATTCATGAGAGAATCAGTATTTTTGAGACGAAGTTTACAGTATGTAGATTAGATTTAGAATGTTGTTCAGGAACGCATTGACAGATATCGCTTTAATTGCGGGTGTTGAAATCTGCGTGATCATTAAATAGGGAGTCTCAATCCCACTGCAGTAAATTATTTCATTTCATAAAACACAAATTCAGACACGTGTAGTAGGCAACGTCATGGACACCGAAATTGTGTTTCTTAACGTGAAACGCTCAAATTTAGTACGTTGTATTATGCCATTCGAGAAGTACGCGAACACTTTCATTGGCGTATATTTCGGAAACCAGAGTTGGCAACATAGGGGATGTCTGGCATTCACATATCTCGGGCTCAGTTTGTGCCTAGCGATCATAAAATGAAAGTTGTAATAACCACAGAAGAAAAGGTACAGAGGTTTAACTCTCGCTTTTTAAACAACACCCCAGTGGTTGGACATGAAATTACGTAACCGTCTGTCACGTGATACGCTACTAGTGGCTACATAAGTAGCACCACGGAGAGAGTTGTAAACTCTTGAAAAAAATAAAAAGACTTTCACGGTTACTGTTTCGACGCTTCAGTTCCATGTGCTGTCCTTTTGAAATCTTTGGGGCCAACGTTGGGTCAAATTGTTGCCATGAGCTTCTATGGAAGATTTATCTCTAGGTCTTCTACTCTGTGGTAAAGACGAAGGAGCATCTCTGAGATCAGTCATAGTGGAAGAATAGCGTGTTTTTTGAAGTTTTGTGTCTTGTTGTAGCAGGTGTGGCACAAAGTTTTCTGCAAATGGCTGTAGGTGAAAATGCCCTTAAGAAAACGGCAGTGCACAATTGAAAGAAAGATACAAGGAAAGCAAGACGTCACCCAAGTAGCTTCAAGATTCGATCCACCGATTATGACTTCCAGAGACGAAGCCAAACGACGCATCCAAGCCGTTACTTCGCCAAGGTAATGCGAGGCCCACCCTGAAACTTTCCTTGCCCACCCTGCCGTCCACCTAATTCAAGAGGTGTCAGTTTTCACCATTTTTAACTTTAAAATCTGGACTTTTTTTTTTTTTAATTTGGATGTCTCACGACCACCGTGAGCAAATCAATGTGCTATAAGCAGTCGCCCGTCCCTAATTTAGGGCCACTGGTATCAGGGAAGGGAGAGAGCCAGTGCAGTAAGACAAATATAACATCCATGATTGTGGATTCGAACTCAGACCCATCAAGGACGAATGGTCATCATTAGCTATCACTTAAACCACTGCGCCATTGGGGCATCAACCTGGACTTTGCCAAGTAATAAAAAGTCTGGTGTTTTTCGTCGTGTACCCCTGCATATTTCCCCCCATGGAAAGTACGTTGTTTACTTCTCGGCAGAAAAGTTATCAAAATAGCAACCAAAAGGCCACAAAATTTTCAAATCTGTAATATAAGCCATTTCTCATATTAGTGTGGCCACGGGTGAATGAGGAGGGTGGATAGGAATTTTATGATGGGGGTCATTACTAATTGTTCTTCTGTTTGTTTGTGCTACTAAGTATGAGATTCCGACTCGGAAAGTGGAGTCTAAAGTTACACCAGGTCTATTTAGCTTGTCCCGGAACGATGAGGGACCAGGACGTGACTGATGACTGCCTTGAAGGAGAGAAGTGTAAAGCAAGATCGCTGGCTTGAAGGAAGGGAGTTAAGAAGGGGGTGGAGAGGTATTGTGTCTGTGTATCAAGACGTTAAAATCTGATTTAGGTAAACAAATGTAATATTTTCTTTTAAAGAAATTGTTCAAGTATTGTACTATTTTTATAAGCAAAAATGCAAAATTTTGAAAAGCAATTAAAACAGTGCATTCAGAGCAAGAGTTGGATCTTGCACCACTAATCCACTAGTTATCTTGTTAGTTTACCAGTGGCGTAACTAATTAGCTCTAAGTGTGTATGTGTGTGTGTCCAAGGGGGATTGCACAAATTCCTTTGTAGCAGGTAGTAAAAAGCATTAAAAATTCTTTCTTTCAGTGTTTGGCAAATAAAGTTGCTATCAAACATGCGCCGGAAAAAACAATACCCGCCCACCTTGACTTCGAAGTTCAGCGACATCTAAAAGATCTTACAGCAGTTTTGCAGGGTGAGTGTCAATGACTTTTTGACACAAATTTGCATCAGTGGTGTACCGGAAAAGCTCGGGGCTCCTCCGCAAAAATGATCTTAGAGGCCCTTTTGCGAAAATGTATTAGCTTTTAATTTCTGAGATTTTTAAATTCCACATTATTAACTATGTTTTATGAGCTTTTCAATAATTCAAATTCTTTTGAACCCACAGTTATTTATCGTAAAACCAAACTTATTAAAATTATTGCACTTTATTGCGTGTAACACGAATGTGCACGTTGAAATAGAAATAATCGCCCTCGTTTTATACAAATACAAAGTACTACAAAATACTTACGTCGAAGGTAGTAGGTAATAATATATATGCAAATTTTATTCTTTTACGGAACTAAGGCTATCCTCTTTAAAATCCATTATGAGCACACACATAAAGCACGTAACTGCTGTTGGTTGGAGTTTATTGGCGCAAGAGCCCCAGTGGACAAAAAAGAGCGCCATGCCAGACGGTTTACATCAAATACAAAAACGGCGTCAAAACTATAACAAAAGGTAAGGTACGAAACAAACATGATGAGAAACGATGTAAATTGCCGACAATCAGACAGCGGATTACGCAAAATGAAAAACACCACACGTAACTGACATCTAACAGTGCCTAAGGGTCTTTTTCGATTTATACGAAAATATAGAATATAAGCAACAAACAAGAATTGTGGCACAAAAAAGCAAAACTTTAAAAATAATTCTTGAATATAAAAAAACCCATTTAATATCACTCTACAATATTTTATACGCACTAAAAAGTTCCCGAGAAGAACATCTTTTAGTTTACTACATTCTGAAGTATGCGTAGGTACGTGCAAACGATTGTAATACATAATTCCTTATGCTCATTGGTATAAAAATTTCACTCATTGAGCTGATGTTTCTTTCATATTTGCAATGGCTGTGAAAAGGGGCCTCAAGTCATCTCGAGTAGCTGCCTTTCCGTCATCCTGTTTCTATGAACTGTAACCGCGAAATTTATTTCTAAATATTTTACTTTATTCACTGAAAATAAAAAAAAGTGCTGTTCTTTTTAATACTTCTTTCAAAGCTGCGGTCAAAATTCCTCGCTATTTCCACCAGCTCCATATGAAATTTCCGCCAAAAATTTTTTAAAACATTTTTGCTGAGACTAGAGGCCCTCTTAGTCGTGATCCCTCCCCCCCCCCGCACCACGCGGTTTGCGGGGACTATCAGTACACCCCTGCTTTACATCCCTCACACAACGGTCTATACTGTGCTGACCAAAGATTTAGGCTTTATAAGAAAACTAGCGACGTGGATACCGCACACACTAACCGCGACACAGAGGCAATGCCACGGAGTAACCTTGCATGATATCGTCGCAAAAGTAGAGTGCTCTCGAGTTCCCTCTGGTTAGATAAAAGTTTGGTAGAATTTTATGCTCCCAGGAAACGACATCAGTGACGGCACTGGGTTAACCCGGTAAATCCACGGGATCTTTACCTTGTGAAAATTTGCATGAGCGTAAAAACTTACTGGTCGTTGGCATGGATGTCCTCTGGGCGGCTTTTTGGGAGACGTATAATAACAACATTACTATGACATCGGAGCGATATAAGATATTACTAGAGAAGTGCCAAAAGCGAGCACTGCGACCCCATGCACAATGACCCGTTCTTGCACACGACAAAGCACGGCCGCACAAGGCCCGGAATTTTTGGCTGTTCGTTAAACAGAACGGTTGGGTAAAGCTTTCCCACACACCGTATTCACCGGATTTGAACCATTGTGATTTCAACTGCTTTGGTCATTTGAAAAGGGTACTCGCTACAACAAACAGGATTGGGGGTCTGTTAATCACATAGTTTCCACAGACTGATACTTTTAATGCTGTTGTGAACTGAAAGTATTATTGATAATGAGGGGAACTATTAATAATTACCCTCAGATATTGTGATCATTTCTTTGCTATTACAGGACGTATGGTAAGTTGAAAGTGTTTGTTTAATTTCCGAACGACCTAATACAATTTTCTCCCTAGGTGGCGCAAAAGTGCATTTTTACTGGGAGACGTGCATGCATATTTGCATTGTATTTCCGTTTCTGAAAGTCCGATCTGAAATTTATTTAACATAGCTACGTTTAGTCATAAAATAAAAATGTTATGTCTATTTTTTCAGACGAGGGATTTTACCTGTACATATGAATTTGGGACTTTACCAACACTTCTCAAGGTTTGATTTGAAAAACTCGCTTTGCAAAGGATTTTTGTAGATATGACCATAATCATTCTTAACTCCTTCTGTTTGCTAATACGAAATTTATCACTAGGAGGATTAAATTTTGATTTTTTTTCGACGATGTTTCAGCTTTTTCTTTGAAAAAATTCTTTCAACACTGAATAGCTCCAACCGCCACCAGTATTATATTCATTATTCTGATTTTTCCGTGAGCAATATTTTTTTCATTAAGGGACGTACAAACATGATAGCATTTGAAACTATATTCGAACTTCTGGAAGTGCGATTTCTAAAATTATTGTCATTTAAAAAAAAAAGAAAATTTGTCGGATTGCTGTAAACATGGCCAATATTGTGGCATACATTTTCTCGCTTTTCAGATACAATATTTCCCATCTAAGTGTGGAAAGGTTCATTTTTTTTTATTGGGAAACAACTGACAGCTCTGTTCAAAATTTAAAATATGCCAAGAAATACCTTTAGCTATCAGTTGTTTTAGATTTGATGAAATGACATCCTCAATGCGCTCGAGAATGCACAGTGTCATCTTTTTTACCTTTTCCAACCGTAGGTTGAAGAAGTGTATATGCTCCAGCTTTTTCCGTCTGTCTGTCTGTCCGCACGATAACTTGCGTAAAAGTGGTTCGATTTCGATGACATTTTAGTATGTGGTAGGGGACATCCTAGGAAGGAACCCTATCGAAAATGGACGACATAGGGTCAAAGGTCAGGACATAGGAGTGGATCCATTATATCGCCCTTATGCGTCATAACTTACGTAGAAATGCTTCGATTGCAACAAAACTTCATCATGTTGTTCCGGAGATATACTGAACCGGTTCTGTTTAATATAATTGAAATGGGGTTAGAGGTCAGGGCACAGGAGCAAGATTTATTCCACAGCCATTATCCTCATAACTTGAATAAAAATGTTAGTATTGCGACAAAACTTTAGTATGGTGTTCCGGAGATATACTGAACCGGTTCTGTTTAATATAATCGAAATGGGGTCAAAGATCAGGGCACAGGAGCGAGATTTATTCCACAGCCATTATCATCATAACTTGAGTAATGATTTCTGGTATGTTGGGTTGGAAAGTGTATCATAATCAATGCGTTGCATGATTTTACTAACTTGTTTGTTTAGAGAAAAGAAGAACAACTTCAATAAAACTTTGCTGCATGGAGTCCAATGAAATTCCACTGAGCAGCGTTAGATAGTTCAGAAACCTGCCATTATTTTTATGTCAATATTGCAAATATAAGTCCAAGGCCTGCGTTGCAAGCCCATTGTTCTGTATGTTTGGTACCATTTCACTTCTTGCACTACGCTTAAAAAAATTGCTTTCGCTGTAACAAACCGACTTTCTTTCTCAAAATGATAACGAAATAGATTAAGAAACATTTTAATTACCCTTGTTTTGTTTGGTAAAAGCAATAAGAATGCCTGAAAGCCTTGAAAAGCTGTAGACGTACGATAATGATATGAGATGGCATAAAAATTCCTTGTCCTGGTTTTTAATCCCTCTATATGACACTTTATAGTGACTTGAATTAAATCTCAGTATTATTTCTTTGGATTGATAGCATTTAAGATGCTCTCTTCAAGCTTTGCCCTTGTGATGTGCGGAAAAGAATAGCTCCTCTTCCGTTGTCTGATAGTTTCTCTCTGAATATAAATGAACAGGATTATACCTACCAACTTTAATATTTATTGTATCGTTTATGTAAGTCGAAAATAAAACCGGCAAATTCAAATATGAAGTCTATTCTATAAGTGATTTATACGCGTGGACAAGTATAATTTGCTACCTTAGTGAACAAGTGCAATAATTTAATGTACGGTAGATACAGATGATCACACATTTTTAGAACGATTTTCCAGCAAAATAATTAATGTTTAAAATAAAATTATTTCTTTCTTAAATGTTCTATCTGACAGTCCTTTCTCTGGACTATGAAACTACATCCAGCTTTCCAAGATAAAAGGGCATTTCTTACAATTGATAGTGGTATTTTATTCCACTCCTCTTCCACTGCTTTCCACAGTCCAATCTTTTTTTTAGGTCTGCGTTTAGAAAGCGCTTCTTTTAGCAGTCCGAAAGCCCAATAGTCTCTTGGTGACACATCAGGGGAATTTGAAGAAATATGAGCAAAAGGTATAGACATTATACCAGTGTATTTTTTCATTTTTTCAAGAAATAGAGTGGTAGATTTGGATGTATGATTGGTAGCCTTATCCTGAAGGAGTTCTATTCTTTAAAAGATCCGTGGATAAAGGAACAGTATTTTCTCTTTAAATGTAAGAGTTAAAACATTGCTTTGGTAATACAGAGGGTGAGTCGAAAGTTCTGCAATAATTGCATAAACGCATGTGCTGCGGCCGGTATGTCACATGTTTAAACTAATTCAAGTAGAGCACTGCAGTCAGTCGAAAGGGATACAAAGTGGTCGTTGCTGGGAACAGCATTGCATGTCGTCGTTCTGTTGTGGTTGGGATGCCTAAAAGACGAACAGCCACAATTGGATAATTAGGAAACCTTTGCTTTACGAGTCTGAACTTGGCCATAACGCTGCTCAAGCAACACGAAACATTTGCCACGCGAAAGGGGAAGGTTCCGGGGACCACAGCAGCGCAACAAGATGGTTCAAGAAATTTCGCTCAACTGACAAAAAAACTTCGACGATCAGCCAAGGTCAGGTAGGCCGCGAACCGTGGATTCCGAGGTCGTGTGCCAGGCCGTAGAGGAAAATCCCACAACCAACACTCTGAAGTTATCAGGCGAGCTGGGCATATCACAGACCACCGTGGTTCGTCACCTTCAGGACCTTGGCAACGTCTACAGGAGCTGCCGCATTGTTCCTCAGGAATTGACGCCAGCTAAAGCAAACCGCTGAGTGGAAGTGTGCACGAAACTCCTAGAAAAGCCGCGCGATATACGTTTCATCAAGAGAACTGTTACGTGCGATGAAAAGTGGGTCTATTTCCGTAATCCTAACACACAACGGCAGTGGTTGAGCCTGGGCCAGCTTCCTGAACCCGTTGCCAAGCGTGGGCGCTTCGAGCACAAGGTGATGCTTTGCGTCTGGTGGAATTTCGGGGATAATCCATTACGAATTTGTTGCAGACAGTCAGGCCATCAACGCAAACCTCTACTCTGAACAGCTGTAGCGGATGTATGCAGTTTTGGAGGAGAAGCACCAGGGACTTGTGAACAGAAAGCGCGCTCTGCTACAGAGAGATAACGCTCGACCTCATACCGCGCGAACGACGTGGCCAGGAACTTGAGGGCATCAAAATGATGCCACACCCATCATGTACACTCACGGACAACGAAATTTGCGCACCAAGAAGGAAACATCAGATTGAACTGAAATTTTATGGGCGTAATGATACAGAAGAATGATAAAAGCAGAGCTGCAGGACAATTACAGAGAGATCTGTGGCATGCAGTTCAGTCATCTTCAATAGCGCGTCGCACTGCCTTGTGCGGCGATACGGTCCGTCATGGAGACAAACAGACGTCTGATGTTGTCCTGCGGCAGATTGGCCCATACGTGTTAGACGGTGTGCTCCAAATCCCGGATAGTGCGACACGGCGGCAGCCGGCGTTTCAACTAGTCCCACACATGCTCAATAGGGAACATGTCCGGGAAGCGGGCAGGCCATGGAAGTGTCTGGACATGACGTAGCCAGCCCTGGTCAACCCGAGCCGTGTGAGGGCGGGCATTATCTTGTTGGTATAACGCACCTGGAATCCTGGCATGGAATGGCAGCACATGGGGCCGTAGGATCTCATCCACATACCGCTGGCCCGTCAATGATTTACGTACCACTACGAGAGCTGGTCGTCTATCGTAGGCAATGGCTCCTCAGACCATAATGCCTGCAGTGGGAGAGGTGTGGGGCTCGATTGCGAGGTTGGGATTCTGCTGTTGACCAGGGGATCTCCACACCCGGACACGGTGATCATCTGCCCCCAAAGCGAAGCGGCACTTATCGCTAAACACCACACGTCGCGAGTCTGTGGCGTTTCACGTAGCTCTGGCCTGGCACCACTGAACACGAAGCCGGCGATGCCCGGTGTTAATGGCAGCCCACGTAAGGGGAGCTGGTATCGCAGATTCGATTCCGCGAGGCGTCGGGAAATGGTTCGTGGACACACGGGAGCCACTACATCTGCTTGTACAGTAGACCGGGTCCCCGTGGTAGCGGTTCGTGCCTGAAGCACGATCCGTCGATCTTCTCTACCGGTGGTCCTGCTGGTCCGTCCGGAGCCGCTCCGTCGTATGGCAGTGCCGTTACGGGTTCACTGCTCCCAACACAGTCGGACGGTATGGTCAGAACGATCCACATACGGCGCGCCGACCACATTGCGGTTTTTATCCTGGTGATCAGGCCTCTCTCAAAGTCCGTAAGTTGCGTAAATCGACGTCTCTGGCATCTACCCGGCATTCTTGCCACTCTGTACTCTTGCTTTTCGCTTTCATAAGGCATCGACTACACGCCGGTTTATACGGCTGCCGGTTCGTGCTTGCAGCGCCACCACAGGGTGTGCGGTCTTGCGCAATCGCATCAAACGTAGGCCATTTGCATACCAGCACGCACTCTAGCCATTTGAAAAGTTTCGCGGTTGTAGCATGTTTTCTTCTAGGTGCGCAAATTTTATTGTCCGTGAGTGTAGTCCAGACCTTGCCCCGTCGAATTATTACCTGTTCCTGTCCATGGCCTACTTCTTTCGAGGGTGGCATTTCAATAACCAGGAGGAGGTGGCAGCTGGGGTGAAGGAGTTCTTCGCCTCGGAGGACAAGAACTGGTACCGCCGCGGAATCGAAGAACTGGCAGACAGATAGCTAAAGACGGCGCAACGCGATGGCTTATACTTTGCATGGTAGTCAGCTTTTGTTGTAAAGGTACGTATGAAGACATAAAGTGATCCAAATATTGCAAAACTTTTGACTCACCCTTTGTATGTAGAATTGATTTTAACAATGTTTTCAACTTTTCTTAACTTATATTTTCCATTGTTCGAGAAAACAGCAATAATCATGAATCCTTTACTGAAACTTTCTTTGGATTCTTGAAACCAAGTTTGTAAGCCTTTTTTCTGCTCTTTTGCGATAGTAAATAAACTTTTTACGCTTTCCAACCCTAGGTTGAAGAAGCGTACATGCTCCAGCTCTGTTCATCCGTCCGTCAGTCTGTCTGTCTGTCTGCAGGATAACTCGCGTAAAAATGGTTCGATTTCGATGAAATTTTAGTATGTGGTAGGGGACAACCTGGAAAGGAACTCTCTTGAAAATGGACGAAATGGGGTCAAAGGTCAGGACATAGGATTGGGATCCATTCCATCGCCCTGATGCGTCATAACTTACGTAGAAATGCTTCGATTGCGACAAAACTTCATCATGTTGTTGCCGAGGTATACTGAACCGGTTCTGTTGAATATCATCATCATCGAAATGGGGTCAAAGGTCAGGGCACAGGAGTTTGGTTTATTCCACAGGCATTATCCTCATAACATGACTAAAAATGCTTCTATTGCTACAAAATTTTAGTATATTGTTCCGAAGGTGTACTGAACCAATTCTGTTTAATATCATTGAAATGGGGTCAAAGGTCAAGGCACAGGAGCGATATTTATTCCACAGCCATTATCCTCATAACTTGACTAAAAATGCTTCTATTGCAGCAAAACTTTGGCATGTTGTTCCGGAGGTATACTGAACGAATCAGTAGTCAGGGTAGGGAGGAGGGTTTGTCTGCGCCCGATTTCTGGTATGTTGGAAAGTGTATCATAATTAATGCATTGCATGAGTTTACTAACTTGTTTAATTACAGAATACGAATATTTCTCTTCGTAAGGAGCAAAACCATAATCTTGTATCCGCAGCTTGTTTACGTGTGCCATTTTCTTAGCAGACGATATTTAACTGTAGCAGATGTTTCTTTCGTGTTTATCTAACACACTGTTTCCAGTTTCAATTCTTTGAACTTCTTCTGTTTTCTGTAATTTCTTAACAAAAATCTTCTAAAATCTGTGAGCATCCTTTTGATTTAAAGCATGATCTAAGTTTGCGTCTGGTAGAGACAGGGTGGGTTCATTATGAAGGAACGTACAGGACTGAGTCTCAAACTATACCCCCGGTTTCAATTTGTTCACATCAGGAAAAATCGGGTTTTAAATGACGTGAAAAAAATACTCCAAAATCTTTCATTCAAATTAATATTTTTTTCCATCTAATACTTATAATGTCTTGTACAAATTATGTTGTTTTTCCATTTTAAGTTATTTTATTATTCCATTTCTGCATTTTAGAAAGACATACCCCCTCACACATGTGTGTGAATGTGTGTTGTATATATATGTGTAAATCTGTGCTGTATACAAATGTTATTAAATCATATTTTTCATAAAAATCAACTTTACGCAATCCAATTAAAATCACTTTATTATATTCATATTCTAATACTCCACAATTTAACTATCGTTAGACAAATAGTGGAGGTCACGTGGTAATAAATGTAAGAATTTCAAGGTAAAACACGATTCAGTTCTACTTTTTCTCTTGAATTTATAGCCTAAAGCGTTTTGCGCAAAGAGTAAATTGAATTACGGTAGGTGGGGAGATTTAAAAAGTGATTTCAAAAATTTAGCAGATTTAAATTCAATTCTTTTTTTTACCAAATCAATATGTGCATCATTTTGGCTATTTAAATAATGAATATGTTTTGGGAGCAGAGTGGAGAGTGGATTTCGCAGAGCTACATGGATTATAATAAGGTATCTTATTTTGATGCTGTGTTACTTAATTTTGTGGTATATTAATAATAAGTTGTCTTCCTTTGTTGTTGCGCAAAGAACTAGGTAATAACTGCAAACTCACATTCCTTAGGACAAACTGGAATGCCCGGGGTGATAAGCAGGACAGCATCTTGTATGTTTGATTTTTTGAGCAATTCGTTTTACAACTAAATAAGTTCAACTTTTGGTGAATCGGGAAATGTGTCAGAAAATTCTGGTATTTTAGAACTTCCGTTCATTATCGTTAGCGATTGAAATAAGTAAATGAGCTGAACTCATGCGTGGTCATACGGGAAACGGTGGTGTTTTATCTGTCAAATTGGAAGTGTTGAACAATAAATAACCGCATGTAGTATTTTTTTTTTTTTTTTTTTGAGGTTTAACGACCACCGTGAGCAACTCAATGGGCTATAAGCAGTCGCCCGTCCCTAATTTAGGGTCACTGGTTCTAGGGAAGGGAGAGAGCCAGTGCCGTAAGACAAACACAACATCCATGCCTCACCGGGATTCGAACCCGGACCCCTTCGGACGAATGATCAGAGGCCAACGCCTTAGACCACTGCGCCACCGGGGCGGCCATGTAGTATTTTCAAGGAAATTAATAAAGAAATTAAAAACAGGTTAAAAACGGGTCGATACATGCCAAGCAACTGGAGAACCAGCTGTTTCCGTATGAAAACTAATGGTGGGAAAGAGGTTAAACCACTAGCTTTTCATGCGGAGGGAATATTATTCTGGTTTTCTCCCTGTACTGGATTCAGTAGCTCTAGTATAATGCCCGTGGGGGAAAAAGTCTCAGTTTATGGATTATTTACTGTTATTAATGAGCAGGGTTCGCATATTGCGTTCGTATTCACATGCGCAGACAGTATGTGAATGTTTCACAGTTGCACATCCTTCCATCTTGTCGTAGGAGCAGTTGCGTGCAGTGTCATACACAACAGAAAGCAGGGTGCGGGTAGCCTAATAGCTAGAAGAGGCGACTGTCAACCTGATTGCAACAATACGAAACCTAATGCGGTAATTAGCCCCAAACACCCACCACGTCTCGGAGAATTAAGTAGATTCACCTGGGGCAAGCATATCTTTCTAAGAATAGGGCCAAAGCTCGTTCGCAGCCCAACTCCATCAGGGTGCTCTTTTCTGTCCCTTCTTCCTTTCCGCTCTCATAAATGACACAAAAGTCTTTTCAGACTAAAGAAGTCAGGTGTAAACCTCTAGCCTTGGAAGGAATAGCTATGAGAAAATAAGACCTGTGTAATTAAAAATGGAATACAATCATATACACAGGCAGAAATTGACAACTCAGTTAGTTATTGTCTTTCTGCGGAAATGATGCTCTAGAATTTACCGCACCCCATATCCTAAATGACGTGTTTTCTTTTCTTCATTTATTGCTTCATGAAATGAGAACAAAAAGCTGAATAATTTACATTTTGATTAATAGCCATTTTTAGCCTTCTATTGATGCAAAACTTAATCAGGAAGCCAAACATGAGTTTAATCTGAACCTGAAGATTGCTTTCAGTGAAATATACCTGAATGAATTATCATGAGCTATTAACTTTTCGTCCTTTTCCGCATGCATTCTTCCAATACAAATCTCGCAATTCTTATTTTGTATGATGTTTTAAATATTGTCCGACTCCAGAAGTTCCAGCTTGCAAAATAATCTCACTTTAGCAGCAGATGAGATCACTTAAGTACTGTCCTAGTTGAGTGAATACATATTAGCATCTGGAACAGCAACAAAAAGACGGTAAGAACAGAACTTCCACTAATGCTCTTTCGGTGCAGTGTCAGACACAAAAGCATTAAGGAACGTTGAACACCAGTCGTTATATCTCTTTTGCCATGTTGTAACAATTTTTCTTTTCCCAAAGTTCACGGTAAATAAACCGAGAAAAAAGGAGAGTGCGTATGACAGGCACTTTCTGCGAAAGAGGAGAAATGCAGTAGAAGCGGCTAAGGGATGCATTACTGAAATGAAACTCCCTGATATCGATCAATGAATAGCAAATTCATCGTTCTTAGAAAATCTATTCCTGGAAGCGGTGAACATTTTTTTCTTGTTCGTTTTTATCTTTTTTTTTTTTTTCATCTCCCCAATAGCAGCTAGTGGGTGGAGATCTTTTCATGAACACGGCGAATGGAATTTGTTGAAAGACCGCGATGTGGCTCAGGAAGTATACCTTCCGCAAATTGAGACAGCTCGGACAATTTAAAGAGACGCAAGGCACTGGCCCGATGTTGACAATAAATGCTATAATTAACAGAATGCGTGCGCTAAAAGAAAATTTTCTTCCCGCAGTGTCGTTTTCTCTGGCAGGAAGTGAATTTAATAACACACCAAGTTTCTCTTTTACAATTAATCTGGGACATTCAGAAAAATGGCAGCTAGTTCGCTGCAGGAGATTAGAGATTTCATCAGGCGGTTCAAAGTGGAAGCACGAGAAACAGTAATGTGAGGACGATCTGGAAATGGGAAAAGAAAGAAGGCTGGTATTAGAATATTTCTGAACCATGTATTTTTATCTTGTGAAGCATAGATGAGTATTATGTGAGAAGGAAGCTTACAGTCACAAGAGAAGTGTTTCCAGGAGGAAGACCACGGTGTGTAGTTTTTAAGGTAAACAATACCTCAAACGGATTTCCGATTCAACCAATAACTTGCCAGAAAAGTTTGTAGAGATAATTACATGTTACTATAACATCTTATTCCACCAACATTCGTTTGAACCTCTAAAAAGAACTCTGCTGACTGTTCACACGAACTAAGTGCAGTAAATTTTCTATTTCTGAACTATACACTGGCGTGCAAAAATGAAGGATGAGACGGTGTTTCGAATGTAACGTCGTGCAGAAGTGCTCCACATCGACTCAAATCATACCATAAGATCCCCAACATGTAAGAATAAGGGACAACTGAGCAAAACCGTCCAAACAAGGAATCCAAAGGTACAAAGGCACTTTATTGAAAAGGTAGCTTCGAGCACAACTGGACAGAAGACAGAAACGTCCGTGCGACAGGCGGCTGCCAAGAAAAATCCAGTCTTTAGTAGGGGATATGATCACCCCTGACTGCGTTGTAGGATTTACAACGTCTGTCCATGCTGAGGGCGAGGTTGTCAAGGAGCTGTTAAGGTCTCGCGGCCCATTCCTCTTGTAGCGCCAATCGCAGCTGCGGAATCGTTGCTGGCGGCTGGTGACGTGCTGCCAAGCGTCTCCCGAGAAGGTCCCACACGTGTTCGATTGGATTTAGGTCCGGGGACCTTGCGGGCCAATCCATTCGTTGAATATCTTCACTCTCCAACAGCTCTGCGACAGCCACTGTACGATGAGGGGTAGCGTTGTCGTCCATGAAGAGGAACTCAGGACCCACAGCCCCTCTAAAGAGATGCACATGAGGCAGGAGAACCTAGATACAATAGCGGACACCAGTGACTGAACCTCCTTGGAAGATGTGGAGGTCAGTACGGCTACCAAGCATGATACCGCCCCAAACGAGATGTCCGCCACCTCCAAACCGGCCCCTTTCGATGATGTTGGAGGTGTGACTGCGTGTTCCCTGCTTTCTATAGATGTGTATACGTCCAGAATTGCTCGTCAGACTAAATCGGTTCTCATACGTAAATAGAACTCGACACCATTGCTGATGTGTCCAGTTCTTGTGTTCCTGGCACTACAACAGAAAACGCCGTCTCCGACGAGCAGGCGTTAATGGCACACACCGTACTGGACGTCGTGCAAATAGACCACCTTTGTGCAGCCTCCTCGCCGCGGTAAAACGCGATAACGGACGTCCAGTTGTCTGTTGCATGTGCCTTGCAATTTCACCAGCTGTCTGCCGTCTGTCTCTTTTCGCCTGTAGGACAATATACCGGTCGTCCGCGCCGTGGTTGCTCGTGGATGACCACTGCTAAACTCTCGGACAGCTGTTCCTGTAGTTTGAAACGCTCTCCAAGTTCGTGATACGATGCTCTGAGCGATCCCGAACTCCTCGGCCACACTAGTCACACTTCGACCTTCTTCCAACTTCCAAATAACGCGACCTCGGGTAAAGTCATCCAGATGTCGTCTACTGTATTGACTGTTGGCTATATCATACGCTAGCAGCAACTCGACGTCGTTCAAACCGATGTACACCGTGCAATAGCTTTCACCGAATTGCTGAGCGTACACCCCCCGTGTGCTTTATACCCTTCCGACACCACCACCCCTCTACGTCATGCTGCATATAAGCGCATGCTCTACCGTACCGGACCCTAGTATATCTCTTGAGTGGTCTTTCGGTTCGTTCTGCCTGCTCGTTCCACTGTTATGCTAATTTCTCCTCTTCGTCCTAAATTTTTGCACACCAGCGTAGAAAATTCCCTAAAAATAAAATTTTGACAGTTCTTTTTTAATAAACTGTCGAATTATCTTGTGGAAACTTCAGAAGAGCCTGAAGCTCCGTTAGGTATTATTAGGAGGGCGCGTCATATTTCTCATGGAAGCAAAAAAACCGTAGAAGAGCGAGAATGGTAAGAACAAAACTAACCCAAGGAAAAATGAGCATAAAGAAAATAGAAATAAAGAAAAAGATTAATCCTTGGTTTATATGATCGTTTCTTTAAATTCCTCTCATGCCGCCTTGGTGACCTAGGCTTCTGACCATTCGCCCGAGATGGGTCCGTGTTCGAATCTCTGGTGAGGCATGGATGGTTTGTTTATCTTACGGCACTGGCTCTCTCCCTTTCCTGGAACCAGTGGCCCTAAATCAGGGTCGAGCGATTGCCCACTGAGTTACTCACGATGGTTGTTAAACTACCAAACAAAAAAGAAAATCCTTTTGTTCTCATAAAAAATTCATACACTTCTGCTAATTAAATGGAATAAAGATATATGTAAATAAGGTCAAATATTCGTTTATGAATACACAAAATGAGCTTCAAAAAGTAATCACGACATCAAAAAAATATTTTACACCACTTTACTATTAATAGTACTGATAAGGTGCTTTCACCATGGAAAATGTTCATGCCATCGTTGTCATCTTTGGGACCAACACAAATGATAGGATGTTTACGTCATCCCCAACCAACGTTAGCATCTTGTAATCTAGCTTAAATCATGACCGATGTTTTTCACTTTAATTTTCTTTCTTGAGAAACAAAAAATTTTAAAATTCCGAACGGGGCAATTTTCCTGTAGCTAGTGATTCTTAGTTTAAATGTAACGGAATTTCACTGTTATCAACGCTTTTTAACACATAAAAAAAAAGTGCCTAATTTTTTTCCACAGCTGAAAACGCACAGACGTGGCTTTCATTATTTCATATAAAATCGGAATAACGTCTCGGTGATGTTAAGAACTAACAGCGACAACGGAGAGTTCTGTTATTTAGAACGCCCCAAGCATATCGTTGAAAGAAAAATCCTGGAAAAAATGACGGAAAAGAAAAAAATGCTTTACTCGTTGTTTTCCTCTCAAATGCATATTGCCTAACTGGTTCTGCTATATGAAAAGTTTTCCTAATTTCTGTGAACGCTCTAATAACTAATGTAGGATTTCTGGCTCCAGAGAAAGGAAAATTCAGAACCAAGAGCGAGTACCATTCACGCCTAAATATAGGTTAAAGCGTAGATTTCGTAACAATGAAATTTCTAGACCTGAGTGTGAAGTAGGCATCATATAACCTCATAAATAATGTTCCTGTTTCTTTTTGGTTTTCTTACTTAGTGCTGTACTTGATGGTGCACGATCATCTCATAGAACAGGAAGACAGTATAAAAACATTAGAAGCTCCTGAAAGGCACTGTGCAAAATAATATGCGTAGCGTTTAAATGTTTGAAGTCGTCTTTAGTAAAATACGCGTTGAAGACACAACGTAAATGCCCCGGACAAAAAATTACGAAATGCTGATTGAAACATGTACATTTGATGAACAGTAAAGTTGATGAACGTAACGAGTGTTGTAAATATGGAGAGTGAAACTGTTGGAAAATGATTTTAGATGTCTGAGGTGTGTGTTTAAAGCATCTGAAAATTTCTGTATTTCCTTGTACAGGCTTATTTCCTTGTACTATGGGTTATAAAGGTAACCTTGCTAAGTGAAAAAAGGGGGTCATTATTGTTTTTGGCCGAGAACATGGAAATTCCTAGCCAGAGATGGTGAAGTTTGTTAGACTGTCGGAATCAACAGTCAGTAGTGTCCATTCCCAGGCGAAGTACGGAAGCTGTAACTGTAAGCGGAGCAACTGTGGTAGAAGCTCTATGATGAAAAATATGATTCGCAGATGTTTGGAACGATTAAAAACTGCTGCACGTTTCCAGACTCGTCAAGAAGTGCTTCAACGGTAGAATGGTGGACTTAGTAAACCAGTCTCAGAACGAATGCTGCTGAGAGAACTGCATGGCTTGGGCATTTTCAGTCACGTTTCTCAGATAAAGATATGTTAACAACTGTACAGAAGAAAAATCCCCTTGATTGGGCAAAACAGCATCGTCAATGAACCACTGAACAGTGGCGACGACTAATATGGTCCGGCGAATCCAGATTCTCATTGTACTCCAATGATGGTCTCTCCAGGGACATGCGGAAGGCTGGAGATGCATTTAACCCAGAATGTGTCCAAAAAGCTGTGCAAAAAGGAGATAGAATTCATGTTTTGGGGCTGTATTTCAAGTACTGGAGTTGTACCATTCGTTAAGGTGTCCAATACCATGAAATCTATGGATTATATGCCACTTTTCAATAATGTATTACTGCCATTTGTCCAGTTTCTGGAACAGGAAGGACATGTACTGGATCCTGTAATTCAAGATAACTCTCGTGTCCATCGATCTGGATCTATGTTGGACTGGTTTGAAGAACATAAGAGAGACGTTCCACATCTCAGTTGGCCTGCAAATTCACCTGATCTAAATGTGGCTGAAAAAATCTGTAACATGTTAGAAAGGGGCGTGAAGAAGAAAAAACACCATCCTGCAAATTTGACGAAACGAAAAAAAAGATCTTTTGAGTACGGAGTGGAATAAACTTGATGCACATGTGATACAGAGTCATACTGATGACATGCCAAACAAAATTAAATATGTAATTAAAGCAGGTGGTGATATAATTCCATATTAAGGAATAAAGTTTAAATTCCGTAATTTAAATTCCGAAACAACGAGGGTTCATATGAAAGAAACAACTTAAGCAAGTTCAAATGATAAATTACAGTTCACTTACCGAAGCTGCACTTGTAAACTTTAATGATCTACAACATTCCTATATGAATTGCGAACTTCATTAATATCAAGTAAACAGTGACAATTTATTTTAGATCGTATCACGTGCTCATCACAATCGCTATCATCTCTTACAACCTTCATACCTTTTGACTTTGAACGTACTTTTTATTTACAGTCTGATTCACTGTCAGTGCTGCCAAAATGTACAAGGAAATTAGCGGAAGTAATGTGCCGTCCACAGAAGAAGGATCTAACTGAGAAGTAACGAAATTTACATAAGAATAGAAACTCAAAAGGAAGGTTAAATGAGATATATACGTCACATATAACAAAGAAAAATTTCCATGGTGCATAGGTTAAGTAAATTACATTGCCGCCCCGGTGTCGCAGTGGTCTAAGCGCTGGCTTATGACCATTCGTCCGTGAAGGATCCGGTTTCGAATCCCAGTGAGGCATGGATGTTGTGTTTGTCTTACGGCACTGGCCTCTCCCTTCCCTGGAGTCAGTGGCCCTAAATTAGGGACGGGCGACAGCTTATAGCCCACCACCGTGAGGTGGTCGTTAAACCTTCAATAAAAAAAATTAGTTTAACACTTACGCAATCGAGAGTAAAAGGATAATTAAAAAAAGTTCCAAGAAATGCTTGAGTTTTATCAGTTTGTTATTCAGTTCTTCATTGATATTATTTATTATTAAAGATCAAAATCTCTGCATTTTGCAGTTTTAAGTTTCTCTGGTGCGCAGATTTTTCATTTTTATCTTTCCGATTTGGCACATTTTCAGCTTTGAAGACAGGGTTGAAAACAATGACAGGGTTGCATACTTAATCATAACTTAGAATCTCTGTACGCTTCATGCTTTGCACAAAGTACATTTTTGTGTTAGATGGTGCAGCTGTACAAAAGGTGAAGTAAACCCATATTTCTAATTGATGCCCTCCTTTCCATTTCTGAACTACGATATTGTTCTCCCATCGGGAAACTGCAATCATACTTCAAAGAATTTCTGCGTTTTCTAATTTCATTCCTAATGCAAAATTTAATCACTCGGTGACGTAAATTGACCCTTCTTTTTTTGTTTTCTTACGGTTTTTCATCTCCTAAATGTCAGATTGGACAATTTTAGCCGCCCTGGTGACCTAGTGTTCTAAGCGCAGATTTCTCGCCTTTCGCCCGAGATGGGTCCGGGTTCGAATCCCGTTAGGCATGAACGTTGTGTTTATCTTACGGTTACAAACTATCTCCCTTCACTGGAACCAATGACCCTAAGTTAACTAGGGTAATTGATTCCTAAGTTAAATAGGTCATTGGTTTGCAACTCAGTGGGTAGACTACTTATAGTCCACTGAACCTCTAAAAAAGTTACCATTGGAATGTAGTTACTCATGGCTATTATCCCGCATACTTGCCATTTTTCCAGGAAAACAACTCTCTCTCGATGCTGTAACAATGTACTTGCACTTGCCGCCACGGACTCCATTCCCGCCGCTTCACTTACGTTTCTATGCAAGATAGTGAAATACACTATATTGACAAAAGTCACCGGACACCCCTTCAAAAGCAAATGAACGGATACGACGAGCTATTAAGATGCGCGGCACAGCTGCAAACGGTATTATATGTTTCAACTTTGTCCGTCTGTCTGTCAGCACGATAACTCGCGTAAAAATGGTTCGATTTCGATGAAATTTGAGTATGTGGCAGGGGACCACCTGGGGACGAGCCCTATTGAAAATGGACGAAATGGGGTCAAAGGTCAGGACATAGGAGTGGGATCCATTTCCTCGCCCTCATGCGTCATATCTTACGTAAAAATGCTTCAATTGCGACAAAACTTTAGTATATACACTACTCGCGTAAAAATGATTACGCGAGTATGTCGTTCCGGAGGTATACTAAACTACTTCTGTTGAATATAATTGAAATGGAGTCAAAAGTCAGGGCACAGGAGCGAGATTTATTCCACAGCCATTATCCTCATAAGTTGAGTAATGATTTCTCGTATGTTGGAAAGCGTATCACAATCAGTGCATCGCATGATTTTACTAACTTGCTATAAAATTACTTGTATGGCGTAGGCTATTAACATATCATCCAGTTTTGTTATCTATTCAGATTTGTCTCGGATATGCTGCGTTCAGGCAAAAAGAAAAGTTGAACTGCTACTTGTGCCAGAAAAGTTTCGAGATAAACAGATAATTCTAGATCTTGCAATTCCGAAGCGAAAACAATATCTTGAACTTCTTGACCGAAGTAGATTAACGTATCCGTGTGAACTAGTAATACTTTCTTTCATTGCATATTATAAATTATTTACTGTACATTAAGAGAACGATAACTTGCTCCGTGGTGGGAACATAAAGTCACTGGTGAAAAACTGGCTCTGGATAAAATTTGTGAATTTTCAGTACCTGAAGTTTTCATTAGATGTGGAAGAATTGATATAGACTTGGCCATGCAATGTGTGTTTCAGTGTTTTTGAACATTTTTTTAAACACCTACACATAATCCAAAAAATGACATCGTTCGTGGAAAATCATGTAAAGGAAAATTTGCTGTTCTTTTGGCCATTTCATGAAAAGGAACTTGAAGTATTTAACAGATGTTTTGCATTTTAATTTATTGGTATCATTTTTGAAAATGCCCCGTTAATAACAATCTGACTTATTTTGGAAGTGTCTCGTTTTTGTTCTAATTTCTTGTATTTGGTTAGCGGAAAATGTGAAATGTTAATTTCCTGACAGAGTGATACGAAATTAGAAGGGTAATATAAAATCAAGCCTTCATAGTCACATCTCCGTCAATATCCTTATTTCTAGTTTTTCTCCGTAATTGCAATATTTTCCTATATTTGGATGAGATGTTTGAGTTTGACTGTAGTATAACTTCGTTTGAGCAGCATGAGATCAACCATTCCTTTAAAAAGTATATTTAGTAACGGGGCAACTCAGTTGAACGCTTTGTTGCTGCAGTACATTCCCAGGTAAATGTCCGTCGCTTTGTGAGATGTCACGACAGTGGAAAATTTTCAGAGAGCCTAGGCCCGACCGAGGAACGGGGCAGGAACGTTGGCCCCGATTATACGTTTGAAAAATCGCGTGCGAAGTTAAGTGATTAGTTTCAAGAAGCAAAGAAAACAAGGGGGAAAAAGAGAGTCGAACTTTACGATGTCTGTTTGAAAGCATCTAAACTTACTTAAATAGTATAGGATATTGATGCTTCGAAAAGATATTTGATCTCCATCATAGTATTACTTATATATAAATTTTATTGCTACAAATAAAAAATAATGTGGATATCTCTGGGTGAATCAGTGTTCATATTGCGTGTATATGAACGTTGGATCCTGCCTGGCTTTATCGCAAAATTTAACAAAATGCTCCAAGAGCTCGAGATTCCCAGATCTTATAAACCAAAAAATGACCAATGTTAAATTTGTATCCTTTAGACAATTTGCTATATTCATTCTCTCTTCAAAGAGCGCGATTTCCTTTTTTATTAAATATTCTTTCAAATCTGACTAAAGCTTTCAGAGGCTTTGTCATGACCCATGAAATACATATGTAATATACACTGGTGTGCAAAAATTAAGGACGAAGAGGAGAAATTAGCATAACAGCGGAACGAGCAGGCAGAACGGACCGAAAGACCACTCAGGAGATAGACTAGGGTCCGGTATGGTAGGGCATGCGCATATATGCAGCATGACGTAGAGGGGGGGTCGGAAGGGTATAAAGCACACGAGCGGAGTACGCTCAGCAATTCGGTGAAAACTATTGCACGGTGTACATTGGTTTGAACGAATTCGAGTTGCTGCCACCGTGTGATATGGCCAACAGGCAATCCGGTGGACGACATCTGGATGACTTTACCAGAGGTCGCGTCATTGGAAAGTTGGAAGAAGGTCGAAGTGTGACTAGTGTGGCCGAGGAGTTCGGGATCGCTCACAGCATCGTTTCACGAGCTTGGAGAGCATTTCAAACGACAGGAACAGCTGTCCGAAAGTTTAGCAGTGGTCGTCCACGAGCAACCACGGCGGCGGACGACAGGTATCGGCGGCGGACGACAGGTATCGGCGGCGGACGACCGGTATATTGTCTTACAGGCGAGAAGAGACAGACGGCAGACAGCGGGAGAAATCGCAAGGCCCATGCAACAGACAACTGGACGTCCGTTATCGCGTTTTACCGTGGCAAGGAGGCTGCACAAAGGTGGTCTATTTGCACGACGACCAGTACGGTGTGTGCCATTAACGCCTGCTCATCGGAGACGGCGGTTTCTGTGGTGCCCAGAACACAAGAACTGGACACATCAGCAATGGGGTCGAGTTCTCTTCACGGATGAGAGCCGATTTAGTCTGACGAGCAATTTTGGACGTATACATATCCGGAGAGAGCAGGGAACACGCAATCGCACCTCCGACATCATCGAAAGGGACCGGTTTGGAGTAGGCGGAGTTCTCTTTTGAGGTGGTATCATGCTTGGTAGCCGTACTGACCTCTACTTCTTCCAAGGAGGTTCAATCACTGGTGTCCGCTATTGTATCTAGGTTCTCCTGCCTCACGTGCGTCTGTTTAGGTGTTATGGGTCCTGAGTTCCTCTTCATGGACGACAACGCTACACCTCATCGTACAGTGGCTGTCGCAGAGCTGTTGGAGAGTGAAGATATTCAACGCATGGATTGGCCCGTAAGGTCCTCGGACCTAAATCCAATCGAACACGTGTGGGACCTTCTCGGGAGACGCTTGGCAGCATGTCACCAGCCGCCAGCAACGATTCCGCAGCTGCGATTGGCGCTACAAGAGGAATGGGCCACGATGCCTCAACAGCTCCTTGACAACCTCGTCCTCAACATGGACAGACGTTGTAAATCCTACAACGCAGTCAGGGGTGATCATATCCCCTAGTAATGACTGGATTTTTCTTGGCAGCCGCCTGTAACATGGATCCTTTCAACTTTTCAATAAAATGCCTTTGTATCCTTTGGATTCCTTGTTTGGACGGTTTTGCTCACTTGTCCCATATTCTTACATCTTGGGGATCTTATGGTATGATTTGAGTCGATGTGGAGCACTTCTGCACGACGTTATATTCGAAAAACCGTCTCGGCCTTAATTTTTGCACGCCAGTGTATTATGCTTATGTGTAAGAGCGCATATTTCTATTAAATCATAAAACGTATACGTAGGTGGAATACTGAAGTTATCCAAACCGGATTCTTTCTAGGATTATAAAAGGTGTCCCTCTTATAACGAATAAGTTTGTCACACGCCGAGCATCGAATCCATGTCCCCTCACTCCGAAGTAAGTCGCTCTCCCAACTGAGCTACGCGGACATGTGCTCTCACTTTTATCTGCCTTTATCTCATGTGCGTCGTACGGTGCAGGTACGTCCCTCCCTCCCAAAAGAGGTCTGGGAGCATGTCCTACGGGTCAGCCGGGACCATGTGTTGCTGTAGGCAGTCATCCCATGAAGAACGTGCATTTGAGAGATCCGAGACAATTTGGTGTGTGGAACGTAACATCACACTGATTTATTTTTTCGAAGCACTGCAGAAGGGATTCTCATCTTTCCTGTCTCACCGTGTGGAAAGAACATCACATCATTGCGAAAAACTTAACAGCCGGGTTATCCTGGAAGTTCGGGGGCCGATATAACGTACAAGTTTTTCCGTGCCGGGCATCGAAGTCGGGTCCCCTTACTCCGGAGTAAGTCGCTCCTTCAACTGAGCTACGCGGACATGTGCTCTCACTGCTGTCTGCATTTATCTAATGTGCGTCCTGCTGTGCAAGCACATCACACTCTTTTTTATTTAAAAAAAACTAGAAAAAAGCAATGCTTTTAGAGATTCAAGGCGCGGATTTTGTAAAAAGAAAAGGGAGGAGGAAGGCATTATTTATTTAACTTTTATTTATTTTCATTTATGTTTATTAACCTAAATGGAATACAGTTACTTGTGCTATTTCGGAGTCGTTAAAGAGGAATTTCTTAAAATCGTATTGTCGGGAGAGAGAAGGGGAGAGAAAGGGGCGTAATTGTAGCGTGGTGCGGCCGGGGCATGTTGTTCCGGTGAACAGGCGCCTTGTGTATACAGCCAACCATATCTTTTTTTTTTAAGAATATATCCAGGTCAGTGTAATTTCTAAGTGGCTTAAAAATCTTTTAATATTACATTGTTCATCTCATGTTTCATGTAATGTTGGGCCTTTCATTTGAAGAAAATAGCATGGAATTTCTCCTGTATGAAGGAAATAGAACGTGAGTCTTGGTGAGTTATCATGACTTGGCATTTTAGATCAACCGCGCACAGAATGTCGTATTAAATATCAAACTTGGTGTTCAATGATAAAAAGTTATAAAAAAACAGAAAATGCAATAAAAAGCTATTTATATTATTTTTTATACGCCCTTGCTTTAGGGACGTCGTCAAGGGGGTGCGAGGGTGGGCTTGAGCCCACCCTGAAATTTGTCTCGCCCACCCAGTTCAGAATGTGTCAGTTTTCAATATACTTAACCTTAAAATATAATCTGGACTCGCCAAGTAATGATACGTCTTGTGTTTTATGGGCAGGGGGTGAATGAAGAGGGTGGATAGGAATTCACTGAGGGTGGTAATTCCTAATTGCTCTGCTGTTTTTTTTTTTTTGTTTTTTTTTACAAAATTGGGGATTTCAACGCCGAAAGTGGAGTCTAAAGCTACACTAGCGCCCCGGGACAGCGAAAGAGCAGAAAGTGGCTGACGACTGCTTTGTAGGAGAGGAGTGCAAGGCAAAGTCGCTGGCTGGAAGGAAGGAAGTTAGGGGGTGAGGTATTGCGTCTGCGTGGCACAACATTAAAATTTGATTTTGATAAACAAAAACGACATTTTCTTTTAAATAAATTGTTCTGAGCAAGCAAAAAGTTGCAGGCGACATTCTACCAACACTTTTATCTTACACCAGTGGCGTAACTAGTGAGATTCATGTATGTGTCTGTGTCTAGGTGGTGTGGCCGGTACTGAAAATTATTGAAGCTGACCGGGTGACGCAGTGGTCTAATCGCTGGCTTATGGCCATTCGTCAGAGAAGAGTCCGAGTTCGAATTCCGTGAGGCATGAATGTTATGTTTGTCTCTGTCCTTTTCCTGGAACCAGTGACCTTAAATAAGATACGGACGACTGGTTATGGCCCATTGAGTTGCTCACGGTGGTCGTTTAACCTTCAATTTAAAAAAAAAAAAAAAAAAAAAAAAGGATTAAGAATTCGTCCTTTCAGTGTTTCGTTAAAAAAAATTGCTATGAAGCTCGCCCCAGAAAAAATAATGCTTGTCCACCCGTCGTACATCCTGAAATCGAAGTTCAGCGACGTCCCTGCCTTGCACCCTTTGAGTTACCCATGAATGTACTTTCTCAGATCAAATCAGGTACAGGCATCTGGCACGGCCAGAGCGCAGCCGTTAGGGAGCAGAACAAATACATAGAGAGTTTAAACTAATTATTTGCTGTATTTTAAGCTTATGATAGTCCTAGCTTAATTTGCTTAGCTCAGTTCTTAATTAATCGTTCTTAGAGAACTTCGTGAAACAAATTCAAATCTTTGAATACTTAACTGTTAACGGCTGGAGACCAGAGAAAGAATCAGCATAAAAGATAAGAGATTTACATAACCAATCCACGGCTTTATTCTTTCACTCACTGAAAGGTCAAATCCACTGATTACAACGTGACTCTCACGTGCTCACACATAATTCAATCAAATGACAGCAATAGTCCGCCTATGACGTATACTCTAAGTTAAGTTTCATTTTTAGTTGTTTTCTCTACGCAAAGTTGAGTTCATTCTCTTTTAGCGTTTTCAACCTCATCTTCTCATTCACAGAATGACACTGACAACAGTTCTGAGGTCAGACAGCGTGATACATGCATGTTGACAGATTAGAACTAGAGATACATAATGTTGAAGTAGCAGCCAAAAGGGTGGCGCCCCTTTTGCAACTCATTGTGGAAGCTGCGTTACGCCGAAGTTTGATTTACTTGAAGGCTGCGTGTTGAATTGCATTGTGTTGTTATACATTGAGTGTTTCGAGTTAAAATTTTCTGGTTTACTAACGTACATTAATTAGCAACAAAAGATTGGTGCTGTTATAAGTCAAGTTCTGCATAAATAGTGTTTATGAGATGTTGACAGAACAAAGGGAAGCAATGTAAGTAACCATTTCTTGAACTTTTAGTGACTTCTCTTTCACTTAAAATGAGTCGATAAAAAGAACTGACTGTATGTAGTGCTCAGTAAGCTCTGCATAAATAGTTACCGCTAAAGTGCAGAAATTATGTTACCGCTAAAGTGGAGAAATTAGTTATTCTACAAATTATCTAGGTAATGTGCAGATTAACTAGGGTGATCCGTTAAAGTGCCGAAAATTGTTTCATTGCTCAAATTACCTAGGTAATCTGCAAATTACCTAGATAATCTGCACATTGCCTACTAGGCACTCGTTAAAGTGAAAATAAGATCTTTGCTGGAACAAAAGCAACGTTTCTGTACGCTTAAATTAACATAATGTTATTTATTTATTTTTCGATATATAAAGAATCAAGTTAATACAATCAAACAATCAACAAATTAGTTGATGGAATCGATCATCAATCAATTAAAAAACTATAATAGAAATAATCAAACGGTTTAAAATATTATTATAATTAAGGAAATGAATTTGCAAAACATATGATAAAATTATGCTTACTTATTAGTGCAATCTAAAGATTGGTGACACTCTGAATTACATAGCAATTGGTTTTTGCGACAAGCACACCTATTTGTGGTACATTTAGATTTGCAGTCACATTTTCTGAAACCCTGCCCAGTACCAAGGGATTGTTTTATTGCTGTTTGACCTAAAGACATTTCTACAGCAGGGACATCTTCTTTCGTTAAAAATCTCTCTCTGCAAACACTGAATTCAGATTTTGCATACAATTGTTTTAAAATACCCGTTTTAGTACCAAGTTTATAAAAGCCATCCTCTGTTTTACTAAGAACCACAGCTAAAATCGAGCGAGCATCAGTTTTTGCTCTGTCTACTTCGGGTACTTTAGTTCTCACAGTGAAACCTTCATCGACATTTAGGTGTTTTGCATTAGAAACTGCTAACATTTTCTTTGCTTGCTTTTCTAAACCTTTCTTGGCTTCATCACGCTGTATTTTCTAATCCATATTCTTTTTACATATGTTGCACAATACATTCTTACCATACCCTTTCTCTTTAGGATCTATTTCACCACAAATTACGTAAACAAACATAACACACGAAATCAAACTAAAAGTGGAGGGAGAGGGGAAAGGTGTAGGGAAAGGAAATGAGAGAAACAAACTTTTGAACTTTAACGATACGGAAGCCGTTAATGTGCACATTACCTAGGTAAAATGCGGAAAACTCTTGATTCCGCAAGTTAACGGAGCAAATCAGTTAATCTGCAGATTAGTTAGGTAATGTGCACATTAACGGCTTTCGAGCTTTAGCGGTAACATATACACATTTCAAATAGTAAGAACGCAGACATCACATATACTGGGTGTTCCAAAATTATTTTTACAACTTTGACCCTCAATAAAGCCAAAAAGAAATAAGATAGTGCAGTTCTGTTTCTTGTACATGCAACAGCAACGCATAAAGTTTTATTGGTACGTAAAAGGTTTTTGTTTACTTGTGATGGCTACTCCACTGGCAAATGCCCAGTGTGTGGCGAAGTCAGATACACAGGTCCAAAGGAATTTCCGTAGCAAATAGCGACGTAATCCACCATCCAGACCCTCAATACGCGAGTGTCACAAGGAGTTTATGGAGATTGCTAGTGTGCTTCATAAAAAGGACGTTGGCCGGCCAAGCACAAGTGAAGAGCATAAGGAACGTGTTCGACAGAGTTTCCTACGAAGCCCATTCGTACGGCCTCCAGGCAGCTAGGGTTACAACCCAACTGCATGGAGCCCGTAAAATGATACACAGGGGCTGCACAAGCGCTTGCACCTGGCTGCCTACCAAGTGCATTTGGCACAGGCTCTGCACCCCAGGGATAAACCGAAACGTTTCGATTTTGCAGTTGATATGCCACACAGGATTGGTAATGAGGAAGGCTTCCTGGAACGTGTTTTATTCAGCGATGAGGCAACATTTCATGTCTGTGGTGTTATCAACAGGCATAACTGCAGAATTTGGGGGTCTGAAAACCCACATGCCGTCCGTGAGATTGAACGTGATAGTCGTAAAGTTAACGTCTTCACCTGCACAACCGCATCATCGGCCTATTCTTTTTTGCCGAAAACACAGCCATATCCAGTGTTTATTTGGACATTCTGAGTGAGTTTGTTACCCCCCAATCGGAGGGTCTGCAACCGGATATCATGTTCCAGCAAGATGGTGCACCCCCGCACAGGTTACTTCGTGTTCGTGAGTTTCTTGATGAAACCTTTCGGGAGCGATGGATTGGACGGAATGGTCCAATTTCTTGGCCTCTACGTTCACCGGGTTTTACCCCTAGACTTTTTTCTGTTCGGCTATGTGAAGGATATTGTGTATTGCACAAAGTTTCCGGATGTAGATGAACGAGATTACAGCTGCCATCACAACAATTCCTGAGGACATTTTCGGGAGAACATGGCAGGAGGTCGAATACAGTCTGGAAGTAATTCCTGCAACCAACGGTTCTCATGTGGAACTCTACTAGCATCGCAACAAAACGTGCTGTTCAATATGCAATAAACCGATTTTTGTTCTGTTATTCCGTTTTTGTTTTATTGTTACCCAAAGTTGCAAAGATAAATTTGGAACACCCTGTATATCGACAAGCTTTATATCAATGTCGTCAAGCTTTACATCAAAGTTGAACAATCAACTAGTAATCTTTACAACTCCACGTATATCAGGGAGAGCCAAAATTTCGACCCTTTTGCAACTAAACAGTTCAACGATGCAAGAAAGACATACACTCTCGCCGCGTTCTGCAAGTACTGGCCGTTGTTTTCTAAAGTCCTTTGCCAACTTTTAATAGGGCCCCTCTTCCACTGCGGTACCACTCTGGTTTCGAGGGCAGAAATTCTCGAATGTCAGATTCCACATTCACCGCTGAATCCAAGTGCCGTCTATGCAGGAAATGGACCACAGAGCGAAACAGAGGGTAGTCAGATGGGCCGAGCTGCGGACCGTATTGAGGACGGTGTAGAATCTGAACCCCTTCCAGTTCCTTTAGTTTTCAGCAAATCACTCTGAAGGTTTGACGTATTGATGAGCGCTTGGTAGCGTTGGCGCAAAATATCATGACCCTCTGCAGTTGTTCGGCATACAGATTTCCGTCCTCGCCCTGACCATCTGGCACGAGTTCTCAGTACACAAGACCCTCACAACTTCATTAAATGCTCAGCACGACTTTCCTCGCGAATTGCCCTCTTTGTATCACTGGCTGTGCTTCCTAGGGTGACTTCAGTCAGTGGTTCTCAGTGGTAGAATAACATAAGAATATCCACTTCTCATCACCTGTGACAATACCCGTGGGTTTGTCAGCAATCTGCGACAGGAGCAACACATTGTTCCGTCTGCTGGTGTGCCAGTCATTGGGGAACCATTCGATGGCGCATGAAGAAGAAACGAAGCTGGTGCAAGTGACGAAGGATGGTGCATAGGGAGCAGTGGTGCAGTTCTGAAGGAAGAATTGGCCTGGCGCTCTAAAGACCGGTCCGGTGGTTATCTACTCCAGCAGGTATGGGGATGGGGTGTGTGTGTGTGTGTGTGTGTGTGTGTTAGGGTGGGGGTAAATACATTTCTGTGTCATCCTTATCATCATTAGCTACCATTTTCAATCCACTTTTGGATTAAGATCTCCCCAGTTTCTTCCACAACGGTCTGTCTTGAGCCAATCTCCTCCAGGTCACTCCCGCATGCTTTCGAACTTCATCCACCCATCTCCCAAGAGGTATTCTTCTGGGTCTTTTCCTGTCTCTTGGAATCCACTCTAAAATTTCGGTTGCCCATAGGTGGTCCATTCTTCTGGCAATATGTCCAGCCCATTGTATATGTATATATATAGTATATATACAGAGGGTGAGTCATAAGTAATGAGCCATGTGAGAGGTACTTTGAGATGGCGTTGTTTTTTCAGAAATAAACAATTGTTTGGACGGGAACTTGTTTATAAGTAGAAAGAGCATTTCATGGACTATCAGAATTTGCTTTGGTGGTGGACATGAATAGGAATTAATTGTTTTTTTGTTGTTGTTTTTTGTTTTCAGAACATGGACGAAAAAACGGCAGTTTGGGTACTGTTCGTCATTATTGGAAAAAAGGACTATCTGCGCATGTTGCAGTCGCCGAAATTTGTGCAGTGGAAGGTGTGGGTGTAGTGAGCTATGCCACAACAAAAAGATGGTTTGTTCACGTTAACAAGGGGGACACCAGCCTTCAAGATGGGCCTCGCTCTGGCAGACCCCCAACTGTGGATTCGGAAGCCCTGCGTGAAGCCGTAGAGGCAACACCAACAACAAGCACTCGCAGATTGTCGGACGAGATTGGGGTATTACAATCCAGGGTGGTTCGCTATCTCCACAAGCTTGGGAAGGTCAATAGCAGCTGCCGAGTGGTACCCCACGAATTGACCACAGCATAGGCTTAAAGGCGGATGGAATTGTGCAGAGAGCTGCTGAACCGCTCCATGAACGAGCGTTTCATAAGGCTAATTGTTACGTCTGATGAAAAGTGGATCTTTTTCCGTAATCTCGACTTGCGAAACCAGTGGATTAACTCGGGCCAGCTTCTAGAACCCGTCGCTAAGCGGGGACGCTTCAAACACAAAGTCATGTTGTACGTTTGGTGGAATTTTGAGGGGCCCATACACTTTGAATTCGTTCCAGCTGGGCGAGGCGTCTCCGCTGCGCTCTACTCTCAACAACTACAGAGGATGCACGAGCACTGGTCCGTAAGTATTCCTTCCCAGGTCAACAGAAAACAGGTTCTTCTTCAGCACGTTAACGCACCACGCCATACCGCCTGTTCAACGAGGGATAAGATCCGGTAGCTCGATGGTATCGAACTTCTTCCATATCCTGCCTATAGCCCAGACCTTGCCCCAAGTGATTACCACTTGTTTCGGTCGATGGCATATTTCTTCCGTGGCAGAACCTTCCAAAATCGTCATGAGGTAAAGCCGGGGTCCAGGTGTTGTTTCGCCTCAAAACCCAAGGAGTGGTACAGAGCGGGAATTCACAAATTGGCAGGAAGATGGTTTCAGACCATAGAACATAATGGCTTGTATTTCGAAGATTGAATTGTATTCATTTGTACTTTACACATGTTTGAAGTTTTCCTATCCAATGGCTCATTACTTTTGACTAACAGTCTCTATATACACTGATGGAAAAAAATCCCAACACCACGAAAAAATAGTTGTAGAGGAATGAAATGGCGGCAATACATTTGTATAGGTAACATATTTAATCAATTAAGTTTTCAAGATCACAGCTTAATGTAAGCGCGAGAAGAGCAATTTGAATGTGAAATGCTGGTACATTAATAACCGGTGTAACCGCCAGAATGTTGAATGCAAGCACGCAAACGTTCATGCATTGTGTCGTACAGGTGCTGTCAGTTTGTGGAATGGAGTTCCATGCCTGTTGCACTTGGTCGGTCAATACAGGGACGGTTAATGCTGGTTGGGGGTGACGCTGGAGTTGACGTCCAATGATGTCCCATACGTGCTCGATTGGTGAAAGATCTGGTGATCTAGCAGGCCACGGCAACATGTCGACACTCTGTAGAGCATGTGGGGTTACAACAGCGGTATGCGGGCGAGCGTTATCCTGTTGGAAAACACCACCTGGAATGCTGTTCATGAATGGCAGCACAACAGGTTGAATCACCAGACCGACGTACAACTGCGCCGTCAGGGTGCGTGGGATAACCACGAGAGTGCTCCTGCTGTCATAGGAAATTGCTCCCCAGACCATAACTCCAGGTGTAGGTGCAGTGTGTCTCGGCCGCAGACAGGTTGGTTGCAGGCGCTCACCTGGCCTCCTTCTAACCAACACACGGCCATCACTGGCACCCAGGCAGAACCGGCTCTCATTAGAAAACACAACAGATCTCCACTCCGTCCTCCAATAAGCTCTAGCTTGACACCACTGACGTCGCAAACGGCAGTGGTTTGGAGTAAGTGGAATGCACGCTACAGGGCGCCTGGCTCGGAGCTGTCCTTCAAGTAACCGATTTGTAACAGTTCGTTGTGTCACTGTGGTGGCAACTGCAGCTCGAATTGCTGCCGCAGACGCAGTACGATGCGCCACGGCCATACGCCGTACACGGCGGTCTTCCCTCTCAGTAGTGCCACGTGGCCCGCCGGAACCCGGTCTTCTTGAGGCAGTACCTTCCCTTGACCACTGCTGCCAACAATCATGCACAGTGGCTACGTTCCTGCCAAGTCGTTCTGCAATATTGCGGAAAGAAATCCACCTTCTCGTAGCCCTATTACACGACCTCGTTCAAACTCCGTGAGCTGTTGATAATGGCTTCTTCGTCTTCTTAAAGGCGTTCTTGACTAACAGCAACACACTACGTCGAATCTAAACGATAACTAACGCTCACGAACGTTACAGCGCGTATTTACAGCAAACCTGCTTTGCATGTTCAGAGGGGCGCTACTAGCGCCACACGCATGCGCCGAGCGCGAAATTTGCATAGACGTCATCTTACAGATATGCTCTCACCGCCTACCAACTGTCGTTTATCTAACACAACCCCTTCTTGGTGTTGAGATTTTTTCCGTCAGTGTATATACACAGTCGAGTCACATTATTGTGACCACCTCCTACTTTTGACGTCAACAGCACGCAGCTAATGAAAGAAGGCACGTGTCGTGAGCTGGCCTGGAGGGTATACACTGAGTGGCCACTTTATTATGACCACCCCCTCAGTACTTCGTTGGGCCACCTTCTGCCTTTAATACTGCGTCGATTCTTCGTGGCATGGACTCCACGAGATGTTGATAGGTGGTTTGTGGAATCTGAGACCATGCTTGATGAATAGCACTTTCCTGGAGTGTGAGATTGCAGGGTTGTGGATCCACCTGTCTAATGGGTCGTTCAACTTCATCTCACAAATTCTCAATGTGGTTGAGATCTGGAGATTGTGGGGGCCACCTAAGCAAAGTAAACTCACCGACATGTTCCTGAAACCAATCCTGTACAATACGAGCACTATGGTAGGACGCATTATCTTGTTGAAAGTAGCCATCGCCATTGGGATAAACCATCTACATGACAGGATGCACTTGGTCCGCAACGATGTTTAGATATGATGTGCCAGTCAGACGTTGATCAACACGAATTAAAGAGCCCAAAGCATGCCAGGAAAACATTCCCCAAACCATAACGTTGCCTTCACCAGCTTGAAGGGTTGTAGCAATGCAGTTGGGGAATCTGAGACCATGCTTGATGTAGCAATGCAGTTGCTTTCGAGCTGTTTCCGCCAAATTCTCACTCGGCCATCGGCATGGTGCAACTGAAAACGTGATTCATCGGATCACGTAATTTGTTTCCATTTATCGACTGTCCAATCCTTGTGCTCCTGTGTGAACTGGAGATGTTTTCTCTTGTTAACTACAGACAGCAAAGGTGTTCGAACAGGCCTTCGGCTGCCATATCCCATCCGATGCAGTGTACGGCGAACAGTGCGGGCAGAGATCATTTGAGGGGATCCTTGATTAAGATGGTTTGTAATTTGCTGCACTGTTGCCCTTCTGTTGTCTGTTACCAGTCTGGACACTCTCCGTTCAGCCCGAGCAGTCACTAGTCGATGACGACCACACGTTGCACGTAGAGACCCAGTTTTTTGGTAGACAGTCCAGTCTTTAAACACTTTAACAATAGCTGCTCTGGAGTATTTCACGAATGCGGCGGTTTCGGTGATACTCACTCCATGGCTCCGAGCTCCTACAATCATCCCACGTTGAAAGTCCGTCAAATCGCATTTTTTACCCATCTCATCACCCAAAAATCCCTTCTACTACTGTCGCAAGCACTAAGCTTTCCCTTTTTATACCAGCCTCGCCCTCTAGCGGCGACAGCGTGCAGCCATCGCTCATTTGCTTCAAACTGTCAGGTGGTCATAATAAAGTGGCCACTCAGTGTATAAAGTGTGGTGTAGACAGTCTGAAAACATATCACTCGTTGCTGTCATGGATAAAAGGAGCGATTTATCAGATTTACAAAAAGGGATGATTATCGGCTTTCGAGCCAAAGGTGGCAGTATTTCTGAAACAGCGCAGTTTGTGATTTGTTCACGTGCTGCTGTGGTTAAAGTGTATCGTGATTGGATGATTGGGAAATAGCACCATTGTGCATACGTGACGTGGAAACTGCGGAGCACCACGTGCCATTTATGTGAGACGTGTACGTCGGCTTCGAAGGTGCGTGAGGGCCGATCGACACGCTACAGTAGAGCAATTCACTGGCCGAATGAATCAGGGGGCTACCGGAAGTATGTCTAAAGCGACAGTTCAGCAAACCCTGCTGCGTATGGATCTCCGATGCAGATGGATGGTCACTGCACCTACTCTAACGAAGGTGCATCGGAAGAAAAGGGTTACATTTGCACTTCAGGATCGAATTGGACCTCTGCTGATTGGCAAAGGATTGCCTTCTCCGATGAGTCACGTTTTCTGCTTCATCGAACGGATGGACATTGGCATATAAGGCGAGAACCATCAGAGAACAAACAGTCTTCAACCATTGCTGGAAGAACACAAGCTGGTGGGGGCAGCGTTATGGTCTGGGGAATGTTTTCGTGACATTCTCTGGGTCCACTCATACCTGTAGAAGACACCATGGACCGAAATTGTTATGAATATATCCCCGCAGACCATGTACACCCATACATGCTAATTGTCATCCCTGGGACGGATAGGACCTTCCAGCACGACAATGCGACGTGTCACACAGCTAGAAATGTCCGAGAGTGGTTGAAAGAGCACGATGAAGACGTCAAAATACTTCCTTGGTCCCCTAATTCTCTAGACTCTGTGGGACCACCTCGATCGTGGTGTTCGCTCTATGGATCCTTCACCACGCACCCTCCAGCAGCTGCCAGATGCACTGCAGTCAGCATGGGATATGGTGGGGATATTTTTATGGCTCCCTCATCGTATTTTGGGAATGTTTTCTCCTGGGTCTTTTTGTTCAGCCTCTCATAGTGAAATCCTAGATTTGCCACTAATATTGGGGCCTCAAAAATACTGTCCAGCCTCCGGGCCCCCTGTCTCTAAATTGGCTGTGCTCTTTGGAATGGATTTTCTCGACAAATTTCTTCGCTTATTATTTATTGCTGGCGTTGTTCTCCATTACCTGAGACGGATTGAGGTCGAATTCCTAGCAAAGAATGAAGGGATGCTATCTTATACAAAATTCCAGTGTTCAAAATAGCATTTACTGGTTTTGTGATTTATCTGTTGCGATCGGAACAAGAAATCTTGCTACACTGCAGAGAATAGTTGTTAACAGAGAGCGTAACCAATACGTGAAAAACTGTTATATTTACATACCTCAAATCAATAACTGTTCTTGTACAGATGTGATTATGTACGCGTAAAATTATGGTAATGTTTGGTTATTATCGAAAATTGTCGCTTAGCAGAATTACTAATTATTTCATCATGTTCTCATAACAACTCCACTATATTATTTTTCCCTGTGAAATTAGTCATGCTGTGAGGTACAGTAATATGAACGGCGTAGTAACGCCATTCTCGGCTTGGCATCCGCTGGAAGAATGGACCTCGGGCTAAATGACGTAATAAATCAGAAAGGAAAACTGTTTCTTGATGAATCGTGCTGCGGAAGTGGAGCGTGCGCAGGTCGTCAGGTGATGCCTCCTGTGACGAATTGCTAGCGAGAAAATCTGAGCGTGTTTTTCACAGATTGGGTAAAAACAAGAAACTCCAGTCCTCGTCCGTCTTTCATTCTTGATTGCAATTGATTCTCAAATCCGTGTTTTACAAGACAAATGGAACAATGTTTAAACTATTTATCGAGAAAAAGAAAAGAATCGAGTAAGCCTACGGAGAAGCATATTAAAAGTAAAGAATGGACAAAATATCGATCCGTCTTTTTCTTTAAAAGCAGAAAGGCTTCACAAACCAGATGTTAGGTAACTTTTAGTTTAGGAAAGATACATTTAAAGGGCAGCAATTATTTAAGTAGAAAAGAAACTTGGGTTAACAAAAGTCAAGTAAATGCAGCATGCAGCAAATGAATTTAACAATTCTCGTTCATGTGTGTTTTTGTAAGCGTTGAATTACGGTAATGCTTGGAAATTATTATTGTTGCTAATCGCTAAGGTCTTCGGCAGGTTTCAGCATATTAAGAGCATCAAGACGTCAACAAAAATGTGATGTATATCTTAAATTTAACCTGTTTGAGTTTCTGTGTTCTTATGTAAAATTGATTTCTTCACGTTAAAAGTTTTCTGGCTGAACAACACATTTCTTCCCCGAAGGGCTTTTCCATTTTTCCATCACTAACAGACAACTGGAACATTATAAAACGTAAACACTGAATATATACTACATGTCTGGTAGCAGAAAGATAAGAGACGCATGTTACGAGTACGCAGATTTGTTACATAGATTTGTTGAACGAATGTTACGCTGAGTTATAAGGAATTATATGTGTGGAGAAAGTATTGTGACTATTGTCTGAATCGAAGCCAGAGAGTTCACATTCTGGCAAGAGTTATCCCTGTGTTCTGGAATACAAGTAGCAAGCTAAAAGCAAGAAAGATGACACCGAATTTTAAGGTGGGATGAGCAAGTCTTTTGAATCCGTTCTGACGCGAATTAAATTTGTCAAAGCTATTCAAAGTCAATGGAACCGGTATTGAAAACAATAGTATCTGACCGAAGAAAGAAGTTTTTCATCAAACTTCTTTCTTCGGTCAGATACGACTGAAGTTTTTCATTAACATCTTTCTTCAGTTAGAACAATATCAGGCGGGTTTTTAATCCCGCAGATATTGTTCTAAACGGAATTCTGAACTTACGCTCTTTGGTGGCAGACTTGTGCGTTAAGAAAAATTTGAAAACATATAAGAAACATTTCGCAGCGGAAACGCTATCCAACAAAGAAGGAAATTTTCAAATCGGATTCTTAGAAATAGAGATATTGCCAAAAAATAAGATATACATTTACGCCCCCTGGCTGAGAAATCATGCAATATTTTAAGAAGGTATTCCGAAAAAGTTTATCGACGTAAGTGGCATCGGTCCACGAACGAATTTTTTCCATTCATATTTAGGAGCTCAGATTTTGTGGCAAATACATCAAAAACAGAAATTAACATTTACCTTCCCTGGTGGCCAAACTCTTTTTTGCCAAAAATTAGAAATTCTATGCAAGAGATTTCTCATCAGGAACTGTATCCGCTGAAGAAAAAAAAAAATTCAAATCGGAGTTTTAGACGTAGAGATATCGGGGAAAACGCAATTTATTTTACGCCCCCTAGCGGAAAATCTATGCGCAACTTGAAAAAGTGACTGTACCTAAAATAGTCTTCGAAATAAATGGAATGGAAAGGTAAAATAATATTTTCAGTAGGATGTTTAGAAGCAAATATATGGAATAAAATGTATTTTGGATTCGAAATCATCGGCATTTACGCCCTCTACCGGCGAAATTGGAGGCTTACATCGAAAAAAAAAATGAAGGATCATCATTCGCATATTTCAAGCTTACCATGTAAAAAGAATTTTTCAAATCGGACTAATAGTTGCAGAGATAAGGTGTCCACAGACGGACAAACAAACCGGAAACATGAGCACGATCTTTTTTACAAAAGACGTGCTAAAAATAGTAGACCAGCGCAAGTTGTCCCGTTGATTCAATGTCTTTGATTTCTATGTTGATAAGTGATATATATGAGGAGTGACATACATGACAAGTGATATACACACTGGAGTGAAAAATTAAAGGTGATGGGTAAAAAAAGTCAAAACTCGCGTTTTGCTTGACGGAGTCGCATGCAAATTGGCGAAAACGTTATTTTTGACTACTTTATCTAGAGCAGGGTTTAAAGGTCGCCTGCGGAGATAAGAATATGAAAATCAGGGAAGCGTTAGCCGAGAGTGCATCAGAAGGGTGGAGTTAAAGCACTTATAACTGTGGTTTTAGACGTTGGATCACTTAGCGCGGATAAAGTTTGAATAATGCACGTTCGAATATGTCAATATGTCAAGAAGAAGGCATTTGAACGATTGAGAAAAATGGAAGGCGATTGGAAGAATGGAGACCGGACAGAATCAGTCGGAGGCATCCCGTGCGAGGCATACCCCAAAATATTCCCTAAACAGGTTAAAATGATAGATGGAGTATTCCATCGTCCAGAGGGTGGCACCACATCAGATTGCCCGAGAGCTTACAGGGAAACATATAACCAAACTTATTGTGCTTATTAGGCTGAAGGAGAAGGGCCTGTACGCGAGAAGACCGATGCTTGGTGTCCTTCTCACTTCAACGGCCAGGTGCACACGTTTGAAGTTGTGTAGAGAGAATCGCAACCGGGGTCCCACTGACTGGGGCCGAGTTCTCTTCATCGATGAATCTTGATTTTGCTTAAAGAACGATTCTAGACGTATCATTATCTGGAGAGAGCCGAAGATAAGAAATATACCAAGCAACATCCTAAAAAGACACAGATTTAAGTGTGAAGGAATCATGGTTTTGGGAGGCATAATGATAAATGGCTGCACAGACATGCATGTCGTACAGAAGATTCACTAACTGGTCAGAAATACAGAGACGCGATCCTAGACCAATATGTGAAATATTTTAAAGGAGCTATCGGTAAAGAATTCCTCCTAATGGACAATGATGCACGACCCTATTGAGCGAAAATCGCCTCTGAATACTTAGAAAGTGAGGCTCTCCAGAGAATGGAGTGGCTAGCCTACTTCCCAGATTTAAATCCGATTGAACATGTGTGAGACGCTTTAGGACACAAGATTTCTGAATCCAGCCCCCTCTCAGAACCTTCCAGGAGACAGCAAGTATGCTTAAGAAACAATAGAACTTCCTCCCACAAAATCTCATCGATAATCTCATAAACAGCATGAACAATCGTTGCAAATGTTGTGCTTCTGTCAGGGATGATCACACCCCTTTTTGAATTTTCTCCTTGAGTTCCTAAATTTGTTTTCCCCAGTTATTGTATCTCTTTATTTGGCTTTCTTTTTTTATTTTATGTCACAAAATGTGCTACATTCAAAACTACTACTAATTCTTTTGCATTTGATGCGTTTCGTCAAAATGAAGATTTTGTGCACATTTCACGCCTTTATCTGGACAACAAAGAGAGCTATGATAATTTTTAGCAACTATCTTTCAATTTTTTACTCCAATGTATATACAGTAATAATAATAATATACTGTACATAGATGTTCACAAAGTTCAATACGTAGAACTATTGCAGAGATGTAAAGACGATACAGGTAAGTAATTTACCATTTAAACCTACAGAATTTAAATTTAACTAAAACTTTATAAAGTTCTTTATGGTTTATCAAACCTTGCTTAAAAGAATGCATGACTAAATTCTGTTCGGGATATCCCCCCAAGTATTTCTACACTAGTTACGTAGGCAGTGAAGGACATCAAATGTAGTACATAATTAATTTAGAGTTACTGAATCCAGCGAAGAGAGAAAGAGAGAGAGGGCAACCAGAAGCGAAGGACACAGCACAATACTATTGTCTCATTAGAAATTCGAACCTAACCCATTTGCATTAGGAGCTTACATCCTAGATACTTGAATTTTCTGTACTGGAATATTAATCACACCACATAAAAATTGCTGCATCGAATAGATACAAACTTTTGCAAATTTTATTCTCTCATAATTTTGCAGCCCTGTACTTCTGACATCTGTCCTGTCCAGAATAACGGAGAAATACGTTCACGAGAAACAGTTGTTTTAACTGAAGTCCTTCAAGTTAATTTACAAAGGCTAGTATGGTTTCGCCAAAGTTAATTGAAAGATCAATTCTTTTGTCTGATGTTGCCTATGCTCTGATTATGTGGATGAAAAGTAGCTTGGTGTAGTTTAAGTTATGAGAAGTAATATTTCAATGGCTTTCACTACAATCAAACACTAAAGTCTTCTAAACAAACTGCAAATAAAATTTTTGATTCCGCCTTGTATCACTGGGCTTCTATCTACTTTTTTTAGGCGATAGGATTTTTTTGTTGTTGTTGGAAGTCAGTATATTCTGTGCCTTTTTTATTAATTTACGAATGATTCATAGACAAGTTCGGTCACTCATTTTATTTATTTTGCATACTAATGATCAGTTAATCCAAGGTACCGTTTTTCCGACGATAGAACTTTCCAGGCACCTTACTCACGAAGTTCCAACGGTACCAGTGAACATCCGATACCACGCAGCATCCCTCGTCTTGAATTCTGAAACCGAGGATATTTATCGTTCACATAAGGATAATGTGATAGAGTTCAATTATTGTAACATGCTCTCCTTGTTGTGTGTAACGAAAAATATAAAAAAATTGAACCCTGTTTATATAAAGGGTGTTCCAAAATTATCTTTACAACTTTGGCTCTCAATAAAATTGAAACGGAATACGAAAACAAAAATCGTACTTTTTTTTTTTTTTTTTTTTTTTGCATATTGAACAGCACGTTCCAAATTTGTTGGTATACTAGTGAAGCTCTACACCGTTGGTTTCACGAATAACGTTGATATGGTGTTCGACCTCCTGCCATGTTCTCCTGAATATATCCTCAGGAATTGTTGTGATGGCAGCTGTAATCCTGTGCTTCAGCTCAACCTCATCCGAAAACTTTGTGCGGTACACAATATCCTTCACATAGCACAACAGAAAAAAAGTCCGGGGGTAAAATCCGGTAAACGTAGAGGTCAAGAAATTGGACCATCCCATCCAATCCATCGCTCCACAAAGCTTTCATCAAGAAACTCACGAACACGAAGTGCCCAGTGCGGGGGTGCACCATCCGGTTGGAAGATGATAGCCGCTTGCAGGCCCTCCAGTTGAGGGGCAAAAAGCTCACTCAGCATGTCCAAATAAACAATGGATTGTGATTGTGTTTTCTGCGAAAAGGAATAGGCCGATGATGAGGTTGTGCAGGTGAAGACGTTAACTTTAGGACTGTCACGTTCAATCTCACGGACGGCATGTGGGTTTTCAGACCCCTAAATTCTGCAGTTATGCCTGTTGATAACACCACAGACATAAAACATTGCCTCTTCGCTTCATAAAACAAGTTTCATGCAGCCTTCTTTATTATCGACCCTGTGGTGCACATCCTCTTCATTTGTGCTTGGCAGGCCAGCGTCCTTTTTATGAAGCACACTACCATTCTCCATAAACTTTCTTGTGCCAATCGTGTATTGAGGGTCTCGATAACGGACGACGTCGGTGTTTGCTACGGAAATTCTTTTGAACTTATGTATCTGACTTTGTCTCTATGAACCATACCACACACTAGGCCTTTTCCTGTGGAGTAACCATCACAATTACAGGGTCGTAACTGACGGTAAACAAAAAACTTTTTACGTACCAATGAAACTTTATGCATTGCTGTTGTATATACAAAAACCAGAACTTCGTTATCTTATTTCGTTTAGGTTTTATTGATGGTCAAAGTTGTAAAGATAATTTCGGAACACCGTGTATATAAAGCAAAGTAGGAAAACGGGAAAATGCAAGTGCATCCGTCCGCAAATTGTTCGACCACTTCTAAATGTCCTAGAGATCTGAAAATTGGCGTGGTGATTAGTCTTAAGGTCAGGATACCTAAAAAAGTCCGAAAACCAAAAATATCAAAATGGTCGCTTTGGAGCACTACCTGCTAGAATCTTTTCGTGAAATGTTCGACAAGTTCTAAATGAGTTAAAGACCTGAAAATTAGCATGCTGATAGATCTTAAGATATTCTTACGACCCACCCCCGCCATTAATTTAGTAATTAATGGGCGGGTGGATCTATGAAATTAATAAAGTATTAATTATGTTCGAGGCTTGATTGGAGTTTAAAAGTGTAAACAGCAGAGAAAGTTTCATCTGGGGATAGGACAGAAAGGAGGCGAAGAATTCCCTCTGGCTGGGAGGTCTAGAGTTCCTAGCGAGCTGTTAGGTCATAAATATCAGGGCGCAGCTGACGGCCAGTCTAAACAGGGAAAGAGGTACGTATGGAAGAGGGACACTTGGTAAATGAATGAAAATGGGGGACAAGAGGTTTAGCGAATAATCGTAAATTCGTCGATTGTTCGGGGCATTTTCGAGAACAATTGTTCTCTGTGTTGTCCGTGTGGAAAAATAAGATTTCGCACTTAGTGTGAAAATAAGGAAGAAAGTTTAGTTGTCTGTACGCTCTCCGGTGTGAAAGGCTGGATGCCTTGGATCTTCTTTATGAATTAGGATAAATGAAACGGAGACGACAACTCGGGGCAAATGGAGATGCCAGTTTGCCATAAAGTCAACGGAATGCCTAAATCCGCGTGATAAAGCAGCAATTTCTAGGCTGGGAGTCTAATGGAAATTAGCGACTGGTTGGCCCAATGAAAGCAAAGTTACAGAGGAATTAAGAAGTCTGCGAGTGGACGTTGGTCGAACCGAAGCCAAGCCGAAGATCGGGTTCGAGTCCAACTACGGCAGTGTGCAATCACCATCCTCTCCCTGTAGCAGCGAAGAAAGTGAGCTGGTCCTGCGGGGCGAAGCGAGGCCCCATGTGTGTGCGTGTGTGTGCGTGTGTGTGTGGCTACCTCAGCAGTGCAGCCACTACGTGTAAGTGCGACGGGATAAAGCCGGCGCAAGGAAAATTGATAGCGTAAGAGCGGTGGCTTGGATACCTAACAAATATACAGGTGAAAAGCTAAATCACAATTTGGATTTATTCTGGACAGCATCCATGTAAGTAGAAACATTTTGTTTTTATTGTTACATCTGCTACGCAATTAGTTGAGGAACTGAACTGATATATTGCAAGAACTAAACGGAGAAATAGTAAGACTGAACTGTGGAATTTAAGACAGCTAAATTTTATTCGCATGTGTGCCATTGTTATGTTTTCATAGCCAATTAAATATTTGTTTAGGCAGTCAGCACAGTCATAGAACACATTATTTATGTGTACGCATGTGATTGGTTCAAATTTTTAAGTGTGTGCCCATATAATACAGTTTTAGCGCCAAGAACTACGTCGAAGGATCTCAGAGAAGAAATATACTTATTGCTCGGCTACGGTTGTTAAATTGATTGACCGCGGTGGAATAATGACCCACTGTCGTAACATTTTGGTGACGAGCGGTGCATGCTTAACCTAGCTCGGCCGGGTACCGTAACAATATCAATACCTAGAAAAGTCCGAAAACCAAAAAAATAAAAAATAAAACAAAATCCTGGCTTTGGAACACTGTCCGCCAGAATCTTTTCGCGAACTGTTCGACCACTTCTAAATGACCTAGAGATCTGAAAATTGGCATACTGATAGACCTTAAGGCCCGAATACCTAGAAAAGTCCGTAAACCAAAAAATTCAAAAGTGGCAAAGCTTTACTATTCAAAATGCTGATAGGTTTAAAGATAATTATGCCAAAGACGTTGAAGTACTGTAAAAAATTCCATGGAATTTTGATTTAAAATTAATAGGCGCCGAAGCCTGCTACCGTTTCACGTAAAATCGAATGCATTGACGTCACTACCCTGTTCTAAATCGTAAAAGAGTTACGGATCTTAAATTAATTTTCTTCCCCTTAAATACTTTCTCCTCTCTTTAATTTTATGTTCAAAAATGGTTTTATAGATTCACCGTTTGGAAAACGGGTAAAAATAAAGAGTAAAAATGCATGTGTTTATGATGAATATCGATTATTTTAGAGCGATTTTGAATCCTAAAACTTAACTTTCGGAAAAAGAAACAATGCATTTAACATGATATCTATGTTACAAAGAATTACGAAGTAGGTACCTGATGTATCTATATTTTTCAGTACTCTTTAAAATTTTCAAATATATAATTTATCGCAGCATAGCTCATAGCAGATTTAGGAATTCAAAGTTCATGCACCCAAGGTATCTAAATATTAATTTTCCCATTTCGAAAATATATTTTTTTTTCCATTTTTAAATTCGCTTTGCGGGCGTCTCGCGGGACATTACGGAAAGTGCTCCGTGTGTCACTGTTAAAGATTCCTGCTATACAGGAAAATTTGCGTTACTTGCAGTAAGTGGCAGAGAACGCTTCGTAAAAGTCTGAAAAGGACCGGTCCCCTCTCCCTCGTCCGAAGTGGCCCGCCGTCCGGTGGACGTTGACCAGTGGCTATTTCGAGCAGATGTTCTCCTGGCCAGCTGACCATCTGCCGAGCTAAGCCCTTTGAAAATTTATTTGACCCTAACTGTCACTCTGTTTTCGGAGTTTTATTATCATACCATCCGAGAAACCTTTTTTAAATCTTTAAGTATGCCCGCAGGGACGTATGCCCGTCTGAATTATGTTCCCCGACACATAGCCTGGGTGACAGTTCTTACGTAAGCTTGACCTTCTTACCAGATTTAGGATTCTTTCTTGGACTTTCGCCGTATAGTCACCACTGTCCTATTGTTAGCTAAGGCTGCATTATGTAATCCGCAGTGCTGGTTCTTCGCCAATGCCTGGCAATTAAAATACCTTTCACTCCGTTTGCGGAATTTTGCACCTATAATGAATACAATTAATTAGGTAATTAAATCTCGAATTTGGGTGTTTCTTTACCAGAAGCACGCCTTACAGCCACGATTTAACCCCGAGCGGCTTTCACCTGTTTGGTCCGCTAAAAACTTACCTTAACTGCAAACGTTTCGTGGAAGACGAAGATGTTAAACGTGAAGTGCAAATGGGGCAGAGACAGCAGACTTCTATGATTCAGATTTCAAAGCACTGATAAATCGATGGGATAAGTACATCAATATTGGTGGAAATCGTGTTGAGGAATAAAGGGAAATGTAAAAGTAACAATAAATGTTTTTCAAGAGTGTATCTCGCTTTCTAAATAACTATTTGTGACTTTTTTTATTGAATTCCCTTCGAGCTAACCCATCGTGACAGTAAATCTGCATGTAGATGAGCTATGCATAGTTTTAATATAATATAATGAGCTAACCCACCGTGACAGTACATCTGCTAACCCAATCAATATTCTGAGCTAACCCACCGTGACAGTAAATCTGCATGTAGATGAGCTATGCATAGCTTTAATTTAATATAATGGATGATATTCTTTGCTCATAGCAGTTCCGCCCGAGTAAAAAAACTGACCTGTTTTTATCTTTGAAATTATCTTGAAACGATGAATCCATTGACTAAAATCCCTGCGTTTAGAATATCTAAAAACGCGAATACTTTTAACATATTTTATTCATCCCAAAGTGGGCCAGAAAGTCATGAATGCTAATTCGCCTCTTGCATATTTCAATGCCGTTTCCTTCTTTGAAGCACGACATGAAAGCATTTCCTTATTAAAGGGACGTATAGGGAATTCTGAAATACCCCGATTCATCAAAATAATATTTGTGCAATTATATTTCGAGCATAAAAAAAAATAAAGTGGGAAGATAAGAAAGAAATCATTTTTTTTCTGTCTGGATGGATTCGGCAAAACACGAAAACGTTTTCATTATGAAAGTTCCAAAAACAAGCAACTCGTAAAATGCTATTAGTATATGGAAAAGGGGTATTACGTGTTTGCGCTGTTCACGTAAGAGCAAAAAAGAATGAAACGTTCAGTGCTTGTTGCTCAAAATGAGAGAGAAAGAAGGAGGGAGAAAGCATTTTCGAAGAGCAGATGGCATTATTCCGTTTGTATGTTAAGTACGCATACTGATCGATCTTCTATAAATGCCAGAAAGGGTAGGCAAAATGCCCGTTTGATGACGTCCGTGTGTATCGATCTATTTCTTGGGAAACTGCGTTTGACTGTTGGTAAGCAAGCCAATAACAACTCTTGAAAGAACATTGATGTCAGATTACCTGGCACACAGTTCTTCTGAAAGAAATTTGAAGCAGTTCCAGGTATTCATTTCGACCACAAAGAAATTTATTTCCTGGTTCACCATGCATTAAATTATACCACTTCGTGAAAAGTTTATCCTAACTTTTAAGAGACAAAACAGAAGAGGTCGAAGAAATTTCACGAAAGTAAAAAAAAAATAAAATCGAATGCTACCTTTCCATGATCGAGTATCATCTGCAGAGCTTTCATAAAGTTCATTGATTTGATATAAGTGTTATTAGTAACAAATATCTGCAAGACATAAGTCCCTCAACGGATGGGAGCCATGAGAATACCGGTTAACTGAAATAAAAAAAAAGAATTAAAAAAACTAAAAACAAAATAAAACAAGAAAGACGCTACCTTTGGCGTATTGTGTACGCCATTTGGTTGTGATCTCAAAAGATTTTTTTGTCCCCTATTTTTTTTAACAGAAAATAGAGCTTTTCGCCGCTAAACATTCATCATTTAACATGAGGATAACTAGAAAATGCATGGAAAATCGTTAGCTTGCCTACATTAATCGCATGAAAAAGAATTTTTTTGAGACATAACTTTTAAAAGAGAAAATACAACTATATTGCTTTGCAGAAGTTATACGGATATTATTAAAAGAATGAAGTTAGAGTTAACTAACGTTAAAACAATTTTTCCAGTGCTACCTATTGAAGCTGAGGAACGGCAGAAAAAAAAGAATTTTTGTGATGCGAAATTTTGCGTTATATAGGAGGGGGGATATGCGCATCAAAAAGAACAAAAATAAATAAATGACAGCAGAAATTGAGATGTCCAGTTTATAAATGCACGTACAACACTATAACGTAAAACATTATACTTTTTGCCAGAAGATGTTGTGAAAGGAACGTTTTTGAAAGAAATGCAATGTATTCCAGCTAAAATAGTTAGGATTACATCCCGTATTGCAAGTGGAAGGTTTCTATGTTAGAAAATTTTAGGTAAAAATATCTTTTATCAGCCACTTCTTCATGCAAGCGAAACAAAACCAATCATTATTCTTTGGTAGATCTGAAAATAATTACTATACGCTATTTCTAGAATAAATTCCATCTTTTCAAACATTATTTTCTTTAAAAACTTTTCCTTGAAATTATGTTACTCTAAGTTCTCTAGATGCATTTTATTTATATCATCTTAAGTCCATTTATTTCATTCTCCGTTCTGCAAACTCGAAAAGTCTGAAGATACTAAATCGAGTAAATACGAATGATATCTTAACGCAGTAATTCACTTTTCTCTCAAGAAATGACAGATAGAGAGAGAGAGAGAGGAGAGAGAGAGAGAGAGAGAACACAAACTCTCTACAGATTTCTCTTTAGATTTTTTTCCCGTTCGCATTTTATAACGATCACCACGTCAGAAATTTTTTTGTTGAACTTTCCCATTTTGAATGAGAATGTAAGTCAGACCAAACTGCCTCGCTTTGATGGACTTATAACTAGATTTCGACAAATTTCTGTCAGCTTTCAATCTGTCCCCTTGAAACATGATTTGCCAGAACAGTAGTCATAAATGTTTGAAGCCGATCGGGTAGGGCTTACATATTGTTTTAAGGAAGCACCACTCCGTTTAAAGAGATGCACCGAAGCAAATTTTTCTCTTAAACTTGAAGCAGTTTCAAAAAACTTTTTCGTTCAGTTTTCTCCAATTCTTTACATTTCGATGATGATCCTTCTGTCTAAATTGATGTCAATTAGATTGAAAGACAATAAAAAAAGCTGTTGAAAAGTTTGGCTTGTAGCTATTGTTTGAAAAGATTGTTCATTTCAAAGACAGTACACCAATACAGTAAACATTTCAATTTCACTTTCTTTTTGTAAGATTTCAGATTATCTTGTCTTAAATCAGCTGTTGGACATGCTCCAGCGAACTCATCTACTTTTAATAAATCCAAAAGGACGTGATCTCTTCATCTGAGTTTTTTCGTCCATCTTTCCACAATAACTGCAGCCTTTTAGTTCTGTTCAGTCGAAAACTTCGAAACAATTCTTTGGTCCAGAAATTTCTCGCTAGCGTAGGTCAGTGCAACGCTTTGATGTCCAGTTAAAAGGTTTTTTGCTAAGAAATTTAACTGAGCCAATAAAAGACAGCAACAGAAAAGCAAGATTTCCTATCGCAATCTAACGTTAGCTGAATTATGAATTTTTTCGCAAGCTTGTCATCTAATTAGTTAAATTAGTTAGTAGAACTCGTTTACCATTTCAGATGCCACAAAATATATCATACTTGCATACGCAAAAACAGTATAATTGCAGACTACCAGAATTTAAAAATAGTTAAAAATAATTACTATACGCTATTTCTAGAATAAATTCCATCTTTTCAAACATTATTTTCTTTAAAAACTTTTCCTTGAAATTATGTTAAAAACGAATTCAAAACGAATCAGAGAACGAATGCTTCAAGTGAAAGTCATGAATCTGCATTTCCCTCCAGGCTGTTCGTATAAAACTCACTTCAGGAAATGAATGAAAGCTGAAATTAAAAGATATGACGGATGTATCTCTAGTACACTAGAGATGAGTATTCTTTATTTATAAAGCAACTTTCTTTGAATCACATACGACCTTCCTGCCCTTGCGCATTTCTGCATTGGAGTACTAGACACATGCCCACGTCAGCAAATTTCAGGGACGAGACACAATCTGTTATCAATTAGAAAAATGAAAACACTCACATAGATGAATAAAACCATACTAACAAGAAACAAAAAATTAATCTTGTGGCGCAGTTTATCGTGCTTTTTTTTTTTTTTTTTTTTTTGCTTTATATCATGTCTAAAAATATAACAGCGATGCTCTAAAATTCAAGTAGGCGAAAAGGATGGGTAAATGTGCTTTCAAGAAATTTTGAAAAAACTGAAAATAAAATTAAGTTTCAGACATATATTACCTATTTAATTTTCTATTTTCGCTTACTCTTATTTTTCCGAATTTAACATCATGTCTGAAATACCAGCGTTTTATTTCCTTGTGGCATCACTGGAAGTCGGTCAGATCAAGCAGACTGACAAGGGCAGTCATGGGCGCCTGCAGAAAATTTTTCAAGGTGGGTCAAGTGTAATTAATTAAGCTTGGGAGGCTTAGCCCCTCCCTTGGAAAATAAAAATGGTCGCTATTGTGAATCCTCTGAACCTTTGTTTTCGGTGGTTTATGAAAATTACTTTTGTATCTCGTTATAAGCATAATAAGTACTTTAACACATTTATTCGTGCGTACTGCACTTCTCATAAATTCAAAATGGAAATGACACCCCACGAATGATGCATAACTCAAGAGAAACACTTACTCGAGGTGAATCGGTAAAAACTTCTCAATTAATGATAATCTCAGTAGAAAAAAATAAAGGCCGTCTTACGCACGATTAAAAACTTTAATGGTTAAAAACACATTGGCTAAAAGCCTGATATACAGGGTGATTCATAAAGAAGTATACAGTTTCAACGCACTATAAAACAAGAACAATGTAAGATATTTTATGTTACCTGTAACACAATTGTAGGGGAATGTTTCAAGTTTTTTTAGAGACAGTCACAGATGTTCTATATGCGCACTCTTAGTCACACGACACACATCGAGCCGGTAATCCATTTCCGCCCGAACGCGAGGTAAGATATCTGAATTTTGAGAAAGAAGCTGAAAATGTATGGAATCATTTTCAGCTTCTTTCTCAAAATTCTCCAGACAGTGGGCTGAGAAATATGCGCTTCACGACTCACCCTCCGAATTGATTTTCCCGGGCTTCGTTGAATGACGGTGCAAACACTATCGACGACTTCTTCCGATACACGCGGTCGTCCAGGACTTTTAAGTTTGCACAAACAGCCCATAGTTTAAAGTTTTTTATGCCAATCGTAGATAGATATTCTGGTTGGAGGTTCTTTTCCGAATCGTGATAGAAAATGCCGTTGCACAACAGTTACAGATTCTATTTTGCTCAATTCAAGAACACAAAACGCTTTCTCCACTGCAGACGCTGCCATTTTGACTGACTAGTCACGTGACACGCGCTATTACCTTCGTCACTTACCTCAGTAGCAGGACACAAACTTTAGGAATACATCTACCTAACGGTTCGCAGTTGTGGTTCGTGTATTCAACTGTTACTGTTTTACAACATCTGGAAACTGTATACTTCTTTATGAATCACCCTGTATACATGAGATCTTTCGAGTCAGAAAATAACTCGTCTTCAGATGTGAATACATTTGCCGACTGGACAAGAACCAAATGGTATGAAGACAAACACTTAGTGACGTAAGCATTACTTGATAGTAGACGAACAATGAAAGACATGAAGTCCACAAAAACATTAAAATTAGGATATTAGGTGAGTGTCCAGTATTCATAGTTCAGATTGCACCTCCCCATCTACCAAAGTTTTCCAAGGCAACGGAATTACAGTAGGGTAATCGTTGTTACAACACATGGATTTTAACTTGTGAATCAGTAGGCTATCGGACATGAACAAACAAGATTTTAGTCTTGGAGCGCCAATGATCTTGGCCTCGGCCCAGAGAGGATAATGGGTACCACGTGAACACAATCTTGACAGGGCTGTTTTAGGAGCACCAGACTTTAAATTATACTTATGCTCTGAAATTCTGCAACTAAGACTGCGAGATGTATAGGGCTCACGTAAATCTTGTCGGTTTTATCTGGTTCCGTGGCTTTAAGAGGAATGACATGAACCCCATAACGAGACTCCATTGGTACTGAATCACTGTAGTTTTTGATTAAGGTGGACGTCAAGTAATTTTGCTTTCTATACTTCCAATGGAAAAACTTCTGTACATATTTTCTTCACAATTAATGCGTTTCCAAGGATGAAAATTTTAACATCGATTAAAACAGCTTTATTTTATAACTTGGAATACTTAATATTTTCTAAAACATAGCCATAATTATGCAATCCAACATTTGTTTGTCTACTGACGTCATCATAGTACAGGTCGCGCCATCTTTTTTCTGGTTTCAACACCACCAAAGGAAAAGTTTTTGATTTTTAATATAATTATGGTTGTGTTTTAGAAAATATTAAGTATTCCAAGTTATAATCTGAAGTTATTTTAATCGATGTTCAAATTTTAAGCCTTGGGAACACACTAATTGTGAAGGAAATATGTACAAAAGTTTTTTCCATTGGAAGTATAGGAAGCAAAATTACTTGACGTCCACCTTAATGTCAAAATGTTGTTAGCTCTGACTCCAAACCCAACGTCGTGTTTTTTCAGACGTTCTTGGTAACACCTGGAATGTACTGCAAAGAGGTATCTAAGGTTGAGGAAAAAGGTGTCACTATTCGGCGAAATGGCCTGTCGACATCCAAGGGGGGGGGTAAACATACAAGGCAGCCATTTTTTTAATCTTGAAGAATTCAGCATTACGAAGTTGGTTGGAGGATAATCTACCGATTAGATAAAAGGCTGGTGGTGTTAAGGGTCAGGGAAGAGCGAAATATTATTTTCTTTTCGGAAAAATTTGAAAGATCATTGCAAAAACAGAAAGAAAAAGAAAAAAAGTATAAGTGGAGGCATAGTTACGCTGAAGACTAAAACGCTGTTTGTCACTTGGTATATGACTACAGGTTGTTTAGTTGCTGTTATGACAACTCCACGCAGTTAATTGCCCACAGAAAAGTATTGTCGTGGGAACGTTTACCTTTTAGCTAACTTTTAGGCGTTGGAAGCAAATCTTTGTACCAAAGACAAGAGAGAAAGAATGTTCGACTTCTTCATGTTCATTGTTTTGCTGTGAGTAGGAGTGGTTTTACACTGCTTTGTGAGGCAGAAAAGGGGTTTGTTGGCAGCAGCAATTTGAGGACACTTGGTTTCAGAATATGAAGGGGTGAGTGTTTGGCTGTTAACTACGGTAAGAATAGACTGCATCCAATTACCGGCGAAGAAGAATGCGCATTTCAAGCTGGAAAAAACCGTAAACGAAGGAAAGGAGTAAAAAGATCCGATATACGAAGAGAACAATTCCTTGATGCCGTTGCGTGGATTAACGGAAAGAGACCAGAATAATAAACCAGAAAATAAATAGTTTATCCATTTTAGTTGGGCGTTATTTTGCCTTTCAAGATAAGGTATCTGCAAGACAGCCATTTTCAAGCAAATTCATAAAAGGTGATTTATTTTTTATGTTTTAAGAAACTTCAGCTTCCTTTCTCATTCTTTTTTTTCATATTTTACATTTTATTTAATTGCTTTTACTTTTTAACATAGAGAAATTATTGGCTGATAAAGTAATTCAGCAATAGGAGCGAAAAAAAATCAAAACTTGTATCTGTTTTTGTGATAAAATAAAGAATTTTGTTGAACACAGAACATCCAAATGACTCTGTAGCATCCCTCCCCCCGTCCTGGGACCTAGGCTATCACACTGTGTTTAGAACACTGGACTTAGTCGAACCACGAAGTTTTATTCATTTATTCGCATTAAAAAAGTGTGAGATGTGCTAAGTTTATTAGGTATTTTCGATGTTAGATTAGCAAGCTATTTGCAAGCTGTACGAGATTCTGCTACAAGACGTTATTCTGCTCTCCTAAAGTTAAATATTGAATAACCCGTGTTAGTTTGTACACGTTAGTTAAACTGCTTCGACTCCTAATCTATTTGTTAAATCATCACTCTTCGTACCCCATTTTATGGTTTCAAATTCCTCATAGTGGTGAACATAACAAGGACTATTTTCCTTGAACAACAGTGAACTCTGAGAAAAATTTACAAGTTCTTATCTGTTACCTCGATTGCAGTTAAAGCAGGCACACCTCAACCTGTCAGCCTTTTCTCAAAGGATCTAAAACCTCCACGTCTTTCAGGTTCTGAGAAAAAAATTATAAACGGGAAAGATCTGCGAAAAAAAAGGTATTTTTTCATCGGTAGGGCAGCAAAGTAATGTTTGAGCTGGTTGTAAAACCCTTTCATCAACGTTATTTCAAAGCACTAAATTTTTCCATCTTTTGCGCTGTTACATTTGTTACAGCAATAGTTAGCAATTAGCATTTTATTTACAAAACCCACTAAAACTGGCCACCAATCAAATAACAGCGTAATAGAAAATAAATTGCAAAGAAAATATTTGAAAAATGTACTAGGGAAGCGTAAGGCGGCATTCAAATTTGTGCACATGACGAATAAATAAATAAGTCAAGTTCGTCTGTACCTTCTTACCAAAGGAAAGCTGTATTACGCTGCAAAGAATTCAGATCGCAAACAGGACCGATTCAACCTAAATTTGGAAATAATGAACACACACTGCTGTTGTCACTACAAAGTAAAAAGGTCAATTTTATAGAGTTACGCTATGTTTTACAATTGTATGAAACTTCGGAAATTTCAAAGTAAGAGAACTATCGTGTCTCAAACCTATATTGCCCATAGGTAGACAATGTAGCGCATTCATTTTGAAATGTACTACACGTTACTGACAACCAGATCCGTATAATTTATGACTACTAAGATTGCGGTGTTAAGATAGAATAAAATTAGCAACTGTTCTCACAATGAAATGCTTATTTTACATCGACTATAGTTTCGAAACGCGTTTGGCTCGGCATCCTCAGGAAGAATGGAGCGTAAACATTCAAATCATTGTGACATCAACAGAATTCTGACGGTCACGGATTTTGGTGAGTTGTTTCCACGCGCTTGAAAGAAATGGAGTCGACGTTATGTCGTTGACAATCCGTGACGAGTTCCGGTATACGTGCAAAGCTTCTATTATATTAAGTTTGATAGTCGAGTCAGGTTTATCGATAAGGGTAGCGTTTCCAAACAAAAATTTATGGTTATGTTCGTGACAATGTTGGGCTATAGAAGACTTCTTCAGTTCATAGTTCTGTACGTAGGTCTTGTGTTCCTTCACACGGAAACTTAAAGCCCTCCGGGTCTGTCCTATATTCTAACCAGATCCGTTCTAAGAAAACAACGAAACAACCGGCTCGAAGATTTTTAAACATGTGAAAAACTATTGGATGTTCCCCTTATTCCGTCAGTACAATAATTTTTCAGAATATCTTCCATAAAAAAATGTTTTCTGTTAAATATACATTCATACCATGTATTGACAAAATTTTAGTACTAGGCAAAGGAGAAAGAAACATGTGGAATAATTTTTTTTTTCTGCTTTACCTTTACGCTAATTAAAATTAATTTATACGAACTGTCACATAGGAACAGAGGTATAGTGACAAATCAAATCTATCCTGACGGGTTTTAGTGTGAAAAATTTGCACCAGAAGACGCTGAACAGTGTATAGAAAATATTCGCAACTCCATGAATTTCTGCCATTAGAGAGTAATTTAGCCAAAAAACTGTCAGAGAATGAGGTATATTTTATGAGGTATATTAGGGAATGAGAAACACAAAAATGAAATAAGCCCCCTAATGAAAAAACTGCGCACCAAGAAAAGCAGCAAAAGTCCAGGATGTTTTCGACATGTCTACTATCATCTAATACAAATGCAGTTTTTTCAATACGATTCAGAGAAGTAAAGACCTTACGAGCTAGATTGGGAAATTGTTTTTGCATCGGAAGAAGGTAAACACAATCAAGATTTTCCAGACACTTTTCGCTTTTTCTGGTGCATTTTCCGGCTGAGTAGGGTTAGTGACTCATTAATATACTGTATGTAAAATGTAACAAACATCGTAAAACGCTTTCTGAAATTTACGAGCTACTTTTCAGTGATTCATTTCCTGAATTAACGGAACATATTTCTGATACAACTTTTTCCGCGAAATGACGGAGAAAACCCTGAATTTCACGGAATTTTCGTACGCCAGGAAAATTCTGAATTTTCAGAAACCTTTCCGCAATTCCTTTTGAATCATCATCATTATTGTCAACCATTATCAATCCACTGCTGGATGAAGGTCTCCCCAAATTTCTCACACAACGGTCTATCCTGAGGCAGTCTCCTCCATGTCATCCCGCATGCTTTCGAATTTCAATCAGCCATCTCTCATGTGGTCGTCTTCTGGGTCTTCTCTTGTCCCTTATAATCCAATCTAAATCTTCGGTTGTCCATCGGTGGTCCGATCTTCTGTAAACATGTGCCTTGGCCAGGTACATTCGCTGACGGAGACTGAGGGCCAAAATTTACGTTGTGAAGTAATCTTTTTTTTTTTTTTGTGTTTGGCCTTAACTCACCACGCTGCGGCCAAGCGGGTTGGTGAGTGTGGTATAGCATTTCCTCTAATCTCGGAGGTATAGTTATACAGCTATTTGTTGGTCGTTAGAGCTCCTTTAGTGCGAACAGGATGCACCGCGAAAAGGTGGGGTTGGCATTTGTCAAGGAGAGGTAAAAAAATGTTGGCATTTGTCAAGGTATTTGTAAATGTTGGCATTTGTCAAGACATTTGAAAATGTTGGCATTTGTCAAGGCATTTGAAAATGTTGGTATTTGTCAAGGTATTTGTAAATGTTGGCATTTTCCAAGGTATTTGTAAATGTTGGCATTTGTCAAGGCATTTGTAAATGTTGGCATGTGTCAAGGCATTTGAAAATGTTGGCATCTGTCAAGGCATTTGTAAATGTTGGCATGTGTCAAGGCATTTGAAAATGTTGGCATTTGTCAAGGCATTTGAAAATGTTGGCATGTGTCAAGGCATTTGAAAATGTTGGCATCTGTCAAGGCATTTGAAAATGTTGGCATCTGTCAAGGCATTTGAAAATGTTGGCATCTGTCAAGGCATTTGAAAATGTTGGCATCTGTCAAGAAGAGGTAAGGCGAGGTTGGAATTTTGTTAAGATCAGGTGATGTTCGCGCATAACCTGACCTTGCAAACTTTTGTATATTAAAGAGAAAACTCTGTTTTCACTTTTTCCGTATCCACATGACGGAAAATTTCCGGTAATAAAAGCGATTCGCTTTAATACTTGAAGTTTGATAAACTATTAAATTTCAATCGTCTGTTGAAGAATCTGATGTTGAAGTTTTGTAGCAAGATCGGATATGAAATCTTGGTAGCAGGTTATTCCGTTCTCTCTCCTCATTTTGTGCACCAGCTATTGCATATTTTGCTACCGTAAAAAACCGGGTGCTTAACTTACTGTACAGGTATGATGTCTACGAATAACTCTGTGGACCCCTTAGGCAAAAGCTATTATAGCTATCAAAAGTAAATTTTATATTTAGGAGTTCTGTGAAATAATACGACAAAACAGTTTATTTCAGCTTTTCTTAAAGATAACTGAAAGTTATTGGCAGTTTAAAAATATCAAGTTTCAAAGCATTCTGCTGCTTCGAAAAATCAGGATGAAAAAAATAAGTAATTTGTAATAAATCCTCTTACGGAAAAAATAAAATTACTACACACCCATACCAAAAAGTAATAAGTTCCAACAGAAAATAAAATTACTATTCACCCACATTAATAACAAAAAAAATTTCATCATCATGTAATTAGAATTCAACTTTATACGAGACTCAGCTCTGCGTGTTTTTCTGGCTTAACGGTAGCACGCGCCCCTGCTGCTGTTGTAAGGGTCGCTGGTTCCAAATCCACCAGGGACGAAGCGAAAGAATATCTTTGCTAAGAGGGCTAGAAAAGTCGAGATCGAAATTTTTGCGAAACTTTGGTATAAAGATGGAAAAATCCGTAACAGATTTTTCTTAAGTAAACCGAATTATTGACTACGGAAATCTTGTCCAAAACTGAAGTTAGAAGAAACGGATACTTTTATAAACGGAAAATACGTTAAAACACAGACATCTATGCCTACTTTGCTGCACGATTTTTTCCCCCTGGAATTTTCCGTGAATTTACACCACTTATTTTTCACACGGTACGCATTCATTTGATCACACAAATTGTATATAGCAGTCATATTTATCGACTTAAAAGAGCATTTATTTGATATATTCTTTTTAGCGGCCTTTGTGCAAATATTAAAACTAAATTACAATTCTTGGTGTCTCTAAAAGATAAAGGTCCATAAAAGCTAAACGTTTATTGAGCTTTATTTTTTCCCCGGCTACATTTTTATTTTGTTTACGATTTCTTCCAGACACTTTGTACTTCCTCTTGGGTAGATACAAGCATGAAATATTTGTGTCTAGACTGACGTAACAGCGGGTGGAATATTATTACCTTACCTGCCAAAGATAATTAGGAACATATGAAATGCCATCAGCCTTGTTTAGTCTGAATTTTTCATAAAAATGCGGCATGGCAAATAAAAAAATGACAGTCTTTCCATTTTCCACTGATAGTATAGAATTTGATGATTTTTTTTTAGAAATTTAAAATTCCACAACTATACTGTTATGCTCTCTTTTTCTTTTATTTCCTTCATTTTCATACAGAATGGAAAATTAAAATATATCTGATTCAGTAACATCGTAAAGGGAAACAAACAACAACAGAACCAACAAAAAGCTGCAGAAAGCAGGTGTCTTGGAATATTATGGAACATAATTTTGATTTTGGTAAACACTTGGAAACTAAAGTGAAGGTGGGAGTAAATTCTAAAATTTCTCTTACACGCCATATTTAGGAAGAACAAACTATGTATTCGTCTATACTTTGCTTTTAGAAGCACAGTGTAGAAGAATAAAGTAAGACTCATAAAACGATTGATATTCAATTTAATAAAGTTAACGTCATGAAGTATCAAGTTTTGAACTAACAACCTCTTCCTATAGCCAGTCAAAACGTAGTAAGCTCTTTATTTTATTTTATTTTCTGCGCGAAGTAATATCAAGACCCTTTTCCGTGTAGTAATTAGCCATGACAGGCTTACGATTCTTCTTGGGGAAGCTTTGAAAGTCTCGCAGCACTTTCTGGCTCTTTAAAGGATAATAAAGGTGGAATCGTGACTGAAATATGCATATTTTCTGGATTTCCGCAGCATTTCACATACTGCAAAATTACTTTCGAACAAAGAACTATATGTATGCAGAGAATAAGTAAGCAGCCAAGTGTGCAACCTACTTACATATTCTCTGCATATATGTAAGGAAATGCTTATGGGTTAAAAAAACTCATAAGCACAACTGCATTAGTTAAAAGTTCTGCTTATTAAAAAAGTTCCCATTTGCACAAACCTATTTTCTAAGCCATGCAAGTGTATGAAGATATTTTCATGGCTTATGTTAAGAATTTCTCGAAAGATATTTATTTACGAATAACTGAACCTCAAATGTGTTCGCTCTTTTCTGAGCAATTTTTACTTACTGAATTTTAATATCAATGTCACATTTTTTTACGCTTTCCAACCGTAGGTTGAAGAAGCGCATATGCTCCAGCTTTGTCCGTCCGTCTGTCCGCACGATAACTGGCGTAAAAATGGTTCGATTTCGATGAAATTTTAGTATTTGGTAGGGGACCACCTGGGGACGAACCCTACTGAAAATGGGACAAATGGAGTCAAAGGACACGACGTAGGAGCGGGATCCTTCCATTGCCCTTATGCGTCATAACTTGCGTAAATATCGTTCGATTTCAATGAAAGTTTACTATGTGGTAGGGGACCACCTGGGGACGAACCCTATTGCAAATGGAACAAATGGCGTCAAAGGTCACGACGTAGGAGCTGGATCATTCCATTGCCCTTATGCGTCATAACTTGCGTAAATATGGTTCGATTTCAATGAAATTTTAGTATGTGGTAGGGGACCACCTGGGGACGAATCTTTTTCAAAATGGGTGAAGTGGGGTCAAAGGGTAGGACATAAGAGCGGGATGCATTCCATTGCCCTTATGCGTCATAACGTGCGTAAAAATGGTTCGATTTCGATGAAATTTCAGTATGTGGTAGGGGACCACCTGGGGACGAACCCTATTGAATGTGGACGAAATGATGTCAAAGGTCAGGACATAGGAATGCGATCCATTCCATCGCTCTTATCCCATATTATTAAGGTGGACGTCAAGTAATTTTGCTTCCTATACTTCCAATGGAAAAACTTTTGTACACATTTCCTTCACAATTAATGTGTTCCCAAGGATGAAAATTTGAACATCGATTACAATAACTTTATTACAACTTGAAATACTTAATATTTTCTAAAACATAACCATAATTACATTAAAAATCAATAACGTTTCCTTTGGTGGTGTTGAAATCAGAAAAAGGATGGCGCGACCTATACTTTGATGACGTCAGTAGACAAACAAATGTTGGATTGCATAATTATGGTTATGTTTTAGAAAATATTAAGTATTCCAAGTTATAAAATTAAGTTATTTTAATCGATGTTCAAATTTTCATCCTTGTGAAGGCATTTATTGTCCTGAAAAAAGATGGCGCGACCTATACTTTGATGACGACAGTAGACAAACAAATGTTGTATTGCATAATTATGGTTATGCTTTAGAAAATATTAAGTATTTCAAGTTATAAAATGAAGCTATTTTAATCGATGTTCAAATTTTCATCCTTGTGAATGCATTAATTGTCCAGAAAAAAGATGGCGCGACCTGTATTTTCATGACGTCAGTAGACAAACAAATGTTGCATTGCGTAATTATGGTTATGTTTTAGAAAATATTAAGTATTTCAAGTTATAAAATGAAGATATGTTAATCGATGTTCAAATTTTCATCCTTGCGAACGCATTAATTGGGAAGAAAATGTGTACAGAAATGTTTCCATTCGAAGTACAGGAAGCAAAATTACTTGTCGTTCACCTTAAAGGAGCAATTCTTGTATGTATGTAAATTTTATTTTGAAAAAGGCTCTGAGGATTTTGATGAAAGTCGTTAACGTACCGTTTTCTGGTACTAGAAATCGATTTAGCTTGATCTCGACTTTGGGAAACTTTGTTTAGTGGGTTAAATAACCACCCCGAATTACCAAGTTTGTAGTGTGGTGTCATGACGTCGACCCATTAGATGTTGGCGCGCGGTCATGCCATCTATCTCATTACGTCACGCGTTGTTTGTGGATCCTATTAAAGTTTTATGACGTCGCACCTTGCTAGCAGATGGTCGCGATTCCCATCTGCCTCATTACGTCACGCGTTGTGTGCGTATGTTCATCCGCACGATAACTTGCGTAAAAATCGTTCGATTTCGATGAAATTTTAGTATGTGGTTGGGGAACACCTGGGAAGGAACCCTATTTAAAGTGAACGAAATGGGGTCAAGGGTCAGGACATAAGAGCGGGATCCATTCCACTGCTCTTATGCGTCATAACTAACGTAAAAAAGGTTCGATTTCGATTAAATTTTAGTATGTGGTAGGAGACTACCTGGTGACAAACCCTATTGAAAATTGGCGAAATGGGGGTCAAAGGTTAGGACATAGGAGCGGAATCACTTCCATCGCCATTATGAATCATAACTTACGTAAAAATGTTTCGATTTGGATGAAATGTTGGTATGTTGTAAGGACCTTCCTGGGGACGAATCCTATTGAAAATGGGCGAAATGGGGTGCAAGGTTAGGATACAGGAGCGGGATCTATTCCATAGCGCTTATGCATCATAACTTACGTAAAATTGCTTGGATTGCGACAAAACTTTATCATGTTATTTTGGAGATATACTGAACCAGTTCTGTTGAATATCATCCAAATGGATCAAAGGTCAGGGCACAGGGGTGAGATTTACTCCACAGCCATTTTCCTCATAACTTGAGTAATAGCTTGAGTAATTATTTCTTGTATATTGGAAAACGTATCATAATCAATGCATTGCATGATTTTACTAACTTGTTTTCAATTTAATTTATCTCTAGCAAGTCTAACAACGAAATTTAATTTTAATTTATCATAAAATGTGTATCAAATTATATGATTTTCGAATTAGAATAAACCAACATCATAATTTTCATTAAGATGAGTTTCTTTAACTAACATGAACGTAGGAAGTACAAAGGAAACTTCAAAAGTAACAAGAAAGTTTCATTGCAATATCCAAAATACTTTTCTGCAAAAGGACAAAAGTCGGCGGAACAGCACCCTCCGTTGGAAGTTGCTTTATTCTAGCGATTTTCTGTGTTGAAAAGAAATGTTTTCTGGTCGACATTCTGGAGATCCAACAAAATTTTGCAGAAAATATTTGAAAAGAGTCGTCACAGTTTCCGTGAGATGCTTTCAACCATTCATGAAGAGCATTTTTAAGAGTTACCCACTCCACCGTACTCTCCCGACTTCGCTACACGTGATTTCCATCTTTTTGGCCCACTCAAATAGGAATTTGTGAGGGAAACACTTTCCTTTCGGCTGAGAAATGTAACAAGCGATGACTACTCGCGCAATCTAACGAGTTTTTCTCGGACGGGATTTATGCGTTGATTTTGCGACGGCAAAGGTTCTTTGCAAGTGGATAGAACAATGTGAAAACGTGAATGCATGAGTTTCTCAAGTTATAAATAAAACATATCTGCTTTTTCATCTTTGCTCTGAATCAACATCGTAGCTTTACGTAAAGCATCTTTCTTTTATGGCAAAATCTCTTTTTGTTTTACATTTGAAATGATGAGTTTAGCGTTTTGTTATTAAAATATTTCTAGAAATTATTAGCATGGGGTGCAATTAAATAAATCTCATGAAATTTATTGAGCTGATCTAATCTCTTACAACTAACAGAGGTCATCTTCAGTACTGTTCGTAACGTCTTTGGAACCCTGTGGCACATGAATAATTTTACGCTCCACAGATATCTATCTATACGAAGTCCGATCAAAAAGTTTCGAGACTATGCCGATATACGACAAAGTACTTACGCTACTTATGTCTGGCTATGATATTCCTCAAAGTAGTCTCTTTAGGCAGCGATACACCGCTGCCAGCCTTTTTGCCACTGTTGGAACGCTCCCTAGAAGTCCTGTTCGCGAATCGTGTCAAGCACCGTCTGCGAGTCGCGCTGGATCTCGTCCACGGTTTCAAAACGGCGACATTTGAGTCGCAGGGTGTCCCCAGTGATGACCCGCGACAAGAACGTTGGATCATTCACCACCTGCTGACGAAGATCTTGACAGAGTTCGACACGGAGCGCCTTCTGTTCGGGGTTTAGAATCTTTGGCAAAAACTTAGCAGCAATGCGGTGCATGTTCAAAACCAACGTCAGAATTTCTTGCACTATTCCCTATGACACATTGACGATGGTAGCAATGTCTTGCATGATTCTCCGACGATCTTCATGCACCAGTTCCCTAATTTTGTCCACATTTTCGGGGGTTTTGCTAGTGAACGGTTGCCCTGACCTCTCGTCGTCTTCCAGTGCCGTTCTGCCGCTTTTGAAGAACGACTGCCATTCAAAATACCTCGCACGACTCATTACTTCATTGCCATAAGCCTGCCGCAAGATTTCATGCGTCTCCGTTCCCGATTTGCCGAGTTTGACGCAGAATGTTGATGTCCGCTCGCTGCTCTAGTTTGCAGTCCATACCGAAATCACAGCTGTGTTCCACACGTGGTCACCAAACATCGTGTAGCACAGCTCCCGATGTTCACAGAACAACGCCACTTGGCACAATGACACATGAAAGTCCCTTCCCTCGACCGCTTCTATCGCATCCGCGTACTGCCACCCGTTGGCGCGCTACGTACCTAGATTCGGAACTTTTTGATCGCACTACGTATTGCGAAATCTTAAAGGATACCACAAAGTTTAAAAAGATAATTAATTTACTTCAATTTGTATGACAAGTAAATATAATCATGGAATTATTATAACCTGTGATTAATAATTTTTGTCAGATCAAGTAATAATCAGCAGCTGCGGGCAAATAGTCAGAGAATATTATGAATCATTTAATTCATTTTCTTTTCCTTAAATAGTGACCTCTTTTCTTTTCCACGCTTCAATGAAGACTACAGCTTAAAAAGTTCTAGCTACTACTAAACCTGGCTAATGAAAAACAAAGAAAGAAGTATATAGACTCACCTGCCAACTTGGATCAGCGTTTCTGTAGTACATAAAGTTCTCTTTAATCCATTTGTAAATGGAGGACAGAGTCATTTTGTTCTTGTTAGCCTTCATGGCCATGCAGATGAGTGTGGCGTAGGAATAAGGGGGTTTCACGGACCCATTGTTCTTGTAGTCAATGTCCTCAGCGATGGACTTGCAGTGCGCTTTGGACTTGATGTGGCTGGACTTGTCCCCGGGAAGACACGTCAAGCCTTTCACAGAAGTGAACTCCGGCGACAAAGGTATGGGACTAGCGGGAGGTGTCTCAGGAGTCGGGGCTCCGATCTTCGTCATGATGTTGAGGTTCTGAAGCCAGTTGAGGTTGGTGAGGCAGTCATCTACATTCGAAGAGCCGTCCATGGCGGTGGCGTCGTCCGGGTTCTGCTCTCTCCAGTTCTGGTGGAACCGGAGCGCCATCTCGTCCTTGGACAAAATAGGCATCTTGAATGTCATCGGGACTTGATCAAGGCTTGATGGACGGATTGCACATAAGGACCGAATCGTACTTCGATAGCACTTAGGTGTGCTCCACCTGAAAAAACAAAAAGATAAAGAAACTAGTTATTCGTTTGCGTCATCACCTGTCGCCAATTAAAGCAACTGGAAATGTATAATTGCGATACAACTTGGAATTGCTGTCATTCTCCCAAGCTTTGAGCACTGGATGGATGCTTTATTTAACACGCTTTCATATCATGCCTATGGAAACAACCAATCATAATCAGTGTAACATTTCTACCAATGATTTTGCAAGAAACAATGCGCTGAAGACAAGCTGAACTTGACGTAATCTATCTAAAGCGCAAAAATACAGCGCTGATTATTTTTCAATAGCAAAGAATATGGTAGCTCAAGCTGTCTGAATCAGTTCCTTTATGGTACAGGACTTCCCCAGTGAATTTGAATGAAACTTAAAAAAAGAGAAAAAGTTGTTTTTCGCGAATGTTTTCAAATGCACTACGTTCATACAGAACATAACGTCGCTGTTCTTTCTCCCATTTAGACGGTAAGTCCGTGAGAGAAGGATAGAGAGAAAGAGAGAGAGAGACCTGATTTAGTAAATTTGACTCAGATTTTTTTCATATACACTCTACGTCAAAATAAATAGTTGCACCCAGAAGGACGTGTCGGATTACAATGCCATTCGGGAGGAAGGTAAAGGTTACCAACAATAAATGATTAAATATTGAGACTGATATGGGTAATATTTATTGAGCTACACGCCAATAAGTAGTGTCTCTCAGTATAGCGTCGGGCCGACATGTTTGCTCACACATCAGTCCATTTAACACGCTGTTGCCAGTTTCAATGCTTTGAATTTCTTTTGTTTTCTGCAATTTCTTATGAAAAACGTTCTAAAAATATGTGAACATCCTCTGTAAAAAGAAAAGGATCCCATGTTATGCTGTTCTATGCTAAGGAGTTGGCTCCATCAAAGCAATAATAACAGCCGAAGCAGCAAGGATATTTTGAAATACATCTGCATTTTTCATTCGACTTCTCCAAATATTAATGTCAAATGTAATAAATACATTAATACTTTTGTAGCTTTGGGAAATTATGAAACGCTAGTCATGTTATTGCAAAACTGCAGATCGTTACCTGCGCGCATGAACCAGTGTGACTGATATTTTTTTCTCTTGCAAATTTTCCCTAATGTCCATGTAGTCACGCATTTGGGCATAATCAGCTTGTATTTGCGCATTGTTCTGATTTATGAACATTCATCATTTAGTAAGGTGATAGCAACGCTGTTTTTTTTTATGTTCCGGGGTGTATATATTAAAGGTGACAACTTTTATTCCTGTCACGAAGAACCTTTTCAAGGTTAGGTATATTAGAGGTGAACTCGAACTGCATTATCGTTAGGTCGGCCCGGCCCTGTTACGATCCTTTTTCATACTGTGGCGGGACCGAGCCCGAGTTAGGACTTCCCACCTGATTTTCGCAACACGTGACCAATGTTAAGCAGCATATCCTTTTATGCTTATTTCTGGTTATATCTGATATTTGTATCCTAGGATTGTTGTATTTGTGCTTTCAAAATACTTTCATAAAACACTGCTGTTCTGGGTGACATTGGCATCTGAAAATGTGAGTGACAAGAGCAATGTAACGTTATTACAGCTGTCAACAAATTTACACACGAACTAGGCTTGTGGTGACTGTACACTCCAGTAATCTTACAATACCCCTTTCCCTCAAAAAAGCACTTTATTCTCAACATCACCGATTGCATCACTCGTCTTTTTAATTGCAGGTTCAACAATACCTTATCCTCCAATTTTACTTATTTACCATGTTTGTTTCCAAACCTGTATGGCGAGATTTGATTTATACGTGGATCTTCTACAACCTGATTTCATCCTGAACAGATTTTGTGATTTCGCTTAAATTTTTTATTACGAAACATATGGGGAGATACGTGAACATTCAGTGCCTTCGACAAAATGTAATGAGAGGAAACACAGAAAAGACGGCATCGAATTGTCAGGTGTAATAAATCCGTTCTGACTCAGAGTTTTTCGAAGTAGATTTTTAGAAAAAAGGAATAGTTTCAACAACAACAAAAATAAAAAAAGACAAAGAGAGAGAGAGAGAGAGAGAGAGAGAGAGAGAGAGAGAGAGAGAGAGAGAGAGAGAGAGAGAGAGAGAGAGAGAGAGAGAGAGAGACATATATATATATATGTGTGTGTGTGTGTGTGTGTGTATATACATGGAGAGAGAAGGAGATAAAGAGATAGAGAGGGAAATAGAGAGAGACATAGAGACAGAGGGAGATAGAGACAGAGAGAGAGAGAGAGAGAGAGAGAGAGAGAGAGAGAGAGAAAGAGTGCATTCAGGTCTTCTAAACAACAGCTACGCACTATTTAAAATATGCAATGTGAGCAGTGTTCTTCATAGTGAATGGAAACAGATACAACGGAATGAAATTAAAAAAAGAAAATCAACCGGATTTCAACAGATCCATAAATAGGAAACGCTACTTACGTCGTCTAGTGACAAAAATGTGTGTTACAAAATATCGCAAAGTGTAAACAAAATGTTTTCATAGTTAAAGATATCCGAGCCAAAAACAATATCTGCAAATCAAAATATTGTAAATAAAATTTCAGGTGTATTGGGTTTAATTACGAGAATTTAAAATAATTTAACAATTAAAACATTAAAAATGTTATATTACAGTCTGATTTATCCATTTTTGACTTTTTGTTTATTAATATCAGATCAAACTACTAAGACTAATCTATATATAAATTACAATCATTACAAGTAGGATGGTCAAAATTTTAAATAATTATAGGTGAATTAATTTTGAATATGGGGATACGGATTAATTTTTATGAATTTTTAGATCTTGAGAAATTATGGCAATATAGATTATTATAATTTATGTATAAAAGAGTAAAAGAGAATAGTTATCAACATTTAATTCAGCTGAACACTGTGGGGTCACGACTATCAAACAAGAGGCAGAAATGCATTTTTGTTACCAATGCGTAACACTTTAACCCAACAAAGATTTATTGATTACCAGGGACTGATGTTATGGAATAACCTACCTTGTCAATTAACACATATTAATAATTATAATTATTTTCCAAAGCAACTAAAAATATTTGCTAACAAACTAAAATATAAAATTTAATAGTCAAATTTATTAATCAGACCACATATGCGTAAATTTATATGTGCAGGACGTTTGGTTTGACTACGCACTTTAGGAGAATCGGGATTCACTCAGGCTATGTATATACACAGCCATTTACTCAATTTTCTGTTCTGTGGTTATCCTGTACATTACTATACATATTATACATGTTTTTCTTTTCTTAATATTATGTGTTATAAAATTAATTTTGAAATGTAACATGGTCAAATGTAACACACCACAATGAAAAATAAATAAAATGAAATGAAAAATCTAACTATTAGAAGAGGCGATACGGAGGAAAACGTGAAATAACTCTACTCCCCCGAGGGCCTAAGCTTTTATTATTTTTGCATTTGTAAAAAAACACGAAAAGCAAAATATTATTCTGAATGAAAGTCATCCTAAAGAAATAACTTTTTCTAAGGGATATGTTTAGAATTGGAGATAATCTTTCAAGTAGAAATATAAGCTTACGCGTTCAGGCCGGAGAATTGTGAATTATGAAAAAGTACAAAATATGCGCAAAACATTTTTCATAGAAAAAGGTATAAATGCGACTTCTAGAAGCAGCGATAGCAAAGCATATGTGTTTTTAATTAGCTGGAAACTGCATTTCTGAAGTTAATAAATAATGTTCGCAATATTTATCATAATAAATATCATATGCTACAAAACGATTTTTTTAAGCGGATGTTGAAATTGGAGATACAGTTGCAAAGAGAATAATACTAACGCCACGTAGCGTCAGAACCTGTGCGCTGTAAATTATTCAAGAATATTCCCAAAATGTTTCACAGAGAGAATGACATCCAGTGTTAAAATAATTTTTCGAATTGGATTTTTGGCAGCAGAGAAATCGAGAAAACCGATTGTACATTCGCGTTCCTAGAAGGAACACTGTGCATTATTCGGAAAAGAAACTGTACATAAAATGGACGGCTCAAAAATTAGGAGAGGTGACTCGATTTTATTGGTTGAGTGCACATCTATATACATAATCAACTGGAAACTATGTAGTACTTAGATATAACAAAATAAGTTAATAGCCAGCTAACAAAATGAATTACAAATACACAACTTCAAGTTCTAGAGTGTTTCTCCAGTTTAATATATTTCGTATTTATTTATTCGTTCCTCCTAAGCAGATTAATCTTCCAAGGTAAACAAAGGAAACGTTTCCTAAAATCAGGCATACTCGCTTGGGAATTTTTTTTTTTTTATCTTTCTATTGCTTCGTAGTTCTCTTACTTTGAGGGGGTCCGCGAATTGTTGTATGAGAAAGACTGTGGTATTGATTTCGAAAGGGAACTGACGTCAATTACTGCCTTCTCGCAGCTACGTCTATCTCATTCGATCTGCTGTTTGCTTGGCATCTCTTTTGCATTTGCTATGAGAAACCACGAACTCCCCATTCATTCACGATTCTCGCTTTCAGCACTCCATTGCAGTAAACCTTTGAAGGAGTAATGGATTAGATTCTTGGAAGTTAATATATTTTGTTGACCAGGGTGGCAGGATTTAATGAATAGTTAAAACTTCTGCGGCTGGTAGCAAAATTTTCTAACAAATATGATTTGATGTTCTTAGGTACATTAAAGCAAACTCCCTGTAGCATCATTTTCAATTTAATACATTCGAATTTCATTATCGGATGTCCTATGCTTGATTGTTTTTCTTCCCTGGGAAAGCAGATATGAACACGAAGGTAATTTTTACATCGAAATGGCTATTTGCATTCTTTATCCTCTCTCCATCTCAGCTTGATATCAGAAAAATGCTCAAAATGTCATGTACCTTTGAGCATTCCCAAACCACATATGGGTCCATTCCCTGTTAATAGTTTCATATGGGAGCACCGGGACATCCTGTTCTAATGTTCACCATTTGATAAATCCATTTTGCCTAAAGATACGGAACAATAAGCATCCCATAGCATTATTTGCACTAAAAAATAAATAAATAAATAAACAATTCCACACTAAAATATATCAACCGTAAAAATGAGACAAAGAGATATCCTTAAATATTATCACCCCGAGCATCCTGATCTTGTCACACACTTCCCCACCCCGTCCTTGTAAATCGTAAAACTCTACAGAAAGAATGATCAATCTCAAACTCAAAGTCATCCAATTCAAAGATAAACCTATTACTGAAATAGGATCAAAAACCAAAAATATTCTCATTATTTTTTTACAACCCCTTTAAATTTAAGTCTTCTCATTTTCCCATTTCACTTACATTGTTTATATCATCCATAAATACAAACACAGTCATTACTATTCCTATTAAAAAAACAAAAAGGAAATAACACCCAAAATAACGGTGTCATCTGAGGAATATTTGCTTCTCCAGCTAACAAATTGATATTATTAAAATCATGAATGAAATACGGAATTACACCATATAATACAAATTTTGAAGATTTTGGTGTAACTATGACAAGGATGGTAAGTCAGATGATATCCGAAAACTTAAAATTTTAGTCGTCCAGGAGCGGGAATCAAATCCGCGTCTCCCAGATATCGCCTCGGGTGCTTCCACTAGCGATCCTGTGATGGTTATATTCAAATTAATCGGAAACCTGAGACTTGGTCGTTCTGGGTGGTGTAGTGGTTAGCATACCCGGGCGCTATCTGGGAGACGCGGATTCGATTTCCGCTCCAGGACGACGAAATATTTTCGGATATTATCTGACTTACTACCCTTGTCATATTTACACCAAAAAATGGACTGTCATCTTCAAAATTTGATATTATTAAAACTTCTTTATCCGTAATTAAAGAGACTTACACCTCAATGAGGACACTCTTCTGTATTCACTGCTTCAAAAAATTGATCTTATTTATAACGCTTAAAACAATAGGTATGAAACTATGATTAGCACCAAAAATCTTAGAACACCGCCCTACATGCAACACTGGAAGACTGTATATAAAAACCAACTGATGAAGATTGGTTGAAACCCCAAAGCACTACAGAGCTACTACAGTTCAACAGATGGTTCTCTCCCCTCATTTTCTCTGCTCTTTCAACTACATTTCTCTCGTCCAACTGACTGTTTCCTGTGGTGCAAACTGGGAGACATATCCTTATCTGAATTTCTATGACTTTTGTTCCAAAAGCTCCAGCCAATCGAACTCTGACCTCGTTCTAAGGCCGTCAGATCTGCAGTTTTACTTACGTGACACTTTGTGCCTTCTGCTCAAATCTGCAGAAATGTGAGACAACATGACAGCTCGTCTCCGATCTTACTTTTGAGTTTCTAATTTCTTGTATTTTATAAATGAACCCTTCATACAGATTTGCTAAATTGAAATTATCTTCAGCTCTGTTTCCAAGGTGTTGTTAATACAAGTAAACAAATTAATAGTTTAATAATTAAAGAAATATTGAACAAGCGATGCTATTACTCTTAGATATAACAGTATGATTTGGACTTCAGTTTATATTTCAGATAACGTAATTCACTTTCTGAGTTGATTATAACTCGCTTTTGGCTCATTTATTATTATTAATTTTTCTATTCACAGATCCGCAGGACCACATATCAGCTCTTCCATTGCTTCTACTTATTTATGAAACGTTCTAGAATTTTTTCTAAACAAAATGCTTATGCAATCAGAGCAACTGATTGAGGAGCTCAATATCCATTGCAGTGGCTCACAAACATGCTTCTCCTACGACCCAAGATTCGAAATTGTAGTTGACCTTGCGATCCCAAATGGCACTGATATCTCCTTAATCCTTCCCGGTGGCGCAGTGATCTAAGCGCTGGCTTATGACCATTCGTCCGAGATGGTTCTGGTTTTGAATCCCGGTGAGGAGTAGATATTGTGTTTGTCTTACGCCACTGGCTGGACTCTTCTTTCTTTTGAGCCAATGGCCCTAAATTACGGACAGGCGATTTTTTATAGCCCATAGAGTTGCTTACGGTGGTCGTAATTCCCAAAGCACACAAACAATACCTCCTCAGCACACCAGCGAATTTAAAACAAAATTTACGAAATATCTGGAAAACAATGTTCACCAATTTGCTCAGTATCTTGCATGGCGTTTCTCGTGCTACATAGATCTTTATACAAATGTGGAATTCATTGTTCGGGAATTTCCAGTCCTTAGTACGAATAATTCAGACAAGTTCCACGGCATACAAATCCATGTAACGTACCAGGAGATGTGACGTACCTGCCAGAAGGACGCACACGACATAAAGGCAGATAGGAATCAGAATAAAACGTCCGCGTAGCTCAATTGGTAGAGCAACTTATTCCGGAATGAAGGGATCCGGGTTCGAATCCTGGCGTGGACAGAAATGACGGAGAAATTTACTTCGTTATAATGGCGCCCGAACTATCCGGATGAACCGACCGTTTAAAATCTCGCATTGGTGTGATGTTATTTCCACACTGCGAGATAGGAAAAATAAAAGACTCCCTTCTGCAGCACTTCAAAAAAAAAAAATAATAATAAGAGGGAGATGATGTAACGTACCAGGAGATGTGACGTACCTGCCAGAAGGACGCACACGACATAAAGGCAGATAGGAATCAGAATAAAACGTCCGCGTAGCTCAATTGGTAGAGCAACTTATTCCGGAATGAGGGGATCCGGGTTCAAATCCTGGCGTGGACAGAAATGACGGAGAAATTTACTTCGTGATATCCGTTATTTACATTTTGGAATAGAATATACTTCCTGCTCACTTATAGTTACGTACACTATTTGTATTCATCAATTCACCAGTACTGTGTTAAAGGGGGCGGAGGGGGGGGGGGGCTAACGCAGTTATAGCATTGGTGCCCACCATTACCAAAAGCCAAAAAGTTGGTACCAAAAATTTCTCGTAATTTACATGACAAAAGAAATGCACCGAGAAAAGCTTACGATGCTAAATCATTAAAAAATTCAAAACAACATTTAGAAATCTTATGCTTTTAACTCATTTTATCGCAAGGACAGTGGAAAATACGTAACTTGTTAGTATGAAAAGGTTCAGATAATTTATTAGTTTGAAGAATGCACAACGTATTTGTTATCTCATATCCAGCGCATACTTCTAATTGTGTGTTTTAATGGATTTTATAACGGCTCTCTCTCATCAATCCTTTGGGTTCCCACTCAGACATTTGTGCCTAGGGGCCCACGTGGCCTTAATCCGGCCCTGCAATTCATTTAAATAATTTACTGCTCATAAGAAGATTCTTTTGATCTAGGTTTGAGTCACTATCCCTGGTTGGGAACTTGTTCTGGATAAAAAATGAATGTTGGGAGCCTGTTCGGGATAATAGTTGAAATGTATCGAGTTGCATATAGTTATCACGTAACTGTCATTTCTGAACTCGACGAGCTAAGAACATGATACGAGATTTCTGAATTTTTTCTGTGTTTGAGGTATAAAATCTTGAAAAAATGACATTTCGAATATTTGGAGCTCTACAAAATTTCAAAGAATTTCAATTGGAAAACTCAAATCTGTTAACTTAAATTTGGCAATATTTTTCTCCACTGAATCTACTGGAAAACATCACCATTTCTTCTCTACCAGTTTCGGACTCAATAACTATTTTTGAGTTATTATTATTGCAACTGTTAAGATGTTCAAATGCATATTTACCAGATGACATTTCGTAAAAGAAAAAAAAAAAAAAAAAAAAACAAGAGGAAGTATATACGTATATATTGTAGGTCGGAGGGTCGAGCTGTTGGTTCTTGTGAAAAACTATATCAAACTGACTTGAAAGTTGGAATTTTAGGTTTGTAAATTTGCTTTTTAAACAGAACTCAAAGTGAAATGTTTCACCCCGTCAAGGGAAGAGAAAGTGGAACACGTTACTTCCACCTTAGCTACACTTTCACCAAAAGCATTCTTGTTTCCTTAATGAAGCCCAAGTGCTTTAGTTAGTTTCTCTCTCCTGCTGCCACTGGACCGAGTAATAGAAGGCATCAGTCCGTGTGACGTCATGAACTTAGTCACCTGAAGTAGGCAAATCAAGGAACATTTCCTGCGGAAAAGGGTCAGCCGGAAGTGAGTCCCGCTTTTTTGGGAAAGATACTTTCCCGGCACTTCCGACCAGCCATCTACTGCTGTCAGGCAGGGATATTCGATAGAAGCCCTCGTTCTAATTAATACACAGCAGTGCACAGACGCGAATGCTTCATTTCCCGCAGTCGCCGAAGAATGATTGCTTTGGGGTTCAGCAAATGATTCAGAAATATAATGGATATCTTCCGGAGACAACGCTTTTCTTTTCGAAAGGATAAAACCGCTTTGTCTGTTGCAGCTTTTTAGAAAATTTCGCGAATAATGATGCCAACATTTCGGAAGACATGGATCTGGCATTCGCCTGCTAACTATGAATATTCTACCAGAATTTTGAAAACGAGTAGTGGAAACATTCTAACATTCCTAAAAATTATTTGAAAACTGAATTTACCGACGTTTGAAAGGACTACTGGGCAAACTTTCCCTTCTTGTGTTTAACAACCCACTCTATTTTTAGGACCACTGTTCCCAGAAAAGGGACAGAACCACAGCCGTAGACTAACACACCACACATGCAAAATTACAGGGCTCGGTCTCAGTACACATCTCTGACAATTAGCCATATATCCACGCCTCTGATTACTCTGCCCCTGAGGAGGCATGGAAAAGTTTAAAATCATGTGGAAATTCGCAATACGATATAAAGATCAAACTAAATTGGAAATACAAATCCGCGCCCTCAACCTTTATCGAAAGACTCTGGAAGATACGTCTCCTCAAGTTTATTTCACACTTCCCTGCGTTCAGAAACAATTTTTATTTGTTGCTCCGAACAGTTCGCAAATCTGATCGTTACATCTTCTGCTTGGTCGTTTTATGAGGTTTCACGGATCTTTTAGAGCCCCAGTAAGATTTGCTATTACTTTACCCCGCCGTAGTCAGCCGACCAGGTGACTACGTGCAGCGAAACTTTGGCGTCTAATCATTCGTCAGTCGACCTGGTGACTGAGTGCAGCGAAACTTTGGCGTATAATCATTCGTTCGAGATGGGTCTCAGTTCGAATCCCGAGTGAGGTATGGAGGGCGTGTTTTTCCTACGGCTTTGGCGCTCTTCCTTTCCTGAAACCAATGGCCCTAAATTAGGTACGAGCGATTACATATAGCCCACTGAGTTTCTCACTGTAATCTTCGAACCACCAAACAAATAAAGTGAGATGTAGTCCATGGGCTAATTATGGGGCGTTAGCCATCGAAGGCAGAAAGAAAACCCCATGGCAACATAGTAAGGAGAAGGCGGAGAACCTAATTTTCCTCAAGGGAAAGATCAGAATGAGGAAACAAAGAGTAACACAGCACTAGCGCCCATTGAAGGAGGAGGCTAGGGGCACTGCAGCCCCGGGACTAACATTTTCAAGGGGCTCGGAATTATGAAGGAGGCTTGAAGAATTAAGAGTTCTACAGTAGGGATTTTTTTTTTTGCAGATCGCACAGTGAAAAGTATAAGAAACTGCCTTGTCAAAAAAAAATCTATTTTTTTCCATTATTTTAGAAGTCCGCAAAGGTATAATTGCCCCAGCCCATCCTCAAATCTTTTGAAAGCATTAGGTGTTTTGTACACATCTGTAATTGGGGGGAATTTTCAAGCATTAAAATTTCGTTTGCATCATTATAGTATTTGGAACATATTATTTTATCCACTACTTTGATATAATTTCAATAAGCTGAACCCCGGGGGTGGGGGATTGTTAAAGTAGAACTAAACTGGTATTCATTTTTCAACCATGCAATTTTCCATTTTCTTGATATACAATTATTTTTTAAGCTTGAGAAGACATATCTTCCAGAGTCTTTCGATAAAGGTAGAGGGCGCGGATTTGTATTTCCAGTTTAGTTTGATCTTTATATCGTATTGCGAATTTCAACATGATTTTAAACTTTTCCATGCCTCCTCAGGGGCAGAGTAATCAGAGGCGTGCATTTATGACTAATTGTCAGAGATGGGTACTGGGATCGAGCCCTGGAACTTTGCATTTGTGGTGTGTTAGTCTACAGCTGTGGTTGTGTCCTTTTTCTGGGAACAGAGGTCCTAAATAGAGTGGGTTGTTAAACCCAGGGGAAAAAAATGTTGCCCAATATTTCTCATGAAGCATGGGAGACACACTTCAATATGGCGGGGACATTTTTATGGCTTCCTCATCATATTTTGGGAATGTTTTCTCCTGGATATTTTTATTCAACCACCTATTATAAAATCCTAGATGTGCCACTGACACTGGAGCCCCGAAAATACTGCTCAGCCCACGGGCCTCTTGTCTCTTTAAATAGACTCTGCACAGCACGTAGATAATATTCCAACCATGAGGGCCTGAAACAGATTAATGATGTGACACGTAAAAGCAGCTAAGGAAAAAGGCAAAAGAGAAAAGACAAAAAAGTGTCCAGGAAAAATGAAATTCCCCAAAAAAGGTGCTAAAAATATTTCCACACATCTACAGATTCCCAAGTGCACCAAGGTGCTCGTACTAGACACCCCGCTCAGTAACAGGAGTGTAATTTTCTTCATTCACTAAGGAACCATTACACCGAGTTATCTGTAACAAAACTCGATGGTAGACCAAGGAGGGAAATATATTGGATGAACCATAAGTAAAAGTCGAATGGAGATATTCTGAAAAAAAAGTAAGATCTATCTAAAAAATTCTGTTCGTTCTCCAACTGTATGAATGGCACCGAATTACGGTGCTCACTTCAAGGCAAAGGGACACGGAGGCTCTTTTGTTGTGTACAATACATCATCCTTCACCAACACAGTAAAATGAACAGGAATGTTAAAAAAACAACAACAAGAAAGTTGACACCGAATTTTCGGGTGTAATAAGCACGTATTTTGAATCCGTTCTGACGCAAATTAAATTTATCAAAGCTTTTCAAAGTCAATGGAACCAGTATGGAAAACAATAGAAATGACCAAAGAAAGAAGATTTTCAATCGGGTTTTTAATCCCTCAGATATTGCTGTAAACGGAATCGTGAGCTTACAAACTCTTAGAAACACAGATATCGACAAAAATAAGATGTGACTTTACGTCACCTGGTAGGAAAACCATGCATTATTTTAGGGAGAAAGTATTCTCAAAAGGTTTATCCGTATAAGCGGTATCGGTCGAAGAAAAAAAAATTAGTCGAGTTTTCAGGAGCCCAGATTTTTCAACAAATACCTCCGAAGCAGAAATTAACACATATTACCCCTGGTGGCTAAACCATTCTTTACCAAACATTAGAAATTATGTGAAAAATATTTTCCATCAGGTCTTGTATGCGATACAGGAAGAATTTTTCAAACCAGAGCTTCAGGAGCAGAAATAACGCAGAAAACGCAATTTACCTTTGTGCCCCCTAGCGGAAAGTGTATGATTTACATGAAAATTTTGAATTTTACGGAAAAATATTTCGCATCGGAAACACTATCCAACAAAGAAGGAATTTTTCAAATCGTACTCTTAGAAGTAGAGATATTGACAAAAATAAGATATATATATCTGCGCCCCCTGGCGTAGAAACCATGCATTTTTTCAAGAAGAAAATTTTCCTAAAAGGTTTGTCGACATGAGTAGTATCGGTCAACAAACGACTTTTTGTTTCAATCGAGAATTTAGAAGTTCATATTTTGCTGCAAATACAACAGAAGCGGAAATTAAGATTTACGCCTCTGGTGGCCAAACGATTTTTTTACAAAAATTAGAAATTATGTGCAAACGATTTTCCATCAGGAGCTGTATCCGGTGCAGAAAGAATTTTTCAAGTCTGAGATTTAGAAGCAGAGATATAGAGGGAAACGCAATTTACCGCTACGCCTCCTAGTGGAAAGTCTATGAATTACTTGAAAATTTTGAAATTATATGAAAAACATGTCACACGAAAAACACTATCCAACAAAGAAGGAATTTTTCAAATCGGACTCCTAGAAGTAGAGATACTGACAAAAATAAGATGTACATCTACGCCCCCTGCCGTAGAAAGCATGCACTATTTTAAGAAGAAAATGTTTCTGAAAGGTTTGCCGACATGAGTAGTATCGGTCAAAAAACAACGTTTTTTTCAATCGAGAATTTAGAAGCTCATATTTTGCTGCAAATACAACAGAAGCGGAAAGTAAGATTTACGCCCCTGGTGGACAAACTATTTTTTTACAAAAATTAGAAATTGTGTGCAAACGATTTTCCACCAGGAGCTGTATCCGGTGCAGAAAGAATTTTTCCAATCGGAGATTTAGAAGCAGAGATATAGGGGGAAACGCAATTTACCGTTACGCCCCCTAGCGAAAAATCTATGAATTACTTGAAAATTTTGAAATTATATGAAAAACATGTCACTCGGAAAACACTATCCAACAAAGAAGGAATTTTTGAAATCGGATTCCTAAAAATAGAGATATTGACAAAAATAAGAAATAAGATGTACATCTACACCCCCTGGCGGAGAAACTGTAGAATATTGAGTGGCATCAGTCCACGAAAGAATTTTTTAATCGATATTTTAGAAGCTATGATTTTATGGCAAATACATCAGAAGCAAAAATTCACACTTACGCCCCCTGGTGGCCAAAGTATTCTTTACCAAAAATTTGAAATTATATGCAAAATATTTTCCATCAGGAGATGTATCCGCTGAAGAAAAAATTTTTCAAATCGTAGTTTTAGAAGAAGAGTTATCGGGGAAAATGTAATTTACTTTTACGCCCCCTAGCGGAAAATCTATGCGTAATTTGAAAAAGTAACTATATCTAAAATAGTCTTCGACATAAATGGAATCGAAAGATATAATTTTTTTTTCAATCGGATGTTTAGAAACAAATATGTGGAATAAAACGTATTTTTGAATTCGACATCATCTGCATGTACGCCCTCTAACGGCGAAATTGTACATCGTAAAGAAAACGAAATAAAGGATCATCATTTGCGTATTTCAAGCTTCCCAATGCAAAAAGAATTTTTCAAATCGGACTAATATTTGCTGAGATATCGTGGGTACAGACGGACGGACGGACGGACAAACCGATAACAGAAGCACGATCTTTTACAAAAGACGTGCTAAAAAGAGGAAATTCAGATGGTAAATCAACAATATCGTTCTGATGAGTTATACTGTGATAGATGGTGATCCTAGTCCTGTTGTTAATCGTGATCTCCGTGGCAGGAGAAAAAAACCCGATGGTGTCACGTATAGAACGTTGAGCAAGGATGCGCTTTCTACACGCAGAAGGAGCGAAACTCAGTAACACTCACAGGACAATGGATAAGGGTAAAGCAACAACTGTGTAACACAGAAATTGTGAATGACCAAGTCCAGTGCATCACATAGCAGAATATTGTTGATGTTAAAAGGTTTATTACTTACAAATATAGAATCATAGTGACTCTTCACCGTGAACTTAGTGATTAAGTTCTGTCCTCTTATTTCCCGAAATTTTCACCCTGGTGATTTACATCTTTTTGACTCACTCAAAGACGCATTATAGAGTCGTTGTTTTTTCGCTCCGACTACGAAGTACAAAAATTCGGTGCACAAGTGATGGACAATTCGTGGGCGATTCGTTCACAACGAATGACTCTTCACCGTGAATGGCGAACGATTAGTTCTCACTGCTCTAAATGATCATTCAATCCACGATTACTGTGGCACACACTGCGATCGTAGCACGTTTAAATTTATTTCGCTTCAATGAGTTCGGAAACGAATTTCCATTGAGAAAAGTATTGTCGACAATTAGTAAGGCCGGTGGCGCAGTGGTCTAAGTGATGGCCTCTGATCATTCGTCCGAAAGGGGTGCGGGTTCGAATCCCGTGATGCATGGATGTTGTGTTTGTCTTACGGCACTGGCTCTCTCCCTTTCCTGGAACCAGTGACCCTAAATTATGGACGGGTGACTGCTAATAGCCCATTGAGTTGCTCACGGTGGTCGTTAAACCTCCAATAAAAAAAAAAAAAATTAGTAAATGTCAACCGTTATGTGAGTGAGCAATCAGCAGTCAGCCAGAAAATAATAATGAAACATAAGCATGGGAATCAACGAAGGGAGAAATATGCTTCGTAATACATGGGAAATCTATACAATATTCCAAGCAAACAGAATATAAATTCTGAATTTGCTTGTATCACTTATAGGTCATCCGTGTAACATCTCAGTCTGAGGATGTTCAGATTCCTAAGCTAAGTTTGCTTAGTCTCAGTTGCTTGGAACTTCGTCATGTATAATAATGTTGGACAGGTGGAGGACAATCCGTGATAATTGCATGTACAGTCCCTTATGAGACGTTTCCCATTCCATCAATGAAAAGCGTTATTAGAAAAGGTGTCTCCTCCGACTGTGATTTTTTCTTGTACGCTTGACTTCGAAAGTTCACTTTTTGTTGTCTGTAGTGCATGCGAGGTTTGTGTTGATAATTTAGTTTAATTCAGCTGTTAAAAATAATAGTTAAAAGGAATTTTCGTTTTCGTCATTCTATTAATGTTTATTTTGGATGTGTTTTTTCATTCGAAGATGCTTTAAACGTCATCAAGAACTTCGAGATTTCTTCTAATATACATTATATTAAAAAACATGGTGTAGTTCACAATCTTGGGCAAGCCCAGTTAGGTGATATTAAAGGTGTGAAGGATGTTATGTTCGAAGGGACAAAATTCCACTGTTGAAAACAGGATACCATTTGATGGCATTTCATTTATTTTCTCTGATTACTGTTTATATTACAGTGTAACCGAGGTCGTTCATTCAACAAAACTGAGTTGAAAGCAATCGAAGATCATGACTTCTCATGTAGTAAAAGGGAAGTTCAAAAAAAAAAAAAGTTTCCTTCATACATGCGGCTTCTCTCATGAGAATTCTATTAATCACGATGTCCAAAACCACACACATTCTAAGCACTCATGATACTTTTACAAAGCCGTTTTCATACAAACATCTTACTGGTTGAATCAGAATCTCAAACAGTAATTATTGAAAATAAGAAGATATACGAAGCTAAAATACTGAATAAGGCTGTAAAATTGTCAAAAAACAACTATTTTTTTGTCAGTGTACAAGAAATCACAGTCGGAGGAAACATCTTTTCTGACAACGCTTCTTATTGGTGGAATGGGAGACGTCACATAAGAGACCGTATATGTGGTCACCACGGATTGTCCTATAGCTGTCCAACATTATACATGACACTACAAATTTTTAACATGAGAATCCGTTTTTTGGTGTAAATATGACAAGGATGGTAAGTCAGATAATATCCGAAAACTTGAAAATTTCGTCGTCCTGCTGCGGAAATCGAATCCGCGTCTCCCGGATAGCGCCCGAGTATGCTAACCACTCCATTCATGATTACACATGACCTTGGAACTTCACTGTCCTGGATAGTGTAACGGTTAGCATACTCGAACGGAAATTGGGAGATGCGCGTTCGATTCCAGCTCCAGGGCGATGAAATTTTCAAGTTTTCTGAGAGGTGTTACATGGATGACCGGTCAGTGTTACTGGCAAATTCAGAATTTATATTCTGTTTGCTTTGAATATTCTAAGCATGGGAATGTTACGTGAATGCCATTCATTTGAAAGGACTGCCCAAATCGTTCGGCAAGAGCAGGTTCGTGGAAAATCATTCATCGTGAATGCTGAATGTTGAAGAGCTCGCGCAGCAAAAAGAGCTGTGGCCTTAACGGCGCTTTTGTTGCAAACACAGGATCGAATGATTATTCAGTGAGAATAATTTACTCAGTGAACGTAGTGAAAACCTAGAAATTAAATGTGCATGCGTTTGAATGGATCGTGAATGACTCTTTTGCTTAAATGATGATGAATCCCAAAAATAAAAAAAACAGAAGCGGAAATTAAGATTTACGACGGAATCCAACTCATGGATTCCGTCTCTAAAAATTTTTTTAGACGGAATCCATGAGTTGGATTCGCGACGGCAGAAGTGCATGCAATAGGATAACACTGCGGAAATGTGAATGCGTCTGTTGTACAAAATACGAACAAAGCTTTTGTTGAAGATGACAATCCGATTTTTGGCGTAAATGTGACAAGGATGGTAAGTCAGATAATATCCGAAAACTTGAAAAAAAGTTTGTTTGTTTTTTGGTTCGAGTCCTGCTCCAGGACGATGAAAATTTTCAAGTTTTCGGATATTATCTGACTTACCATCCTTGTCACATTTACGCCAAAAAACGGATTGTCATCTTCAAAATGTGTATTATATGGAGTAATCCCGTATTTCTTTCATGATTTATCTGCTTCTCCGGGCAAACACGATATAAGATTCTTATCCTCCAGATTCGCTAAACATGAATGCCGGTTGCTTCGACTAGCGAATCCTGTGATGGTTATATTCAAATTGATCGGAAACTTGAAACTTGGTCGTTCTGGGTGGTGTAGTGGTTAGCATACCCGGGCGTTTTCTGGGAGACGCGGGTTCGAGTCCCGCTCCAGGACGATGAAAATTTTCAAGTTTTCGGATATTATCTGACTTACCATCCTTGTCACATTTACGCCAAAAAGCGGATTGTCATCTTCAAAATGTGTATTATATGGCGTAATCCCGTATTTCTTTCATGAAAGCTTTTGTTCTTTCTATCAATATTTTCGCTGTTTGAATTATGTTTCCATATTTGATCACACATGGGTTGCTAGCTGGTACGAAAACAAATCGCCTTCTTGTTGTAATATGAAACTTTAACTTACTACTTTCTCATCTTTAAAATAACGCTTCAAGTTTAAAGACTAACTGAAAGTTTGCCTCCCTCATGGGAAGGAAGACAAATTGCAGCTCACAATGACGACAAAGCAAAAGTGAAACGTCATTAGTTCCTTTGCATGACTAACCCTTCTGCATTCGATTTTATTGCACTTTTTTACCTTTTGTCGGCTAGTATTGACGTCATGCCTTACACATAGATAAACTATCGGTCAAACAAGACTTGACGTCATGCCTTACACATAAACAAACTATCGGTCAAACAAGACTTGACGTCTTCAGACTTCAGAGGTCATTTTACACAAGAGCTTTGCACAGAACGTGAAAATACATCTCCTTTATTTTCTTTCTAGGAATCTCAGGAATCATGATTAATTATGCATACACTGTATACCCACCCACCCAACCAACCACACACAAGGGTTAGGTCAGCGCACTAAATTGACTTTCTCATTACGTAAAACCACCACTTTCTCTTTCTGTCTCGTTGAAAAGCTTGCGTTTGAAAACGGGTAAACTCAAAGGAAGAACTGCATAGGTAACAAACTCAGCGACTCGTTACTGGAACTGATTTCGTTCTCCTAATGAACGCTTCACTGAAATGAAATTTTTGTAATTAGTATTAGACAGTCTGTTCCGTTGTCATTCTTCGCTCGGCTCGTTTGCATGCAGCTGACATAGAAGCCTTTTCAAGCACTCCTCTCACTTAATAGTGTCATGAGTTTCGAAAATTTACCATTCTGAATTGTCTGAGCAAAAACTAGCTGACACAAGAAGAAACACGGATTTTTTAATCTGCGTAATAATAGAAACCCTTGTTTTTAAATTAATGACTATACAGAACATTATTATACTAGTACTGATAAATTTTAAAAAAATGGGAGTAGCGTAAATAATAATAGTATAGTAGTAATAATAATAGTAGTAGTAATAATAATAATAGTAATAATAATAATAATAATAATAATAATAATAGTTTCTTTGTAGTCAGTTCAAATTATTCCGGAGATTCAAAATCATATACATTCATCTTTTCTTGTGCATTTAACTAATAACGAAAATTCGAGCTCTTCACAAAATCTAATTATAACATTTGGTTTGAGGAGACAAAAGCGGATCCAGAACTATGGAAAGGGGTGGCGATTTGATAAGTAAATAAGTAAATAATACGAGTATTATATACATCGATAAACCATTACATCATGACCACCTACCTAGTAAGCTGTAGGACCCCCTTTAACCAACAAAACAGCGGCCACTCGGCGAAGCATCGATTCGATGAGATGGCGATAGGTATCCTGAGGTATCTGGTACCATAATGTCAACAGAAGGTCCTTCAGTTTCCGTACGTTTCGGGGTGCGGTGATTTAGCGCGAAGACGCTTTTCCAAGTCGAACCACAAATGTTCCATGGGGGTTCATGTCAGGTGAATTTAAAGGCCAGGGCATTAACAGAAAGTCACCAGCATATTCCTCGAACCACTCCTTGACGATTCTGGCAGTGTGGCATGGGGCATTATCCTGTTGGTAATGGCCATCACCATCAGGGAACAGAGTTGCCTTGAATGGGGGAACTCGGTCCGCAACGATGTTCAGATACCTGACAGCTGTCAGGGATTGCGCTATTGGGGTAATGGGGCCTAAAATGTCCCAAGAAAGCATCGCCTGCAGCATAACACCGCCGCCGCCGCCGCCAGCCTCTTTCCGCCCAACATTGCATACAAGTGCCATAGCCTCCGTTGGTAATCGGCGTGTCAGCGCTCGGCCGTCTACGTGATGCACGAGAAATCTTGATTCGTCAGACCAGGCCACTTCCAATCAACCACGGTCCAACCACGATGATTTTGGGCCCATTTCATGCGTTGTTAACGATGACGTGCAGTAAGCATTGGGACCCGTTTGGGTCTTCGGCTACGCATGCCCATGCGCAGAAGGCTGCGATGAACTGTGTGCCGTGACACATTGCCCTGATCACCACTGTTGAAGGTGCTGGTGATTTTTCGTACTTGTGACCCTGCTGTCGCTGTGAACAAAGCGCGACAGTCTCCGCTCCCTTCTGTCATCAATGAGCTACGGACGACACACGGCTAGACGACAGTTCGTCGTTTGGCCATTTGTACACCACTTTTGATACGTACTCACTACAGCGGCACGCGAACAACCCACAAGCAGCGCCGTTTCCGAGATCGTAGTTCCGAGGAACCGTGCCATCACAATTTGTCCTTTATCAAACTCCGATAAATCGGCAGCTGTTTCCATTCTGACTCCGAACACTCTACTAACAGAAACCCGGTCCTCGGGTTGTATATATACTGTTCTGTGAACTTCACCTGCGCCACCGTTTGTTCTCTAGTCGCTAATGGAATGGCACGTCGGTGTATATATCAGTTCACGCAGAGTGAACAGACCCAAACTGATAAATAGGTCGACAGAAGAGATTCCCAACAGTGTATAGCAATCGACAAGCATGGGGAAACGTGGTGATCTGAGCGACTTTCACTGTGGACTCATTTTCGTGTAAGACAGATGAGTCATTCTATCGCCCAAGTGGTAAGAACCGTATGGTTCCCAAGGGCAACTGTATAAAGGGTGTACAGGGACGCATGAACCAGCGCACAGAAAGCAAGCGATTGCCGACCCCACAGCATTGATGACCACCGCGGTCATCGACGCAGGCTACCCAGACTCGTACAGACCCACCTATAGGCAACGATGGCGGAAATCAAATTCTGGTTAAATATCGGAGGCTGGAGCAGCGTCAGCTAGCGCACCGCACGTCCCACGCTGTATACCCTGGGCGGCTACGTGAGCCGTCTCCCTATTTGTGAGCTACTGTTGACGGCTAGTCATGGGAAATTACGCTTCGCCTGGTGCCGGGAAAATCAAAACTGCACCTCTGCACAGTAGCGCCACGTCGGGTCAGTTGAGTCCCATTTTTAGCTGAACCGAGCTGACGGGAAGGTGCAGGTGTGGCGTCGACAGCATGAGTGCCATGGCCCTATCGTGTAAGATCGGCTCTTTTCAAGGTGGTGGTGGCTCTGTGGTAGTTTGGGAAAGGTTTCTCATGAGACGCATCAGGTTCCTTAGTGTGTGTATGGAGAGGTCCTAAACCACTGGGCACTACTAGCGCATGTGCTGGCTGAACACCTACACGCTTTTATGGCTTTCGCGCATCCTGCAGCCGATGGCCTGTTTCAGCAGGACAATGCCCTGTCCCACAGGGCAGCAACCACCCGGGCATGTCTTAAGGAACACTAATCTGAGTATGGAACCACCCAGTAGCTCCTAAGTCCTTAAACGTTGTGGAAGCCCTCTGAGACGCAGCGGAGCAGAACATCAGATCCATGGATCCTGGACTGACGTCACAGGCGTAGTTGTGGGAAATGCTGCAACAGAAATGTCTAGCGTTACCTCCCGGAAAGCCTCCAGCATTTGGTGGAGTCGATACCTCGTCTTTTATAGGCTGTTATTCGCTCTAGAGGAGGAACAACACGTCATTTATTAAGTAGGTATCTGAAATGTTTCGTTCATTGAATGTATACACAGTTTTGGAATTGTAGAACATAATTCCGTTGTTCGTTTTTCAATATTATATTAATAAAATCTTGTTTTAGTTGATTTTCATCAGGAAAAACAAAATACTTAATCCGCATATTTAAAAAAAAAAGAAGAAAAAAAATCAAGTGTTAATATATAACAAACACGTGGAGATAATGTAAATGGACGCTGTCATCGCTCTGTCCACGTTATTTTATAAACAACGCATAGCGACTGAAAAATTGTGTTCTGACACCGCTGGGATCGAACCCCAGATCTCTCGATAACTAGTCGAGTGCGTTCGCATTTACGCTACGGCGCCAACAATTCTCGGCTGTTCCGTTAAATGCCACCAGATGACGACATCTCAGTTGCTGAGACCATCAATAAGGATTCGTGCAGTCAGATGCTGACTGATAAACCACGCATGGCGCTGAGAATTGTTGGCGCCGTAGCGTAAATGCGAACGCACTCGACTAGTTATCGAGATATCTGGGGTTCGATCCCAGCGGTGTCGGAACACAATTTTTCAGTCGCTATGCGTTGTTTATAAAATAACGTGGACACAGCGATGACATCGTCCATTTAAAATCAGGTGTGTTTGTTTTTCCGGAACGGGGGTGACGATCGCTTCTAATTGCCCCATGCTGTATCCGCCACTGTGAGGAGATCCCTTTAGCGCTTCTTCGAAAGCTGGATTAGCAGCACTTTCGAGCTATGGAAATCGGAATTAAATCCACCTTCAAGAAATCATCATCTTTTGTTTTCCTCATTACGGAGCGTGTTCATGCTTGCTTCCGTGTTCGTACGTAGCCCGTTTAAAAAGTAACGAGACTAACGTCATAGTGCTAAAAACACCCCCACGCAGAGAAATGCAGCTGAGTGTGTCAGAACCAAGGAGGTTATATTACTGGAGACACCACTGGCTCTGCCGCCATAGGTCACAGCTAATCTGTGGTGTGACGTCACAAGCAGGGAAAAATGAACTAAATTATACCGTTGATGAAACAGTAAGCTTGTGTATCATTGATAAAGATTATTGAATTACTCAGTTTATCTGTTTATACGCTTAGAAGCTTTTGTTCCATTGGTTTCAAAGCAGCTTCTCTTCTGCGGCTGCGTCGTGCCTGCTCAGGACGTCATTTGCAGCACAGACGGCAGCTTATGGCGGCCAATGCTGCGTGGATAGGAGTGGTGTCTCCAGTAATATGACCTCCATGGTCAGAACACCTGCAAGCTCCGTTAGGTGACGACTCGTCGTTACAGCGCTCCGCTAGTTCATTCCTGTAGTAGACAGCATAGAGTTCAGACGTATTTCTGTAACCCAGTATGGTTTTAAAACTGTAGCATAGAGCAGCGTTAAAATTTTCCATGCGTTTGAATAAAATCGCCACAAAACGCACAAAGTGATTAAAACAGCCTATAAGGAAAATGCTTTGTCCCGTGCACGAGTTTTTGAACGTCACAAGAAATTTGTGAATGGTGAAGAGTGCCTGGAAGACGCGTCGGTAGGCCTTCGACACCGACTACGGAGGTTAATGTCAATACCATCGAGGCACTCCTGCGTGAAGACTTCGAATTTCTTCCACCCACCCATCTCCCACGTGGTCTCATTCTAAGTCTTTTTCAGTCCCTTGATTTCCAACTTAATATTTCAGTTGTTTAATGTGATCAGTTCTTCTAGCAATATGTTCAGCTTATTGCCACTTGATGCTATTTGTTTTGACCATAATGTCAACACTCTTATCGTTTCTCAGTTATTCTTCAGGAAGAATGAGTCCGTCGAAATCAGTGCTGACAAAACGATCCCACCAACAAGACTGTTGAATGCAATACACCTGATTATATTAATAGGAGAAATGTGAAAATAACTACAATGATTATGCATATTCCTAATTTCGCTGTTCCAGTGAAAAGGAATATGCGTAGTAACTAACGCAAGAAAATTCTGCAGTACCGCAACTTTGCGTTAAGCATCAATTTCCAATGGAAATAAAAATGTATCGAAATCCTTTTCATCATTATCTCAGCTACAGGAATCTTCCACGAGACATTTCCAGAAAACCACAAAAAATATAGACATTAAGAAACAATTCACGGCACTCATACAGGATATTAATAAAAGAATGAAGCAGAATATCCGAACTGGAAACGTGTATTAATTAAAGGAAAAAATCAACGTTGTGAGCTGCAATAACGGATATTCAGTACCTACCTGGAAGCATTAATACTGCTATGAGATGATTTGATACAGACATGTACACGATATTGACAAAAGTCACCTGACACCTACAAGAGAACTACAACATATCATTTATTGGCATACTTTAGTAGGGTGTCGGTCCACCCGACACCCTACTAGAAGGTATGCGTTTCCATTCAGTACATAATGACGACTCCAAACTTTTTTATGCGGCGCTCTAATTCATCCCATAGGTGCTCTATGGGATTAAGATCAGGGCTCTGTGCTGACTAGTCCACACACGATACGGAATTATCGTCAAACCACGCCGTAACAGTCCTTGCTTTATGGCTCGATACATTATCCTGCTGGAACCAACAAGGCTTGGTTCCATAGTATTACTACAGAGTTGGTAGGCCATAATTGTCCAGAATATCAAGGTTGACGTGTTGGTTAACAGGGTTGCCCACGATAACCAATGGGCCGGGACCATACCACGAAAAACACCCCCACACGAGTACACTGCCAGCTCCAAACTTGACCGTAGGAACAGTACACTGTGATAAATAGCGTTTCCCCGGCTGCCGCCATACCCACACACGGCCATTAGACTGATGGATCGTGTATCTGGATTCATCAGTCCATAGGACCAGTTTCCATTGATCTACGGTCCACAATAAATGTTCTACACACCATGCTAAACGATGAGTAGCATTCCGAGTGGAGATGAAAAGCTTAATAGCAGCCGCACGACCACGGTAACCCATGGAATGAAGATCTCTGTGAATGGTACATGTACATACAGAGGTTCCAGCATTTTTATTCACCTGTACACTGATGTCTTGTGCAGTACTCCGTCGATTAGCTGTAACCACTCTACTGAGGCTTCGACGTCCTCTATCACTGATTTTCTATGTTCTGCCGGTACGTTTTGCTGCTTCAGGCACGCCATGTGTCTTCTACTTATTCAGTACATTCAAAACAGTTGACTTGGGTATGTTTAAACGCCTTTCGGTTTCTCTTATGAACAAGCCACTAATATAACACCCAACAATCTTTCTTTTCTCAAAGTCAGTTCTCTCCCGCCGCGACATTTTCACTCAACCTCACAGTGCGATATGATCGCGGTCAGCTGCAGGCTTGTTTTTATACATTTTGCAGCTGTACCGCGCGACTTAACAACGCAGCGGATCCGTTCATCTGCTTTTGAAGGGGTGTCCTGTGACTTTTGTCAATATAGCGTATATACTTTGTGTACCCATGAGTTATTGCCCCATACTCGCTTAGAATCTACTGAATGCCTCCGTTGCATTTAATACATTTTGTGAAGATCCCCCCTCGCATAATTAATTGGCGAGAGGCGTGGTTAATTAACGGTAATTGAAACTTGATTGGGGGTTTTAATTAACAGAGCGTTATAATTGAAACACTTGCGAGGGGCGGTATATTAAGAAAAGATCTTCTAGCACTTTGAATTCAAGTGGCGAGTTGCAGGTGTTTGCCACGAGAACAAAGAGCCCATAAACGGAAATGGGACGGGTCAGAGTTTAAAAGCTATTTCCCATGACTCAAAAGTGTTTGGACAGCAAAAGCGTTTGAAGCTTTTGTCTGTGCCGCGCGCTAAACAATGGTAAAGCTCTTAGACTTGAAGAGCGGTTTATAAAAAATGTCGCGGTTTCAAGTGTTGGAATTCACCGCTTACCAATTTCTTGGAGAGGGGAGATTGTTGTTGAAGACAGATCCCGTTTGATATCCGAGAGAACTGGGCCTCGATTTTTCCTCGTGCCAGAAAATGCTTGCCGTCCGTCTGCGTGCTCTTACAATTTTGAGCATAAGAAGGGAATCCAGCTGAAAGCATAAGCTGATGAGTAAAAAGCACCAGATCTGCCTGGAAACTTTCTTCACCTCGCCGAAGCATCGATACCTGTCCTAAGGAGCCATTTCAGGTGGAATGCCGACAGAAACATAATAATTAGGGAATATCCTCGCTCAACCGGAGAGAGGGAGCGGAGAGGTGAAACGCCTGACACCAGGAACCACGGAGGACCCCACCCCCTTCAGAGCCTCTTCGTGTCGAGTAGAGGAGAAAAATCTTGTGTGTGTGTCTGATTACGTGTCTCCAGTGACCGGGGAACGACATCGTTTCAGCTAAGCAGGAGCGGTGATGGAAGTTAAGATCCAACTACCCGTAGTGCCGACATGGTGTCACGTCAATTCGTCGCGTGCGTCAATTCGTCGACTACGTCAATTCGTCGCCTGCGTCAATTCGTCGCGCGTCAATTCGTCGACTACGACAATTCGTCGCGCGTCAATTCGTCGCATGCGTCAATTCGTCGCGCGTCAATTCGTCGACCGCGTCAATTCGTCGCGCGTCAATTCGTCGCGTGCGTCAATTCGTCGACGCGTCAATTCGTCGACCACGACGATTCGTCGCCTGCGTCAATTCGTCGCGTGCGTCAATTCGTCGACTACGTCAATTCGTCGCCTGCGTCAATTCGTCGCATGCGTCAATTCGTCGCGCGTCAATTCGTCGACCACGACGATTCGTCGCGAGTCAATTCGTCGCGTTTACAGATTTTGGTTACATACAAAACGAATGTAGGAAAACGTACGATTTCGAACGTCTTGCTCCCTGATCAAATTTATAAAGTTTGGCCACGCAGACAGGATAGGAATATTACGTTTTTCTTTGGCACTAAAAATATTAGACGGTAAACGGGGCAGGGCCCGGTTGGACAGAGCCCCCCATATACAAAATTTTCGTAAAATCTACAGTTTTCAATTAAGAACCACCAAATCTGGTATACTATCTCGTGGTATTCTAACTTAGACTGTAGACGGTTTTGGGAAGCTGTTGGAGAGGGGGTTAGACCCCCCTACAGAATTGCCGTAAAATATAGTTTTCAATTTAGAACTACCAAATTTGGTATATTATCTCATGGTACTCTAACTTAGACGGTAGACGGTTTTTGGAACGGGTCAGGGGCCCGGTTGGTCAGAGCCCCCATACACAAAATATTCGTAAGATCTAGAGTTTTCAATTCAGAACCACCAAATCAGGTATCCTATCTCATAGTACTCTAACTTACACGGTTGTCAGTTTTTGGAACGGGTCAAGGCCCGGGAGTCAGAGCCCCCCCCCCCTACATACAAAATTTTCGTAAAATCTCGTTTTCATTTCAGAACCATCAAATTTGCTATCATGAAACTCTAACTTAGACGCTAGACGGTTTTGGGTAGGAGTTGGTGCCCGCGGGTTCGGAGCCTCCCCTCATAAAAAATTTCGTAAAATCTACAGTTTTCATCTTAGAATCACCAAATTTCGTATACTATCTCATGGTACTCTAACTTTGACGCTAGACGGTTTGTGGAAGGGGTTGGAGCCCGCGGAGCAGGAGCCCCCCCCCCTCATAAAAATTTCGTAAAATCTACAGTTTTTATCTTAGAACCACCAAATTTGGTATACTATCTTATGGTACTCTAACTTAGTCGGCAGACCGTTTTTGGAACGGGTCAAGGCCCGGGGGTCAGAGCCCCCACATACAAAATTTTCTTAAAAACTACAGTTTTCAATTCAGAACCACCTAATCTGGTATACTATCTCATGGTACTCTAACTTAGACGCTAGACGGTTTTTGGAAGGGGTTGGAGCCCGGGGGGTCAGACCCCCCGAATAAAAACTTTTTCGTAAATAGTACAGTTTTCAATTTAGAACCACCAAATTTGGTATACTATCTCATGGCACTCTATCTTAGACGCTAGAAGGTTTTTTGAAGGGGTTGCAGTCCGGGGGTCGCCCCCCTCATAAAATTTCGTAAAATCTACAGTTTTCATATTAGAACCACCAAATTTGGTATACTATCTTATGGTACTCTAACTTAGACGGCAGACCGTTTTTGGAACGGGTCAAGGCCCAGGGGTCAGAGTCCCCCACATACAAAATTTTCTTAAAAACTACAGTTTTCAATTCAGAACCACCTAATCTGGTATACTATCTCATGGTACTCTAACTTAGACGCTAGACGGTTTTTGGAAGGGGTTGGCGCCCGGGGGTCAGACCCCCCTCCGAATAATTTTTTTTTTGTAAAATCTACAGTTTTCAATTTAGAACCACCAAATTTGGTATACTATCTCATGGTAATCTAACTTAGACAGTAGACCGTTTTTGGAACGGATCAAGGCCCGGGGGTGAGAGCCCCCACATACAAAATTTTCTTAAAAACTACAGTTTTCAATTCAGAACCACTTAATCTGGTATACTATCTCATGGTACTCTAACTTAGATGCTAGACGGTTTTTGGAAGGGGTTGGAGCCCGGGGGTCAGACCCCCCGAATAAAAACTTTTTCGTAAAATCTATAGTTTTCAATTTAGAACCACCAAATTTTGTATATTATCTCATGGTACTCTAACTTAGACGGTAGGAGGTTTTTGGAACGGATCAAGGCCCGGGGGTAAGACCCCCCCCACATACAAAATTTTCTTTAAATCTTTATTTTTCAATTCAGAACCGCCAAATTTTGTGTCATCAAACTCTAACTTAGCGGGAGACGGTAAGTGAAAGCGCAACATTATTAACTTGATTTGTTATGCAAACCTTATAAATACGACCACAGCGATTAAAAGTTACTAAAGAGTCCTTGTAAGTAATATTTTTTGACCGAGTGCAAGTACGAAATGTCAACAGGTCAAAATATCTAAAGTAACAATGAAATTTGGAATATTTCTTTTTTCTTTCTTTTTATTTCAGTTTTGACACTTGTATTAAGTTTTAAAAACATATATTTCTGCTATCGTATACCTTCATTGTGCTTTAAACAGAATTTCTTACCATGTTTTGGGTATTTTGTTTCGTGTGGTTGCAGTTTTTTTAATGTTTTGGGCATTTCATTTTGTGTGGTTACTTCTTTTTATGTTTTGGGCATTTTACTTTGTATGGGTGTTTTTGTTATGTTTTTGTTCTTTTCTTTTCTGTGGTGGTTGTAATGTCGTCAGGATGAAAAGGAGAAACTGTGGACAGTCACGATGCCTACTTGCTTCTAATTTTTTTTTCAAATACAGCACATGATTTTGTATTGAGTTATACCACTTACTCATTAAGCGACTACAGGTTTCTTTAAATATGAACGTTTTCTTAGAGCCTTTTGTTTCCTCTACCTAGCTTTTTCGGTTCCGCAATTTCTTTTCTTGGTTTTAGAATATTTTCCTTATTATTAATCTATTTTCTCATGCAAACTCTTTATGTAAGGTATGTTTATTCTATCGAAGTATTTTGCAATTATACGTAAAGCCCTGTTGCTGAAGTAAAAAAAATATTTCCAACTGAAACAACGCAGTTCAGATATTTTCCCGCTGTTAACTCAAAGAATGAAAACAAAAACAACAAATCTGTGCAATGGTTGAGGCATGAGACAGTACTTACTGGTAACCAGGCAAAGTTTTAAGGAAGAATGAGCTTAAGAATTTCTAACTGCAACAAAAAAGAGCATCCGCACTGTATCCCTCCCCATCCCCTAGTGCCGGCCTTTGGACGTCTTGAAAGAGAAGTCTTAAGGACACATCTGTATCGTAATTGCCTGAGCATTCGCGACAATCTTCTGGTGTCGTAGTAGAAAAATACACTTCCTACTTCGCCTAAATTGCTTGGATGTAATGCCAACGAACAAAGTTTTGCTCTCGCATTGGATTTCTGTTGCTTTTGATGGAATACTTTTCCCCTGGGGTTCACCGCTTTCACTATAGTCTTCAAGACAGGCGGCAATACACCCCAACGTAAAACGCCAATTTCACGGCAATTAACTGCAATTAGCGAAAGAGAGGGGCGGTACAGGAAATAAGTCGAACGAGACAGATCTGAACTTAGAAAGTCGGGGGAAGGTGTTGCATGAAGAACTGTGTTTGGCTTACAGATCATTTGGCACGTAGGGACGTAGGTTTCGTTTAATATGTTACGGGGTAAACAAATTGTCTTTTCAGTATAACAATTTTCTTTCATACGCATGGTGCAACACAAAAAATTTGAATTTATTTTTGAGAATTAGCATGACGCCTACCGGCCCAGAGTACAGCTGCCCAGTCCGCGCCTGCTGCCGCCTCCGGAACCTGGCTCCCGGGTTCTTCGCATCTGTTGATCCCCCGCCTGGAGCGTCCCAGCTGTAAAATACATGTACCTCTGCGTTTTGGAAAAACAAAACATAAGATGCCGATCCTTAAAATTAGCCACTTCTTGTGACCGCAGGTACGAAAATCTTGAACTTCGCTTAAACCCTAACTGGAGGAACAAGCTTCACGTGATTGTCTGTATTCTGAGTGTTTTATTGAATGGTTGCTCATTAGTTCGTAGTTGACTGGAGAACAGAGAACGTGCTTGTTGAAACCTTTGTTGTGCGTTGTCAAGTGATAATAGTGGAAATATATCATTCTAAATATTTTGGAAAGAGAAAGTGCATTGTTTTCCGAAGGCACTATGCAGATGAAGAATGCAACATAAATAGTTAACTCACAAAAAGAAAATGATTTGCTGAAATGGAAAGGGTATTTATTTTGCCATAACAGAGTGCGAGGTGATTTACGGTATTGTCACTGTATTGAAAGAAATTATGGAAATTGTACTGGCTTTGCTAGTACTATTCTTATTGGAGATTAACACAGGATGCGCAATGAGAAACCACATAATCATGCTCCAAGACCGGAGAAAAGTGATGTTGCTGTTGCAAGAGCGCAAATAAAAGAACGAGCGAGAAATACGGACGAAGCCCCTGCACAAATTATTCAAACCGTGACAACGTCAATGGCTACAGTAAATGCAGCTTACATGCCTAATATGGATGCACTAAGGCAAGTTGTAAAAAAGAGAAGACATGCCAAGACATGCCTGCGGAGCCTACGACTTCAGAACGGATCGATGCCCCAATAAATTTACAGGAGAAGATGGTGCAAAATTTCTTGGCAGAGATAGCGCATTTGGACATCAAAGAATTATTTTATTTTTAACAGAGAATAATTTACGAAAGCTTAAAGAAGCACCCCTCTGGATTATGGATGGGACATTTGAAACTTGTCCAACCCTTTTTAGGCAATTATGTTCCATTCATGCTATGGTTGAAACGAATCCAGAGATGCACAGACTTGTCCCACTAGTTTATGGGTTACTTTCCAGCAAGTATAAATAATATAATACTATTATAAAGTATTTTTGTAGGATTTACAAGACTATGCATCAGACTATGATATTCAGCTTGCACCACAATATACGCATAATAATAGATTTTGAAATAGCTACCGTTATAATGCTGCTAAAAAGGAATTTGGAAGCAGCACACACAAATGTTGTTGGTTTCATCTCGGAAAAAAATGTGCTGAGGAATATCCATCCTCTGGCATAGCCTTGGAATATAAGGAAAACAGTGAGTTTGCTCTCAAAGTCAGACATTTGCAAGCACTCGCATTTTTTTCATCTGATGAAATTCCAGCTGCTTTTGAAGAAGTGAAATCAATTTTACTAGAATATGCAGATTCTGTAGTTCAGTGGTTTGAGGAAAATTATGTTCTTGGAAAATTTCGTGGAAGCAGAAGAAACAATCCAAGCAGAAGCCCTCCGCTGTTCCCGCCAACAATTTGGTCAGTTAGTGAAAACAATTTATTTGGCTTTCCCAGAACACAAAACGAACTTGAAAGATTAGACAGACGCTGGAATACAATTCTGGGAGAGAAAAAACTGTGACTGTACGAAATAATCAGTGAAATTGCGAAAGAGCAGAGAACAACTATGGCTAAAATGGAAAGAGTGATAGCACAGATTCCAACAAATCCACCCAGAAGAGAAACGCTGGCGAGATAAAAAGGAATTCGAACTTCTTTGGTGCACAGAGACAATGTTAACATGCTGGACATTTTAAGAGGAATTTCATATAATTCTACCCTTTACTAAAATGTGCTGGTATTTCTCACTAATTGAATTATACCTTTTACTAACTTGTATTTGAATTTTTCAAGAATGTAATTCCGCCGAAGATGCAAGAATGTAAAACACAACGCAAAATTAAAAAAGTCAAAATTTTCAAAATAGCATGTCAAAAACATAAAATGTTAAAAAGTAATCCAAAATGTGAAACATATAAAAATTCAAAATGCAATCCAAAATGTGAAACAAATAAAAATTCAAAATGCAATCACAAGTCACAAGCATTACAAAAATGCGAAACGCTACGTAACAAGTACAACACAAAATAAAACAAATGCCAAAAAAAAAATGCATACGCTTTGTAAAATGTACAAAATAAAATAAATGCCATATTCACAAGGATTTCATGACGAGTCAAGTTAAAAATGAGCTTTTACTTAGACTTCAAATAATAATTTCTAGCCTCTACACCTTTTTAAGTCTCTCATAAGTGCAACATCATTAACCTGACTTGTCATCAAACATTATCAATATGACCATAGCATACAATCACTTAAAAGACTTGTTAATGGATGAATTGAGGAATCACCAAGTTCAGCGGGTGAAAGTTAATGGCTGTTTATAGTTTTGTACTCGAGTAAATGCGCAACACAGTAAACTTTACTTTCTCTGAAAATTTTATGTATATGAGCACGGTTGATTGAAAACTGATAAAAAGGCTTAAGGCCTGCTTATTAATTTTTGTGCCTCAGTCAAAACGCAGTACCATAACCTTGGCATGTTATCGAAACCTTATGAATACGTCGGACTAAAAATTCCTAAAAAAGTTTACGCCTAAGGTCTTGTAACTAAAGTTTGTGACAGGGTAAAACTGCAACATCAATAACTTGACATGTTATGTTAACGTTGTGAATATGAGCACGGCGGATTAAAGATTTCAACAAATAGCCTTTGGGATTAATGTGTTGTAGCTGAGTAAAAATGTAACATTATCTTGATTTTCTATATAAACCAAACTACGTGCTGAAATAGCCCAACTATATATACGTATACTTCAACCCTATACCGAAGCGCTGACAAGGTGAAAACAAAAGTGCAATTTTGTACGGTCCCCTAACATTTTATGGCCAGCCTACATGGAAGTGGACACCTTGATATCAAAAACATACTTTTTGTACGGTCCACAACAAATAGCAATGGACACGTCGCAATTTTTTTTTTTTGGGGGGGGGGGGGGTAACGACCACCGTGATCAATTCAGTGGGCTATAAGCATTCGGACATTCCCAATTTTGGGCCACTGGTTCCTGGGAAGGGAGACAGCCAGTGCCAGAAGTCAAGCACAACGTCCATGATTCACCGGGATTTGAACCAGGATCCTTCTCGACAAGTGGTCAGAAGCCAGCGCCTAGATCACTCCGCCGCCGTAGCGGCACACGTTGAAATGTATTTTTCATACGTCCCCAAACGCTCTTATGGACATACTAGATTGAACTGGACGCAAATAAATCATTAATATAATTTGTACTAGCAGGGATACCAGTTATTTGCCAGGTACATATTACTATTTGTGGAATCACCAAGTTCAGCGGGTGAAAGTTAATGAATGAAAAAGATATTCCTGCAATTTTCCAGTAAACTTATTTTAAATTTTTTGATTTAGTTAATTTAATTTTGCGAAACAAAAAAGAAAGAAAAAGGAATGGGAATACTTACCTTCTAGGAGACATCTATAGAACTGCCGTACATCTGGCGTGTGCTTCTGTGAATCCCGCGACACAGAAATGCAATGTACCTATGTGATGTCGCATGCATACGACTTCACATTGGCATTGATCATCTTTTTCTTACCGTTTTGAATTTTGAATATCTGGAACTCTCTGTTTACATTACATTATATTTCTTTCTGATAAGCAGTTCGTTGGTAGTGAAAGCTAAACTATATAGATTTGTGTTTTTAATACACCATTAAACGAATATTTTTGCACTTTATTGTTATGTACAGTCCTTAACTTAGACCGTAGGTTGGTTAGTTGGTTGGTTGGTTGATGGTTTATGGTGCAAGGCCCTCAAAGGGCCAAAGAGCGCATTAGAACGTAAATAGGGTATTCTTAAGAGTAAAAAACGGAACTTTTTACGAAAATTTTGCATGGGGCTACCTTGACCCGGGCCCCGACCCCTTCCAAAAACCGTCTACCGTCTAAGTTAGATAACCATAAGTAGTATGCCAAATCTGGTTGTCCTAAATTGAAAACTATAAATTTTACGAAATTTTTATGAGGAGGGGAAGGGGCTCTCACCCCCGGGGTTCCAGCCCCTTCCAAAAACCGTCTAGTGTCCAAGTTAGAGTTTCATGATACCAAATTTGGTGGTTCTGAATTGAAAACTGTAGTTTTTAAGAAAATGTTGTATGTCTGTGTGTGTGTGCGGGGCGGGGGGGGGGGGCTCCGACCCCCAGGGCCTTGACCCGTCCCAAATACCGTCGACCGTCTAAGTTAAAGTACCATGAGATAGTATACCAAATTTGGTGGTTCTAAATTGAAAACTGTAGATTTTACGCGGCATTTTTATGAGGGGGCTCTTACCCCCGCTCTCCAACCCCTTCCAAAAACCGTCTAGCGTCTAAGTTAGAGTACTATGAGATAGTATACCAAATTTGGTGGTTCTAAATTGAAAACTGTAGATTTTGCGAATTTTTATATGAGGGGGCCCTTACCCCCCGGGCTGCAACCCCTTCAAAAAAATCGTCGAGCGTCTAAGTTAGAGTACCATGCGTTAGTATACCAGATTTGGTGGTTCTGAATTGAAAACTGCAGTTTTTAAGAAAATTTTGTATGTGGGGGCTGTGACCCTCCCCCCCCCCGGGCCTTGATCCGTTCCAAAAACGGTCTACTGTCTAAGTTAGAGTACCATGAGATAGTATACCAAAGTTGGTGGTTCTAAATTGAAAACTGTAGATTTTACAAAAAAAATATTCTGGGGGGTCTGACCCCCGGGCTCCAACCCCTTCCAAAAACCGTCTAGCGTCTAAGTTAGAGTACCATGAGATAGTATACCAGATTAGGTGGTTCTGAATTGAAAACTGTAGTTTTTAAGAAATTTTTGTATGTGGGGTGCTGTGACCCCCCCCCCCCCCCCGGTGCCTTGACCCGTTCTAAAAACGGTTTGCCGTCTAAGTTAGAGTACCATAAGATAGTATACCAAATTTGGTGGTCCTAAGATGAAAACTGTCGATTTTACGAAATTTTTTATGAGGGGGGCCGACCCCCCGGGCTGCAACCCCTTCAAAAAACCTTCTAGCGTCTAAGATAGAGTACCATGAGATAGTATACCAAATTTGGTGGTTCTAAATTGAAAACTGTAGATTTTTCGAAAAAGTGTTTATTCTGGGGGCTCCTGCTCCGCGGCCTCCAACCCCTTTCCAAAAACCGTCTAGCGTCTAAGTTAGAGTTTCATGTTACCAAATTTGATGGTTCTGAAATGAAAACTAGATTTTACGAAAATTGTGTATGTAGGGGGGGGGAGTTCTGACTCCCCGGGCCTTGACCCGTTCCAAAAACCGACAACCGTCTAAGTTAGAGTACTATGAGATAGGATACCAGATTTGGTGGTTCTGAATTGAAAACTGCGTGTGGGGGGCTCTGACCAACCGGGCCCCTGACCCGTTCCAAAAATCGTCTAAGTTAGAGTACCATGAGATAATATACCAAATTTGGTAGTTCTAAATTGAAAACTATATCTTACGGCAATTCTGTAGGATAGGGGCTCAACCCCCCCCTCTGCAACCGCTTCCCAAAACCGTCTGCAGTCTAAGTTAGAATACCACGAGATAGTATACCAGATTTGGTGGTTCTGAATTGAAAACTGTAGATTTTACGAAAATTTTGTATATGGGGGGCTCTGACCAACCGGGCCCTGCCCCTTTCCAAAAACCGTTTACCGTCTAATATTTTTAGTGCCAAAGAAAAACGTAATATTCCTATCCTGTCTGCGTGGCCAAACTTTATAAATTTGATCAGGGAGCAAGACGTTCGAAATCGTACGTTTTCCTGCATTCGTTTTGTATGTAACCAAAATCTGTAAACGCGACGAATTGACGTAGTCGACGAATTTGTCCGCGACGAATTGACGCAGTCGACGAATTGACGCGCGACGAATTAACGCGCGACGAATTGACGCAGTCGACGAATTGACGCGCGACGAATTGACGTAGGCGACGAATCGTCGCAGTCGACGAATTGACGCGCGACGAATCGTCGCAGTCGACGAATTGACGCAGTCGACGAATTGACGCACGCGACGAATTGACGTAGAACCGTGCCGACATATTAGTGAAGCGAGTGAGTGTTTGTGTTGTTTGTGTCATCTATACAGTGGATACTCAAGGAGCTATGTAAGTACTTTTTACCAGTATTCTTTGCGACTCATTGTGATCGAACAGACTTTTCGTTAGGACATATTTTTCTGAAACACCGAAGAGGGCCAAAGCTGGCCGGAAATTATAGCCTTTCTATTTAATGAAGAATCCGGTGTAATTTATGCATATATCTATTAAATCCCTGTTTTAATTGTTATACTGTGCCTCCATTGGTTTATTGGTGTACTGTGTCGGCTAATTGGCTAACGAGGTATTGGCGGATCCAGTGATTCGAATCGCAGTCCGGAATTAATTTGGCACCCTGATATCTAAGGCCTAAAGGGTCGCAACAATATAAACAAGAAAGAAGGCATCAAATTTGTCGGAATGTATTAAGAAATCCATTTCGATACGGAAAAAAGTTCAAAGCAGATTTGCAGAAAATCTGTAAACTACACCATTTAAGGAAAAACTGTGCATAGTTTAAAATATGCCCTGTGAAGTGTGAGAGGAGTTGTTCATAGAAAATGGGACCGGTTACAAAAAATATCAACCAGATTTCTAGAATCGATAAATCAACCACAAAAAGAAATAGCTACTTATTTTCACTAGCGGCTGTAAAGTGTGTTACGAAAATTAACGAATTATGCAAAAAGTTTCGGATAGCAAAAGATATCAGTGACGAAAGGAAGTTTTAAATAGAACAATTGCAAAAAGAGATAGATGAAAGCGCGATATAACATTGCGCCTCCTAACGGAAAAGCTGTGAGTCGTTTAAAAAAGAAAATAGGCGCAAAATATTTACTATCCCCCCCCCCCCCCCCCACACACACACACACACATATTTTATTGCAGAAAATGTTTTCATAACTAGTGGTATCTGACCGAAAAAGATATTTTCAATCGCGATGTTGGAAGATATTGCTACTAACATGGTTGTACCATATTAGCAGGAATATCTTCCAACATGCTGCAAATATGGTATAAGCATACGGCCCTGTAGGGGCAAATTTGTACGTTAAGGAAATTTTGAAATTATATTACAACGTTCACACACTAGAAACGCTGTCCGACAAAGAAAACTTTCTAAATTGGACTGTTAGAAGCAAAGATATCGAGAAAAATAACATATATCTACACCCGGAAGGAAAATCGTGTTATTTTAATTCTGATAATACGTTCATAAAGTTTTACGTGGTTAGCGGTATCTGACCTCAAAGTAATGTTTTCAATCGAGTTTTCAGAAGCGCAGGTATTTCTGCAAATGCATCGGAAACAGATGCTCCCTAGTGGCAAAACAACTTTTTACCAAAATTTAGAAATTATGTGCAAAACATTTCCCACCAGAAACTCTACCTGAAGCAAAAAAAAAAAAAAAAAAAAAAAAATTTTACCGAGGACTTTTAGAAGCAGAGATATCGAATAAAGCAGAGATATCGTTTCCTAGCGCGAAAACTGTGCGTTACTTGAAAATAATCTTCGTTATAAATGGTATCGAAAGAAAAACATACTTTTTTTTCTCAGTCGGATATTTAGACGCGATGAGACGGAGTTAAATGCATTTTGAATTTTATAGCATATGCACCCTCTAGCGGCAACGTTATGCACTGAAAAACGACTAGAAATCAAGGCTCATCATTCTCACATTTTTCTTTCCAATGCAAAAAGAACTTTTTTAAATCGGATAAGTAATTGCAGAGATATAGTGTCCCCAGATGGACGGACAGACAAAGTGATACTATGAGCAAGCACTTTTCTTTCAAAAGACGTGCTAAAAATCATGAAGTCAGTTGGTGTTATTTGGATCAGGAGCATTTTACGGATTTGCATTTTTAAGCCGAAAACCTTGCTGCTTTTTCGTTTATGATTTCCAACCCTGGAAATCAGTTTAGATAACTTTTTACACAATTTTAACATTAATTTGGGCAACAAAAAATTCTACATTTTGATCTCATAATGTCATCAATTTTCAGCGTGCAAAATTCAGCACATTACGATATCATAAAACGCAATTGTCGAAAGACGCGGCGGAGGAATATTGAAGAACATGTTGAAAATGCTCCACAATGAACGTCAGCAAGCAACGTAAAGAGAGTTGAATTTTTTCACTCATATATCAACAAAAACAAACAAACAAACAAAAACAAAAAACAATTACCTCGAACCGATTGTTAATGGCAGAAAAGACTTTTCTGAGCTGGAATATTAGCTGCATGTCGATACGGGCCATTACTCACGTCATGGGGTGGTTATACTCTTGTAGTAATATTAAATAAATGTGAAGTACTGTGGTCCCATATTTCTGTAAAGTACAATAATCTAAATCAGAACGCAGAGAATCGATTTCGCCATTCAATACTTTATACGCATGTGATTTCCTAAATCGCGGGAGGTGAACTCCGAGGTTTAGCATAATGAAAAAAATGTTATAAATTCGTTTGCCAGCTGCGAATCACATTTCTATGACACACACACACACACACACACACACACTTCTGCGGCTGGACTTCCGAATCAGAACGCTTTCAAGTAGTTCCCGATCTCGAGTGTATCGTTCCGCTTTGTTTACATAGAACCTGATCACACCCAACGTGAAAAAAGTAGTTCACGAAACATTTTATGCGGAGGTTTTTTAGAATTTCGTTATAATAGACTCAACAACTATTTTTATTTGTGACTATATTTTACAAAGGAAATATGTCGAGTAATAGTACTATGGGATTTTTTTATCCTGTGCTAGCGTGCTTTTTATGCAAAGCTATTTCCAACTTTTGTTCTGGAAGTCGAAGTGGCTAAGATTTGATGCCTCGTTTTTTAATAGTATTTATTCGTATTTCGTAAAATATCCCAGTGTGGAATTAGTCCATTTGAACAGCTTATTGAAGTGCTTAGTTCTACCGAGTGGAAAAAATGAATGTTAGACAAATAAATTTCTTGCTATTACACCATATAAAAATGTGCATTGCATTGTTATTCTATATGGAATTATGATGTATAAAACTGTGATTGAAATAAATGGATAAATTTCATAATAAAATAAATACCTACAATTTTTTTCATTACGGTAAGATTTATTTTAATGAAAATAGTAAAAAAAAATCCGTATCGTGTCGTGAGCTACTTTTTTACACGTTGGGTGTGATCAGGTTCTATGTAAACAAAGCAGAACGATACACTCGAAACAGGGAACTAAAAAAAGCGTTCTGCTTCGGAAGTTCAGCTCACTTCTGCTATACTTAAAAGCGTTTCACTAAATTGTATTCAAACTCTAAACACTCACAGAAAACTCATTCGAAGCAGAGATATTTCTTATAGAAAACGTCTGAAGAAATATAGGTAATGATAATTAAATATGAAACAGCGAATGAAAATCCCGAACGATCCAGAAACAGAACAGCTGCTCCGGTGACCGAATGGTACAAGTATGTTAAAATAAAAATACCAACGTTTACCACGATCAAAGGTTTATAAAAGTTTAACTTTCAACCACAATCAAATAAAGTTTTATGTATAATAAACCTTTGATTGTGGTAAACGTTGGTATTTTTATTTTATCTCAACACCACAAGTTTGTAATAATAAATTACGTACAAGTATGTCTTTTAACCTTTCGTCCGATATGAGTCCAGGTTCGAATCCCAGTTGCAGCATTGGTAGTGTGCTTGCCTTACGACACTGGCTCACTGCTTTCTCTATAATTATGTCTCTAAATCAGGGTCGAGCGATTGCTTATAGCTCACTGAGTTGCTCACGGTGGTTGAAACACCCAAACACATACGCACACACACACAGCAGAATACAATATCTATTGTACGCAGTTTTAGCATCTGTTTTATCTAACATAATTTTTAGAACATAAAGCAAAAAAGAACTGCGTCTATTTCTGCTCCAACCGAACAGCAATTTTACCAAAATTTTAAAATTCTCTGAACATTAGCAAACGGCAAGATATTTTGCCTTAGGCCCCATTAATGTACACACGCACACACAAATATTTTTCTTTCTTTTATAGTAAAATATACTAAACAAAGTAGGCAATATGGCATGTCGTTAAGAACAAACTACATTTTCTCTTCATCCGCTGTGCATAACTTTCCTGACAATTTGATTTTCACTAATTTTGGAAAAGCGCAACACTTTAGCTAATCTCAGCCATGATCTTTTTTTAAAATAAAAAAAAATCCTTCAAACCTTGTAGCCAACATTATGAAGATAAATAATTTTACCGAATGCTGGTTTCAAGCACATTTATTGTTATTACGAGCTCTAAGAAAACGTGCAGTTACCTTTACATAAAACTTTACCTCGGACGAGGAATATTTCGAAGCAAATTAGTACTAATAGGTTTCTTTTGTGCAATTACTCCCTATGATCTTCCAAGGAAAATGGCGGTTTTGCAACAAAGTAAGTATAAGGCATTTGTATTGTCATCTATCTAGTTTCCAAGTGCTTCCTGTTAGCAAAGAATATAAACGCGGATCATTGGTTTTAAATTGCCAGGTTTCTTAAGCTTAGTACGGTTCCATCTTAGCAATGCGTTGTAATATTGAGACCCCCCCCCCCCCAAACAAAAAATACACACATAAGAGTGTACCGCAATTAGAAAGAATAATATATGTTCGAAGTTACAAATGTTTTAGGAGTAGCTGTGAATACCTGTTTTTTCAATACTTACAAATACAGCAGAAACCTGGTAAGAAAAAATACACAGCTGTCCTAGGACACGGCCAGAATATCACAAGGCTCCAGCCCTTGTTTCGTGACGTCACGAATAACGTATAAAATCTCTAGCACCATTGGTTTACTATCATTAAGGGCAGAAAATTCAGAGTCAAGCACTGCCCATCATCCGTGAAGTCACAGCCTAGGGGCAAGATTTCTAAGGGTGGCTCTTACTTTCAGTGCAAAGTTATAGCGTCGAGGAGTGTTCGAATCATAGCTATCTAGATGGGTAACAAGGCCACCTGTAATGAAAGCATAGTGACTCGTTTATGACGTCATCATAAGTGGACCGCATGTTTATTTTGTGCTCCCCTAATGACAAGAATATTGAGCTTCAGATGTGGCCTAAACAGTTAGAACAGTGGATGTTTACATGAGAATCTTTCCTGTCGTATTCTGTGTTGCAGAACTGAATGGATTAATGATTAAACAATAGCTATATATATATATATATATATATCATCATCATCATCATCATTGTCAACCATTATCAATCCACTGCTGGACGAAGGTCTCCCCAAGTTTCCTCCACAACAGTCTGTCTTGTGCCAGTCTCCTCCATGTCACACCCGCATACTTTCGAATTTCATCCACCCATCTCTCATAGGTGGTCTTCTTCTGAGTCTTTTCCTGTTCCTTGGAATCCAATCTAAAATTCTGACTGTCCATCGATGTTCTGTTCTTCTGGTAGTATGTCCAGCCCATTGCCATTTCAGGGATTTAACTCTGATCATGATGTCTTCCACTCTTGTCATTTTTCGGATCCACGTGTTCCTCTTCTTATCTCTCATGGTTATACCAAGCATGCACCTTTCCATCCTGCTTTGAGTTGTCTGCAGCCTTTGTATGTCTCTTTTAGCTAAGGTCCACGTCTCTGCACCATACGTAAGCACTGGAAGGATGCATTGATCAAACACTTTTCTTTTAAGACATAATGGCATATTGCTCTTGAAAATTATGCTGTTTCTTCCAAAAGCTCTCCAGGCAAGTTTTGTACGCCGATTAATTTCTTCACCAATGTGACCCTCACTTGATATCTGCTGTCCAAGATAAACATACGTGTCTGTTATCTCCAGCTTTTCTCCATCAATCGATAAATCTTCATTTCTTGTAAAAGCATTATACATCACTTTTGTCTTCTGAAAGTTCATTTTTAATCCCACTTCTTTACTCTTGTCAGCAAGTTCCTAGATCATACTCTGGAGCTCTGATGGGGTAGTTGCAAAAATGACTATGTCATCAGCAAAACGAAGGTGGGTTAGATAATCTCCATTAATCTTTATCCCTTTGTTTTCCCAGTTCAGTGATTGAAAGACATTTTCCAATGTGGCATTAAAGAGCTTCGGAGATATGGTGTCACCTTGTCTCACTCCTTTTCCAATTTTTATGTGTGTTATATTTTCAAACAGCCGAATCTTTGCACTTGCATTTTCATAGATGTTATTAATAATATTAATGTATGCATCTTCAAAACTGCAGGATTTCAGAGCCATTGCAACTGCTGATGGTTTCACCGAATCAAAGGCTTTTTCATAATCGATAAAAGCCATGCACAATGGAAGTTCATATTCAATCGCTCTTTCAATTAGTTCTTTCAGTACGTGTATATGATCTATTGTGCTGTAGCCACTCCTGAATCCAGCTTGCTCTCTCGGTTTAGCCATGTCCAGTGTCACCTTCAAGCGGTGTGAAAGTATATATATATATATATATATATAAACAATTAATGATAAAACAATATCGCACAGTTGTTGAGGGCGCTCTGAAATATCACCAATCCAATCAATTATGTTTTTATGTCAGTTTGCAATACCAAATATTACTTCTGCAACAATAACAATCATGTATTCATATTTAGTCGAACAATAGTGATTACATGTAAACATCAGATACTATGTATATGCAGCAAGGAGGTTGGGCCGCCCCGGTGGCGCAGTGGTCTAAGGCGCTGGCTTCTGATCATTCGTCCGTAAGGGGTCCGGGTTCGAATCCCGGTGAGGCATGGATGTTGTGTTTGTCTTACGGCACTGGCTCTCTCCCTTCCCTGGAACCAGTGACCCTAAATTAGGGACGGGCGACTGCTTATAGCCCATTGAGTTGCTCACGGTGGTCGTTAAACCTCCAATAAAAAAAAAAAAAAAAAGGAGGTTGGAATAAGATATCTGGAAATGCCCTTGTTAATGGAGCAGTACCACTTTGCGTGAAGCCTATAATCACGAGCGACGGCCGTCAAAGTGTGGGAAAGCTGATGGTTTTCAAGGCTATCGAAATGCATTTTGTGTTGGCCGAATCGCCTTCTTTCGTCGCAAATGTATCAAATTTTGCATCGTAATTTGTTGCTGATGTGTGAGAAAATGCTGAATTTATATAATTTTTAATTATTTTGAGGCTCCTTCACATTTTTATTTTAAATTGAAATACACGAACATTAGTGCGAATTCAAAACAAAACAACGTTAAAATTGAAAACTTCACTCATATAAGAAGTATCATTCATTCCTGTTTGATATTAACAGGATTTCCGCAACCCCAAATCACGCAATTCCAAAATACACACAGTTGAAATTACGTAGGTATCATGTAAACAAAGTCAAATTCCGACACCTGGCGGCTTCACGGTTACGATACCCGGGGCATCTCCAGAAGTATTATTCTAACTTCCTTGGTATAAAGGCAATCTGTAATCCGAACAAATGATCCATTATATGATGAGACACCCCCAGTGGCGCAGTGGTCTAAGCAGTGGCTTCTGATCGTTTGTCAGAGATGGGTCCGGGTTAGAATCCCGGTGAGGTCGAGGAGGTTAGAATATGATATCTGGAGATGCCCTTCTTAATGGAGCAGTACCGCTTTGCGTGAAGCCTATAACCGCGAGCGACTTCCGTCAAAGTGTACGAAAGCTGATGGTTTTCAAAGCTTTCCAATGCAATTTGTGTTGAGCCGCCCCGGTGGCGCAGTGGTCTAAGGCGTTGGCCTCTGATCATTCGTCCGTAAGGGGTCCGGGTTCGAATCCCGGTGAGGCATGGATGTTGTGTTTGTCTTACGGCACTGGCTCTCTCCCTTCCCTGGAACCAGTGACCCTAAATTAGGGACGGGCGACTGCTTATAGCCCATTGAGTTGCTCACGGTGGTCGTTAAACCTCCAATCAAAAAAAAAAAAAAAAAAAAAAAAAAAAATTGTGTTGGCCAAAGCATATTCTTTCGTCGTAAATGTTTCTAAGTTCGCTTCGCAACTTGCTGCCGATGTGTTCGAAAATGTTGAATTTGTAAAAATCTTAATTATTTTGAGACTTTTTCCCATTTTTATTTTAAATTGAAATACACGAACGTTAGTGCGAATTCTGAAGCAAAACATAACGTAAAAATTGAAAACTTCACTCGTGCAAGAAGTATATTTCATTCCGGTTTGATGTTAAAACGGTTTCTGCCACACAAAATCACGAAATTCCGAAATACACACAGCTGAAGGCTATTATTTTTTTTTTTATTGGAGTTTAATTACCACCGTGAGCAACTCAATGGGCTATAAGCAGTCGCCCGTCCCTAAATTAGGGTCACTGTTTCCAGGGAAGGGAGAGAGCCAGTGCCGTAAGACAAACACAACATCCATGCCTCACCGGGATTCGAACCCAGAACCCTTTCGGACGAATGATCAGAGGCTATCTCTTAGACCACTGCGTCACCGGGGACACAGTTGAAGTTACATAGGTATCATATAAACATCGTCGAATTCCCTCACCTTACAGCTTCACGGTTAAGAGACTTAGAGCGTCTACAAAATTATTATTCTCACCTTGGGTGAGGCATGGTTGTTGTGTTTGTCTTATGGCACTGGCTCTCTCCCTTCCCTGCAGAGATGGAAACAGGTCACGGGTAAATGGGTCGACAATTTTTTGCGGGTCCAACGGGTCGGGTCAAGGTGTTCCTGACCCGATTTTGACCCGGTTTTATTCCCGTTTTATTTTTGAAAAGAGAAAAATGCATTCCAAAGAAAAATGTGCGTTGCGGAATTCTGTAGTCGATACTGGTGCCCACGGCGTGAATAATGATTTGCCATGCAACATTATTGTCGTTTCTTTCTTAAAGCAACGAAAATTTCCATCGACCGACGTCAGACACACCGACACCATATCGTAAAAAAGTTCCTTCCTTTGCGTTCTCTTACAGTGCGATTGTCCAGGGCAAGGTACAGGCAAACGCCATTTGCCTGCTCCTCAGCTGATTCACTCTTTTCCTGCGAAGTTCGCTGTATGACAAAGAGTTACTTTTCACATCGCATCTTTTACATTAGGCATTCAGAGGTTTTCGATTGATGTGCTAACATCCCGTTCCTATGACATGTCATGTCGAAATTAACTCCTTATTTGTTAATATGGATGGATTTAATAATGTGAAGGAGGTTGAGAAAGTCGTCGAGGCCAACAAATACGTGCTTGTTCAAAACCACAAGGGGAAGAGTGAATGCTGGAAATTGTTTGGTCTCATTAAGGAACCGGTGAATAATTCTGTGTTGTTTGGTCTTGCTTGTTCAAAATGTGGAAAGTGTATAATTACATAGAAAGATGTCGACGGTGTAATAAAAGATTATGGAACCAAAAATCTAACGGGCCATATGAAAGTATGCGCACCTCCATCCAAGCGTGGAAAGAGCGAACAATCTAAATACGTTTAAAAAAAATGCGTTTGTGTAATCGTAAATAATGATCCCCGTTTGCAGTATACTCCATGGTCACGGTCATAGTCAGCCATTACTTCTGGATTATGCAAAATAGTGGAACTAAAAATGGCACTAAGTTATTAAGGTGGACGTCAAGTAATTTTCCTTCCTATACTTCCAATGGAAAAAATTCTGTAAACATTTTCTTCACAATTAATACGTTCCTAAGAATGAAAATTGAACATCGAATAAAATAGCTTCATTTTATAACTTGGAATACTTAATATTTTCTAAAATATAACCATAATTATGCAATCCAACATTTGTTTGTTACTGACGTCATCAAAGTTCAGGTCGCACCATCATTTTTCTGATTTCAACATCCCCAAAGGAAAAATTATTGATTATTAATATAATTATGGTTATGTTTTAGAAAATATTAAGTATTGCAAGTTATAATATGAAGTTATTTTAATCGATGTTCAAATTTTCATTTTTGGGAACACACTAATTGTGAAGGAAATGTATACAAAAGCTTTTTCATTCGACGTATAGGAAGAAAAATAATTTACGTTCACCTTAAATATCAAGCAGTTATTGGGATGCAAACATATACTACGTTTATATGCACGTATATATAAATTGAGTTTCGAATTTATAGTTCAAAGCAGATTTGTCAGGGTCAGTTACGGGTCTGGATCGGGTCCAGTTATGGGACGTCCGGGTTCGAAATTTTTAACCCGTTTCCAACTCTGCTTCCCTGGAGCCAGCGGTCCTAAATTAGAGACGGACGACTTCTTATTATAGCCCATTGAGCTGCTCATGGTGGTCGTTAAGCCTCCAATAAAAAAATTATGATGATATCATAAACGAGTTGTTTGGCTTTTTGTTAAAGGTGGCATTGTGTGGGTATTCTGATCGTGAAGTCACAGTGTGAGGCCTTGATATATCACAGCATGCTACAATAAACTGTGGTTTGCTAATCAAGATATTTGGGCCACCCCCGTGGCGCAGTGGTGTAAGTTTTCGTTTCTGAAAATTCGTTGGAAACGGGTTCTGGGTTCGAGTCCCAGATGAAGCATGGGTGGTGTGTTTATTTCACAGCTCTGGCTCTTTCCCTTTTCTGGTGCCAGTGGCCCCAAATTAGGGTCGGGCGTTTGCTTATAGCTCCTATAGCTGCTCATGGTGGTCCGTAAAACCCGAATAAAGAAAAAGAGAAACAAAAGCATTTCGCTGTATGCTTTGATGCGATTCTTTTAGCAAGTTAAGGTTAAACAGAACTTTGTTGACGCTTCCTGTTCGTACATTTTGCTTCTGTTGCAAGTGGTTAACGGAAAGCTATCAAACGTCATCGAAAATGACGAACTGGGGTATTTCATACCTAATTATTTATGTGTTAATCACGTGTGCTAGTGGAAAACACATGCACCACAATTATTGGAACCCACGTCAATGGACCTTTATTCATAGCCCACTAGAAAGAACAGGCCCTGAAACGAACGGTCATGTGACCAACTTAGTCCGAATTTTCAGCTTATTATTTGTAATAATTTATTATTTTTTATTACTGCAAGTAAATGATATTTATAAGTGCTACAGATATTGTAATCTAAACCCTACATAAAATTTAATATTACACCCACTTAAATTTTTTTCACAAAACTGGCACAAGAATAAAGCAGTTTTGACTGGAAAACCCAATGCGATAAGGGTTTTTAAGAGACTTTAATCACAAGAATAATCACTGTATTCACTTCCAGTAAAAACTTGGAAAAAGTTCACAAAATTGAGACCATTTTGGTCACATGACAACGGTTCGTTTCAGGGCCTCCTCTTTCCAGTGGGCTATGCCCTTATTCATGTGACGTCAAAAATGGATTTCTGCGGACCAACAGCCTGCTGATTCAATGTGCGCTATTTGATTACCTCTTACTGTTGGTCAATTTTTACAATCTTAAAACGTCATGGAGTATTCCAACGAATTAATAAAGCTACATGGCGAAGAAGAAGAAATTAATTTCTGAGAAGAACAAATCAAGGTTGCAAAAATATACCAAGACATTTTGTGTTCGATGTTTATTTCAAATGATGCAGGACAACATTGCCATTAGTCATTATGAAGTTTTTAATGAAACATTTCTCATTACAAGGTACATTAAATTTTCATGTTCTTATTATTTGACATTGGAGAAGCCAACGTTGGACGAAACATCTGAAACATAAACTTCGGAACCTTTTTTTGCAAAACAAAACATTTAGAAGCCCAAACAGACACGTAATATGAAAACAAACTAAGGTTAAAAAAACAACTAAAAACTTCCCACTATCGCACGTTAGGCAAGTCTGCTTAAAAATTAAATGAATGCATAACGTTAAATAAAAGAAAAATTATAGATATGTTTATTTTGTTCTTTGGGGAAAGAACGTAGAACTTAATTTGCAATTTGCCGATCCGTATATGCCATTAGTTTTCTCCTTCAGACTTTTTTTTTTTTTTTTGGAAATTGAAATTCGAAAGAAAACTACGAGGTTTCAACAACCTATGATTCGTAGTGTCATAATATCCAAATTCTGTTTCGTTAAAGTGTGCAGAGCATATTCGAGAATGCACATTGTGATGGAAATTATTGCGTTTAATTTTACACAGCCATTCCTTTAACAATTTCTGCCTTTTGAAAGGAAAATTATGGAAAGGTATTCCTTTCTCTATACAATTTAGGTAGCAGGATTTATTAGCGCAACCATACGCTGAGCAAAAATTAGACATGTCGTTATTAAATTGAGGAAAATCACGATTTTCCGGAACCACTGCAACCTAACGCCTTGTTAAGCAATGGGAAACACATGTAAACAAACTAGTCTTGGTCCACGGCCAGGGAAACGCTTTCCCATGATGCCATGCGAAGTGAATAAGGTCCATTCACTCTGCCTCACCAAAAGTTATTTTAAGCAAGTTATATGAAAGCACTAAAAGTGCTATTTTAATTTTGTCCATTATCGTTCATGGGGATTTCGTCCCAAAGACATGAAAGTTCCTAAGGATGTCTACTGAAGTGAAAACAATGCCGCCCCGGTGGCGCAGTGGTCTAAGCGATGGACTCTGATCATTCGTTCAAAAGGGGTCCGGGTTCGAATTCCGGTGAGGCATGGATGTTGTGTTTGTTTTACGGCACTGACTCTCTCCCTTCCCTGAAACCAGTGAACCTGAATTAGGGACAGGCGATTGCTTATAGCCCATTGAGTTGCTCATGGTAGTCGTTAAACCCCCAATCGATAAAAAAAGTGAAAACTAAACTCACGCTGTTTCCAGTGATCCAAGTTACAGCACACTAGATGTCCGAATGGTCACAGGCGCGGTCTTAGCTAATTATTTGAGTTGGGTGGGTCCTGATCCAAGACCCAAACGATGCATGGGTAATGTGTTTTCCCTAAGGAATTAGTTCTACAAATTGCCTAGAACTGATGGTATTAAATTAGCAACGGGCAACAGCAAACAGCCTTAGAAATCTCAGATGCCAGTTAGACGCAATTAATATGGAGCATTACAACCTTTCTTATTCTGGCTGGAACTGAAAATTTTGCCAAAGAAAGGGCGATGAGTACCTCTATTAGTTTTCAGGCTGTATAAACACATTACACGCAAGGAAGTTAAAATAAGACTTCTGGAGATACTTAACTGTGAAGCCATAAAGTGGGGGAATTCTGATGCTGTTTTCATGATATCCTACAGAGTTTTATGCAGTACCAGCTGTGTGTAGTTTTGAATTGCGTGGTTTATGGTGACAGAAATCACGTTAATATCAAACCGGAATGAATTATACCTCCTACACGAGTGATGTTTACAATTTTGAAGTTATGTTTTTGTTTTGAACTTGAACCAACGTTTTATGTATTTCAATTTAAAATATAAATGGGAAGGTGCCTCAAAATAATTAAAAATTTTATAAATCCAGCATTTTCTCACACATCGGCAGCAAGTTACGATGCAAAATTAGAAATGTTTACGACGAAAGAATGCGATTCGGCCAATACAAAATCCATTACAATAGCTTTGAAAACCATTAGCTTTCCCAGACTTTAACGGCCGCCGATCGCGGTTAAGGCTTCACGCGAAGCGGTACTGCTCCATTGACGAGGGTTTCTCCAGATATCTTATTCTAACCTCCTTGATTACACAGCGGCATGGGCGCCCATACAGGAAGAGAAAAGGGGGAATTGGTCCTCCCCTGGAAATATGACCATGCCCTTTCTGTTCTTGGAAGGTACTATGGAGATGTTCATGATAACACTAATTCTGATTGCTAATTTTCTGTTGAATTCTGGATTCATGTGTACTCAGTAAAAATGGCAAAAAATTTGGAAATTTCCAGTAGAAAAAGCGGAAATTTTCAATAAAAAGTATTAATAAAATTACCTATTGCATGTTGGAGAATAGCATATATACGCACAGTATCGAAAAAGTATGAAAGGCGAAGAAATGAAAAATATATAATCCTCTGCATCAGCTCTTCATTGATGGACAAAGACCTCTCGCAAGTTTTCCCAGACATATATATCTGTTCATTCTTGATGGCCAATTGAGTGATCTCTGGGGATTCGTGGCGCATGGGACACAAGTGACCAAAAAGATCAAACGAACGACAAAGAAATTTCGCCATTGTCTTACAGTGGCGCACCGAAGGATTTCGTAAAGTACATATTTTTAAAAATATAAATATGTTAAAAAATTAGAAGCCAATTACAAACAACGAAGAACAAAGTGAGTGATGATACCTCATGGGGAGGGTTCAGGTCCCCTGAGCCACCGACACTGAGTGCGCGGCTGAACCAGTGGCGCACCCACGGGGGCGGGGGCGTGACAGAGGGGGAAATGATTACGTCGAAGTTTATAGCAAAAAAACACGATACACGATCTACACTTACTTCTTAATCATGAACCGTATAATTTTAACATACAATAATTGTACGGAAGTAGTTCTGTTAAATAAATTTGGAAAATCTAACCAGAAAAGGAATTTAATCTCCTGCTTCTTCTAATCATTAAACTTTCTTGTACTGTAACAGTACTAGCAACTGGATAAGAATAAATGAACAAAAGTCAACCTCCTTAACTGTTATGGCACCTGACTATTTTCCCCTATAAATTAAGAAAGGATCACCCCCACCTAGGGGAAATTCTCTGTGCTACGGCCCACGCCCCCCCCTCCTCTTAGGAAATTTCTGCGTGCGCTACTGATCTTAACACTATAATTTCATTGATCTGTCTCTTTTGTGTAGCTTTTGAGTTTTCTGATTTCCAATTAAATTTATGTGTGCCGCCCCGGTGGCGCAGTTCTCTAAGCGATCACTCCCTTTTCTGGAACCAGTGACCCTAAAGTAGGGACGGGCGATTGCTTATAATAGCCTATTGAGTTGCTCACGGTGGTCGTTAAACCCTCAATCAATAAAAAAAACCCCTATATGTTTTAGAGTGTGGTAAAAACGGTTAGACAACAAGAAGGCACAAGGGAAATTTCCATATGGTATTTGTATATGTTATCCATAGTTACAATTTCTGTTTTCTTCCTCCTATTGGACGCCCGTTCACAGCGGTTTCAGAATGACAGATCAAGTGAGCTTTCACTGGACAGGACAGCAAGCAGTGTTGCTGAGAATCAAAGCAGAGCTTCCGCCGTTACAAACAAAACCACGTGACGTCAGGGCATTGAGAAAACCCAAAACGGCATCCACATTATCCTTGTTGTGACTTAATTTCTAATTAAGCTATCTAGTATAAATCAGGTTTCTGACTTAGGTGATTACACTTAATTAGAACCACAGGCTGTTTCACCTGAACAATGTAACTCTCTGTAATTTGACATTAACATGCTGCCCAGGTCCCAAAACCACGGAACTTAAAACCACTGGTGCAGTAATATAAAATACGCACGCAATTAAAATACGGAGATTCCTGTAGCGCAGCATGTAAAAAACATCAATTTTTTTTTTTTTTGATTGGAGGTTTAACGACCACCGTGAGCAACTCAATGGGCTATAAGCAGTCGCCCGTCCCTAATTTTGGGCCACTGGTTCCAGGGAAGGGAGAGAGCCAGTGCCGGAAGACAAACACAACATCCATGCCTCACCGGGGTTCGAACCCGGACCTCCTTCGGACGAATGATCAGAAGCCATCGTTTAGACCACTGCGCCATCAAAAATTCACACTTTTATTAGTTTTTTTTCTCGTTTGTTTGTTTATTTTGGGGTGACCATCGTGAACAACTCGATGGGCTATAAGTAGTCGCTAGTCCCCAGTTTAGGGCCACTAGTTCCACAGAAGGGAGAGAGTCAGCGCGTAGGACAAACACAATATGCGTGTGTCGAAGGGATTCGAACCAGGAGCCATGTCGGACGAATGGTCAGAAGCTAACGCTTAGATCACTGGGCCGCCGGGGCGGCTAATATGAGTTCTGGCTTTACTGTTAAGGGATCCGGAGCATCTCCAGAATTCTTATTCCGCCGTCCCGGTGTCGGAGTGTTCTAAGCACTGGCAGAGATGAGTCCAGGTTCGAATACCGTGAGGTATAGATGTTGTGTTTGTCTTACGGCACTGGTTCTCTCCTTTCCCTGAAACCAGTGACCCTAAATTAGGGACGGGCGATTACTTATAGCCCATCGTGTTACTCACGGTGGTCGTAAAGCCCCCACATAGGAAAAAAGTCTTACTAACATCTTATTATTTGTTATCCAATATAAGAAAGATATCACATGTCCTGGGCAGATGGGTCTCCAGATATTTGTTCACTGTAACGTAGGTGTAAATATTCGTGAATAAAGGGACTTTTTTTATTGGTGTTTAACGACTACCGTGAGCAACTCAGTGGGCTATAAGCAGTCGCCAGTCACTAATTTAGGGTCACTGGTTCCAGGGAAGGGAGAAAGCCAGTACCGTAAGACAAACACAACATCCATGTCCCAACGGGATACGAACCGGGACCCAGTTCGAACGAATGAGTAGAAGCCATCGCTTCTGACCGTTGTCCAGACGATTGTGGATTCTAACCCGAGCCCATCTCGGGCAAAGGGTCACCGGGGTGGCAATGAGTGGACTAATTAATGCTATGAGAGATCTTTGCAGAGTATTCTGATGTCACAAAGGGCCTGATTGAAATCTATTAATTCTATGAATCTGAGAGTTATATGACTCAACTATTGAACTCCGGCCTAACTATCTGGTCTACCTAGTGAAGTCTCGATGTGCAGCAAAGATTTTGACTTCCATATGAAGAATCGCAGTCAAACTAGGGTTCTGAGAGATCTCGGTCGCATATCGTAATGATACACAGTACATGTCCAAGCCAATGATTCAATGTATTTTTTTATTGGAGGTTTAATGGCAACCGTGTACAACTCAGTGGGTTATAAGCAAGAAGGTTAGAATACTACTTCTGGAGATGCTCTGAGTCTCTTAACCGTGAAGCCGTAAAGTGTGGGAACTTGAGTTTGTTTATATGATACCCATGTATAATAGTTTCACTGTGTGGTTTTTTGGAAAGCGTAGTTTTTGGTTTCAGAAATCATGTTGATATCAAAACGTAATGAGTTATACTTCATACACGAGTGTAGTTTCCAATTTTGAAGTTATGTTTTATTTTGAATTTGTACAAACGTTCATGTATTTCAATTTTAAATAAAAACTGAAAGAAGCCTCAAAATTATTAAGAATTTTATAAATCTAGCATTTTCTCACACATCATCAGCAAGTTACAATGAAAAATTAGAAACATTTGCGACGAAAGAAAGCGATTCGGCCAACACAAAATGCATTGCAATAGCCTTGAAAACCACCAGCTTTTCCACACCTTAACGGTCGTCACTCACGGTTACAGGTTTCACACGAAGTGGTACTGTTCCATTAACAAGAGCATCTCCAGGTATCTTATTCTAACCTTCTTGGCTATAAGCAGTCGCCCGTCCCTAATTTAGGGCCACTGGTTCCAGGGAAGGGAGAAAACCAGTGCCATAAGAAAAACACAACATCCATGTCTCACCGGATTTCGAACCCGGAGCCATCTCGAATGAATGGTCATAAGTCAGCGCTCAGACCACTGCACCACAATGTATTCGTCACTTTCACTTTTCTCTTAACTAAAATATAAAATCGGGTAACAAACCCGACGCAGCACTAGGAATTTGGTCTAACAACCTACTTCTGACGTCATTCTAAATGGATCACGCATTCGGTCCTGGAGCACGCTTGTCGGTGATAACACAAAACATCTAAAGAGACAGAAAAGCGTATGTTTACATCATCATCATCATCATCATTGTTATTGTCAACCATTATCAATCCACTGCTGGACGAAGGTCTCCCCAAGTTTCCTCCACAACGGTCTGTCTTGTGCCAGTCTCCTCCATGTCACTCCTGCATACTTTCGAATTTCATCCATCCATCTCCCATGTGATCTTCTTCTGGGTCTTTTCCTGTCCCTTGGAATCCAATCTAAAATTTCGGCTGTCCATCGATGGTCTGTCCTTCTGGCAGTATGTCCAGCCCATTGCCATTTCAGGGTATTTAACTCTGATCATGATGTCTTCCACTCTTGTCATTTTTCGGATCCACGAGTTCCTCTTCTGATCTCTCCTGGTTACACCAAGCATGCACCTCTCCATGCAGCTTTGAGTTGTCTGCAGGCTTTGTATGTCTCTTTTAGTTAAGGTTCACGTCTCTGCACCATACGTAAGCACTGGAAGGATGCATTGATCAAACCCTTTTCTTTTAAGACATAATGGCATATTGCTGTTGAAAATTATGCTGTTTCTTCCCAAAGCTTTCCAGGCAAGTTTTGTACGCCGATTAATTTCTTCATCAATGTGACCCTCACTTGATATCTGCTGTCCAAGATAAACGTACGTGTCTGTTATCTCCAGCTTTTCTCAATCAATCGATAAATCTTCATTTCTTGTAAAAGCATTGAGCATCACTTTTGTCTTCTGAAAGTTCAATTTCAATCCCACTTCTTTACACTTGTCAGCAAGTTCCTGGATCATACTCTGCAGCTCTGATGGGGTAGTTGCAAAAATGACTACGTCATCAGCAAAACGAAGGTGGGTTAGATAATCTCCATTAATCTTTATCCCTTTGTTTTCCCAGTTCAGTGATTGAAAGACATTTTCCAATGTGGCATTAAAGAGCTTCGGAGATATGGTGTCACCTTGTCTCACTCCCTTTCCTACTTTTACGTGTGCTGTATTCTCAAACAGCCGAATCTTTGCACTTGCATTTTCATAGATGTTATTAATAATATTAATGTATGCATCTTCAATATCGCAGGATTTCGGAGCCCTTGTAACTGCTGATGGTTTCACCAAATCAAAGTCTTTTTTCATAATCGATAAAAGCCATGCACAATGGAAGTTCATATTCCCAAATTTTGAGCCCCTGGTGTCATTGAAGAGGCGGAACCAACGCTATAGAACGAATTATATCTCATTCGAGATTCGAACAAGCGCATAGTTCGAGTGATTAACCAAAAGCCCGTGTATTTGATTACTTGGGAATCAGTCTTGGTACATTATTTAAAGAAATAATAGCGGTCCGTACGGCTTTAAAAGGTCTCTGCTTGCTGGGAATGTTGCTGCAAAACAGTCTATATATCGTAAATGAAATGAAATTAAATATAACCTGTTTCATCTATCATAACAGAAAAAAGAGCACAGACTTTGACAGCATTAATATCAGCATGAAAAAAGAGAAACTATTCGACAAATTAAGAGTATTTTACACGACACTTCCATTTCGCTTACAGATGATGGTTGCGAGTTCAGCGAAGAACAAACAATCAAGCTTTTCCAGCATGCGTCCATTCTTCTTCTCTCTACCATCATCTTTGTTGCTTAGCTACGAAGGTGGCTCATGCAGGTGTGTGAGAGGACAATAGCGGATAACTTTGATTGCCAATGTGACGTCTGGCCAGGCGAATCAAAAGTTTCTTTCTGCTTTTTTTATTCACTAAGGTTACAATGGAACACGCGATTCATACGTTAGGAACTGATTTACCTGCGACATTACAGCATTAACTGTTTCTTTCTCACAATGATAAAGTTTATCGACAAACACTAGCTGGCATCTTTCCTCCCCCACGAGATTACCCACCCCTCTTTTGTACTTCTTTTTTCGTTTTGTTTTCTTCCCTTTTGTTTTTCTAAGAGAAGCTGTCTTTAACTGCCTGATATCACTTCTTCTGTATGAAAGATATTTGTAAAGGGAAGAATTTCTTTTCAGAAGTCTTGCGGACTTCTAAAGGCATAGAACTTCCGGTCAGGGTAATAGTTAAGGAATTAAAAACTGAAGACATGATACATTTACCTTTTTTTTATTTGATCACATACTTCGTATCTTAATGCAATTTGAATAAAAATGTCAGTATGATTAATCGATAGCACCTAAATTTGTCATAAATATCCCATCAAGTCGCCCGGATGGGCGAGTGGTCAGAAGACTTACTCTGAAGGAAGGTAACTCTTCTGTCCAGCTCTGGTCAAAAGAGTTACCTTCCGTCAGAGCTGGATTCGGGCTTGTCCCACACGAAGCATGGATAATTTGCTTGTACTATGCCGAGGGACATGTCCCTTCCATAGGACCAGCTTCCCTACATTAAGCACGGACAACTCGCTAGGCTCATTTACGCACCCCTCGGTGGCGCAGTCGTCTAAGCAATGGCTTTTGATCGTTCATCCACGATGGGTCCGGGTTCGAATCCCGATGAGGCATCGATGTTGTGTTTGATTTATGGTACTGGCTCTCTCCCTTCCTAGAACCAATGGCCCTGAATTAGGGCCATTGGTTCCAGGAAAATTGGGTTATGAACCGGAATTCAAATATATAAAGAACGTATCGCAGTGGTTTAAACTAAAATTAAAAAAAAATTGTGTGAATGGCTTAACATTTTCAACAATGCCGCGGAATTCGAAGAATGAACGCAAACAAAAGTGGAAAAAATCGGAACGAGAAGCATGAGCGAATGATGAAGAATGCAAGGCCGCCCCGGTGGCGCAGTGGTCTAAGGCGTTGGACTCTGATCATTCGCCCGTAAGGGGTCCGGGTTCGAATCCCGGTCAGGCATGGATGTTGTGTTTGTCTTACGGCACTGGCTCTCTCCCTTCCCTGGAACCAGTGACCCTAAATTAGGGACGGGCGACTGCTTATAGCCCATTGAGTTGCTCACGGTGGTCGTTAAAAATCCAATCAAAAAAAAAAAAAAAAAAGAAGAAGAATGCAAGAAGCCCAAGAAGACAGAGCACCACGTTGAGTAATTCGTGTATCGATCTGCTTTGTGTTCGCAATGCATGCAGCATTAGTTATAAAAATCCTGTAAGCTACTTTTCATATCATAGATCTGCGTTGGCTATTACAAATTAAATTAAAGCTTTGAAACCATACTGACTACCTTATTTCAACTCTCGGATCTGCAAGTTGTAGTCCAACGTTCCAAACTGACGGCTCAATCAGAATTGAGGCTACCTGTATTTTTTAGGGGAAAGGGGATTAACGACCATCGTGAGTAACTCGATGGGCTACAAGCAGTCGTCCGTCCCTAATTTAGGGCCACTGGTTCCAGGGAAGGGAGAGAGCCAGTGCCGTAAGACAAACATTACTTATCGTCTAGAATTATGGAAATTCTTTCTTCGATGCTGTGAAAAATGTGTGATGCGTCTTCCACACATCATCTGGAATTAACGAGGATTCCAGCCTCTACAGTGAGCTACTTCAAGCAGGGTTAGCAGGCTGACTCGGAAACTTGCAATTCTGTCCTAACCCTTTCTCGAGAGGGGGAAGGGGATATATGTGACCAAACTACCTCAGAGGTGACGCACATGTCAAGACGGAAAAGTTGTAACGACAAGCTTTATCGTTGTAGTTTAGTTGGGAGAATAACTGGCTCCGGAGAAAAGAGGCGTGACTTCGGATCGCACCACCGGCAAAAATGGGCTCGTTATGCTGTATTCTGTGTAACTTAATCAGCCTCATTATTTTTGGAACAGCCTTTATAACCTCGTAACTCCTACCACAAGCATTTCACATTACGTAAAGTTATGGTTTTTAACCATACCGCATTCAGCGACCTCATAAAGTGCTCTCATGTTATTCATGAACCGTTAAGAAACACTTTGCCGCCCCGGCAGCCGTATGGTGCTAATCGTAGGCTCCTAATTTTTTTTTTTTTTTAATTGGAGGTTTAACGACCACCGTGAGCAACTCATTGGGCAATAAGCAGTCGCCCGTCCCTAATTTAGGGTCACTGGTTCCAGGTAAGGGAGAGAGCCAGTGCCGTAAGACAAACGCAACATCCATGCCTCACCGGGATTCGAACCCGGACCCCTTTCGGACGAATGACCAGAAGCCATCGCTTAGACCATTGCGCCGCATGGCTCTAATCCTTCGTCCGAAGTGGGCCGGGTTCCGATTCCGATAAAGCATGAATGGTGTGTTTGTCTTACGGTGCTGGTTCTAACCCTTCCCTGGAACCAGTGGCCCTAAATTAGGGAAGGGCGACAGCTTATAGTTCATTGAGTTGCTCACGATGGTGGTTACCCCCCCCCCAAAGTAAGAAGTGAAGAAATCCCGTGATTTGCTATTATTTTGCTTCCCGAAAGGCATTGAATAATTGCTTCGGCGCGTCATTTCACATAATACTGCTGTATGTCTTCGAAATTAACAAAAAGCAGCTTTACAGTAATGTGATATTAATGCAACTTTATACAATCTGAATTAATACCACATTCCACCTTATTTTGCTCTTCATTGAATAATGATGAAGCCGCATGTATTAGTCGGTGCAGTTGTTTTGAAACAATATCAGCCGCCCCGGTGGCGCAGTGGTGTAAGCGCTAGCTTATGACCATTCTTCCATGAAGGGTCCAAGTTCAAATTCCGTTTGAGGCATGGATGTTGTGTTTGCCATACAGGCACTGACTTTCTCCCTTCCATGGAACCAGTAAATTAGGGACGGGCGACTATTTATAGCCCATTGAGGTGCTCACGATGTTCGTTAAAATCTTCAATCAAAAAACAAAAAATCATTAATCACATAAAATAATACTCTTATCCAAAGCAAGAAGAAATGACAGAATAACTTTGTCGCGTGTGTGTTACAAGTTTGCATACATTAGCATTCATAAAAATGTAACGAATGAAACGTATCAGCAAATTCAACACGTCGTGTCTCTCAAGCTGCGTGAATACATGAAAAAATCCCATAGACAAAGAACATTTACTTGTAGTGGGGGTTATAATAAGCAATCTATTTACGCATAAATCTAAACACACTCTGCCAGCCATTCTTGTAAATGAAAACCATAAAATGATCGTTTAGTGGACCTTCACAAGGCCGTCTGGAAAATGCAAGGCACTAAAAGAGGGAACTCATTAGGGAGATGAGTTCCCTCTTTTAGTGATGTCATGTAGAAACCAACGGCCGCCCAAGTGGCGCAGTGGTCTAAGCGGTGGCTTGTGATCATTCGCCCGAGATGGATCCGGGTTCGAATCCCATGAGGCATGGATGTTGTGTTTGTCATATGGCCTTGGCTCTCTCCCTTCCCTGGAACCAGTGGCCCTAAATTAGAAACAGGATACTGCTTATAGTCCATTGAGTAGCTCACGGTGGTCGTTAAACCTTCAATAAAAAAACCGTTTCCGATTGGTTTCTAACTCTGCCGTGTATGTTGGGAAATACGACACCGGCGTATCAGGCCGTGTGAGTGGGCGTGAAAACGGAGGGAACCTCTCTAATATCTTGGCCTTGTACTTTCTAGACGGCTTTGACCTACTACGGCCATCGAAATATCCATCAGGCCTAAGCGATTGCTTCATGACGTAACGCGTGCGGCTGAAATCTCTAACTTCATTGGTTGACTCTGTTACTATGCACAGAGAAGCGAAACAATGAACCACTAGTAATTTGAGCAAAGATTTGAGTTTTTTTTTTTTTAATTTTAAACGTTCAAATATTGAATAATAACATAGCTAATGATTTTCCAAAGTAATCTCTGTTCCTTGAGCAGGAATTGCAGCGGTTTATGGGATTTAAAAAAAAAAAAATTTAAGAATAGTTGAACTGCATAAAGGTGCGTCATTCAGTTTGTAAACAGTTTCTTACGGATGTTATAAAAAGTCGTTCTAACCTTTGACCGCTGCAGCTGAGTAACGTAATGGTACGAGATATGCGAAATTATGAAAGAGCGAGTACTTTCTGTCGAATTCGTGATGTATAAATTTTGCAATGCGAAACTTTGATCAGTAAAACGCCTTGTTCTTATTTGGGTGATTTGTCTCTAATCTTTTGGAATATGCAGACACAGCTATGACTGCACATAGGTCAGGAAAACTCCTCACTCCACCAAAATCTCCTGCTTGTCCGATTTGTTTCGGCGATTTTGAGGAACCGCTAGAAACCCCTTGCCATCACGTCTTCTGCGAGGCCTGCATTCGACTTTGGCTGAATGCGTGTCAAGAATGTCCACTCTGCAGGATTAAAGTTTCGCCTTCTTCATTAAAGCAGGACGGTATCAGGATTAAATGCATGAAAACGGGATCTACAATGGCTTGCAAGAACTATATTCGAGGTTGTGATGAGATATGTTCTGCGTGGACACTAGAAGAGCATTCGAAAGTTTGCCCGTATGAGATAGTAGAATGCAATAAAGATTTCTGTAGTGCCAAGATTATGAAGAAGGATAGAAAGCATCACGAAGATGAATGCGGAGAACCTTCTGAAACGGTTAAAATACTATGGATAGTACTCAGCTTTTTATCTTTAATATCTGTAGTAAGTATAGTCACAGTGGCTTTCACTACGGTTGTGGGGAAAGTGGTCAAAGCAGCCGGACTCGCATTTTTGGTATTTGTGATTTCCCTACCTAAAATTGTCGCGGTTGTAATTAACATAGCTATTACAGCGCTTGTTATGATGGTCAAAACCATACTTGAAATTATGATAGCCGGCGGAAACTATTTCTGAAGTGGCTCTCTCAGAGAAAAACCTGCATTTCGTTGGGCATTAGAATGTTGACGAAGACATCAAAAGAACGAAAATTATGTTTTTAATGACTTTGACTATGTGGTAAATGGTTTATATAATACATTTATTTAATAATTAAAAAGTTTCTTCTTTAAATTGCATTTTAGTATATTATTAGTGATTATTGATGTCATTTAGAATCTTGACTTAGGAATTAATTTCAAAAAAACGTTGCATTAGGCAATGAAATGACAAAATTAGAGGATTGAAAATACGAGTTTGTATATTAGCCATACAAAACGCTTCAAACAGGGAAATGTTTTTGGGTAGACTTCCGATTATCAGCAGTTCAAGTAGTTCCTCGTATTAATGCGCTTTGTTTATGTAACGCCTGCGCACACCCACCATTACGGAGCGAAGAAACTAGTTTTACTGCTAACGAAAATAAAAACATAGAGTCCAAAAGAAATAATCGTATTTTGCAACAACCTTCTTTTCTTTTTCGAACAGAATGAATTTGTAACATGAAATGAATAACAAATCGATACATGAGGTGCAGAACAGAAATTCGCGGCTAAAAACTAACTGAAGAATAATTGCTCTGATGCTTTGCTATTTCTTTCTGAGTGGTTAATTATAGTGTTCTTGAATCATTTCTTCCATTCTGTTAATTAACTTACTTTAATTCCTGAAGGGGTGTGGAAGCTGCATTCGGTATCTATATGGAAACATCAGTTAATATTCCGACGTATAAGCATAGATTCTCACAGTTTTTGCTTCCTTTTATGATAATATGCTATGAATTACCAAATTATGTATTTTACAGGAAATAACTTTTCTATTGATATCTATTTGGCCTGTTACACTTTCAAAAATTACTGAATTCTGCAAAAATACTTCTCATTAAAAGCCATACAAAATCTTTTGAACTATCATAAAAGTTACGCAATGCCGTAATTTTTGCACGGTAGTCAAACTGACAACTTTAAAACCACAATTAAAAGCCATAATATGTTAACAAATACGCCTACAATACATAATAAAAAATGTCAAATAATAAAACACCAATGTATGAGGTCCTTTCAATCTCACTTTGAGATCATCAGATGCTGTTCCAGTTCTATCTTTATGATGTGTTCCATTCCAGTTAGGAACAGCATTTGAAGATGATCTCAAAGTGAGAATAAAAAGGACCTCATGCATTGGTGTTTTATTATTTTGCATTATAGGCGTATGTTTTAACATATTATGGCTTTTAATTGTGGTTTTAAAGTTGTCAGTGTGACTATCGTGCAAAAATTACGGCATTGCGTACCTTTTATGATTTTGTTAGCACGGAACTAATTAATCTTTTGTTTTCGGCTTACTGTATCAATACTTCGAAGGAGAAAAAATACAGTATCTTATTATTATTCTTTATCTCTTGTATGAAAGACACCGTTGTTTTCGTATAAAGATTAGTATCATTACAGCGTACAAATTATTATTATTATAACAAATTCTCCATGTGAAGCATAGCTAGTTTCTTGATGGGGTGCGTCGCAGGCCTTATGTAAAGAAAGCGGATTGTTACGCAGAATTACTTGAAGAGCCGGTAATCGGAAGTCCAACCATATTTTTTTCGCTATTCACCAGGCCTGTTAAAATTCCAGAAAGATTTTGTAGCATTTCCAAAAACAGAAATTAAAGCGGTTTTTCGAACGATAGTTTCAAGAGCTCGAAGATTTTTGAAAATTTTCCACAAAATATTATCCTAATCAGGGTAATAAGGTATTTTATTTCAATTTCCAGCGTAAAATAAAGAAGTACATAACAGTGTATTTTGGACATAAATCGTGGAAAATATTACCTTCTCCCATTTGTGGCAAGATCGTGTTATTCGTGGACTCGATCAACATTTTGCTTTCCAATAGATACATAGCATTCGTAACTCCAGTAACTGGGACGTTCACTGAATCACGAATTACACAATATAATACCTTATCACAAATGAGAGGGACTGTTGTGGTTCCTGTTAAAAGCAAGTGCAGTAATCCACAAATCAAATTTTCCTAAAATAATTTCTCTGCATTAAAAATTATCAAAGAAAATAAAGCGATAAAGTCTCCTTTTCTGCAACATAAATCGGTATTAAATAAGTCACTCAACTGTATGAGTATCCCCATGGGCGTTTTGTGACGCCCATGGGAATACACATTTCGTGAAATTTTACTTTTATTTGCCGAACACCTTGCAGAATTTCTTTGGAACATTTCTGTTAGCAAAGGAATTTGGCTTTTGATTAAAGACGATATGCATTTCTTATCAGGAAAATGTTTGACCGCTAAAGCTTAGTGTCTACACTCTGCAATAAATCATTTGTACATTCCTTTTCTGTTATTTACTTTCGCTTTTTCCTTTCTTTTTTTTTTTTTTTTTTTTTTTTGGATTGGAGGTTTAACGACCACCGTGAGCAACTCAATGGGCTATAAGCAGTCGCCCGTCCCTAAGTTAGGGTCGCTGGTTCCAGGGAAGGGAGAGAGCCAGTGCCGTAAGACAAACACAACATCCATGCCTCACTGGGATTCGAACCCGGACCCCGTTCGGACGAATGATCAGAGGCCAACGCTTAGACCACTGCGCCACCGGGGCGGCTTTTTCTTTCTTTCCGCATGATTTCTTCTTTTTCAAAGATATTACGATTGCAGCACCTTTGCAGTAGTAATGTCATAAACTATTCATTTTTGGATATTCATTCATCATTCTGATGATGAATGAATCAAAAATGAATTTTTGGATGTTCATTCATCATTCGATTTGCTGATGATATCGCAGTAATAGCAGATAATGAAGGGGACTTGAAAGAGTTATTAGAAGAATTGAACAAGATTCTTGAAGAGAAATGCAAAATGAATATAAATGTGAAAAAAACAAAAGTAATGAAATGAAACGGAGACGGAAGGCAAGAATAACGTACTTCAGAGGTAAAAACATGTGTCAAGATGACAAAATAATCTGCAACGAGACATTCTGTCAGCGTAGCTCAGTTGGGAGAGCGACTTACTCCGCAGTGAGGAAACACGGCTTCGATGCCCGTCGTGGACAGACTTGTGTTTTCACACAAGAGATTAATATTATATTAAAGGGAAAAAGCGCAACACAAGTTAAGGACATTTACCTAGGTATCATTTTTACATCCGATGGTAGAAATGTAAAAGATGTGAGAACTACTGTAGGATAGCACACGCAAATAATGTTTTCAATAGGAAAGAAGACTATTAACAAGTCCATTTCTCTGGAAATAAAGAAAAATTTTATAAAAACTTTTACATGGAATGTAGCACTTTATACAGCTGAAACTTGGACAGAGCAAAAAACAGATGGGGCAAAGCTACAATAATTTGAAATGTGGTGCTGGCGACATGTATGATGAAAACCACTTAGACAAAAAGAATGACAAATGTGGAAGTGTTAAAAAGTATCCAGAAAAAACAAGAAATATCATGGATGATAGAAACAAGAAGATACAACATGATAAGCCGCCTCATGAGACACTTGGAGTGGTGTGGAACCTGATTGAAGGGAGAAGGGAAGGAAAAGCTGGAAAAGGACGCCCAAGTATTCAATATATGAGTCAAATAACAACAGGAAGACCCTACCAGAACATCAAGCTTGTGGACCAGGAAAGAATTCTTTTGTGGACAATGAATGACCAATGCTACCCACAAACCTTCCTTTATGCCACCAACCTTAGAGTTAAGGAGGGAGGAAGGATCCGTTATTCACGCAAAAGATTCATTCGCGGATGCTCAGTCAAATCAGTGGTCATTCGCAGTCAGTTTAAGGATCCGCAGAGTCTGTAACAGTACTAACATCAGAGCCTCCTCCCCTGGGATGTATATTATGCAACTCCCTAAGGGAGAGGAGAAAAATGACTGAACGTTGGTAACCTTGGGTATATGTGAAAGGGAAAATGGTAATGTTTCATAAATTTTTATTCAATGTAATTCACAGAACAGCTGTTTGGATGGTTGATCCATTACTTGACTAGTATGCAGTTGATCTCTAACGCAACTTTCAGGATGACTTTGATGAAAACATTTGCTAGTATTATCCTGAAATTAATTAAGCCACTCCCAAAGCTTAACTAAAAAAATGAATCTGTGAATTGTCAGTTGGGTACACTTTTTATTAAACTTCAGTTAATTACATGGTTGATGAAGCGTTTACGAGACTTGATAACCAAAAACTCATCAATTATCCTCGACGTGTTCATTTTCTCTCAGTAACTCGTGCTCAATAGTCATCAAAGAGAAGTAGTTCAGTCTTGTTAGGGCCATGCTGGCTCTTACTTCATTCTTGATTCTTTTCAGTTTTGAAAAAGAGAGTTAAGTGGGCAACTGGCGATTCATAAACGGCCCTGGAAGCGGAGTTTTTGCGGCCCTCTTTTGGAATAAAATGATCAAGTAAACCTATAATAAGAGGTATATCTGCAACATCATTTCAATACAAGTGTACAAATTACTGCAGTCTTTCTATTGAGGAAATAACTAACATTTTACCGATTTTTGTTCACCGCAACGTAAGATATTCCTAATTAAATATAATGTAAGAATTTTTTTCTTTCGCTGCTAAAGCAATAGACGTGGTACTTTCTCACAGAGAGGCGGTTGAAAATTGTATTCCATTCTGACGAATCTCGTTCCGATTGTTGAAATTAGAATTGTAATAGTTGCTTTGCTTTTAGTGAGGAAGAAACCCAAATGTGCCAATATTATCATTATTATCAGCAGGAATGACAAATCATAAGCGAAACATTCACGAAAAACTACCTTGAAAATACTTAAAATTTCTGGAGTTGCAAGCATTTCAGTACAAATTTATTAAGTGAGAGAAGGTAAACAATGCGAATATTAGTGTTTATTTAATAACTTTCAAATGCTAGCAGCATTTTTGCAGTAGATGAAACAGAATTTCCAAAACTGTAGTTTAAGTATTCATGTAACTGTAAGGCCAAAAAAGGTAATAAATCAGATGCAGATCCCACTAATAAGAAAATTTCGTATAAATATAGGTAAAGCAACCTAAAAATTTTATCGTATGTGGAGTTTTTATTCAAGTTTTTATCCCAGATTATTGATAGTATATTTGATTATATTGTGTTTATTATTCAACTTCGTCCGCAATTAGCAAAAACGAGTTGAGTTATAAAAAATTTGCCGAAACGAATGGACATAAGTTTTAAAGTTGAGAGAGGGAGGAGAGTTGTACCAAAAACAGTGTTTGACTCAACAGAACATGTGTTACCTAAGTTTTTTTGTTTTGTTTTGTTTAGTTTTCCTTTTTGGTAGCCGTCAAACTGGTGTAAAAACATTGTCGTTTTAGGATAACTTGGTTCTCTTCTGTAAGCATGGTTAAGAATTACTAATACACATACACACATATATATCTTAGTCCGGGTAGGGCCTAGAATATATATATGCACAAACCCTATCCGGCATAGAATATGGCAGCCCACCGGGAATTCTTCCGGTATCCAAGCGGCCTAGTCCGCGCCTGAGAGTTTTCACCACTGCAGCTGGAACTATCAGAGTGAGGTAAATCTTAAACACAGTCTCGATAATATACCTATAGAAGTACGATTTCTATAGGTATACCTATAGAAGTACGATTATAATATACCTATAGAAGTACGATTTCTAACAACCAGCGTACCGCTGTACACATCATCATGGATACCGTAGGGCGTGCTACATGTCCTACTACAATAAACCGGCACTGGCCATTCGTTTGCTTCGACTCGCGGCCGACTATCTCACGACATTCACTAATCAAACCATTCTTGGCTAAAAAACGCTTGCGAGTGCGAGACCAAGCGGAAACTGGCAAATTGCCCAAAGGAGTAGATCTCCACCATTCACCGTTCACAATCAATATTTCGCGAACAAGCGCATTCGCATCTCTTTTGGACAAACTGCCTAAGAGAGCAAATATAGCTTACGATATTAATTCACCGTTTGTTCATGAATGAATCCGCTCGTGGCGAACGGATGGGGCACACTATTCAAATGAGTGGGTTACACGTATCATCCGCATTCTTCAGTTTCACCATTATTTCCTAACTGCCTTCTGATTGTTCACTCACATATTTCTAATTCTCGACATAACTTTTGTCAATGGGAATTCTTTTCAGAACGTATCGGGGCGGAAGAAAGTTAAACTTACTGCGACTTCATTGTGAGTCGCAGTCATGACGGACTGAATAATCATCTATACAGTGGTGAGAGCGAACTATTCATCATTCATGGTGGAGAGTCATTAGCTGTGAACCGTTTATCAACCGTCCATCACTACTTTGCAGATTGTATTTGATCTTGAGGTGGGGAACCCAGAGGAGGTACCCATTGATTGAGAGGTTATCTGGATAGTCGCCACTTCCCGTGTTAACTTGAACCCGAGTCCAGCGTTGATATATGTGGTACATCTGACCCACAGCGCTGACCTGCTAACCTCCTAGCACACTTGACCCTGAAAACGAAAGCATCTTCCTTCCCTGATGCAAACGCTAAACTTGTTTTTGAAATTTTAACAAACACCCTAATCAAGGTACATATGAATTATTGATGTGGGCACCTAATTCAGCATTACTAAATTCCGAAAGAAAACAGAAGTTTGAAGATTTTAATAAGCAAATGATATATCAACTCACTGTAGAATGAGACCCCAGTACTGTATTAAACTACAGACATTTGCAAAAAGTTTAAGGCCACCTGTCAATTTACTGAAAATTAAGATTTTCAAAGAAATAACTAATTATACTAGTCAGAGATATTTGAAAACATGACACCACAGATGAATACTTACATTCTTTAGAACATAAAAAGACCAAAATCAGTACTTTGTGTAGCCACCTTTGTTTTTTATAACAGACAGAATACGATGTGGCGTACTCTTAATGATGGATTTGCAGTAGTCACTTGAAATGCCTTTGCACCACACGTACTTTATTGTGTCAATCAAAGCTTGAGAATTTGATGGCTATTTTGTCTGCTTCCTTGTCTTTTAAAATGGTCCACAAATCTTCGATGGGGTTAAGGTTGGGACTATTACCGGGCCAGGCAAGCACAGTTATGTTTTTCTTCCTCAGATAGTCCTTTACTGTCTTTGATGTGTGGCATGGAGCACCATCATGCATAAAGATTGTGCATCTGTGCTCTTGCATATGAATTAACAGCTCCTCACGTAACATTTCCACATAAAAAGAACTAGTCGTGATAGTGCCTGTCGAAAAAAGGATAATGAATCAGTACCGGATGCTGACATAGGTACCCGATATCATCTGACTAGCCGGATGTCTCACGGTGCTAACGGTGTATTTTTCATCAAACTTTTTGTCTTTGGGTCGTCGTACATGCTCTTCACATGATTCAGATTGACGCACAGATTATTCATTGGAAAAATGAACTTGGCTCCAATTTTCAGCATTCCACGATTGATGACGCTTCGCAAGGAGTCTCTTCTTTTCCATGACAGAGGTTAGTCTAGGTTTATGTGCAGGTTTATAAGACTTTAATCCAAAATCTTTGCTAAGACGTCGGGAAATAGTGCTGATACTAATATCAGACCCTTTTGAATGTAGAAAGACCTTGATTTTCTTGCACGAACTCCTGGGAGAACGAATAACTATTCATTCGCCTTATGGTATTGTCATCACGTGGGTTTGTTTTCCTTGGACGCCCCCTTTTCTTTCGGTTGCAAAATTCACCTGTATCTCGATATTTCATGATCGTATCATGAATAGCAGTCTTTCTCACATTCACCTTTCTGCTTATGTCACGTTCGGAGTATCCTGCATGATATATAGTCACTGTCTGTTCCCTCTGAGTAAGACATAAGGACGTTTTTTTGCCTATTTTTTGCTATATAGAAAATACGTACAAAACTTTCAGCATGAAAACCAGAAGCAAACTGACGCTCGCACGCTTCCTCCAACTCTATCAACAGCTGCCGCTATAGGATGATGCAAAACCAACAGCAAGTTGAGTAATACAGACAGTAGCTGACGCAATCGGCAGAAATCTTCTAATACCAACAGATGGTCTTAAACTTTTTCAAGTGACTGCATATTTTTTTTAAATTAATAATTGCTTCTTCAACAGAAAAAAATCCCAGCGCTACGTGGTAAGTTTTAGAGATTTCCACACCAGCAAGATAATCAGTTTCAATGCAGTTATCATTTCTTTCTCAGCAAGTTTGTTTCCATGATACCATGATTTTGAACGTTGTCAGTAATGCTGTTCTTTCCCATGATGAAAAGAAAACGCTAATGGCGAGTTGTTTATTTATTGCAATGTGTGTTACGAAATACTTCAGCGTATTTAGAACGCTTTTGAACCAATTCCCATCGAGAAGAAATAACATCAGTTTAAAACGATCTAAATTCAGTCAATGCGGTAATTATATTAAGGCACTTTATAATTACATGCAGTACCATCTTTTTCAAACCCCAACATCTCATGTTTCTTTTGTTATAATCATATTATTATTATTTATATTTTCATAATTCTAACTTCAAGTTTCAAATTATTGTCATGGTTGCATACTTTGTATAGCGGAGAGCACTGTCGTGGTGCAGAAGCAAATTTCTTTGACAAAAATTTTCTTCTGCTTCGAATTGCAGATTTAATTTTAGATCACTTTGTAAATTGCTGGGGTAATGATTATACTCCGTATGGCACTCACAAATCTACCTTTCCACAAACACCTCATGGAAGGAAGTGTTTGCATATGTTCTTGATCTGATGCGTGGGTTTAAATAGAAAGAAATAAAGGAAAAGACAAGAAACTCAGTAATAAACTTACAAATATTTGCTTTAATATTTCCCATCAAAACGTTTAATTTAACGGGCCACGGATGGTCTAGAGGTGAACGTTCTTGAATGTCACGAAGGAACCTCAGGTTCGATACCGGGCAGGTAAGAACACTCGAACCACTAAATATCCGCAGTGCGTCGGATGGGCACGTTAAGCTGTCGGACCCCGGGTAATCCCCCTCCCGGTAAAAAATAAGGGCGTCATCCTCCCTTCTTCTACCTCGCTTTCCTATCGGGCACTCTAGCCCAAATCTCCTAAATTCCTATTTCGAAGGGTTGTTTAAGTCCTGGGGTCAGACACTCCCTTCCTAAAATCCTCTACTATGATCTGATTTGATCTGTTTAATTTAAAAAACGCTTTCGCTCAACAGTGTAAAAAATATTTTTGATATTTTTTACACGGTTCAGGGGAACGTATCGAACTGGCTACATATTACCCCCGAGAACAAGCCTCTCTCTAACATGTCCCTTCATAACAAGCCTTCTTCTTAACAAGTCTCTTTCCGTATGCATAGTGTTTACCTTTTATCATGTTCCGACTCACTGTCAGTGATGCCAAACGGGGAAAGCGCTTCGGTTAAGTATGTGTCGTTCAGTCAGAAAACATTTGACGAGAAGATACTAAATTTTCATAACGCAGAAACACAAAAGATAAATTATTTAGTGGTGCACTTCACAGGTTTTTATCATATGTATAATCAGGTGAAGAACGCAGTTTATAAAAGAAAGAAATTCACGTGGCTAATAAAAATGCCGAACGGATGACTTGAGATATCATAAAAAAATATGAATTCATGAACATATTTAATTGCTTCCATATCAGAACTTTTTAGCATGGCAATAGGGCAAACGAGATAAGAATGAACATACTTAGCAGGTAAAATTAATGTGGGTAAAATTAAGATAACATCAGAGATAGACTTTTTTTTTCTAAACATTAGGAAATAAATAGAATGCCCGTCACTGTGCCTGAGATACGGAAATTGCTAGCGTCAGAGCGCCACGTGACTAGCAGAGTGACACAGCTCCCAATACGTGGGAGAGGTGAGAAGTGTCTAACAATTCGTTTTTGAAGTCATCTCAAATGAACGACTTGTTGATGCCGATGAAAATAAAAAGCGCCTGAACAGATGAAAAACAATATATTGTCATACAACTTATAACCACTATTTACAGCATTCGTGTCTCAAAACTGAATGTTTAACCATAAAAAGAACCTCTACAGGATTAGTCACACAACTCCGTCCCACATGTAAGTGTGACATATGTATACCACAAATCCTGTCAGCTATTATTTTATCAGTCAGCTTTGCTGCACAGAAGATTGCAAACAATTGCTACATGTAAAAATGAAATATTCCAGCTATACCTAAAACTCTGTACTGACATCGACAGACAAGCACGAGAAACACGCATACAGTCCACTTACGATGACATCATAAACAAACTTTTAGGCTATGAGTCACGGGAAGAGCTGCTACAGTCACCGTGAGCAACTGGATGGGCTATAAGCAGTCGTCCGTCCCTAATTTATGGCCACTGACTCCAAAAAAGAGACAGAGCCAATGCCGTATTACAAACACAACATCCATAACTCATCGGGATTCTTACGATTTTAAAAACCTCTTCACTTCAATTTCATTGAAGGGTTTGTGGCAGGTGGCCTTAAACATACATACGAAGTTCGAGCCAGGGACTACAGAACAGTATTGGCACTTCCTACTGGATTTCTGCATCAATAACAATTTCGTTACCGTGGGCGATGGGCTATACCTCCAAACTCGTGGTATACCGATGGGCAGTCGCTTTTCTAGCAGTTTGGCTAATCTCTATCTACATTTATATGAGGATAGATTTGTTGCCAATCATCCTTTATCTGGGATTGCTCTAAGATATGTTGATGACATCATTGTCATTAACATTCCGGACTTTTTGCATTGCGCCGCTGACTTGTATCCTGACGACCTTACCCTAAAAAAACTAACAGATCGTCCACTTGTATTTGTTACCTCTATTTAGAGGTTCAGGTGGACGAGGAGGGAAGAGGTGTGGGGAGTTTATTTGATAAAAGAAACTCTTTTGAGTTTGATATCATTCACTACACTCACTGGTCCTCCAACATTTCAAAATTATACATCACAATCTACTCATCTCTCAGTTTCATAGAAGTGCTAAAATTTGCTCTACACAGTTCTTACTTGTAAAAAATCTGAAAGCTCTTCTTTCTAAACTGCAATCTAACAATTTTCCTAAAAATTTCTTAAGACATCTTTTTTAACATTTAATTTTGAACTATAATTCGGTTTCCAAGAGTTTCAAATTGCACATTAACATGCTTTATTAACCTAGGACCTAACAATTTTAAGTATATAGTCAACATAAAGCGCTATTTGGTGGGTCCCTAATAGCTGAAGATCCTATCTACATACACAGTTTTGCATCCTGTCAATTCACACATTTTTTAGCTTACCAGGTAGTTGATTAACCATGACCACCTTTTATATCAGCGTATATATTTGGGTTCTTTTGGGTGTTCTGTTCAGTTTTGTTTGATGTCTTGTCATGGTGGTTTTGTTCTGCCGGTAAGCTTTTAATTTTTTTTTTCAGTTGTATAAATTTGATTCTTGGAATTCTTGTGCTTATTAGAATTTGGTTTGGTGGCCTAGGGAGCATGACCAACCGACAATTTTGGCTTGCCTTGTCGTTAGTTGGTACTAGAAAGGCCACTTCCACAGGTTGATGCTCTCCTGATGACGGCAACCTGTTTTTTTGTTCTCACTTGTTTTGAAGTTCCTTTTTTAAAATTTTGTATTTTTGTTCTATAATGTTTTCATTCTTTATATATATATATATTCTATAAAGATACCTAAGCAAAAAAATCGTTTTAAATTCTAAAATTTTTTCCTTGGTCTTCAGTTTTGCTCTTGGGTATATATATATATATATATATATATATATATATATATATATATATACTTAAGAGCAAAACTGAAGACTAAGGAAAAAATTTTAGAATTTAAAACGAAGGGTGCAAAATAACCTGAAAATCAAAACGCGCAACGCAGCAGTTTTGAAAATTCAGAATTCACATTCTATAAAGAAGATACCTAGGCAAAAAAATACATATATAATTTTGACTCACACCTAGTACAACATAGAAAAGGTTATGTATCTACCTGTGTGAGTAAAAGGTGAAAAGATAAAAAAATAAAATAAAACAACTGAATGTAGAAGGTGTCGAGAATACTGAGCCTTGGCTTTATCAAGGACCAGCAAAAACTCTGCATTTTCTCACTTCCACAAAGACCTAGTTGGAAATGGGTTTCTGCAAGGCCATAGATGCAAGTAACATTCCCACCTAAAATAGTTTAAAAAAAATATATATAAGTCATGTCCTCCGTAGAGTAGCATGACCTAGCACTAGTTAACAATTTCGCTTGCATCCATAAACCTTCCTGGCCCGACCCATGCTCTTCATCTGTTACTATTAAACAGAGAGAAGAAGATTAAAGAGAACTCAAGCTGTGAGAGTGACATAATAATTAGAAATGATTTTCAGCTATAACGAAATTCCAAGTTCGTATGAGAGAGAATTTAAACCTGAAAAACAATGCAAAAGAAATCCAAATTTTACATTGCAATTAAAAAAGGAAATGTTAAATTATAACGAACAGATTTTTGAAAGAAAACTTGAGTCTAAATCCCCTACTCTACAACTTATGACAGCACGAAAACGAGAATAAGTTAAAGATAATAATTAACTAAAGAAAACTTTGTGAAAGTTATATACCTTAAACAGTTAGTTGCAATATGTACAAAGTATTTCAGCAGTGCTTTAAGTGCATAATTAATTAGTTATTAAGAACTTAACTACATTGAAAAAACAGCGCATAGACAGCGCATAGAAAAGGAACAAGCTTAGCCATCTTCTGTTCCTAGGTACCCCAAAAGACGCTCAAAGTTACAAAGAAAAGTAAGAGTTAAAACCCGCAAAAATGTTAACAGACAAACCAATGCTTAAAAGCTGAAAAGCTAAAAAACGACAGAGAAAAGGTACATGAAGTACAAACATTGAACTTATAAAACCTAGCACCCAAAAACAAGGAAGAGAGCTTACCTCTTGTGTGACAAAAACTTTTCTCCTCACAAGAGAAGAACATGGCTGACCTCTTCCGCCACTCCCTAGACGCTGGGGGCAGTGAGGGTGGGGCTGATGGCCTCCTCATACAGCAAGAAACCAACGCGCGGAGATTTTTTTAACCAGAGAAAAAAATATATAAACTTAAGACTGTGGATCTGTATGATCAGAAAGAGCAGAATTAACTCTCCAGAATACATGAGAAATATTATAAAATACACGAGCAGTTTATTTAATAATCTTTGCATGTATTAAATCACCTTAGTGAGCTTCTATAGATTAATCAGAATCTTATTAATTTTAATAAGATTTTGGAACTCTTATCTCAATTGCTGCATAAAAAATAACCATATCTTATATAATAATACTCTCTATAAGCAAGTGAACGGTATTCCAATGGGAACATCAACGTCCACGAATATCGCTAATCTATTCCTGTTCTTTAAGGAATATAAATTCATTAAAAATCACCCCACCTGCTCAGATAACTACCTTTACACTTTTAGATATATTGATGATCTGCTGTGTATCAATAATTCAGAAGTTATAGAGAGTGATTTTGATAATATCTATCCTAGCTCTCTTAACTTATGTAAAACCAACCACAGTAATCAGGAACTTGAGTTCCTAGACTTAAGCATTAAGCTCAACAGAGGTAACCCATCTATTAGCCTCTTTGATAAAAGAGTTAATTTTCCTTTCAAAGTAATTAAATATCTACACTGGAATAATAACATTTCAACCAAAGTAATTGAGAATGTACTAATTTCTCAGGTCCTAAGAATTTCAAGAATTTGCAGCAACAATTTGGACTTCAATTACCACATTAATATACTATTAGAAAGTTTTCTAGAGAACGAAATTCCTTCTTCTTTCATCAAAAGAACTTTAAGAAAAATTATTCTGAATAATAGAGTAAGGTTGGCAGATCTGCTTTAATTTTCTACACAGTTAATAATATGATTCTGACCAATCAAAGCCGTAAGGAAGTTGGCTAGAGGATGCCTATTAACTACCTAAAGGAACCTTAGTGCTATGGATATGACGGTCCTATTAAAACAAAAAATTAAATAATATAAACAAAATCACAAAAAAAGCTTAAAAATCTGTTTATAAAAGAAAATAAAAACAAATAAAAAAGAAAACTAGTTATTCATCACTAGGATAGCTATACTAAAAATAGTAAAACCAACATTAAAATTAATAAGATTCTGATTAATCTATAGAAGCTCACTAAGGTGATTTAATACATGCAAAGATTATTAAATAAACTGCTCGTGTATTTTATAATATTTCTCATGTATTCTGGAGAGTTAATTCTGCTCTTTCTGATCATACAGATCCACAGTCTTAAGTTTATATATTTTTTTCTCTGGTTAAAATCTCCGCGCGTTGGTTTCTTGCTGTATGAGGAGGCCATCAGCCCCACCCTCACTGCTCCCCAGCGTCTAGGGAGTGGCGGAAGAGGTCAGCCATGTTCTTCTCTTGTGAGGAGAAAAGTTTTTGTCACACAAGAGGTAAGCTCGCTTCCTTGTTTTTGGGTGCTAGGTTTTATAAGTTCAATGTTTGTACTTCATGTACCTTTTCTCTGTCGTTTTTTAGCTTTTCAGCTTTTAAGCATTGGTTTGTCTGTTAACATTTTTGCGGGTTTTAACTCTTACTTTTCTTTGTAACTTTGAGCGTCTTTTGGGGTACCTAGGAACAGAAGATGGCTAAGCTTGTTCCTTTTCTATGCGCTGTCTATGCGCTGTTTTTTCAATGTAGTTAAGTTCTTAATAACTAATTAATTATGCACTTAAAGCACTGCTGAAATACTTTGTACATATTGCAACTAACTGTTTAAGGTATATAACTTTCACAAAGTTTTCTTTAGTTAATTATTATCTTTAACTTATTCTCGTTTTCGTGCTGTCATAAGTTGTAGAGTAGGGGGTTTTAGACTCAAGTTTTCTTTCAAAAATCTGTTCGTTATAATTTAACATTTCCTTTTTTAATTGCAATGTAAAATTTGGATTTCTTTTGCATTGTTTTTCAGGTTTAAATTCTCTCTCATACGAACTTGGAATTTCGTTATAGCTGAAAATCATTTCTAATTATTATGTCACTCTCACAGCTTGAGTTCTCTTTAATCTTCTTCTCTTTGTTTAATAGTAACAGATGAAGAGCATGGGTCGGGCCAGGAAGGTTTATGGATGCAAGCGAAATTGTTAACTAGTGCTAGGTCATGCTACTCTACGGAGGACATGACTTATATATATATTTTTTAAACTATTTTAGGTGGGAATGTTACTTGCATCTATGGCCTTGCAGAAACCCATTTCCAACTAGGTCTTTGTGGAAGTGAGAAAATGCAGAGTTTTTGCTGGTCCTTGATAAAGCCAAGGCTCATTATTCTCGACACCTTCTACATTCAGTTGTTTTATTTTATTTTTTTATCTTTTCTCCTTTTACTCACACAGGTAGATACATAACCTTTTCTATGTTGTACTAGGTGTGAGTCAAAATTATATATGTATTTTTTTGCCTAGGTATCTTCTTTATAGAATATATATATATATATATATATATATATATATATATATATACACTGAAGTGCCAGAAAAACTGGTACACCAGTATAATACTTGGTAGGTCACCCACGAGAGCGCAGGACTGCAGAAATACGACGGGACATGGATTCCACTAGCTTCTGGAAATATGCTGTAGGCAATGCACACCATACTTCCTGCAGAGCGTTCCACAATTCGGGTGTATTCCGAAGTCTCGGATTCCTGTGTTCGATAGCGCGTTGAATGGCATCCCAAATGTGTTCTATCATGTTCAGATCTGGGGACTTGGGTGAAATGGCAACACCCCAAACTCAGATAAATGCTCCTCTAACCATAATGTGGCGTCTCGACACTTGTGTGGAAGTGCATTGTCCTATTGGAACAGGCCCAACCCATCAGCATGAATGCAGGACATGAACGGGTGTACCTCGTCAGAAAGGATGCGCACATAGCGGTGGCCGGTCACAGACTTTTGTAGACGTACCAGGGGTCCCAATGAAGTCCAGCTAAACACACCCCATACCATTACAGATCCCTCACGAGCCGGTACAGTTTCCTGTTGACAGGCGGGATCCATGGCTTTATGGGGTTTGCGCCACACACGAATCTTTCCATCTGCCCGATACAGTTGGAAACGCAACTCATCAGACGAGGCTACTTGTTTCCGGTCATCAAGTGTCCAGTGGCGGTGTTGCCGTGCCCAAGCGAGACGCATAGCGCTGTGTCGTGCACCCATCAAGGGGACTCGAGTTGGGCGTCGGCTCCCAAAGCCCATATCGTGCAAGGTACGTTGCACAGTTCGGACACTGATGCTTGTTGAGGCTCCAGCATTGAATTACGATCATAATTGCGAGAGTGTTGCACATCTATCACGTGAAACGATTCTTGACAGCCAATGATGGTCACGTTCACATAATGTTTTTTATGGCCACGCTGGCATCGTAGGTTGGAGGTTTTGCCGGAATTCTTGCAGCCACGGTACACCCTTGCAATGGTCGTCCGTGAAAATCCGAACTTCGTTTCTACCTCCGAAGTACTATGAACCATCTCACGAGCGCCAACTATGACAACGCGTTGAAAATCGCTAAAATCGTTATTACTTGTCATTCTCATGACGAAAACAGCTCTGACACCTGTCAAATGATCATACACTAACGGGAAAAAATCCCAACACCACGAAAAAATAGTTGTAGAGGAATGAAAGGGCGGCAATACATTTGTATAGGTAACATATTTAATCGATTAAGGTTTCAAGATCACAGCTTATTGTAAGCGCGAGAAGAGCCATTTTAAATGTGAAATGCTAGTACATTAATAACCGGTGTAACCGCCAGAATGTTGAATGCAAGCACGCAAACGTTCATGCATTGTGTCGTACAGGTGCTGGATGTCAGTTTGTGGATGGAGTTCCATGCCTGTTGTACTTGGTCGGTCAATACAGGGACGGGATATGCTGGTTGGGGGTGACGCTGGAGTTGACGTCCAATGATGTCCCATACGTGCTCGATTGGTGAAAGATCTGGTGATCTAGCAGGCCACGGCAACATGTCGACACTCTGTAGAGCATGTGGGGTTACAACAGCGGTATGCGGGCGAGCGTTATCCTGTTGGAAAACACCACTTGAAATGCTGTTCATGAATGGCAGCACAACAGCCTTAATCCCCAGACCGACGTACAACTGTGCCGTCAGGGTGCGTGGGATAATCACGAGAGTGCTCCTGCTGTCATAGGAAATTGCTCCCCAGACCATAACTCCAGGTGTAGGTCCAGTGTGTCTCGGCCGCAGACAGGTTGGTTGCAGGCGCTCACCTGTCCTCCTTCTGACCAACACACGGCCATCACTGGCACCCAGGCAGAACCGGCTTTCATCAGAAAACACAACAGATCTCCACTCCGTCCTCCAATGAGCTCTAGCTTGACACCACTGATGTCGCAAACGGCAGTAGTTTGGAGTAAGTGGAATGCATGCTACAGGGCGTCTGGCTCGGAGCTGTCCTTCAAGTAACCGATTTGTAACAGTTCGTTGTGTCACTGTGGTGGCAATTGCAGCTCGAATTGCTGCCGCAGACGCGGTGCGATGCGCCACTGCCATACGCCGTACACGGCGGTCTTCCCTCTCAGTAGTGCCACGTGGCCGGACGGAACCCGGTCTTCTTGAGGCAGTACCTTCTTTTGACCACCGCTGCCAACAATCATGCACAGTGGCTACATTCCTGCCAAGTCGTTCTGCAATATTGCGGGAAAAATCCACCTTCTCGTAGCCCTATTACACGACCTCGTTCAAACTCCGTGAGCTGTTGATAATGGCTTCTACGTCTTCTTAAAGGCATTCTTGACTAACATCAACACTCTACGTCGAATCTCAACGATAACTAACGCTCACGAACGTTACAGCGCGTATTTATAGCAAACCTGCTTTGCATGTTCCGAGGGGCGCTACTAGCGCCACACGTATGCACCGAGCGCGAAATTTGCATAGACGTCATCTTACAGATGTACTCTCACCGCCTACCAACTGTCGTTTATCTAACACAACCCCTTCTTGGTGTTGGGATTTTTTTCCGTCAGTGTATGTAGAAGATTTTAGGAATGGAGTGTCTGACCCCAGGTTTTAAGCAATCCTTAGAAATAGGAAGCTAGGAGATTTGGGATAGAGTGCCCGATAGGAAAGTGATACGGAAGCGAGGTAGAAAGGGGGAGGAAGAAGCGCTTATTTATTACCGGATATTTAGTGGATCGAACCTGAGGTCCTCTCCATGGCAATCACGAACGTTGCCCACTAGGCAACCCACGGCCCCTGAGATCTGGCAAGGATGTCTATCGCTTTATAACGCACTGGCGGACGCAACCGAGTAGGCGAATAGGTGACGTTGCTATGTATTTTGTATAAGCTCGTCGGTACCAGTTTTACTGGCACTTCAGTGTATATCATCATCATCATTGTCAACCATTATCAATTCACTGCTGGACGAAAGTCTCCCCAAGTCTCTTCCACAACGGTCTGTTTTGTGCCAGTCTTCTCCATGTTACTTTCGCATTTCATCCACCCATCTCCCATGTGGTCTTTTTCTGGATCTTTTTCTGTCCCTTGGAATCCAATCTAAAATTTCGGCTGTCCATCGATGGTCTGTCCTTCTGGCAGTAGGTCCAGCCCATTGCCATTTCAGGGATTTTACTCTAATTACGATGTCTTCCACTCTTGTCATTCTTTCTGATCCCGGAGTTCCTCTTCTTATCTCTCCTAGTTACAACAAACATGCACCTCTCCTTGCTTTTTGAGTTGTTTGCAGCCTTTGTATGTCTCTTTTAGTTAAGGTCCACGTCTCTGCACCATACGTAAGCACTGGAAGGATGCATTGATCAAACATCTCTGCAATAAATTAAGGACCCGGTTTCTTACGGTAGCACAATATATAATAGCTGGTACACAAAATGGTAGAAAGGAGAGGAAATATTCTGGACACAGTAACAAAAATTCATGTGATATACTATCCACAATATCCGATCTGGCTACAGAACTTCGAAATCAAATACTTCGACAGACAATGGAAATTTAGCAGTTAATCAAATCCCCAAATATTCCCGTGAATCTTTCCTATTATCAGAATTTTTTGTCATATGGATACGGAAAAAGTGTGACCGGAAGTTTTCCATTAATATCAGAAAGGATTGGTGAACGATTTGTGGAAATACGGAATTTTCTCTTAACACCTCTTGAAAACGGTTATTTACCGGCAATATAAGACAGAAATGGCGGAAAGATTTCTGAAAATTCAGAATTTTTCTGGAATATGAAAAATCCGTAAAATTCAGAGTTTTTTTCTGTCATTTCACGGAAAAAGTTGTACCAGAAACATGCTTCGTTAATTCACAAAAGAAATAACGGAAAATGGCTCGTGAATTTCAGAATTATTATTATTATTTTTTTTTTATTCGAGGTTTAACGACCACCGTGAGCAACTCAAATGGGCTATAAGCAGTCGCCCGTCCCTAATTTAGGGTCACTGGTTCCAGGGAAGGGAGAGAGCCAGTGCCGTAAGACAAACACAACATCCATGCCTCACCGGGATTCGAACCCGGACCCCTTACGGACGAATGATCAGAGGCCAACGCCTTAGACCATTGCGCCACCGGGGCGGCAGAATTATTTTTACCATGTAGAGTCTATCAAAGCATACTATTAAACGTGACAGCACGTTTTACTAATCCAATCATTTTGATTGCAAATCGGACATGTCTGCCGCTCCTGTGGCGTAGTGGTTTCAGCGATGGCTTTTGTCCATTCGTCCGAGGTGGGTACCGGTTCGAATCCAGGTGAGGCATGGATGTTGTATTTGTCTTACGGTATTGGCTCTCTCCCTTCCCTGGAGTAAGTGGTCCTAAATTAGGGACGCGCGACTGCTTATAGATCATTGAGTTGCTCACGGTGGTTGTTAAACCCCCAGTCAATAAAACGAAAACTCGGACATTGTTAGGTTGGACGATCGTAACGCTTTTCGGAGCATTCGCGCCTCTAAAATAGGTTTTTCCCCACAGTGCGGGTTGTTATTTTCGTCCTTTAAGTATTCCCGTAATCGTCTAACAGTATTAGTAGTTCGCCCCTCATTTGGGGACAGTGGTTACAGAAAAAAGATGAGGATGAGTGCCATATGTACAGACACAATATTTACCCAGGATTTCAAATTCTGGCCTGGCTATACGAGAAACGAAAAGTTAATCCATGGGCCATTGCAGCACAAGGTCCAACCAGCGTAACGGACAAAATGGCTTATGAAAAAGATTAAGGCATCCACTGGATATCACTTTCTGCGGTTAACTAAGCCTGTGGGATTGTTATGCAATTCGTTAAACTTTTATTGCCTGAGTGTAAAGCCATTTTGCTGGCTATTTCCTTCATATATGCAGAACTATTAATGTTAAGTAACATACAAAATTAATAAAAAAAGATGTAGTTAAAAAATATTGAAAGTAAAAAAAATAAATACAAAAATGAGTTGAAGTGGGATACTTCAGGACTCACAACAGGCATTAACAGGTTAATGGTTTGGCAACTGTAAATGTGAAGTATTGCGTCATCCCTTGGCAGCGTAGAAACGACGCAGCAGCCACTGAACATCAGCTGAGTTCATTTGTTTAACGACAGTCAGGAAAAAAAACGAAGATTCCAAATTTGTATCACTGAAATTTTTTGAGGAAACAAGGAAATATGCCCGCCGTTATTTAAAGCTCTTGGTTAGAACCTGTGGATATGGCGCTCCATTCAAAGGTACCTTGGATCTGTGGGTCATCTGTGAAACCAAATTCTTCCCTAAGTAAAGAGTTGTATAAGTAAAAAAGGATTTGGTGAAACTCTGGTACAACTTTCAACAAAGATGAAGAACTCCAGGAAATTAGGCATAGTTTGCAAAACATAATGAAGGCTTTAAAACAAGCAAGGACGAACATAGCTCGAATTGTTGGACAGTATACGTAGAATTTTTTTTTCAGTTACCAGAATCAGGGTTGAATCCGGAATTTTGATAAAGAGGAGGAGAAAATATCGCCTTTGATTTCAGTGTACACACACACACTCTCATATTAGATAGGTTCTGATTCATCACTCTCGTATTAGATAGTTCTGATTGGCGAAAGTATCATGGGCTGGATACTTATTACTTCGTGGGGCTCCTTTGTCGGGGATTTCAGCTGGAGCTTGACGGGGTAGCGTTTGAGAACGTTTTAATGGAGGTTTCCAGAATGACTTTTAGGGACAGTATGCAGCTCTCACACCAAACACAACGTAGCACTGTGTTGTCAATACGTTCGCCTGTTTTTAAAATACACTGCTGGACAATTGCTAAGGACGGATCATAAACGGCTATATAGAGCATAAAAAAGTAACTGTGGTTGGATGCCAAGTGCAATAAAATAATGTCAGAATGCCAGGACATTACAAGAAAGACAATTTATTGTGCTCTGAAATCCAGAAGGCTTTGGAGCGTGTTCAAGGGACAAACAGGCCATTTTGTGCAGAATACGTAAACGTGAAAAAAATGCAATTACCGTCCGCAGGCGTTCCCGCTTAAGATGTCAATACGGGATATGGCCACCATGGAGGGCGATGCAAGATTCCACACGTCGTGTCACGCTTTGCACAACATTATCAAGAAGCTGTTGGGGTAATTTATCCCATTCCTCTGTCAGTGCACGGATGCGGGTGTCGTTGTTTATTGGAGGGCATTGGCGACCAGCAAGACTCATCCCCAAAGCATCCCACACATTTTCAATGGGATTCAGATCTGGAGAACGTGCTGGCCATACGAGGCGTTGAATATCCTCGCTCTCAAGACACTCCTGGACAGCGACTGTTCGATGACATGTTGCGTTGTCGTCCATGAAAATGAATCTATCACCGACAGCACCACGGAACATGCGAACATGAGGTAGCAGAACATCATTAATGTATCGTTGGCCAGTCATAGTCCCAGTTGGAAGCACATAGAGGGACGTACGGCCATTGATCATGATACCAGCCCTTACCATGACACTACATGTCGGATATCGGTCCCTTTCCTGTATGTTTGCTGGACAATATGCAGTACCACTATCACGCCAGATCAGTTGTCGTCGACAATCAGACGATAGACTGTATCTACTCTCAACTGAGAAAAGGACAGCAGACCAGTCGTTATCAGTCCAATTGCGATGTTGATGGCACCATTGCAAACGGGCGGTTCGGTGACGTCTGGGCAATGGGATGCACACAACAGGACGGCTGGCGTATAGTCCTCCTTCATGCAAACGTCTGGCGACAGTTTTTCGGGAGATCCGCTTGCCAGTAGCAGCCATAAACTGATTTGCTACCTCACTAGCTGTGCTGCGCCGGTGTATTTTTGTTGATAGCACTATGTACCGATCTTCTGCAGGTGTCGTACTGCGAACACGACCTCCCCCGTGACGTTTGCTACACTCTCCATTTGTTTGAAATGATTTCCAAAGCCTTGAAACAACACTGTGGCTGACGTCGAACTCCCTGGCAACATTTGTTATTTTTCGCCCTTCTTCAATCCTGCCAATAATACGGCCACGCGTAAAATATCTAGGTGATGTCGGGAAGACATACTGAAAATTGCAAGTTCGTCAATTGATTCTTTCCCTTTCAACTTTGCGTTTGAACAACAACGGTCATTGCGCGTCAAATCCTTTATATCTCTTATCAGCGCTATGACGTCACGAACAAGTTCGGCAATCCAAAATTTGCATACGCACAACACGTCCTACTGTATCTCGCACTTATGCTAATTTCCACATTTTCTGCCTTCCAATTTATGGTTACTATCGTTGCTATTGTCATCCGTCCTTAGCAATTGTCCGGCAGTGTACTATACAGTATAACTCCGCTCTCCGGAACCGTTTGCGATACATTTAAGATTTTGTGGATGACTTTTAAGAACCGAGTGCAACTGTGACACCATGTTTGCATTTAATGTGTCCATCCGTTATCCCGTCTGCCCTACGTTTCGGTAGAATGTCTCGGGAGTAGTTTGTGATAAAGTCTTGAAATTTTCTTGACAGAGAGATCTAATTCTCTGCCTTTACGGATCTAACTTAACTCTCACCCAATATAAACACTTTGCTCGTTCGTCTGAATGTCAGTCTTTACACTTAGATTGGTATTTGGGAAACCTTTTCAGGTGGAGGTTTGCATGTTCATAAAGAAGCGTAATAATCAAGTGAGCGTTCTTTACAGTACAAAATCAAATCGTTTTGGCTCTTTCACATGTCATCCAGCACTCCATAATACACACTTTCAACATTAGGGTCATTATTATTTTAGGCGGGAATCCAGACCCATTAGATACCTCCCGTCGGTGTGCCATTGACCAGAATACAAGATACGGTAGATCGGAACGTATTAAAGGACTATCAGATGAGAGAATAAAACTACCATCTTACTATATACTTACACTATAAGCGGGAAACACCACCCTGAGCTAATGATTTGATAAGTGATGTTTTAAATTCCTACTTTGTCTATTAATTCATTAATTATATCCAGAAGCCCAGCCATTTATACCGCGTTACTTATTTATCTAAGATACTTGCAAAACATTTTTGAAATCTGTGACTCTTTTTATAGCAGCAGTTTATTTCAATGGAGTAAATCAAACTCTCACCAATCTCCTCTCGAATGTTGGCACACGACACTTGCTTCAAGCACAGCGAATTCATGACACAATGCTAGGGGCACTCTTGCAGAAGATCCTATTTTTCGAAAACCAAACAGGAAAGTAAGTTGCCAGCTCATAACTTCCTGTAATTTGGAAGTGCATCAGAAACTCAGAAGAGAGAATAAACTTCAGTAACCTGTCAGGCATTTGCTTTCGTGTTGGATGTTATTTCGCCGCTTAGTATGTCCTACTAATTTACTTTTTAGCTTTTATGAAATGGTATTACCTTTACACACTCGTGCTTTTCTTGTTGCAGTCTGTGCCCAGAACTCGTAATAAGTTTGTTCTTCAGCATTGTATATTCATCAGTGTCACAATATTGGGTAATTAAAGCACACTTTGCTTGAATTGGAAATTTCCCGACAGAGTCTTCTTCCCTCTGACGCAACCCTTCTGTTCTCTCCCCTCGCCTCTTCTTCCAGTAGCCACTGGTGGCCTTTGTGACGAAGCAAAGGGCAATCTGCATTTGAATTGCGTGATGCCAGAGTCACGAAAGTATCCCATTAACTTTCGGGGCTTTGAGCTTTGTCTGCCTGGGTTAATCCCCTCCGTTTATTTATTTATTTATTTATTTATTTATTGGAGGCGTGATACTTGACCTGCGAATTAATCCGTTTTAATGCCGTTAATAGACATGTAGAGTGAGTGCTCTACATTTGATTCTGCATTGCTTCAACAATTGATTAAAACTTTACCAGCGCGTATGAAAAGAGTTCGTTCAATTCTATTTCCCTTTATTTATATTTATCCTTATCATATGTCAGCTGTTGTGTATTTATGATAACATAATACTCGTTTATGGGGCGATCATATATCAGATTTCCCTTTAACAAATTATGGTAATAAATAAATTTCCCTGCTATTAATTCCAAACAGGTCTACAAATAATCTTCATTTACAGAAAAATTAATGCTAGCTGCTGAAACCTTTGGTTTTACTATTTTCTTCTTCATGTAACATCTATTTTCTTTTTAATGTCCACCGATATGCTCCGTCATTCGGCCTTCAAAGCAGTTACCAGTTCGCCTTTGCTTTCTAGGCGATCTCTTCTTCCATGCAGTCTACGATCCAATTCGTCCCAGATACTCTCAATAGGGTTCAGGTCAGTACTCTGGGCTGGCCAGTGTAAGTTTTCAACGCCCACTTCCTCAAACTAATCTATAACAATGCGAGCAATATGGCATGGTGCGTTGCACCGCTGATAGAGGTATGGGTGTTCTCCAAAGAACTGCCACAACTTTGATAGTGCTTAATTATCCAAGGCGTCTGGGTCAAGCTCAGCATTCATGGTTTCATCCAAAACCACTAATGAGCACAAGAAGAGCAACGAAAACCAGCTCCATACCATCCCGCTGTCACCACCACACTTCATTGTCGGGATGATACAGTCTGGAAGGTACCTTTTTCTTGGTATCCGACTCTACGAAACGACCATCAAACTTGTAGACTGTGTACCGTTACTCATCAGTCCAAAAAACGACCATCAAACTTGTAGACTGTGTACCGTTACTCATCAGTCCAAAAAACGACCATCAAACTTGTAGACTGTGTACCGTTACTCATCAGTCCACAAAACGACCGTCAAACTTGCAGACTGTGTACCGTTACTCATCAGTCCACAAAATGACCATCAAACTTGTAGACTGTGCACTGTTACTCATCAGTCCACAAAACGACCATCAAACTTGTAGACTGTGTACCGTTACTCATCAGTCCACAAAACGACCATCAAACTTGTAGACTGTGCACTGTTACTCATCAGTCCACAAAACGACCATCAAACTTGTAGACTGTGTACGGTTACTCATCAGTCCACAAAACGACCATCAAACTTGTATACTGTGTACCGTTACTCATCAGTCCACAAAACGACCATCAAACTTGTAGACTGTGTACTGTTACTCATCAGTCCACAAAACGACCATCAAACTTGTAGACTGTGTACCGTTACTCATCAGTCCACAAAACGACCATCAAACTTGTAGACTGTGTACCGTTACTCATCAGTCCACAAAACGACCATCAAACTTGTAGACTGTGTACCGTTACTCATCAGTCCACAAAACGACCATCAAACTTGTAGACTGTGTACCGTTACTCATCAGTAAAAAGCACAGTTTTTCATTGGCCTGCAGTCGACGATTTATGTTCCTTACACCATGTTAATCGGCGTGTGACATCAGTCGAAGTTTTTAGCGGTTTCTGGATGGCTTCCCGACCGTGGTATCTTATCTAAGGCAGCTTCTTATGCACTGTACTGGTGCTAACGTCAATCCCAATAGTCTCGCAAAGGGTTTGCGTGATTTGAGACAATGTTGATTTCTGTCCTGAACGGACAATCCTTTGCTGATCTCTCCTGTCATCTTCTGTTAGTTTCGAAGGTTTACCCAAGTCGTTTCTTGGTAGATTCAGACCCAGTCTGCTTTAACTTGCATATTGCATATCCAACCCTAGACTTAGGTATCTTCAATGCCGCTGTAGTGTTATGTACAGAGCTATTGCTTATGCGGCGTTCTACGTATTATCAATCCGCGTTATATATATATCATCATCATCATTGTCAACCATTATCAATCCGCGTTATATATATATCATCATCATCATTGTCAACCATTATCAATCCATTGCTGGACGAAGGTCTCCCCAAGTTTCTTCCACAACAATCTGTCTTGTGCCAGTCTCTTCCATGTTATTTCCGCATACTTTCGAATTTCATACGCCCATCTCCCATGTGGTCTTCTCCTGAGTCTTTTCCTGTCCCTTGGAATTCAGTCTAAAATTTCAGCTGTCCATCGATGGTCTGTCCTTCTGGCAATATGTCCAGCCCATTGCCATTTCAGGGATTTCACTCTGGTCATGATGTCTTCCACCCTTGTTACTTTTCTGATCCACGAGTTCCTCTTCTTATCTCTGCTGGTTACATCCAGCATGCAGCTCTCCATGCTTCTTTGACTTGTCTGCAGTCATTGTATGTCTCTTTTAGTTAAGGTCCAAATCTCTGCACCATATGTAAGCACTGGAAGGAAGCATTGATCAAACACTTTTCTTTTAAGACATAATGGCATATTGCTCTTGAAAATTATGCTGTTTCTTCCAAAAGCTCTCCAGGCAAGTTTTGTACGCCGATTAATTTCTTCATCAATGTGACCCTCACTTGATATCTGCTGTCCAAGATAAACGTACGTGTCTGTTATCTCCAGCTTTTCTCCATCAATCGATAAATCTTCATTTCACGTAAAAGCATTGTACATCACGTTTGTCTTCTGAAAGTTTATTTTTATCCCATTTCTTTACTCTTGTCAGCAAGTTCCTGGATCATACTCTGGAGCTCTGATGGGGTAGTTGCAAAAATGACTATGTCATCAGCGAAACGAAGGTGAGTTAGATAATTTTCATATATCTAACTATATATATATATATTCTAAAAAGAAGATACCTAAGCAAAAACATACATATATAATTTTGACTCACACCTAGTACAACATAGAAAAGGTTATGTATCTACCTGTGTGAGTAAAAGGAGAAAAGATAAAAAATAAAATAAAACAACTGAATGTAGAAGGTGTCGAGAATACTGAGCCTTGGCTTTATCAAGGACCGGCAAAAACTCTGCATTTTCTCACTTCCACAAAGACCTAGTTGGAAATGGGTTTCTGCAAGGCCATAGATGCAAGTAACATTCCCACCTAAAATAGTTTAACAAATATATATATGTCATGTCCTCCGTAGAGTTGCATGACCTAGCACTAGTTAACAATTTCGCTTGCATCCATTAACCTTCCTGGCCCGACCCATGCTCTTCATCTGTTACTATTAAACAGAGAGAAGAAGATTAAAGAGAACTCAAGCTGTGAGAGTGACATAATAATTAGAAATGATTTTCAGCCATAACGAAATTCCAAGTTCGTTTGAGAGAGAATTTAAACCTGAAAATCGATGCAAAAGAAATCCAAATTTTTAAATTGCAATTAAAAAAGGAAATATTAATTTTTAACGAACAGATTTTTGAAAGAAAACTTGAGTCTAAAACCCCCTACTCTACAACTTATGACAGCACGAAAACGAGAATAAGTTAAAGATAATAATTAACTAAAGAAAACTATGTGAAAGTTATGTACATTCAGTTGTTTTATTTTATTTTTTATCTTTTCTCCTTTTACTCACACAGGTAGATACATAACCTTTTCTATGTTGTACTAGGTGTGAGTCAAAATTATATATGTATGTTTTTGCTTAGGTATCTTCTTTTTAGAATGTGAATTCTGAATTTTCAAAACTGCTGCGTTGCGCGTTTTGATTTTCAGGTTATTTTGCAACCTTCGTTTTAAATTCTAAAGTTTTTCCTTAGTCTTCAGTTTTGCTCTTAAGTATATATATATATATATATATATATATAAGCACAAGTAACCAATATACCAAAACGAACATCTAATCGACCAAAATCAAACAACATATAAAGCTGGAGATAACCAATACCTACATTTATCTTGGACAGCAGATATCAAGTACAGTACAATTTTCAAGAGCAATATGTCATTATGTGTTAAAAGAAAAGTGTTTGATCAATGCATCCTTCCAGTACTTACGTAAGGTGCAGAGACGTGGACCTTAACTAAAAGAGACATGCAAAGGCTGCAGACAACTCAAAGCAGCCTGGAGAGGCGCATGCTTGGTGTAACCAGGAGAGATAAGAAGAGGAACTCCTGGATCAGAAAAATGACAAGAGTGGAAGACATCATGATCAGAGTAAAATCCCTCAAATGGCAATGGGCTGGACATGTTGCCAGAAGGACAGACCATCGATGGACAGCAGAAATTTTAGATTGAATTCCGAGGAACAGGAAAAGACCCAGAAGAAGACCAAATGGGAGATGGGTGGATGAAATTCGAAAATATGCGGGAGTAACATGGAGGAGCCTGGCACAAGACAGACCGTTGTGGAAGAAACTTTGGGAGACCTTCGTCCAGCAGTGGATTGATAATGGTTGACAATGATGATGATGATATATATATACGTATACCTCCAAGCCAGCTTACGACACGTGCCTTCTTTCATTACCTACGCGCTGCTGACGTCAAAAGTAGGAGGTGGCCGCAGTAATGTGAGTCGACTGTGTGTATGGATATGAAAGTGTTTTTTTTTTTTTTTTATAGATGAGCATTTAATCGAAAAATAATATTTTCAGCAAATTTTCCTAATGAAGATAGCAGGTCTTCTTTAACCGTAGTACGATAAATTTCATGCCATGACAAAATATTTTGTCCTCCGGCATCTTTCCCTCGCTGCCAAAAAATAATTCTGACGCCACTGGCTGTTATAGCCCAAACCTGCGAGCTTGCAATGCATGGTCATGACAGATACTGTTCTGGGTTGACTTCAGTTAACTGTTAAACAGTGCTGCGTCTGTTGAACTGTACAAGTCGTCGGACCTGGCAACCGCCTCTCTCATCAACCTTTCGCTGTCCTGTGCAGTTTCGCCCCCGGGTTGTTGTTTGACCATTTTCACGCCAGTCCTGATTCACTTCAATTACGGCAGCGCGCAAACAACCCACCAGTGCAGCCGTTTGGGAAATCGAACACCCACTCTCCAAGCTCCCACAGTATGTCCTGCTTCAAAGTCCAATACCTCCTTCTATCTACCCGTCACGCTCCGAATTTCACTACCTACTGCTCCACTCACACTTTATATATGCTACGTAGGTCACCTAATCGCACCCTCTAGGAAATCACGTGGTCAACGTCCAGCATCCACTTTTGATAGGTGTGGTCATAATTCAGCGATTGCAGAAAGTTTGAGAGCTGTTATCCATGACTTTCTCACGGGCCAGTATAGACAACAATCTCTTTTGTATACAATGACCTAGTAAGAACGTGGGTTTTTGCTGCAACGCACTTTTATATGGGCTAAAAAAGAATTACCCCAGTAAATATATCTTAACACTTTAGAAGTAGAACATCTCATTAACTCCAAAAAAATCTGGTTTTCCAAATCTGTTAAAAAAACAATCCGTCTAATTCACATACACTGAAGAGCAATTGAATTAGAGACAGCTGGCGTTATGCAAATGTGGCGCTGTGGGCCGCCCTGTAAACGAAAACGACGTGACGTATGTAGCGATCCGACAATATAAGGAGTGATGCCACTGGAATCAGTAAGAGTCAGATGCAGTATGGGTAAAACGAAGGATCTAAGCGCATTTGATCGTGGGCAAAAATTGTCGGGACCCGACGAATGGGTCATTACATCTCGGAAGTCGTGCAGGCACTGGGATTTTCACGAGCCACCGTGTCACGGGTGCACCGTGAGTACATCGAATCCGGTAAAACCATTCCTGCAAGGGCCAACTGCCGTGGACAACAGCGTGTGGATGAGTGGGGTCGTCGTCGGCTAGCTCGCATTGTAACAGCGGATAGACGGGCAACAGTGCAAAAAATCACTCGGCAATTTAACGTTGGTGCACAAATACGTGTAAGCAGCCACACCATCCAAAACCATCTCCTCGCTATGGGGTACAGAAGCCATCGTCCTACGATTGTACCGCTGCTGACCGCACATCACTGGGTGCAAAGATTAGCATGGGCGCGGGAACATCGCCACCGGACCCTAGACATGTGCAAAAATGTTGCCTGGACTGATGAGTCGAGATTCTCGTTGGTACATGCGGATGGCAGGATACGAGTACGGCACAAACCACATGAAGCGATCAATCCTTCTTGCCAGCAGGGTACTCTTCAAGCTGGTGAGGGTGGCATTCTCGTCTGGGTACTGTTTACGTCGACTGAAATGGGACCCCTGGTACGTGTGACATTGTCCCTCACAGGTCAACGCTACCGGGATATCCTGGACGACCATTTGCTCCCGTTTGTGCGTCTTCAACATCCCACTGGGGACCTCATCCTGCAACAAGACAATGCACCGTGCCATCGCTCCCGAGTTGTATCCGAATGGTTGGATGAACACTCCACCGACGTGACCTCGCTTCCTTGGCCAGCTAGGTCACTTGACCTTAATCCCATCGAGCACATCTGGCGTGCAATCGAGAGATATATTCGAGGCTCTGACACCCTTCCATCAAATCTTCGTGAACTGTGGGAGCTTGTTCAGGGGTCGTGGATTCATATAGCTTCCCAACGCTTCCAGTGTCTTGTCGTGTCCATGCCAAGACGAATCGCCGCCGTCGTCAGGGCGAAAGGTGGTGCTACACGTTACTAGACAGGTATCTCTAATTCAATTGCTCTTCAGTGTACAGGATGCACGTAGCTCCTGAGCCTTCGGCGTCCAATAACTACCCATATGCTGGCCACGGTGCGTCATCTGTGCCACATGTTCTCACACAAGAAGAACTGAACGATCTTGCTTGTAATGTGAAGCTATTCAAGGCCAAAACAGAGTTACTGGGATCAAGTCTTCAACAATAGAATTTTTTTAAGGAAAATGTCCGACTGATTTGTTTTCGCATTCGTCATGATCAGTGTCCGCCTTATATACTTACAAAATGCGCAAACTGCTCATGACGTTCTGCTACGATGTATAGAGTTGTCGGAAAAGTCATGACACATTTTGGCACCCGATGGCGGTTGGGCGGTTTTGGAAATACTAGAGGAATAACTCTGTTATCGCTATGGCATTCGACAGGTGCCAGTTCCAGCTGCAGTCTAAAAGGAATAGTGAGCGATTTGGTTGATTTGCGCAGATTTGACATCAAGTTGAAGATGGGAGACCAGACTGTGCATTTTCGCCATATTTTACTGTTTTACTTCCGTAAAGGTAAGAACGCGCGTCAAGCTTGTGAAAAGTTGCGTAAAGTGTACGGTGATAATGCTCTACAAGAACGTCAGTACCAGCGGTGTTTCGCAAAATTCCGTTCTGGTGATCTTGACCTCAACGATGCTCCTCGGACGGGGAGGCCCACCGAGGTTGATGACGACCAAATCAAGTCATTGATCGAGTCAAACCCACGTTACACGACACGAGAGATTGCAGACACATTGCACATCCATCATTCAATCGCTCACAACCACCTGAAGAAGCTGGGAATCGTAAGCAAGCTCGATGTGTGGGTTCCTCGTGAACTCAAATACGCTCAATTGACGGCGCGTATAAACATCTGCGATATGCTCATTAAACGTGAGGAAAACGACCCTTTTTTGAAGCAACTGATAACTGCTGACGAAAAGTGGATTGTGTACAACAATGTGCTGCGCAAACGGTCTTGGTCCCGACGTGCTGCTTCGCCTCAAACGACATCCAAAGCAGACATTCATCAGCGGAAGGTTCTGGTCTCAGTGTGGTGGGATTTTAAAGGTGTCATGTTTTTCGAGCTCCTACCACGGAACCAAACAATCAGTTCAAATGTGTACTATCGGCAATTGGACAGTTTGAACGAATCCATCATCCAGAAACGTCCAGAGCTCGTTCATCGTAAAGGTGTTGTGTTTCATCACGACAACACGATACCACACACAAGTTTGATCACCTGCCAAAAATTATTGGAGCTTGGGTGGGATGTGTTGCCACATCCAGCATATTTGCCTGACTTTACGCCGTCCGACTTCCACTTCTTTCGCTCTCTTCAACAGTCCTTGCGTGGTATAACGTTCAATTCAGATGGGGCTGTAAATCAGGACCTTGTACAGTTTTTCGCCACGAAAGACAAGTCCTTCTACACTATCTACTAACAAGTAATTGGACATCCCTGCAATCGACGATATCTGCGGTCCTGATACACGTCATAGCCGCCGCCGTTAAATATCGTGTGGGAAACAACAACACAACCAGTCGCATGCAAGGTGCCACGCAGTTCGGAGCTCTCTGATTTCGAGAAAGGTGTAATCGTCGGGCATCACACAAATGGCCGATCCATACGTGACATATCCAGCTAGTTGAAGTACCCAAAATCGAAAGTGGCCTGCATGATTGGCAAGTGGAAGATGAGAGGTGACTGTCGGAATGTGCCTCGACCCGGCAGACTCACAAAACCGGGAGTTAGAGACCGACGGATGCTGGCCAGAGAAATTCGGAAGAACCGCACCAAATCGATGGGCCACATCCGCGAGGAGTTTCAACAGGCATCCGGGAGTGTTCTTCTGATGAATACCATCCGTAAGGTAGCCCATCTGCTCGGTTATCATGGACGTGCTGCCGCCCACAAGCCTTCGATCACCAAGTCCAATAGCGCTGCTCGGCTAACATGGTGCAAAAAACGTCGACAGTGGACTGTTGAACAGTGGAATCAGGTTCTCTGAAGCGACGAATCAAGGTTCACCCTCTACCGTTCGGATGGCAGGGTCTGGGTTTGGCGTCTGCCTAGAGAACGTCTCCTGCCGGATTGTATTGTGCCAACTGTGAAGTTCAGCGGCGGTGGAATTATGCTATGGGGGTGTTTCTCCTGGTATGGCACTGGACCCTTGGTCGCAAATCCTGTTAGACTCAACGCCGAGACCTACTGCACCATTTTGGATGACCATGCGCTTCCTACGTTGTGGCAGTTTTACGGGGTGGACCCATGTTACTTTCAGGATGACAATGCTACCTGTCATGTTGTGAAGTCCACCCTGGCTTGGTATGGTGACAATGGGGTTAATCGAATGGACTGGCCTGCGCAGAGCCCGGACCTTAACCCTATCGATCACCTCTGGGACGAGTTGAAGCGTCGACTTAAAGGGGTGCCCCACCGTCCGAAATCGGTGAAGGAACTGACCTGTCTCCTCCAAGCTGAGTGGAAGAAAATACCGCTAGCCGTCGTAGAATGCCTGGTTGAGAGTATGCCCCGGAGGGTCGCAGCTGTAATCGCCGCTCGTGGAGGCTCCACCAACTATTGAAGGTGAATAAACTTCGTTTTCCTTTGCTATCACAGGTGTCCAATTACTTGTTGGTAGATAGTGTATGAACGAAGCATTCTGCAGCTCACTGACAGATGGCAAAAGGTTATCGAACAAAACGGAAATTATATCATTGATTGATCTTTGTTTCTATAAATAAATTACCTATATTTTATCAAAACATGGCTAAAATACGTCATGACTTTTCCGACAACCCATGTAGATGGCCTGGTGAATGCCCTTCGAATCAAATATGCTCCGCACAAATGGCGACTATTCATAGACACGTCGAAATTGATTCTCAAGACTGTGTTGCTGCATCATGGAAACCAGCTTCCGTCTGTCGCAGTCGAACACCTGTCTTCAGGAAAGAAATCTATGAAAACTTAAAACAGTTGTTGGACTGACATCAATACCACAAGTATGGCTGGTATTTCTGTGGTGACTTGAAGGCAGTGTCTGTGTTGATGGGTCTGCAGCTGGGATATATGAAGTACTTCTGTTTTTTGTGTGAATGAGGACAGCCGAGCAAGGAATTTGCACTATATGAAGAGAGGCTGGCCTGCGAGGAAATCGCTGAAGATCGGAGAAGAGAATCTGCAACACCCAGCACTGGCAGAAATGCACAAAATTTTGCTAACGCATCAAACTCGGTTCTGGTAAAAAAAAAAAAAAAAAAAAATTCGTAAGAGCCATCAACCGGACTGGATCAGACCATCTGTACCTGACTTTTCTCAGGTCCAAGAGCTCTTCATTGATGAGATGTTCGACAGCCTGTTACAGGGTTATGAATAAAAAGCTTGAGATGCCTTTCGTCTGGTGTCATCTAACTTCAGGGCAGAAAACTACAAGAAATTGGTTGAGGACATGTTGTCTCTGTATCACAAACTTGGTTGCAATATGTCCTTAAAGATAGGCTTGCTTCTTTCTCACTTGAAATTCTTCCCCGACAACTGCGGCATGGTTAGTGGTGATTACGGTGAACGTTTCTATCTGGAGATTGCAACGATGGAGAAAAGATACCAGGGAAAGGTGCTCACTTCTATGTTGGCTCACTACTCTTGGACGCTTGCTACAGATGATCCTGAGCAGCTATACAAGTGACAGACAAAGCGACGTCGGACGTAGAATCGGACATTTACCGATACATGTGGCAAGTACGTATAATTAACGATTGCGGATGTCTCACAAACCGTAGCCAATTTTACATTTTCGTTTTCATACTCGTGTTCAGCACCTAGAAATCCATAAGAAATGACCAATTTAATCTTGGAGGCCAAACTTTCGTAAAAATGTGTTGTCCAGTGTTATCAGAAACCTTTCACCACCCAGAACAGTAACAGGCGAGACCTATAGTTGGATTCTGTCAACCGGACAGCGATATAATTAAGTGGAGAAAACTAGATAGATACTACAGGACACACATGCCTTAGTTGAAATACTTTAAAATTTAATGATTAAAATATATACAAGGCTAAAAACACACAAGATCTTTCACACGGGTGCCCCCCGTGCATCATCATGTGAAGAAAACTGGCGGAACAAAAGAGTCTACTTGCTTTATTTAGCATCGTGCTTCGGCAGCCAACTCCAGCAAATGATATTCTTTTAGCACGAAATATTTCTTCTACCTTACCAAATAGATGCTCTAAGAAATCCTTTATATGGATTACATAATCGTTGAAGACAATGCTATATGGGTAGATAAACTGAGAACGCTTGTGTATCCAAGAAATTAAATGTCACAAATAGTATTTAGAAAATAAAATAATTTTTATACTGCAACGTCATTTTGCTCTACGCGAAAACTGCTTACCTCAATAAATTTAGAAATCCATCATTACAAATCATGAAGACATATGGGCAAGAGGTTAGAAATAATTTTAGTGGGAGGTGTACTAATTAAAAACAAACACAAAACCTCAGAGTTTTCCGAAATCGGCGAAAGATGATTCAAAAGTTGCTTTACCCAGATGGAACATTATATTTATTACATAAAAATTAACCGAAAACATTTTTTATTTTGTTACGGTGAGTGATAAAAAAGATATCTTTGTTCATAAATGCAAGTCCATAATTTCTTCATGTTAATCGATATTTACCGCAGCGTTTCATCAGCAGCCCTTGAAAGGTTTGCTTAAATGTTGGTTTAAGTTATTTAGGCCTCTGTGGATTTGTTTTACACAGTGTGTTTTTGAAATAGCCCCAGAGAAAAAGGTCAATGGACTTCAAACCTGGTATCTTCAGAACGTCAAATTTTTTTAAATAACGCGCTTTCCAGAAAAACTCTTTCGAAAATGCGTAGTTTCATGTGAGGGTTGTTTTTTTTTTTTTTTTTCAGTTTTGACAAAAAATCAGCAGCTACTTTTATTCCCTTCCAAGTGAGAAATGAACTGAGTTATTGCGATCGACCGAAATACCACAAGATTAGCTTTATTATCAGAACGAAGGGTTCCACCAAGCGCTGAGAAATTGTATGCACACTTTACACCAATTTTTTACGGTTGGATGCCAGGATTTCTCATGCAAAACAAGTGAATTTCTATTTGTCTAGATCTTCAGTTTTGGCTGCTTACGCTGCCACTAAGATGGAACTGACTTCATCACCAAAACAGTTGTATCGAGTATGGTTTGTACCGTTTTCATCGATAAACGACCAAATCCAAGTGCTTTGCTGCATCAGAACCCTTCTACTGCTGACATAAGCGCCCATATAGTGGGGCAAGAGGGGGCATTCGCTCTCTTCTAAAAATCTGACCATGCCCTGTATGTTCTTGGAAGAGTTATTTCCGATAACACTAATTCTGATTGCTAATTTTTCCGTAGAACTTCTGGATGCATGTGTGTGAAGCAAAAATAGAAAAAAAGTTGGAAACTTCCAGAAGAAAAAGCGAAAATTTAGAGCAGAAAATAATAATAAAATTTCCCTTTGTTTGGTGGAGAACAGCAAACATATACGTACAGCATAGAAAAGTATGAAAGACGAAGAAATGAAATATATATCACCCTCTGCACTAACTATTAAATGAGATCTCCTGAAAATGGTCCGAGAAGTTTGTCTGGAGTGTAATTTTTCATTCTTGATGACCAATTAAGTGATCCGTAGGGTTCTTTTTTTTAATTATTTTTTTTATTGAAAGTTTAACGACCACCGTGAGCAACTCAGTTGGCTATAAGCAGTCGCCCGTTCCTAATTTAGGGCCACTGGTTCCAGGGAAGAGAGAGAACCAGCGCCGTAAGAGAAATACAAGATACATGCCTCACGGGATTCGAACCCGGACTTTTTCCGGACGAATGGTAATAAGCCATCGCTGTGGGGTTCCGTGGTGCGTATGACACAAGCATCAAACGAACCATAAAGAAGTTTCCTTATTGACCTAACATGCAGTGTTGTTTCATTTATCCATCAATTTTACGTAGATTTTGGGTCTTCTGGTTTACAGCTATAATTTACGTGTTGAGTGAGAGAGAGAGAGAGAGAGTGGTAAAAACTGTTAGATAACAAGAAGGCACAGCGGAAATTTGCATAAGGTATGTCATTCGCAGTTACGATTTTTGTTTGCCCTCTCCTGAAAACTAAGCTAGGGGGGGGGGGTCATTCGTCCTGATGAAGTTCTTGAACACGGTAAACTTCAAGTGTAATTTATTTACAACCTTCTGCGAACTAGAGTGGAACTTCTGTGCCAGGGATATATGTTTCCTGATTCTTTTTATCTTTGGCTGTAGCAACCATACCTGCACACTGTGAAGCTTTTACAGCGTTAACAGAAACAGCAATTACTCCAGTTCCTGTCTTGTGCACTTATAGTTACACGGAAGCGGTCAACGACTCACGAAGATAATATCATATTTAGGTCAGGGACCATCGGGATATATATTTTTCATAGGATTTAATGACCACCGTGAGAATCTAAGGCTATAAGCAGTCTCCCATCTCAAATTTGGGACCATTGCTTCCAGAAAGGGAATGAAGCTAACCTCGAGGAAAAAGCATCCCACCCATGCTTCATCCGGGACTCGATTCCGGGCCTATCCATGAAATTGTTCATGTTGTAAAAAAGAGTTTTTTTTATTTTTTTGATTCGAGGTTTAATGACCACTGTGAGCAACTCAATGGTCTATATAAGCAGCCGCCCGTCTCTAATTTAGGGTCGCTGGTTCCAGGGAAGTGAGAGAGCCAGTGTCGTAAGACAAACACAACACCCATGCCTCACCGGGATTCGAACCCGGACCCCTTTCGGACGAATGATCAGAAGCCATCGCTTAGAACCCTGCGCCACCAGGGCGGCAAAAAAGAGTTTAATAAAGGATAATCGATGGCTGAACACTGTTACGAAAATGACTGTAAATTTCTCTTTGAAGAATTAAAACTAATTGACAAACCAAATTCAACCACCAAACTTGATATTTTGGAAGCTTTCCATATATATATATCAGAAGTCTTCGCAACTTGTTAATGACATGGCATCCACGCCATTTCTATCAAGCGCGTGGAAGCAACTAACCAAAACCCATGACTGTAAATACCGTTTATGACATCATATACAATATGAATATTTACTTGCCATTCGTCCTGATGAAGCTAATTCAATATTCAGCGAAACCATGGTCGGCTTGAAAAAATAAATATTTGTGATAAACCACGTTGTATTTATTCTTTTTATACCTATAATCATCACAAGTCTGTAGTCTTTGAGATCAAGAAGACGTTCCTCGTTCATTCCTCCTGCATATGACGCGGGATATTTCACTTCAGTAAGTGAGATGACTTCATCACTTAAATGCACTAAATGTGAGCAGAGAAAAAATATTTCCCATTCACAGCGTGCATTTACATATGCTTAAATTGTATGTAAAACGACTTTTCGAACTCTGTAAATTTATGTCTACCTAGATAGGATGACAGTTTATCACCAATTCGGCGTTTCGTCGCGTAGAGCAATACTGCATAACTAACATGTGCTCAAATGTTGAATCAAAACAGATCAGAAAATGAAGATTTAATCAGAATTAGCAGAACTTCGAGAGCTTTCAAAGGCTACGTAGCTAACAGCAGAAGCAATATGTAGGTGCTATGCTTCTGAGTGCCACCGAAATATTGCTATCAATATTTGGAGGCAGTTCAAGAATCACGCAGGTGACACAATTTCGTTGTTCATTTGTCACATAATTTTCAGCGACACGGTAACCAACGTTTTGGTTCTGCTGTTAGCAACATGATCCAACAAACGATGTATACACTGCTAAATATTTTGCAGTAGCTTGTGCCAAAAAGTGATGCTACACCAGCTGCACCACTTTTGTGGCAAAGGTAAATCACTGTGTTGCACATGAGTCACAAAACTCTATAATGAAATCTTGGTATCCACCTTGACTCGTGCAAAGTTTCACTTATTGCACCATGTTTTTAGCAAGTCGTTTGTAAAAAAAGATCGTGCTTCTGTTATCGGTTTGTCCGTCCGTCCGTCTGTAGATAACATATCTCGTCAACTATTAGTCCGATTTGGAAAATTCTTTTCGCATTTGGAAGCTTGAAATACGCGAATGATGATCCTTTATTTATTTATTTATTTATTTTTACGATGTAAAATTTCGCCGCTAGAGGGCGTAAATGCAGATGATGTCGAATTCAAAAATACATTTTATTCCACATATTTACTTCTAAACATTCTATTGAAAAAATGCTTTTATCTTTCGATTCCATTTATGTCGAAGAGTATTTAAGATATACTTACTTTTTCAAATTACTCATAAATTTTCCGTTAGGGGACGTAAAAGTAAATTACGTTTTCCCCGATATCTTTTCTTCTAAAACTCCGATTTGTAAAATGTTTTCTTTAGCGAATACAGCTCCTGATGGGAAATCTTTTGCATATAATTTAAAATTTTCGGGAAAGAATACTTTGGCCACCAGGGGGCGTAAGTGTTAATTTTTGCTTCTGATTTATTTGCCATAAAATCTGAGCTTCTAAAATCTGGATTGAAAAAATTATTTCGTGGACCGATGCCACTCACGTCGATAAACTTTTCGGAATATTTTCTTCTTAAAATATTGCATGGTTTATCCGCCAGTGGGCGTAGATGTATACCATATTTTTGTCAATATCTCTGCTTCTAATGGTCCAATTTGAAAAATTCTTGTTTCATTAGATAGAGTTTCTGGTGTGACATGTTTTGAAAATAATTTCAAAATTGTCAAGTATTTCATGGACTTTCCAGTAGGCGTAAAGGTAAAATGCCTTTGCCCCTATATCTCTGCTTCTAAATCTCCGATTTGAAAATTTCTTTCTGCACCGGATACAGCTCCTGATGGGAAATCATTTGCACATAATTTCTAATTTTTGTAAAAAACGGTTTGGCCACCAGGGGGCGTAAGTCTTAATTGAGCTTCTAAAATCTTGATTGAAAAAAAATCGTTTGTGGACCAATACTACTCATGTAGAAACACCTTTAAGGAACATTTTCTTTTTAAAATAATGCGTGGCTTCTAGGCCAGGGGGCGTAGATGTATATCTTATTTTTGTCAATATCTCTACTTCTAGGAGTCGGATTTGAAAAATTCCATCTTCGTTGGATAGTGTTTCCGATGCGAAATGTTTTTCATATAAATTCAAAAATTTTAAGTAAATCGTAGACTTTCCGCTAGGGGGCGCAAAGGTAAATTGCGTTTTCTGCGTTATTTCTGCTTCTAAAACTCAGATTTGAAAAATTCTTCCTGTATCGCATACAACACCTGATGGAAAATATTTTTCATATAATTTCTAATGTTTGGTAAAGGATGGTTTGGCCACAAGGGGCATAAGTGTTAATTTCTGCTTCTGATGTATTTGCAGCAAAATCTGGGTTCCTGAAAATTCGACTAATTTTTTTTTTTCTTGGACCGATACCGCTCATGTCGAAAAACCTTTTGAGAATACTTTCTTCCTAAAATAATGCATGGTTTTCCCACCAGGGGGCGTAAAGTCACATCTTATTTTTGTCGATATCTCTGTTCTTAAGAGTCCGATTTGAAAAATTATTTCTGTGTCGGAGAGCGTTTCCGGTACGAAATGTTCCTGATATAAATTCATATTTTTCTTAACGCACAAGTCTGCAAACAGAGGGTGTAAGCTCACGATTCCGTTTACAGAAGTATCTGAGGGATTAGAAACCCGATTGAAAAACTTCTTTCTTCCGTCAGATACTATTGTTTTCCATACCGGTTCCATTGACTTTGAATTGCTTTGATAAATTTAATTTGCGTCAGAACGGATTCAAAAGACGTGCTTATTACACCCGAAAATTCAGTGTCACCTTTCTTGCTGCAATTTTTATGCACATCACAAGAGCAAAGCAATTGGTGTAGCACCAATTTTTGGTGTAACCTGCTACAAAATTTTTAACTGTGTAAAGTCTTGGAGTATTGGTAATTTTGAATACTGATATCGATTCAAAATCGGCCTCTATAGTAGGTTGTAGTTAAATCATTGTTCAGCTCCTGCAACAGTCCGCAATAGATTGCAACGAAATCCACGTTCGCCGAGTATCTTTAGGAACCGAATACCGTACTTTGACGGCTGATAGGTTGCTGCAGAAATTTTTGATCGAAAAAAACAAACAAACGGCACTTCTATTAGTAATATGCATACCCACAAAAATGAAAGTGTGTGTGTGTGGTATCCATAACTCTTCAGAAAATCGCAGAAGATCCTTCAATGCTGTTCCGGTAGCACAATGGTCTAAGCGCTGGCATCTGATCATTCGTCCGAAATGGGTCCAGGTTCGAATCACAGTGAGGCATTGTAAAAAGAATTAAATATATAAAATTCGGGACGGGCGACTACTTTTAGCCCATCGAGCTTCTTATGGTGATAATTAAATCTCAACAAAAAGAAAACAAAAAAAAACTTTAAAATTTGGTAGTTTGTTTATCATTATTGTCCGAATTGTAGTATCTGGTACTGACGTCGCCCCAATTTTGGGGGCCCTGTTCCAATAATATCCGTGGGGGTCTCCTATATGGAAGGATGATATCAGTGAAGCCCTTGAACGGAAGGGCAGAAGAAAATGAGGAAATGTAAGCATTTGGCGAGACATAAAACATTCTTTAAAACAATATTAAAGAGTTATAAAGAAAATAGAAAAATTTTAAAAACAGTTAAACAGAATAACATAATGCACGTGATGCTTATGTTGAAAATTGTTTGAATAAAGTCTTTCGAATAAGATTTTTGCCATTTCAAATTAGGATTTTGGTTTACTCTGTGAATATAAATTAATTAATACTCTACATGTTCATTAGGAAACTGTCAAAGAATTTCGGAAGTACTCTGAAGAAATATCTTACGAGAGAGGCTTCTCCTAATTTTTCCTTTATCTAACAAATTGACCAGCTCTTTCGATCGGCGGAATAATTTTACAGCCAGTACCTCAGTCGCCGTTCCCGCATATATTTAATTTAAACATTGATTATGCAATTTAAGATTACGATTATGCAATTTCTACATTTTAAGAAAAAACAATGTCTGATATAACACAGTTTGTGTGACTCCAAACAGAGATGTGAAACCACGAAAAAATTCCGGATTTTGTTTGTTTTTCAAGCGAAGCGTAGCATTTTTGCTTCAACAAATGGTGAAATCATCACCCAGCGATGGTCGCAATCTCCTTTTAGTGGAAACGAGTTTTCGTGACTTTTCTTACGCATGAAGTACTTTGTCCCAGGTCTTGAGTTGGACAAATTATTTACCGACGCTCGTAAAAGATTTGTCAAACTAATTTGCATTACGTTCCTTCGGAATGAGGATGTTAGCACCGAATGAAAAAAACGATTCACACAGATTATAATGAGGTATTATGAACTTTTAACTGAGATATTGGGTTGGCCAAAAGGTAACTGCGTTTTTCCCCCGGTGTAAATGAAAGGTGAATTTTTAATGTGAACCAAAAAGTTTAGTCGACAACATATTGCGCATTCTGTTCGATGACCTTTTGCCATCTCTCAAGCAAGTTCATGATTCCGCGCTCAAAAAAATTTAAAACAGTTCCAAGAACGATTTGATGGCCTCATCAGCAGTGAAGATTTCACCATTCAAGGCGTTTTGCAACGAACGAAACAAATGGTAGACTGATGGGGCCAGATCTGGCGAATATGGTAGATGTGCTAACACATCCCATCCAAGCTGTAACAATTTTTGACGAGTGACCAACTTGTATGTGGTTTTACGTTATCATGGTGAAACATAACACCTTTGCGATTCACCAATTCTGGACGCTTCTGTTTGACTACATCACTTAATTTATCCAGCTGACGACAGTACACTTCAGAATTAATGGTTTGGTTCCTTGGAAGTAATTAAAAATACACAATACCTTTGAAATCCCACCAGATTGACAGCATAACTTTCCTTTGGTGCATAAGTGCTTTTGAAGTGCTTAGAGCCGGTTCCTCGACCTTTTTCGTTCGACGTTGTTGTAGACGATCCAGTTTTCATCGCCTGTTATCATACGTTTCAAAAATGGATCGTTTTCGTCACGTTTCAAGAGCGAATCGCAGATGTCAACGCGCTTAGTGAGATGAACTTCTTTGAGCTCATGTGGTACCCACATTTCGAGCTTACTAAGGTATCCCAGTTGTTTTAAATGGTTGTTAACGCTTGATTTCAATATGTTCAGATTCTCAGCAATCTTTCGTGTCGTAAAACAACGACCTTTTAGTAATTAGAGCTAACTACTGAGGCAGAAAGTCTTTTCATATCATAGATCTGAATTTTTCAGTCCATACGGCAGAGAATCGTTTTGCGACATTAGTGGGATCTAACTCAGGTCGATTGAGTTAGGTCCACCCAAGCCGCGCGTGGATAGCCCTAACTCAGTCGACCTTTTAGTAATTAGGGCTAACAACACGGCAGAAAGCCTTTTCATATCATAGATGAGGCAGAAAGCGAGGCAGAAAGCCTTTTCATATCATAGATCTGAATTTTTCAGTCCATACGGCAGAGAATCGTTTTGCGACATTAGTGGGATCTAACTCAGGTCGATTGAGTTAGGTCCACCCAAGCCGCGCGTGGATAGCCCTAACTCAGTCGACCTTTTAGTAATTAGGGCTAACAACACGGCAGAAAGCCTTTTCATATCATAGATGAGGCAGAAAGCCTTTTCATATCATAGATCTGAATTTTTCAGTCCATACGGCAGAGAATCGTTTTGCGACATTAGTGGGATCTAACTCAGGTCGATTGAGTTAGGTCCACCCAAGCCGCGCGTGGATAGCCCTAACTCAGTCGACCTTTTAGTAATTAGGGCTAACAACACGGCAGAAAGCCTTTTCATATCATAGATGAGGCAGAAAGCGAGGCAGAAAGCCTTTTCATATCATAGATCTGAATTTTTCAGTCCATACGGCAGAGAATCGTTTTGCGACATTAGTGGGATCTAACTCAGGTCGATTGAGTTAGGTCCACCCAAGCCGCGCGTGGATAGCCCTAACTCAGTCGACCTTTTAGTAATTAGGGCTAACAACACGGCAGAAAGCCTTTTCATATCATAGATGAGGCAGAAAGCGAGGCAGAAAGCCTTTTCATATCATAGATCTGAATTTTTCAGTCCATACGGCAGAGAATCGTTTTGCGACATTAGTGGGATCTAACTCAGGTCGATTGAGTTAGGTCCACCCAAGCCGCGCGTGGATAGCCCTAACTCAGTCGACCTTTTAGTAATTAGGGCTAACAACACGGCAGAAAGCCTTTTCATATCATAGATGAGGCAGAAAGCGAGGCAGAAAGCCTTTTCATATCATAGATCTGAATTTTTCAGTCCATACGGCAGAGAATCGTTTTGCGACATTAGTGGGATCTAACTCAGGTCGATTGAGTTAGGTCCACCCAAGCCGCGCGTGGATAGCCCTAACTCAGTCGACCTTTTAGTAATTAGGGCTAACAACACGGCAGAAAGCCTTTTCATATCATAGATGAGGCAGAAAGCGAGGCAGAAAGCCTTTTCATATCATAGATCTGAATTTTTCAGTCCATACGGCAGAGAATCGTTTCGCGACATTAGTGGAACCTAACTCAGGTCGATTGAGTTAGGTCCATCCAAGCCGCGCGTCTTAAACACTGAGCCAGAAAGTCTTAAGAGTTGCACTCACGTTCAAGATAAAATGTATCTCGCAATGATGATTTGCTTTTCCACAGATGCAAGTGATTTAGTCATTTTATTTTCTATTAGAGTTTGTCATTTTTTAATAGGTTTGTAATGCTTTTATTTTTTCTGTACGAGGTCTTATTACAAATTAAGTACCTTTTTTCATCGTGATTTTCGAAGCAACGCAACACTTTGGAACTTGAGATCTCATTTTTTCAACTGACAATAACTTTCAATTATTATCTTTAAGAAAGGTGAAATGGACTGTTTTATAATATTTCACTGAACTTCTAAGTATGAAATTTACTCTTTGTAGCTATAATAGCTTTGTCTTAAGTACTCCACAGACTGATACAGAGACATCGATAATCACCTGTAAAATAATTTTAATACCAGGTTTTTTTTACCGTAACACAGTATACAGGTTTATAAGGAAAGTCCTTGATCAGGCCAATACCTCACGAACTATGGTAATTAGCGATTTACTTCTTGTGCAGTTGTACAGGGAACCTCCTATGGTGCACACAACAACGCCACCAGGGATGCCCTCGCCCCCCTTTGCTGATGGGGCAAAAATGTCAATTACAAACATGTTCAGCGAGGCAAAAGTAGTACATAAATGTTTTTGTCCCATAACAAAAGATGGAAGGGGACCGGGAATGTGGCCCCAAGAAAATCACAACATTCGGAAGCAACGACAGAGTATTAGACAAGAACTTATTACTTATCTAAACTGGTAAGTTCTAAGAAAATGAAAACACAAAGGAAAAGTTATCCTACAAACCTCAACAGTCCTTGTTCTGAAATAAAACGCAGTTCCTTGACATATTCAGTATCAGAGTTTGATGCCCAATACAGTAAAAAATGCACTGAGACAAGGAGAAATAGTATAAAATAGCGAAATACTCATCCAATAGGAAAACTGTATTCACATCTAATTGACTTGCGTACGTGGCAAAGCCTTCGACTTCCCGTCACTGGTTCACGAAGTGTTGGCATACCGACCACGCATATCATTTCTGTATTCTGACGACGGAGCAGAAAGCACATTTGAAATCCATACGAATATGTTCCGGACACAGCGACTCAGATAGTTTTCCGCTTTTTTCGCATTTGGAGAGTCCGCTTCCATCTTTTGTTATAGGACAAAAACATTTCTGTACTATTGTTGCCTCGCTGAACAAGTTTGTAATTGAATTTTTGCCCTATCTGCAAAGGGGTGCGATAGCCCCTCAATCTCCCCCCAAAGGGGGTGAGGGGATCCTTCGTGGTGTCATTGTATGCGCCATATAGGGGGTTTCATATACATCTGCGCAAGAAGTAAATCGCTAACTGTCATAGTTCGTGAGATATTGGCCTGATCACGGACTTTCCTTGTAACCCTGTATAATAGCTGGTGCACAAAATGGAGGAGAGGAGAAGAAATATCCTGTGCCACAATAACCACAATTCATGTGATATTCTACTCACAATATCCAATCTCGCTGCAGATCCTTCGACAGACGATTGAAATTTTACATTAATCAAACCTCAAATATTCCCACAACAAAATGTTTTCGGCATATATGGGATACAGAAAAAGTGAGAATGGAGTTTTCCATTAATATACGAAAAGAATTGCTGAAAGGTTTCTGAAAATTCAGAATTTTCCGGTCGTACCAAAAGACCGTGAAATTCCGATTCAAATATTCAGATCCTTCGACAGACGATTGAAATTTTACATTAATCAAACCTCAAATATTCAGATCCTTCGACAGAAGATTGAAATTTTACATTAATCAGACCTCAAATATTCCCACAACAGAATGTTTTCCTCCTATATGGGATACGGAAAAATTGAGAATGGAGTTTTCCATTAATATACGAAAAGAATTGCTGAAAGGTTTCTGAAAATTCAGAATTTTCCGGTCGTACCAAAAGACCGTGAAATTCCGATTCAAATATTCAGATCCTTCGACAGACGATTGAAATTTTACATTAATCAAACCTCAAATATTCAGATCCTTCGACAGACGATTGAAATTTTACATTAATCAAACCTCAAATATTCCCACAACAAAATGTTTTCGGCATATATGGGATACAGAAAAAGTGAGAATGGAGTTTTCCATTAATATACGAAAAGAATTACTGAAAGGTTTCTGAAAATTCAGAATTTTCCGGTCGTACGAAAAATCCGTGAAATTCCGGTTTCTTTCAGTCATTTCAAGGAAAAGGTTGTATCAGAAATATGCTTCGTTGATTCACGAAAGGATTTGCGATTGCTCGCTTTCAATTCCCCGAGACGACTGTTCTAACTCCCTCTTGTTTCCACAAAGCCCACGGGGAAGAACACTGTTGTCGGCATAACAAAGCTACAAGGTTGAAATTAAGAGGGCTTGCGCTTTCAGTCGGCTGCTTTGAAACTAAGAAGGCAAAAGATCGAATGAGCACGACAATACTAATCCGTCTACAAAATAGAAAGGCTCAGATCCTAAAATGCGACAAGTTGGCGTCTCTAAATAAACCGTGCTTCCGATGTTTTAATTCGGGATGAAACAGCAAAATTCTCTCACGCTTCGTGGAAACAAAGGAAATGGAGCACAAAAGCGAATTAAAAGTTGCGAAATGAGATTTAATATCTATGCCTAAAATTCGGGTCTGGTTCATTTGCCCGACGTTTACTTCACCGAAGGGTCACTTGACCGAAAATCACTTCACCGAAAAAATTGTTTCACCGAAAGATCACTTGATCGAAGCGTTCATTTCACCGAAGGGTCACTTGATCGAAAGGTACATTTCACCGAAGGGTCACTTGATCGAAAAGTTCATTTCACCGAAAGGTCTCTTTACCTAAAAGTTCATTTCATCGAAAGGTCATTTCACCGAAGGGTCAGTTTATCGAAAACGCTAGATTTCATTACAGGATCTGTTGAAGCATGGTGCAAGTTTGACAGACAGACCACCGAAACGTTAGGGGATCATACTCAAATTCCACTGTTGATTTCTCCGTGTCACAGAGAACGCAAAGATTTAGTTTTAAGGCAAAAATAATTAATTTTAAGTCCCTATGCCTCGGCCTAGGCCTTTTTAGCAAGTTTTATCATGTTCATACGTTTTTCATAAAAATCATGTTCAGTCCTCATGTTCATAAATAGTTTACATGAAAAGTCAAGTTAATAACGTTGCACATTTATTCAGGCAAAAAAGAATCAATATTAGGGCCGTAGGCCTCGCTTAGGCCTTTTTAGCAAATTTTAACCGTGCGTGCTCATGTTCATAAGGTTTACATAAAAAATCAAGTTAATGATGTTACACATTTTTTCAGGCAAAAGAATCAATTTTAGGGCCCTAGGCCTCCGCTTAGGCCTTTTTAGCAAATTTTAATCGTGCGTGCTCATATTTATAAGGTTTACGCAAAAAGTCAAGTTAATAATGTTGCACATTTATTCAGGCAAAAAAGAATCAGTCTTAAAGCCCTAGGCCTCCGCTTAGGCCTTTTTAGCAAATTTTAATCGTGCGTGCTCATATTTATAAGGTTTACGCAAAAAGTTAAGTTAATAATGTTGCACATTTATTCAGGCAAAAAAGAATCAATATTAGGGCCGTAGGCCTCGCTTAGGCCTTTTTAGCAAATTTTAACCGTGCGTGCTCATGTTCATAACGTTTACATAACAACTCAAGTTAATGATGTTGTACACTTATTCAGGCCAAAAGAATCAGTCTTTAAAGCCCTAGGCCTCGGCTTAGGCCTTTTTAGAAAATTTTAATCCTGCTTGCTCATATTTATAAGGTTTACATAAAATGTCAACTTAATAATGTCGCACATTTATTCAGGCAAAAAGAATAAATTTTAGGGCCCTAGGCCTCCGCATAGGCCTTTTTAGCAAATTTTAATCGTGCGTGCTCATATTTATAAGGTTTACGCAAAAAGTCAAGTTAATAATGTTGCACATTTATTGAGACAAAAAAGATTCAATTTTAGGGCCCTAAGCCTCGGCTTAGGCCTTTTTAGGAACTCTAAACGAATTTCGCGAAAACGTTCCATGTAAGCCAAGCGAGAATTGTGCTTTAATTTGAAGAAATTAATTGCCGATGATCCGAGGTACACTTGGTTTGAGGGAACTGTACCCCGAACTTCCGTAGTATTATATTCTGTGCCGCTGGAGTCTGTCAGTGTATCCAGGATGTTCCCCTTGAAGTGTCTGCGAAGTCCGTGAGCTTTGGGAGGGGGCTTTCCCCCAAAATGTTAAAATGGACGTAGAGCTGTAAACATTAGAACCTTGCTTTATATAATGATTCTGTACACGATCACGAATTTTCAGGAGGGTGGGACGAATTCACCCTCCCCCAAGTTTCTAAGAGCGCAGACAGGTGTTCAAGGTAAGGGATTTGCTCGCAATTTCTATGCTTCATGTTGTGTTTAGTGCCAAACTATGTATGCCCTTCCCCCTCCCCCAGAAATTTGGTGAAGTCTGTAAAAGGGATACGAGGTGCTTGGTTTTGAGGGCTCTACCCCAACTTCCGTAATTTTATATTCTGGACCTCTGGAGTCGGTCATCAGTGTATCCTCGATGTTACCCCTGAAGAGCTCTTGGAAACGGGGGTTCAGTTTCACTCCACATTCCTGAAAATTCGTGGTCGTGTACAGAATCATTATATAAAGCATGGGTCTAATGTTTACAGCTCTACGTCCATTTTAACATTTTGGGGGAAAGCCAACCCCCCCCTCCCAAGATGACGGACCTCGCGGACGCTTCAAGGGGAACATCCTGGATACACTGACAGACTCCAGCGGCCCCGAACATAATATTACGGAAGTTGGGGGTACACCCTCCCAAAACTAGGTGTACCTCGGATCCTCGGCAATTTTTTCTTCAAATTAAAGTGCAATTCTCGCCTCGCTTGGCTTACATGGACCGTTTTCGCGAAATGCGTTTGGAGTTCCCAATTCAGTTCTCAATATATGCCCAGAAACGGCAATCTTTAACTCCCCCCCCTCTTGATTTTTTTAACTTGACATTTTATGTAAACTTATGAACAAGCAAGATTAGAATTTTCTAAAAACGCCTAAGCTAAAAAAAAAAAAAAAAAAAAGGCATAAGGGCAATAAAATTGATTCTTTTTTGCCTGAATACATGTGCAACATTACTAACTTGACTTTTTACGTAAACCTTATGAATATGAGCACGCACGATTAAAATTTGCGATAAAGGCCTGAGCCGAGGTCTAGGGCCCTAAAATTGATTATTTTTGCCAGAAAAATGTGTAACATTATTAACTTTACTTTTTATGTAAAGCTTATGAACATGAGCAAGCACGATTAAAATTTGCTAAAAAGGCCTAAGCGAGGCCTACGGCCCTAATATTGATTCTTTTTTGCCTGAATAAATGGGCGACATTATTAACTTGACATTTTATGTAAACCTTATAAATATGAGCACGCACGATTACAATTTTCTAAAAGGCCTAAGCCGAGACCTAGGGCTTTAAGACTGCTTCTTTTGGCCTGAATAAGTGTACAACATCATTAACTTGAGTTGTTATGTAAACCTTATGAATATGAGCACGCACGATTAAAATCTGCTAAAAAGGCCTAAGCCGAGGCCTAGAGCCCTAAACTTGATTCTTTTAGCCTGAAAAGTGTGCAACATCATTAACTTGAGTTTTTAGGTTAACCTATGAACATGAGCACGTACCGTTATTATTTTCTAAAAAGGCCTAAGCTGAGGCCTAGGACCTTAAAATTGATTCTTTTTGCCTGAAAAAAATTGCAACATTATTAACTTGACTTTTTATGTAAAGCTTATGAACATGAGCAAGCACAATTAAAATGTTCTAAAAAGGCCTAAGCTGAGACCTAGGGCCCTAAAATTGATTCTTTTTTGCCTGAAAAATTGTGTAACATTATTAACTTTACTATTTATGTAAAGCTTATGAACATGAGCAAGCACAATTAAAATGTTCTAAAAAGGCCTAAGCTGAGACCTAGGGCCCTAAAATTGATTCTTTTTTGCCTGAAAAATTGTGTAACATTTTTAACTTTACTATTTATGTAAAGCTTATGAACATGAGCAAGCACAATTAAAATTTTCTAAAAAGGCCTAAGCTGAGACCTAGGGCCCTAAAATTGATTCTTTTTGCCTGAAAAAATGTGTAACATTATTAACTTTACTATTTATGTAAAGCTTATGAACATGAGCAAGCACGATTAAAATTTGCTAAAAAGGCCTAAGCGAGGCCTATGGCCCTAATATTGATTCTTTTTTGCCTCAATAAATGTGCGACATTATTAACTTGACATTTTATGTAAACCTTATAAATATGAGCACGCAGGATTAAAATTTTCTAAAAAGGCCTAAAACGAGGCCAAGGGCTTTAAGACTGATTATTTTGGCCTGAATAAGAGTACAACATCATTAACTTTAGTTTTTATGTAAACCTTATAAACATGAGCACGCACGGTTAATATTTTCTAAAAAGGCCTAAGCCGAGGCCTAGGGCCCAAGAATTGATTCTTTTTGCCTGAATAAATGTGCAACATTATTAGCTGGACATTTTACGTAAACCTTATGAATATGAGCACGCACGATTAAAATGTTCTAAAAAGGCCTAAACCGAGGCCAAGGGCCCTAAAACTGATTTTTTTTTTTTTTTTTGTCTGAATAAGTGTGTTTACATAACAACTCATTAACTTGAGTTGTTATGTAAACTTCATGAATATGAGCTCGGGGGATTAAAATTTGGCAAAAAGGCACAGGTCTATCTATGACTTATAATTAATGTTATATTTCGAAAAACCTACTTATGGGGAGGTGTTTAAAAGAAATTAAAAGTGTATTTTTTATACAATCCAATAATGTTTAGGTGACCAGTTTTTTAAAAACCAGCACCATACTCCAACAGATCTATAACAACAAAATTCTAAGTTTTCGATAAACTGACCATTCGGTGAAATGATCTTTCGATATAATGAACTTTTAGGTAAAGTAATCTTTCGGTGAAATGAACTTTTCGATCAAGTGTCCTTTCGATGAAATGAACTTTTAGGTGAAGTGATCTTTCGGTGAAATGAACTTTTCGGTCAAGTGACCCTTCGGTGAAATGTACCTTTCGATCAAGTGATTTTCGGCGAAGTGATTTTCGGTCAAGTGACCTTTCGGTCAAGTGAACGATACCCCTAAAATTCTGGTATTAAATCTCCGTAACACTTCACTTCTTCCCCTTTTATTTTTTCTTTCTTTTTATTTTTTTCGCTGTTTCTCCATTTGTTTCTGAATTCCACTTACACCTGATGCAGGAACTGTGTACAAAACATTTATCGAGACTGCTTTTCACCATGCAGTTTCACTGAGGGGTGATGCAGGTGTATATTTGCAGTTGGTACTATATTATAATTACTATATATATATTTTTTGTGTGCCCTTTAGATGCAATTACGAGAAATATTTTCCATAAACTGCTGAACTTTTAACGGTGTAAAATGTTTTAACTACGTGCCATAAGTGTTGCGGGGTCGTTTATCTCTTTTTGACGGGACTGCTTCGTCCCGTTTGGGTTCTGCACGTATGATGAGTTGCAACGTTTTGCGGATGCTGCGAAGGAATATCACTTCACGAAAAATATCAAAATCATTGGCGTTATTGAATCTACTTTAGTGATATTTAATTCGCTTATTGGGTATGCCCTGAAGTTATACTAAGTACTGAATTAAGATTTTTTATTTTATTTTTTACTCGTCATCTGCGCGTTCTACTTAGTTTCTCTGTTAATTCATTCACTTATTATCCTTGCTTCCCCGGTCCCGAAACCATCTTCCTTCTTCTCTCCCCGAAGACGTCCTTTTCTTCTTCGCTCACTTCGCTAAGTCTCTCTCTCTCCCTTCCTAAAAATCCTCTTTTCTCAAAGCCCAGACTCCTTAGCAGTCAAGCTAAGGAGTCATGACCCCTCCAGACTCCCTAGCTTGACCTCAGCTGCCTATCCGTATAGCTTGAAGGCCTATGGCGTCTCTGATGAAACAAACTAATTAAGCAGTCTGGAATCGTTCTGCGGATGACAATACCCCTGACTTCGACGTATGCCATAAATGATTAGTCACTTTCTGCAATTATTTGGTAAGTTTTCTGAAACGACCTTCTTAAAAAAAAAAAAAAAAAAAAAAAAAAAGCGGTTCACTTTGAAACTCACTCTCACAAGTCTAATTACCAATGACGGCTAAGATTGCCTCTTTCGAGTTTACCGCTAGAAAATTCCCTTCTTGGAGAAATGAATTGATACATAAATGCTTTAAAATGTTATTATCCGCGAAACAAAAGTTCAGATTTTTAGTTTAGAAATATCTTCGTTTCTAACCGTTGCACTGGAGGAATCCTTTAACACAGTTACTTGTTTTCACTGAGATCAATGTAATCTACAAAATTTTTCCAACGATCTTCGGTTTGAAGCATCGAAGTAAATTTGTTGGACTCTAGCTGCGCTTCTAAAAGTTCGATTTGACAAATATTTTTGTACCCGATTAATAATGTATAACTACAGTATCCATGTATTTTATTTATAGTACGACAGTATGTGATTACTGTAGTTACATGCCACAGCCTCCTATATTTTTCCGCTGCAGAATTTTCCCACTAGCTGAGGTAAATTTTTATTGTTTTTATGATCATACCTAGTTTTTACAGGCCGCAACAGAAAACTCCTTTAAAACTAGAGATCTCTAGCAGCACCAATATCATCTTCACTCCTACTAATTTTCAAAAATGTATTATTCCCAACCTGTGGGTGTAGTGCTAATTGAAAAAATACAGGAACGCGCGGTGCCTTTATATGTTCAATACCTTTCCCTTTTTACCACGTCCCCCCTTCCGTCTCTTTCCTTTTTTTTTTTTATATGTGCAGTATAAGAAAGTATATAATGATCGGTCGGAATCAGAGTTCCGGATTTACACGTTTTGGCATTAAAGAAACAAGATTTCTGTTACGGAGATTTAATACAAGAATTTTAGGCAAAAATATTAAATCTCATTCGCAACATTTCTTCTGCTTCGTATTCCCTTCTTCTTTGTCTACGAGCATGGGGAAAGTTTCATTTATTTCACGTTGTCAGGAAGTAAAGATTTTCAGACGGCGCCAAGCTGTCGCATCTTTAGATTTTGTTTTACGAAGATGTCCCAATGGAGAAAACCATTTGAAGACTTGGTTTTGTGCTTCGTAGCTGCATTTGGTGTTGTCAAATGCAATTAGCATCTTTCGGCATATATGATCAAAAGTAACCGAAAGGTACGCTAGGAGCGACTTATCTCAGCTTTGAGACTTTGTTTTGGGGCGCCGCCTTTTAATCCGTGGGAGAGGAATATCGCTGTGTGTGTTGGAGAGGTAGGGCCACTTTTCGCCTCTGGGGGGGGGGGGGGGTCAAGTTCCTGAGGTGAAACACAGTCAACGCAGGAAGGCAGGAGCGGACAGTCGTGAGCGAAGCTAGGGGGCTTTGTTTTCGGGCACCACGTTTTAAGCAAAGCTTCGCGTGAAGAGCGTCAACTCTCGTAGACATAACGTAAAACAGGCGACAGCAGCGCTACCCCAAGCTAAGAGATTATGTGCTCTGCCGGAAAGCAAACATTCAGGAGCAAAAGACGTTAGGGGACTAAGGCAATACAGCTTTTCTTTGATCCACGATGGTTTCCTTCAATCTGATGACTATTTTCTTAGTGCAGTTTTTTTTTTTTTTTTTTTTTTTTGCTGTTATAGCTTTCTGATATCTCGCCCGTCCCTTATTTTGGTGAAACAAATATGCAGTAAAATTAATATGACTGTTTAAATTAAATGTTAGCAAATATTATACTTAGGCCTAAGGATCAGTACAAAATGCAGACAATCCCTAGTATTTGGCATTACTGAAAATGTTTCTAAAAAACTGAAGAACAAACAAAATTAATACAGACAAGTGACGTGGATTAGGAACATCAAACAGAAGTCATCGCTCTTTCCACGTTTATAAGTGAGTCACGGAAGAATTCTCATCGGCCGCTACCGGGAATCGAACCCAGGTCTTCTAGCTATGCCCCGGACATGCTACCACTGCACCAGAACGGCCTTGAATTCCTCCAGACTCACATACGACTAACTGATAAGCCACTTGGCAGGTTGCTTCTTGGAGCCCCGCACAATGATGGGGATTCACCAAAGATGGTAAGCAGCAACTGAACAAATAACTAGAAGGCGAATGAATAATTATTACAGACAAATGACGTGGAAAATTCCCATCGGCCGCCACCGGGAATCGAACCCAGGGCCTTCCAGTTACCCGCCGGACATGCTACCATTGCACCATTTAATATTTCCGTGACTCATTTATAAACGTGGAAAGAGAAATGACTTCTGTTTGAACAAACAAAAGCCTTAACTAACCCGATTGGCGTAACAAAGCTAACATATCGTATTTGCGAAGGGATTATGCTACCGAGAACGTAACAATCGCGTGCTGTGAGTAGCTCAGCTGACTGTTCTTTACCAGAATTGAAGTCCACAGAAATGCGCATGCGCAGTCCGGCATCAGCCTGTACGTTGGTTTCTCTGCACTGCATTTGGTATCTTAAGATATGTCGGCGCTAGTTACATCTCCCCGAGCCTTAACTTCTTTACAGTTAGATATTCTTTGTTTTAAACAAGGAGAAAGAGGGGTTTTCCCGACGGCGCGAGGCAAAGGCGTAGAAAGTCATCTGTAACGAATATCATAGAGGGTGGAAGTAGTTTATGTGGTTTGCGAGAAACAGAGTAGGGAAAAACTTATGGACAGCCATCGCTGAGTAGATAAGAGAAATAAATTGCCTTGACCGATATAACCATTTCATGAATATTTTAGCTTCCCGCCTATTATTGGTAGCTTTTCTATTATTTTTTCCACGCTGGTGTTTGTGTGCCGAACTCTAACTACAAACCCTGAGATGAAAGAGTCTAACCTCATCCTTAACAATCTCAAAAAATAACACGTTAACAACGTTAATTATCAACCAGTTAACATTTCACCAAACAAAGATCTTCGCTCTTTCCACTTTTATAAGTGAGTCACGGAAAAATTCTCATTGGCCGCCACCGGGAGTCGAACCCAGGGTCTTCCAGTTACGCGCCGGATATGCTTCCGCTACACCACAGCGGCCTCGAATTCCTCCAGACTCACACACGCTAACTGCCAAGCCAATTTGGCAGGTTGCTTCTTGGAACCCCGCACAATGCTGGGGATTCACCAAAGATGGTAAGCAGCAACTGAAGAAATAATTAGAAGGCGAATGAATAATTAATACAGACATTTAACGTGGACCAGGAACATCAAACAAAGATCTTCGCTCTTTCCACGTTTGTAAGTGAGTCATGGAAAAATTCTCATTGGCCGCCACCGGGAGTCGAACCCAGGGTCTTCCAGTTTATTTATACCGTTAAATGCCTGTATTAATTATTCATTCGCCTTCTAATTATTTGTTCAGTTGCTGCTTACCATCTTTGGTGAATCCCCAGCATTGTGCGGGGCTCCAAGAAGCAGCCGGCCAAATTGGCTTGGCAGTTAGCGTGTGTGAGTCTGGAGGAATTCGAGGCCGCTGTGGTGTAGCGGAAGCATATCCGGCCCGTAAATGAAAGACCCTGGGTTCGACTCCCGGTGGCGGCTAATGAGAATTTTTCCGTGACTCACTTATAAACGTGGAAAGAGCGAAGATCTTTGTTTGATGTTCCTGGTCCACGTTAAATGTCTGTATTAATTAACATTTCACCTCTTGGGTAAGAAAACACTGAAACGTTGTGGCCTAAACTAAGGCTGTTTTGGGGTGCAAAAGCTAAAATCAGCCCCATATTATCGAGTAAGATGGCGTTCGAAGCGGAAACCAATTTAGAGTACAATGGTAAGTAATTTTATTACTGGAAGCGTTAGTTCTCGAGATGTTTTTATAGGAGAAGTTCGGGTACAGCACAAAACAAATGTAAGTAAAAACTATCGAGAAAGATGTCGTTTTACTCAACATTTTATGGAGACAGCAACGGTGAAAATCTTGCATTGCTCCGAGTCTTAGTTCTGATGATATTTTGGGAAATGTTCATAAAATAGCTTAGTCACGACATTGCGCTTCGGGGAATGTTGGCTGTCTTTAAAATTAGTACAATGCGTTAGTGTATAAAACATATTTGTGACTAACTAATTAGTTCTGAGTTCGCCTCCCGCAAGATATATAAGTCCTCCAAACAAACATGGAACGTTAATTCCGCTAACTGTGCCGGTTTTTCTGTTGCATTTTTTTTTATAGGAAAATAAGAAAAGAATTATAGGACGTTTGCAGTTTAAAAAGAAAACAAATTATGCTGCATATAGGTTTTACCAGAAAGCGTAACGGCCAAAAAAAAAAAAAAAAAAAACCGGAATGCCGTTTCGGCTCCACTACACCACTGCTCTACTAGTACAAGTACAAATACATATTTCTCTATATTTCACACTATATCCGCGCTCTTAAAAAGTTCTACTTCTTTTTATTTTTTGCTGTCCAGTTTCTGAGATGACGACCATAATTTTCTGCATTGTCCAAATTTTCTGATGTCAAATTTTCTTTTATAGGGTGTAAATTCCATTTTTTTTGTTAGGAAATCATCAACTGTACACTTTAAAAAAAAAAAAAAAGAAAAAATGCAGGTAGGCTCAGTTCTGCCGTCAGTTTGGCAAGGCCGTCTCATTGTACTCCATTCTGTTTACGAATATGCTAACACGATTAGTGTGCGTCACGTATTTTTAACGCTATAATGATTTCAATTGGGACCTATTTTTGTCACAGGCAGTCGGCCGTAAGTCGCCCCATACGATCCACGGAGTTAGACGTAATCCTATGTCAAAATTAGGTAACTAAGTTTGAGACCTGTCAAAGCGGCGCACATAATGTCTAAGAATTCAGTGTCTTATTTCTCCTTCTACTCTTGTTTTTCCCTTTTTTTTTTTTTTTTTTTTTTTTTTTGGTTGAAGGTTTAACGACCACCGTGAGCAACTCAATGGGCTATAAGCAATCGCCCGTCCCTAATTTAGGGCCACTGGTTCCAGGGAAGGGAGAGAGCCAGTGCCGTAAGACAAACACAACATCCATGCTTCACCGGGATTCGAACCCGGACCCCTTCCGTGCGAAGGATCAGAAGCCATCGCTTAGACCACTGCGCCACCGGGGCGGCCTTTTTTTTTTTTTTTTAAGCATTGTGACTAAAAAAAAAAATTCGAATGACGGGTAAGATCTCCGTCATCCTCATTTTTAAAAATAAGAAGTGTTATGTTTGATGATGTAGCAGGACGTTTTACTTTAAATGAAGAATCATTTTTCCTTTCATGCTTTGTAGTTCTTCCGTTAAAGAAGAAAAAAGCTCTTGAAGGAATGAAGAAAAGAGTAAAAAAAAGTCAATTATAGGGGTGCGGGAACCGTCAAAAACGAGATAAAATATTCAGCAAAGAAGAAAGGTAAAACGCATTAAAAAGACAAAAAATCACGAAAGTTCACGCTGTACGGAAGTGCGATTACAGGAAACCTCTAACGCTTTCTTTTTTTCTTTTCGTGAATGTCTATTAGAATGCGAGTCATGTATCTTGAATGATAATTAAATTCCACCTGAAAGCATTAGCCACTGGAGACCCAAAAAAATTCAGCATCTTAGATTTCTTCGTCATAAAAACGACTGGAAATTATTACTTGAGAGGGATGAGAATTGCTTTGTTGTGCATTGTCAGATTAAGAACAAAAAAAAAAAAAAAAAAAAAAAAAAAATCAGTCGAATGAAATGGGTTTACGTGGCAGGAGAAATTGTCCCGCAGAATTGATCGACAGAAAAGCATTATATGACGCAATGTGTGTGAGAATGGGGGGAAGGGGGTTAAAAATAAAAAATGAAAATACATTGCGAAGGTAGTGGGGGTGGGAGGTAGGGAAAGGCGAACTATTTCACAGGTGACAACACTAGACAGTCGATACGCAGAGACCCCGGATGTCATCCTCTGCGCAGCCAGCCAATCAATAGCCAACCCCATTTGTGAAATCGCGGTAACAGGAATGGAATACCTCCAACATGGCGGTAGCCCTACAAGGAATGACAGAGAGAGAGAGAGAGAGAGACAGAATGTCGCAAAGTATGTTGAGGTATCTTAGGAATGAGGAGAATAGTGCAATAATTTTTCAGATAATTCAATATGGCGGTTGTTGTTGTCTCGTGCTGAAGCGTGTGTCAGAATATCAGAATTTACTCTCTGAGATATGGATCTAATCTCTCGTCTTGAGTAAAACTATCTAATTTCTCCTACTTTCTTCCAGGTTAATACGTTTTCTGAAATATAACAACTACGCTGATCAATGAAGAACGGTTTTTTTGTTGTTGTTGTTGTTTTCTAACCGTTGGCAGACAACCCTGAATTTCAACATCTGACATTCCTGGAAATGACGCCATTCGAAAGCGCTTTCAATTTTCACCATTCACACTGTTTTTTTCTTTTGCACAGATTTCCGCGTCTCCGTGATAAAACGCATTTTCACGATTTTTCGGCGTCTCCATCGTACAATAGGGATATTTATGTCAGCATAAAAATTCCCTCGTGTACAGGTCGTTGGTCAAAACGTACTCAGTAGTTTCGCTATTCATGTTTATTTTTGTTAACTCTCGAAGGCACTAAACGGGCCAAAAGTTTTCTAACTCATATTTAGTTCTGTCAGCTCCCGAATGTTCATAAAATTGATCAAAATCAATGCAGCTAATCATGGACTAAATGTAAATTCGTTCATGATCACTTTAAACCACTCTGTGACTCGTTTTTTCTCTTCTTGTGCCTTTACTATACTCATTAGACTTTTACATGACCCTTAACACTGACTGCATGCATTAGACCCTGTTTTTTTTTTACGCTTTCCAACCGTAGGTTGAAGAACCGAATATGCTCCAGCTTTGTCAGTCTGTCTATCTGTCCGTCTCTCTATCTGTCTGTCCGCCCGCCCCATAACTCATGTAAAAATGGTTCGATTTCGATGAAATTATAGAATGTGGTAGGGAACAACATGGGAAGGAACCCTATTGAAAATGGGCGAAATGAGGTTAAATGCCACGCATAGGATCGGGGTCCATTCCATCGCCCTTATGTGTCATAACTTACGTAAAAATGCTTCGATTGAGACAAAACGTCATCATGTTGTTCCGGAGATGTACTGAACCGGTGGCGTTTAATATCCTCGAAATCGGGTCAAAGGTCAGGGCACAGGTGCGAGATTTATTCCACAGCCATTATCCTCATAACTTGACTAAAATGCTTCTATTGCGACAAAACTTTAGTGTGCTGTTTCGGAGCTATACTGAATCAATTCTGCCTAATACCATCAAAATGGGGTCAAATGTCAGGGCACAAGAGTGAGATTTATTCCACAGCCGTTATCCTCATAACTTGAGTAATAACTTGAGTAATGATTTCTGGTATGTTGGAAAGCGTAATCAATGCATTACATGATTTTACTAACTTTTTTTTTTTTTTATTGTCATCACTAGCTGCTGTTCTAGTTTTTTCACTAAGAACATAACTTTTCTTTCTTTGTTATACTTTGTTTGCTTTGTGTTGTGTATCTGTCTTGGTTTATATTAAAGGTAATTTATAAAAAAAAAATCATTATATTCACTTCAAGTTCATCTACCAATTTTCGAATCACCAATGCCCGTTCGTTTTTTCCGATTTCAATAACTTTCCCCTCTCTCACCATTTGAAGGAGTTCTTTACATGGCAGGTGGTTTTCGACATTTCTCCCCCCCCCCTCCTTTTTTTTTTTTTTTTTTTTTTTTTTTAATTGAAATCTGACCTGCAGGAAAACAGTAGCTGCACTCCCCTGCTCCGTCCTTGTTTCGCTATTTTCTACCAATTTGACCAATAATCTAATACTGATTATCTGTTCTGAATCATTGACAACCTAAGCTTTTCGTTTACTGCAGGTCAAGATAATGACTCAGCATAACACTGGCTATTGTCACAATCGAACTAAACTGCTCACAAGAATTAGGAGAGCAAGAGTAAGGGAACTCACTGCGGGCTGGCGTTGTTGAACGTAAAATGCCATTTCTTACGCTTTCCAACCGTAGGTTGCAGAAGGAGTATATGCTCCAGCTTTGTCTGTCTATCAGCACGATAACTAGCGTAAAAATGGTTCGATTTCTATGAAATTTTAGTACGTGGTAGGGGACAACCTGGGGACGAACTCTATTGAAAATGGGCGAAATGGGGTCAAAGGTCAGGACATAGGCGCGGGATTCATTCCATCGCCCTTATACATCATAACTTACGTAAAAATGCTTCAGTTGCGACAAAACTTTATTATGTTGTTGCGGAGGTATACTGAACCGGTTCTGTTGAAAAAAAATGGGGTCAAAGGTCAGGGCACATGAGCAAGATTTAATCCACAGCCGTTATCCCCATAACTTGACTAAAAATACTTCTCTTGCGACAAAACTTTAGTATGTTGTTTCAGAGGTACACTAACCCGATTCGGCTTAATTTCATCGAAATGGGGTCAAAGGTCAGGGCACAGGAGCGAGATTTATTTCACAGCCATTATCTTAAAAACTTGAGTAATGATTTCTGGTATGTTGGAAAGCATATCATAAACAATGCATTGCATGATTTTACTAACTTGTTATTTAAGATGCAATAGAATATTCAGTAATATGGGTAAAAGAAAAAGCACATTAGTGAATTTTAATGCAATATTACCATTTAATGCACTTAACGCGATATGCTATACAACAATAGGCCTATTTGTAAAAAAATGACTTTCTGAAGGTGTAACTAACCTCTACCGTCTAGCAGTTTCTGTGGTCCCCTGGAACGGCTAACAATTCTGCACACCTGTGTGGCATGAAATTGATGAGGTTTTTAAAGAGGTTTTTAGGGTATCTTTGCTACTTCTCAATGAGGGCAGTCTCCAGCTCACGGGGAGTCAAAGGAGGTGCCGGCCGAGCTACAATGCGTCTGCTAAGTGCTTCCCAGGCATGCTCAATTGGATTTAAGTCAGAGGAGTACGCTAACCACTCCATACGCTCGATTCCCTCCTCTTGAAGCATGTTTTCCACTAGCGAATCTCTATGAGATCGAGCGTCGTAGTTCATGAAAAGGAATGAATCACCGACGGCTGCAGCATACGCCATGACAATAGGTCTGAGAATCTCGTCTGTATATCTCTGGGCCATCAGACGGTCGGATGACGTATTGGTCCGTACGTCCACCGATACCAGACCATTAATGCATGTCCGTCGTAATGTAGAGTTTCCTGTATAAAAAATTGCGATATTTCGAGATTCAGTCTGAAGTTTTGTCAGACTGAATCTCTAGTCACCAGAGAAGAGTACTTGACTTCATGCTTCGTGTCCCCAACCACGATGTTCCTCCGCCCTGTTTCTACGGGACGTACGGTTAAAGGGACACACGCTATTGGTGTACGTGTATAAAAGCCACCTTGGTGAAGGCGACTGCTGATAGTTTGGAGTTGATAACCTGTGTACTGATACGCAAGAAGCTTTCTCTGGATCAGAGTAGCATTCTGCCGCCTGTTCCAACTAGCCGTTAACAATAAATAACGGTTGTCCCTTGCTGCAGTTGCTCATGGACGGCCTTGCCCTTGCCTTCTTCAAACACTTCTCGTATCCTGGAATTGTGCCTACAATTGGGAAATGGTACTTTGTGACACGCCAATGGCTTCTGCTGCCACCCGCTGTATCTGACTTGCTTCCAGTAGCTCTCTACGCCGTTGATTCCGGTAAATTTTTCTTTTTTATTCCCATCTGTATTCTGACGTCACATTTGCATATGGATATGCATTACTGGGCTATCTACGTAATTCTCGATTTTCGTTTTCCACGTTCCGGTAAGATATCACAAGACTGGCTTACATAATGTCGCCAAAGTCACAAGCTCCCTTAATGATTTTGAACAGTGTAGATTCAAACATTTACAAAGCAAGAGTTAGTTCGCCGGTCTTTTTCTGTCCGCTGTTTTTAATCCATTTTGTTTTTATCTCTCTTTGTTCGATTCTGGCTATTTCTCCCTAAAACGTTAATAGTTCTCTCACGAAGTATAAAGTTTCTTTCATGACACTTCTTCCGCTGTGTTCAGAGATGCCTATAAAAAGAACCGACTAAGGCCTTGCATACGATTTCGCTTTCTTGTGTTTTCCTTAGATGACTGTGCAGAAAACTCAAATGTTGACATTGGAAATTAAAGGACAAATGCTGTTTCCCACAGAAACTCTGATTGTTTTCCGTATTTTAGGAGAGAAGGTCTCTGGCTGCATTGCGTCATAAATTGGCCACGGTTTCTGCTCTACTTTGCGACTCGCTGATAGCACTTTTCGGCCACACAATGCCCTCGAATAACACGACACGTAAGCTCAATTAATCCTAGCTTCTCCTTTTTTCATAAAATCATTGAATGTTTTGTGCCCTCCCCTTTTATTCATAATTCGTACGCTCTTCAATTTTTTTTTTTTTTTTTTACCCGTAAAGGACCACACATGTGCAGACAGCTGATGTATTTACGATAGAGCAGCAAGTCTGAATAAGAAAGCATATTTAAAGACGGAGGGAATTCAGACAGTTCGTTTCTCAGTAACCGTCAGGACTAAGTTGACTATGGAGTGGAAGGTACTGAGTGTGTACTTCCTCTGCATAATATAGTTCTAATCTAAAAGCTCGTATTTGAGCTTAACCTGGGACTTAAAAAGTATATAGTTGTTCTAAATGTTGTTCACATGTAAATTAAAAAAATAAAGATCGCAATTTCGGTCGTGTTTTTAAAAAAATACAAAAAGTAGCGTTTTGGCGACGTCATTGCCGCTATCCGACAGCCATGTGCGTCAGGGAGGATATACATGGCCGCTATCGGTCGGCCGTGTACACGGGTGATATTTACAGTGCGTAAGCGGGCAGTCAAGTATAGTTTTGGGGGCACTAAGCGTTGCTCCTTTCTTCCTGACAGGGAAATCGCTAATAGAAGTATAGCAGAAGGAAGTTTCCGTTTGTTCTACCATCCATCATGGTGGCACACCCTCGGGTTTGTAAAATTTGGTTAGTGCGCAAGGGCCAGGTTTGGCCAAAGAGCGCCAGTCACAGGACCATCAGAGAAAAAAAAAATTTAAAAGGGGTGTGATAGTTAAGAGCAGGCTGATTTAGCAAAAGTTAAAAAGAGAATGATGAAAAAGTGTAAAAGCTAGTTAGTTAGTAGAGAACAACGAAAAACGTAAAAGTGGGAAAACATCATAGAATATATGTCGGCTCGGGCCGTGGGGTTGCCACTCTATCCCCATCAGCTGGATGAACAGCTGAAAAGTCGTGGTTGTGTACTAGGTCCTTTTCATTTGACCTGTTCAAGTAGGGAGACACCTCACCTCCCCCTGTCTTCAAAGAAATTCTATTTTTCTTGCCTTTCGAGTTCCTTTACTCAAATCTATACTGACTTTCCTTTTCCAGGACGTCAGTTTTAGACCCGGGGTCTGACATCCCTTACTAAAACTACGTTACATTACCCATTACGATTTCTGATGCTTTGAATTTCTGTGAAGGGCTTAATTAGTTTCGTAATGTGTTTACCAAACATTGAAATATTAGCTATTACGTATCGTTTAGTTACCGATTTTGCGCGACACTATGATTTTTTTCGATTGCATATTGTTACTAATTGAAAAAAATAAAAAATAAAAAGATACCAAGACAACTCTGACAGTTTGATTGTAGGCTATTATCTCGTAATACTGTCCTTTACGTGTTACGCAAATAGCAACTGTCCTTTTTTCCCCCTTAATAAATAAATAAAATGTATTACCCCCCCCCCCCCCTCACACACACACAATAACTTTTACATCTACAGTTGCTTATATTTTATAATACATATTTTTTTCTTATGGTTGCTTTATAAATTGCTTTTCCCATTGTGTTTCGCCATGTGAGTTGACACTCTTGGAACTGTCAACAGGGCACTGTGCTTAAATAGTATAACTATACTAGTGATCCGAAATTTCTTGGCGTAGAATAGAAATCAAAGTTTCCGAGCTTTCGCACATCAACCAGATGGCTTTTTCAAGGAAGGGAGACAGCAAGCTGCATAACAGAACGGTTCAAAATAGGTTGAACCGTTCTATTATTCAGTTTGCTGTCTACCTTCCTTGAAAAAGCCATCTGGTTGATGTGCGAAAGCTCGGAAACTTTGATTTCTATTCTACGCCAAGAAATTTCGGATCACTAGTATAGTTACACTATTTAAGTACAGTTGGTGTATAGTTCCTTCTTATTTATTAAGGGCACTGTGCTTCCCAGTTTCGGAAGTGTTCCCAGGCAGGTACGAATGCTCGATCCACTAAATATCCGCCGTGCGTCGGATGGGCACATTAAGCCGTCGGACCCCGGGTACTGGCCCCCGGTAATAAATAAGGGTGTCTTCCTCCCCCTTTCTACTTCGCTTCCGTGTCACTTTCCTATCGAGCGCTGTAGCTCAAATCTCCTAGTTTCCTATTTCTAAGGGTTGTTTAAGACCTGGGGTCAGACACTCCCTTCCTAAAATCCTCTACATATGATCATGATCATGTTCCTTGTTATTTATTTAGGGCACTGTGCTTCACATGCAGTTTCGGAAGTGAATTTCGAGTGTAAATTAAATTTGACTTTTTTCTTTTACGAAATCAAAGTTGGTTTCATTTTTATCTTCCAGTTTGAATCGGTAGTGCAAGCTTCCCGTTTTAGCGGGACTTCTACTTCCCGTTGGGGTTCGATATTTAGGCCTAATTGCAGCTCATTGTGAATGTTACGAAGGAATTGCATTTCACAGAAAGTATTAAAAACATTTGCGGTATTCAATATCTGTATTATTTACTTTAATTTACTGCGTCGGTTGTCTGAATTTACTACGTCTTAACTTCTACTTTCAGCTTCAATCATATCGCTACTTGCTTATTCTCCATTCCTCATCTCACTCCTCTCCCCTTCATCATTTCGTTTTTTTTTTTTTTTTTTGGCTAACGCTTCCCACTATTTGGAAGACGTTTATTCTCTTCCTAACTTCCTCCGCCGTGCGCTGTCCGAATCCGCCTCTCTAAACTCCTGTCCTCCTTGTCAAACTGCTCTAACTGTTCTCTTCAACCCCTTTTTTTCTCCCATTTCTTTGACGCCTCGTGAAGCAATAAACTCATTATGCCGTCTGCAAGCGCTAATCTATTACAGTGCACTAATCGCTGCGTGAGCCAATAAATAATAGCACTAGTCCACTTACTGAGTTTTTTCAACACCTACTATTTTTTTATTGCTGTCCTGACAGATAACATCTTAAAGATGCCATAGAAGTTTTCTCAAGCTGACCAAAAAAAAAAAAAAAAAAAGACCTGCCATTGAAATTTCCTACTAACCCAAGAAACCTATGATTTCTTAAAAATTCAGTTTTTTAAGATTTCTAAATTATCCGTTTAAAAACTCTGTAACAGTAGTATGGAGGAGTAATATATGAACAACTATGTCACAAGTCAGTCCCCATTTTTTCAGCCGACATGCGTTTTCTTAAATTCATGCAGCAAAGCGCTATATAAAACGTCAGAAGTGTATGGAGAGAGATATAAGTATATAGAGACTGAGCTTCCTTTGTTGGTTACAAGACTTTGAGAAAAATGGGCCGGCCAAGTGGTCAGATGCGTAATTGTAGCCTTCATAGTTGCTCACGGAGGTCAAAAAATGAAAAAAAAGGAAAAAAAGGTGGAGGGACGTAGAAACGCAGAAGGTAGAAAAATTGACTCAAATTCTGAGAAACGATCAACCATCAATTATATAAAGAGAAAGTAATCAGAAAACTTAACATAGGAAAAGTTTTACATAATTATTATGAAAGGTCTCAACAGAAAGAAAGTTTGTTGATATTTTGCATCGAAATATCTCCGAGAGTAATAGATGGTGCCATCCCCCCACCCCCCAACAAAAAAGAAAAGTATCAGAATGGGCCACTTCACGTAGTTTTTGCGAGCGTAATATTTTATTCAAATACAAAATACGAGTACTACAGATAGAATGCCCACATACTGCCCTCTCTGTAGTTTTTCAAATCCTCAGGACTTCTTTATATACACTATATTGACAAAATTCACTGGACACCTTTCAAAAGCAAATGAACGGATCCGCTGCGTTGTTAAGATGCGCGGTACAGCTGCAGACGGCATAAAAACAAGCCTGCAGCTGACCACGATCATATCGCACTGTGAGGTTGAGTGAAAATGCTGCGGAGGGAGAGAACTGACTTCGAGAAAGGAAAGATTGTTGGGTGTTTTATTAGTGGGTTGTCCATAAGAGAAACTGAGAGGCGTTTAAACATACCCAAGTCAACTGTTTTGGATGTACTGAATAAATGGAAGACACATAGCGTGCCTGAAACAGCAAAACATACCGGAAGACCAAAGAAAATCAGTGATAGAGGACGTCGAAGCCTCAGTAGAGTCGTTACAGCTAATCGACGGAGTACTTACTGCACAAGACCTCAATATACAGGTGAGTAAAAATGCTGGAACCTCGGTATGTACACGTACCATTCGCAAAGAACTTCATTTCATGGGTTACCGAGGTCATGCGGCTGCTCATGCCTTTCATCTCCACTCGGAATGCTACTCGTCGTTTAGCATGGTGTAAAGAATATTTATGGTGGACCGTAGATAAATGGAAACGGGCCCTATGGTCTGATGAATCCAGATACACGATCCATCAGTCTAATGGCCGTGTGTGGGTATGGCGGCAGCCGGGGGAACGCTTTTTACCACAGTGTACTGTTCCTACGGTCACGTTTGGAGCTGGCCATGTACTCGTGTGGGGGTGTCTTACGTGGTATGGTTCCGGCCCATTGGTTATCGTGGTCAAACCTGTTTACCAGCACGTCTACCTCGATATTCTGGACAATTATGCCCTACCAACTCTGTGGCAATGCTATGGAAGAGAGCCTTGTTGGTACCAGCAGGATAATGCACCGAGACATAAAGCAATGACTGTAACGGCGTGGTTTGACGATAATTCCATATCGTGTGTGGACTGGTCAGCACAGAGCCCTGATCTTAATCCCATACAGTACCTATGGGATGAATTAAAGCGCTGCATAAGAAGTTTAGAACCAAGGCCTACTACTACTAAGCAACAGTTAGCGGCAGCATTATGTATACTGAATGGAAGCGCATACCTATCGCTGTGTTCCGAAACCATGTCGAAAGCATGTCTCGAAGGGTCTGCGCATGCGTTAAAGCCAAAGGTGGACCGACACCGTACTAATGTATGTCAATAAATGCTATGATGTGTTTCTCGTCTAGGTGTCCGGCTTCTTTTGTCAATATAGTGTATATACAGAGGGAGAGAGTTGCTGGCAATTTGATGCACTGTTTGTTGTCAGATGGCTGAAGTGTTTGGGTACTACAAGCGAAGGGGACTGCCGGCCGGGATCAAGATACATAACTTGTGCCTCTTGGAAAACAACAACACAGATGACTAAGAAAGTTTTTTTACGGGAAGTGACATCAGTATCGGTAAGCACTTACTCGAGAAAATTTTGTTCTATCAATATACTGAATATATTCTGAAAGTTTATTCCAAGCAAATCTAATTTCATATCATAACACACTTAAAAACATTAAGTCGCCCCGATGGAGCAGTCATGTAAGCTGTGGCTTCTGACCATTCGTCCGAGATAGGTCTGGGTTCGAATCCCGCTAAGGCATGGCTGTTTTGTTTGTCTTGCGGCACTGATTCTCTCCCTTTCCGGGAACCATTGGCTCTAAATTATATAGGGATGAGTGACCGCTTATAGCCAAATGAGTTGCTCACAGAGGTGTTTAAACCTCAAAAAGTAAATAAAAAAAGAACATTGCTAGATTAGACTGGAGTAAATGTTGTGAATCAGGGCCTGTCGAATCAAAGTAGCACTGAAAAACGTGTGCCACCAAACAATGGCAAATTAAAGAAACAAAAAAAAAAAAAAAAAAAAAAAAAAAATTAAAAGAAAAGAAAGAAAAGAAAATTCCTCACCGCATCGGATCGGTGGCTGAGTAGTCTGAAGAACATAAGGCGCCGACTATCGCAAGGTGAATCTTGCCCCTGCAGTAATTTCACTGGAGGGGCAGTGCCCACTCAATATTTTTCGTCCTGTTTTATTAGTTAATCGCTTTGGCCTCATAAGATGATAACAAACCGATTTATTTCCAAAAGTTTAATAAATAAAATAAGTAAAAACTTTTTTCTATGTTCATCATTGCTCATTTGATGAGAAACTGGAGTGCCAGCCCCGTGTTGTGTTTGACATGCTCTCGTTATATGTGGCAAATGTAAAAAACAATCATCAAACATAAAATAAATGAAAATACAGATACGTATAATTTCTATAGTCTGTATTTATGTATTCATTTTTTGGGCTTCTCGTTCTTTGTTTGAGTAACCGCGCTAAGTTCTAATTTTTTTTTTTTTCAGGTGTAAATATTTGGAAATAAAATTTCTCTGGGTGTTTTTGATTTTATTTTTAAAATACGTATTAAGATTCAGCAAAAGAGTATTTCTGTTTCTTTGTTCATTTGTGGAGCAATTACAGTTGCTTTTTAAAATATACGTGCAATCTATTAGTTTATCTTTTCCCTCCCTTCCTGACAATGGAAGAGACGTACCCCTCCTACATCTGATCTCTTCACGTCTGCTCCCCCAATAATTTGGTGAAGTTGGCCCCCCTGCTGAAGAACCGGCGTCTGACCATTCGTCTGAGATGGGCCCGTGTTTGAGCCCCGTGTGTGGCATGGGTGGTGCGTTTGTCCGAAGGCGCTGACTATATCGTTTCCCTACATCAAGTGGTTCATAATTAGGGACGGTGGACTGCCTATAATATTGAGTTGCTCGCGTTGTTCACTAAACCCCCAAACAACAACAAAAAGCGAGAGATAAAGAGTTGAACATTTAATGTCAAGGAAATTTTCTACAGGTGAAAAGTGTATGCTTCCGTAGCCTATATAAAATTACTTGATGTGACGTATTTCTAACTTTCGGCACCAACATCGTTCCAACAATTTCGGAGCTCCCCACGAAATGACGCCGCTGCTCCCCCGTCACTACGTCTCTGGGGCTTTTCGAATACGTCTCTGGGGCTTTTCGAATACGTCTCTGGGGCTTTTCGAATACGTCTCTGGGGCTTTTCGAATACGTCTCTGGGGCTTTTCTAGTTCGAATCCGAGTGAGACATGAATGCTATGTCTCTTCTTTTCTTAGGGATTACCTTTCCACGAAAGCGAAACCTAAAATTCAAGTTGACTCTTATTGCATTGAAAGTTCGTTACGAGTCGTAAAGAGCGAGTGCGCACGCACACATCTAATTCCTTGGAGGTGGGAGAATTCCTGTTGAAGTAGGTGGATCATGTTGATTCTATCTGGAGAAGAATGTAACAGCTGTGATGCAAAGTACAAGAAACGATGTTTTAACTTTTAAAACGAGCATGTGTGGAATGTAGAAGTTAAAACAGAAGGCGATTACCTATTATTTCGCGCATACGAAAGATAACTTTGAAATGATGACTACAAAATATCGACTTTTTTGGAAGCTGGAACCAACATTATTATTTCGATGCATTTACCTAGAGTCCACATCAGCTGCATCGAAGTGTACCGTCGTTATTAAGCAGCTACGATGTACAGACGTGGGACAAATGTTTCCTTTGACGAGGATCACTTCGTTTGCTTAAGTCAAACGCAAAACGTTTCCCAAGAGAAAACTGAAACAATAATAAAAAATAATAATATTAAAAAAAGTGGGGGAGGGATAGTAGAATTATGGGAAGCGGGTGTCCTCGAAGAAAGCAAACAAAAGACCCTTGTTCAAACAAGAAACCCGTTCTGCCAATCTCTTGGTTGGTATCTCATCCGCTTCGCCCGCTCCTCATTCGCCGAGATTTGCGTCACACCGCTGCGTGATGTCGTCAATATCCTCCTCTTCTTTCGCGTAACACCTCCTGTCTCCGTAAAACAACCAATGAAAGGCCCCAAAGATCCCTCCTTGACATCCAGTGTGCCGCGCTCTCATTGGCGGCATGCCACCGCTGAAATCGATCTCTTCACTTCTTTCCTGCTCCATTTCTTCTCCATTAGATGTCGTAACCCTTGCTCCCCGGTCTTGTTTTAAATTTCTTTTATGACTTCGGGCCTTGTAATGAGTCCCGCTGCTCTTCGGAAATTGAAGTCATCGACCTAGTGATGATCGACTTTCACAAGGAAGACGCTGTCCTCCCTTTTCTTTTCTTTCATATGCGCTGAAAAAAGAAGCATCATTAATTCACGTAACAAGAGAAAAAAAAAAAGAAAGAGAGAGAGAGAGAGAGAGAGAAGAGAAAGAAGAACCCTCCAAAAAATTTTGAGATGGTATCTCTTAAACAATTATCAGGATACGTCTGCATTGATGCACATATGTGGAAGAGCACATCCTCGAAACCGAATCTCTTCTGACGAGGCTTCCAATAATTAATTAAATGTCTTTTACTTTCAAATGCTCTTTTCCTTTCTCGAATTCTATGTTAAGTATTCTTCTGCTTCGGAGAAATTTCTCAGATTCAATTTTATCTACTTGTGTTTTCAGTCCTTTCTTCTCTGTCTGTCTCTCTGTCTTTCTGTGTTTCGAAATTTTTTCTCAGATTCTATATTATCTACTTGTGTTTTCAGTCCTTTCTTCTCTCTCTCTCTCTCTCTCTCTGTGTTTCGGAGAAATTTCTCAGATTCTATATTATCTACTTGTGTTTTCAGTCCTTTCTTCTCTCTCTCTTTCTGTGTTTCGAAGAAATTTCTCAGATTCTGTATCATCTACTTGTGTTTTCAGTCCTTTCTTCTCTCTCTCTCTCTCTTTCTCTCTTTCTGTGTTTCGAAGAAATTTCTCAGATTCTATATTATCTACTTGTGTTTTCAGTCATTTCTTCTCTCTCTCTCTCTGTGTTTCGGAGAAATTTCTCTCAGATTCAGCACGCCTTTAATTTATCATGTTCCATACGTACGAATTTTTAACAAGTATTATTTCTATATTATCTACTTGTGTTTTCAGTCATTTCTTTTTTCTCTCTCTCTCTCTCTCTCTCTCTCTCTCTCTCTCTCTCTCTCTCTCTCTCTCTCTCTCTCTCTCTCTCTCTCTGTGTGTTTCGAAGAAATTTCTCAGATTCTATATTATCTACTAGTGTTTTCAGTCCTTTCTCTCTCTCTCTCTCTCTCTCTCTCTCTCTCTCTGTGTTTCGGAGCGCAAAGCTTTAGTGTATCAGACAAAATGGTCCACACTTCATTCAACATACAGGGGGTCTCAAAGACCCTTGACACATTTTAAAAATTTATTTATAAAAAACTATACGGTGTATATGAACATGTTAATTGCAGATTTTATTAACTTACTTAACAGGTTTTCTTTTCTGTTTCCCAAATAGGTCAGTCCCTAGGTAGCGCTACTGATCCAATCGCAAGGTTAGTAGAAAAAATGTCTACTCCAGCAGAGAAAGCGATATGAGTTGGTTGGTTTTTCAAACGAAATCTGTTACTCAAATGCAAAGAACTTTTTGTTCGAAATTTGGAAAAGATCTTCCAAGTCGTAATAACATCTTAGCTGGTACAAGAAATTTTTGGAAATTGGAAGTGTCTTTGATAGACCAAGATGCGGAAGACCAAGAACTGGTGAAGGCGACGTTGAAAGCCTTTTCTCGTAGCCCTACTAAATCGATACGAACTGCCGCAAAGAAATTGTCAATTCCTCGTGCAACGGTGCATCGAGTCTTACATCAAAAACTTCACCTATATGCCTACAAAGTTCAGATATTGCAAGCTTTACAGCTGGACGACATGCCATGCCGTTTTAACTCTGATGTCTACATGCTAAATCATCTAGAGGCAGATAATGACTTCCGAAGAAACATTGTTTTTCATGTTTCAGGTAAAGTCAACTGCCACAATATCAGCATTTGGGGGTCTCAGAATCTACATCACTTCATCGAACATGTCCGAGATAGTCCTAAAATGAATGTGTGGTGTGGCTTAATGAATGATGATCGTGTGATCGGACCTTTCTTTTTTGTAGAATCCAGAGTCACAAAAGAAATTTATTTGGACATGATTAAAATGTTTGGTGTCCCTCAAATTTACCATTTACATCCTAAAATCGTTTCGCAACAAGATGGTGCACCGCAACATTGGGGTAAGGTTGTGCAAAATTATTTAAATAAGGAGTTTCCAACCATCAGGTGGATCAAACGAGATGGACCCATTCCATGGCCTCCCCGGTCTGCAGATATAACGCCTCTAGAATCCTTAGGAGGGGAGTTTAGGGGGGGGTATGTGAATGGCAAAGTTTATTCATCCAAAATGCAAAGTGTTGACGAATTGAAAACTCGCATAGTTGCTGCAATTGCATCTGTAGTTTTTGTTCCGTGGTAGTTAAGTATGTTTTTAGGCTCTCATTCCCATGCATCTTTTCTTTTTTTTTCCTTTTTTTTATTCAGGTTTAACGACCACTGTGAGCAACTCAATGGGCTATAAGCAGTCGCTCGTCCCCAATTTAGGGTCACTGGTTCCAGGGAAGGGAGAGAGCCAGTGCCGTAAGACAAACACAACAACCATGCCTCACGGGGATTCGAACCGGGGCCCATGTCCGACGAATGATCAGAAGTGTTACACGGCGCTAGCAGAGGTCCTACCGAGTCGGGCGGTAATGGTGCGTGGAACCTGTCATACAATTTTGTTGGCCGCGGCACCAGGTGTGAATCACAGGTGCACCGCTGCACTCAAAGATTCACACCAGAACATAAAACATGAAAATTGGAAGAATGACCCGAAGAACGAGGCTTGGGTGAATCCACCGTGTGAACAAAAATAACAACAACAATAAAAAAGTTAAATAAAATAAAAAGCGAAACTTGGGGATCAAAGAGTTTTGTTGATAAGGTTCACCCGCAATCACCAATTCGTGACTGAGTGTAGTGGTCCGGATCTCACTCCGGTACATTCAATCCCCAACCAGCCAGTACAACACTCACTTTCGCAAATAACACATGATTCTCAAATACACAACACAACACAACATTTAATTACTTTGTGATTCAAACAGTTACGGCGCTCTCTGGGCGCGTAGACAATTGCCCCTCTTACGTGGGCAGCACACAGTATCACACTTTACTGTCGGACGACGCAAGCCGATAGAGTCCCCACCGGACGATCTGATCAAGAGATACTACTCGTTAACACACTAAATAGAACAGCAGGTGACATCGTACACAATCGCTTAGAGAATAAAAAAAAAATACATATGCAAACGATCACATTATAAACACTCGCGACACAAAAATACACAAGCACGTTAATTTTCTTTATACACGATTATAGGTGCGAAATACTGCCAAAGTTAATTAATTAAATCTAAGCATGCACATGCAAAACCCTGCCCCGCTCACGTTGGCCCTGAACCAAAGTTAAAAGAAACTGTCCCTCAAAGCGGAATTTGTGGCCACATCCTCTCCCTTATTCTTGTAAAAGATCAGGAAATGGGCCCTGTAAGAAATCGAAGTTCGTATGTGCAGGTACTTCCTCTGAGGTTCAGTCACAAAGAAGGCTCAGTATTGTTGCATCTATGTCCATGCAGCTTTGGGTGTCGGGATGGCACAAGTGTGAAGAAAATTAGAAATATTCATGTACTTACAGTTTCTTGACTTTGCTGTGTAAATCCAGTGTGCATCACATAACAAAACACGACAAAAAAATACACACACACACACACAAACACTTGCACCATGTGGCAGCACCGATGAATTAACACTTCACTTTGACGCTCGATGTAAATGAAGCACACAATGAAAATGGTGATATCACGCCGCACTTTGTTGCGCTGATGAGAGTGTTGATATTTCTGTTTAACGGCCACCTTCTACTCTTGTGAAGATTTGAAGGTGGCCGTTAAACAGAAATAGCCCCTCTCACATCTGCTGTTGCGTGTTCCGAGACTGATTTTCTGCATTCCTGGGAAATGATTTGTGTTGTCGGGAAGAAATAATTCTGACCGTCAGCTGCCTGGAGAGTGGGACCCCCTCACTTCCGCTGCTGCTATAGTAGGATTCCATCCGTCGCTCCCTTCTGTCCTTTTTTACCGTTCGTTCACGATGGAGTCAATTCCTTCCCGTTAACACAGCATCTTTCCTGCCTGAGTATGCAGTTTCAAATATGCATACTCGCAGGCTTTGTTTCCATTTTTCCCATCGAGTTGTAACCTCCAGCCCTGAGATTAGTTTTCTCGGCCGAGCGAAATCCATGTGCTTTTTCTTTTAGCGTATATCAGCAACTGCCTCCCAAAAAAACGACGCTCAAATTCTCCCTTACCCTTTTTCGGCGATTATATACTCTTAATTGCCCATTGTCCCTCGCAGACGCCGGAGTATCGTTCTTGCTGACAGAGTTATGTGTCTGCTGAGGGTCTCTTGGCCCACCCACAACGAACCACGGACGCAAACATACAGTACACAGACCGCAGCGTTTAAGCTACAAGCGGAAGGAAGGATAAAAAAAAAGAAAAGTGAAAAACCACTTCGAACATTGCAGCTCCCATCCGCATTCGAAAGCACATTTTCCCTCGTTCGTGTATCACCCTCTCGAAAAAACCCTTGATGTAGGAATTTTTATGTTTCACTCCAGGGCTATGTGTGAGGTCTCGCAATTCAAAATGGCAAAATATTACGTTTCTTGCCTTCAAGAGCATTGGACCGACTTCCTAATTATCCCGCAATTATTTTGTTAATCAATTTAGTGAACAGCCGAAAGTAAAAAACAACGTAAATGAGAAATGAATAAAAAAACTGTAAACTGTTAAAAAACATGTGAGCCTGCGGAACTATGATTCCCAGCTGCCTCATACAATACGCGACATGGCGGACAAAGTTTAGAGTTGTCTTCAGGTTTTTAGGTTGGGGGGCGAAGGGGTCCACTGTAACAGAAGCCATCGCTTAGACCACTGCACCACCGGGCCGGTTTCCATGCGTCCTAAAGCACGTGGCAGTTAAGAATTTGGTGCATCCTAAATTACATATTTATATTACCCCTTGCACCCTGAGTGAGGCAAGTAGCAGTAGATCTCCAAGTACTGTAGGACGCGGAACAGTCATTGACACCAAATTTTCTCGAATGTAAAAGCCGAAACAATTGTTTTTTTTATTCGAGGTTTAACGATCACCGTGAGCAACTCGATGGGCTATAAGCAGTTGCCAGTCCCTAATTTAGGGTCACTGGTTCCAGGGAAGGGGAAGAGCCAGCGCCGGAAAACAAACACAACATCCCCGCCTCACCGGGATTCGAAATAGACCCATCTCGGACGAATGATCAGAAGCCATCGCTTAGACCACTGCGCCACCGGGGCGGCCCGAAACAATTTAAGTTCATCTGACTTTCTAAAGGCGGTTACAATAAACATTTCGAGAGAACGTAACCACTGAAGTCAGCAAGCACGGCAAGATTCTAGTAGGGTTTACACATACAGAGAAGGTTTAGGCACAACTACCTATGTCCTATGGTACCTTTGAGCTAAGTATCAGAAAAGATAAGTTTAGGCTGTACCTAGAGGCTCAGATACGGCAAAAGCTAGACAGATCAGAGAAGTAGGAAAAGCCAGATTAAGAAAATGCTAGTCTCCACAGATGGGAGTGTTAGACTATGAAGTCACAACAAGCACTTCCAGGGAGAAACAGATAGGGCAAGCAACATATGATTTTATTTGTAACGGGAGATCCAACACACCAGATTTGAAGGCTTAGTGTCGAGCCCGGGGTATTGGACCCCATCCGAAGCACAGCGGATATTTTGTGGTTCAGAGAAACATTGTCTACCTGGAATCGTAGCCGCAGCCATCTGGTCCAAAGGCAGTTGCCCTAACCGCAAAACCATCCGCGGATCTACTTCTGAAGTCTGACAATTATCAGGTCGTTCGGGAAATAATGGCAGATTTTCTGAGGTGCCACATTCAACTCGTTCACAATGCTTGTAAACCAACCAGCTCGCAGCGCCATTCGTATGAGCTGAAGGGCGACTCAGAGCCACATATACGCGTAATCGGTTGAGCTGCAGTCGTTGCTACTCGTGTGAGATTGGTCTATACAACATGTTAGGTAGGAGTGAGTTTCGGGTGATTTTGCTTCATGAGTTCAAATTTGGTCGTAATACTGCGCAAAACTACCGTAATGTTGTCGAGGCATGGGGAGAGGAGGCAACATCTGAACGTACTTTTCGTCGGTGATTTGAAAAGACACGAGCCTACAAGATGAGAAGGGCCGAGGACGACATTCGGTAATTGAAAACGACGCTCTGAAGGGAAATGTGGAAGCAAATCCTCGCACCTCAGTCAGAGAGCTCGCCAAACAGTACACTGTGTCGGTTTCAACTATTTCCGAACATCTCCACTAAATCGGTAAGGTCAAGAAGCTCGATACGTGTGCCCCACGCGAACTGACGGAGCATCAGAAACAACAACGGTTTGAGATGTGCAGTAACCTTCTGGTTCGCAACGAAAATGATTCCCTACTTGATCGCATTGTAACTTGTGATAAATAGTGGGTGCAATACGACAACCGTAAGCGATCTAGACAATGGCTGAACCATGGTGAACCACCGAAACGACGTCCTAAACCAAGATTGATGCCAGAGAAGGTTTTGTTGATAGTGTGGTGGATTGTTCACTGTGTCATACACTACAGGTGCTTGAATTCTGGTGAAAGCATTACCTTAGTCATATACTGGGAAGAAGTTGACCGAATACACCAGAAGCTGTATTCCAAACAGCCATCTTTATTAAACAGGAAGGGTCCTATCATCCTCCATGATAACGCGAGACCAGATGTGTCACAAATAACGAAACAGAAACTACACGAACTGTGGTTCGAAACCCTCCCACATCTTGCCTACTCGCCTGACTTGGCAAGGTTCGAAACCCTCCCCCATCCTGCCTACTCGCCTGACTTGGCAAGGTTCGAAACCCTCCCCATTCTGCCTACTCGCCTGACTTGGCAAGGTTCGAAACCCTCCCACATCCTGTCTACTTGCCCGACTAGACAAGGTTCGAAACCCTCCCACATCCTGCCTACTCGCCTGACTTGGCAAGGTTCGAAACCCTCCCACATCCAACCTACTCGCCTGACTTGGCAACTACCGATTTCTGCCTGTTCATGCATTTTAGCAATTATCACAAGGATAGGACCATCAGAAACCGAGAGGAGGCCAAAATTGCATTTCGGGACTTTCTTGCATTCATGGAGCCAGATTTCTTTCTGGTTGGCACTGAAACATTTGTCACTCGCTGGCAGAGGTGTGTAACTGCTGAAGGCGCCTCTTCGAAAACACATAAAACAAGGTTGTGTGGCTCTTCATTATTACCCTCCAAATAGGCCATTATTTTCCGAATGGCCTGGTATTTAGTCACCTTTAATCACAGCCGTCGGTTATGTGGTGGTTACTGGAGTGCTTAATCCCATCCACACACACACGTCTCACAGTCAGAGAACTCTTTGAACAGATATTTCAAAGGCACACTTCTTGCACTAAAAAACCTTTCACAAGTGTCATCTAACCAAGTTTTATCAGATTTTAGAATGATGAGACGAGTTTAAAGAAACGTTGAGAAATGTAAAACTGATAAACAGCAAGAAATATGCTTCATATTTCCGTTCGACAGTTTTATCAATAACAGGATGTTACATGTGTGACTGCTTTCTTAATCACACATACAGCATTTTGACACTGCTGATTTTATTCGTTCATATTGAGACGGACATGCTGTAATTTATTTTTCGATTTTTGGTACTCTGTTCTTATTTAAATTATTTTTTTGGAGTTCGGGGTTTAAAGACTACAGTGAGCAACTAGAGGGTGGGACGTTCCTGCCAGCAGGACGCACACAATATAAAGGCAGATAGCAGAACGAAACGTCCGCGTAGCTCAATTGGTAGAGTGACTTATTCCGGAATGAGGGAACCCGGGTTCGAGCCCCGGCGTGGACAAAAATGACGGAGAAATTTACTTCGTTATAAAGGGTTATAAGCAGTCTCCCGTCTCGAATTTAAGGCCACTGGTTCCAGAGGAGAGAGAGAGACAGCCAGTACCGTTTGACAAAAACAGCACCCATACCTCACCAGGATTCGAATCCGCACCCCATAGTAGACGAATGATCAGATGCCAGCCCTTAAACCACTGCGCTACCGGGGTGGCTGACCCAAGAGCTTACATATGTCAGATCACCCAAGAGCTTAAATTTGGGCAATTCCAGGCAGACAGTCAAGACAGTAAAACGTAAATAAAAAAAAACATTGCTTGAGCGATAGGAGTGACACGTATGATTCAGCTATCAAGTTCGTGACTTGCCGCTGTTTTGTTAAAAACTTGTAGTTTCATTAAGCTAAGTGTTATTGCTATTAGCCGAAGCGTTTTTTTTATTATGTCTGCCTTAGTTCAGTTCCTCACAATGCTTCTCCACTTTATAATTTATCTGTTGTATCTAAAACTTCAAGTATACAAATTTGGGTTTTGGCAAGGACAATAAAAAAAGGAACCGTAAGTTCTAATCAGAAAATTTATCTCTCTTGCTGTGTTTAAGTAGAAATACGACAGATCCTTATTAGGACCTGTTAACATAGATTTATTGGTATGTGTCATAAATAGTAATTTAATAATAAATCGCACATCGTAACTAGAAAAATATAAACAAATAATACTTCTCTATCAAGAAAAGAGGAACCGCAGTTAAATTTGAACAGAGTAAATTTAACACGTGAACGATATAAATATCCCAGCAATAATGACTAAATTAATTACGTTAAGCTTAAATCCTTAGCGTGAATCCTATGATGTTCCACGATTTCAGCTCAAAGTGTTTTTGTTTACACACGTACATTAACCAAAGGAATTTTTGCTTATGAATTTACAATTTGAGTCAAATTAATGTTTCAGAATTATTTAATTGTGCTGTATAAATGCTACACTGCAAAACCGTGACTGGGAGTTTCAGTGAAGAGAAGTTAAGGTTCGTTATTGTAGCGCCAAATGTTCTTAACCTCGACTTAGATAAGGAACAAATGGTATTATGAAATGGGAAAGTAGATATAAAAGGGAAAACATACAGGGGATGGACAAAATATATGGAAACACCTGGTAAAAGAAGGAATTCCATACCTAACATGGTGTAGGACCGCCTTTTGCATTCAAGACGGCCTGGATTCTCCTGGGAATGGACAAATATAAGTCTTGGATGGTGGATAATGGGATGTTATACCATTCTTCCTGAAACACGCGTTCAAGTTCCTGTAAAGATGCTGGAGGTGGATAGTGCGCTCGAACCTTGTTCTCCAAAACGGCCCATAGGGACTCTATTATATTAAGGTCTGGGGCGATTGAGAGGGCCAGGGAAGATGGGAAACCTCATCAGAATGTTCAGCAAACCATGATTGAACGATATGAGATGTATGAATTGGAGCCTTACCGTCTTGATAAATGGCATCGCCTGCAAGAAACACTGTTTGTACCATGGGATGCACTTGGTCACTCAAAATGCTTAAATAGTCCTTGGCAGTGACACAACCACGCAAGGTAATAATAGGGCCGACAGAATACCATGATATGGCTGCCCAAACCATAAAAGACCCACCGCCATGCTTCACTGTCGGCAAAAGGCACGCCGGATCGTAAGTTTGGACGGGTGTTCGCCACACGTAAATTCAACCACAGGTTGAAAACAGTGTAAAGGTCAATTCATTGGACCAGATGACAGTCTTCCATTGCTCAGCAGTCCTCGTTTTATGAGTGTTGCACCACTCTCACCTGCGTGCTGCATTCACGTTATTAACCATGCAGTGGTTTAGCGATTGCACCATAAATTCCCTGCTATGGAGTTCTCTTCGCACTGTTTTTGTACAGACAGGGTTTGAAATCACGTTATTCAGCTCAGCAGTAATTTTTGCAGTTCTTGTCTTCTTATTTGTGGTCGCAAACCTCCGCAAAGTCCTTCTCTCTCTCTCACTCTCTCTCTCTCTGTCATTCAACGCACGCTTTCGTCCACGCCGGTGTTTATCGGATGATGTTTTTCCAGAAGCACAATATGCGCTCAAAACCTTCGATACAGTACGTCGCGATACACCAAATAAACTTGCTACTTTGGTCACGGAAGCACCCACCATACGGGCTCCAGCAATTTACCCTCTTTGAAACTCTGTAAGCTCCGACATAATTCACTTGCAACACACAGATCAATGTCTAGACAGCAACTATGGCTACCTGCTAGTTTGCCACGATTCGTAGCACACATTCAGTATCAAGACCTCCGTCGCCATCTACATTTTCACGTGGAAAACGTTGTTCGTTTTACCCATACTTTTTACCAGGTTTTTCCATATTTTTGTCC